>OZ005649.1:378963886-381363886 GCA_963930645.1 Salticus scenicus
AAAAGGGATTAATATAACGAAACAATTACGGACTATTATATTATTATATATCAACCTAACAAATAATAAAGTAAGAAAATGTTTTACATTCTACGACAGCTGCATATATTTATGTTATGTTTATATACAAGTGTATTAATACATGCAAAATAGGATATTATTTAATAATTATATGGTAAATGATATATCACAGATTTTTTTTTTTTTTTTTTTTTTTATGGGCTAATATAAATTTTAGTTATATAACATCTCTTACTCCAACGTAGAATCGATAATTAACAAAAATGAAAACATAAAATTAAATTACAAAATACAAACACTAGTAACTTTTGAAAAATATTATTAGACAGTTAATTTTTTTTTTTTAATTTTAATGCACAAAGTTATTTCTTTAAGGCCAAAATGAGAGCAGTGGAGTATGCGCAAGAATTTTTGAGTCAATTCGAAACGGTTACATTCCTTTTATTAGATATTGGACAATACGAACCGTCGATAAAACAACAACTCCACATGAAATGAAATAAAGAAAGTTTATGTGTAGGTGTTTAACATTGAAATAAAGCAACACAGGGGGCAATCGGCGTCGGTTTCTCAATTTTTAGGAAGACTATTTTTTAAAAAAAACCTCTTTGGGAACATTTTTAGAATGACTGTGTCATCGCAATTTAGACCATCTGTGGGGAAGAATCGGGAAAACGAATAAAAGTTGAAGCTGAGACTGACTAGAACTAAGCGATAAACTATTGATGGCGGTCTGAGATTAGTTACTATGCGTGGTTCAGAGTTGTGCCATCACAATTTTGTTACTCAACGGACGAAATAAAAAAATAAATGGGTAAGATTTTTTTTTCCACGTTTTACAAATTGTTACATCTACAATGTTTTTTGAATTTTTAGATAAAACGTGTTTCATACATTCTAATGATGATCTCGTTCTTTCAGTACGTCGTTTTTAAGCGGTCGAAAAATATAAAAAAAAAATGTCTCCCCTTAGTTTCATAGAATAAAAATCTATATATATTGTTTCTGACTTGTGCATCGCGCGCAATTTTCTTTAAATATTATGGAAAATGGAAGGAGAGGATAAATTAGAATAACATATATTAGTTGTTGCAAACATCTAATCTCAGAACAATTTTTATTAACTTTTGTTTTCATGTTCCGAAACTTTTTATTTCCGCCAATTGATTGTTTATTTTTTGCACCTGCTTCATCACGTGACGATATGTCGCGTCACTCTACTACTACTGTTTCTTTTCCTTTTCTTTTGTAATCATGTTAACATTTCTTGTATGCAACAGACGTTCCATTTTTTAATTCTACTTAATCGTATTTTATGTCTAAGATAAATAAATTTAAAAAGTAAACATCTAGGCATTCTTCAATTACGCAGTCAATATCTGAATTATTGTGAATAGTAATTAATCTACATATTGTGTAAGATTATAAATATTAATCTGCATTTTAATACAGAAAAACAAATAGTTTTGTTTTAAAACAGAAGTTCGTCTAAAAACTAACATATACATAATTCATCGAATTCTTCAAGTAACAATTCTGTTTTTCTGCTGATGATAAAAGTTACGAGATTCTTCATCAATAAATCTCAAGTGATGGAGTACCTGTGCTAACCCAGGTAAGACAAACTTTTAATTATTTGACTGTTAACTATTAAATAAAGAATTATTGTTATAAACATATATTTCACAATAAGTAATCCGAACTCATGCCTAATAATTTTGGCAGATTATGACTCTGATTTTTTGAATTGAAATTTTAGATTTATTCTTGACAAAAGATTTTTTTTTAATTGCATATTTGAAGAAATTGCTACATTTAAAATAATAATAATAATAAAAAAAATGTAAGCGAAAGTAAATTTTTTTTGTTTCTTCAAAACGGAAGTGAAAAACAAAACAAGTGAAAATTAATATAAGAATGTTTAAAATAAACGTATCAATGTTTAAAAATAAAATTTCAGTTATTATATTCTAAAAAAAAAAAAATTAAATATTAATATGAGTATTACCAAGGACAAAACTTAATTCACAGAATTATGATGTATGGAAGTTTAAATTGGAGATGTTTCTCCAAAAAGAAGATTTATATTCAGTGGTTATAAACGATGCTTCCAATCCGATTACTGACACATGGAATTCCAAAAACAGAAAGGCTCGCACCATAATAAACCTCTTAATAGAGGATAATCAAATAATTCCTGCCAAAAATCTTCAGATCGCTAAAGAATGCTGGAACGCATTAAAAGCTGTACATGAACGCTCCACCCTCAGCAGTAAACTATTTTTATTAAGAAATATTTACTCTACGAAATTAACTGAGGGTGGAGACATGATTCAACACTTGACACACATTTATCAGTTAAGAGATAAACTAGTGTCAATCGGGGAAGAAATTAACGACAGGCACCCTTCAGCACTAATGCTTTGTTCCTTGCCTCCAAGTTATGAAGTTCTCATCACCGCTTTAGAATCTCGAGATGAAAAAGATTTAACACCAGAGTTTATACGCTCAAAATTAATTGATGATTTTTCCAAAAGAAAAGAAAACAAATCTGAAAATAATTCAGTATTAAAGGTTAAATTTAAACCAAAACAAGAAAATTCAGAGTTGTAAATTCGATATTGTAAAAAGAAATCGCACACAATTGAAGAATGCTGGCATCTTAAAAATAAAGAAAAGAATCAGAAACAAACAAAAACCAGCAATGCCAGATCAACTTTCAAATCTGGTATGTACTCTCAAGACAGACATAACACGGATAGGGCTCTTATTACTGAGAGTGAAAATAAAAAACCCAATGACAAAATATTCACTCCATTTATCGGTGAGAAGTCTAACAATTGGCATATAGACTCGGGTTGTACAACACATGTTTGCAATGATAAGAGTAAATTTCAGGAATTTAATTATAATAATTCACGCGTAACAATCGCGAATGGACAGGAGATAGAATCCCTCTGTCATGGGTCTGTGAAATTAAACACCATAAATTCCAATAACACACATAATACTATACTAATCCAATACATACATATATCAAAAAACGTTTTATATCTACCAGAAATAGAGACAAACCTCATATCTGTAGGGCTACTGAAAATGGTTGTGTAGCAATATTTGAAAACAAATCATGCAAAATAATGCATGAAGGAGAAACATGCATTGAAGGTTATATTAATAACAATTTATACGAATGCAAATTTAACTATGATACAACACACACTATAAACATGGTAAAAACGTGTGAAAATAAAAATTGTATTGATAAATGGCACATTAAATTAGGCCATAGAAACATTAGTCATATAAAGGATTTAGTTAACAAGGGCATGGCTGTGGGTATTAAATTAAATGATTGCAAACACAATAATGAATGTAAAACATGCATAATGTCAAAATGAACTGATTCACCTTACCACAAAGCTGCAGAATTTAGAGCCTTCGTACCACTCGAACTAGTCCACACAGACTTATGTGGCCCTATGAAAACCCCCACTGTAGGTGGAAAATATTACTTTCTTACATTTATCGATGATGTTAGTCGTTATACTATTATATATTTGCTAAGAAATAAGTTTGAGGTATTTTCTAAGTTAAAGGAATATGTGGCTATGACCGCAAACAAATTTGGCTGAAAAGTGCAAGCAATTCGCTCCGATAACGGGGGTGAATACATTGGTATGGAAGTAAATGAATTTTTGAATAAAGAAGGAATTGAGCACCAGTTTACCGTTCATTACTCTAGTGCTCAAAACGGCGTGGCAGAACGTAAAAATCGTACGCTGACCGAAATGGCGCGCTGTCTGCTTAAAGACAGTAATTTACCAAATTCCTTTTGGGGGAAAGCCGTAAATACTGCGAATTACATACAAAGCAGGCTCTCAACCTCCTCATGCGACTCAACTCCTTACGAAAAATGGACCGGCCGTAAACCAGATTTATCAAATATAAAAACATTCGGATGTCGCGCATACGCATATGTACATAAGATACATAGGGGAAAACTGGATAGCACCGCTCAAGAAGGAATTTTTGTGCGATATGATAATCGTAGCAAAGGCTACAGAATTTGCACAAATAATAAAAATGTAATTATAAGCAGAACTGTAAAATTCTTGGAAGATGAGAATACAGTACCCCACAATAGTGAGACATCACAAATAAATAATGAAAATTCAAATGATGAAATTCCGGTGTCCAGATTACAAATATTAGATTCCGATATAGATATAACGGGTGATAACGATAGTCCCGATGACACGCAAACTCTGCCACGGCGATCATAACGATTAAATAAAGGGGTTCCGCCCGACAGATTTGCATTTGCAGTAAACGACAAAAGAATTGATGAGCCTAAGTGTTTTGACAATATACTAAAAATTTGAAACCCAGCAGAAAAGGAAAATTGGCTGAACGCCACACTCGACGAAATGAATTCACTCAGACAAAACAATACTTGGGAACTTGTTGACGCTCAACCAGAGACCAAAGTAGTAGGGTGTAAGTGGGCGTTCAAGACCAAATACAATAGCCAAGGACTAGTCGAGGAATATAAAGCCAGGCTAGTTGCCAAGGGTTTTTCTCAAAAATACGGGGTGGACTATGACGAAACTTTTGCACCAGTTGCATCGCATACCACTCTAAAAAGTTTCTTGACCATGTCGCTGTATAAAAATTTGAATCTAAGGCATGTAGATATCAAAACTGCTTTCCTACATGGAAATTTGCAAGAAGATGTATACATGCAACAACCCGAGGGTTATGTTGTCTAAGTCGAAGAAAATAAAATATGTAAGTTAAAGAAAGCGATATATGGCTTGAAACAAGCCGCTAGAGCGTGGAATTTGAAAATAAATGAATCATTGTGTAAATTAGGATTTAAACAAAGTCAGCATGACAAACGTTTATATATCCGTAATAAAGATAACACAGAAACTTACATTCTTGTCTACGTCGAGGACCTACTTATAGCTGGTAAAAATCACAATATTGACATACTAATTAATCAACTTAGGGAAGAATATCCATTAACCGACCTTGGGGAAGCCAAATATTACCTCGGCATAAATATAGAAAGACCTTGTAAAGGGGTAATTACGCTTGATCAAAGTAACAAAATACAAGACATTGTAACAAAATTCGGGCTAGATAACGCACGACCCTCTTACACACCAATGGAACCAGGGTATATAAAATTAACTGATAACGATAATCTCTTACCAAACAATACAATGTACAGACAGGCTATAGGCGTGTTACTTTACATTTCTACAGTATCGCGACCTGATATAAGTGTTGCCGTTGGCATCTTAAGCCGTAGAAATGAAAATCCCAGAGCGAAAGACTGGGAGGCAGTTAAAAGGGTAATTAATATTTGAAAAATACTAAAGATATTAAATTAAGATTTTGTAACTCTGGTGAACCTGTCCTAAAAGCATATTCGGATTCTGATTGGGCAAACAATCCAAGTGATCGAAAATCCATCTCTGGAAATTTATTTTTTGTTAGGCAAGAATCCAATTTTTTGGACTTCGAAAAAACAGTCCTGTGTGTCCATGTCTCCAGCAGAGGCTGAGTACGTCGCAGCTGCGAGTGCTGCACTTGAAATACAATGGGTGAAGAAACTGTTAGATGATGTGAACTTTCCGCAAGAACATCCTATTGTGTTATATCAAGACAACCAGTCTACGATAAAGATTGCTGTAAGTGATACATTTCTTTCGAAGACAAAGCATTTACAGTTACGATATCACCTTCTGAGAGATTTAGTGCAGGAAGGCTTTATCAAGCTTGACTATAAACCTACCAAAGAAATGACTGCCGACACCCTCGCAAAAGCTCTGCCAAAAACTGATTTTAATAAACATAGAAATGTATTAATGAACAATTGAAAATTTCTGAGCTCAAGAGGGGGTGTTACAAACAACTAATCTCTGAACAATTTTTATTAACTTTTGTTTTCATGTTCCGAAACTTTTTATTACCGCCAACTGATTGTTTTTTTTTCACCTGCCTCATCACGTGACGATATGTCGCGTCACTCTACTACTACTGTTTCTTTTCCTTTTCTTTTGTAATCATGTAACATTTCTTGTATGTAACAGACGTTCCATTTTTTAATTCTACTTAATCGCATTTTATGTCTAAGATAAATAAATTTAAAAAGTAAACATCTAGGCATTCTTCAATTACGCAGTCAATATCTGAATTATTATGAATAGTAATTAATCTACATATTGTGTAAGATTATAAATATTAATCTACATTTTATTACAGAAAAACAAGTAGTTTTGTTTTAAAACAGAAGTTCGTCTAAAAACTAACATATATATACAATTCATCGAATTCTTCAAGTAACAATTCTGTTTTTTTGCTGATGATAAAAGTTACGAGATTCTTCATCAATAAATCTCAAGTGATGGAGTACCTGTGCTAACCCAGGTAAGACAAACTTTTTAATTATTTGACTGTTAACTATTAAATAAAGAATTATTGTTATAAAAATATATTTCACAATAACTAATTGAGGAAGATCCGAACTCATGACTAATAATTTTATCATTAGTTTCATGGCATTTAAAAAATATTTACAGAATATAGAGTGAAGGAGGCAGACATACGAACATATTAATGATTTTTACATATGTTGAGCAGTATTAAAAACTAACAAATCACAATGCAAGTTTGGAAAATATCATAGAGAAGTTCAAAAGACAAGATTCGGAATAAAATAAAGGTTCACTGCGTACCTTTATAAATGTATGTTTCATGCCATTGTTTAAGAAATCTATATGGGTGTATATTAAATAACATCATGTCTGTCAGATTTATGTATTGAAAAGGTTTCTTTAAAAATCTTACTTCTATATATTGGAATGAGTCTTTTGCAACCAATCAAATATATAGAATTGGCAAATTGAAAGAAGATTGACGGAATTGTGTTTATCATAAGAATTATTAATGTAATTATTCGTTTTGTATTTTAACTTGTTTTACATTATCGATGTGCTACGAAATTTTTATATTATTCTTAAATCTCAAACAATTTGAAAATTCTTTTAAAAAGTTTTAATTTATGTTGAATATCGGGAACAATTGTTTATTATTATTGTTATTATTATTATTATTATTTTACATTTTATACTTAGTCGAACACAAGAAGCAATTTTTGATAAAATGAAAAGCTAGCGGAGCCGACTCATTAAACATGAATTTGCCTCTCTTACCTTTATCAGGAAATATATTCATATATATTGATGATATCTCAAACAATAAGCAAATAGGGTAAGTGCAACAGTGATTGACACTTTTAGAGCAATCTCTGATGATTTAATGTTCTAGTGAAGAGAAAATATTTTTAGAAATCATAAGTTAGTACATATAGCATGAAAGACATCCCGAACCACATACATGTTAAAAAATATATATTTGATAACATTTTTTTTACGAATTTTTATTTGACACAGCTTTGAATGTTCCAGTAATTGACACGGCCAGGTTTTCATTTTATCAATAATTGGCACCCTATGTTACAGTGTTTGACACTGCTAGTTATTCATATTACCAGTTATTAGCACCCTATGCTCCAGTGTTTGGCATAAAATGTTAAAATTCTTATATGTAAAATATATGATTTTATTATTTTTCTTATTTATTAATTATTTCGGGATAGATGTCAAATACTGGAGCATGCTAATCACTGAAGCACCCACTCTATCATCAATTTAATTTAAAAAATGTATCCAGTACTTTGGAGTAAAGTTTTTGGTTCAAAGTACCATAATGGATTTGTTAGTCTGAGACTCAAATCAATCTATTAAAAAGTTTTGAAGCCTGTATAAATTAGTTACACATATGGAACGGCTATATGGGTTATATGACACACTCTTTTGACTGTCCATTTAAGGTAGGCAAAAACCTAACTATCGGAAACACATACATGCAAAAAGTAATCTTTTAAATTAATGAAAAATATCTTACTAATTTACTTTCTAATTATTATTAAAAAGAAATTCTAAATTTTAATCCATATCTAATATAAATAGCAATTCTGTTTATGAAATTTTTGAAAAATCTTAAAATATTATAAAGTATTAACAACTGTCTCAGTTTTAATTAATTTTTTTTTTTATAAATTAGTTTATATATTACAACCAGGGATGAAAGTTAGAACCAGTATTGTTACCACTATTCTTGTAGCAGAAATTATTATCGGACACTAAACAGGAAAGATATAATGATAAAGAACTGTAGTAGCTGTTAGGTTGAGACTGTAGAAGGTCACCACAGTTTGTTTGAAATTAAGCTGGATCCAGCAAAGTATTCATTTGGGACGGTTAAATCGCTTCGACGCCAGTGACTCGGCGAAATTTTAGGTCAGTTTAGTTTTGTGTCGACATGGTGCTGCAATGAAGGAATTAAGTTGTGAGGTGTAGATGAATGGGAAGCGATTTTGAAAGTTTGGTTGAAATGAAGTGGGTGGAAAGTAGTTTAAGATGGAGATAGTTTTCGTAAAAGGTGTGGTGTAGTGGAGTCTTGTCCGACGTAAGTCTACGACAATATCTAAAGCTTAGAGTCTAGATAAAGTTATATTTCAGTAGTTTAGATTAAGTAGTTCTTAAGTTAAGCAGTTTGATGAGTGGTGTTGTGTATCAGTGTGAGTATTCGTGAGTGGAAAACTGATTCGGCCGGGAATCCGGGACTCTGTTGGAAAGTCACGGTATCTACATAAAGGAGTGCAACCGTCTAACTTCTACTATTCTGGGGTGCGATATTTTCAAATTATCTAAATTAGGCATTGTACATTTATTTGATAAAGAATTTAAATACGCTGACTGAGCTACCAAAATTCCAGATTGTCCTCCCATTAATCTGGTTGAATAAACTCTTGGTTTTATTTTAATATATCTGAGTCTCTGTGCTAATTTCATATTTAATACTTAAGTAGTTAAGTTAACTAAGTTAATCATTGAGGTCATTAAGTTGGGTCAGCGTCAAAACAAACCTCACATAGCAGGAAAATTTCTCACTCCTGTAACTTACATTTTCCTCCCATAAGTAAATAAACTTTTAATGTACTAAAAAATTTCCTGATCCTCTGAAAAAAAAAAAAAAAAAAAGAAAGAAAGAAAATAATAATTAAAAGTAACAAGAAACGTTAATGTCAATTAACAGTTTAACTAGTTAAATCTCGGAGGTGTAACATAAAAGTAATCCTATAAAATCACCTTCTTAAACTCTTTATTTTTTTTACCACATAAAAGGCAGGCGTCTAAAAATCAATAACTTAATAAAATCTTTCGGCGTTATTTTTTTAATGTCTTTATTTTTGCTTTTCCTAAAAGTTCTTAATTAATTAATGGACTAAAGAAGTTTAAATCAGTCTTTGCATTTTCTGAACTACCTATTTTATCTTTAATGGCATGTTTATGAAAACAGAAGCAATTTTTCTTATTATACGTTCGTGAAAAGTATTTTTAATCATATGTGTTAAATACTTATTTCTGTCTTAAAGAGGAGAATATCAATTAATAAATGAAATTTTTGGTTATTATTATTATTATTTAGCTTATGAAGAAAAATGTATATTATTGTTTTTTTCTAAAGTCTATTAAATTTTATCTTTTCGATGCTTTAGCAACTTTCTTTCATTGTATAATTCTTAAATTAAAACTCTATAAGAATTAATAATTATGCACTGTATGCATATACGAATCCATATGTTGATAACTTGAGTAACACTTATTTTATCAATTACTACTATATTGCTATTAAAGCGCAGATTTTGATAATAAATATTAAAAATATTTTGTCAAAATACAGAGCATACAAACCCAGTGAAATCTACAACTTTAATCGGTGTTATTTTTTTTTTATCTTTCTTTATCCTTAAACCACATTTTTTGCTTGTATTTATATTATTATGTGAAATAGTAGCATTGATTATTAAACAAGAAATTTTAATTTAATAAATGGCAAAATCTTTACTCCAGGCTCCATTTTAGTTACTTTCACGGGAGGCCCCCGGCACCTTCAGAGTGCAACTTTAGCGGAAGTGCTTCTGGCAGTAAGTGATTTATCCTCTTGTTTCCCAGTGTCAGTTGGCCGATTCCTCAATAGGTGGCTCCAAACTCGATCGACGTCAGCACAGGACTCGTTGCCATTGCAAGAATTTAAGTTACTAAGTATTTCAACAGTTTTGCGGTAGCACGCGTAGGTTGGATTTTCGTAATCTGCGATCTTTGTAACTTTATCGAAGTGGATATCAATGTCCTCGTTTTCCGCGGTTTTAGCAAGTGCGGTAGTACTCCTGTTAAATTTAACTTTATATCTGAAACGTGTTCTTTGACACGGTTTTTGATCCTTCTCATAGTAACTCCGATGTGGCACCCGTTATTGTTTCCCTGCCGGGAGAATGGAATGTTGTAAACCAGCGGTTTCAAGTGGGTCACTAGGATCTTTATCATTACGAATGAGCTGATAAATATTACGATTAGGTTTGATCGGTATTTTTATATTGTACTTAGCGGCTTCGTTTTTAATTTTTTATGAAACTCCGCGATCGAACGGAATGCTGTAGCTAAATTTAAGGGTTTTCTTTTCTTTTCTTTTTTTTTTTTTTTTTTTTGCTAATAGTTTCTAGGCTTTCTATTTTCTAAAATGTTTAAAGAAATGTAATAATTTTATTATTTAAAAAATATATTTTAACCTTTTTTTTGTGAGTGGACAAAAGTTCAATTATTTTAATTTGCACATGCAGGACTGTTGCAAAACTAATAATTACACTGTTCGGCATGAAAATTGCTTTTGACACCATTTCAGCATATTCTTATGAAACATGACCTCCTGAATCCGAATATGACTCCAATTTTGCCAAATTTTTAATAATTTTTTTTACAAAACTCCAATGGATAAGTAATATAGGAAATCTTTTTTGTGGCCTCTGTGACGGTCAGTAACTCCACATTTCACTTGAACATAGAACTACATTAGTACTTTATCAATGTGTATGAAATTTTTAAAATGATAATGACGTCAATTTTTGTGAGACGCATAATTTATTTTTTTACAATTTTTTAATGTTCAAATTTAATTAAATGTATTTATTTTTATGTCGAAAGAAAATGAACTTGTATTTTTTATTTTATTTTATTATTTTTTTTTTTGGCAACAATTAAATTATAGCTAATATTTATTTTCATATTTTAATGAATTAAAAGAAAACTTTGCAATGTAATATCTTTAAATCTAATAACTTGATGCAAATAGTGTACTCACAAAAAATGAACAGATTTTAGAGCTCTTTTAAAAAAGTATAACATCTATGCAGTACCTTTAAGTTAAGTTCGTCAGTTTTTACTAAAATAAATGACCGACTCCATTACGGAAGTAGTTAAATATAGACCAATTAAAAATAGGAGTGGTCCACCCGGTTGTGTTCCCCCGGCAAACTATTTACTTTATTTATATAGATAGAGTCTAAATATATTTAATATGAAAACTTTACATATTTCACGAAATACTACTAATTCTAGTGATAACAGATTTGGTTCGACCTTCATGGTTTGTAGATAAATTTTATTTTGTTGAAATTCTGCTACTAGATTTAACATTTAGAAAAAGATATGCGCAAAGAAATATACAAGAAAAAAAAATGGCTAACTTTAATAAATTTTAGATATTTTCGTGTTCGATTCAATATTTTTCGAGAGCAATTAGTCACATATATTGAAAAAAAAAAAAAAAAAAAAAGCAAGTCCTTCCGGCTTATTCGGAAGGGTAGGTTGATTTCATTTTCCTTATCAAGTAGCCGTCATTATGTTTTCAAATGGCGGCTATAAATTATTAATGCACTTGGTAGAAATATTGATGTAGGCTATGCACATATGGAGTTTTAAGCAAATCGGTTCATAAATGCATTTAAAATTTTCAAGTGGCCGGCACATGGAAACAAAATGGCGGGTTAAGTTGACAAATATATGAAATGTATTTGTGAGATGAGTCTACTGTAAGCATATAGTTCGAATTAATTCAAAATCTCAAAAGTCATCGTGTTGAAAAATTAAGTTTCAAACACTTCGATCAAAATGGCAGAGAAAGTTGCTCATCTAAGATATCGTTGCAAATTTGAAAATAATTTTTTTTCTTTTTTTTAGAAATTCTTTTAAAGAGGCTTAGTAAGTTGATAAAATGTTAGTTTTCTGCATTTCTAGTTAGTTTTAGCATTAAAATAGCCTCACTTTTTCTTAAAAACATATTAAAAAGATCTAGTAACGCAGGTAATGGATTTGGCAAATTTTCCCCTATGGCGACTTTTTTGGCGAGAAAATACTTATCGATATACCAAAGATGGACACAATAACGAGATTGGTTTACGAGTTACGTGAATTTTCTAGATTTTTGTTGTTTGAATGATAAATCCAATTTTCATCTTTGATTTGAATTGACTAAGTATTTCTAAAGTTACCGTAATAACAAATTTTCAAGTGGCCGCCACTTGGAAACAATACAGTGGAACAATTTGCCCAACAAACACATCCAAGATATTTGAAGCATAGGTTCACTGTCCAACTGTGGTTTAAATCAGCGCTGTGTTTCAAAAGTTATTATTATGGCAAATTTTCAAGTGGCAGTCTAAATGGCTGCGACTTGGAAACAAAATGGCAAAACAACTTGGCCATCGAAATCATCCAGTTTATTTGTATGATAAGTTCATTGTCCAGTTCTAATTTAAATTAAATCAGTATTTCAAAAATTATCGTCCTAAGAAATTTTCAGGTGGCACCACTTGTAAAAAAAAGTGGAGTGAGATGCCCAGCGAACTTGTCTGAGATATTTGAACGATAAATCCACTACCCAAATTTGATACGAATTTATTCTGTATTACTAATGTTACCATAATGAAAAATTTTCAAGTGGCCGCCACTTGGAAATAAAATTGCGGACGAAATCACCAAGTGAACTTATCCTAGATATTTCAACCATAAGTTCACTATCCAACTTTTATTTGAATCAGTTTAGCATTTTAAAAGTTATCGTGAGGGCATATTTTCAAGTGGCAGTGTGATTTTAAGTGGCTGGAACTTAGAAACAAGATGTCGGGACAAGTTGCCCAGTAAAAACATTCAAGATAATTATAAGATAATATCACCGTCCAAATTTGGTTCGATTTGGTGTACTATTTCAGAAATTATCGTGAGTTAAATTTTCAAATGGGAGCCTGAATTCAAGTGGCCCCGCTTAACTTAAGATATCTGCCACTCTATAAAAATGGTGGATATAGTTTATTAATAAAATTCATTGAGATTCTTACGTGGTCTGTATTTACATGAAAATTCAAACAATTTCAGAATACGCTTTTTATAATTTGAATTTGAAATTTTCAAGTGGTCTCCACTTGAAAACAATATGTCGGAACAGCTTGGTTAACAAATTCATCTAAGTTATTTATAAGATAAGTTAAGACACTGTCCAAATTTGGTTCGATTTGGAGTATTATTTCAGAAGTTATTGTTATTTTAAATTTTCAAGTCGTAGCGTGATTTCAAGTGGCCCCGCTTAAATTAAGATATCTACCACTTTATTAAAAATGACGGATAAATTTCATTAATAAACATCATTGAGACCCTTATGTGGTCTATATTTACATCAAATTACAAACAAATTCGGAATACGCTTTTTACAATTTGAATTTGAAATTTTCATGTGGTCTCAACTTGAAAACAAAATGGCGGAGCAACTTGGTTAATAAACTCATCTAAGATATTTATAAGATAAGTTAAGGCACTGTCTAAATTTGGTTCGATTTGGAGTATTATTTCGGAAGTTATAGTGATTTTAAATTTTCAAGTGGTAGCCTGATTTCATGTGGTCCCGCTTAACTTAAAATATCAGCCACTTTATTAAAAATGACGGATAAACTTCATTAATGAACTTCATTGAGACTCTTATGTGGCCTGTATTTACATAAAAATTCAAGCAAATCTTGCTTTAAATATGCTTTTTACAATGTCGGTTTGAAATTTTCAAGTGGCTGCCACTCAAAAACAGAAAGTCGGAGCAACTTGGTTAACGAACTCATCCAAGATATTTATAAGATTAGTTCACTGTCCAAATTTGGTTCGATTTGCAGTATTATTTCGGGAGTTATCGTGATGACAAAATTTTCATTATATATATATATAGATAGATAGATAGATAGGATTGCAATAGGTCGATTTCTAAAGAAATCAACCTAAAAACTACGACTGTGTTATCTACAAAATAACTGGTTGCTCTATTAAAAAAAAAAAATCCATGTAATCCTATAATTTCTAATTCTCTTTGCTTGCGAGTTCTAGACAATTCTATTAAAAATCTAGAGAGTTTCTTTTTTGCATTAACGTGGTGAAACGTTTTTGAAAATCGTTGAAAATAAGTTATGAACACACAGTATGGACAGTAAATTAGGGACAGTTTTAGTAATTCTAATTCTAATTTTTGAATCATTTCTAGAAACCAAAGCTAGAATTTCTATTCTAGTAATACAAAAAATTGAAAATATAATTTATCGTTGCACCATCTAGAAGAGTATAGACTAGAAATTCTCGATCTTTTCGTTCATTCAGTTTATTTGTTTAACTTATACGCATAACTCAGGAAAACTTGTTTCTAATTCAGGGATTCTGAAAATGGCTACTAATTCGTTTAAGATGAAGACGGTATATATTTTTTCCCGAGTGCGATTAGCTTTTGCATAGTATGGCCAAACAATAATTAGACAATTACAAAAACATATCTTAGAGAAATTGGCCTTGTTTTTTATTATAACACAAAATTTATATTTCTGACATTCTCCTACGTATAATTTATAATAATATACAATATGTAACTCTTATATACATATAATTTCTTATTAAATTTCATTTTCGTTTTCATTGAGCATAAGAATTCATTTTACCTAGATTTTCAAGGTATTTCCTTTTTCCAGTGCACAAGTAGAAAGATGTATAGCGATCTTTTATAAGTTACTTTTTAAAAATAAGATTATACTCAAGTATGTCTCGATGTATCAGCCAGATGATCCATTCTCACAGTTTCTATATGTCTTTCGGGAAACAGAAGTTAGTCTTTCATCATTCTTTGTTATTTCAAATATTCACTTTCTTTGACATTACACGACAAGATAAATCATTCTTTTATCCAAATATGTTCCATTTATTACGAATTTTGCTTTCGAATAATAAATTTCATGCATTAAAATTTTCTACAATATATATATATATATATATTAACTGGTCTACCTGACGTTACCTGGGTTAAACCAATGGAAGAACTGAATGAAAGAGTAAAATGGAAAGAAAAATGCATGAAACATTTCCCGAAGTCTTTAATAGAAAATATTATTAAAAAAAAAAAAAAAAAAAAAAAAAAGAAAACTGGTGTGGACTTAATACACGAGTAAAGACATATAAAACAAAGTTTACATGGCAAGTTACAAAATAACAGAAAAAAACGCATGAGTTATCTTTGGAAACACCAATATCCGAGATCTAAAATTAACCTACCTAAGCAGGATAACTGTTAATTTTCCTGTAATAACCATGCAATACATGAGAAAGGATATCTAAAATTGATTTACGTAACAATTTTGAAGAAAATCGTTAGAGCCGTTTTTGAGACTCGATTGTTGATCAGGAAACAACAATTACATATGAAATGATATCTAAAAAAAGAGTTATTATGCCGAGTTTGAAAAAAATCTATGCTGCCCTTTATTAATGGAATGTACTTGCGAGACATGAAATTGAGCTATTTATACAAAGCACTTATCAATGTTTCTTAACTAATCAACTATATCATTCAAATGTACATATAATAGAGTGTTCATATAGCAATTTTCACCAAAATTTAAGAAATTAATCTGTATACACACCAATTCTGAAATTTCGTCGTTCTATCTTTATTAGTTTCAGAGATATGATAGTCAGAAGATTTCGCACATACATACATACATAAACACACACACACTGATGAATTGCCGAAAACCACTTTTTGGACTCAGGTGACCTTAAAACGTGTAAATCAGAAGAAAACGCGATGTCGATTTTTTTGACCGAATACAATACTTCCATTACTTACGGTAGTAGGGTAATGGAAGTAAAAGTAAATAAATACAAAAGGTACAGATTTAGTATGGGAAGCCTTTGGCGACTTTAAATATTTTTCCGATTTTTGTGATGAATTGAAGTGACTATCGCAATGAGGAATTTGCGCGTTTTCTGATTTTATTCTTATACTAGCAGGCTTTGCCCGCTTCGCTGAGCACTATACTTAAATGAGTTGTCAAAATTCCATTACATTATTAATAATCTAAGTTACAGTTTCCTCTGTATTCCGTAGAGGTTTTTCCTGCTCGCAACGTGAGGATTCCGGGTCCACACTGCCTTCGGTTCAACTTACCCGCTTCTTACTTTCCCTTCCCCAGCGGCTAAGTTAGAAGTTTTGTGAAATCTCACCAAAGTACATAATGCGTACACCTAATCAACATCCACCACACACCAAAATGCATCATTCTAAGATAATGTAAAGCGAATTCAAACAGAATAACGTGTTTTTACGCGTGTTTATTGCCCCCCCCGACCCCAAGCGGGTAAGTGGGTGAATTTCGTAAAATCTCGTTACAGTAAGTGTCAGATACATATAAACAATTTGCGCACCAAAATTCGTGACCGCAGATCCCATAGCTTTCCCAAGACAAATTTAGCGCTAAAGGGGGGAGGGGGGGGTCTTGAATTTGAACCCCCCCCCCCCCCCCGAAAAAAAAAAAAAATCGAAAATCACAAAAAAAAAAAAAAAAAAAAAAAAATGTGTTTTTGAAAATATTCTAAAGAAGACACGTGGCTATTTTCAATACCTTTGTAATATCTTTAGTAGAGCTCTACTAAAAAATCCGGAATTTCTTAAATTCCCCCTCCCCTCCTTTAAGAATCAAGAATTCTAAAATCCTACATAATGTTTTATTTATACTCAAGTCTAGTCTCATCATGTGCAATTTCTTCACCGTGATGTAATTTGGGGCCGAGTTATGCTTACAAACGTTCTTTTGCTTCCTGTCCCGCTGGGGGGAAGGGGATATTTCGATAAATCCCGTTTCGATAAATCCCGTTAGGTGCCGGTTGCATATAAAGAATTCAAGCAGCAAACTTCGTGACCGCAGCTCTCATAAATTTTCCAGGACAAATTTAGCGCAAAAAAGTGTGTCTCGAATTTGCCCTTTGTAACACATACTCCCTCCCCCTCCCCCCCAAAAAGAAAAAAAAAATGGCAGATCACAAAAAGTCAAAAATGTGTTTTAGAAAATATTCTAAGAAAGTCGCATAGCCTGTTTTCAACATCTTTATTCCATTTTCGGTAGAGTTCGACTCATATCAGGAATTTTCAAAATTTCCCGCCAAAAATCGATTTTTCCCTTCCTTCCTTTAAAAGTCGAAAATTCCTAAATCGCAGATAATGTTTTATTTGTACTCATGTCTAGTCTCCCCATGTGGAATTTCTTTATTGTGAAGTAATTAGGAGCCGAGAGCCAAACGTGTTTTTGTCTTTTTCTCCCGCAGGGGGAACGGGGGGGGGGAATTTTGGAAATGTTGATAGATATAATTTTAAGTTGAGTAAAGACCTAAATTCATTTCAAGCGCTGTTGAATTCCGTCCAGCCGTTCTCAAGTGATACCCGGACAAACGTGTTTTTGTCTTTTGCCACCCAGGGGGGAACGAGGGGGAATTTCTGAAATGTTGATAGGTATAATTTTAAGTTGGATAAAGATCTAAGTTTCTGCCGAGCGCTGTTGAATTCAGTCCAGCCGTTCTAAAGTGATGCCCGGACAAACGTGTTTTTGTCGTTTGCCCCCCAGGGGGGAACGGGGGGAAATTTCTGAGAAGTTGATAGATATAATTTTAAGTTGGGTAAAGTTCTAAGTTTCTGCCAAGCGCCGTTGAATTCCGTCCAGCCGTTCTCAAGTGATGCCCGGACAAAAAAAGCGACATACAGACACGATGACACACACACACACAGAGGCAAAATTTTCTGAAGTCACTTTCGGCTTTCATGGTGTGTGAAACGTGAAGATATCGCAAAATTTTTCGTTTCTGACAAATTTACAAACAAAACTCTGATTTTATTAATATAGATAATAGAAAATTAAAAGGTAAGAAAAAAAATACATACATTTTCTTTATTTGAAATCTAATTACTGATTTATAACAATTTTAACATCGCACTATTTACTCTATCGAGAAAACGCAGTACAGTATATTGTGACGTCACTCTTCATGACAACAAACGGGAGTAATCGTTGTTTACATTCGATTTTGTGATATGCTTTGCTTCTTGAATCAGTGAAATAGGTTTTGTATTTTATACTAATGACGGATATTAAAAAATCGCAGTATAAATATTGTATTGTACCACACTGTACTAATACAACGGCTAAATGCTTCTCAAAAGTTATTTTTTAGCGTTCTAAAAGGTCCTATTAAACGTAAAAATTGGACAACCGCCATGAAAAGGAAACAATTGAAAATAATAATGATAATGGAAAACGGTGATAATGATATTAAATGATTATAAGATAAAAAAGAAATGCTTAGAAAGCACATAAAAGATTGATAATTGCGAAAATTAAAACGAACTGTTCCTTACTAATAGTGCTGGGCGATGTTGACATTTCTTAAATCGATATATCGTTCGTCTAAAATACCGATATAAGGATATATCGATTTAATGCAGCGTTACCAATTGTAGGGTATAATCCCGACACGTAAGGACTTTTAGCAGTTTTTAGAATGTAGAGACGGTTTATAGTTAGTTTGTTGGGTTTAATGTCTCAGTAGTACAGCGTTACAATATAAAAAGTTTGGTGTTAGTTTGAACCAAAACTTGGTACTGAAGTAGCTGCAACTACCTCATGGTTTAACTTTTTACCATCATTTGTTAATTTTAGATAAACCAAATATTTGTATTATGAAAAAAAAAAAAAAAAAAAAAAAAAAAAATCAAAATTTGCCGAGACGGGGATTGAACTGAAGATCTTCTTGTCTCAAGTCAAACACTCTGACACTGTGCCACGCTTTTTTGCCCACTTATTATATTTCGTTCATTTTCATAAAAGGGATTAAATTTTCTAGGGTCTTATCTTAACCCATAAGTGAATTGTTGCTCAAAATTTGCCTTTTAGCCTATGTTTTCGACCTCTCTTTTAATTTAATCTTGGTTTGGTTTCAATAGGAATTTTACTGATTTATACTTCCCTTGTGAGTGGATGTATGGTAACTCAAATTTTGGTTCAACTTAAATTCAATCGCAGGAAGTAGAAAACTTAAAAATGAGGTTGAGCCATATAATGGTATTGCTTATAACATTACTCCATATATAGTCGGATATAAAATTATTCGAGCGCTAGCAATATTTTCTATATAAAAAATGTACACTTAATATTGCTCTGTAAAATAAATTCTTGTCAAATCATGTTCTTAGTCCGTTTAAGAAACAGCCTTCTGATAAAGATATAATGCTTTAATACTAATTATTATAAAATTATTCATTATTTTCTACAGTTCAAAATTTATACATCAGTATAATTAATATAGCGCAGTTTCGTTTTATCACAAATTATATTATATGGACTCGTGACGTGAGATTTCATGAGTAACATTCAGAACATTTAAAACACCCCAATTTATTATTATTATTTTAGCTAATTGATAAATTCAGAATTTTACTATTTCGTACTACTTTGTAATGCACTAAAATATTTATATGCCCCACTTACATGCGAATAAATTGCAAAATTGCTAGTATCAGCAGAAAATTGCTAATTAAGAGAAGCGCTTCACACACGTTATTAAATTTCTAGTGCATTGAATCTCCTAATAAATATAATTCTTAATTAAAATTTTCTAAAATATAATTCTTTTTAAAACGTTTACGACATTTACTTTTTTTTTATTAAAATTTTAAAATTTTTACTTATTTTAGATTAAATTACATGAAATATTACAAAAGACAAAAAGTCTTAAATAGCTAACTCAGTATAGGGAAATAAATTTGATAGAAAGAACAATTTGGTGCATTTGAAGAGGAAAAAAAATCAATTTTCACAGCATTTAAAATTATTTTTAAATACTCATACTGTTCGAAATACCCATACCTTCGAGTACGCATACCCTTTAAATACGCATACCTTCCAAATACATAAAAATTAGATATTAAAATAATCATATCTAAAGCAACGCCGTTGTTTGAATTAATTTATTTTTAACAATATGACAATGTCGTATTCTGTACTAATATTAATGAACTTAATGACGAAATATTATTAATTACATAAAATATTAATAAAGAATAGTTAATTCACTTATCTAATTGACATAAACTGGGATTTCTTATTTATAAATTATAGGAACTGGCAAAAAATATAACAAAAAATAGCAGAAGAAAATACTAACATTGACAAAATAAATCTCTTGTAATCAAACGAATTTTGAATGAATGAATAATCCCATTTCATCTACCCAAACTTAACCGGAATGCTTGTATCAGAAATCAGAATCTGTTTTCATTTTGCTTCTGCACATGCGTTAAAACCGCAATCACGGCTCATCGAAAGAATGCACTAAATCGAAACGGCATTTCGAATGAATATTATTCGCTTGATTTTTTGCGGTTTCTCAGTCAAGATTTTTATGATTTAATTGTCTATGAGTGCGCATGCTTGACTAAATCGTTATCCCGTTGAATGAATATGACTAGCTATCTGGCATTATTCCAGCATAGAATCGGTGTAATCTGGCATTAATCCAGCATAGAATCGGTTTAGTCTGGAATCAGATTTTCCCGTACTTTGATGTTTCTGCATCGATATTTTACGGAAGATGAAATTTTTAAATCGGATAAACGATATTAGCGTTAAATCGATATTTTATTTTACATCGATATAAAGCCCAGTCCTACTTACCAACTAGGTTAACAAAATGTAAACATTAAAGGATCACAAAATGCGACGCCAGGCAGCGTTTTGAAGTCACGTGATTTTTGGTTTATTTTTAAGTTATTTTAAAAATTGAGAGCTTTTTTTTGTCTTTTTAGTATATATGTAGATTCTTGGCTGGGTGTCTAGGGGTGGGGCAATGAAGAGCTGCAACTTAGATAACGAAAACATTTATTACGTAATATACACAACACAGATTAAATACAAGGATTAATATAACAGCAGACTTTCTATCATTAACCAACTGCTGGTTTCGAGGCTTAGCACATAACAAACTTTCTTCATCAGTATAACCGTAACAAAATAACATTTAAGCACCTACTCGTACTTTTATTCACAAAAACACCTACGCGTGCTATCAAATAGTAAAAATGAAGTAATGAGCCCTCCATGGCTCTACACACTTATTATGAGCATTCTGTGCTCAAATTAGGACTAAATGAGCATGTCAGCCTTCACGCTGACGGTCTCAACCGATCTCCACTGCAGCCAGATCTCAACTGACTCCCGTCCGTCATCTCATTCAAAGATAAGCATCAGAGGCAGCGCCATCTGTTGGCTGTGCAAGGAACTTCCCACAACGCTCGGCCATTCTGATGTGCGGTGACCTCACCGTAAACCAGCCTGGGGTACTAAAGGATATCTGCAAAATACAATTAAAAGAAAAAAAAAGAGAAACAGACATAAAAAAAAATTATGTACATAAAAATTCACAGTTAACTTTTTCTTTAAAGTTTATCAGTCTAGTTTGTGGACCATAATTTCATATGGTCTGCAGAAGTACTAGTATGTATAGGTCCTTCGTGATCACCTATCTTCTCGACTTCATATCTGTCTTTGGTCTTTACTCGCACAACTTTATAAGGACCTAAGAATTTTGGCCTTAGTTTCATGCCGGTTCCAAACTGAGTTCGCTGGATGGCAACTAGATCATTAATTTTATACACATGGGCTTTCTTTCTCTTCTTGTTGTAACATCGGTGATTTTCTTCTTGAATCTTAAGAATGTTTTTTCTTGCTTCTTCACGAATGGTGTTAAGGTTATCAAGCATGGAATTTATCCTTTCCTCTTCGAGAAGTTCTAGTATTCTCTTATCTTCTTTCCTTCTCATTGTTACTCCAGTGAGTAATTCGAACGGAGTTCTTTTGGTACTTCTTGATACGGTGGAATTAATAGTTCTCTGGACAGCCTCAACAAACTTGTACCACTTGTTAGGGTCATTTATACATAACTTGGATAATACAGGAATGATTGTTCGATGCAGTCTCTCAATTTGACCATTCCCTCTTGGGATTCCAGTTGTGATGGTGTCATGTTCGATTCCCTCGGATACACAGTAATCTGCAAACTCCTTAGATATGAACGCAGGTTCTTGATCGGATATTATTCTTGCGGGATTACCAAAAATAGCAGCTTGCTGTTTTAATTTTTGCTGAAGAAGTTGATTTCACCGGATATAGCCACGAAAATTTACTAAATCCATCGATGACAGTGAAAATGTGATTGTAGTTTTTGTTAGTGGTTGGTAATGGACCCACAAAATCGATGTGATACGTGGATAATGGTATATCTCCTTTAGGGATAGGGTTCAAAAAACCTTCTCCTTTTCCCTGTTTCTTATTTACAAGTATACATTCTACACAACTTTTTACAACATTATCTATGCATTTTTTCATATTAGGAAAGTAATATTCTCGTTTAACTAACTCTTCAGTTTTATTAGCCGAAAAATGTCCTAAGGCATGACATTTCTTTACGACCTCGATTTGCATGATCTCTGGGACAATTAGTACATCCCTATCATATAACACTTTATATAAAACATTATTTTTTAACACATATTCGTCATTTTGGTTCTGTCGTAAAAGTGATTTCATAGTGTTGATAAACTCATCACTTTCTTGAGCAGTAGCAATACGATGAGTAAGGGTATCAGTTGTTACAGTCATTACAGGGTGTCTGCTAAGCGCGTCAACATGCTGCATTTGTTTACCAGGTCGATGTTCTACTTCGTAGTCGAATTCCTGTAGCAGGAAACACCACCTGGCTACCTTAGGTGTCAATTCACGTTTATCTAAAGTTTTAGTGAACGCTTGACAGTCAGTATAAATTTTAAATTTACTACCTAATAAATAGTTCCTAAATTTTTTAAGGGCTTCTACTATCGCTAACACTTCTAACTCATAACTACAGTATTTTTCTTCTTGTACAGAGGTCTTTTTACTCATATAATGGATTGGATAGTACTGTCCATCGTCATCTTCTTCTAGTAAGATTGCACCGAATCCTAATTTAGACGCATCTGTATGAAATTCTAACTTATAGCCTTGTTTAAAAAGATGTAAGACAGGCAAATTAGATAAAATGTCTTTCAGCTTTTGAAAAGCTAATTTCTGCTCTTGCTCGAATTTAAATGGAGTGGAAGCACGTAATAAGTCACTGAGTGGTCTTGCTATGTTGACATATGAACGAATAAATTTTCTAAAGTAACCCGTTAAACCTAAGAAACTCTGCACTTCCCTAGCATTACGGGGTTCTGGGAAATTTTGGACTGAAAGAGTTTTTTCTACTGAGGGTTTAATCGTGCCATTCTCAATTATGTGACCTAAGAAATCGATCTTACGTTTCAAAAACTGACATTTCTTTAAATTTAACTCTAGACCAAATTTTGATGCCGTTTCTAACACACGTTTTAATTTATCTAACCCTTCATTCTCATCTTTAGATGGAATAATTATATCATCTAAATAAATAATTACAGTACCATCTTTTAATAGGTCTTTAAACACATAATTTACATATCTTTGAAATACTAAGGGACTATTACATAATCCATAGGGAACTTTTAGAAACTCATACTGGGCATTATCGGTCACAAAAGCTGTATATTTCCTACTTTTTTCCTCTACATCAACTTGTAAAAACGCATTCTTTAAATCTAGTGTCGAAAAAACTTTACCCTCCCCTAATCTATCAAATAAATCCTCAATATTTGGCAACGGGTATTTATTTTTAATAATTTTCTTATTTAAAGCACGATAATCACAGCATAACCTTATTCCTCCATCTTTTTTCCTACACACCACTATTGGCGAAGCATAATTTGACGTACTTTCTCTAATTATACCATATTTTAACCACTGGTCAATTTGTCTATCCACCTCTGATTTCTCTACAAATGATATTCTGCGAGAGCGTAAGCACACTGGTGTATCATCAGATAAAATAATAGACATTTTTAAATCAGTACTTTTTGTTTTAACTGGCTTATAACTTTTTATTAATTCGCTTAATCTCTCTTTTAACGACTTATCTAAAATATAACTGACATCGAATTTTTCTTCTTCTGAAAAATTGCACATATTTGAAAAAAAAGAATCTATTTCATTTTCCTTTCGATCGAATACAGGAAAAGAACACTCACCTGCTTCATCGAAAGCGCTTTCCCCCGAACTCAGAAAAATTTTCCCCCCTATGTCGGAATTCGAAACATGTGTTTCCTCTTTATTTTGTTGTTTCAAAATATGAAAGATATTACCAGGGAGAATTACGTCACATGACAAATTGTTGCAAAAAGCCCCGATTACATTTATTGAATCATGATTAGGTAAAGATATTTTAAATTCAGTCAGATTTGCATCTTTCTTTTCATTAAAGCAGCTAACTAGAGTGGTCGAAGAAATAACATTTTTAGTCTGTAGAATGCTATTTTTATTTACAATTAGAATCGAAGAACCTGAATCTTTTAACCCTTTAAGTGGGATATCATCCACTAAAATATCAACATATTCGAGCTCATTAACAATTAGGTTAATCGGACTTGTTTCGGATTGAACTACTGAATTCGTAGGAAGATTTTCACGGAATTCTTTTTTCTCTGAAATACGTTTAGGACACACTCTAGCGAAATGAAATGTTTTCCCTTTTGCACCACAAATGTAACACATTCTTTCATGCTTTTCGTGAGTTTGATTAGATACCGAATTACGTACTATGGGATCTTTATTATTATAATGTGTCTTTCTAAAAGGAGTTTTGTTTACAAACCGCTTATTCTCTGAACTTTCGTTTCGCGTATTATTATTAGTTTCAATTAACGATTTCCCTCTAGAAGAGTAGAATAAATCACACTCCCGACCTAATTCGTTGGGTTTAAACTAATTTTGACCTTCTCGAACGCTAATATGTTCCTTAGTTCTAAAATCCAACGTTTCATATAATTTATCAGAAACTATAAGATCACACAATTGTTTAACGTCGTTAACCCCTCTCAATCTACAATAGTAATCAAAAGAAGCGCTTAGACGGGAAGCGAATTGGACATGAGATTCTGACGGATTACGCAACGCATTTTTAAAATTACTTAAACATTCACGCGGCGTTGGTTGAAATTGTCTTAAAATTAATTCCTTAACTTTTTCATAATCGTTAATTTCTTCGGTGGTTACGTACGCAAGAACCTGATTACATTTATCTCCCAATAAATTAATCAATATTTCCGATTTAAATTTAGACGGTACATTTTTAGAAACGAATGCTTTTTCAAGGGATTGAAAAAATAAGTGCAAAGCTTCCGGTTTCTCAGGTACTGAAATGGTTAAAGTTCGAATACTTCTAATTAAATTTTCTAATGATTGTGAAGTAGTTTCTGAATTTGATTGTTCAACATTATTACTAGAATTATTTGCTGCAGCCTGTAACTTTAAATTCTGTAACTCTATTTCTTTTTCTAACTGGGATAATTTAATTCTTTCTATCTCCATTTTGGTTTGTTCTTCTACAGATTTCAACTTTTGTTCTTCTACTAACATTTTAATAACACCTCTAACAAATTCTAAATCATTTTTATAAATATCAGAACTCTCAATCAAAGTTTTGATTTCAAGTACCTTAGCTTCCGCCGGAACAGTTAGGCCTAATTCTTCAGCAATTGTTCTTAAATCGGCTTTTCTAATACCTTGTAACACGTTTTGGGCCATTATAACTCTAAATAATTATTTATACCAAAAAATATTTCAATATTTCTACCAAATTAATATCATACTTAAATAGAAACAAAATAATTTTTCTTAAAAATGATTCTATGCTTTTTGTTCTCAAATCAAAATTATCATGATTTTTAAATAACCACATGCAGAAAAATTTGTATTATACAACAGAATATTTAGATCATCTTATATATTTCTTAATTATTACACATATTTCATATAATATCACCATTATCATTATTGTTCTCTATTTAATAATTGTTATCACTTTCGTTTTAAAATAATATTGTTATAATATTGTTAAAATAATATTGAAAACAACAATAAGCAAAATACTAGATCATCATTCAGAATATTTTTTCAATCATAATTCTTATTTCTATTCATTCTTCTCAAGTAATATATTTATTTTATTTCATCACACATTGAAACCAAAAGTGTTCTCAAAAAATATTTCAATATTAATTTCTAATTCAAAATAGTAACTCAAACTCTTTTCTCAATTTATGCAATAATCATTATTATTTATTATCAAATAGAATGATAAATATATAACAGTTACCTTTTATAACTTGTTGGTGCCATAATATCGCGGCAGAGTCCCCACTTGTAGAATCTTGGCTGGTTGTCTAGGGGTGGGGCAATGATGAGCTGCGACTTAGATAACGAAAACATTTATTACGTAACATACACAACACAGATTAAATACAAGGATTAATATAACAGCAGACTTTCTATCATTAACCAACTGCTGGTTTCGAGGCTTAGCACATAACAAACTTTCTTCATCAGTATAACCGTAACAAAATAACATTTAAGCACCTACTCGTACTTTTATTCACAAAAACACCTACGCGTGCTATCAAATAGTAAAAATGAAGTAATGAGCCCTCCATGGCTCTACACACTTATTATGAGCATTCTGTGCTCAAATTAGGACTAAATGAGCATGTCAGCCTTCACGCTGACGGTCTCAACCGATCTCCACTGCAGCCAGATCTTAACTGACTCCCGTCCGTCATCTCATTCAAAGATAAGCATCAGAGGCAGCGCCATCTGTTGGCTGTGCAAGGAACTTCCCACATATATATATAAATATATATATTTAATTTATGGGTCTAAAACTATCAGGAAAATACAATCTTGTTCAAATCCCTCATGTGTGCGAATTCCTCATTGCGTAACAAAAGATCTTGGCGAGAAACATCCGAGTTACTTCAATGCCAAATCTGAAATTTTGCCAAAGGCTTCCGATACTAAAATTGTTCCATTAAAAAAAAAAAAAAAAACTTAATAAAATCCAAATTATGACTATTTACAAAAAACCTCATAAATTAGATATAAAGTATCAATAAAAATGAAAAACATTGTTTCACTGAAAAGAAAAGTACTACGTCATTAAATGAAAATTTTAAGCTAATGCGAAATATCTCTATGAAAATATTTATCCACACGCTAATTCCCGATTTAAAAAAAATGCACCAAATTTCGTAGCGCAACTATATTTTTTCAATAACTTTTATTGAAAACTTTTATTACTTTCACGCAAAATTAAAAATACTAGTATCGCCCAGTGGTTGAAGCTCGACCAGTTTTTTTAAATAAGAATTTGAATGATAAACATAGATATTCAAGATTTCCTTGTAAACAGTATTCACAGCGGAAAAAAAATCATTATTAGTATTTTATTACCATGTTTTTATTAACTTCGATTCTTGTTTGTTTGAATGTTTGTTTGTCCAGTACAAACCTTGCAATCGATTTTTAACTAACTTCCCGACTAGCTAGACATTTGAAACTTTCAGGATAGCTCAGAACACGGTGACAATACATTTTTTTAATACTTTTAGTCAACTGTTTCAGGTCCCTTCTGCCTTCGGCAGCGTTTATACGATTCATCAGAAAAGTTATTTAACTAACTTCCCGACTAGCTCGACATTTGAAACTTTCAGAATAGTTCAGAACATAGTGAAAATACACTTTTTAAATATTTTTAACCAACTGCTTCGAGACCCTGCTGCCTTCGCAGCGTTACCAGTATAAAGCTTGCAATCAATTTTGAACTAACTTTCCCGCTAGCTAGCCATTTGAAACTTTTATAATAGCTCAAAACACGATAGCAATGAATTTTTTTAATACTTTTAGCCAATTGTTCTGGATTCCCGCTGCCTCCCGTAGCGTTTGTACGATTCAACAGAAAATTTAAAAACATGGTATACAAAATGTTCTTTTTATTTTGTAATTATTTATTTACATGATAATTCATGTCCGTATGGACTTCTCTATCTATTTAACTCAGTTTGCATTGTCTGGGCGTTTCAATAGCAAAGAACACTTTTAATATCGAAATAATATGACTACAGCAGTTTGAAAGTAAATAAAATTATACTCACTTCTGTTGAGAGACAAATAAAAAATAATCTGGTGTGTCACTCACACGACTTTCTCTTACCTGAAATTTAATATTATATATACAGGTTGGAAATTAAGAGGAAACGTAACGAGTACTGTGATGCAAACCTATGTTAAAATAATCCTAATTAGGCTTCGGAAGAGTTTTATATGAGTTCTGTGTGAAGGGGGCAGTAGCCCCCGTTTCATTACTGAACCTATATTTATATGTAATTTAAATATGTCATTAAAATTAAAAGTTCCCTTAAAATTATTCAGACAAATTTCACATGCAACATTCCTTGAAACTTATCAATCTTGATCAAATTTTTCCAGCAACAAATTTATATTAATTTGAAAATACAACTTATGGATCTCCTGAAATTATTCGTTTTTAAGTTACTCTAAGAGAAACTGAAGTTACTCTAAGATAATAATCAAACGTTAAAAAACTTGACTTTGGTAAACTGGAAACCTCAAAACGTGTAAATACACAAAAAACAAGCGATGAATATTTATCTTAAAAACATACATTATTTATCATATGTCTATGAAGAATCCATTTCCATTCCTGAGCAGATTTCCTGCACATGGTATATTATGGCATTTTATTTGGTATATTATAGCAAAACGCATTTAAAGCCTAATTTTTTACAGGGTGATCCAAAACATGTTGTTTTTTGTTTAGTTTTTTACTGCTCCACTTTTTCTCTTCAGGACAAAACTTTTACTGAAATGTATGAGGAGTAACATGGTCTTTAAACTACCAAGATTTCAAAATGATTCCGAAAGAAGTTTTGTAGATATTTGACAACACGTTGAAATTCGAGGTTAGTGTCCAAAGGCTTATTGGTAGGTTGTGTAGATTGTATTTTATTTGCGGAAAAAAAGTAAACATATATTTCTTTTCCTAATTTTGGCATCAAATATTTCTTTCTTTTTAATCCATTTTAAATTTAAAATGGGGTGTTTGTTAATATCTTTTGATCCAATTATCCGACTGAGCTAAAAATTACGGCATTAGATAGACTTTTTCCCGAGTGATAAGTGCGCTACTTTTCGTAGTTGTCGGTTGAACGGTGCAGATTTGCATAGCGAACTAAAAATCCAGGCAAGCAAGCAATTATCGTTATTTTTAATATGTAATTGAGTGAGTGAACGCAATAGCGTTTAAATACTGCATTCAATTAAACTCAGATTTAATATATATATTAATGATTGCAGGATTAATGTGGATATGTATGTAAGTGAGTAGACACGATAGCGCACAAATACTGAATTTTCCATTAAGCTTAACTTTGGTAGACATGTTTAAACTCATCGTTGCATGAATTATTTATAGAATTTTATAAATTTGGAACTTATGGTACTATATCAAGCAATACAAATTAGAATTCCTTTGTATTAAGTATTATTATGAATGCATATTATTTGAAATTCGTTTTTTAATGCTAAAGTGTTTAAAACAGAAAAAGTGCTATAAAATGTTACAATAATTGGCTAAAGTATGAGCATTAGGAAAAATTATGTGTGTAATTACCTCTTTTACAGGGGAGCATGAATGAATTTTCACGTATCATGTCATATAGGAGCTAAAAACTAAAGAGCTTTTAATTACTTAAAAGAGAATAAAACTAATTTTGAACTAATTTTGCATGCTTACCGATCCTAGTGCTTTTATAGGGACATACAAAAAAATCGAATAAATTGCATTCCATTGTATTCACACACGAACTTCGGTAGAGATACTCAAAATTTAAGTTTTCCTTTTGGGTACTTTTATATTAGACGATTTTCATTTGACACTTTTTTATGGCCCATGCGATAAACTGCCAAATTAAATTAGAAACATTTAGCTATATTCAAGGCCGTAACTAAGGGGAGGGTATTTGGGTATTTTAAAAACTCAGAAAAATATTCCAGATTTGTCGAAATTTTTTTATGATTATATTTCATTTTAAACGTTTAATATTACGTACTAAATATTGAACCTACTCTGAAACTTTTATCTGGCTACGACCTTGGCTATATTAAAGCCAAATATTTTACAATTGTTTATGAATTACACAAGCGAAAAGCATCTGAAATACTTTATTTCTTAGACTGAATTACCGTTGGCTCTCGTTGTGAGCATGAATCGCTAAATGTGCCAAATGACATGACAGTTTTCTAATGAAAAAGTTCTCACATTCGGTTATTTACTAAATTATTCTTCCGATTCAGCCTTTTTAAACATCATTAATTACTAAATGTTCAGAAAGTCGAGTGAAATCAATTCAGATTTTTAATTATGAAATTACAAGAACTGAAAATAACATATGTGGCTGTAAGTAGAGTTTAAAGGAATAAATACAATACAAATTCATTCGAATGCCAATAATATGAAACACACGCATCATATAAATACGAATTCATAAACATGGGTTTCCTAAGAATTACACACTCACATAATATATACGTATTAGACAAACATATTGTTGCACTCTCGGGGCTCGTGAATTGTCTGTGAATGAAAGGCGAGCCTTTCAGTGGTTTAAAAATTTATTTACAGAATATTTCGGAAGATTACAGGTCTGTTAAACCCAGTATCAATTCCAGTTTCACCAGAGAACGCAACTTAAATAACAGCTGACAACATAAAATATCACAGCGCAAACGATACCATAGTAATACCATACAGCAGAGCAATAGGCTGAAATTCAATTGTAGAGACTTAGTCAAGCAGAACTTTCGATTCCGTAAAGTCTTAGCTAGAAACTCACCTCAGTGATCGGAACGGGACCCCCTTGATAGCCTCCTATTAATTCAGAATTTTACAGTACTTCCGTAATAATCGAATTACAGCTTAGATAATAGGTATATCGAAAAGTTTTTTTTCACCAAGGTCGCCAAAATAATTGTCAAGGAGCGATAAAGTCGCCAAAATCGTCGCCAAGTTCATTACCTTCCCTGATAAAGCGGGTTTTTAACGCAAAAGGAGCTTTTTTAACGCTGAAACTTAATCTGATTAAGCCTCTTAGAAAGAAATCAGATAAAAATAACTAGTACTATTTAGGAATTTGTAACACTATATTTACATCTATCCATAACACACACGATTTTTATTGATCTATTACACAAATATATTCATTATGCCTATGCATTATATTTATAAAAGCACATACATACATCCCGCGACAAAAAGATAGGAACAAAGGGTTTTTTCTTTGATTTTTCATAAAATAACGTTATCTAAATTGTGCTTATCATTTATTATTAATATAAAATAACACTATTCCTGGACTAATTTTTGTTTTAACACTAATTTAGAAAAATTTTAAGACTAAAATTTTTCTAATTTAAGACTACACAGCACGACAAAAAGATAGGAACAAAGGTTTTTTTTTTTTTTTAATTTTTGAATGTGATTACTTTGAATATGAATATTTTGAATATGATTCAAATATTTAATATACTTTTGATATGATAATATTTTGTTATGATAATAAATGATCAGCACAATTTAGATAATGTTATTTTATGGAAAATTTAAAAAAACCCTTTGTTCCTATCTTTTTGTCGTGGAGTGTAGCCTTAAATTAGAAAAATTTTAATCTTAAAACTTTTCTAAATTAGTCTTAAAACAAAAATTAGTCCAGGAATAGTGTTATTTTATAATAATAATAAATGATAAGCACAATTTAGATAACGTTATTTTATGAAGAATCAAAGAAAAAACCCTTTGTTCCTATCTTTTTCTCGCGGGGTGTAACCTGCAAAATGAAGGGATATCTCATAAGAAACAATACTATTGTAAAAGTTACCCTGACCAGAAAAAACTCTTACCTTTCTTATGCAGCCGAAAAAAAAAAAAAAAAAAGGATTGATATCAAATTTCGTCGCAGCTATTGGTTCCCGGGAACTCAATACCATGCTTAATGAATATCTACCAATAACTCTGTATGTATCTTTCTCATAAATCCTAATCTCTTTTAACATTCTTTGTCATCTATGTTAGTTTCTTGAATGCATTATAAAGTTATAATTTAAAGTATTTTTAGGGCGGGGTGCGTCCCTTATGCAGAAGTTTTAATTATTAAAAATTTAGTTAGTAAAGATTAAAATATTATTACGCACCCAAACAAAATGTCTAAAAATTGTTGAAATTTAATAGTTAAATATATACTATTATGTAACTTCAAAATTAGATTTGCTGTCGAAATAATAGCAAAATGAGAAAATAATTCTTGTTCTTTCAGAATCTCACATACTTCTGTGAATTAATTTGATTAATAATAACTTAGGGAATTTAATTTATATTTTTCACCGTTTAATATATCAAGAGAATTCGTTTGAAATGCAAAATTGTATTATAAAATTCTTTTATCCAATTTTCTCCAGTCTTTGATTAATCTTAAGTTATATGCTTCTCAAACATAGATGATAATTTTTTTATTATTATTATTTAGATAAGTTTTAATCTCTAGATAAAGTTATCAAACAATAACAGTAATAATTTTGTATATAATAAAAAAGTATCTCTATAATTATAAATTATAGTGTTGCTATTAAAGTTCAAGTATTTGCATTATTTGTGTTTTATACTTAGATATTTTAACAACTGAAACAGATTATTTTTGCTTTTCATTTTAAAAAGTTTGTATTTTGTACATAAATAAAATTCATTGAAAATCATACGTTAATTGCCAACTTTTCCCCTTAAATGTGAAATAAAATGTTCTTTGTAAGATAGATTGAAATAAGCAGATTAAATGATATAAAGGCATATATATATTATTCGGATGATAGCAAATGCGCAAACAAAAAATGTAAACGAAAAAGATGACTTTCAATGTAATATTTATTATTTTTATTATTATTATTATTTTAAGCCTTTCAAAAATATTTTCGAGTTTTGTTTGATCTTTCCGTAGTCAGTATCGGCAAGATTTCTAAGAAAATGGTGAGACTCTAAACAGATAAACTGATATACAGACTAAAAATAAACCCAAACTATTTTTTAATGTTACACAAATAGCATATTTATAGTATCCTCATAATTATATATATATACAGGGTAGGTGAAAATGAATATAGCGATTAAAAACGGCTATAACTATTTAATGGAAAATAATTTATCGATAAGATTAACATAGAATGTAGATGGAACTTCAAAATTTTGTATACATACGTCATAGATGTTTTATGTGACTTGGACAACATCTAGGCGGTAGTCCATTTCATGCCATATATTCTGAAGTATTTGTTCAGTCACCGACGCAAGCGCATTACAAATGCGTACTTTGAGTTCTTCAGTTGTCTTGGGCATGGGAAGCACATACACCCTGTCTTTTACATAAACCCATATATAAAAATCGCAGGGTCCCAAAATACGCATTTATAATGCGCTTGCGTCGGTGACTGCAGACATGCTTCAGAATGTATGGCATGAAACGGACAACCGCCTAAATGTTGTCCGTGTGACCAAGGGAAGTCACATAGAACATCTATGACGTATGTATACAAAATTTTGGAGTTCCGTCTACATTCTGTGTTAATCTTATCGATAAAATTTTTTCCATTAAATTTTTTCCATTCATTTTGACTTAACCCTGTATATTCCAATCCTTTCAACTGCTGAAAAACTTTAGTTATACACTGTAAACAATAGGTTCTTAAAAATAAGTATATATTGTCTCAAAATAGCTCCGAAACAATATATACTTAAATTTGAAAACCCATGTACTCATTTATGAGTACATTGACTTGTCAAACATGGGATATTGGGATTCTTATTGGTCAACCCCATTTTTGAGCATGTCAGTGGACTCAAAAATGAGTACATGGGTTTTCAAATTTAAGTATATATTGTTTCGGAGCTATTTTGATACAATATATACTTATTTTTAAAAACTTATTTTTTACAGTGTAGTCGGTTAGGTCAAATTGGTGACTGAGTTATAGTAAAGGGGCTATGTGTAACAAAATGCGCTACTTTCTATTACACAATAATTGTAAGTCCTCATTAAAATTTAAATTAAATCGCTGTAGTTTTCATTCTCATATAATTTTTTTTTTTATTATTTTAATAATTGTTTTATTTTTAATTATAGTTAAAAAAAAATTCGGTACTAATCTGTTTATTTATATCCTCATGACCTGCATTTATCAAGCTTACATTTTTATTTACTAAACATGACTTTTAAAAGGATTATTTAGTGAAACAAGAGTAATAATTTACAATATGCATGATGATTGCTTGGATATAGAAATCAAAACTAATATAAAACCTATCGAAACTGTTTTAATTCTTGAGTTAAGAGATTCAGATAGCACTATCATTTAATGACATTCTTCCTCCAACCCCCCCCCCCCCTCTAACTAAAAAGAAAGGAAAAACTGAAATTGAATTAATTCCTCTTCAATGCTAATTACTAAATTATTGCAGACCAACTGGTTTTATTAAGTATCGCATACTGTAAACAAATTCGGTAGATTTTACAGCAGAAAGAACTTTAAAAGAGTTTCTTTACATATTTTTCCACTGTAAATTGCCTTATTCAACAGCAGAATGGGCAGGCACAATGGGTGCTAGCACATTCTGCTGTAAAAACTACCATTATTACTTTCTGAACACTATAGTGAGGAAAGTATTGTAATCATGTCAAAAATCCGAATTTGACATTTTGATGTTTCTATACGTTTCGAGGTCCCCTCAGTCCGTTTCCACTATTTTTACGATGGTGTATGTATGTGTGTGCATGTCTGTGAGTGAACACACTAGCGTCTAAGCGCTCGCTTTGTTCGAATAAGCTGAAAGTTGGTACGTATATTATACGTCACCATAGTACGAACCCTATTGATTTTGGTGAATCTAGCACTTATAGTTTTTTTTTCAGGGACACCAGGAAAAATTCTTTATCATTATGGCCTATGGGGCCAAATTTTTAAAAGTGCGATAGCGTCTAAACGGTTTATTAATCTGAGCAAAACATTTGTACACATGTTATAGGTCATAGTTGCACGAACTGTATAGAATTTGGTGAATTTAGCTCTTACAGTTTTTTTTCAGGGACACAAAGAAATTTTTTTTATCATTATGGCCTATAGGGAAATTTTTTTAAATGTGTGTTAGCGTCTAAACGCCTTATTAATCTGAGCAAAAAATTTGTACACATGTTATAGGTCACAGTTGCAGCAACTGTATAGATTTTGGTGAATTTAACACTTACAGTTTTTTTACAGGGACACAAATAAAACTTCTTTATCATTATGGCCTATGGGACCAAATTTTTTAAAGTGCGATAGCATCAAAACGCCTTATTCAATTGAGCTGAAAATTTATATGAATATTATAAATCACTATTGCACTAAATATAAGCATTTTGGCGAATCTAGCATTTATTGGTTTTTTACAGGGACACAACGAAAAATTCTTTATCATTATGATCTATGGGCTCAAAGTTCAGTAGCGTTAAGTAAAACATCGTGTAATATATGGAGAAAAATACTCAAACACTCTATTATGGTTTTCTCTCTTTTTTTTTTGTTTAACAACTCCTCTTTCTTTACTTTATCTACAAAACTGTTAATTACTCAATGTTCGGAAAGTCGAGTGGAGACACTCCAGATTTTTTTTTACAGTGCACATGCTTGATGAAATGATTAATTAGATGTTATTGCACGATGTTTAAAAAAAAAAAAAAAAAAAAAACATTTATTGATTTTCATTTGCAATAAATTGTTCTTAAGTACTAACAATTTTTTTTAACAATAACATATATAAAATTTCCTGTTTTAAATAAGTTGCTGTCTTCAGTGGCTTGATTTTCAATATTTCATTTAAAAAAAAACAAAAAAAAAAAACACATTTTTATCTAATTTGTAGATATTTCTCAGACGTTTATTTTTTTTAACACGCTTTTATTAGCTTCACCTGTATGTATGTTTGTATGCATGAATGTTTGTAATCGCTCTGGGAGCAAACAAAAAATCTAAATTGTAAAAAAAAAGTACTTTCCCTACGTGAACGCTGTGGCTGTGAGGTAAAGCTCCGCGCTACGAACCTAAAGGAGCCCAGTCCGGGGAGATTTTTTAAAAATGGCTTTTGTTTAATTCTAAATTACTTTAATTAAAGATTTAAATGTATGTAAATATTATGGTGTGTCACTCACACGATATTCTCTTGCCCTGCATTTTAATACTAAGATAGATATTTTGTGCTTTTTAGTTCACATTTCTATAAAATCGTGTTCTTTATTTTTTTAAAACTATAATATTATTAGAAATAATCTGCATTAGGTGAGTACAATATTCTCCAGCCATGGTAGACCTTCATTTCCACATCTAAGGTGTAAAACCGTCAAGGTTTTAAGAGTGCAAAATAATAAATATTAAAATATATTCATTTAATAATAAAATAGTTATGTTTTATAATTTTACATTTTGTATACCTTTTCATTTTTTTTCAATTTTCATAAATTTAATTATTTAAGATTGTTAGTTTTGTTGGACTAGACTCATACATATACACTATATAAGGTCGTTACATCTTTTTTTTTCTCAAATTCTCTACCATTAAAACTATTTGTATAACAGTTTTCCAATTAATTGTTCATGAAAACTTGCTATAGAATATCACTATAAAAATATAATGTTAAAAGAACAGGGAAAACGTACGGGCTGTAGCAAATTACATATATACATATACACACATACACACACGTGTATTTATATAAACGTAGGAAAAAGACAGCAATATCACAGAAAGAGAATCTTCGAAACTTCGTTATTCAACAAAGCGTATTTTTTCGAAGTAACGTCAGTACCCGTGAAGAAACAGGAAGACTAAAAGCTTATTTATTTAGTGTTCCTGTTTTATGCTCAAAGTATCAGTTATATAATATAAGTTATAGTATTTCTTGTGGCCATGGGAGCTTTTAGGCATGTGCACTCTTAACTAGTACATCATTAAAATAATGATTATAACGCTTACAGCTAAGAGAAAATTGTCGATAAACGAACGCAGAATAAATACGTTTCTGGAATCTCAGACTGCTGATCAAGTTAACAGTTTTTCAGGTATTTTGAGTCGTCCACTACGCTAGGCGCGTTAAACAGGGTTGCTCTATACTTCTTTAAACTCGATATACAAAAAAGGCTTCTTAAAAAAACTCTTCCAAAATTCTTAGAATACTGTGTAGTCAACGATAAATTTTCTTTTACCAATTGACATCTTTTCTACTAATTGTCTGCAAAAATTAACACTCCGGACCTTCAGGGTATCGAACGCGGGACCACTGGATTACTAACATGGCGCTCTTACCAACTGAGCCACGGAGAGACAAATGAAAATGCCTGTATTTACCTTAAAATAGAGGCGCATTTTTTATTTGTTTGAGATTCACAAACATACGAAAGTGAATGACAGTAAGTACATAAGAATTTGGGAATAAGAAAGTTTCTGTGAACTACAATTTTCTTGACTTCCTTAAAAAAAAAACACATGTAAACTTATATGAAAATGAATCAAATGCAAGATGTTTTCAATTTCATGGAATTTTGTTTATGTAACAGATTAAAAAAATACATTATATATATATAAATGGAATTCATAGAATATTTCTGCTATAAAAGAATATTTGTGTTATACTTGAACTATTAGTCTTATAAACCTCAAAAATTAGCAATTGAAGAAATATCACTATTGTTTTTTCATAATATACGAATATGTACCATGGAGGTAAATAAATTTTTCAGGATAGCATTTTTTTTTTTTAAATTCTTCAAAATTAAATGCATGTTCAAATACACTTCTTTGAAACTAGCAGTAATCACTTAATGATATTTTAACACATTATTAATGACATGATATACTTATGTAGTAAAGGAAAAAAATTACATCAAGGACATTGTGATAACTCTTTTCACAAAAAAAAAAAAAAAAAAAAAAAAAAAAAAACCGGACGTTGTTTTTTTATTCATGGAATACAGATAATGTGTTTGTATGTGAGTATAGCTTTTTTTTTTTTGTCTTTTTTGTTTCTTCTTAATATTGTAAAAAATGTTACAAATTAATGATCAAGTCTTTTTATAATTGAATTGTCGAAGCTAATTATAAGAGTAAATAATATTGTTGCATTTGATTATGTTAGTGCAACAAACCTTACAGCAAAAATGTCTCAAAAACGTAACAAACATATAACATCGAAACATTGTAAATATTTTAGAAACGTTTAAAAACGTTCAATTTGCTTTCCGATTAGTTTCAAAATCATAGAAATGTACGTGATGTCACACAAAATCGGATACATAACAGAAACGTTCCAATCACTTAACGAATAGAACATGGATATGGGCGAATGTTTCAGAAAGGTATCAGAGAGCATACATAAATGTGCCAAGTTTTTGAAAGATTGTAAGATTTTTGCAACATAACTGAAACATTCTGTGCTGTATGGAAAGCTAACTGTATTTTTGTCATTTCCATGTGGTCATTCCTTTAAACAAGGAAAGCTTTAATTTAAAGAAAATTACCCAAATGTCTTTTTGTAATCTTTAAATTTGTTGCATTTGTATCAAGGTTAAAAAGAAAAAGAAACTGGTTTTGTTAATCAATAATTTAAAATCATGAATCGAAATCATTTATTTCAATTTCGTACAATAACGTTTATCTTTATTTCTTTACAAGCAAAAAAAAAAAAAAAAAAAAAAAAAAAAAGGATGAAATCATATTTTTAAATTTATGTAAATGTAAAATGGATTACAATGAAACAACTCTTTTCCTTGATTAAAAAAATAAAAAAAATCCATCCTATTAAGTTTCGCTTACTGGTATTACCTTATTTTCAGAAAAATGATATGCATATCAGTATGAAGACAAGAACTTTTCAATAATATATTCAATTTATTCAGTCGTAAGTAGAATTGGAGATTAAAAGGGGATTGAGGAAATTTAATTTAACCTATGCATGTATTGATATATTTTCTTTAAAATAATGTACGAGGTTTTTAAAGCGAAATTGGGTCACTCTTTTACCACTGCGTTATTACTTTAGAATATTTAAAAATGTAGGATTTTCTTTTTCTATGTATTAAATAAAAAGAAAATAAATATTTATTTAGATATGTTTGAGCAATTAACTAAACCGAAGTACTTCAACTGTTTAAATACGATAAAAATAATAATTATGAAGAAATTTGCACTTAAAATAGCAGATATTTAATATATATTTCCAAACAAAAACTTTTAATTAAATTGTAAGATGCAAATATGCCACGACCCAAGTACGCTAACACACAAACAACCGATAACGAATAGATCTGCATTTCAGGAGGAATTATGTTGTATCTAAATTTCTCAATTCTATTACTATTATTTCTATATATTTTTATTATATACATAAATATAAATTAAAAAGTTATTACTATTCGAAGACAAGAAAGTTTGAATAACAAGATGATTTTTCAGAATTCATTCACCGGTAAAATAAAACTTAAATCGAACAAAATAATTTCTATTTTGATTCTTCCGAAGGAAATAAAAGTTTCGTATACAGATTTTTATCAAGTTTCAGGTTCCATAACTTTAATTTGTCTCATTATAAAAGTGGATCTACTATCGTATCTGTATAGAAAGTCAAAGGGTATAATGAGTAAAAATTGCTGACAGCTGTTTCGGTAGTGTGAAGTCGTTCCTTCACATATCTGAGTTTTAATTATAACTTAATATAAAGACAATGGGTAATTATTATATTTTCAATAAATTAAATGGCTAATAAAAATAGATAACGAAATTCTAAATTACTTTTATTTATTCGCTTTTGTCTATAATAAATATCTTAATTCTAATAATACTTTCCTTTTAAATGACATTTATAAGCTCTTCTAAATCATTTAATAAATAAAATATAAAAATAATATTATTTCCAGTCATAAGCCGTTCGATACATAATTACATTTTCATTCCTTTAAATTGCGTATGTTTATTTATTCGAAGCTAAATTAAGCAATACATTTCCGTTCTGATATCATTAAAGAGTAATTTATATTTTTTTATCACGGGATGTGCAATAAATCCTAGTCTGAGTGTCTCCCTTAAATAACGGCCTTCTGGCGATAAAGTTTGGCATTGAGGATTGGCGTTAGTTTTTTTAACGGTCGTGCTAAGTTCAAAATATTTACATTAAATTATTCTACAAACAAAGGAATATCTTTGGCTATAAATTTGGCACTTTTTCAAAATTCTTGGCGTAATTCATCAGTCTGATCTGAATTGCAATAGAGTCAACTTCAGAATTCGCTCTACAACTGTTGACAGTATAACATGTGACCCCGTAGCTCTCTCTCTCACCCCTATCTTTTGCATTCTCGTAACTTATGGTCATGCTGAAATTACACTATTAATGTACTGTTCATTTTCTTATGAAACTCTACAAAAGAAAATAAATATGTTTTGCTGCGAACTATTAGTTCTTTCTGTTTCAACGGCCTTCTTTTTCAGCTATACGGACCTGGACATTAAATTGGAACTTTAACAGTAGAATCCCAGGATTTCTACTGGACAGGTAGTATCGAGCGTAACATCATCAGTACATAAAGAAACAAAAGGGAAGTATTCCTATCTAAGAAACAAAAAGGAATAGGATTCTAAGGACTGTTTATCAACCACCAGAATGGAAAACGGAATGTGGAGGACCAGCCAATAAGAAATTGAAAAACTATTGTTATATAAAATGTAGAAAAAATTAGTATTGGTTGAATTTGAAATTTTCAACAATCAGACAAAAATGGCAGAGCGAAATCACAAGACAACTAAAATACTTAAATTAAAAAATACTTATACAAAAAAAAAGTTTTAAAATTATTTATAGATGTTAGAAGCTTCAAAGAAATCGCACTCATGAGTAGATCTAGGCCTGCAAATTATTTCTTGTTGGCACACTTTTGGCGTTCTATAAAATGTAGAATACTCCTGCGTTTATTTATCAAGCACCAAGTCACCTTTTAATATCGTACCTGGTTTTCATTTTCTGTGTGTTGTCATTGTTCTTTGCACGCAAGGTTCGATACATGACCTTTGTATGATTATTATTTTTTTTTTTTTTCAAGTCTTGAAACACTTTTCTTCAATTACATTTAAAATATACTTTTGCAGAAATCAATATATATTTACGTATAGAATAGCAGAAAAGAGAAGTTTATTGGTTACGTACATCTTGGAAAACTTACAAATCGTCTTAAAACATACAAAAAAAAAAAAAAAAAAAAAAAAAAAAAAAGCGCAAAACGTAAAACGCATGATTAATACTAAAATTTAGATGATTTTAGAAAAATAAATAATGTGAAAACAAAAGTTTATTTTATTTCTAAATATTTAATTCTTATATGTCTCTTTCTTTCTCTTTTTTTTTTTATTTTTTTATTTTATTTTTATTTTATCTTATTTTAACTGAATTTACGTAACTAAACTTACGCCCAAACAACTGCTACTATATTTATTATGTAAACTATTTATTAGATCTGTTCAAGAAACTGAAAATAAATAAATAAATTATGTTTACTAGCTAAAGCTTTGCATTACAAAAAAAAAAAAAAAAAAAAAAAAAAAAAAAAAGAAAGAAAGAAAAATCAACAATGAAATAATCAAGAAGAGCAATAATAATATTGTTATATATTACTGTAACAGATGAAATTTATTATTATTATATTTAAAAAAAAGCAGGAGTAAAACTAAAACAACTTCTTCCCCATATTATAAGATATTAGGGCCTCTGTCACGCGAAATTGTGCTGAGATTTTAAAAGTTAGTTGTTCTTGGTCAGTTAAGTGAGGCAACTTGGTTGTTACAACGTGCTTGTAGCTAAATAAAGTGAAATCTTTAGATATAAATGAAGAAGTTTTAAATCTAAAAGTGACATTATGTTCATGTATAGTACATTTAAATAAAATTCTAAATAAATCTCTTTGAGATTAATTGCTCATAGTGTAGCATTAATGAAATGTAAAATCCACTCACTCACACACTCTTTGAGGTTTATCAGTTCAAATCTAAAGGTACATACTTGTAATTCCCTTGATAAAAAAATATTTATACTGTCGCAATTTAACTCTAATATAAAAAAAAATATCTCCCTGCACTGCCCCTGAGAGCAGCAGATCGTTTGAAAAATTTCTTGAAGTACTGGCTGTATCAGGTTGAACACTACTCGAAGCTGTGTTGACGATTTATCAGGCTTATATACACTATGACATATACTACAGAGACCTACCGTCTCTGCAGTAACTGTGATGATGTTCCACTAACACCAAAACATATTTTTGACTGCCCTGCCATTTTAAGATCCCTGGCTCAGCTTGGGGAATTCTCCCCCTTTAACATCGAGAGTCTGTAGTCCGATAACATCAAGGAGTTGGCCGGCTGTGTTTTGCACACTCATGGTTATATATAGTTCTTCCCATGGACACGACACCAGCCAACCAACCATCTAATAGATTATTTCACAATTAACATTATTTTTGACCCATTACATATGATCTAAGCTTACATATTCTACTATAAATTTCTTGTAAAGATTTTTTTCTTTCGAACTTTATCCAAATACTGGTGTCAAATTTAGTATTGACTGATTGAAAAAAATGAAAATTATATTCCTTAGCTGCAATTGCTTAGACAACAATTCCCTTTCCCTTTCACTATTTCGTCCTTTTTCATCGTTATCTTTTCCACAACTCCATAAATTGTGGTGCTTGAGATTATATTTTGAACAAAAATATTTGGATTAACATGTAACTAATTTTGTCATTGTTCTACAAGTAGTTTGAACGTAATGAATATTTCTTTATTATTTAAGAGCGTATAGGAGTTAATTTTAAAAAATGTCAACAATTCGAAATAACATGCAATTTTTTTGTAAACTGGACAACTATATTTAGAATCATTAGATTTTAATACTAAGGAACGGATTTTAGTATTGGAATTATTATATTTGCGTTTATATACATTTTTAGTTTTTAAATTTATGTTTTATAACTTTTGACTTCTCTTTCATGAAAGAAAAACGGAAAAGTGTCGTATAATTAATTCATTTGAAGATACAGACATTAAAATAAATAAACAAATAAATAAATAAATTTTTTGGTGATTTTTTATTTACTTTTAGAAAATAATGTTTAGCAAAAATACCTTACTCATTTTGTACAAATGTAAATCCATCACCGTTAACGCACATAATAATTTATAAAATTTAAGCATCTAGATATACATTTTTGCCTTGGCGTAGAAATTTACAAGATGGATATGATTCTTATCAAAGTATTACAATTAATGAACATTTAGTGACCTTTAGATGGAGATGTTTAATTCGTCAATATATTTCCCCTAAACATAGAAAGTGTGGTTTAAAAGTTTGGTCTGCTTGTAATATCAATGTTTCAATATTTATGATATGCAACTTTATACAGAAAAATAAAAAATGTAACTATGAAAGATAAACACTAAAGAGAGAAAATTTAGACATGGCGAAAAGAAATAAATAGAATTGGAAGAAATATCATTGAAGATAACTTTGTTTTACCAATATACGTCTCATAAAAGAAGCAGAAGAAAATAAAAGCTGATAATTTTGGAATTTTAATTCCTTTAGAATTACACTAAGTGTTTATTACTACTAGGGAAAGGAAAGAATATTTGTTATATTTTAGATTTCAAAAATCAACAACAGCTGTATCTTATTGTACAAAGAAAGCAAAGGTTGTGACTTCATTATGTTTTATGCCATTTTCTACGGAAAATAAAATCATTGAAAAATCATTACCAGTTATGATACAAGATTACAACAGCACGAAATCAGTGTAGAAATAATGGAAAAATTAAAGCATATATCTTAAAGAATATTCCGAAGATTTCCAATAACTATTTTTGAAAATATAACATCAAATTTATTATGACTCAACTAATAACCGTGCTAAATATTTTAAAATCTAAGACACTGATAAATGTATAATATATCTAACTTATTCAATCGCCTTATATATATATATATATATATATATATATATATATATTATAATTACATTCCAATATGTTCAGAAAACAAAAGACGTAAATAGTTCCAATATAAATTTTAAACTAAATAATCATTCGGGAAAATAAATCCCATATAAATGTGCAAGAAATATTATTCATGTAATATATTATTGGGAGTACAAATTAATTCGGTCCGTTTTCAATAGATGGCTCTGGCTGATTTGTTTACTGAATAATGATAGATGTTTTTGGCATTGTTAGAAAGGTTTGACCTTTGTCAACCATATTCAGTCAACGAAGCTTCGAGTTTTATACAACAACATTGGTTTTTTGAGCATTCAATATGCCGAGTTTTGTGCTAAAGAAACAACATTTGCGGGAAGTTTTGATTTTCTTTTTTAATTGGAAGAAAAGTGCCGCTGAAGCGCATCGATCGCTTGTGGAAGTTTATGGTGAATCTGCGCCATCTGATAAATCATGTAGAGAGTGGTTTCGACGCTTCAAAAATGGTGATTTTAGTGTCGAAGACAATGAGCGCCCGGGCCAGCCGAAAAAGTTCGAAGACGCCGAATTGGAGGAATTGCTCGATCAAGATCCGCTAAAACCTGGCAAAACAATTACTGGCGAACGCTACCGACTGCAATTAATGCGTTTGAGCCGAGCATTGCGTGAAAAACGGCCAGAAACCATCGAAAGGCACGACAAGGTAATTTTGCTACATGACAGTGCTCGGCCCCATGTGGCAATTGTCGTTAAAAATTACTTGGAAACGTTGAAATAGGAGGTCCTACCCCACCCGCCGTATTGGCCAGACCTTGCTCCTTCTGATTATTGGTTGTTCCGACGGATGCATCACGATTTGGCTGGACACCGCTTCACTTCTTTCGAAGAAATTCAAGAATGTCTCGATTCATGGTTTGCGTCCAGAGAGGACTCATTTTTCAGAGATGGAATCCGAAAATTGCCAGAAAGGTGGACAAAAGTTGTGGCTACCGATGGACAATACTTTGAATAACATGTTTTTTCATTTTGATAATAAATAAAATGTTTTTTTAACGAAAAAAAACGGACCGAATTAATTTGTACTCCCAATACATACATGTATTTTTCGCCGTAATATTATCAAAGTAAATAAAAAAATAAGATGGGACTATACAAAGTTTTAAAAAGCAAATTTCAAGTAATTAATTTTCCATACATAAAATATTCTTTAAAAGTTTAAGTATACAATTTTTCTATTTTAGAGTGATTCAATGAACTTTTCATAGAAGTTTTTAACAAAAATGTACAAAAACAAAGTAAAAATCATATTGGGGTCAAATATGACCCCTTTTGCATTCAATGTAACAAAGTCATTCTGGTAGGAGGAGGGTTAAAATAAGAGTCAGTAACTATCTTTCTTAGGGTAAATACATCTCAGAAAATGAAAATGCGGTATAACTTATTGTAACTCGTTATAACTATAACTTATTGTACTGGTATTGTAATTAAGAAATTTAAAGTTCAAACAAATTTAGTATCTCTGAGAAAACAGAAAAGAATTTCTAGACAATATACTTTTTAAACTTTTTTTTTAATTCTTTAAAATGAACTTAATTAAAATTAATTAATTAAAATCAACAATTTGGTTTCAAATTATCTCAGATATCTGGTTCAACCATTCGTTTTTTCTGGTATTCACAAGTTCTTTTGAAAAGTACTCATGATGGAAATTCATACTCCAGGGAGAGTAGGAATTTTCGTTCAGGAAAAAGCAATGCCCTTACATATACAAAACTTTTAAACTGGTTGACTATTATTATTACTAATATTTTTGTATTTATTTTAACAGTAATTAGTTGAAACTAATCCTCATCGTGTACATTTACATGAATTTTTTTCTTATTTTGTTTTATTAAAAATTATTTCAAAAAGTAACGTCACGAAGTTTAATTAAATGTAACATTTCATAAAATTCTGTGCATTAGTTCTCGAGCTAGGTTTGGTAGAAAATTTTTTGTCACAGATACACAGAAAGACAAACAGATAAATATATATATTTTTTAAATACTGACATCTTAAAATGTATAAATCTATCTAAAACCGTAAGTCGAAATTTTCACGAATGCAATACATTTTTACTTTCTTCTATATATCTTCCGTATATAAATAGAAGAAAACGTTGGATTCATAAAAAGTCTAGACATATGGTTTTTAATGAATCTGCACATTTCGAGAGTTCCAGAACAAGATCTTACCATTTCTAGAAAACGTCTGTCTGCCTTGTGGCATACCGCCCCCCTTCCAATTAATTAAAGTTGGCCAGACCTTAATCTCTACACAGAGCAGGTGTGCTGATACTTACAATAGTTTGGCTCCAGACTGTCTCGAACTGTGACACTAAAGTACAAAGAAGCTGCCCTGCTAGTACGCCCTGATGGTCGTGAGAACAGCGGAGTTTCCGAGGAATTTCTTCGGCCAGACGGGAAGGCGCCCGCCCGCTCAGCGAATGAGGGAGGAGCGCGGGTTGCCATCGAGAGAAAGAGTTTCCCCAGGAGCAGGGCTGGAAGCAGAGAGTCGGGGATTCGTATCTTGTCTTCGGCCAGTGAAGGTTGGAGGGTTTTTCTTGTCCCGTTTACCAGGAGAGGTAGCGAGACTTAGTGATTTTTTTTGTGTTCCTCTAGGAGCAGAGAACACAGGTCAGCTTATTTTCTGTCACCAGGGAAGGTGTGCAGGTCAGCTCGTAAGAGACATTTTACTTAAAATTATCCTAGGACTGAATTATATCTTTTCTGTACCTGGAACGGTGCAAGTATTGTTTCAGTAAATCGAATTTCGGATCACGGAGATCCACTGAAACTGTTTGTTAAAAGCATCCACTCAACTATCGATCCATGCTGTAACTCCTAGCCATTGTATATAATCCTCCAACATCAATATTGTAACTAACGGTTGTACATAGAATCTTGTTTAAATTTAAATTAAATTAATTTTCTTATCAACGTCTGCTGTGACGGGATTTTCTCATTTGCTACCAGAACCCTCGCCCGAAAGTCCGAAACGCCACAGCTATATTAACTTGGTGGCAGCGCTAGAGGGATCTTGTTGGAGAAATACTACACTGCCTGAAGAAGTATGGACGATAGAAACGTGATAGACTCAACGGAAGGATAGACGCAGCGGAGTACGTCGAACCATCAAATCAACGGAGGATACATCTACGTCGCATCGACTAGAATCTCTAAGACAGAGAGGAGAGCCCTCAGCCTGAATTATCCGGAGCCCATCCCGAATTCCATACGGAGTGCCGATCCGAGAGCCCATCATAAGTGCCAGAAGGAAGGACGGAACTCGAGCAACGACAACAAAACAGGGGTGAGTCAAACTTTTTCTAGTGAGGCTGTAAAATTTTTGTTATTTAAGGTATTAGATGATAAATGTATAAAGTTAAAAGTTATTTAGAAATTTATTAAGGGAGAGTAAACCTTAAATTAACATTGTTTTTGGAAAAATTAAAAATGTGGCATATCACAAATATTAGAAACTCTAAGTAAAAACAGGGAGGAATTTAAATTATAGGTAAATTTAATTTAAATATAACTCATATTTGTTTAGTTTGGAAAAATATTAATTGATTTGCACATATTTGATTAACTTGTTTTAAATGAGAAAGATTATATTTGAAAACAGATATTATTTGAGAAAACAAAAAGGGTGTTAAAATATCTTGAGAAAGATAACACAGTAATTTCATATTGTTTTGTGTAATTTATGAAAATTAAAAGTGAATCAAATAAGTTACGGAAAGAGGTTTCTTTCCTGGAAAGGGTTGTGATTTCAAATATTTCAAATTTAATGTGTAGAATTGAATATTAAGTTTTAATTATTGGAATCGTGTTGTATTGGAATTTTATATACCCCAAAAATTTGCAAAATTGAATTATAGGTTTTATTAGTGTAATTTTGTATATGTATTTTTTGGAATTGGGTAAAATTGTAAGAATTGTGTAAAATTGTTAGGAATTGTGTAAAAGTGTTAGGTATTGTGTAGAAATTTTTTGGGAATTGTGTAAGATTAAATTGTGAATTTAGACTTAGGTAAACATGTCAGAATTAGGGCAGTATAGGAAAGCGGAACTGCAAGAGCTCGCAGTCGAATTCGGAGTGATTGTTGAAACTTCGGATAGGATAAGTGATATCATAGGGAAAATTCAAAAGTCTCCAGATTATGATAAAGACCTAGCCCTATCTCAAATTAAGTTAATACGGGAGGATATCTTAGAAAGAAAGGCGGAAGAGAAAAGGAATGCGGAAAAGATTGCTGAAAGGGAGGCTGAAGAGAAAAAAATCGCTGAAAGAGAAGCGGAAAGGAAACATGAATTAGAGTTAGAAAAACTTAAAATAGCCCAACATTCAGAAACAGTAAGTCTAGCTTCGACTCGTAGCGAACGCCCCAGCCGACAATCACTAAAATCGGTTATGCAAAAATTTGAACCGGAGAAATCGGACATGGCATTATTTCTTGCGTTATTCCAAAGACAAGCTAGGAAGTTAGAAATAGATGACGAGGATCTAGTGACTAATTTATTAGCTTTATTGCCCGTAGAAATCGCGGAATTAATTTTAAAAGAACCCCAAGAAATTAGTGACGATTTTGAGAAAGTCAAACAAATGCTATTAGATCGATTTAAATTAAGTCCGGAAAATTTTAGAATTAAATTTATGCAACACCAAAAACAACCGGGAACTCTTTGGCATGATCTAGCTTATGATTTAGATACATATTTAAATGGGTGGTTAGAGGGAGTAGAAGTAACAAATTTTGAGGATCTAAAGAAATTAATGGTGGCCGACCAGTTAAAGAAACGGGCTAATTTCGAAATGAAAGATCATTTCATAGATTCGTGCTCTCTCAATGAACCGCGAGAGTTAGCTAAGAAGTTTGACGCGTACGAGTCAGTTCGCAGAAATAATAAGAAAAGTTGGACCCCGAAACCACCACTAGAAAAGAAATTAGATAAACCTCGCAACTTTGATAAAAATAGGGTTGAGAAAAATGCCCCAGAACAAAAAAATTGGAGGGATAAGTCTGATCTGACGGAAAGATCTAAATTATTTGAGGCCCGAAAACCTATTGTTTGCTATGTGTGCTCTTCCCCCGATCACATTAAGCCAAATTGCCCAGTCTGGAAAAGCAGACAAGAGAAGGCTGAAAAAGTAAATCACGTAGGAGACGCTGAGAATTTAAACCCGGCTTTTGAACCTTATTTAAGTGAAGCCAAGATAAATGGGGAAAAGTTTACCATTTTACGTGATTCTGGGACGTGCCTCGATATTGCCCCTCATAAAATAATTTCTAATGAGAAATTAAACGGGGAAACCGTGTGGGTTAAGGCAGCTTTAGCCAACGAAGTGAGATGTCTACCCATAGCCAATATTGAATTAGAAATTGAGGGAATAGGGTTAATTAATACGAAAGCCGCGGTAGCGGATAAGGAAGTTCTCATGGATTATTATTTACTGGGAAATGAGACGCAGAAATTAATCGAGAGAAAAAAACAAAAACCCGAATTAATCCATGCAGTCGAAACGCGAGCGAAAAGGCGTAAAAACGAAACTGCGCCAAAAACCAGTCTGGCGAGTGAAAGCGCTGGGAATGATCAGGGAGAGGCAGAAATGTCGCCAGAGAGCGAGCCTACGGAAAATCAGGGTACGGAAGAATCAATTTTCCTCCCCGAGTTAGAGGAGGATAGGATCACCGCTCTGGCGCACGTTGGGAAAAACGAGTTTCGCCAAGAGCAGGAAAAAGATGAAAGCCTGACGGAGTTGTGGGCGCACGCGAAAGAGGAGAAATCGAATTTAAAATAGATCAAGGTTTGCTGTACAGAATTGCTACAGATCACAGAGGAGAAAAAAGACGTCAGCTAATTATTCCGCGGAAATATAGGAATGAAATTTTGAATCTTTGTCACAGTTTAATATCCGGTCATGTGGCCATGACTAAAACTAAGGATAAATTGTTGCGATATTTTTTCTGGCCAAATATCATTAAAGAGGCTGAAGCCTATGTAAAATCGTGTGATCCTTGTCAGAAAATTGGGAAGGCAGGAGAGCAAAAAAAAGCCCCTCTTAAACTTGTTCCCATTATTACTGCAATTTTTACGAATATAAACTGTGATATTGTGGGACCACTCCCACCTTCGGAAAATCAAAATAAATATATGCTCACGGCTATGTGCTTAGCATCGAGGTATCCAGAGGCTATCCCGATACCCGATTCAAGGTCGGAAACAGTGATCGACGCGTTAATGATAGTATTTAGTAGAATGGGATTTCCGAAAGTAATCCAAACAGACTTAGGGGCTTGTTTTATGAGTAACTTAACCTCAACTTTCTTAGAAAAATTTGGAATTAAAATAACTCACAGTAGTGTGCACCACCCACAGACAAATTGCATTGAGCGTTGGCATCGTTCAGTTAAACGGTTATTGAAGGTAATCTGTTTAGAAAGTGGAGAAAGTTGGGAGAGGAGTTTACCCTATGCTTTGTTAGCTTTGCGGACGGTAACACATGAATCAACGGGATTCAGCCCAGACGAGTTGGTTCATGGGAGAAATCTGCGAACCCCGGAAACCCTGCTATTTGAGAAATGGACAGAGCAGGAAGAGGAGCAAAACCCAGTGACGGAGTATGTTTTCGAATTGATAAACAGACTACAAAGGTGTCAAGAGCTCGCAGGGGAGCAGATGGAGGAAAAAAGGGACAAACGCAAAATCTGGTATGACAGAAATGCGGTAAATCGGAAATTTAATCCCGGGGACAAAGTGCTGGTTTTAGCCACAAGTAAACCCAATAAATTATCCGTATCATGGATAGGGCCAGGCACTATTGAGAGTCAAATGTCAGAGACTAATTATATTGTAAATGTACCGGACAGGCGCGAAAAGTCGCAAATTTATCATGTCAATTTACTAAAACCTTACGTGCAGAGAGCAGAAATCGTAAATGTATTAATAGAGGAAAATTGGGATAATAAAACGACGGAGGCAGACTTAGAAATACCTTATCCTATAACTGACCCGGAAGAATTTGACCTCAATATGGTAATTAGGGACAGTAATTTAGGAAGTCGTTGCACAAAAGCCCAACAGGAGCAATTAGGAGCATTACTAATTAAACACAAGAAAGTGTTTTCCAATATTCCAGGCCGAACGAATTTAATTGAGCATGATATTGATTTGACTAGTGATAAACCCGTTAGAATGAAGCCCTATAGGACGTCACCTCGACAAACCGACATCCTGAAATCCGAAATCCAGCGTATGTTAGAATTGGGCATAATTAAGGAAGGGGAGTCAGATTATACCTCGCCTATGATATTAGTAGAGGCCCTTGGCAGAGAACCCCGCCCGTGCGTTGATTATCGCAAGTTAAATGAGATAACTCGTGCCGAATTTTTCCCTTTGCCTAACATAGAAGAGAGGGTAGAGCAAGTGGCAGCATCAAAATTTATTACCGTGATTGACTTAACTAAAGGCTATTGGCAAATACCTTTAACCCCTAACGCACAACGTTTAGCGACATTTGTAACTAGTTTCGGTTCATATCAACCTTTGGTAATGCCATTTGGACTTGTCTCCGCCCCGTATAGGTTTTCAAAATTCATGAGTATTCTATTAAAGGGACTAGAAAGTTTCTGTTTGCCTTACCTTGACGATATGGCTATCTTTTCTAATTCATGGGAAGAGCATTTAGAACATTTGGATATAGTTCTAAAGCGGGTAACCAAGGCAAAATTAACCATTAAATTAGCCAAGTGTAAATTTGCCCAGGAGACGGTCAAATATTTAGGGCATGTTGTAGGGAAAGGACGTAGGAAACCGTCCGAGATTAAAATTAAGGACATTATTCCCAGCTCCAAAATCAAAAACGGAAATTAGAAGGTTTTTAGAGATGTGCGGGTATTACTCCCGATACATAAAGAACTATGCAATAATAGTAGAACCGCTGACCCGAGCTTTAAGAGGAAAAATGAAAAAGGAAAAAGTAGACTGGAGTCCCGAAATGGAGAAGGCTTTTAGGGAGTTAAAAGATAAACTCACCCGTGACCCAGTACTGTACGCTCCTGATTATACTAAGGAGTTTATTATTCAAAGTGACGCCTCAGATAAGGGGATAGGTATTATCATGGCTCAAAGGCAAGGAGATGAAGAACATCCAATTCTGTACTTAAGTCGAAAATTTACTAAGGCAGAGAAAAACTATAGCACAACCGAAAAGGAATGTGCTGGGATCATTTTCGCAGTGAAAAAGTTAAAACATTACCTGGATGGTCAAAAATTTACCATAGAAACTGATCACAACCCATTAATATGGCTAAAGAGAAATGCGGGAAATGTTTGATTAATGCGGTGGGCGTTAACCTTGCAGCCCTTTAACTATGAAATCCGACACAGACCAGGAAAAGACATTCCTCATGTGGACTGTTTGAGTCGGGTGGATTAAAAGTTATCTGTAAGAAATTTTGTATATAGTTTATTATTATTAGTATTGTTTTATTATGTTAATTAATTTGTAATTTGAAACTTGTAACTTTAGTGTAAATTTAAGTATTGTTTAGTCAGGAAGATTAGCCTCTCTAGAATTGCTTTGATGCACCCTAACCTAATTTGATTGCAGAGATTTTCTGGAGTTTTTCAACCCCAGAAAACCATCTTAAGGGGGGGGGAAGTTGTGGCATACCGCCCCCCTTCCAATTAATTAAAGTTGGCCAGACCTTAATCTCTACACAGAGCAGGTGTGCTGATACTTACAATAGTTTGGCTCCAGACTGTCTCGAACTGTGACACTAAAGTACAAAGAAGCTGCCCTGCTAGTACGCCCTGATGGTCGTGAGAACAGCGGAGTTTCCGAGGAATTTCTTCGGCCAGACGGGAAGGCGCCCGCCCGCTCAGCGAATGAGGGAGGAGCGCGGGTTGCCATCGAGAGAAAGAGTTTCCCCAGGAGCAGGGCTGGAAGCAGAGAGTTGGGGATTCGTATCTTGTCTTCGGCCAGTGAAGGTCGGAGGGTTTTTCTTGTCCCGTTTACCAGGAGAGGTAGCGAGACTTAGTGATTTTTTTTGTGTTCCTCTAGGAGCAGAGAACACAGGTCAGCTTATTTTCTGTCACCAGGGAAGGTGTGCAGGTCAGCTCGTAAGAGACATTTTACTTAAAATTATCCTAGGACTGAATTATATCTTTTCTGTACCTGGAACGGTGCAAGTATTGTTTCAGTAAATCGAATTTCGGATCACGGAGATCCACTGAAACTGTTTGTTAAAAGCATCCACTCAACTATCGATCCATGCTGTAACTCCTAGCCATTGTATATAATCCTCCAACATCAATATTGTAACTAACGGTTGTACATAGAATCTTGTTTAAATTTAAATTAAATTAATTTTCTTATCAACTTCTGCTGTGACGGGATTTTCTCATTTGCTACCAGAACCCTCGCCCGAAAGTCCGAAACGCCACAGCCTGTGTGTGTGTCAAAAATGTTATTCCAACTGTATTCCAGGAACTACTACTTGCAATTATATATAAATTTATATACAGTTGTGAGGAATGAGTGGTCTCCATTCCTCAATGATTAACTTAATAACTTAAGTATTAAATGTGAAATTAGGACAGAGACTGAAAGTTAAATTCAAATAAAGTTTATTAGAGTTCAAGTTCAAGGCAAGGGTTCGTCCAACTCAGAAGTAACTCTTATCAAATAAATGTATAATAACTAATTTAAGTACAGTCGGTAACAAAAGTGTCCGAACACTAGCAAAAATTCCTATGTAAAAAAAGTACACGTCATACTGTTTTGTTAAATAAATCCTTGTCGTATCCTGTTTTTAGTCAGTGTAAGAACATGATTCGACAAGGATTTATTTAACAAAACCGTATGAAGTGTACTTTTTTTACTTAGGAATTTTTGCTAGTGTTCGGACACTTTTGTTACCGACTGTAATTTGGAATATCTCACCCCAGAATAGTAGAAGTTATAGACGGATGCACTCCATTTACTTAGATGCCGTGACTTCCAAATAGATCCGCGGATTCCCGGCAGAATCTATTTTCCATTCACGAATACTAGCACTGAAGCACAACACCACTTATCAAACTGCTTAACTTAAACCCAACTTAATCTCAACTACCGAAATATAACTTTATCCAAAGTTTAAGACTTAGCCGTTGTCGCAGACAAACGTCGGACAAGACTCCGCTACACCACTCTCCTACTCTCCTTTTTCTTCAACACACATCCATATTTATATCTAAGCTTCATCCATTCCATTCACTTCATTTAATTCTAAGACTTCTCCTTATTCACTCACGCTTCGCAACTTGTGAACTTAGCTGCAGCGCCATGCTGACGTGAACTCTACTACACACCGACCTTACAGCCCCCCCCACCCCCCCCCCAAAAAAAAAAAAAAAAACGTAAAAATCCAGGTTTTTACCTGTTAAATTTTTAAAGCACAATATCTGATCTAAACTACGCCAACTTTAATGTGAGAGTAGCCGTTACCTATAGCTTTAAAACTAAACTTTAGAATAATTTAGAAAAAGGGAGAAAGTAATTTAGAGAGCAAAAAATGACTGCTGCTTAAAAACGCTCCTGAGAGGAAAACCTACAAACCCCGAAAAAAAGAAATTTAAGATTTAAATTAAAATGGGGATCCTTTACTGTAGGAAACTCCGGAACTAAAAAAACTGAGTTTAGCCCAATAAATACAGAGGGGTTAACAGTTCATCTTTCTGTCAATCTAGAAAGTGAAAATCTTGAATTCAAGGAGGATTTAATTACAGGGGTGGTCGCTTGACATAAATGCGACATTCAATCATAACAAAAAATCTTGAAATTCATTGTAGAGTTAAACCATCATTCTAGATAGGTAAACTTATAGCATGATCAATTTCTGCCTTGGAGGCAAAAGTAAGACTGAAAGCAGGGCAAAATCCAGAGGGGGAGGAGCAACACAAACAACCAATAGGAAGCATCATGCAGGACCAATCAGAGAGGAACACACACACACACAAATAAATAAATAAATAAATAAATAAATAAATAAATAAAATAAGAATAAAAATAAAATAAGAGGGAGGGAAGGAATAATTAATTAAATTTTTTGTTTTATTTATTTAACTGAATCCGAACTGAATTTTATGGAATATTTAGCTATTTACCTTAATCGTGATAAACCGAACTGGATTTTTTTGGAAAATTTAGCTATTTACCTTAATCGTGATAAAACTGAATTTGATATTTTTGGGAAAATTTAGCTACGTCCTTTCGAAACCGGTTGTGCTGGCTTAAAATTTATGGTGTGTAAAGAAGTTTTAAAATCTATATACAATGTTTTTAGCAAAATTAACTCGAAGATTATGTTTGTTCAAGAAATCTAGGCCCATGATACACGGATATTGAATTTTTTCCACTACATGAAAGGGCCAGAGTGCTTCAAACTCGCTTTTAGATTAATCACTCCCCGATTTACACATGATTCTCCTTGAGCCGTAATTTCATTATAAGGAGTGGGATTTAATGCTTTGAAGGAAAAATATTTAATATAATTAGCATATGATAAAAAATTTTCAGCGCCAGTGTCGTAATATACCTGCAGAACAACATCATGTAGAATAACATAGAAATACGGTAAATGTACTGGACAAGTAGAGATGGAATTTAGAAAAAAAGATTTCTTGAGTATTGAGAGAGCTCGGCTGATTACTTGCTATATTTTCAGATTGATTTAAATTACTGTTTCTTGGCTGGGAAAAGTTAGTACTGCGACTTGGCTGTTGCAAATGAGTAGCAATTTGCGGGCGATTGAAATTATCAGTTAGAGCGGGGGGGGGGGATTTTCTCGCTGTTCATTTCGAACATTTACATTTTGTTGCTGGTGGTTAAAGTTATTTTCTGGTTGTATAGTATGGCGTGCTTGATATTTATCTAAGCAATAGATGCGGCAGCTTTTAAATCAAGGTAATCTTGAATTTGGACTGTAAATAGAGGTGTGATAATATCAAGCTGTGCAGAGAAAGATAAATTTAATTCTAATTGCTTAGTTATGTCAAGTTTACGGCTCAAGAATTTTGTAGGTTTATCATATAACGACATTTTAGTCGTGTAAAGCTCCTGCCTTAATTTTACTTTATCGGTACTTGAGGAAAAGATGCTTATAATTTTTACTTTTAAATCCTCATAAGTCGGGCTTTGGCCAAAGGAATGAGAAGCAATAAGCTCATACAACAATTACTAAGGAGTATTTGAGCCAAGTAACTCTATCATCAATATCAATTTTACAAATTTCAAAGTACTGTCCAAGATCATCAAAAAATTCCAGTTCATTATTAGAGCCGCTAAAGTAGACTTGGGCGGGGGGGGGGGAGGGGGGTGTCGAGCGAAAATGGGCGCCACTGTGAGGAATAAGTGGTCTCCATACCTCAATGATTAACTTAATAACTTAAGTATTAAATATAAAATTAGCACAGAGACTCAAAGTTAAATATCAATAATGTTTATTAGAGTTCAAGTTCAAGGAGGGGGTTGGGCTAACTCAGAAGTAACGCTTATCAAATAAATGTACAATAACTAATTTAGATAATTTGGAATATTTCATCCCAGAATAGTAGAAGTTATAGACGGATGCACTCCATGTACTTAGATGCCATGACTTCCAAACAGATCTGCGGATTCCCGGCAGAATCTATTTTCCATTCACGAATACTCGCACGGAAGCACAACACCACTCATCAAACTTAACTTAACTTAAGCACAACTTAATCTCAACTAACGAAATATAACTTTATCCAAACTCTAAGACTTAGCCGTTGTGGCAGACAAACGTCGAACAAGACTCCACTACACCACTCTCCTACTCTCCTTTTTTTCAACACACATCCACATTTATATCTAAATTCATCTATTCCAATCACTTCATTTAATTCTAAAACTTCTCCTTATTCACTCGCACTTCGCAACTTGTGAACTTGCGAAATTGCTCAAAAGGTGGCGCTGCTACACAGGGATTTTCGAAATTTTATTGAAGCCTATATCTCAGGTTCTACTGCGTAACTTGGTATGTGAGACTGATATTATGTGACATTATGCTGAGTCAATTTAGGTGAATATCAGCGAACAGCTGGCGCTGCTATAAAGCAATATACCTCAAGAACAGGAAAGTTAGACCTAAGATTCTATTGTATATAATTGCAGAAAACTTGGTAAATGGGAGAACCATTTCGAAACATTATATTCATTTAATTTGGGTATATATCAGCTAACATGTGGCCTTACTGGTCTGAAATTTAATTTGTGAATAGGAAGGCAAAATTTTAACTTCTATAACATATAACTGCACGAACTTTATATGTGTGGTAACAATTACGAAAAATAATGCTGACGTAATTTAGGATCGATATATCGATACATCTGTCGATGAGTGAAACTACTCTATTATGATGTTTCACATGGCAACATAGCATCTGTTGATTAAAATTGCACCAAGCTTTTTACGCAAAATATTTATTGTAATAAGTTGTGGTTAAACTTTGTATACATATTAAACAGCAAGTGTCACTGTTGTATAGAATGATAGAGAAGAAAGTTTTGTGATAACCATAACATACTAGTTCTATTGAATATAGAAGAAAATAATTTAAAAAATATTATCTGATACACATTTTCCCAATTTATTAAAATCTATGAGATTAATATAAATTAATTTATGCAAATAAAACTATACTTACTTTGACAACGCCATTTTTTGAATATATATATATTTTTTTAAGACGTAGTTTAAACAGGAAATTCCTTTATTTATCGTTAGCATTGAATATTGTTTCCATACCCATATTCTCCTTTTAATTTTTTTAAAGGTAATTCTAAGTTGCAATAATATTAGAACCCATATTATTTCCCCCACCTTTATTTCAATTATAAGCAGAGACGTTGTCTTCCTTTACTTTTGAAACTAAGCAGTGGAAAAATCTGACAGATCGTCGATAATTTAGCATTCGGAACCCACGTGGTTATTCTCTATGTAGATAAATAAGTACATTTTTTGACATTATTTTATGGTATGGATGCTAAAAGAAATTCACATACATAAAACAGAATTATTTTTCCATGAACTGTCACAAATAACACTCCAATTCATAAAATTTGAATAATGTAAAAAAACGAAGGGGTTCAATGTAGTTAAAGTGTAAATTTCAATATTACACTGGTTCTCATAATTATAAGGACACCCGTTTTTCTATATTAACTGAACACTGAACACTATTATTCAAATAAATATATTTTTTATTAATTTGAATTTTATTTATTTGAATCCCTCACGCCAACTTGACTCTTTCTCATCGTAATCCAAATTACTGCTCTGTCTTCAGAAGTGAATTGGTTGCAATAGACTTGGGACTAGAAGCTATTCTCTCTGAAGAGGATTATGGTGACCTATGGATCTTGACTGATAGCCGTAGTTCCCTTCACCATCTTAGTAATTGGATTCTTGTGGGCGACAAGGTCAGCACCTTTATACTGCTTAAATTTAGGCTCATTTCACTTAATCATGACGTTCATTTGCAATGGATACCTTCACACGTGAATCTCCACGGGAATGAAATGGCTGATAATCTTGCTAAGGAGGGTTGCAGGATTTCTTCAACTCCATCCTCCGCACTTACTTTTCTGAAGTTATACTCCCGGGAAAATTAAAAAATCTCGGAGGAGTGGAAAACTCCCCCCACCCATAATTGGTACAAGGGCTCAAAACCGGGTTTGTCCCTTGACCTCAGCAGCAGTCATCAGCAGAATTCAGCAGCAGTCATCATGAGTAGAACAGTAAGAGGAATTATGAGTCTTTGATCTCTGTAAAACAAGTCTGATTTTGCATCAGATCTCTTTCCTATCGAACCAGCAGTTCAACGTTTGGTCACATTTCCTTCAGCAATTTTAGATCTTCGAATTTCATTAGAAATTCGGCGGATTGAAATTATCCTTCCACTTAAAAAACACTTTTATCACACTTCACTACATGAACGTTCTTTTTTTCGAGGAATTATCAGTAATGTCCGTCCAAGAAAAATTGAAGGCTTATATATGAATTATTCTATCCCAGTAGTTAAAAAATTCGCATGTCAACTGTAATTTATCCCCTATTAAGTTAAATAAAACGAAAAAATCTTGATTGTCCCTATAATTATGAACAACTAAAAACGTGGAGAAAAAAATATTTTGCACTACTTTTTATTAATTTTGTTTCATATTAAAAAAATTATACCACGTTTGGTTTTTAGAATACTAGATATATTAAGTGCACTTAGTATAACCTTGTTCACAATTATTTTTGAATTACTTATTTCGAAACATAAAGTGTCCTTTTATATATGAGAAAGAGTGTATATCCAGAAAAAAAAATATTTAAATTGTCTAAATATCTTCAAAACATTTTTAATATAATATAAATATTAATTTTCCTTTTCTATTCTAATAATTAACAATTGAAAAAATATATATTAGAATTTTTTGAAAGGTTAGAAAAAATTAGAATATGCAAATATTTTCCTATTGGTTTAGAGAACTTCTGTAAATTTCATTAACCGCAGGACTAACATGTATTCTGCGGAAAAGGAAAAGTGATCTGGCGTTTGATTTTAGTTTAGTATTTGCTTAATATGGGTCAAAAGAGCAATTTATCTGAAGCTGTGAAGTTTCGTGTGAAAGAAAAGAAAGAAAAACACAGCAGTTTATAGTAAAGGAAATGAAATGTTCTCAAGGAGATATGAGTGCAGTTTTAATAGAATAATCTAATAATAAGTGTTTTCAAAATAAATATTTTAAAAGTGGCCAAAAGTTAATAAATTCAGCAAGAGATGAAACGAAATCAAAAAAGATTGTGAAGAAACATCACTTTCGAAGAGTGAGATATTTGCAGAGAAAAAAGAAAGAAGTGGGTATAAATGCCTCTAAATCGACAATATTAGGATGACTTCACAAATTAGGTTTTAGATCACGCGTGCGTAAAACAAAGCCACTCTTATCATCGAAGCAAATATTAGCTAGAGTTAAATGTTGCAAACAAAGGCTGTTTCGAGGTCAAGATGATTGGAGCAAGGTAATTTTCAGCGATGAAAGTATGTTTTGTGTGTTCCACTGGGATCAATGTGTGTTTGGAGACTTAAACAAGAATTTTTTGATAAAGAGTATTTAAAACGTTCGATTAAATTTGCGACATTTATCATGCTATGGGGCTGCATGTTTGCACATAGCCCGGGTAGATTCTGCATTGTTTACTCAAAAGTCAATCCAGATATGATTCCATAAATTTCTGAGTACTTCAGAATACTTCATGTGAGGATTTATGTGATGACAATTTCATGTTTCGACAAGATTCAGATTCTTGCCACACTTCCAAATCAACAACTTAACGCTTCCAATAAAGGGAGATTAATGTACTCCCTTGGTCTTCGAACTCACCCATTCTAAACCCCATCGAGAATTTGTGGGGAATTATAAAAAAAAGACTTGAATAAGTTATACATCAAGAGACAACAAAGATCTTATTTCTAGTTTGAAGTACATATTGGCGAATTTTGATTAAAATAATTTGTGAGTTTTTAGTCAATAATATGCCAAATCATTTGAGAGCTGTCATTAAACCTAAAGGTGATGCAAGAAAGTACTGATTAGCAAGTAAAAACCCTTCGAGTTTAAATTGTGCACAATACATTTACATTATTCTTATTTAACCCTGTTATGAAGAATTCTTATATTTTGATTTTTTTTTTTCACTTGCTGTTTAAAATACATTTTCTATTTCATTGTAATATGTTTACATTTTTATAATCTGAAAAATATGTAAATTTATTTTATGATATTTTACATTTGATATCATTGATTATTTATTTGATAAATTAGATTTGCATTTTCTTTGACCATATTTTCTTTCATTATTCTAAATTTTCGAATCGGAGTTGTAGATGAGTGACAGAATTAGATTCTGTGAATTATATATTTCACTGACGAGTGCATGTCAATGCTTAGCGGCATATGAGATTTCTGTATTAAGTTTAGAGAAAGCTATATTTCTTATATAAAAACTAAACATGTCATTAAAAAAAAAAAAAAAAAAAAAAAAAAAAAACAGAATCCTTTAATATTGCATTAATGTCTAGATGCATACATTTTCTGAATAAAATATCAGGAAGTATACGTTTTTGAGGAATTAATTAATTGAACGCAGTACCGACAAATACTCAAACACTGATGAAATTCCATATTAATATACAGCATTGTAATAATAATTCATAATTGTAAACATTTTGCTGTTTTAAATTGCCGCTTCTAGTATAAGGGAACTTGTATGATTGGGAACATTTTCTTACCACGATTTTTTAACGTGTTTACACGTTTTAATATAAGATTTAAGGATTCCGAAAATCCCAGAATTTATGTGGTGTCGTCTCTTAGTCAGTTTGTTAGTTAGTTCGTTAGCTAAAACGATAGCTTGTTTGTTAGTTTTTTTTTTTTTTTTTTTTTTTTTTCAATGTTGATAATTTAGCAAACTTCTACTTCTTTGAGAGAAGAAAATTAAATTAAATAATTCTTTTATAAAATTAATAATCATTTTAAATATCAGATATTTAAAAAAAAAAAAAGTATTTTAGATTTTTTGTGTACATGGTTTTCTAGAAATGTGTAATAAATAAAAAGCTTAAAAAAATCTATTCCCGAAAATAACTATTTTATTATTGATAAATGTTATTCATTATCAAAGAAATAATTTGATATGGCCTTCATACGACTTTTGCTTACCCTGCATTTCAATACTGAAAAGAAAGACAGATTTCAAATTATGAGTTAATTTAACAAATACTGTGTATAAACCTATGATAAAAAAAACTAGGTTTAGGAACATTTTTATTTTTTGAATAACTGTGTGTGAGGAGGATATTACCCTTTTCAATCCCCCGTCTGAATATAGTATTTAACTTTTATCCGTGATTGTAATGAAATGCTCGCCCTCTGGTGGGCTAAGGTGAAATTACAATTACCATAAATAGCTTTCGGCTTTCGTCGAGACGCGATGTTTAGTTTCACATATATTTATTGAATAAAAATGAATAAAACCGGTAAAAAAGATAACGCATACTGTTGTGTGCTACAGTGTAACTCCAAAGGATCAAGAAATCCAGAATTAAGCTTCTTTTATTTCCAAATGACAAATTTAAAATTTCAGTTGCTTCGGCTAATGGAAGTAAAGAATTAATCAGATGATTTGAAACTAATATTTGTTCAGCTTCAGTTAAAAATCTACATCCGATTGAACTTTGAATAAACTGAAATATTTTTTTCCAAAAGCAATCAATTTTCCATGATGTAATGGCGGAGAAATTATAGCACGAATATTAAGTAGTAACACAAACAGAACAATAATAAATACACGTGTGTATTATATTTACTAACAACAAAAGCTGAAAAAGCGCCATCTATCGATCATTACAAAAGCGGATAGAATGAAAGGCTGTCGTTAAATTTAAAATTTATTTCAAATTATTCAGACAACTTTCACCCCCATCACTCCCTGAGACTTATCAATCTTGATCAAACTATTCAAGTACCAGACTCATATAAAATTCAAAAATAAAAATAAATTAAATAAAAATAAAAATATTTAAATTGCCTGCAATTATTTGTTTTTAAATTAGGCTTTTATTTATCTTATGGGTATGAGAAATAATTGGGCAGTTTGCCTGGACATGGTAAAATATAGTAAAGCACTTCTACCAATTAAATTCAATAGAAAAGGATGTTTTTTCTTAATTATCGGTAGCTCTGTATGCACTTCATATACTATGTATATACCACATTGTATACTTAAATTTAATCGTATATTAATAACACACAAGGTAACCTCAAAGGCACTGCAAAAATTTCCAAGTATACACCCCGCTACAAAAAGATAGGAACAAAGGTTTTTTTTTTTGATTTTTCATAAAATAACGTTATCTAAATTGTGCTTATCATTTATTATTATTATAAAATAACACTATTCCTGGACTCATTTTTGTTTTAAGACTAATTTAGAAAAGTTTTAAGACTAAAACTTGTCTAATTTAAGACTACACACCGCGACAAAAAGATAGGAACAAAGGTTTTTTTTAAATTTTTCATACAATAACATTATCAAAAGAAAAAACCCTTTGTTCCTATCTTTTTGTCGCGGGGTGTATGTCCCACTATAATCTAATTTTTGGGTAGCCATGTAAGTGAATGATGAATGATTTTTATACCATATTTTACACGAAACATGCTTTTATGTTAATAAAAAGTATATGTTTATTTTATTACGTTTAGTGCAGCCTTTAGATTTTAAACTGTATCTATTGAAAATTACTCCCATAGACGTAATGTACTTCAATTATTTTGGATGCCCATGTACACGAGCCTTTTGCGGGATCAGAATGAACAATTTTCTGTAGTATACTTCTATAATACAGACTTATAATGCCGAGTTTAGACTTCCCATTATTATTTGTTCTTAAGATATGCTAACGAAAATCGCAGACACAGAAATGGACTCATAGATACACACAATGTATGTTCTTCATTCACCCATTTGGGCTTTTTCCAAAACAAGATAAAGAATTTTTATTAAATACTGGTGAGTCTCTAAATCGATATTTCGTATTATATTTCAAAAATTTAATCCTGAAATCTGTTTTGATTCTTATTTTAACAGCCGCTTAATCATCCAGAGAAACGTACCCTCCAATCAAAATTTAGTTCATGGCTTTAATTAAATCTAATAGATGAGTTTAATCATAAATTTTGCAGATGAATTAAAAACCTTTGCAAACAATAGAAACGTAAACTACAAAGTGCTTAATTTACTTAACCCAAAGTGTTATATTTTGAAGAATCATGTAGACATGTTAATTTTAGCCCCTCAAAAGTTGCATTATTGAATTTTTAAAATTTCAAATGTTCACTGAGAAAAAAAAAAATATACCTCCTTTCTCTAGAATGAATAAGTGGCCATTTTCTAAATCCCTTAACTAGAAATATAGATTTCCGAATAAACTGAATAGACGAAATTATGGAGAATTTCTAGTGTACACATTTCTAGATGGTGAAACAATATTCTGAATACTCTAAATATTCTGAATCATTAATATTGCGAGAAATTCTCGCTTGCTTTTCTAGAATTTGGTAATATACCAAGATTATAGTTGCAGAAACCCGCCTCTTGTAGTCTCATTTATTTGCAGAGACTTTTAAATAACTTTGTCCTCGAGAATATAGCCAAACGCTCTAGAATTCTAATAGGGGCTTCTAGAACTCGCTTTCCAAGGGGACTAGAATTTATAAGGATGACATGGAACTATTTTTTCTAGAGCCATAATTTAGTTTCTAGTTGTCAGTTGCAGAATTTTTTTCTCAGTGTTTCATTTCATCGAATATTATCACATATTATAATTCGCGAAACAAAATATTATCTTTTATAACACTTACATACATTATTTTTTGTTCTACTAGCCAGAACATTTTTTTTCGGTTTTGTATGCTATAATTGAATGTTTATTATTATTATTATTAATTATGTACTTCTGAAATATGCGAATTTAATTAAATGTATGATGGAATAAACATTTACCAAAAATAATGATAAATAAAAATAAATAAAAATAATACTTAAATATATAAATAATAGACAATAATAATAATAATAATATTGTCTATTAAAGTTATATTTGCTAACTATAAATAATGAAATTATATATCTCAATTAATTTTCCATTTATGAATGTCAGTTGTAATGAATTTCATATGTATAAACATGCGTTTAAATATTAACTGTTTACATGTTATTCGGTGCCAGTTTCTTAAATGTATTTTCGAAAAAAATCATATATGGTTTCTTCACTAAAAAATAAAAAATCTGGAGTGATTCCACTCGACTTTCCGAACATTGAGTAATTAACAGTTTTGTAGATAAAGTAAAGAAAGAGTAGTTGTTAAACAAACAAAAGGGAGAAAACCATAATAGAGTATTTGAGTATTTTCTCCTTATATTACACGATGTTTTATTTAACGCTACTGAACTTTGAGCCCATAGATCATAATGATAAAGAGTTTTTCGTTGTGCCCCTGTAAAAACCTATAAATGCTAGATTCACCAAAATGCTTATAGTTAGTGCAACAGTGATTTATAATATTCATATAAATTTTCAGCACAATTGAATAAGGTTTTTAGATGGTATTGTACTTTTAAAAATTTGGTCCCATGGGCCATAATGATGAAGAATTTCTCTTTGTGCCCCTGTAAAAAAACTGTAAGTGCTAAATTCCCCAAAGTCTATACAGTTCGTGCAACAGTGACCTATAACATGTGTGCAAATTTTTTGCTCAAATTAATAAAGCGTTTAGACGCTATCGCACTTTTAAAAAATTGACCCCATAGGCCATAATAATAAAGAATTTTTCCTTTTGTCCCTGTAAAAAAGCTATAAGTGCTAGATTCACCAAAATCTATAGGATTCGTACTATGGTGACTTACAATATACGTATCAACTTTCAGCTTATTCGAACAAAGCATTAAGACGCTAGCTTATTCACTCACAGACATACACACATATATACACACACATACACACACACATACATACATTATCATAAAAATAGTGGAAATAACGGACTCAGTTGACCTCGAAACGTATAGAAACATCAAAATCTCAAATTCGGATTTTTGACATGATTACAATACTTTCCTCACTATAGTGTTCGGAAAGTAAAAATAAATAAATAAATGTTGCTGCTGCAGGACAGAGCATAATACATATTTAGAAGAACATTCTGATAGTTCATAAATACTTTTCCCGGAATAAATGATATGGTTGATAGTAAGAAAAAGAGACAACAAAATGTTAGGGATATTATATGACTGCGAAAACAAATGTGTTGTGTAATACAAAGATGATATCTAATTAATTTCTAGGAAAAAGGATTAGCTTGAATGTTAAGAAAACTATAGAAGAAAAAAGATTTTCTTTAATGAAAATTCCCTTCAATATTAATCTCGTAACACTTCATTTACAATTAAATTAAAACATGCTTCTTATGTGTTCTTTTGATTTGACGTAAGAATATCTTTTTCCTAAAATAATCGAAGTAAGATATGAGAAACTTATTTCATGTGGTACAATGAATATTCATACGAATAATAATCAATTTTGTAAAAAATGGTTAGAACAGTATTACCTTTAAACAACATCAAATTTATTAAAACTAAATGTATGCATACAAAGATTAAAGTCGGATCGTATTTTTTTTTAAATTAAGGGGAAAATTAAATGTAAACCTATATATGTAAAAGGAAAAAAGGACAATAAAAGTACAGAAATTAGTACGATTTATTTATGTTTTCAAAGAAAATAATTAAGAGGTATGTTAGACCATGTAAATTAATCCTTTACATTTTTCAATTTTGTCAAATAATGGAAATAAGATTAACGTGAATTTCCCAAAACAAAATCTAGTACTTAAAACTACTATTTAAAATCATACGATAAGCAAATTTAGGTCATTAATTAATATTGGTAGTGCTATAAACAAAACAGCGTTATTTATTTAAAAATAGGTTTTCTGGACATATGAAACTCTGATTTTTAAAAATTGTGCAAGTTGCCGATTTATAAATTTTCCTCCTATTTTCACTTGACTGAACACTTCGTTTGTTTCTAGAATGGAGAATTTGGTTTCAGAACCCTTTACTTACAACAATAACTCTAATTTTAAAACATTTAGTAGAGCACAAGACAATAAGTACAACTAAAGAGTACAATAATCTATACGAATATCCTAAAATGAGCGCATGTTTTTCCATAAATTGTAGTATTTGGGACTTTTAAAATCATGAATTTTTTGAAAAATGATTATTGTTTCTTAAAAAAAAAATGAAATGAAATGAAATAAAATAAAATAAAATAATAATGAAAATAAAATAATAATATTAATAATAATAAAAGAACAAGATTCTCCTTATACCGAAGATAGAAAGATTGCTACTACTATTTTTTATCTATTTCTTTTTCAGAGAAACATCTTTAACTTTACCTTACAGTTGTTTTACGTCACTAAAATCGGCATATTTCTGATTTATCCATTACAATACCTTACCGACCCATACCAATAGCATTTTTAGCATCAAAATAATGGTTGCAATATATATATATAGGAGACCCGTGTACCTAGGGCCACCATGTACCTATTGCCACCCCACTTTATTTGAATAATATTTAATATTAAGTTTTAATACTCAATTGGGCGAGTAACAACACCAATTGCTACTTTTACAACAACTTTGGAACTTTCGAGGAGAGAGTTTTGACAAGTTACATGTAGAAAACGAATTTACATGGTTTGAAGTAAAATTTTCCAGCTCATCTCTTTTGCTGTTTTACAAAGGCAAGTCAGATATTTTTCTTTCATTTCTAGTGTATAATTTTGCTTGTTATATTTAGTAATAAATAAGATATTTAATTAGTCCTCTCTGCATGTCTAGTTTATAGTGGAAGGCATTTTGAATGAAGTTACCAAAAACTTGTACATAGGGCCACATCGCTGCCTTGTACCAAGGGCCAGTGTGTTTGGACCTTTTAACACTTTCGCGACCGCATGTTTTTGTCTTTTTGACAGAAAGGGCCACCTGTGGGCGTTTTCCTCATAAGTTACAATTTTTCAAAACAAAATTTTCCGTATTTCCATTTATATTACAAATGGATATGCATTATAATCATACTCTCTTTAATCAAAGTATTTGCATCCATAGTATACTGATTGTACAAATATGAATATTGTGTATATTTTTTAGAAACAAATAACATAGAAATTGCAAAAGAAATGCCCACTGGTGGAGCTTCATATTTTCAAATGACGTGAATCTACGTCAGCGGTCGAGAAAGTATTAAGAAACACAGTACAGCCTATAGTAATAGGATGCTGGCAAACCTTGGTAAATCAATCACTATATATGACGTTGCTGAAAGTGTTGGCAAGTCCTATCCGTCGGCTTTTACTCCTGTAAACACTCTATCAGGCTTACGTGTATCCGGCATATCGCCAATGAATCAAAACACCTTCACTGAGGATGAATATTTAAGTTCAAATGTGACTGAAAGACATAATCCCTCTATACGTTTGGGCCGCGGTAGCCCAGTCGGTAGAGCGCCGGCCTCGTAATTGGAAGATTGCGGGTTCGGTACTCGAGCCGGCCAAAGACCGTCGTGTACACTAATGGTGGCTGGTGCACGTAAAATCTGTCGTGGCCGCAATGTCCTCCATGTTCCCATCAAAAATTGTACCTCTGGAAGTCACCGAAGCGGGAGAGCGCATCCCTTTCGTGGTGGATCAAAATTGTGATGGCATGTCTCCGGACCACCTCTAGGGGTGTGTCCCAGACCGTCGCCAATTGCCCATCTGCGCAGCATTAGTGCGACGTAAAATCCAACCATCCATCCCTCCATACATTTCAAAAAAAAAAAAAGGAAAAAAATTTTTCAGGAAGAAAGTGAACCAACAATGATAGAACTGAATGTCTCTGTTTCGTGTCCTGTTGAAATTTCGAAACCTTCAACATCTAACATCTTTTCGTGTGTCATGCTTTAACAGGTACGAACCTCCCACATCAAAGAAAAGGTGTGACCGAAAACCAGAGAGATCTAGAAATCCAAGAGGCACCCCAGAAAAAAAAACAGAAATTGAAGAAAAAAAAAACACTCTGTTAGAATATCCTAAATATATAAAAAAAAAAGAAAATAAAAGTGAAAAATTTCGTGTTTTAAATTAAGGCAACAACATGATAATTATTATATGATAAATAAATATATTACTTGATATTGTTTCTTTTATAAAATACATGTTTATATGCTTATTTTCTATTCAGTACAAAATTAAAACTAAATTTGAGAGAATGGACCTAGGTACAATGAGGTATGGCCCCAGGTACAATGAGGGTTTTGTACCTAGGGCCACGTGTGAACTTATTTAAAAAACCTTCTATTTGTCGGAATTCATTATTTCAGGTATTTATATTAATCCCAATTGGAAGTAATTAGTCCTAAAGATATGTACTTATTAGTTTGATAATTTTAAACAGGTCAAGGGCTCTGTTTTTCGGCATTGAAAAAAAGTGGCCCTAGGTACACGGTTCTCCCCTATATATAATATGAATGTTTGTTTAAAAAATTGAATATCAGGAGTTATATTAAGAATTTAATTAATCAGTTTATATTATTCGAGAAAATTGAAATAGTTGATACTAAATTTAATAATGATGATTTTAAAAGTGAATGCAAATTACATCTAAATTACGAAACAGAAATGTACCTATAAAACTACACACTAATTAAACTTATTAATGATGATTTTAAAAGTGAATGCAAGTTACATCTAAATTACGAAACAGAAATGTGCCTATAAAAACCACACGCTAAAATGAGGTTATTTTCGGTGAACCTGATTGAATAGGATTAACCATATTTAGGTGGTAAGAAATTCGGCATTACTGTAGTTATCCATTTCACACAAATGACGGTATGCTTAAAGTAGTCAGACCTGCAGTATACAAACTCTACTTTTTATTTTCGGCAGTTTTAACGTTGGTGCCGCTTTACTTTTTCTCTTCAAGTAAGTAGTACTGAATACTTACTAAAATGTATGGTGTGAGAATCGTACTCCTTAAAAAAAACTATTTTGACCACTATTTTGACACCAAATATGGTGAGAAAACACTATTCTCGCTCTCGAAAGTGTGACGTGCCTCATTTTTTGTGAAAGAGTGACGCGTAGTCCCTTTGTCATAAAGAGTAAAAAATCGGGAGTGACTCCACTCGACTTTCCGAACATTCAGTAATTAACGGTTGTATAAATAAATTAAAGTAGGGAAGTCGTAAAGTAAAAATAAGAGAATATTATAATAGGATGTTTAAGTATTTTGTGTGTAGTATTTTGTTTAATTTAACGCTACTGCCTTTCAAATGATTTGAGCCCATAGATCATAATGATAAAGACATTTTCATTATGTAACTGTAAAAATCTATGAGTGTTAGATCCACATAAATCTATACAGTTCGTATGACGGTGACCTATAACATGTATACAAATTTTCAACACATTCGGAGGAGATGTTTAGACGATATAGCACTTTAAATATTTTGAGTCCATAAGCAACAATGGTAAAGAATTTTTCTTTTGTTCCTGTAAAATCTACAAGTGCTAGATTCTCCAGAATTCATAAAATTTGTGTGACGGTGATCTATATCATGTACTTAAATTTTCAGCTCAATCAAATAAGATATTCTATCGCTACCACACTTTAAATAATTTGAGCCCATAGCACACAATGATAAAGAATTTTTATTTGTGTCCCTGTAAGAAAAACCATAAGTGCTAGATTTACCAAAATGTATACAGTTCTTGCGACACAGACTTATACTATATATATGAATTTTCAGTTCAATGGAATGAAGAGTTTAGACACTATCGCATTTTAAAGAATTTGGGCCCATAAATCATAATGATAAAAAAAATTTCTTAGCGTCCCTGTAAACAAACTATAAGTGCTATATTCACCATAATTTATGCAGTTCGTGTGAAGATGACTTATAACATGTGTATAAATTTTCAGTTCGGTTGAATAAGGCGTTTAGATGCTATCGCACTTGACCCCATATTTGAGCCCATAAATCTCAATAATAAGAAATTTTTCTTTGTGTCCCTGTAAAAAAAAAAAAAAAAAACTATAGGTGTTCATCAAAATCTGCACAGTTTGCACGGCGGTGACTTATAACTTGTAAATTTTCAACTCAATTGAATATCATACTTAGAAGTTATCGTACTTGGGCGAATAAAATTTGGGCCTATAGGCCATAGTGATATAAATTCATCAAAACCAATAAGATTCATACTACGAGTACCTATAATATACGTACCAACTTTCAGCTCATTCGAAAAAAGTTCTTAGACGCTATCATGCTCACTCACATATGTACACACAAACATACGTTCATACATACTTTACTGTTAAAATAGGAAATATGAACTCAGGGGACCTTAAAACGTGTAGATACACTAAAACCTGAAACAATACTTTTTTTACATATGTATGTCCGGAAAGTTAAAAAAAAATTGTAGAGTGAAAATTTAGAAGTGCCGTCTATTATTCAGATTTCGATATAAATATGAGGGACGATTTTTGGCCGGTCGTACGCCGGTATTTGTTTAACATAATTTATTATGAATAGAAGAGAAAAATAGTAATGTTAAAAGATAATTTGATGAATGTTCATTTTTTTTTTTTTTTTTTTTAATAAAACTGACAATCGAAGAATTATTTTTAGTGGAAACTATCGAAAATCATAATAGAACGTACTTTTATTCAGAAATATATAAAGTAAAAAATAAACGAATAATGCAAATATTTAATGCGCATAATACCTTATGGTGTTCTGCGCGGATCGGGTAAACTCGGGTCGATCCGCAAAATGACTTTTAACTCGTAGCCCGACGTGAACCCACATCTCCTGATCCGCAACCCAATCTATGACACGCAATAATATATTGTGAAGTTTATGTTATAAGTCATTTATTTGGAATTCTGTTACCCGAAATATAGTTACATTATTCTACAGATCTTTCAGAAAACTACTTGTTACATAAAAATAAATAAATAAATAAATAATAATAATAATAATAAAATTACAAATATGTCTGTCTCATTATAAATAAATCTTCAGGGAGTAAAATATTAAAAGTTCAAATGTATAAACCTGATTTTTTAAAAAATACATGGCTCGATGTATTTTGACTGTATTAAGGGGGGAGATAATTATAGACGCGAAAATTTTACTTGATTTTGATTTTTTTTTTTTTTTTTTTTTTTTTAAAGAATACCCCACTCAATATTTTTGAAACTTCGCATATGATTTATTTGTATTCTTAACTATTACTTTTTTTTTTTTTTAATTTTAAAACGGCCGATTTATAGTCAAGTCTTTCGGGAAGGTTACAGTGAGAATTGTTGATTGGCGTGATTTGTAGCTACTGTTCTATTTGTCTGAAATCAAAAAATAAAGTTCTGAGTTCTTACTAATGTTATATTTTGTAAATGAAGCTTTAAAAAAAAAAAAAATCACGGCTTGGAGTATTTTATTAAAAACACTTGATTTTTTTTTTATTTTTTTTTATTAATAATTAAAAAAAAAAAAAAAAAAAAGTATGTGCGCTCGGGGGAGTCCCGTCAGGAAAGAAGTTCCTTACGCCTTTTCTCTAATTCCAAATTTGATTTGATATAGAGATCTAGATTGTTCCATCTCTGTCTCTCACTATTTTATTGTTCATTTCCTATCTTTTTTCTTTCTTTTTTCTCAATGCAAATAATGTAAAGTAAGGAATCAAACTAAAAAGTTGCATTTTATATTTTATTGGAAATATTTATTTATTAAAAATTAAATATAAAAAAAAAAATGAATTATAGATTATTAAAAAAAATAATAATAAAATAAAACTTGTATGTTGTGGCCACTACAAGATTTTCTTCTATATTTTCCTATACAAAGGGCAAAAAAATTATTAAAACTAATATTTATTAAAATTATCTAACATGGCGAATGCGAATGATTTCCATCTTAGAGAAAACTAACACTAAATATCCAAAGAAAAACGCTTTTATTGTCTTTCAATAAAATCTTAAAAAATGCATTTTTATAATGTTTATCTGACATATCAAGTTCCGTACAATTTTATGCCATACAAGTTGAGATACAGCATTCCCATTATCGAGGAATTTACCAGTATAGCAGCTCCAGCTATTGGCCTAAAAGCATCTAACGTGAATCAGCATAATGTCTCATATTGTCCTTCTCACATATCAAGTTTTTTTTTTTTTTTTTTTTTTTTTTTTTGATGATACGAAATAGAACCTGAGACATAACCTTTTCTTAAATTGCAGAAATCGCTGTGTGACATCGTCACCTTTCGAGAGGTTGACACCAAAAGTTGATAGAAACTAATTTATGTGAAGGTACATAACATTTTATGCAATTCTGTGCAGTAGTCCTAAGATATAACGTTTCCTTAAATTGCAGAAATCGCTTATATAGCAGTGCAACCTGTTGGCCGATAAACATTCAAACTGAATCAGCATAGTGTCTCATAATGCCCTTCTTACATATCAAGTTTTGTTTGATTATACGCAATAAATCCTGAGATACAACGTCAATTTAAATTGTGGGAATCGCTGTATAACAGCGCCACCTGCTGAGCGGGTGACACCAAAAGTTGAAAAGAACTAATTTAAGTCAAGGTGCATCTACATATAAATTTATATACAATTCTAAGCAGTAGTTCTGGAGATACAGTTCTCACAAACAAGCATAACGGTTTTTCGTTACGTGACGTTTTCTGCTAGTTAACTCCCTACCGCAACCCACGTTAAGGAACTTCGTTCCAGAAATAATTTTTCAAAACAAATAAGTTCATATAGAAAGCAATATCATTGAAAAGATGTATAAAATTTTCAACACTATTGATAAACTTTTTTTTTATTTTTTTTTTAGAGTTATCGGTCACGCTGATTTGAAAAATACTATTTTGAGAAAAATGCGTTTTTAAATTTAGGTACATAAAAATTGAATAATTGCGGTAACTTATTGATTAGTCAGCAATTCCAGCGCCGTATAATAATCCGTCGGTATCCTCGCAGAACTCACTCTTTTTTTTTTTTTTTTTTTAATTCTCAGAAGTTCTTCTTGACATGCTTTTTTAGTCGATAACAAGTTGCGCTGATTTTCTCGAGTCACTCTCTGTTCATCTACTTTTTCTGCGTATAACTTACATTGTCTACCAATTATTATAACTAAACTGTTCATTACTTGTAAAAGCGATGTATACCCATCATTGAAGAATCCAGCTGTTATATACGTGGCAATGGACTCTTCCCAGTTTCGTCTGCTCAATCATGTGATAGAGGAAAACGAATAATTGAATTCTGAGAATCGAATTCAACTAAATATTGTTCTTAAGAACAAAAATATTAATATTTAATATAAAATAAAATAAAAATAATATTGTGCATTTGTAAACAGTAGAATAGTTGCATTTGTAAATTTAATAATGTTTTAAAAACACTTTATGTGTTTATTTTCAACTGTAAAAATCGATTTTTGTAGGTTGTAGTGTAACTGTAACATTAACTGATCTAGCAATAAATAATAGCTTGTTATTATAGAATGTTTATGGATTATAATTTGAAATTTTAAAATGTTTTCATTTCATTTAATTGCATAAAGGTGTTACAACAAGTTACTTAACTTAGTTACTGTTCTAAATGTATTTACGACTTACGATGTTGCACTGTCACCGATTTAAGTACCAAAAGTCAGAGTATTTAACATGTTCTTCATGAACATCAATAACGAATATAAACTGAATGATGATTGTAAATGTATACAGCAAACAAAAGATGATGAATAATGATATAAAATGGATTAAAAATGATGATGTATAAAAAAATAACACAGATTAAATACGACTGATCAAAAATAAGAATAGAAAATATGTTATTTCAGCAATCGCTATAGATAAACAAGACTTCGTCTGCTATTTGTTTTTTCTCTGAAGTAAGGTGGGAAGAGCCCATTTCAATGAATTTGGTGCTGACGGAGTGTAAGTGCTTTGGAATGAGACGCAAAACGGTTTTGCATTCTGCGTATGGCCACCCAAACATCTTTCAAGTAAGTCATCTCGAGATAAATATTCAAATATTGGCTGTATATATTTTTAGACTTCTGAACATAGTGGTGCAGAGTGTTTAATCAGGTTTACATTTTATCCAGAAGCTTCAGCTTTTCGCCACTTGCACCAGCTGTCGGGACTCGGTAGACAGTCCTCATGTCTTGGATTTCTATTCTTGGATTTCTATTCGCACATATGATGGTAAGTGGCCATTACAGCCTTTTACATATCCCGAAGGCTGTTGATATTTCTCCTAATAGCTAATCCGTACTATAAGGATTTTTTTTTTTTTTCTTTTTAAATTAGAGCTTCGGTTAGTTTGCCCTTTCCTCGAAGATGGTAATATTTTTTTAACTTTTCGGAGACGAGTACCCATCCTCTTCATAAAGTGGCCAATACGTTCATTTTTTATCACTTGCAAATCGTCACCAAACGGATTTACATAACTGTTTTTCAAAATCTATTCAGCTTTGTACGCAAAGATTTATATATATATGTATTCAAGTTACTTTTTTTCTTATAAGTTGTTTTAAAGAAAACTGTTTGTCTAAGTGAATCTGCTTTCATAAATATTTTTTGATTTTAAAATATATCTAATTTTAATAATTGAAATTCTAATTTTTATTTTAATAATGCTCATTAGAATCTTATATTTGTATATGAAAAATATTTGAAGTAAAATTTGGTATTATGTTTTGTCTTGTGTGAGTCTGATTTGGAGTATTAATTAACCTTACTGTGTCGGCTCTCAGTGGTTCAGTGGCAGTGATGCCAGATTGGGGATTTTGTCACCATTTTGGGGATTTTTGAGGCTTCTGTGGACAATTTTGGGGACCAAATGTTTGTGGGGACTTTTTTGGGGAATTCTAAAATTTTTGGGGACAAATCTGGGGAGTTCTTCAACTTTCTGTGAATGTTGGCAACGTAATGATTTATCCCTACGACTAGGGACTTTCTATAGCTTTATTGTTATTTAGGGATTTTTTTTCAAAATTTGTCTTCATTTGGGGAAAAAAAATCTGAGCTTTCTATAGCTTAAATTTAACTGATTTTTTTTTTTTTTTTGAAATTTTTTTTATTTTCTCGTTTTAGTAAAAACCAAGTTGGGGATTTTTTCGGAAAAAAAATCCTGATTTGGGGAAATTTGAAGACCTGTTTGGTGAAATAATTTTCGACCATCTGGCATCGCTGAACTAATAAGCATTACTAAAAAGAATCACTATGTAGGCCAGTTTAGAAATACTCTAATATTACTGATATTACTAATATACTCTGATATTAATAAAGAAAATAAATGCCTACAACTATTCTTCGCTCTAAACACGTTTACAACGGTAAAATAAGCGAAACAAATTTCTACGCCTTGAGATTTTCGCAAAATTGATTTCCGTGAATTCCGGTAACCACGCAGTTCGCTCTGTTTATTTCCGCAGCACCTACTCCCGAGCAGTGATGCCAGATTGGGGACTTTGTCTTCATTTTAGGGACTTTTGAGGCTTCTGGGGACAATTTTGGGGACCAAATATTTGTGGGGACTTTTTTGGGGAATTCTAAAAGTTTTGGGGACAAATCTGGGGAGTAGTTCAACTTTCTGTCAATGTTGGCAACGTAATGATTTATCCCCACGACCAGGGATTTTGAATATCTTTATTGTTATTTGGGGATTTTTTTTTTTCAAATTGCCTTCATTTGGGAAAAAATCTGAGCTTAAATCCACTTAAATCTGCTTGATATATATATATATATATTTTTTTTTTTGAAAAAAAAAAATTATTTTTCCTTTTTAGTAGAAATCAAGTTGGGGATTATTTCGAGAAAACCCCCTGATTTGGGGAAATTTGAAGATCTGTTTGGGGAAATAATTTTTGACCATCTGGCATCACTGTTTAGTGGTAAGGTGCTCGCGTGCTTCGAAGACGTGTCAGATTTGATTCTCGTTCGGTCCGTAGAAAAAAAGAAGTTGCATAGTGTATACGATTTTTTAAGGAAAAAAAAAAGAAAACGGCCATAAGTGTTAAATAACATAGACTATTGCCAGTCTTAATAGAGAATAAAAAATCTTTCTTTTTAAAAAAGAAATTTTTACTGTTTAGAATTTTGTTACGTTTTGGAATGTTCAAAGCGTGATATGTAAGTCTTTAAGATTCAGATATCACTTTTTAAATTTCAGAGAGTACGGATGCTTTAACTTGCATTAAATGCAGATGACGTTTTTTCTGAAAAAGAGCTTTTACAGAAATTCATTACGTATTTCCGGACGTAGATCTCGGTAGAATTTAATTAATATTTCATGTAAATCAAGTTTAATATAAGGATTTGTGAATAAATTTAATAAACATATAATCATAAAAAAAAAAAACTTAAGTTGAAAGTTTTAGGTAGTCCTAAAATAAAATTTAAAATAACAGAAATAAAATGAAATGAAAAAGAAAGAAAGAAGAAGAAGAATTTATGTATAAATATGTCGAGAAGAAACTGTGAGAAAGAACCACCTGGCAAATGCATAGAAACAACTCAGTATATATTTTTGACCTCAAGCACTAGATCATAAGATAGATATTTTCTTTGTGTTCTACGTAAAGAAATAAACTTTTTATAGCAAAATTGTAAAAATAATACATTTTAATAGTTCGGGAAATTTAATGTGTACTATCAAAAATAAATTTTGACTTAGTTAAAATAAAAATTTATATATATATATATATATATATATATATATATATAGATAGATAAATTATAAATTATATACTAATATTATAAATGCGAAAGTTTGGATGAATGATTGTTACTCAATCACGCCACAACGGCTAAACGGATCTGGCTGAAATTTGGTAGAGAGGTAGATAATAGTCTGGAATAGGACATAGGCTACTATACCGGAAATTTGATTAGATTTCTTTAAAATTAATAAAAATATGAAAATAATAAACTGGTAATTGCCTTAATATAAGCCATTTAAATTTTTAATTGTTACTAAAAAAGTTTACGAGGTATTTTTATTTATTTATTCAACATAAAATGAAATATGCTTTCACGCGAAAAATAAAAAAAATACTAAATGTTAAATTGGTGAATGAGAAAATGACATCTTTATAACTTTAAAATAAAATAGTTATAATACAAATCTAGCATGTTTCTTCTGAATTTTATTTCATAGCATTTTTTTTATATACTTCAACTTTAGATTCTTTTTTACTTCCTTATACAAAGTATAAGGAAGTATAGTAATCCCGATTTGCGAAATGGATTTTGTATTTCACATTGCTCGAAAACGAATGATCGCTGAATGTTGCCAATTTATACGTGTGACTGTCATGATGTATAGTTGTACACCTGCAAGTGTCGTCTGAACACGAGCTCTCGTTTTAGAGATATAAGCGATTTTACACGATTTTTCGTGACGTCTGTATGTGTGTGTGTGTGTCTCTCTGTGTGTGTGTGTGTGTATGTCGCATAACTCAAAAACGGTTGGACGTAGAAAGTTGCGAATTGGTACATAGGTTTGTTATAACATCTAGTTGTGCACCTCCCTTTTTGGAATTTGTATGATTTTCCGTTTTGGAGATATTTAGGAAAATTAGGTTCATAATGACAAAAATACATAGGTTTTGGCCATAATGTATCAAAAAACGGTAATAACTCAAAAACGGTTGAACGTAGAAAGTTGCGAATTGGTACATAGGTTTGTTATAACATATAGTTCTGCACCTCCCTTTTTGGACTTTGTATGATTTTCCATTTTGGAGATATTTAGGAAAATTAGGTTCATAATGACCAAATATACATTGGTTTTGGCCATAATGTATACAAAAACGGTAATACCTCAAAAACGGTTTGGACAAATCTTGCAATTTAACTGACTTCCCGACTAGCTAGACATTTGAAACTTTCAGAAAAGCCCAGAACACGTTGACAATGCGTTTTTTTAATATTTTTGGCCAACTGTTTCCGATTCCTGCTGCCTTCGGCAGCGTTACCAGTACAAATCTTGCAATCGATTTTTAACTAACTTCCCGACTAGCTAGACATTTAAAACTTCCAGAAAAGCTCAGAACACGGTGACAATGCATTTTTTAAATATTTTTAGCCAATTGCTTCGTGTCACTGCTGCCTTCAGCAGCGTTTATATGATTCAACAGAAAAATTATTTAACTAACTTCCCGACTAGTTAGAGATATTAAACTTCCAGAATAGTTCAGAAACACGGTGAAAATGCATTTTTTAACACTTTTATCCAATTGTTTCGGATCCGAAGTCCCCCCCCAAGGCCCAACTTTAACATGTCCCCCCAACTTTGACATGAGTCCCCCCCAAGATACAACGTTGACATGAGTCCCCCCCAAGGCACAACTTTGACATGAGTCCCCACCAAAGCGCAACTTTGACATGAGTCCCTTCCCCAAGGCACAACTTTGACATGAGTCCCCCCCCAAAGCACATGAGTCCCGCTCAAGGTACAACTTTGACATGAGTCCCCCCCAAGGCACAACTTTGACATGAGTCCCCCCAAGGCGCAACTTTGAAAGGAGTCCCCTCAAGGCCCAACTTTGACATGAGTCCCCCCAAGGCCCAACTTTGACATGAGTCCCCCCCTCAAGGTACAACTTTGACATGAGTCCCCCCAAGGCCCAACTTTGACATGAGTCCCCCCAAGGCACAACTTTTACATGAGTCCCCCCATGGCACAACTTTTACATGAGTCCCCCCCCCCAAGGCACAACTTTAAAATGAGTCCCCTCAAGGCACAATTTTATTTTTTATTTATTTTTACTTCCTTATACAAAGTATAAGGAAGTATAGTAATCCCGATTTGCGAAATGGATTTTGTATTTCACATTGCTCGAAAACGAATGATCGCTGAATGTTGCCAATTTATACGTGTGACAGTCATGATGTCTAGTTGCACACCTGCAAGTTTCGTCTTAACACGAGCTCTCGTTTTAGAGATATAAGCGACTTTACACGATTTTTCGTGACGTCTGTATGTATGTGTGTCTGTGGGTGTGTGGGTGTAGGTCGCATAACTCAAAAACGGTTGGACGTAGAAAGTTGCGAATTGGTACATAGGTTTGTTACAACATCTAGTTGTGCACCTCCCTTTTTGGACTTTATATGATTTTCCGTTTTGGAGATATTTAGGAAAATAAGGTTCATAATGGGCAAAATGTATCAAAAAACGGTAATAGCTCAAAAACGGTTTGGACAAATCTTGCAATTTGACTGACTTCTCGACTAGCTAGACATTTGAAATTTACAGAAAAGTTCGGAACACTTTGACATGAGTCCCCCCCCCAAGGCACAACTTTGACATGAGTCCCCCCCAAGGCACGACTTTGATATGAGTCCTCCCCAAGGCACAACTTTGACATGAGTCCCCTCCCCAAGGCACGACTTTGACATGAGTCCCCCCCAAGGTACAACTTTGACATGAGTCCCTCCCCAAGGCACAACTTTGACATGAGTCCCCCAAGGCACAACTTTGACATGAGTCCCCCAAGGCACACGAGTCCCCCTCAAGGCACAACTTTGACATGAGTCCCCCCCAAGGTATAACTTTGACATGAGTCCCTCCCCAAGGCACAACTTTGACATGAGTCCCCCAAGGCACAACTTTGACATGAGTCCCCCCCAAGGCACAACTTTGACATGAGTCCCCCCAATGCACAACTTTGACATGAGTCCCCCCCCCCCCTAAGACACAACTTTGACATGAGTCCCCCCAAGGCACAACTTTGACATGAGTCCCCTCCCCAAGGTACAACTTTGGCATGAGTCCCCCCCAAGGCACAACTTTGACATGAGTCCCCCCCAAGGTACAACTTTGACATGAGTCCCCCCCCCAAGGTACAACTTTGACATGAGTCCCCCCAAGGCACAACTTTGACATGAGTCCCCCCCCAAGGCACAACTTTGACATGAGTCCCCCCCAAGGCACAACTTTGACATGAGTCCCCTCAAGGCACAATTTTATTTATTATTTTTTTTTACGTATGCATGCATTTTTTAAAAATATTTTTAGCCATATGTTTCGGCTCCAGTGACAATGTTTTTTAGCATTATGTATATTTCTAAAAGTGTATAAGGAAGTCATGTGGTGCCCACATCAGATTTTTTTTTTTTTTACGGATGAATCACGCTTGGCATAAAAGCTAATTCAGCATTATATTAAAGGTATTTACTTATTAATAATTCTGGACATTTTTCGACAAGGACAGCCATTTAAAGCCAAGTAGCACATCAAAAATATAACTGAATTATAAAATATTGAAAAAAAGAAAAGATAGAAAGAAATAAGAGCAATAATTACATAAATTATATTTCAGTTTAAAACGGCGACAAAAATTCAAAAGTTGCCAACGGGAGCTACATTAAGGCTGCACCATGATCAGGTTTACATATTAATTAATTAATTTATTTTTCTATATACCAACTACTATTAACGCAGCATGAAGTATATATAACCACAAAATAATAATAATAATAATAATAATAATTGTCTCATGCGATAGACTTAGGCGATCATAGCATATTGTAATATTATATTTGGCTTGAAATTGCTGTCTTTTTATGGTTGATCGATTAAATCAAATAGATATAGGAAATAACATGAAAGCAAATGTACATCACGTATAGTGTTATATGTAGCGGTTCATATGTAACTGGGATTCAAATATAAAAGGGGTACTTCAAAATTTTCGATATTGTCTGTATCGAAACTGTCATATATGATAAGTATTCACTAGTTCATATGTAACTAGGATTCAAATATAAAAGGGCTACTTCAAAATTTTCGATACTGTCCGTATCGAAACTGTCATATATGATAAGCATTCACTAGTTCATATGTAACTGGGATTCTTTATATATATAAAAGGCAATGTTTGTGCGTCTGTGTGTCTGTGTGTGGACAGCGTAGCGCAAAGACGGTAGCTCGGACAGTCACGTGTTTCGACATGAAGGTGCCCTCCGTGGGGTCCTTGTGCACCTCGAAGCCCGATTTTTAAATTTTTGATTTGTTTTCTTTTAATTAATTAAAATATGAAAATATTAGCTTCATAATAGCTGTAAATATAGCCATTAAAATTTTATCCTTAATTTAATCGTTGCCAACTAAAAAAATTTGACGGGAAAATAAATACGTCTACTTAAACGGGAACAACAACAAAAAAAAAATAAATAAATAAATAAATAGAATAAAAATAAATTATGCATGTAGATTTTTACTGTCAAGTTGTTATAAAAAAAAAAAAAATAATAATAAAAAAACTGCCCATGACGTCACATTTGACTGTTTGTTTACTACAATAAACTCTATGAACTATAAATTTATTTTATCAGTTTTATTTATAAATCCTACTAGGCAATTTTTTTAATTTTGTCGTTGAAATAAACCGAATGTTTTTCTCCAAAAAGTTTAATTTAGCAACAGCCATTTTAATCCATTTTAATTTAGCAATAGCCATTTAAAGGAATTAAACCAAAATGATTTTTTTTTTGATCTAAATAGTTAATTTTATTGGAATAAAAACATGTAGTTTAAAAATAGAAAATTTACTTCAAGCACTATTTTAAGCCTAAAAACCATTAAAAATATAAACAGAATATGAAGAATTCTTACAAATTAACGAAAAAGTGTCCGATAAAAGTATCAGTACAATAGGGTTCCCCCTTTTATACAAGAAATTTTATTAAAGAAAAGAAAAAATCACTAATATGGTGACAAAAATTCAAAAGCCGACAAGAGAGAGATTTAATAAAGTTGTGTAGCACGGTAATGTTTACATATTTACTTATTTTTATATACCAATCACTACACTAATTTATAATACAAATATACGAGCTGCTGTGTGTGACTGTACTTGCACGGTGTCCAGTAGAAATATTTGATTAATTTAAATTAATATTTAAATGAATAAATAAAAATAAGAATACGTTTAATGAGAAATATATATAACCATGAAAATATTAGTTGTGTAAAATGTGGCAGAAATAGTGCTCATAGCATATTGTTATAAAGGACTAATTCTTTGCCCGGATCATTAGCACCGTTGCAATATGAAAGCAGTTTTATAGGCGAAGTGAAAATAAAAGGGCAATTCATTCATTGACTTTCAGTAGGGTCAACCTTGGCGACAAACTTGATGAGTGGTCGACCGTATTTGCCCAACAAAACCCATACTGATGGGCTAGTGATGGCCTACTGTTGGCAGCCTGCACTTGCCAGCAGTTGTAGGTTGCCACTTGTAGGTAAAGTAATGGCCCGTTTATGGCTGCCAGCAATGATGGAATTCGACAGTAAAAAGACTGATGGGCCGGGATTGGCACATTTATAGATGGCCTCCTGAATGCTTTTAGGACAAGGGTAACTCTATGTTTGCCACATTGTGGCCACAATGAATAGGGCCAATAGACGAAATATTGCTGGCAAGTTGTAATTGCATAAAAATGAGGTGGTAATCGGCTTTTCTTGCTTGGTTAAGGGAAATTCGGTCACATTTTTTATATAATTTGAAACTGAGAATTTATATGGCCTTCATATATGCACACGCACAAAGTCTCTGGTTCTATTATCAAACATGGATTTTTCACCTTGTTACTAGCTGCATTTGCGCTATGTATTTTTTCTGTTTTTTTTCATGCAATATGTATTATTTCATTATTTTCATTACCCAACTACTGCAGCTAAAGAGAGTATATGTACTCGATCAAAAAATTCGATATCGCGATTTTATCTGATTTATATGTTTTAAAGTTTCCTAAATCTCCTTTATTTATTTATTTATTTATTTTATTTTTTATTTTTTGTGGGGGGGGGGGGATTAAAATTTTCAGTGTGTATGTATGTATGTATGTGGGGCCCTTTTGACCTTTATCATATAACCGAAACTAATAAATATAGAATGACTAAATTTCAGAATTTGAGACAGGTCTGGTAAATATATTAAATTTCCAAGTTTTGGTGAAAATATAAAAATAATGTATAAAAAGACTGTGAGTCCATATCTCAAAAACGGCTCTAACGATTTTCTTCGATGTTGCTATATAAACACCCTATTAGATGTCCTGTATATATGTGTGTTGTAGAAATCTTCTGACTTCTCATACCTCCGAAACTAATAACTATAGAACGATTAAACTTCAGCATTAATAACAGGTCTGGTGTACATATGGAATTTCCAAATTTTGGTGAAAATATGAAAACCAGAAGAGGGGCTGTGAGTCTGAATCTCAAAAACAGCTCTAAAGATTTTCTTCAAAGTTGCTATATAAACACCCTGTTAGGTATTCTTTCGGATGCTTTAGTTGGTTCGTTCAGGAAATTTGATAGGCAACATGTATGAGCAGCTGAAGATGAGGTCTCGCTAGTGCGTTTCTTTAAAAACGGCTGTATAGTTTTCTTTCAAACTCGTCATATTAACGCCGTTTTCGATATTCTTTCATGTGTAATAGTTTTTTTCCAGTCAACAATTGAGATTTCTAAGATTTGGTGAAAGTTAGTATCTCAAAATCTGTTCGAGTGACTTTCTTGAAAGTTGCTTTAAAAAAAAAAAAATTAAGATATCCTTTTTCATGTATTGCGGGGATATTACAGAAAATTTGACAGTCATCTTGATTAGGTAGGTGAAGGTCTAAGTCTAATTTGAATTGCTTAACATAGGTTTACATAGCAGTACTCGTTATCTTACCTCTTAATCTCCAACCTGTATTTATAATATTAAATTTCAGGGTAAGAGAAAGTCGTGTGAGGGACACACCAGATTATTTAATAATATTCTATATTTTTAACGAAAATTTTTATAATTCAGCTCGCTGCATAGAAATATGTATGTCTGTGTGAATATTTATAAATATTTGTTTGTTGTTTAAATAATAATTAATTACTACTTATTTAATTTCTGATCTAATTAGAAAAATGAAAATGTAGAAAATTTAATTTCCGATTACACACGTGCTAATACATCTGCGAAAACTTCCCACAGTAAAACCTTATCAATATGCATCCCGTCCACGCTTAATGAACGGATTTCTTTTTTCTTTTTTTAATAGCTGCACTTGAAGCATCTGCTTTAAAATAAATAGCGGGAAAAATAAGCTGACGTGCAAATTCTTTGGCGGGATTGCGGCTCAACTCAGAGTCAGCAGTCAGAATTCTGTCAGATTTATTAGATGTGGTGCTTATGCTATCATAACAGCTATTGGATTGCAAAGTAAAGAGGTAAGATATTTTTGCTATCGTTTTATATTATTTTTCAATAAAATAATTCCTTTTCTTGTTTTACAGTTTTTGTAATTTTATTTATTTGTTGAATAACTGAAAGAATTATTTAAATGTTTCTGACAAGTTGTAACTAACTTGTATTCGTAATCCAATATCATTTTTTAATATTTTCTAATATACTTAAAAATAGTTTTTCCTTTCAATTAGTTGGTGTATCTCTGCTCTAATATTCATGAATAGTCAAAAAAGTTTAATATTTTGTGAAAAATCATAACTATTTCCCCAAACATTTTCTTTCTTTTTCTTCTTCTTTCTTTTTATTTATTTATTTATTAACTGAAGTTACAAAATAAAAGAGGGAAAAATTAGTTTTTTTATTAAAGGTTTACTTACTTATTTAGTTTTTTAATTAAAGGTTTATTTACATTCAAATGTAATTTGATATGAATCAAATAAACATAATGTAATGAGAATATAAAAATGAAAATTTTATCAATAAAAAACTTAACAGCTTCACTATTTTTCACATTCTCAAAATATGAAAAATCAGTAGTTTTAGACATTTTATGTGAAACTAAAATATGTTTAGTAGTATTTTAATGTATTTTTTCTTACTTTGTTTTTTGCAAAATATTTTCTAAGGTTCAAAATTATATCATTTTACAGTTTTAAAGGTGGTTTGCTTTTATTATATAAATGTATGAATTAAATTTTGATAAGCATTGGTATCATATTATATTTTTAATATACTTTTAAATAACAATTTAGCTACAATTTTATATGTATATATATATATATGCTATAATCCCAGTAGTAGAAAGTATGCAGCACGGCAGCGCTGCAGATTATTTAAAGCTCTGACGATAAATAAATGACAGATTTAAAAATACAAATACGTCTCTTATTAAAAATACAATTATGTCTTAAAAAAGCAAAATTATATGTCTCTATGTTATTGTACTTGTTGAGTATCAGTTTATTTTTCTTGTAAGTGTAAATTTTATATATTTTATAAATTGCTAATACTCATTGTGTTACCAACTTCGTACGGCACTCCTGGATCGCTGATAAATTTTGTTTTGGTGCAGATTGATTCTAAAAAAAAAAAAAAAAAAAAAAAAAAAAAATCTGCTACTCGTCTTGAAATAAATATTTTTAAAAAATAAAGGAAAATAGAAATTATAATAGAAAATTATATTAAAGAAATTTTAATAGTAATAAAATATAAAATATAGTAAAAATACAAAACATTCACAAAATGAACTTAATTTTTTTCTCTTTATAAATAAATAACATGATATTATGTAAATAGTATAACTGGAAATTTTTTAATTCCATTACTCGACTATCGGAGGTTAATGTAAGTATTTTATTTGTTTAAAAAAATTGATACCGAGTTTACACCTGATTTAGATATTTTAAGGTCTCCCGAGTTCAAACAAGTGGTTTTTGACAATTGGTTAGCATATATATTTGTAAGTGTGTATGGGGAATCTTCCAACTATCATATCTCCAAAAAGAATAAAGGTATAACGATGATACTTCAGAATTAAGACAGGTTTAGTGTATAGATAAATTTTCCAACTTTCTGTTAAATTTGAAAAAGCAAAAGTTTAAGCAATGATTTGTATTTATTTATTTATTTATTCATTTTTTTAACTCGCGTTATTAACTACCATTTGTCCGTTACTGGTGAGCATGAGTTTATCATATTTTGGTGAAAATCAGCAGTGAAACTGTAAATCGGTATCTCAAAATCAGGTAAACGATTTTCTTCAAAATTGCTGCATATATTTTTATATTTAGATGTCCTTTCGCATGTAGTACTTGTTTGGTACAGGAAAAATGGTAGATGTTCTAACTGGGTAGGCTGGTTTAGATCTTAGAAATTGTGTCTTCCAAAAACGGTTCTAATGATTTTTTTTTTTTAAACTCTCTACGTAAACTATTTTTTACATGTCTTCACGACGTATATATTTTATTTTTATTCTTAAAAAAAATTGTCAGATGTCTATTTTTGTTAAATCGATTTTATGTCTTCTGACGACAATATTTAAATACACACACACACATATTTATATATATGTATGTAGTTGTCATTAATGGAAGTCGTGCGATTATTAACTAGATTTTTAAAATATGGAGATTCTCTTCTTCTTTTTTTTCTTTAAATAAATATATATATATATATATATATATATATAAATGATCAATTTTTCAATAAATAGAATAATATATATAATAAAGATCATTTAAGCTTTTTATATTTATTTATCTTGATAAAAGTAAAGCTGAATAAAATTAAGAATATTTTGAATTAGTTGAGAAAATTTTAGTAAATTAAATTTTGATTAATGCTATTATTTTTGTTTTTATTTTCAATTTTAGCTGCAATTGAGAGTGACACCTATTTTATTGTTACCACACTTTCCACCCTTATAAATTTCGTGGAATGGCAATTTATATTTCACATATCTACATTTATAAAAGTGCTGATTAAAATATAACCATATACTGATTAACTGACTAACTGCACATTGCTAGAGCGACTGTATGGGCAAGTAATGGAAATTTTGATTTTTGATTTCAAGGAAGAGAAGGGGTCGATTATAGAGGAAGGATATTTCGCAAAGTCCGAATTTTCGAGAAAAACTTAACCAAAACTGGCACATAAAATATGAAAACGATGTGTGTTTGTTAAGTATATTTCAATCCCCCCCCCCCCAACTTTTCTTTTGTCTGCTACCGCATCTTCTCGGAGGTCCTTCGCGTCATGAGAGGTATCAATATGTTCCGAATATTCCAAGAAAGACATTTCAGGAGTTTAGAAAATGCTACCATTTTAATTAACGAAGTTATTAACTGAAAACGACCGGTTTTTAAAGGACTCTTTTTGACACACTGAAAAAATTTTCTCTTATGGCGCTTTCTTTCATGAAGTCATTTTATACAGGAAAATTAAAATATGATCCATAGGGTTGTTAGTAGGGAGGTTGGATTTAACGTCACACCAATACAGCGCTATGAGTAATTGGCGACGGTCTGGGACGCACCTCCAGGTATTGTCCGGAGACATGCCGTCAGAATTTTGAACCTCCATGGAGGGGGATGATTACCCCGATTCGATGACTTCCAGAGGTATAATTTTAAAATGAATATAGAGGACATTGCGGCCACGACGGAATTTACGTGCATTATCCACCATTAGTATACACAATGCTCTTTGGTCTGGTCGAGTATCGAACTCACAATCTTCCAATTACGAGCTTGGTACCGACTGGGGTACCTCGGCCAGGATCCTTGGTTTTAAAAAAGAAATATAAAATAAATGTCAATGCTGCTATTAGCACTTTTTTTCACTACTTTAGAACATTTTTTTACTGGCAATCTTTTATGTTGTATATATATATATATATATATAATAAGTTCTTTTTTTTTCTGTAAATAAAGCAATAATTTCATGTCTGTATGATTGATTGCATTTCTTTATGTATTGAAGCTGTATTTATCTTTTTTATGAGGACAAAAAAGTATTTTTTAAAACTTTGTCATTGTATTTTGTCATAAAAAAAAAGAGAGTCAAATTTAAACTTGAAATTTTTCAAATTAAATTAATAATAATAAAATAATAATAAACTATTTTGCTTTTCAGATATTTTAGAATGAGTAAAATTATTACCTAGCTATACAGTAGAGACATATATAGAGTTCTATATACTGCCCTAAATTAACTAAAACATTAATTAGTAAAAAGTATAGGCATTAGAAAAAATAGGTACTGACTTTTTTTTTTTTTCCTTACAAACAGTTTAACCAAAAATTCATCGTCAAATAGTGTAAAAAATTTAAGTATTGCCAAAAGGTTTATAGACCAAAACTGTAACGCAAAGTAGTCCAGATATTGTAAATTTCTTTCTGTTCCAAGAACAAAAAAAAAAAAAAAAAAAGGCATAATTTTTATAAAATAAATAATGTGGAAATAAATATTATGTATTTCAATTTCGCATTGCAATGGGGACTTTTATAATATTTTTCTGCTTTTTCCTGAGTTATGCACTTTTAATATTTCTGTTCAGTGAAAGGAATAGTATCGAATAGGCGGGCAGAGCCCTGCATGTATTAATAAATGAAGTGAGTCAGGGGGTTGGTGAGCGGAGTGAACAAAAGGCACAGCCCCCTAGTGTGATATAAAAAATAAATAGTGGTTAGATTCTTTCAAATTTCATTTAAATAACGTGATCAGCAAAGCGGGCGTAACCTGCTACTATTAACTAAAAAGTACTTTTGAGGCTTCATGTTTTTATTTAAAATAAAGCACATTAGCGTGCTCGAGTGTCTAAAAGGACGAGCGTAACACGTAGAATGCACAGCCCCTAGTCGTTTCAAAATATGATAATTAGTATTTTTATCAAATTTTGAGTTTTTAAGGGTGCTGAGTTCACCCAAAATGTCAATAATTTAAAAAATAAAACTTGCTCTACATACTATTCAATTTTTATACTTGTTTATATATTGCAAGCTACATTTAATTTTAATATTTTTTATCTTTTAATGCTGACTGACCACTATATTTAAATGAATATTTTTTTATAAAAATAAAACTTTTTTATTTTTCAGAATATTTTCAGATTTTACCAGAGCTTTCAGGATTATTTTCTTTCTTCCTATTTTCTTAACATTAAATATCATTCATAATGAGATAATTAAAAAAGTTAAATTATTATTCATTCATTAAAAATCTAAATTTTAAAAATTAAATTTTTAGTTTTTTAAATTCTTTTTATGGTTAAGTTTTAACAACGTTAAATATATATATATATATATATATATATAACACTGCTCTGCATGAAAGTTGCCTCCAACATCATTTTTTGCAAATTCTTATCTAAAATGACCTCCTGAATCTGAATATGACGCTAATTTTGCCCTAAAACCTGTCGTTTTTTAGGGACGGATCCCTATTTTTATCCTTTTTTGGTAATTTTATAGCTATAAATTTAGTTTTTAGGGATCAGGGATTATTTTAACTGTTAAATATCTTCTGAGGGGCTACAGAGTAGAAAGATTTTAAAACGTGAACATTTGTGGCAAAGGGAAAATTTAGCAGGACATTTGCCGCTGAAATTATGTATTACATTTCTTATATATACATATTATATATATTATAAATTTTATTCTTCAGTTATTAAACATTATATATATATACATATATATACATATATATTTAAGTGTTAAATTAATTATTTTTCATTTTCCAAATAAAATTTATGGTATATAAAATTACGGAACAGTGATAAAAGTTGGTGGAGATCCCAAGGAAATGGTGGGAGACTAGGCAAAATGGTAGTCATATTTGGATGCAAGAGGTCATTTTATATAAGAATCGGCAAAAATGGTATTAGGGCTTTATTATATTTTGCTTTATTTATTTATTTATTTATGTATTTTTATCGTAGTGTAACTGTACTTTAAATATTTTAAAATTCTTTTTATCTGCCCTTTACAACAAAAATTGGACTTTAATAATTATTTCATGTTGCTTTATTGAACTTTTTGTAGTCAATAAATTTTCACAAAATACTTTTAATTATTGTCCCTCAGCATTACATAACAGTGTGACACTGTTAAATTTTTCAGATTCTTTTATTTTTTAATTTGATTTTTATTTATATTTTACATTCGAGTCCTACAGTTTTCTTTATATTGAAAAACAACTTTTTTTTCTTTTTTCTATTCTTTTTTTTCTTTTTTTTCTTTTTTTATTCTGCTTTAAAAAGATAATTATACATTTTATTTATTTATTAATTTATTTTCTTATGGGGAATTTTTCAGCATTTTTTTTTTTTTTAGTAGAGAGAAATTTGAGCATCTCCAATATTTCTGAAAATTCTTAGTTCATATTCTAATAATGTATGCAATATTAGTTTTATACTTGTAATGCTTATTATAAGTTAGACAAAAATACAATTTTAAACAAGAATTTTGAAAAAAAAAAAAAAAAAAAAACCACTTGGGCTTTTTCTAGGGCTTTTAAGTGGGTTTTATTGAAAAAATCCACTTGAGTTTTTTTGGGTCGGGCAAAATCTAACCAACCCTGATGTAAGGTGTGAATAAGACCGGAACAACGAAATTCAACCCTTAAAAAGTTGAAGGTGTATGTCGAAGCTTTTAGAGTTTTTCCCCGTATCGCTGCAGTGGTTTCCAATAGAAGTTTGAAATTTAAGCAAAATGTTTATGAGAAGACATTTTGCTAATTTTCAAACTTCTATACCGCTAGCTAAGGCAAAAGATGGAGGATCTTCCAAAATTTTACAAATAAGATTATGATAGAATGTGTCCTGTAGTTATAAGTGTCCGGCAGTTCTACACGTTCTTCACACGTAGAAAATTACAATAGTTTCCTGTAAGAGGTTGGAAATTTGCAAAATTTCTTCTCTTAGGCCCTGATTAAGGTTAAAAGATTATATCTTTCCGAAAATTAAACTTTATGGGGGTGAAGGAAGTGTCTGTAGTTAAGGTAAAAGATGAGAATCTTTTGAAATTTCATTATATGGATGGTGTTTTATATTTCTACACATTTTTTTCACAAGTAGAAAATCACAGTAGTTTTTAATAAAATATATTTTGTAGCCTTTAACAAAGTCTCCTTTTCAACAGGATTCAGAATAAACAATCTAACCTGCTATTACCAGCAGGTCAGAATAATTGGTTTTACTTTCAATTATCAAATATTTATACATAATTTACATATTATTTATTTTCAAACAGTGCATAGGATAAAATGATGGGTGTATATATATATATACATATACATAATATATATATATATATATATATACAAATACATACATACAGAGAGAGAGAGAGGTCATTTTGCTTGTTTTAAATTATACTTCAGAAACTTCGCCTTAACATGTAAAGCTATAAATAGATAAAGAAACACTTGGATTAGAAGCAAATCAAAGTTACCGATGTTATTTCTAAAGTCAAGAAGTTAAAATGGAGCTGGGCTCAGCAACTTTCGAAAAGAAATGATGATAGATGGAGCACCAAAGTCCTATTGTGTAAAGCAAAAATATTAAAAAAAAAAAAAAGACCGTTAAAGAGTACACTAAGTCGTTGGTCAGATGGAATTGTGAAGTTTGGAGAAAGAGAATGGGGGAGAATTGCATAAAACAGGACAGTTGAGAATCTCATAGGAGAGGCCTTCATCCTGCAGTGGACTGATAAAACTAATATATATATATATATATATTCTCAATGAGAGAATGGAAGGGTTTTGAAGAGCTTCTGCACTTAAACTTAACTTGGATAACACATTCTGCTCACAAGTCATGTGAGATCAGAGATAATTAAATATATTTAATTATTTAAATTATAAGATGTATATTATCTTAAGTATTATATATATATGACAATTACTATTATTATGTTTGTTTATTATTATGTGTCGTAATAATTATTAAATTTAAACACAGGATAATCTGACAGGAAGAAATAGAGAATGGATTATTTACAAAATATTGATACTCAGAATTTGAGGTAAGTGTGTCAGTGCTAAAATGCAATTAATAGCCATCGATATTTTTTCATCTCCTAAAATTTGTGAACACGTTAATATAACAAAGTTTAATTTTAAAATTTACAAATATTTTTAACTATTTATTTTCTGATCAACAGGTAAGGTTCATATATTTTAACAGACGTAATTTTTCGTGTGAATGAAGACACAATAAATATTATAATAAGTAATTAAAAATATGTAGCTTTGTATACAGGTGAAATTTTAATGATCTTATCATTTTTAACTGAAATAATGAAATAATTCTTGAGTCATTGCCGTCAGCGTCACATTTTATTTTATATTATTTCATTCTTTTATATATATATATATATATATATATATATTTCCGATTGCATCTTCTCTCGAAGGGCAGGATTCTTCGTGGCATGAGAGGTAGCAATGTGCGCGGAATACTCCAAGGCAGACATTATAGTTAATAAGAAATTTCTATCATCTTAATTAACGAAGTTATTAATTATAAACGTCGGGTTTAAAAAAGTTTCTGAAATCGTTGTTTTTTCAATCTTATGACGTCATTTTCCACAGGAAAATTAAAATATAATGAATGGTGTAAAAAATAAAATAAATGTCTACTTTTTTGTTCGTTTTTTTGTTTGTTTCTCTCGTTTAGAAAATTAATTTTCTTATTAGCAATTACTTATGTTGTTTATAATGTTAGTGTTACTTTTTTCTGAATAAGGTAATGTTGTCGTGTCTGTATAATTGATTACGTTTCCTTTTGTTTTTAAAGTGTATTTGTCTTCAGATGTCATCTGTTTATATGAAATAAAACTGAATTACTTTGGCCATTTAGTGTTATATTTTTATACGATGATAATCATCTGTATTCATCATGAAAAATAACTTTTATAAATCATATATACTGCGTGAAGTTACGCAAAAAAAATATAGCAGAAGTTTTGTGATGGCTGCAGAATATTTTTTTTATTATTATTATTGTACAATTTATTTTTTGAAAAATAGAAAATATACGAAATTTTGTCCTGTACTACTACTGTCTTACTAAAAACTGTATATGATAAAACGAGGCGACAGCTCAACTTGTTAAGTAATATGAACCAAAAGTTCACAGGCACCATTTTATGGTAAAGTACTTCTAATTATGACTGTTTGTGAAATTCTACTAATTGATGAAATTGTACTAATTGATGAAAAATGATATTGAATTGATATAGAATTGGTGGAAAATGTCCCCCCCCCCACACACACACACATAAATAGACGGACAAACAGAAAAATTCTGAAAATAGCCAAATCTTATTAGGACACCTGAAATCCTGGTTATCCAAAAACGTAAATCGAAAATATTTACGAATGCAATATTTTCTTAGGAAAAATAAAAATTAAAAGTATACATATTTTTAGTTTGAGTTTGAATTTTTTTCAGCCGTATCAGATGAATCATATGAAGTTAAAATCTTTTGAATCCTATGAATCATTTTCCGTTTGAGCCACCAGGGAGGGGATCCATGGGGTCCGGACCCATCCCGAAATAAATTTAAATAAAAGTTACTTTAATAAATATGCCCTTCTGATGTTCTAAATTGTTTTATATCATCCATAACTTTGAAAAGAAAATATGTTCTTTTATCGTATCATTTGTAGAATTAGTTTTCCATGGGGGAGGGAGGGGGAAATAGCCACCTATATTAGAGATATATGTAAAATCTATTGGGGAAAACTTATGATTTCTTGTACATTTTTTTCGTACATGAGCAACTTTTTCGTTATTTTTCAACATTTTAATGTTTATCAAATATCCCTAATGATATTGTTTGTGGTCTATATGTGGTCTTAAAAAAAAAAAAAAAAAAAAAAAAAAAAAAACGCAAACTGTGTTAAAAATAAGCTGATTTTCGATTTAAATTGTCTTTTTTTTTCTGATACACAATTGCGCTTACTGTGCTGCTTTAGCAATTGAGAATGAAATTGACAGTTTACATGTATCTACTACGAGCACAATGACATTAAAAACATTTTAAAGACATTTACTTCGAGACAACAAAGCCTCAATTGATTCTGTATTTTTTATTAATATATAAGTAATTTCATAAATATGCAAATAAATGAGCATTTATAGAAAAGTATTTAATATTACAGTACCTTTACTTAACATAGGTTCTACTTAATAGCAAACAATACCTAAAATCGCTGACAGCTGTGGCCCCCATGTTAAAATATGAGAAAATTTGTTTCTATAATTACTCATTACCTAATGAGTTTTTTAAAAATCCATTTTCAAATTCAGAAAACTCATAATCATTAAATTAGAACTTATTTTCCAAAACATGATTTTTTTTTTTTAATTTTTAGTATTTCATTTTGTAGCTAAAAAAATGAGAAAAATACACTCAGTGAAACGCATATTTTAACTAAACTTTAAAATGTAAAAATTTTTAAAAACTAAATTTTCAAAAATGAGTACTTATTTAATGATTGTGAATTTTCTAAATGTGAAAACAGAATTTAAAAAAATGCATTAGATAAAGAGTCATTGTGAAAACAAATTTTCCCATAGGATAACATGGGCCAACAATTGCGGCAGATCTATTGTAAATCCATGTACTTCAATTAAGCATGTTTTCAAAAAATATTTCCTCTTCCCGATGCCCTACCAGCGGCCGAGCGTTTCTGCACTCAAAGCTGGTAGACGGGTCGTTGACTGAGCTGTTTGGAGTTTTCCGTAGTTTTCTCTGAAATTCGCGTAAATAGAAAGACCCCGCACGATGAAAATTCCATCCATAGGCATAGTCAGTTCTAGCGTAGTCAATCGACCTTAACCCAACAACCACAACTAACCCTCTTCCTGGTATAGATAAATTTTCTAATACTTCCAGAGTCATTTCTAGGCAAAAAACACACAAAACTCGCTGAAGTTACTATTCAGGTGTTAAGGAATCGAATGATGTTTTAAATATGCGAAAAACATATAGAGAAATGTATCATTTTTACTTTCTTCTATCTTCAATAGAAGAAAGTATTGGATTCGTAAAAATTTTCGATTTCAGGTTTTTGATGGATTTACACGTTTTGAGAGCTGTAGAACACGATTTTAACATTTTTAGAAAATGTCTGTCTGTCTGTGTGTCTGTGTGTGTGTGTGTGACAAAATTTTGTGGCAACTGTATCTCTGGAACTACTGCACAGAATTTCATACAAATTGGTATGTAGTTGCACCTTGACATAAATTAGTGCCTATCAACTTTTGGTAAAAATCGTCTTACAGGTTGCGTTGCCATCCCGCTTTTTCTAAATTTTTAACAGGGTGATATAGGGCAAAAATTTTCAAGATGGGTATCTTTCGAAAGGTCTCGTCAGTACCTTTAAAACGAATGGTTGAACTATAAATCTGTGATAATTTAAAACAAAGTTATCGATTTTTTTTACTTTTTACGAAAAAAAACTTAGAAAAAAAATCCTTTTTTTTTTTTTTTTTTTTTTTTTTTTTTTTTTTTTTCTCCATCTTAAATTTAACAAACTCCCACGGTTTCCGTATTCTGACAAACTTAAACTAATTTTTGCATTTTTCCCCTAATTTTGTCAAAGTCCCACGGTTTCCGTGTTTTGACAAACTTTGACAAAATTTTGTGTAAAATGTGAAAATTATTCTAAGTTTGTCAAAACACGGAAACCGTGGGACTTTGACAAAATTGGGGGGAAAATGCAAAAATTTGTTTAAGTTTGTCAGAACACGGAAACCGTGGGAGTTTGATAGAATTAAGGGGAGAGAAAAAAAAAAAAAAAGTGGGACTTTGACAAAATTTCGGGTAAAATGTGAAAATTTGATAAAGTCCCACTTTTTTTTTTCCCTCTCCCCTTAATTCTATACTTTATTATTATTATTATTATTATTATTGTTACTGAGTGAATTTGTATAGGAAAAGATAGAAGAAAGTCTCGTGGTGGCCACAACATACTAGTTTCGTGTGGATTCAGTAAATGTGAATTCAGTATGAACCGGAATTTAAAATTTTGATATTTAAATAAAATCTTTTTGTAAAAAAATAGAACCGACTCCAAAAAGGAACTACTATTCAAACAACTAAAAATGAAAGAAAATTGGCAGAAAATGGAACTGTAGTGTAGATTGCGCCTAAAAGTATAAAATAATTTCCTTCGCCAAACAACCTATAACACTACAATTAATCATAACTTTTGAAGTCGGCGCAAAATTAAATAAAATTTAATTAGTTTTTAAAGGTTTGTCTTTAGATCTGTAGCAACAAATGCTGTTGTCTCGAATCATCCATTTTCATGTTTCCTTTATTATTTTATCACTGTTTACAATTGGTCCATTAGTAGCATATACATAGAACAATGAACATTCTTCACAATGCGGTATTTATGTTTCTACGAAGTTAGATCATCCTTGATGGCTTTTGAATTTGGAGATAAAAACGTAAGGCAGAAATATACACGCAAGATGTATATTTTCATAATATATATTGTACGATGTGTTGTTTCATATTCTTGATTACTCTCTTGATATACCTTATTAAAATAATCATGATATCCCAAAGAAATTAAATATGTTTGCCAGATAATTTTGCGCTTTTTCGTTCACCAAGGACGTCAGATACCAGCATCTTCGCCAACTTTTGCTGCTTACGAAATCTTATTTGTTTTCTTGAATCAAAGTAGTTTTCGGCTGCGTTTTGCAGGTAACAATGTGAGACGTGTATTTTGAATAGGATTTGATTTTTGTATTGAATAAAGATATCAATTTTTATTTAATTTTGCGCCGACTTCAAAAGTTATGATTAATTGTAGTGTTATAGGTTGTTTGGCGAAGGAAATTATTTTATACTTTTAGGCGCAATCTACACTACAGTTCCATTTTCTGCCAATTTTCTTTCATTTTTAGTTGTTTGAATAGTAGTTCCTTTTTGGAGTCGGTTCTATTTTTTTACAAAAAGATTTTATTTTTCTCTTTTCAGTGAAAACTTATTTATATAGCACAGCATCAGAAGACGTTCGACGGAAGTTTCACAAATCACAACTTCCAAGAAAAATGACATTACCCAAAAAATGGTTTATGTCACTGAAAAATACATTAAATGCACCCAATGTGAACAAAAAAGTTACATCTCCATCTAGAAAGTTATCCACTCGAGAGACAGTTGTGCCAGTTTTATTCTAGTCAAGTTATTTTTTAAGTTGATTTTTCTCAAATGCTGCATTGTTAAATTGTGTCACTTTTCTTGCCTTTATCGGATATGACCAAAAAACTATCTATTGAACGAACATACGTTAAATTAAAAATTATTTAGAAATGTAAAGAAAGGATACGCTGTATTCGTAACCGAAAATTCTGTTAGGCATATATATTGAACTTTACAGCAAATACGTGTCACCCGCTGCGCTGGAAATTGCGCAGCGTAAAGTTCAAACAAAGAGCAAAATATGCATTGCAGCTGACGGACAGAAGTTTCAACATCGATACTTACACACTGCTTTTACCAGTGTAGCTGCTTGCGTTCAGCAGTTAGAGTGAGAACAGACTTTTGTGAGTATCCTGTAATTTGTTTATATCTTAATGAAATCCTAATGAAACTTATTTCAGGCCAAAATCATTACGACAACAAAAAAAGTATTAAAATTAAATCATCTCTTACGAAGTTATAAGCTAACAAATTTCAACAACAACAACAAGAAACATGGTTTGTATTGAGAACCTCTTCCTTTATGAAGTCGGCTTAAAACGCCTATGCGTTAATCGATGTGACCGCTTACAATAACCATACTTTGAATTTTACATAGCATAAATGTCACCCGCTACGCTACAACATATGCAATGTTTTTCAAGTTTGCACAGAATAGGAAATTGTGAACAAACAAATGCACGTTTTAAGCGTTCTGTTTTTAACATTAATGTCTAAACTATCTTTGCATACTACATCGATGATGCTCTGCAATTTTATAATTCACTTTTTTCCCCTGCCTTGAAACGTTTCCGAGATAGGATCGCTAACTCCACTCTTTTCCACCAGGTGGCGCTTTAGGCGGTTGAATCGCGTAGCACATGTCCACTTTACTGTACCTATATACCACTTTTATGACTATAGCTGCAGCTGTTCAGCAGTTAAAAGAGTCGGGACTGACTTTTTTGGGCACCCTGTGTTTTCTTTTGATCGTAAAGATCTTACAATGGGACCTATTTCAGACCAAGACCTTTACAATAAAACAAAAAGTATCAAAATCTGATCATCCGTTCAGAAGTTATGAGCTAACAAACAAAAACAAAAACAAAAAAAACATACGTTTTGAATTTAGAACCTCCTTCTTTTTGAAGTCGGTTAATTAGAGCATTTCTTACGAAGTTATAAGCTTACAAACACCAACGCCAACACATAACAAGAATTAAGAACATCCTCCTTTCTGAAGTTGGTTGAAAACGACTTTGCGCTAATCGATGTGACCGCTTACAGTAACAGTACTTTCAACCACAGAGTATACGTGTCATCCGCTACGCTGTAAAGCGTGCAACGTAGTTCAAGTGTGCACAGTGTAGGAAATTGCGAACAAACAATTGCACGTTTTAAGCGTTCTATTTTTAGCAATAATGTCTAAAAACTGTCTTTTCATAGTAAATCGATGATACTCTAGAACTTCGTAATTAACTTTTCTCCCATCTTGAACCGTTTTTGAGATAGGAGCGCTAATGCCGCTGTTTTTCACCAGATGGCGCTTTATTTTCTTTAGATTGTAAAGATGTTATAATGGGACCTACTTCAGACCAAGATCTCTACAACAAAGCAAAAAGTATCAAGTAACCGTATTTTGAACTATATAGCGTATGTCTCACCAGCTACGCTACAACGTGAGCAATGTAGCTCAAGTGTGTATAGTGTAAGAAATTGTGAACAAAAAAGGCACGTTTTTAGCCTTGTAATTTTAGCATCAATCTCAAAACTATCGTTTTGTACTAAATCGATGATGCTCTGCAATTTTATAATTCACTTTTTTCCCCTGTCTTGAACCGTTTCCGAGATAGAAACTCTAGCATGAATGTCTAAACTATCTTTTTGTACTAAATCGATGATAATCTTCAACTTTCTAATTCACTTTTTTTCTCTAGAACCGTTTTCGAGATAGGAACACTTACTCCACTATTTTCCACCAGGTGGCGCCGCAAGCGGTTTAACCTTGTACTGCAGGGCCACTTTACTATACTTACATACCATTTTTATCACTATAGCTGCAGCCGTTTAGCAGTTAAAATAGTTGGGACTGATTTTTTTGGGCACCCTGTATTTTCTTTAGATCGTAAAGATATTACAATGGGACCTATTGCAGACCAAGACCTTTTCAACAAAACAAAAAGTATCAAAATCGGAGCATCCGTTCAGAAGTTATGAGCTAACAAACATAAAAAAAACATACGGTTTGAATTGAGAACCTTCCTTCTTTTTTTGAAGTCGGTTAAAAAATGAGCTTAAACTCAAATTCTAGGAAAAGCTTAAATTTTACATAAGTAATGGTGTAGGTTTCAATTATAGTGAACAACAGGCTCCTTACGAGAGGGGAAAAAGGATGCTGAGTTTTAAGCATATTTATATTAGTATACTAATAGAGGTCAAGATTCACGGTCACCACTCGCCACGTGGCGACCTAATTTGAAAAGGTGGCGATCCAAAAAAATTGCTGTAATCGCCAATCAGACAGGCGATTTTTTCGCGAATTCGCGGAAATCTGTGATTTTTCCCCCTTAATTCGCGGAATTTTGCGAATTAACTTCTTCTACTTAAAAAAAAAAAAAAAAAGAAATCGCGTATATCGTCCGTTTTAAAAAAAGAAACCCCATTAACGATCGGCTACGAAAATTTGCTACGAAAGTCACCCAATTCATAATCTTTCTCCATCCACAACATAAATGTTAATATTAATTTTTAACTTGCTGAATGAGATTCTAGAACCTATAAAGAAATAGAATCGTTAAATATTTCTAGCTCATTTAATTATTTTTTCCCCTCCCTCTATTTTCTATTTCCAACTAGTGATCAGCGATCAGATGTTCTGCAGAATTCTTTTGTTTCCTAATCTTTCTCCATCCATAACATAAATGTCAATATTCATTTTAAACTTGGTTTGTTAGATTTTAGAAGTAGAACTGAAAGAGTTTAATATTTCCTATCCATTTAATTAATTTTTACTCCCCCACATCTCCAAATAGTGATCAGTGAAACAATAAAGAGATAGAAGTGCTCAATATTTCTCACATATGTAATTATTTTTAAACTTCATTACTGAACTTGATAAATCTACTTATTTTTTTTTCAATTAAATTAAATAGGGTAAGAAGGGGGAATTGGTGCCCATGTTTTACAAATTGTGTTATGCATGCTTTGGCGTTCTGAAATTCTGTAATATTTTAACTAAATATTTTAGTACAGTAGAGTGTAATGTTTGTACGATATTTAATATTTTTTTCCGTTATTAAATAGTTGTCAAAAAAATATTAAGTGTTTTAGAACCGGATTATGCCCTTGGGGGTAATTGGGTGCTACACCTATAACTCCACAGCAGCATGCGTTAACTTCTTTGGGGAAATGGGTGCTAGAAAGAATTCCATATCTAATGTATTGAACTTCATTTTATTGAAAAAAATTTTTTTTTCAACAGCTACAAGAAATTGCATTTGTTTTTACAAAACTTTGGCACTTTTTGAAAAACAGAAATGGCAATGGTGCCTTATGACATACATATATAAAATTTATGGTATAAGTAGTTTAATAGAAAAGCTAAACTGCAAAAATATATACTTTTTTTTCTCTTTGGCCAAAAAAAAAGTTACGAGGCCTCAAAACTTTGGAAAAATGAAGCTGATTTTGGCCTGATGTCATACGGACGTACGTACAAACATATTTTTGAGCCTCCTGAAATTGCTCACATAGCCTTCAATGCTTTTGACAGAATGTCCTAACACAAAACTTGAACAAAATAAGCATTTTTTTCCATAAAACAATTAAACAGTGTTTATTTGATATTGCAGAAGAGTTTGCAGACTTTTTTGTAATCTTCCTCAAATTGACACCAAACAGAAGTCTGATTACCCAAAAACAACCCCTATACATATTAAAGAACAAAATAACAGTTACTTTTGAAAATAAACAGAAAATTATATCAGCACCCATTTCCCCGCAGGGGGGCAAATGGGTGCTAAACTTTTTGACCCCCCAAATTTCCCTTTACACGTAACTGGAAAAAAAAAAAAAAACTAACTCACACCACATGTTCTTAGGTACAAGAACTTGCGTTTAATAGGTAAAATTTTAAATATTGTGTTAAAGTTAAAAAATCAACATTATTTTAAAGCTTGGACAGACAAAGTTTGTTAGGCACTTCAAAAACTGTCGCATGATAGGTGCATCTGAGATTTTTTTTTTTACTAGTCAGGGTATTACAGAACAACATTGAAAAAAATATGAGCTATGGAATATGACCATACCTATTAGTGTGTATATTTGAAATTGTTCAAAAAAATGGGGTCACTCCTGTAAAAAAATTTTGAAAAAAGTAGTACCCAATTACCCCCGGGCACCAATATCCCCCACCTACCCTATTTATATTTAATATCTATTTCAAATGATTAAACAAGGAAAAAAATGTAGACTAAATTTTTCAGGTAGGAAAATTTTTTCTAAATTATTTTAAGAAAATTAATACTCAGTTGGTTTTATGAAAGAAACTGATAATTAACTACTGTAGCCTTCTTTTTTAAATATGTGTGATTAATGTACATAAATAAAAATCCTATTTTATATTTGTTTGGTTTTTTTTTTCTTGTTGACATGGAATTTTAATAAGGTTTTATGTGGATATAAAACGTATAAAGAATTGTTTTGTGCTAATGAAAAAAATCCTGAAATTTTTAATGTACATAGAAAGCTATAAATATATATATAACTGTGTAAGTAGTCAATTTATTAAAAGTGGCATTATCAATGTTCAATCAATTAAGGCAAACAATCATGTTAGCAAAAAAATTTCAGCTAATTTCTAATTTTAGCAATTGCATGTCTGTTAATAAAATTAAATCTAGGATAATATGCCAAAAAAGATTTTTTGCCCCTCCCCTTTTCCCCCAGACTCAAAATAATTTTTCTTCTTCTAATTCACATCTAGTTTCCATATGGAGATGTCACACTAGGTTAAATTTATTAACTGAATCAAATTTTTGTATTTCTCTTTCAATAAGACAAAGTAAGTATTTTTGTAAAACACGAATTGTGTGTGAGAAATAACATTATTTTGTTAGTGTGTCATCATTATAGTCTGCTGTTTTCTGTATCAAAATGAAATTAATACTTATCTACGAAAGTCCATATATTTTTCCTCATTACTATAACTTTAAAAATCTTCTTTCTAATACTATAGTTATTAACAGCATTTAAAAGTTGCATTATATGCTACTGTAACTACCCTATATGTTTATAAAACTCACTCTTAAAATACTAATAAGAATAAAATCATAAACACTCAAAGGAAATTCAAACGAGATCATATTGTCTCTCAAAAGTCGAATCATTTTTCAATGACTTGATTTCTCAGCCAATTTTGTTTTTCTCCCACCTGCTTTCATTTCAGATATTGAAAATTTTAAGCTCGAGAAGTATGAAAGTTTTTTTTTTTTCTTTTTTAAATTGGTGGAAGTGCATAATTTTTTTAATTATTGTTGTTAAAATAATACAATAAAGGCCACTTTTTCTTAATTTTATCATCCGTGTTTTATGCCTTTATATGTATATATATATATATATATATTAAATATGTGTGTGAATATCAGGTATAATGTCAACTTGCGAGTGGCCACTGAGTTAATCATGTTCAGTAGCCACTGGCCACTTACAAAAATTTTAAGTCTTGACCTCTATAATACTAGGGGCTCTAAAAAAAAAAAAAAAAAAAACGTAGCCTTTGGACCCCTCCCGAAATAAAATTCTGGGTACGTCCTTGCCACCAGGCAAGAATAAAGAAGGATTTTTCCTGTAACTTTTTGTAGCAAGTCATTTTACTTATGTTGTAAGTGTAAGAAAACATAATTATAGTACCAAAAAAGCGTTTAGCATAGCTTATGGATTTTCTGTAAGAAGATAAAAATGTGTAGTAAAATCGCAGATGATATTGCTGAGCTGTTATTTGCCACATTTAACTAAAATTCTTATCATTGTACTCAACTAATCAATAATATATTTATACCTTTTTTTATGTTTGTTTTTATTTATTTTTTTCGGGGAGAGGGAATGAAGGAACGTTTTAGCAAATATTAATTTGCATTATTTTCACTAAATAAATAAATGTTTTTGACCTAGTTTTCTAATTATAAGCAAGCTTTCCAGTATTTTTTTATTTTTATAATTGCACTTTTTTAATCTGACAGCATAGCATTTCTCAGTATTCCATGTTTGCATGATATTGCAATTTACTTTTATAGTTAAATTCAGTTATAAAACTAAAATTCTTTTATTTTTTAAATAATCTGTTTATATTTTTAAAATGCTTATTTATTTTAGTGATTAAATGAATTTGAATTTTTTTTCAGTTTTTGCTTTATATATATTTTAAAATCCGTTTTTATTTATTTATTTATTATATTTATTTTAGCATCAAGAAATAATAAAGAAATGGTTGCAAAGAGCCTATGCCAGAGATGATGAGAGGAATAAAAGAAAAATTCAAGTTACTCTCTTAAAATATTAATAAGAGTGTTAAATTTTTTAAATGTGTCAGTATTTGTAAAAATATGTCAATATTTGTCAATCAATGTATCAACTTTATGTGTGATTTTTTTTTTTCTTTTCTAAAATACCTTCTTGTAATACTTTTCTAGAAATAAAATTTTCGTATGTGTGTTCAACTTTAATGTTTTAATTGATCTTTTTTTTTTTTTTTTTTTTTTTTTTACCCCATTCCATTTTAGAAATTATTTATAAAATTAAATTTGCATATTTTAAATTTCAAGATTAAGTAATACTTTTGTAATGTAATATAAATATAGATTTTTCAATTGCTTCTTTCTACAACTTTAATAAAATATAAATACAAACAATTATTTCTATTGTTTTAAGGATCTGCATAAAAGAAAAGTAGTTCAAAAACGATGTGCACCAATTTTTTTTTTTCAACATTAATCCTATTACTGAGTACTGCAAAGATTCTGTATGCAAAAATAACGGGAGGTAACATTTATGCTCCCAAAATAAGTACCTCATACCTTCTAGATAATAGCTGAAACTTATTTTCAATTGATACATTTTCTGTTATATTTGTTCGCTATCATGACAAATGCAACTTTTAGGTTTTCATAAACTATTAAAATATTTTTAATGGGCAACTGCATTATATATTTCGCTTGTGATTTTACTCTAATCAACTTTTTTCCCTTACATATATTACTATATTTCTCTGTCTTTTTACATATGCTTCTTTAGTTTTTCGATCTCAGTCGAACTGAAAAGATCAGCTTGCAGTGATTGAACTTTTCAATATTTATTAATACTGAATTATATGTGGTAATGGTTTGTCTGTCACTCTTGTCTATTTTATAGACGCATATTTCTATTAAAAATAAACAAATGTTTATATATATATATATATATATATATATATATATATATATATATATATATATATATACTTATTTATCCACTTGTTATTTAAATATTTTTTGAGTGTGTTTTTGATATTGGCTTATGAATAAAAGAAATGCAAAATTTGCCAAAGAAGAATAAATAGTTAACAAGTTTGAGATCATAATTCAAATTAACTCATATTTCTAAAAAAAAAAAAAAAAAAAAAAAAAAACTTTTTAAACATGCCAAGTTTGTAAGATTATATGCATCCCACTTTAAATATTTTATTTTATTTAATATTAATTTCAATCAATCAAATGTTATATAACAAATATATATATATATATATAAACTACTTGTACCAACTATTACTAGAACGTTCAACTACAACCAATTCTTTTCTATTAAGAAAAGTTATTACTCAGATAATCTCTCTCTCTTCCTTCCCATGTAATTCTAAGAGGTTTTTGTTTCTTCGTACTATAATCATATCTCGTTCAAAAATAAAGCTTTTCGAAATATATTTTTAGAATTCAACTCTTTGAATATATCACCTTTTGACTTAGAAAGCATTTTTTTTTTAAATTTTTAATTTAAATTTTTTATTTTATTAAGCAAACTGAGGCTTTAATTTTCAATCTCGACATAAATATTTAAACTTAAGAAAAAATAAAAAATAAACTGCTCTTTAAGATGAAAGACGAAAGGTTCAAAGAATGTAATCCTAAAAACAGAATATTAAAAATCTCATTTCTGAACGTGATATTCTTATAATACAAAACAACAAAAATCCCAAAGGATACATGGAGAGGAAGTAAAAGTGAATTTGGCTGCTAGTCCCTCTTAACATCTAAGAACCGAAATTTTTGTTAATATCTAATGGAAAATTTCGATGACTGAAGATAAAAATGATTTTTGCTATAATGGATATTTTATATATGCATTGCTTACATTCGTACCATATTTTAAATAAAAGAATATTATTACTGGATACTTTATAATTATTATTTTGGAGAAAACTCTGGGCAGTACATAAAAAAGAGAATACAAACTTTGTACATAAAAACTTAATTTAAAATATAGAAAAAATTATGTAAAACTAAATTAAAAATAAGATTGTATTTTATTATCATTATCCTTAAAAGTTGAGCATACAAATGCAAGGCCCGACTTAGACTACCTGGAGACCTGGGGCAAGCCTATTCTGGGGGCCCCCTTGCAGTGGTATAAGAGCTCTTTAGGTTGCAGAATTTCAGCATACGCCTGTAGGGGCCCAGGGCATTTGCCCCGTATGGTCTGCCGTTAGTCAGGGCCTGTACAAATGGGTCGCACCATTCTTATATTTTTACGTACGTTTCATTATTTTGATCGCCATTATTTAAAAAAGAATTTTTCTTTAAAACTTTAATTCTATAATACTATTTTAAAAATAATAATAATAATAATGCTGTGCTGAAATTGTGGTGACAAAATAATAAAATGCACGAATGCTACAACCCTTTAATACAAAAAAAGGAAACAAATTTTATTGATGGTAATTTAAATTATTCAAAAATAAAAGCATTAAATTATTGCCATTAATTTATTAAAACTTCTTTATTTAATTTCAATTGAAAATGTTATTTGTAGTTTTTAGCAATAGAGTAATGTATATAAATACATTAGAATTTTCTGTAATGACCATTTTTCAAGTTTAAAATAACATTTTAATAAACATATGTGCTGTTTTGATTTTACATTGTTTAGTTAATTATATATACTTCTTTACTAATTCATTTAATAGCTAATATTTATTTTATGAGTTCTTAACACATTTACATCACAAGAAAATATGAAAATTGGCCTTTTTCACCAAACATTTTCCTTTATCACATATATGTAAATAAGATTACCATTAATAAAACTAGCCATAATTAAATTGCTGCTGGCCCACTGAAGGCATCCAGAAATAATATGAAAAAATTATGTTTGCCACAGCTTGCCCACTGAAAGCTTCCAGCAGTAATGCGCAGACTTAATATTTTACCACAACTGGCCCAACACTGGCCCAATAATAAATTCCATCCCACTGTTGCATGCCAGCTGTGGGCCGTTATGTTTTTTCAGGCTACTAATAGCTGCCAAAAGTGGCCCATCATTGGCTTATTAACGTATTTCAATCTTGCTACAAAAAAGCCATAATCATATAACAGCTGGCCCACTGAAGGCTGCCAGCTGTAATACGAAAACGGTATGTTTGCCACAAGTGACCCACTGAAGGTTACTAACAGTAATATAAAAATTTTATGTTTGCCACAAGTGGCCCAACACTGACCCTTTCACAGTGTCCATCATACTGTTGGTTGCCAGCAGTGGCTCATTATCTATTTTCCTCGTACTGCTGGTTGCCAGTGTTTACCCAACACTGGCCCACTGATTTATTTCCACCTTACTGCAGGCTGCCATCAGTGGATCAGTTGAATGCGGCCATCTGATGGCCGGCGTAACATATTCCCTTCGGCAACGTTAACTTTTGCCACCAGTGGGCCAGCAACAGCTGCTGCTGGCAGCCACAAGTTGGCCTCATGTTAGCCGTAATTTGTGGTTTTGCTGGGTGGTGATAGGGCAACCAAATTCGATGAAAAATTTTCCTTTAGAATTCCTCAAGTTTCGAAGATCTCCGACACACGAGAGCACAGATCTCGAGCTTTCCATGGGACTCTCAATGGAATCATCACAAAAATATATAAATAGCAGTGAGTTGATTTATGCGAGAGAGTATGTATTCACTGCGAATTAGAGTTATTCAGAGACCTATTCTGAGTGATTGCACTTTAAGGATTGAGCTCTAAGCGAATGAACATTTTTCTTGAGCTTGCGAAGATTTATGCTCCGGAGTATTTGATGCTATTTGCTTTACTCCTGTGAAACAAGTAACTGTTTTTCAGAATTTTCCAGAACATTCATCTAATAGTGACTTTTGCTATGAGTAACAGTTTCAACTGTTTCCAGAATAATCGAAGAATAAGCTTTAGTATTGAATTGTTTTCGAGAATATTCGTTTTAATAATAGTTTTGTTGTATAGATTCTAGAAACTAAAAAAAAATATTTGATATCACTGAAGAGATCTCATACTAAAGCTGTGGCGATAATAGTCGCCAATCTAAATATATTTATTTAAACGGTTCAATTATTCAATTAAAAAGAAATCATTTTAATGTAGTGACTAGCGAAGCGGGTAAAGCCTGCTAGTTAAATATAAAAGGGCTGCTTCAAAATTTTCGATACTGTCCGTATCGAAACTGCCATATATGATAAGCACCGAAATGGAAGACCACGGGTAAGCCATTGTCGCATGCAATAGGGACAGGCACTGGAGACTGGCAGGACTAACATGTCGCTGCCGAAGGCAGCGGGAACCCAAAGCAAGCTTTTGAGCGATTTCAGGGTTTTCATTTTTTTTTCTTAAAGCTATATAAAAAAGAGTTTCCTTTAAATATAGTGACCAGCAAAGCGGGCAAAGCCTGCTAGTATATATATATATATATTATATACTGTGGAGAAAAATTTATTATAACGGAAATGACACATTTTATCATAAAAGCTAATTTCCAAATATAATTATATTATTCATTCAATAAATGATATGCATAGTACATAATATTTATTCAATTAAGATAAAAAAAAAAGTAATTAAAAATTGTTTGTATCTTATATTTTGATTTGTATCTTCTAATAGTGCTTTTTTTTTTTTTTTTCAGCTGAAAAATGATAAATTTGTCTTCAAATAATTAAATTTATTTTAATAAAGTACTATGAGAATAAATTGAAAAGCGTAGAAACATAAAAATGATTTAAGTTGCTAATTTTATGTAATGACAAAGAAAGGAATAGCATTTGAAATAACAAAGAAAAATAAAAGAATAACTCATCGGAACCGTGAGAAAGTATCACCTGGAAATCGCATAGAGAAATGTCAGCTTATATAATTTTTTATTTTAAGAAATAGAATAATGTTTTCCCTTGTGTTCTACTCAAATAAATGAAATATTTATTATATAAATAATAAAATATTCATATTTGAATAATTCTTCAAATATATAACAAGCACAACAGAAACAATGACATATTTGATATAAAAATGGCATGATTTATTTATACTAACGATGAAAAAAAAAGTTATTTGAAATAAAAGAATATTGTCTAAGGTGATTAAACATTTTTTTTTTCGTATATAATTCTAAAAGTTCTTATTTCAATGCCTTGTTTTTAAAATTAAACAACAATTTTTTAAAATAAAAAACATTGTTCTTAAATAAAGAAAAGCTTATAAGTTAAATTAAATTATAGCGTACCGTGAAAAATGTTAAGATGCGTATTATTAAAAAAAAAAAAAATACAAATTTTACCTGAGATACAAATACTTTCTCTCTATATATACAGAGTGTTTCAGTACCACGTTTCAGAAATTCTAGGAGAGGTAGAAAAATCTTGATCTGTCAGATTAATATAGCAATGTGGGGTCGAAAATACTATCCTGCTCCGGTGGAACGCATGGTAGAAAAAAAAAAAAAAAAAAAAAAAAAACATGGTATGGTAAAATTAAAACGAATCCATGTAAGTGATTATTCGTTGAGCTAAAATGGTTGAAATTTTATTGAGATATAAATAATTAAACTTATTAATGCATTTTAATAAACGACATTGTTCATTTTATATTGCAATGAATCATTACTTAATTCGGAACACCACGCAGTCGAAAAACTAAATTGTCCTTTTTAGACCTACATACGTGTCTTTTACGTGGATATACGTCTGTACGTAAGACACGTCTATATACGTGTCTTTCACCCAGGGCCTGATTAACCTTACAATTGAGGGGAAGCACAAATCCATTTGGGGTCCCCCACTGACTTCTTGTTCTAAAGACTCATACAAACATCTATAAATTTTTATAGATGTTTGTATTAAATCTATAAACATTTATAAATTTTTCATTAAATTTTGTAGTTAACTGGAATTGAGGACAAGTAAATTCGCTTAAAGTATAGACAAGCAAATTCACTTGATTTTTGACCAAGATGTAAACTGGTGAAAGCCTATATTCACCACAATATATAAAATTATTCCATTATAAATGAATGTGTAAAAGCTTTATTAGCATATATCCTATATAATCTAGAAATGATAGTTGCGCAGTCAGGTAGGACTGTGACGTTTTATAATCAGACAATGCTTTTAGACCACAAGCTTACAATTCGGGGCCCATTTTTTGCTTAATTTGGGGCCTTTTCAAAATTTTCCAGGGGAAGCACATGTTTCTACTGCCTACAGGTTAACCAGGGCCTGCTTTCACCCACATACGTTTTGGAGCTATTTTAATCATGAAAAATCCGAAAAATCTAAACAGGACGTTATCACATTTATTTATTTATTTTTTTTTTTTTTAACTTCTGTTCTTTTAAACAAAACTTTTCAGACAGACAGTCATTTCCATCGTCTGCGTACAAACTACTTTAGCTATGTCACAATTTAAATAATCTTAAAACTTTAATTTAAACGAAGAAATTCTGTGCAATTCTTGTCATTTTCATATTAAAAATAAATTCATTTGTGTTTGTGAAATTTTCCAATTAATGTGATTTTGTAAAGTAAAAATCAGATTAGTTTTCTATATGAAAAATATATCGAAAATAAATGTAAAAATTAAGTGAATAACCTAGAAAAATGACTTTAACATGAAAGGAAATCGATATTTAATGAATAGAAGTTGAGAAAAATCAAATACGTTCTAAGCTACAGGAAATTTCTTTTTGAATTCACTATTTATTCAGTAAAAGAAATACTTTTAGATTTTTAACAAAGATCTACGTATTGATAAATTCAGTAATTCAGTTTTTGATTAATAAATAGTTTATTGATGGTCAGGAATTAATCAATAGAATTTTTTAAAATAAAATTTAAAATTTGTAGCTCAAAAATAATTATATAAATAATTTTTATTTGATTAATGTTTCAGTATAATATATTCAGAATATTTTATTTTAACAAGCAGAATTTTTAATCATAACTAAGAATTTTAAATGAAGCAAAACACCCCTTAATTCTTTTGTTGAATAATTTCAGCAAATGAGTTTTAAAATTAATTTGTACTAAAAGCTATTTAAGACAACAGAGCTTTATTAATTTGTAAAAACGTGTAAAAGAATAGTTATTTATTTGGATTAAATATTTATTGTAAAAAGAAAAAAAAAATGTTTTCAGAAGTCTTTTTTTTAAAAAAACATAGCATAGAAACTGTTTTCAAAGTGTTGTACAGCAAGAAAAACTAAAATTTTCTGATTTTTACAAAAAATAAATAAAGAAAGAAAGAAACAGAAAAAAGAAACGAAAAAAAAAAAAAAAAATGTAAAACACGTTAACTGCATGTACAGCAACGTAAATACAATAAAATAATTTTCTTTATATGTGTAAATTTCGTATTATATATATATATATATATATATATATAATTTTTTTTTTTTTTTTTTTTTTTTTTTGTGTGTGTATGTTACGGCGAAGATATGTAAAGTAATTGATGCGATCGCAGACATTATTTAAATTAAAATTTATTTATATGTATACTAAACAATGTATCATTTTTAATATAACTAATTCAAATATTCCACGATATAACTGCTAAAAAAAACTTTATAAAGTAAAAAAAAACTTATAAAAGCATCCTTTTATATAAATAGAAAAACATTCCAATTTGTTACATTTTCAGCCTTAGCTTTCGACTCATATCGGTGAGACTTCATCAGAGTTATGTTATAATAAAAGTTCTATTAAAATATATATAAGTTCAACGATACATAACTATATATTAATAGAACTTTTATTATGACATAACTGTGATGAAGACTCAACGAGATAAGTCGAAAGCTAAGGATATGTAACTAATTGGAATGTTTTACTACATATATAAGAGAATGTGTTTATATATATATATATTTATATTTTCTAAAGATTTTTAGCAGTTATGTCGTGGAATATTTGAAGTTATTGTCTATTGTGTTTGCAGTTATTGTCTATTAAAAATGATACATTGTTTAGTACACATACAATTAAAATTATTTTATACAATGTAATCGAATTTTAATTTTATTATTTAAATTTTCTAAAATTTAAGGTTCTTTTCTATAAATCTATGTTTTAGGAAATATAAATATGTATTATATGTCATGAATCTGTTTTCCTTGTTCTTAACTTTTTCTTCAATTTTTTATATTTTAAATTTTAATACATGATTTATGTCGTAAATTATATTAGAGAGTATACAGGTATATGCAAAAGCAAACCATTTATTTTATATTTTATTCGAAAACATAAAGATTTGAGTATCGTTTTAAAGATATCATCCCTCACAATTGGAACAATTGTTATATATACCACTACAAATTTTTGTGTAGTGACTTACAGAAAACTTCGGATAGCTTGCTATCTGAGAGAAGTGCTTCTTTAGAGCAATTTTAATGTATCTGTAATGCATAAAACATAACAAATTTAATTCATTATCCAGATGCAGAAATGCACGCTTAAATAGTATAATAAAATTTATCATTGGTTATTAATAGTCTATTAATGATTGTTTTACATGGGTATGCAAAACTCGAAGGGCGTTTTTAGTTGAACTAGGAAAGGTTTATTTATTTATTTATTTTTTAAAAATGATTTATATATTTTTTTTTACCCTAATTTTACCCTTTTATTACAAGTTTACACAAATGCAATTTAATTTATGCTTTATATTTAAAAGTAAAGCTATAAGTGTAACTTTAAAAGATTCCTTCCATCATAATTCTAACAAAAAACGTACGCTGAGAAAAAAAAATATACCGCCTTTCTTTAGAATGACTAAGTGGCCATTTTCTAAATCCTTTAACTAGAAATATAGATTTCCGAGCTATGCGCATAAGGCACGCCAATAAACTGAATAGAGGAAATTATCGAGAATTTCTAGTGTACACATTTCTAGATGGTGAAACAGTATTCTGAATACTCTAAATATTCTGAATCATTTATACTGCGAGAAATTTTCGCTTGATTTTCTAGATTTTGGTAATAAACCAAGCGTATAGTTGGAGAAATCCGCCTCTTGTAGTCTCATTTAGTTGCAGAGATTTTTAAATAACTTTGTCCTCGAAAATATAGGCAAACGCTCTGGAATTCTAATAGGGGCTTCTATAACTCGCTTTCGAAGGGGACTAGAATTTAAAAGGATGGCATGGAACTATTTTTTCTAGATCCACAATTTAGATTCTAGATGTCAGTTACATAATTATTTTAGTGTATGTAACGCCAATATTTTATGTTAAAAGGTTTTGTTAAGTTACAAATTATGAGAAATTTCCTTAAACTATACTTAATATCTTTATACTACACAAAGCATAAGGAATTTAACTTATAATAATCAAAACACATAAATATATTTCCAAAAATAAATTGGCGTGGTTAAAAATTCCTGCCTGTTTTTCAAGATCAAACAAATATACTTAGATACATTTCAGTTTATATAATTATAAGATGCTCAGAGTGTATTATCATGTATGCTTGGCGTTTTAAATATTTGGAACAGATTGAAATATACAAGGTTAAAAGATGAAAAGGGTAAATACAGTTAGAAATTGTTCCATAATCTCTTCGAATCGATGATTTTTCTTGGTTGTCTAAATCTGTTGAAGATTTATTAAATTTTTGTTTTTATTTTTGATCAATTTATAGAAAATTGTTTATCGTACTGTTAAAATTATATTCTACAACTATTAAATTAAATCATTCGAAGTAAGAGAGTGTGGATATTGATATTTATTGCTTTTTACATCTCTAACTTTTCATTATATTCGAAGATTTCCAATGTCATTTAAGAAAAAAGTAGAATAATTGCATTATAGATGATATCGAATAAACGTCTGATATTTTATCGATAAATTTACTTCTTAGATAAGGTTTTGAAATTATTTTATTTCAACAAATCGCTGTTTGCAAATGGCTGGAATCTAGTAAATTTAACAAGTAACTGTGCATAAATAGTAAACTTAAGTATATATTGAAGTTAACAAATATATTTTTATTAAAACGTCAATTCATGTTATATCAAGTATATTATTACTATTACAGATTTTTTCATGGTGAGTACAGACAATTATTATTTAAGGAATGTATAACCGTAAATGTCAAAAAAGACAATATTTGACGTAAAAAGAATAAATATTCTTTATCTTCTCATATTTTTTACTTTATTAAGAATAAAAAAATATACATAAATTGACTTAAAATTATACTCGATATATGGTTTTAAATCCTGTTTTACAGACATTGATTATTTTTTTTAAAAAACATACTCGTACTTAAAAATCACACTCACGAGAGAGGAGGTACTTTCCTTCCGTAGATTATTAGCGATGCTCCTACATATATATATATATATATATATATATATATATATATATGTATATATATATATATATATATATCCTGGAAGAATTTTACTATTAATAATAAATTTTTTTTAAATTAACGATTGATGATAATAATTAATCTTTATGGTATACAGTTATGCAACATTTTTTTTAATGCTGCCATATTAAAAAAAAAAAAAAAAAAAAAAAAAAGAAAGAAAGAAAAAGGAAAGAAAAAGAAGTCGGTGCAACTGTGCATAACGATATGTACCAAAAAGTGATGGACACTAATTTATGTCAAGTGCAATGAAATGTAAAATATCGTGAAATCTTATCACAAAACTTTTGTTACCCACCTAAACACACAGACATCATCCCAAGAATGGACAAAATGCATTCAGGACATTTTAAAATATATAAAATTGAAAAAAAAAAGCAACAAAGAGAAAAGTTCGTGTGAAGTCGAAAGTTCTTACGAATGAATACTTTTTTCTTGACCATAGAATGATGAAAAACTATTAATCGGTTACTTGAAAAAAAAAATGTGTTTTTCCTTTTTTTTTATGAATAAGTAAAATTATTATTGCGATTAATTTATTACATTGATAGAAATAATAGTTCCGTTCAAACTTTAATACATTAATAAATTGCTTTTTCATATTATTTAGTATCTAAATTCAAATCAAAGACTGAAAATGTGAAAATATAAGAATTGATTTTATTGATTTCCTTATTAATATTGTATCGGTATTTTAGAAGAACTCGTTCAAGTTCAAAAGGATATACGTGCCATCTCTTTTATGGATAATATTGATTAAATTGGAAGCATTTTATCGATACTCTTATTTGTTCCCAGAAAAATCTATCCGATTTCGTTTTATCAACTCAATTTCACGAAATGATCATATCGGTTTTTTTTTCGGCTATAAATGGGGCCAACAGAAATATTAGCCATATATTATTCAGTAAAAACTAAGATGTATTTGTTTTCTCTTTTTAAAGGTGTTTTAAGGAATAGAAAGTTTTCAGTTTATTTCTCGACTGAAGAACTAGCATATCATTATTATTTTTACTATTTCAATTTTAAGGTTTTGAGAAAAGTCAGAAAACAATCATTGAAAATAATATAGGATTTCAAAACGTATAATTCTAATACTTTATATATAAAAGAAATCGAATTAATAGCAAATACAACGTAAGCCAGACTTTAACAACTCCTAGTAAGAGAAATACTGCTGGGAAAAAAATTCAGTTTGCGGGAATATGATCAGATGGGCATTGGAATTTTTAGTTATATATATATAGATAGATAGATAGATAGACAGAGAGAGAGTGAGAGAGATATATTAAAAAGGATTCCAAAAGTAACTGAAAGAGAGCAAACACGTGTCATACTGAGTTGTCTTATGCACATCAGGCAAACAGAAACAGAGAATGAAACAGATCACAATAACCTGACAGTATGCAAATATTTTAAAGTAAAAGTTATCCAGCATGAACAAAGTGTTTGGGGTAAATAAGGTGCGTCACTGTGCGTAGTACAGAAGGGTGTATCATAGTAGTATCGATGCCATCGACATTCCGTCAGTTTAACCACCGACGCTTAACCCGGTTATGATAGAATATCGAATGACTAATCCCCAGGTATCGAATGACTAATCCCTTTTTAGTCCAGTTACATGTTTTATTGCTAGCCTGATTTGCATAAAATTATCCTTAGTATGACATTTGAATGACCTCTTTATGTTACTTCTGGAATCACACACACACACACACACGCACACAAATATATATATGTATGTATATACGTTCTCACATGGGGAAATCGTATGTCCTTCTGATCTTTTTCTCTCAAGTTGAAATTTTCCCGAGCATTATTTCTTTTATTATGAAATTTTGAAGTTTACACGAATTTATCAAGAACCCGATATATATTAGGTCTTTGCATAAATTCGTACGTTTTTTATTGCTTCATTTCATAAAAATACATCAAATCAAATGGCAATTTTTAATCAAAATACTCTCCATTACTTTCTACAACCTTTGCCCATTTTTCGGGCAACAAATGTGTACCACGGCGATAGAAGCTCTCGTCTTTGGAGGCAATAAAATGATCTGCGTCCGCACGAACTTTTGCAACGACCTAATATTTCAAAAAAAGATTGTATCATAACAATTTTTAAAAAATATTTTGCTGCTTCCAGATTCCTAATTTTAATCATTAGGTAAATGTTTCTATAACAAATGAAAAATAAATCTCTGAAATATTCTATTTTTTCAAAATTCTGTTTTTTTTCTTGAAGTCGTAAAAGCTGTTTATAATTAGGCTGATGACAACGATTTTATGTCTTTTCAAGAAGTACCGCTTATACAGTGTGGTGCACAGCGTTCCTGACTCCCCCATGGTAGGACCCATCCTCGAGCCCCAGACAAGGCATATCATAGACCTTATATAGATAGACCACGCATCCCCCCTCATTATCTGTCCGCGAGATAAGCTAGCTTCCCAAGCTGAATTATCACGTGATGCGGATCTGGAGAGAGAGACGAGAATGAATATTATGTGATTTTTCCTTAGGAAAGAAAGTAGTTTTGAGTTTTTTAATTTCTGTATTGTACACATACTTTTCATTTAAGCCTTTAGATTTAGGCATCGTTGGAAAGCTAAAATGTCATAGATTAATTATAAAAAAAAATTCTTTTGTGAGAAACCATTCTGAAGGGGAGAATTTTTTGTTTGATTCTTACAAAAATAACTGCATTCTTATGGAAGAATCGCTCTCAACTCTCTGTCACGTGACATACGGCGCTGACCGCAAAGGATGAAGGTATCAGATTACACCCTCATGTTGAAGACATTCACTATAATGGGAAGTCCTATTGGTGGCGTAGTCTATCCATATAATGTCTATGAGGCATGTGCAGTCCCTTTTAGGGATAGTGATGGTCGCTCATTGAGTGCTCATTCCCAAATGGAAATCAGTTCGGGGAAACTCCGGTTAATGCTCACTCGCAGGTATCGCATCATTGAGAATAAGTAATGATCTTTTGAAGAAGCGTACATTCCTTCGGATGATTTATAATTTCATTTTAAATTATTGCGATTTATTAACAGAATTTCCGTTGAAAATTTCTTCGTTAAACTTTATAACAGTTAAAAGTAATGTATGTGTAGAGGTATGGAGCCGTATTAACTTTCACCACTAATTCGAAGATATATTTTTCACCAATCTTTAAAAATAGCAAGAAAAAAATTTACATAAAATAACTTTTTTTATTTCTAAAACATAAAATGTTAGAAAAAACTTGCGCCATGATTGTACTTATTTTACAGAACGGTATTCTATCGAATCGAATACAATCGAACCTCGTTAACGTGAATCTCAAGGGGAATAAAATATTTTTTTATGTAATTAGTAGTTCATGCTATCAGTAACTCAGAAACTATAATATTCATTTAAACGGGGATTGTGGAAACAGTGTATGTTAAAAGTGATTTGCGTTAAACGTGTTCACGTTAACGAGGTTCGACTGTGTTATGACACTTGATATAAAAACTGCAATTTATTAAAATCTTCCTGCGTTTAGATAAATTTATACTTTCACCAAATTTACCTGTCATATTTATCGGAAATGTAGTCTAAAGGAATTTTTTTTTTATCTAATTAATAAATTTAATGAAGAAGATATCTTCATAATTAATTATTTAGTAAATTACTTAAAATCTCTGTCTTTATACAAGGTGTACCAAAAATTTAGCATCAAATTTTGAGAAGAGATTGGGCACATCATAAGGATTCAGAAATGCATAGGAAACCATGTCCGCAAATGTCACTTTAACCCTTCAAGAACCGGATATTTTGCGGGTATATTTAAACAAATGTGGGAGTGGTTTTTTAATTACGAATTTTTAACAAACACATTTTCTTGCAAATAATTACATAAAAAGATATACACAGTGATAGTGCTGTTTCTAATCGATGTATTTAATGTACTGATTGTTTTAATACGAATACTGTGTATGATTTTGTGATAAAAAGGATCGTAACTTATTTTAGAAATTTACAAGGTAGACAGAGTTACAAAAAACCGGGTTGGGGACAAAATCTCGAGCGGACAAAATATCACCTACAGAGATGAATGGAAAGCAAAATAGACTTGGTAATTATTAATAATGAAGTATAAAATTTTATGAAAATACATGTCTTAATCATAACACTGACATACAGACAAACCCACCGCTAAAGTTATTATAAATTTTGTTTTAAAAAATTTAAAACAATGTTTATATTCAGTCTTGCTTATTAATTTTAAAATTTTTAATTTAGATTTGTAAACAGTTTTCAGCTTTGATGTCAACAGGGATGTACAATATTTTTAAAGTGTATTTTAAATGGTGAAAAGCAAATGATAAAATAACTTAAATATAGATAAATAATAAAATTCCACTGAATGATATATGTATGTATATATTTATTTATTTATTTTAATCAATTAATATATATTTATAAGGCCTTGTGTCCCCCTCCAAATGTCCCACGTAGCACAAATTTAAATTTTTAAATAGATCATATGATTTTATTTTTGACGCGGTATTTTGTCCCGCGTGATTTTGTCCGGATCCAAAACCAAAGAACTAGACTACACATGAGCAGTCGATAATATTGATACGGCAGTAAGTGTTAAAAAGCACTAGAGTGTATCCTCTCCTCCAACGGTTAATACAGGGGTCCGCCCTTCTTCAGAACACTCTCTGAAACAAAAATTCTCGCCTTTTTTTGCCACCACTAATTACATGCAGAAATACTTCTGGTATATTTATCGTAATGTGCCATGATTGTACAGGGTGAAGATTATTTTATAAAAAAATCTGGTAGTAATTAGTTCGAAAATTTCTCATTCATGCGAGTGTCCTGAAAAAAGGGCGGAGGGTACGAACCCTGTTAATATGATGTTTGCGGTCATGGGTTTCTATGTATTCCTTATTCCTTCAGCCACACCCGCTTAAAGTTTGTAGCTCTAGGTTTGTGCCGCCCACATCTGTTAAAGATATCCCTAAAACACCCGGTTCTTAAAGGGTTAAGCTGGCATTTGCAGACATAGGTTCCTATGCAATTCTGAATCCTTATGAAGTGCCCTGTCTCCTCTTAAAGTCTGTTTCTGTAATTTTGGGATACCCTGTATATCAAATCTGACTATCTGCATTATTAGGGAAAAAAATCATTTATTTTCAGAAAGCATATAAACATATATATATAGATATATATATATTTAGTCCGGGGCATTGTTAACGCAGTCTTTTTTTCATACCACTATAATTTTAGAGTAATTTTCCTTTTATTCAATGGTATTTACATATTCATGACAATTATTCTAAAAAAAATATGTGGTATGAAAAAAGGGTGGTGCTAACAATGCTTCGGAATAAATTATGAAAGTTGGTAACTCTGTATATATAGGTATATATATACATATACATACACACACATGTGTATATATACACAGATATGTATATATAATACATATACACACACACATACATATATATATATATATATTACATATACACACACATATATATATATATATACATATATTGCTTATCTAGAAATTAATATTTAGATAACTAAAAAAATATTTTTTTTTTTTTTTTAATAAAAAAAATGGTTTTGTGAAGATTTTGTTACCATTTTTGAACAGCAAACAAGCATTTATATTGTGACAAACTTTAATAAAAATATTGTCATTCTTTATAGCAACTAGACATAAATGATCTAAAATAAGTAAAAATTTGCACACATGATCGGTAACATATAATTAAAATAATTAAGTTATAAATTCTTAACTTTGTTATTTTTTTCTATATTTGACAGAAGAAAGAATTGATTTCGTAACAATTTTTGACTGCCAGGTTTCGATAAATTTACATGTTTTGCAAGATCTAGAAAACGATGTGATTACTTTTAGAAAACGTCTGTCTGTGCATCTCTGACAAAAATTTTGTGGCAACTCCAGCTCAGGAGTTAATGCACAGAATTTTCAAGAATTTTTTATGTAGTTGCAAGTTGACATGAACTAATGTCTATAAACTTTTGGTGCAAATTGCCTAATAGGTGGCATTGCAATACTTCTGTTTCTAAACTTCTAAAATGTCGGCATAAGACAAAATTTCGTATAAATGTGTAAATGTGCACATTGAGACTTATATTTCATAAATCGTTATGAAAAAAAAAAATTTATAATAGTAAGAATAAATCATCTGTTTCTTTTTTCTGTATATATAACAGCATTGCTGTCCCCTCCCCCTCCCTCCCTGGATGGAAGTAAAGCCCAGGTGCTTTAATTTTTAGATATAAAAAATTTTTGAAGAATTTATCACTACTCATAACACGAACGACTGAAACATAGATCTGTGCAATTTAAAATTCAGTCATCGAATTTTTATCTCACTAAAAAAAAAAAAAAAGAAAAAAAAAATTCGTCTTTAGAGGATACAACTGATTATATTTTGACAATGAGTGTTTTCTGAGAGTATTTCGCTGATTCGAGTACTCCGCTGAGATCATTTGGATCGTTTAATCGTTTTAATCGTTTGAATTCATCATGACATACAATTTTGATAAATAATTTGTAGTGCGGGAAATTGTATAGGGAAATACAGAAGAAAATTTTGAGATAGCTAATAAATTGCTAGTTTACTTTAGATCTCCTTAAGGCAGTATAATATAATAGTAAAGTAAACCGAAGCTTTATAAGCGATCGAAATCAAAAGGTCTGTTCGAAATATTTGAGAACACACCGAAGAAACCAATAAGAAAATTCGTTCACTTAGTAGCAAAATAGGCCTAGTTTTATTACATGACATGAGACATATAATAACAATAATAATAATAAAAGCCCGATGTGTACATACTACGTTATGGGGTCGCTGAGTATTTTTCTTTTCTGTTTTTCTTTCCGAAATAAAATGAAGCATAAAATTTGAAAGAAACGCACTCGTTTCAACTGGAGAAAAATCCTAGATACAATGACGATATTGGGTGAAGATTAAACATAATGTTGCCCAAATGTTCTTAGAAAAGGAATTCTTGAGATCATAAAAATGTATAGATGTTCTATTTCTATAAAATAGCAAATAGCATAAACTATTGTATTTGAACGTAATTTACACCTGGAAGAATCTGGAAAAGTACATTTATTCTTTTGTGTCAAATTTCGAATATTTTTTTTTTATTTATTACGAAATGGAGCATAATGTTCTCGTAAGCAGTTAAAATTCAAAAAATAAAATTTATGTATCTCTCCCTGGACTATAAAACATATTTTAGCATTACTACCACACAATTACGTTTCTTACTTTTGTTTGCTTGACACAATTACTTTTGTAATTTTTCAGCATGAAAAATGGGTATAATGAGAACAATACATGAATAAAATTATAAGATTAAATAAATAAAAAAAAAAATCTGTAGTCGTTATATTTTTTTCCCTCTCTCATATAATGTATATAAAAGTATTATACATCTGTCATATCCGTAAATCATAGACCAATATTTCTAAATTTACAAAGTCTTATCAAATGATACGAATATTAAACGTTTTATTTTACATATAAACTGTACTTATTTGACTTTAAAATTTTATTGTTTTCCTTCTTTGTAACACAGGGTATAATTCTAATATTAATTAAGATGTTATTACTTGAGGGATATAAAATTATACCATTTTAAAACTACAGATACAGATATTAATATTTTACTGGTGACTATGTGAACAAAACTTTTGTTTATTGATTCCCAAACACTTTTAATATACTTTATTTAAAAAAAAAAATGCAATGAGTGTATCATCAAGATATAAATTAATGCCATTGATCATAATGTATGCAAATAGTTTTGTGTGCTATAAAATAATTAAATCCATGCATATCGGTTTCGAGGAAAAGTATTTTGTGGTAAACATTTTTGAACTAATGCAATTCTCCTTTTAATTTTGGATTAAATATGATTAAATTTTGATCTAATTACTAACATATATAAAATGTACGGTATCCGAATTGTAATCCCTGTAAAAAAATAAAAATGTATTTCTTAAAAATTTCGACTGATTTTCAATTATATGTTTGTGTTTGGATGCAAGGGAAGCCTATTTATTGAAATTAGAGAGCTGATGGATAGGCACACATATGAAAACTCCGTGATACAATCCTCAAAAATCAAAAACATTTTTTTAATCATGTTGGATATTGATAAAGTTAAAAAGTTAAATGAATATTGCAATAAAAATTGTTGTTTATATTCGGCAATTTAATTTAAAAGACTATTTTTGAAGGAATTCGGAAGATGGTTAATGGAAAGAAATTAAAGGAAAATAATTGAAAGAAAATTAAATGTAAATACAGATGAAAAAGCATAAATGAAAACATTTATGATATATATTACATTGATTTATTTTATTATTTTATCTCTTTTATTTAAATATGATCCTTTTATTTTAAATAATTATAAATATATTCTCGTTTAGAAAACGATAAATTTACCTGAAAAAAAAAATAATTATTATTATTATTTTTATTAGGTAGTAATTTAATAATGACAGTTTCTATAAGTATAGTTATATACTAGGTGGCTATTAAGTATCCAGAAAAAGTATTTGATAATAAACAACTAGTGAAATGGCAAACAAATTTAAAGCTTTTATTTTTGTAACAAGTAATGTCTAGCAATTATTTTTTACTGTGAGTTTTCGAAATGTGATCATCGACTTTGATGCAAACTGCGATCTTCTTCGGAAATGAGGTAACGGTGCGCGGCAAGTAGTTTGGATCTAAGCCATCCTCAGGGCCTTCTTGAGTCTATCAAATGCATGATTTTCTGTGTTCGAAATTGTTCATCTAAGAATCCGCACACTAAAAAATTCCTTAGATACAAATCAGAGCTGTTAGAAGAACACAGATTTTTGGTCACATACCTTTTCACTTTGATATCGATTAAAGCAAACGTTGATTGGATCTATGGGTGGGTCAGACTTCAAACTTGATCAAAGATCTCAGCCGGCTGATTTTGTTTCCATGGAAGTACAGTTTTCTCTCAAATTTCTTTTTGATAAACTTTTAAAATTATTTTTTACGTTTTCTCCGATAAGAACCAGTTGAATCTTCGCATTATTGCTAAATTCAGCCCAAACCTTCAAACCTTTTAGAAACAAAGACCTTTTTGCATCTTTTCATTTTCTGGTGTTATTGAGAGTTAGACCCAAAAGTTTGCTTTAGCGACTTTAACAGTAAAAATTTTCTCATTGGACAACAAAATATATATCTTAGATGCGCCGTCCTTTGAAAATATCACGAAACTTTTTCATTTATCTAATAGATTTTGCTTTCCCTGATCGCTCAAAAATTGCCCTTTGACTAAATGCAAATTATTTTAATAAATAATATTTAAAGATAAAAGCATTACAACAACAAGAAAAGTGGTTATAATGAAGTAGGTAGTCCATACAAGCTCCTCAAACTTTTACGGATACTTAGTAGCCAACCTTTATATATATATATATATATATTGTGCTGCAAAATTGTAAATAATTGTGTTTATTTTTGTGTAAATTCTTTCAAAGAGGCTTAGTAAGTTGATAAAGTGCTAATTTTGTGCATTTCTAGTCGTTTTAGCGTTAAAATAGCCTTATTTTCCCTTAAAAACGCATTAAAAAGCTCCAATAAGGCAGGTAATGGATTTGGCGTCAAATTTGGCGTCAAATTTGTCGCCTTTTTCTCTTCTTGGCGATTTTTTTGGAGACTTTGGCGAGAAAATCCTTATTAGAGATATACCAAATGTGGAAGCTCTAATCTCATTGGCTTATGAGTTACGGAAATTTCTGGAATTTTCCACACTCTTCTACAGGAGTATAAAAGGGACGTTTCTTCGCCAAGGCTAGTTCAGTTCAGTTCTCAGCCAGCTTCCGCTAATGCTTGCATTGCTTTGAGCCTCTTGCTTTATGTGTTTATTGCTATACAGTTTGCACTGTGGATTTGCTATAGACAGCTGTTGTTTAAGCTGTGTTTATTGGTTGAATTGAAGCTGATACTTGGTTTATAGACCTGTATTTTTCTGGAACTTTCTGTGAATAAATTATTGAATTTTTGTAAGTTTCGCCTTTCATTCTCGGACAACTTACGAACCCCCAAGTACACAACAATATATTAAGATAGATAGAGAGTAGTTTTTGTTTTATTATCGTTTTGAACGCATAGATACTCTGAGTTATCTATAAATTTACTCAAAAATAATGAAGTCATTCTGTCATTTTAGATTTTGTGTTCTTTATTTATATTTTGATATGCAAATGCTTTTTCGAAATGCGATTATTGGTATTTTCTCTATGGTTTTTGAAAGAAAATAAATGGATGAATAAACATTCTTTAGAAAAATAAGAAACATATATATAAATATGCATTGCAGATAGATTTACATGAGCTGTAAAAAATAGCGAAAAAACATAAGGCTTCAAAACTGACACAACAACCGACAAAATGAAAGATTTAAGAGGAATATTTTTTTCTGTTATGTTTTCGAAATATTTCAAAACGCAGTTGTGTTTGACACAAAATATGCAAAATGAAATAAGAGAAAAATATATATGCAAATAAGATAAACAATACTAATCGCATTATGTGATAGCCGATCTTATACTTTCTAGTTAAAAACATACAGACTTTCTACTCAATTAATAATTTTGAAATTTAGAAATGAAGCTGGATTTATTAAATCGTCCTGTATGAGTTTATTAACTTAAAAATCAAACATAAGACGTTTTATGAGACACAAGAAAATAAATCACAGTTTTTTTTATTAATATGACATATATATATACAATATATATATAGGGTCCATTAAAATTACAAATAAAAAAGAGTGGTAACACAAATAAAACGCATTTTTATCTTAATTAGTGAGTAATCCATCAACATATTTGTTTAAAGATATCTTTTTATCATTTTATGATTTAATGGCCCGTTTCACTCACCGCCGCCAGCAGCCGAAGCTAATGTTGGGAAATTTTTCTTTACAAATAAGTTATTGACTATTTTAAATTCTGTTTTCACATTCTGAAAATTCCCAGCTGTTAAATTGACGGAAATTTTTAAAAGATAATATTTTTAATTTTTTATATTTTATTTTGAAGCTGCAAAATACGAATTTTCAATACGTGAAATTTTTTCATTTTGCAATTTCAAAATAAAATATTAAAAATTAAAAAAATACATTTTTAAAAAAGGTGTGTGAATTTAACAGATGGGAATTTTTTGAATGTGAAAACAGAATTTAAAAATATGCATTAGTTAATAAATTATTTGTAAAGAAAATTTCTCTATAGAATAACATTAGCTCAGGCTTCCGGCGACGGTAAGTGAAGAGGGCCGTTAAAGCTGAAATTTTATACATAGCCTTTTAAATGCATAAGACAGATTTAAGTTTTGGAAATTACTTGTAGGGAGGCTGAACTCTAAATAATATTAAAATACAGATATTGTAATTATTGAGAAGTAGTTCCTTAAAATTTCTTAGATTTTATTTAAAAAAAAATTCATTTTTTTTTCAAACACATACTTTTGATTACTTATGTATGTTGAAGATCAATATTTAATGAATTAAAGTCGATATATTAAGCCAAAAGTTTTCCGAACACACCGTATGCTTACATACTTACTTCATGTACATTTTTAAAGATTCTTAATTAGATTATGATAAAATTATCATCAGATGGTTTTATTTACAAAATTAGAGGTTTTATTTATCTATATCAGTTTCTGAAATTATATTGTACTCGGAATTAGCTTGAAGAAGCTGCACGGTACTATAAACGTTATGCATAAGGAGATATTTTATACTATAAATTAAATTATAATGTACTTATATGCGTCTCGGTATATGGCAAATTTCTTATTAATTAAACTTTTATTTGAATTTAAGGGATCATTTTCCCCCACTTTAAATCAATATCTCATTTATTCGCTAAATTAAAAATAATTTTGGAAAGTATCAATTAAATAAAAACATGATTAGAATAATAATAATAATAATAATAATTTTCTTTTTCACTGAGAAGAAAAAAAAAATATATATATACCGCCTTTCTCTAGAATGAATAAGTGGCCATTTTCTAAATCCTTAACTAGAAATATAGATTTCCGAGCTATACGCATAGGGCACGCCAATAAACTGAATAGACGAAATTATCGAGAATTTCTAGTCTACACATTTCTAGATGGTGAAACAATAGTTTAAATACTCTAAATGTTCTGAATCATTTATATTGTGAGAAAATTCTCGCTTGATTTTCTAGAATTTGGTCATAAACCAAGATTATAGTTGCAGAAACCCGCCTCTTGTAGTCTCATTTATTTGCAGAGATTTTTAAATAACTTTGCCCTCGAGAATATAGGCAAACGCTCTAGAATTCTGAGAGGGGATTCTAGAACTAGCTTGAAAGGGGACTAGAATTTATAAGGATGACATGGAACTATTTTTTCTAGAGCCACAATTTAGATTCTAGATGTCAGTTACAGAAATTTTTCTCAGTGTTCGTACTTGAGTTGCACTAGAACACTATTTATTTATTTAGATCGTAGTAATTACATTTATAACTTACATTTTATTTTATTTTATTATTAATTATAGGGAAGTATATCCATAAAAATAAACAAACGAAGGAATAAACAAAACGCATATCTTTCTAAACATTTTTATTTTACAAACTCATAAAAAGCAAATACTTATCTCACTTTCCTTTCACCGAACTTTTAAAAAACTAACTTAACACTTTGTTACAATCTTAACTGTGGATGTCAAATTAAACAAAACCTCTTTTATAAGCTCACCCTAAAAACCTCTTGAAGTATACTCCAGAAATAACTTCTAACTTCATCCGCGGACTAATTAAGCGAAAAAACTTTTTACTTCTAAGATAAAGTTTTCATTTTCAAGCTATTTTTTTCAAAATCGCTTAACTTAAATTTTCTGCTTAGACGGCAATATGGGTCATAAAAAATAATAGAAAAAGAAAAAAAAAAAAAAAAAAGACAGGAAGGTTTTTAATGATAATCAAAAAATGAAGAGAAAAAATAAATTAAAAATTAGTTTGCTCATTTCTATGAAACATTTTTAGAATGTACTTTCAGATATTCATAGTTCCCAAGTTTCTGGTTTTATGAATACCGCATTTCTTTTAATAAATTAACGTTTAATTACAGAATTATTTTGAGCATTTTTTTTTTTTTTTGTTAACTGTTGGTATATTATGTATTGTACCATAAGGATTAGTTAAAAGTAGTACAGCCAGTATATACCGTAGTGAAAAATATACATATATATATGTTTTTATTTTGTCATTGGGTAACGATAGTCGAAAAAAATTATCAATCCCTTTCAGTCCTGTACCGTCGGATTGTTCTTTAAATAAATGACTAAATGCATTTGTAACAAGCATTTTGTATTGAAGAGGCTGAATGAACTTACATTTATCAAACTAAATGATCTCTTTCTAGATATTCAGAAGAAAACGAGTTAGTGTTTATATATATATATATATATATATATATATATATATATATATATGTGTATGTATATTTTCAATATAGTTTCTTTTAGCATAGTACATTTTACGTAAATCTTTAGGCCAAGCCAAAAGAGCTTTTCGACCATTTTTGGGTGTATTTTCCCAACTTATTCTTTGATTTCTTTTTTCTTACTTTACATCTACTTAATTATTTTTTTAAGTATCCCCATAAAAAATGATCGCCAGGAGCACAGTCAGGGGATGATGGTAGCCATTTATCAGGAGGAAGAAAATTTATTTTTTTATCTTTTAGCCATTTTATAGTTGATTTTGCAGTATGACTTGGTGCAGAATCTTAGTGAAAAACAAAGTTTCCTTGTGTTCGATTCATTATAATCTCTTCAGATTATTATTAATATTACAAATAATACATTATAAACACGTTGTTTATTAAAACTTACATTGCTGCTAGCTGTTAGCTAACTGACAACCAGTGTTGCCAAATACATATAACAATCTAACTAACAATCAGTGTTGCCACATACATATAACATCTCCCCTCTTTAAAAGAGAAGTACAAATACAAATCAATGGACACATAGTTATTATATTTTGAAGAATCGGTCTAAAACATAATTATCATATTTTGAAGGGCGATATACATTACGACCACTTCTTGTTTTATATACATTACCTCTATTAATACTATAATTCCCATTGTCTTGCTGGTGAGTACTATTTTGTGTTATTGTGTGTTCAAGATTAGTGTTTTCATCATTGTCATTACAAAGATCATAGTAGTCTGATAACACTAACTCTTTCTGATTTTTTGTTTTCCTTATGTGACACTTGTTACGTCTTAGCATTGTATTTCTTTTAGTTTTAACCCAATATGACCTTGGTGTTGAATGTTTCTTAACAATTACAGCAGGCTCCCATTTATTTTCTACCCACAACATTACCTTTTCCCCTGGAACAAATTCAGGTCTTTCCCGAGCATGTCTGTCATAGTAAAATTTTGCCCTGTTTCTGCTTATTTATTACTTTCTCTTTAAAATGATCTCTAACAATTGGTTTCAATTCTGTTTGTGTAATTGGTAAACGTGTTCTTAGGTTTCTGCTTAACAACATTTGACTTGGGGATAAATTTATGCCTGGAATTGGAGTGTTTCTGTATTCCAGTAAAGCCTCATTCAATTTCTCAATTCCTGCTTTTCTAAATATACTTTTAGCCAGAGCTACCAATTTTTCCGCAAACCCATTTGATTTAGGGTATCGAGGACTACTCGTTACTATTTCAAACCCCCAATCCCTAGCGAATTCTTTCATTTTCCAACCATTAAATGGTACATTGTCAGAAATTACAGTTTTAGGAATTCCATGAGTTGCAAATATTGGTTTTAATTTATTTATGACTTCGACTGCACTTTTATTTCTTAGAAGTTTTATGTCAATCCATTTAGTTAAATAACAGCCTATTACTAAATAACTTTTCCCACCATATTCACAAATGTCAGTGCCAACTTTCTCATATGGCAAATCGGGAATTATGTGAGGCACAAGAGGTTCTCTTACTGTTTGTGGCCTGAATCTATCACATATCATACATTTGGAAATCAAATTTGCAATATCATTGTCAATTCCTGGCCAAAACATTACCTGCCGAGCCCTCGCTTTTGATTTTTGAATAATGTGCTTCATGCAGTAACATTAACATAGATTTCCTTAGGGCTACTGGTACTACAACTCTAATATTTAAAAACACTAAATTTTGTTCAACACTTAATTCATTTCTTAATTTAAAATATGATCTAGCTTCTTTAGGAATTTTATCAATACTACTAGGCCACCCATTTTGCCAATATTCTTTAACTAATTTTAGACCCTCATCTTTTAGTGTAGCTATCTGAAATTCTTTCTTCTTAGTTTCAGACATCTGCAATTGTTTTGTTAATGTATGAACAACCTCAGTAATATCCAAATTTTCATTATTTGTGTGTGCATCAATGTATGAGCGAGATAACAAATCTGCTATATACATAAACTTTCCGGGTAAATATTTAAGTCTTAAGTGATATTTTAAAAGTTTAATCTTTATCTTTTGTAATCTATTTGATAACACGTTAGCAATATTTTTATTCATAATTGAAACCAATGGTTTATGATCTGTAAGAACTTCTACCTCTCTACCATAAATATAATAATGAAATTTATTAACAGCAAACAAAATACTAAGAAATTCTTTCTCAATTTGTGCATAATTTTTCTCTGCATTAGTTAAACTTCGAGATGAATATGCAACTGGTTGCCCATTCTGTAATAAGCAACACCCTAGCCCGTCTTTAGAGCTATCTGCTTGTATAGTGATAGGTTTACTACTATCAAATATTCCCAAAACCGGTGCTTTAGAAATTAAATCCTTCAATTCCTTGAAAGCGTTTGAATGTAATTGAAGCCACTGCCACTCCACATTGTTTTTTAAAAGTTCCCTTAGCATAGCAGTTTTCTCTGAAAATCTTGGCACAAATCTCCTTAAATAATTAAACATTCCCAACACACGTTGCAATTCAAGTTTATTTTTAGGTTCTTTTAATTCAATAATAGCTTTAATCCTGTCAGGATCAGGCTGCATGCCTGATGCACTAAATAAGTGACCCAAATACCTAACTTTATTAACTCGGTATTGAAATTTCTGTTTATTAAATTTAATATTAAGCTTTTTAGCTCGATTAATTACTTCTGCTAAAATTTTATCATGTTCCTGTAAAGAGCTTGCCGCAATCAGGATATCATCAAAATAAATTAATACTCCCGGTATGTCACCAAAATTTTCCTGATTGCGCTTCTGAAAAATTTCAGGAGCACAAGAAACTCCCATTGGAAGTCTTAGGAATTTATAGCAGCCAAATGGTGTACTGAAAGTACAAAGATTACTACTATCATTATCTAAATGCATTTGAAAGAACCCATCTTTTAAGTCTAGGACAGAGAAAACTGATTTGTTACATAATTTTGGCAAAATCTCCTCAATTGTTGGAATTAATACATGTTCTCTTTTAATAGCTTTATTGAGGTTTTGAGGATCAAGGCATACTCTTAATGAACCATTCCTCTTTTCAATTATCACCAAATTACTCACCCAACTCGAGGGCTGGTCTACTTTTGTTATGATACCCTGACTCTCTAATTCTTCTAATTTTAATTGCAATTTAGGTTTTAAGCTTAATGGTACCCTCCGAGGTGGTCTTACAACAGGATTCATTTGATCATTTACTACAATTTTACATGTGCCATTAAATTTTCCCACACTTTCAAATACTTCTAAATTGTTGAGAATAAATTGATCTTTCGAAGATACACTTATATAATTATCTAACTTACCTTTATTTGGATTCTCAACATTATTGACAAATTGAATTAAACCTAATTTTATACAAGCTTCAAGTCCTAATAATGGACGTGAATGATTATTGGATATTAAGAGAAATTCAAGTGTGAGATCCTTATCATTAACCACACAGTGTAGCATTACAAAACCAATTGGTTTAACCTTAGACCCCCCAAAAGCCTCTAATATAATATTACATTTTTTTATCTTGCTGTTAGTGTTCAATGTTTGAAATATTTTTATAGGCAAAACGTTCACTTCTGCTCCAGAGTCTAACTTAAAAGTCACAGTTTTTCCTTCTACACATACAGTTTTAGTCCATTCTTTTACAGTGGAAGCTGAATCAATATATCTAACCCTCTGTATACTTAAAGAATTCACAAAAAATTCATCATCTGAATCACTATTTGTAGTTTCTGTATGAGCATTTTGAGACACATTCTGCACTTGTTTATATCTACACATAGATGAGAAATGATTCATTTTAGCACATTTAAAACATTTTTTCCCATAAGCTGGGCACTGACCTTTGACATGACGCCTATTGCATTTCTTGCACAAAAACATTTCAACAGTTGATGTATCCTCCCTCCACTTTCTGGTTGGCGTTTCGCCCGATTTAAATCCTCCTGTCTGTCTGTGCTTCATTGATTCTTTTTGTACGCTGTCCACATTTGGTTCTCTTAATGTCTGTGCTCGTATTTTACTTAATTCAGCTGCTCTACCAAGCTCGATCGCTTTGGTCAAACTTAAATCATTTTCTCGCAACATTCTTTCTTGCAAATTAACATCAGACACACCCAGAACGATACGATCTCTAATGACCGAGTCTGTTTGATCTCCAAATTCACAAGATTTAACAAGTTTCTTTAAATCCGTCACGAAAGCATCAAATAATTCCGCTTCTTCTTGTTTTCGTCTATTAAACAAGAATCGCTCCACCACAACATTCTTTTTAGGAGTCGTGAATGCTTCAAATCTTTCAATTACTTTGTCATAATCACCCTGGTCCTCGATGGAGAGATTGAATGTATTGTACACTTCAACAGCTTCTTCACCTGCTGCATTTAAAAATATTGCCACTTTTACATCTTTATCCTTTGAAGCATTTCCCGAAGCCTTCATGTAGATTTCAAACAACTGTTTAAAACGTCGCCAATTTTCGGCAACATTGCCTTCAAAACTTAAGCCTTGCGGTGGACGAACGAATTCCATCTTAATTATCTATTTTGTGACTCAGACTAACTGATTTCCGGCATAGTAATTACCAATTCATTAACACTTGTTCACACGACTACGCCATGTTCGATTCATTATAATCTCTTCAGATTATTATTAATATTACAAATAATACATTATAAACACGTTGTTTATTAAAACTTACATTGCTGCTAGCTGTTAGCTAACTGACAACCAGTGTTGCCAAATTCATATAACAATCTAACTAACAATCAGTGTTGCCACATACATATAACACCTTGTGGGTAAAGACCTTTACTGTCTTTGATCATGTGCTTCAAACCTTTATTCTGATAGTATTTACCATCAATTCTAGCCTTTGGTTCTACACAAAATGGTTTTGTTAAGCCTTGGGAGGACATCCGTACCATAACACCTGACGGCCAACTTGCCTTTTGCAAAACAGTTGCGTATTTGCGACGCTTTTCGGTTGAAATATATTGTATCTTCGTTTTGCCATTTCTGGATGACAGATAAAACAGTGCTTCATCCGATGCTATCCATGTTTTGTATCTACTTTTTCGTAACATTAAATACTGAGGCCAAGAACGTTCTCTTAGTTTTTCTACGGTATTTGCAGACATTTGATGACAGACTGATTTATTCACTTTTTTTATAGCCAATTTTCTTTATCTGACGACAAATTGTCGCTTGCGATGTCTGTAGCTTCTTTGCTGAAGTTCTTTGAGGCAGAGGATTTTCTACAGCGATAAATCTTTTCAGCTTCTGTTTTTTTCTTTTTCACCAAGGACTTCCTTTCGTCCACATTTTTTCCCTGGAGCTTTTGATTTCCAGCCAAATTTTATTTCTTTTCGCAGTTTAGAAGATAGTAATCCATTAGAAAAATGTCTTTTCTGATTTTTAAATGCTTTTATTAATAACAGAATTTGAGCAATCATCCTTCAAAAACTTTAAAATTTCGTTTCGGGTTTGAGGATCTAATTTTGGAACCATAATTTACTCCCACCAGTAAAAACGGCTAGATTAGTATTTTAAACGTCACACTTTTAAAATAAAACTGGTGGTAAAGCGATTAAAATATACCATAAATAGTTACATTCTTTTAAAATTGCTCACACTAATTTTGAATCAACCTGTACTTTCATTAAATTTTGAAATTAAAGAAAATTGTGGATAATTTTGAGATATCAATACAATAAATTTTCCTCATAAATATCCTGTGATGAACAAAAGGTATTTTGTATGTTATAGAATGATTGTATTAATTTTCTTGCATAATCATGTCCATCATGCACAATCATTACCAAAAATGAACTATATTACGCATTTTTACATTAATAGATATGGCTTATCTACTTAGTTTTACCTTTACTTCAGTTTAGTATACATAGAGATACATTGAAAATCAAATTTCATTTAATAAAAAATTAAGGCTAATTTATTTTTTCATAAAACAGTGCTTAAGACAAAGTGATAAATAAATGTTCCCATGAAAATATGCAGTCCTTCAGATCAATATTATAATTAGGGACAACTTTGTTGGCTTAGCTTCCCCCTCCCCCCCCCCCCCAATATTATATTACTATATTAGCATAAAACTTTTTATTTCTAGCTGTAATACGACTCTTTTACATAATTTTATGGAAAAGTTAAATCAATTACTTAGATATATATATCTTTTTTTGATCACCAAAAATACATTAGATAATTCCTTTACGTACTGGGTGTATTTAGATTTTTCTGATATTTGACTAAATTTCAGCACTAGTCAAACTTTATTATTATTGAACTATAGACAGATTAACGGTTCAGTTATGCATCAGTAATGCAGAATACAATTGAAGAGCTTATTGGATGAACATATTAAATGAAAATTTACTACATTTGAGAAATTAAAGAGTACAGAAATCATATAGCATCTAGAAACCATTTACATAATAATTTCTATGTCGACAACTGTGTTAATTTAATGTTCAATATTTAAAAGAGACCATAATAAGTTCTTCCATACTTCCGATTTTTCTGAAAAATATCATTTAACAAGTTCATGCAGTTAACTCTTCAATTGAAAGAAAATTAAACACTTGGGTCTTTTAGCAACCATACCATAACTAGCTAAATTGGATAAAAATTAAAATGTTATGTGATATTAATAAAGAAAATAAATGCCTAAAAATATTCTTTGCTCTAAGCACGTTTACAACGGTAAAATAAGCGAAACCAGTTTCCACGCCTTGAAATTTTCGCCAAATTGATTTCTGTGAATTCCGGTAACCACACAGTTTGTTCTGTTTATTTCCGCCGCACCTACTCCCGATCCCGAGCGACCGCCTTGCCTAGCTGTGAACCCCGTTTTACAATGACCGTTGTGCCTCTTAATATGTATACGCTTTACCGTAATCATAATAAAAATTTTTGGTTTGTCTCTACCTAAATTACAAATAGAATACACCCTCCAAAACTATACAACTAATTCCTTGTGGCTCATAAATACAACATTGCAAGTGAATAAGGTGATTTTTGCGGCCGCTACCGCAGTACGTACAAATTCTTCCCATGTCAGTAATGATAAGAAAAAATTTGGCGTGTCCCTGTACACTAACTACAAACGGAATACAAACCCAAAACTATACAGCTCTCATAAACATGTGTACCAAATTGCAAGTGAATGGCATGGTTTTTGCGGCCGCTATCGCGAGACAAACAGGCAAACACACATCCGGGACCCGAAATCTTTTTTAGTTTCAACAGGAAGGCCTCCTCTAACGCTTCGGCAATTAAAAAAAAATAGAGAATACATGCTTTTCTTTTCAATTTTTAAAACCTACGGCTGGCAAAATTTCACTTAACAGCCATTAAAAGAAATATTTTTATGATAAAGATGTCGGATAAGCTTTTAAATATCATTTATTATTTTGGCACGAACATCATGAAAACTATAGACATTCTGACAAACTCTTAACAGGGCAGAATATCGCAATATTTTTGCAAAAATGTCCATTTTTAGGGATATTTCCATTTTAATGATATCGGACCACTTTCAAAAAATAATTTAAAATACTCGCATGAGCATCGTGAAATATAAAACTTTCATTCTGAAAAGTTCGAAAATTATTTAAAAATTAAGATTTTCTTAAAATGGCAGAGCACGATAAAATTTCACATAAGCGTCTATTATGCGAAATATTTTCATCGTAAACACATCAGACCTTTGTAAAATATCTCTTATGATATTAAGATAAACATTATTTGCTGTGGATTTTATGGTAAAATTTCATAAATTATTCGAAATCTACGATATTTTTAACATGGCTGAATAAGGGACATTTTTTGCATAAACCTACACTATGAGATATAATTGTATCGTAGTGTATGACCACTATTAAAATATTAATTTATGATACTGGTCATCATCATTTTCAACATCATTTGTTATGACTCTTCCAAGATTAAAACTTCGTAAATTAATCGCAATTTAAGAATTTTATCACACAACAAAATAGAAAAATACTTAATGTGAACTTGCATTATGGGGATCATTGCATTAAAAATAGTATGGCATGATAGTATTTGCATGAATTGTAATTGCATGAAAACTAAAATACGAAATTGATCTTAATAAAATTAATCGGCAAATTAGAATAAGATAACTGTATCGAATCGAACAATATATAGCCTACAAAGTAAAGCATTTTTGTCTGAGACCACATCAAGCGTTCAGGGACATTAATTTCTCTTATTATGAATAAAATATGCTTTGTAGTATAAATTTATGAGAAGAAATGTATGATTAAGAATTGAGCAAAAACCACCTATGCCAATTAATTCTTCATATTTTTGAAACATTAGATTTAAAAAAAAAAAAAAAGTTAAAAGATAAAAGACAATGTAAAGCTGATACATTGTTAAAAAATAATATTATTATAATGTATTATGAAATATAAAAGTACACGGATTAAAATAAATTTGTATTGTAACAAAGCTTAAAATATTATCAAAAGCAAATAAATCTGTTTCAACGTGAAAGTGAAGGATTATGAAACTTCCCATTTTCTTTTTATTTTACATTCTTCTTCTTCTTTTTCTTCTACGCTCCCCCCCCCCCCCCAACACACACGCCCTTTTTTTTTTTTTTTTTTTTTTTTTTTTTTCTAAAGCTTTTGTTCTAGCGGTTAAAACTCGATTTTAAAGAAGAAAAAAATACTGAAGTTTTTCTCAAAGATATTTTAAATTATTAATATTCTTAAAGGGGGAAAAATAAAGCAATGCAAAAATTGTATTAAAATCAAGTGGACTTGATAAAATTGTGAATTTATTTTTGAGCCTTTATATGCAAAGTTATAACTTTATTATTTATAAGAATTTACTATTAACTCCTTTTGTTTAAATTAATTTTTATTAATAATTCAAATTAAGAAGAGACATGAACGAATCATTATTAAAAATAACGTTATAGAAAATAAAGTAATAAACTAATATTTGAGCTTAAATGTTAGAAGAATACGCGTTTTTGTGAGTAACGAAGGTGATAGCCTTCTCTTTTGTACATACACATAAATTTAAAGAAATAACCCAAAAGATATAAGTATACATATTTTACTGATCTTGATTGATTGTAAATAGATATTAAATTTAAGAATCTTATTCTTAAAAAAAAAGATAAATAATAATAATAATAATAATAATAATAATAATAATAATATCGCTGCTACCTTCTTCTTTATATAGTATATTTTTCAAAATTTTAGGTTTGTACGGCAAAAGCTATTTCATAAGAAAACATGAAATTGACAGCTTTATATACAAATGCACAATCAATCTTATAAAACAAATCACTTGCATACAGTTAAATTGTTTTGTGTAGAATTTAATTCGAATATATCAGAAAATAATAATTAAATAATAACAATAAAATAGAAATAAAAATAAAAATAAAAATAAAATAGAATAAAAACCTACACATGGCAACTAAAATTTATTTTAATAACAGATTCTTCAAAATAATGCACTGTGTAGGTTTAGAAAAGATTTTAATTTTAGCATTATTTTTCAACTCATACGTAGGGGATGTCGAGAAAAGTTTCTTATAGAAATTCTTTGAATTTAAAAAGTACATACTAAAGTAATTCCTCTGAAATTTTCTAAAATACATGCTTTATATTTATTTTATAAAAATATTTTAAATCAAAAATTGAATATATTTTTTTTTCTTTTAATGCAAAGAGAAATTTTTCCTTTCATATCCGCCATTGACGAGAGAGAGAGTGAGAAAGACAGAAAGGATACAGCGAATAGATATAAACATGAAGTGAAGTGGAAGAAGTTTTCTCTATCAGGCGTATATCGTAAACATTAAGAAAATAAAAATTGTTATCTATATTAGACAACGTTTAAAATTATATTTCTTTTTCATTTGAGAATACCAGTTAGTTTTTAACTCTTCCGTTTGCAACAAAATCGAATTTTTTTGCATTTCTGAGTCACACTAAAAGGTACGAAGAAAAGATGCATTAACGTGTATTTACGATTAATTGTGAACAAGCTGGTGTTAGAAAGCGAAGCCTGGGTAACTTTAGTATAAGAAATAATACAAAATTCTTTAGATATTTAGAGAATCCTTCTTTATTATTATTATTATTATTACTATTATTAAAATATTTGATGAGGCAAATTGATACAAGAAAAGCTTTTGAAATATTTAAAAAATTATGCAAGTAATACTTTTATGACTTATAATATATATATATATATATATGCATATACGCTTTGACAAAACTCTTGCTATTTGATGCCTCCACACGTATAAAAGCGTACGATAATGTTGTCCTCAGAATCTCCAAAAAGTTGTCTCAGGGACAGTAAGGGCCCTATTCACCATTAACTTCAACTCACGGTTTAACACAAAAACTTGAAAAGCATCTCAAGTCAATGTGTATCTTTCCAACAAAATCTCGCACACTGCTTCTGCCATCTAACTTCGAAGATTTCACAGAATTTTTGATTGTTTATTTTCAGCTTAAAAAAATCTGTAAATATCAATACCGATAGATGTCAGAAAAAACGCTTCAAATTTTGCAGAAAAGTTGCCCCTGACTTTATATACTTTTCACGTTTCCGGGTTCAACCGGCAGTTGAAGTTAGTAGTGAATACAGCTGTAAGGAATCGTAAAGAAAAAAATATATATATTTAAGAGGAAATATAGTGTAGTGGCACACATGTGCTTTGTAAAGTCATTGGATACTCAAGTGTTGATGCACATTGGATACTCAAGTATTGATGCACATTGGATACTCAAGTATTGATGCATTCATCATTTGACAGTTTAAATCACTTAATTTATGTTTTTGCAGTAAGTTTTACTTATGAATTGTTTCACATTAATTAATTTTCTCGTAAGTTTTTCTTTAGTTCATTTTGTTACTTATTTTCAACTTTTATGACTGAAAACATATATTATAATTTCTTATATATATATATATGTAATGTTTTTAAACTTGAGACATTTTTCTTTTTTTCTTTCTTTCTTTTCTTAGTTTCTTTTTTTTTTTTTTATATATACATTCTATGTCCTTTTGAGGAATTTTTTGTTGTTTCTAATACGTTTCTTCCATTTTTTTATATTTATCAGCCCATACATATTGCTCAGTGAAATGTATTCGATACTATATTTAAAACACACACGCCAAATTTTAATTAATTGAATCTTTTAAATGGTCCTTACGCAATTTTTTATACTTTACTTTTCTTTCTGAAAATAATCCTGAAACAAAGTCTTTTATTGTTATCATTAAATGGATGGTTCGACATGTAGTCGCATGTTACAGAATCTTTTTTTCAATAACGAGATTTGTTAAGAACAGTGGGACAACAATTAATGATAAATTGAATAAAATGATTTGTACTAATTAGTAAGCTAATAGCATGTTAGGGAAATAATATAACAAACCATGAATAAATAAATTCAGTATTTTCGAATCATATTCTTAAATCCCTTTTTTCTCAAATGTTCTTTTACGAAAATACTGTAAAACGATTCGTTAATTACTATGGCAATTAATAACGTTTTAGAAAAGACAAAGTCTACACCAGTTTTATCATATGAATATTTCTATTGTTATTATACACATTGTTAGAAAACAGTTGATGTGTTTATAATATTTCACAAATAAAGTATGATTTTTTTTGTTAAACTTTTATATAAATCTTTAATAATCTTCTAAATGACACATTAATGATATATATTTTAAAAAGCTTAAAGCATCAGCCAAATAATTTCAAGGTTATAATAGTGTTTATTTAATTTCAATAAAATGACAACTGTAGAATTGTGAAATGATATTTTATTCTATTTAGTTTTCTGTTTATACTTTTTGTGTGAGAAATATTTAAAAAGCAACAACATCAGTGATCATGAGTTAAAAATATATGTAATTTTAGTATTTAAGATTTTATTGGGATTAAATAGTTAAACCAAGTATATTTATTGAAAATATTTTCAATTTTAAATATCAGTTATTCAATTAGCTTATTTTTTAGAAGTGATTTATAACGCTTATTAGACATTCTATTATTTGGAATTCTAATAAAAGAAAATAAACTATTCTTTTTTTCTTTCATATATAGATATTCTGATATTTATTGATATAATTCTATTTCTTTCTTTTAATTACTTTCAAAACTCCTTAAAAATACACTTACATAGTTCTGTTTAAAATATTTTCACATTTAAATAGAAGTTTATAATTTAACAAAATTATAATTTTTCATATTGTATGGTGTCCGAAATTAAACAACACTATTTTAAAGTTGTCTACAGACGAACCTATTGTTGAGAAAAATATAAATTTTGTATAGGACATAATGAAGGTATGGAATATCGTTTGAGAGAATTAAGAAAAAATAGTTCAAGTTTCTGCGACCAGGGAGCGTTTTTTAAGGATACACACTTTCTGATCCATGGCCTTCCCGGTTCCTAGACCTCAATCCTCGCGACTTTTGGCTTTCGGAGAGTTTGAAAGGTCTGGTAAGTCGTGATAATCCAAGAAATTTTACCTGATCTTGAAGACAGCATTTCAAAAATGTTCGTCACACTTCCCCGAACATATTGCGGTCAGCTGTGGTGTGGAGCATACTACCCTACAATTCCAGATGGTAGCTGACAATGATGGCGGTCGTGTTGAACACGTCTTGTTGTAACAAAAATTTTAAACTATTATAAATGTTGCTAATTCTATAAATCCGTATAAAATGCCCTCTGGTGGCGAAATTTTGAAGTAATTTTTCTTTAATTTGCTCAAACAAATTCTTATACCTTCATTATGTTCTACCCAAAATTCCATAACTTTCTCAAAAATAATTTCGTTTGCGGAAAATTTTAAAATAGATCTGTGTAATTTCGGATACCCTGTATATACATTTTATTAAATTAAAATCTGTTGTAACCTTTTTATCATTTTTGAAATTTTCATTATTGTTTAAGAAAATTTAATGATTTTAAACCAATGATCCTATTCTTATAAAAATTGCTCAATTAAATCAAGATGAAAAAAAAAAAAAAAAATCAAGAATATTTATATTAAACTTTTTCAAAAGCTAATATTAGAAAAAAAAGAACCAAATCTTATTTTATTTTATGACAATGGTTAAATATTGCAAAATTTTTAATAATTGATTTTGTACTTGATGAATCAAAAAATATTATATTAATAAAAGATCGGTGAAAACATATTATACCGGGGGATTCAAAACAGATGATACAGCGATTATCTCGTAAACTAAGAGAGATAGAAACATACTTCCAATTACAAAATTGAGGTAAATTAAGAGTAGATTTCAGTTATGACTTTTTTTTTTTTTTTTTTTTTTTTTTTTTTGTGTATGTGTGTGTGTGTGTGTGTGTGTGTGTGTGTGTGTGTGTGTGCAAGGGGCTGTATACATATTGAATACGAAATTTAATTTTTTACGGCCACTTGTATAATATGACTTATATTTAGAAAAAATATTCTTCTCAGTCTAAGAAGAAAAGAAAAAAAATCATCTTTCTTAGTGAAAATTTCGCTGAGTTATTGCAATTTGAAAATTCCAGCATTTTTCGCATGTCTTAAAGGGTTGTATCAAAAGTGAGAAATTTTAATTACTATAGATTTTGTAATAAGGCGTATAATGATCACCGTTTGGAGGGGGATTATTTTTCATTCAGAGAAAGATGTAATAACTTGTAATGTCTGTTTTTAACCTGCAATATCTGTCTTTCCCATAGTGAATACACACAAGAATAATCACGGATAATTTAACAAATAAAATTTATGAATAATTTATGTACTAAAAATGAATTTTCAAATTCATTTTTCTTTCTTAATCTTTATACATTATCTTACTCATAGAGAAAGTATTGTTTTTGAGTCTAATTTCCGGAAATTAGCTTCAGTTATATTTACACGTTTTGAGGTCCTCTGAATTCATCAGTCATGTTTTTAGCGGTTAGTCTCTTTTTCTCTTCTCCGTGTGTTATTAGCATATCTCAAGAACAAATAAATGCAGGATATCCAAATTCGGTATTCTAAGTCCGTATTATATAGTGGTGCTACACTAAGCTATTCGTTCAGATTAGACAAAGGGTTTGTGCACAGTGTCATGCAAGAGAATTCAAATACATTACGTCTGTGAGCAAAATTTCTCATACGTACAGTGTGACATCTATAGGCTGCCCTAAACAAAATGAAATGTAATTCCAGCAAATTTCCAATAATACGATTAATGTAACTAAATAATTTTGCGTGGTCCTGTAAATCTAATGCTAATCATAGTGTACACTTTAAAAAGCATTCTTTTGTGCATATGAATAACATATTTCAATTTCAATAAGATTTACGCAAAGTAATTAAAATTTGGTTTATAGAAATATCGCTCAGAGAACGCAATGTTTTGACTTTCGGGTGTCGCTGTATATAAACCAATGATATTATTTACTCAATTTTCTATAGAAAATATCTGTTAGTTAATGTGAATAACATATTTCAATTTTATTAATATTTGCGTAAATTAAAGGTATTAAAATGTGGTTTATAGAAATACATCTCATAGAACACAATGCTTTGGAATACTTTCGGGTGTACCTGTACACAAGCTAGCAGATGTATTATTCATTCCATTTTCAATAAGGAATATCCGATAGTTAACTCAAATAGCATATATCAGTTTCAAGAAATTCCATGAATATTCACGGGAGTTAGAGAGCGGACAGACAGACAGAAAGACGGATGGACAAACAGACAAATTGAAGATATTAAGGCTTTTCAACCTTGTTGAAAATTGTTAAAGAGCCGAAAACATTAAATTTTTTCATCCATGTTGGAAAGTGTTAAAAAGAAATAAACTGCAAAAATGTCACACGGTTTTGCTAGTCTTTTAATTTTCTTCCTCTCTTAACGTGTTTTAATTTGCAGTTGACTCCCTAAGAAATTTAACTATTAAATTTTTTAGCAATACAGAATAATATAAAGTTTCACTAAGTTCTTAAAACTGTTGATTTCACGTGTTTGGGTAATTTTAGTTTTTAAATAAAAATATTTTTTTTTTATTTTTTATCATGTCATAGGTAATCCCCTAAAGTAAGCCCGCAAAGTAAGGCATCAAAAAATAGATTCCAAAATTGAATATAAAATAGTATAAGTCATCCTTCTCAAATTGCAATAACTTAGCGAGCTTTTTACTTAAAAATATGATTTTTTTCCTTGTTAGAGCGAGGAGAATATTTTTCTAAATGTAAGTCATATGATAGGAGGAACCGCATAAAAATTAAATTTCGTATTTTAATATGTATACAGTCTCTTGTACAAAAAAATGCCATATTTAAAATCTACTCTTAATTTGCACCAATTTTGTAGTTGGAAGTATGTTTCTATCTTTATTAGTTTACGAGATAACCGCTGTATCACCTAATTTGAATCACCCAGTATAATCGATTTTCTTTTATGCTTTTCTGACTCCATTATAATTAATTGATTACAACATCAATTAATTCATTCATATCAGTAACTTCTATTTTTCCTTTGCAAATCCGTTTGAGATAACGAAAAAAATATATATAGTATGCGATTAAAAATCTATTTTCATCTGTTTAAAAGAAAAAGTTAAAGAATTTGTTTTAATGTACTCTTAAGATAAGATCAAATGTGTAATAAAGGAAAGACATTATAACATTCCCTTTTATTTAGTGTTTAATACTAAATTGAGATTAGATTTTAAAGAAAGTTTTATGTACTTATTTACTCTTTTACCCATTTTCCAAAAATCTATTTCAGCTTCTAATATGTATTTTAAATTTTATCCCGTTAGATTTTCCAGAAGCGGATATGTAAATAATTGTTTACATAAGAACGTTTTAATTGATATATACCATTAGATTTATCTTTGTATATGAATGCTTCATATTGAAACAATCTATAACGTATGTTTAAAAACCAATTTTGTATAATTGTTATGAAATTTAAAAAGAAAAATATTTTGCTTGCAGAAAAATCTTGATCTAGTTATTCGTACTTTTACCACTTTTTAGAAACACGTGTCTTTTCTAATGTTATTTTATTATTATTATTAAACACATTTAAAACACTTTAAACACACGTAAATATAAATTTATTTAAAAGATGTTAAAATTTTTTTATCCAAAGCTTTTCGCTTTAATAGTAAAGCATCATCAGGGATTTATGATTCGTTTCCATTGCGCAGTTTTAAATATGTTTTCTTTTTACAGTCAACAGTTAAGTCTTTTAATAACGTGTTATATTTTAAATATCAGCAAAAAACAATATGAATTCCGGTAGAGGTTGGACCAAGGAGTTAAGAAAAGTGAGAGAAGCTGGAACTATTGCATATCATACGAGGTTATTGTAGGAGAAAAAACATCATGAATTAGCAGAAATAAACTATTAACTATTTTATAATATTGTGCCAAATTATTGGTAAAATTGCAGCATCTTATTGCATTTTTGCATTTAATTATATGAATAGCTTCGGAAATGTAAAGTTCTTGGATATTAGATGGTGCTGTAAGAATTTTGGCTTTATCCCATATAGGGTTGGCGTTTGTGGATAAAGCCAAAATTATTACATTTTTTTTTTCTAATATACCTATTTCGCAGTGAATTAGTTTCATACTTTAATCAAAAAATTTCTCCAAGTCCCCAAAAGACACATTTTACAGGAAAGGAAAAAATGCAGCACAACCTTTGCAAGTTACTTTTCACTCATTTATATTATATTTACCTGCAACATTCTAATTAATATTCTGTAAAATATTTAGTCCTGCCTTTTTTTCCACACACCAGCATTTTTTTTTTTTTCTTATTTAATCGCAATTACATTTGAAAAAAAATATTATAAACATTAAATAGTGTAGAAAAGAGGGAAGTATTAACAGTTTTACGGAATACTAATTAAGCTGTTGGAAGGTATGTTATAGTCATTAAGAAATGAATCTATTTATATCAAATTAACCTGCAAAATCTAAATAAATTTTCACGCTATCAACACTTTTGTTAATTTTTTTTGACACAGGTAATTCTATACTTGTATTGATTGAAATAAGTATTAGTTCCCTGGCTTGTGTAGATGCGTAATCTTCGGTCACACAGAAGCTAACACAGTCACCAATCCTTAATTGCTTTACAACAAGAATTGCTGTACATAATTAGTAGTAGAGAAAAATCAGGACAGCTCTAGCCCTACGAAAAAATAGTACTGGTTAAATAAATTGTTTCAATAAAATTCATAAAAGTATAAAGACACTTAAAAAAAAAAAAAAAAGAAAAAAAAAAATGGCGTTAAAAAAAAAAAAAAAAAAAAAAAAAAAAAAAAAAAAAAAAATGGCGTTAAAAAAAAAAAAAAAAAAAAAGACTTGAAAGAATTTTTATCTAAAAAGTAATTCGAATACGAATTTTAAAATTTCACTGTTAATTGCATTAATTTTTTTTTTTTTTGAATATTGTCACGGTTTTTTATATTATTTCTTAAGCAATAAGTAATGATAAGCTTTATTAAAATTGGTGTTTGGTTTAGAAAAGTGCGACACAGAAGCACTTTTTTACACATCCAGAATAACTTTTATGCATATATGATAGCCAGAAGATTCCACACATACATACACACATACACACACACTGACCAATTGCCAAAAACTATTTTTTTGGACTCACGAGGCCTTAAAACGTTTAAATCAGGTGAAAACTCGATATCGAATTTTCGGACCGAATACAATACTTCCATTACCTACGGTAGTAAGGTAATGGAAGTAAAAATGTGACACAATTAAAAAAAAAAAGTAGGTTATATCATTGAAAAATGTATATGAAGTGTCTTAACGAATATGAAACGCATCGTATCTTATCTCCTAATTATCATGTTTCCATTCATAAATATAATTATAAAAAAAAAAAAAACAAAGAAAAATTAATAATATAATTCTTTTGTTTTTAGTGTTCTTTAAGTTCATTTTTCTGAAATACTGCTTTTCTGAATTATGTAACGTTCCGGTCCGGGGTCCCAGACAGCACATCGCCTCCCCAGGATATCTTCAAGATGTCTTCTGGATGAAAAGGCATCCCAGAAACGTCCTTAAGATGTACTGTGGATAAGTTAAGCCTAACTGTGCTGTTAGGGGTGCGATTTATCGATATTCATTTATTTAAGACAAAATAATATTGAAATGCATTTTTTTTTTTTTTATGTTATGCTTTTTTAATATATTATTCAATAAAAATTCAAGCCACAATTAATATATTAATATATTATCCTAATTTGTTTTATAAAATTAGGATAAAAAAAATGCTTTAATTAGTTACTTTAACTTAAAATTAATTGTAAGACCAGAACTTCAGAGTTCACTACTAAAGACAAATATTTATGACGTAAAAATCCAGAGGTTTGATTCTTTCAAAGTTGACACTCCATTGATTTTAATAGAATTCATTGTTATAAAATATAACTTTTAAAAGTTTTAGAAATTCAAGGAATGAAATTCGCATATTAAATTCACTTCCTATTGGTAGAAGTTTCAATTCGGATAAAAGTTAAAAATATATAATAAAAACAATAATCGGTTATGAATAAAGTATGAAAGGGAGTTATAAAATAATTTATGTGTTTCGACTCCTGAAAATACGGAAGTCATTTTTTGAAATATTATATGGTAAAACTAATGTTGAAAAAATATATCATGATAAAAACACATTTTTATTGAGAGATATTGAGAGAAAATATTTCATTTTCATTGTATAGATCCATATTTCTTGTAACACTCATCGAAATTGATTTACTGAGAAAGTAAAATATAACATAAAATATTATATTTTCATAAAATGTACAGGAATCATGAAAATAAAATGTGACAAAAAAAACTTAATTATTCTGACATTACCCTATTTATTTTATTATGAAACTTTATGAAATTTATTATAGTCTTAGAAAAGTATACCTTACTATTTTTTATACAGCAATTTTTTCTTTCTATTATTGTAGTTTAATATTAGATGAGACAAGTCTATTTTACATCACATTTGCGTTAATCGAAAATATTATGAAAGCATTCTTAATATAATCTAGCTTATAAAAAGATCACTAAGAATATTAATAATTGAAATGCTGTAAATATTCTGAGCTAAATAATTAATGTTTATTTTTTTATATAAATTTTAGGTTTAATATTGAAATATTAGCTTTTATTCTGTCTTTATACACTAATTGTTTTCAATTCAACATAAAACAGCAATAAAATTTTTATTTCAGGCCTATTTTCATTAAATTAGATTGAAAAAAAAAAACTATTATTTACAAATTCGTTATAATACATATATATATATAAGCAAATACATATATATTTGTAAGCAAAAATAAAGTTAACCTTACATAAATATATGAATTTCTATGTTTTCTATGTGAAAAAATTCTTTCGCTAACCAACAACGGAGAAAACATTATATTTACAGTGTGAAAGTAATACTAATAATAACAAAAATCAACTTATATTCTTTTCGACCTAATGATTCTATGTATTTCTAACAAGAAATTTTATTTTAATGCAAATAATGATCACGTTTTTACATCTCTTTAATATATTAAATAGTTTTTTTTTTTTTTTTTTTTTTTTTTTTTCGTAACAACTGTTTTACTGGAAAAACAACTTAATAAATATTTATTTAATGATAATGAGATCCTGCGATTGTTTTTCCTCAATTCTCAAAATGAGCATTCTTCTGGAAGATAAATTTGTTTTTAATTACCTTCTACCCTTCTGGGAATTTTCATATATTTTCCTTTCTGCATCATTTATCTTTCCTTTAGTTTTATAAGTACAAGTAAATAAAACAGCTAATCGTATCAGTAGTTCAAATATACATACATTACAAAATAATTTTTGCATTTTAAAAGTCTTTTATTGCTGTTAAATCTATATTTTTACAGTATGGACAAGTTTGCAGTATGTCCAAAACACTCGGTCTCTGAAATCTACACATGTATTGCTTATATTTATCAAAACTGTATGCATTTAACTAATTATTTCTTTCACCCATAAATTCCAATTTTTGGTAAAAAGTAACACTTATTATTATTATTTTTTTTAAATAACCTAATTCTGAATAATTTTTGGAATGAATGAACAATACACGCGACTAGTTTTAATTCAAGATTATATATCATCATGATGTTTCTAATCGCTTTAGATTTATTAATTTAAACAAAACGACAAAATAAGACAAAAATAATTTTCTGATTAATAGTATTTGGATATTTTTGCTAACATTAATACACTTATATAAAAATATAATCTCTAAAAGACCGAAAAAAAAAAAAAGAACTATAAATGCTGAATCGATATAATTCATTACCAGTAATTAATAACGGGAAGAAATCTGATTGTAATTAAACAAGTGCAAATATTTAATGAACAGATGTATAACTTATTTGTTCTGAAAAAAGTTTTGAAAACGTACATAGCATATTTTTATTTTGCCTACAAGGAAGAGAATATCTAAAAATATGCTTAAAAAAAAAAAAAAAAAAAAAAAAAAAAAAAACTTTTACAAATGTTATCATAAATGTCCCAATAAGTTTTATTTTATTTACTTTTATACTTGATTAATTATTGATTTAAGTACTTTTACGTACAATATGTAAATAATTAAGCCTTTATTAATATTCTTAAAAGTAAATAACTCAACATTGTGAAACTCAGTGAACTCATTTAATTATGAAACAGTACGTGCGCTCTGGGTATGACACACAGAAAAAGGTCACGTAATTAATCCTGTTTTAATTGGCTAATATGGTCTTGAAATATTAGTGATCAGGAGTGTAATTTAAATATAGTGATTATTAGTCTAACTGTGTCCAGAAACTGCGTCCTATTTTGTACTTGGCTTCTACAAACAATAAAACTGAACTGTACAAAAAACACGCTAAATCCCTTAACGAGTCCAGTATGGATAAGTAGACATAACGACCATAGATATAGTAATATATATAGAGAGAGACCTATCATCCCCATGTTATCGAGCAAAAAATTTTGATGCCGAAAAAAAGTTCTAAAATCAGCAATTAGAGAGTATTGAAAAAAAAGAAAATAATAATAATTTGAAACTTTATCTGGAGTTTTTCATTCACCTTTAGTAAATAAATTATTCATAAATTTTATTTACTAAATTATCCGTGTGTATTCCTGTGTGTGATTTACTCGGGGAAAGGCAGCCATTAGAGTGGCTTTTCTCGAAAAAAAAAAGGTATCACCTTTTCCCTCTCGCTGATCAATCTATGTCTTATTACTATATCTATATGATTACGACAGCTTACAGTGCGTTAATTTAACATGCCAATACATAAAAAAAGAAAGAAAACAAAAAGAGAAAATGAAGATTTTTTTTCAGAAGCATTATTGACAAATTTTCGTAATCTGCATAGTTTTAATCACTATTAACGATATTTACATAAAGGAACTTAAGAGCCCTCTTCACTCACCGCCGCCGGAAGCCGAAGCTAATGCTATTCTATGGGAAATTTTTCTTTACAAATAACTTATTAACTAATACATATTTTTAAATTCTGTTTTAACATTCTGAAAATTCCCAGCTGTTAAATTGGCGGGCCTTTTTAAAAAAATTAATTTTTTTAATTTTTATATTTTATTTTGAAGCTGCAAAATACGAATTTTCAATATGTGAATTTTTTTCATTTTGCAATTTCAAAATAAAATGTTAAAAATTAAAAAAATACATTTTTAAAAAACGTCCGTCAATTTAAAAGTTGGGAATTTTATGAATGTGAAAACAGAATTTAAAAATATGTATTAGTTAATAAGTTATTTGTAAAGAAAATTTCTCCATAGAATAACATTGGCTCAAGCTTCCGGCGACGGTAAGTGAAGAGGGGCGTTAATTATAATCAGAGCGAAAACAATCCTATGACCGCCATTTCAAATCGAGCAACATTATTTTTTTGGGAAAATAACATTTTTATCAGAACTACTCAAGTCTGTTTCGTCTGGTTGTGCAAAAAAATAGACAACAGTATTTTAACTCATGAAATATATTTCATAAGTGTCGACATACTAATTAATATTTATTGATAACATATACATCAGATTTGTATGCTTGACTCTCGAAGCCCGCTTGTAAATCTTCGTCAGATACAGACAGTACGTGACAGAATTTCATCACGAAGATTTGGAAAAATACCCACGGAATCGAACTCGCTCTCTTACGCTCGAAGGCGATTAGCAGTGTGGTGACATAACCACTGAGCGACGGAGAGCCCTAATTAATATTTCGTAAGTTTACTTTTTACTTTCCGAACACTATAGCGAGGAAAGTATTGTAATCATGTCAAACATCCGAATTTGAGATTTTGATGTTTCTATACGTTTCGAGATCCCCCGAGTCCGTTTTCACTATTTTTACGATGATGTATGTATGTGTGTGTGTATGTGTGTGTGTATGTATGTGTGCATGTATGTGTGTAAGTCTGTGAGTGAACACGCTAGCATCTAAACGCTTTGTTCGAATAAGCTGAAAGTTGGTACGTATACTGTAAGTCACCATAGTACGAACACTATGGATTTTGGTGAATCTAGCACTTATAGTTTTTTTTTACAGGGACACCAGGAAAAATTCTTTATCATTATGGCCTATGGGGCTAAATTTTTAAAAGTGCGATAGCGTCTAAACGCTTTATTAATCTGAGCAAAAACAATTGTACACATGTTATAGGTCACAGTTGTATGAACTGTATAGATTTTGGTGAATTTAGCACTTACAGTTTTTTTTACAGGGACACAAAAATAATTCTTTATCATTATGGCTTATGGGACCAAATTTTCAAAAGTGCGATAGCATCTAAACGCCTTATTCAATTGAGCTACAAATTTATACGAATATTATAAATCATTCTTGCACTAAATATAAGCATTTTGGTGAATCTAGCATTTATAGGTTTTTACAGGGACACAACTAAAAGTTCTTTATCATTATGATCTATGAGCTCAAAGTTCAGTAGCGTTACATAAAACCTCGTGTAATATATGAAGAAAAATACTCAAACACTCTATTGCGGTTTTCTTTCTTTTGTTTGTTTAACAGGCGATACTAAAAAATTTACGAAATAATTATTAGAATGTTGACAGGTATTATATTTTTTGTAACTAAAAAAGAAACAAGAAGCACCTTTCCTAGTGTCGGTCAATAAAGTTGTTTTCAGAATACTGATTGAAAAAGTATACAAAGAATTGAAAAGAAACAGATGTTATACAACTTTAAAAAATGAATACTTAAAGATTGAATAAAAAATTAGGAGAGGGTGAAGTTCTATTAAACAATAACTTTTAATTCTCTTACCTTGAATATTAAGACAAAATTCAATTTTCTGTTTCTCTTATATTTAGAATATCATATGTTTTATCATATGTGAATTTATGGATATTCTAGCTTTACTATTTTATGATTTATTTAAGTCACAATATAATTTCCATGTGGGTAAAGCTTTTGTCGATAATTGTAACTATAACCATGGGTTGTTATACTTCTCACCAAATACACCAGAAAAGCGAAGAAAAAAATATACACTATTATATAGTGTAGATAATTATAAGTTAAATGAATACAGAACAATATAAGCATAATAAGAAGCTGTTAATAATAGTGTTTAAAGAGCTTTGCAACCATCGTTTTTTTATTTGATTTTATGTGATGAAATCTTCTCACCAAATGAGAAATTTCTAATTGTCAGAGAGTTTGGAAGCTGATTCACATTGTATTTTATATCAGTATGATATAACAATTAATCTTCTCTTTTAAATTGCCACTTAAAGGTTTTTTTTTTTTTCAACTATTGAATCTGACACTATGAATATATAACATCACAGATCTCCACGTTAAAATAGCTAAAAGTTTTTTTTTTTTTTTTTTTTGTTTAAACATGCATTTTATTTTTTGAATCACCTTTCTCAATTTATTGACAGCCGTCTAACTCACTGTATAAGGGTGCTGCGTCTTCCCCCCCCTTTTTTTTTTCATTTCATTTTTATTTTTCTATCTTTATTTTTTAATTTTGCTTGAATAATTTGCTTTTCAGAAGCATCATTTAGAATAGGGAATCAAACGTTTTTACTGAAAGACATATACTATGTGACCTTAAAATATTTTAAAGTATTATTTGGAATTACGGCTTTAGAATATGATATTTTCAAGCCGAATTAGTTTGTAGCACTGAATTCATCTAGGAGAAACAGCGTAAAGCATAAATGATTTAAAGTTAACTCAGAGGAAAAACAACGAGGTGGTCTGTTTATGGGCTCTGTAAAAGCAGTAATCGTAGTAATAACAATTTCCTTTCCGACATACGTCATCCCCCTTCCAACTTGTTTTTAGAACTGTAGTAAAAAATATAATTAATTAATTAAAAATTTTTTGAAGGAGTAGGATACGCATTTATGAGCGTTTTAACGGATTCGGTGAAAGAAACAAGAATTAATTCTGTCACAACAAGACGATAATCTAATGTACAACACATGTTAAAGTTTTAGGATTATAATAATCATTTTTAAAAACTCCATACATTTCTTCAACATAAGAAGATTTTTGTTTTTATCAATTAATTCTGTATGAGTATTTTAATAGTATTTTTCTAATATTAAATATATATATATATATATATATAAATACATACATTTTATATAATAAATTTATTAAATATTTTATAGGTTATTATTAATTTTTTTCTTCTTGCTTTCCATAAAATTAATTTAATCTACATACTTAAATTTACAAATTTATTATTAGTATTAATACAATGCAACTAATAAAAGTATTTGGACGTATTAAAAATATCGAAAATAATACTGTATTTAAAACATAGAATTTTATTAATACTTGTGAAAACATTTAAACAATTAAAAAATCCCATAAGCTAAAAGTATTTTTAAGATTCGTACAATAGCTATAAAAAGCTATATTTTAATAAGAATCTGTCGTTTTTATTATACTTTTTAGCATTTTAAGAATATGATAATAATTTAAATTTTTAACTAAATGCTTTAATAAAATTTAAAAATCGTTTCAGTATTTTAATCAGTTTATACGTTAACGAGGGCTGCAGACAAAAATAATAATTCTGATTACTCTCTCTATATATTTTTTATTTGGTTAGAAAAAGGTGTATTTTGACAATTTTGTAATATAAATGGCAAAAAATAATAGTGTCATATATAATACATTTTATACTTTCCACATTCCTTTTGATTTACGTATACCAACGTACTAATTTTTAAAACATAAAATCATATAAAGTTTTATCGTTATGATTGATATAATTTCCTAAATTCTATTCAGAAAGAAATATCTTTTCATTTAATATAATTTTTCATTATGATGATTTAATTATTTTTTTTTCAGTATTGCTATCAACATAAATTTTGTAATGAGCAAACTTAAATCACACAGTTACCTTTTTGATTGCAAAAATCGAATTAAATAAGAACAAAATTCTTTTTAGCATACGGAATGCAACGGATTATTATATTTTCTTAAGTGATGTGTTGCCTCAGAACAAATAATCGTATTAAATCAAATGAACATTTCACGCTTCGCTGGTAAAACATTAGTGGTTTTCGATATGAATATTTATTAAGAAGAATAAAAGAAAAAATAATTATGAAGAGTAATATAATTGTATTCGGTTATTTTGGTAAATGTTTAATAAAAATATTTCATCTGAGACGATGCAATCAGATTAATGACTGAAAGGATAATTGCTAATTACCTCATTTATACTCATTAATTTTGTTATCAATATTACTTGATTAAAAATGATTATGGTAAATTATTAACATTCAAATTATTATTAGTAGTCCTTAAAATCAGACTAATTTTTAAACTTCGTTCAGAAAAAAAGCTGAAAAAATGACAAAGAAAACTCAATAAAATATTAATATGAAATAAAAGCTTTTTTTTTTTTTTTTTGAAAGGATTATCATTTTACAAAACCGAAAAGAAAAAAAAAAAAAGGAAGAAACAAATATTGTCATCTATCTAACCATCATATCATAAATCTTAATGTTATGTAGGCAATATAAATTTAGAAATATAAAATATTATAATCTTTAACCATATTTCTTGCGACCATGGAAGCTTCTGCGCAAGTGCGGGCTCAACGAGTTCACTATTAAAACAGGGGTGATAACCTTTTCGTTGAGAGAAAATAAGCGATAAGGTAACACCCAATGACTGGATGTTTACTAAATCCCAACCTGTCGGTCAACTTGGCACCCCTCCAAGAATTTGAACTTGTCCTCACTGCTAGGGGTAGGAAACGTGGTTACACTATATATTTCTGCGTGTATTTTATAAACATTTAAATCTTCATATAGTTTAAGAAAAAACAACACATTTAATAAGAGTTATTTATAAATGTAATGACTACCAATTTTTCAATCAAATGAAAGAGCGCATAATATAATGTAATGCTGATTAAATACAAATAATTTGACTTGTTTTTATATGCTTTTATAATTCTAACTTTTATATCGAAATTACTACTGTGTTTGCTTGAAATGTAAATAAAAATTTTTATTTTAATTTATTAATTTATTTTTTTGCTCTACTTTCAAGATAAAAAATATTTAATGACTAGAATCAAGGCATAAGTTTTAAAAAGCTAAATTTTTTTGCCATATATTGAAATTAATTTTCAGCTGAAATTATGTTTTCAAGCAAATGTTTAAAACTCTCTCTCTCCTTTCTCTCTCTCTATATATATATATTAAGGGGGGTGTGAGTATTTTTCGCGTAACACGTACTTCATTAATTATTTCACGTATATAGGCATCCGGTTTAATCTAAGACTATGTATTCAGGGGTTTGAAAATTCCGTTGATGATAAATATTTTAGTAAAAATCATAGCATGTTTTATTTTTAAGAATCTTTGTTATAAAACTATAACTAAATATTTTAATTCTACAATATGAAAAAAGAAATCATGCTCTGTGTTAATATTTGTTTCTATTTTTTGTATTGAGTGTATTGGTATTTTTTAAACGAAGAAAAACATTTGAAAGCCAAATTAATTCTGAAATTTAATTTCAAAAGTTGTACTGCTCAAAAGAAAGAAAGAAAGAAAAAAAAAAAAAAAAAAAAAAAACAGGGCATAATAGATTTGTGGTAGGTTTTATGAAACATGATGAAATGTGAATTCTTCTTTCACTTAAAATTACCTGAAAAAAGTGATATTTAAAAAAAGATTATAGATTAATACAGTTTTCCCAGAAAGCTAGATTTTTCACGTATGAGACAAAAGCTACATTTTCTTAATTCCTACCTCAGTTATTTCCCAAAAAATCTAGGTAATGTGAGTAAAGATCAAGGAGAATGATTTCACGAAGACATGAAACATTTGAAAAGCCGATGGAATGTTAACACGTTAGGAGATCACTGTTGGATGCTACATAAAATGTGCCTTAAAGCCGTGTAATAGACACACAGCTCTAAACGTAGCTTCGGTGTAAAGAATCAGATACGCTTAAAAGATAATGTGTGAATAACAGCCTATTTAAATGTATTTTATTAGAAGGAGCATAGAGACATAAGGAGTTTCGATTCTATTATAATCTTTCAATGTATTTTTCAGCTATTCATCCTGTGTGAAAGACCTTTACGTGATTAGAGAAAAGACAAGCATTTCTGAATTCAACTTATCAAAAAAAAAAAAAAAAAAAAGAAAGAAAGAAAAACTAAAATGAACATTAAAACAGTGAAAAATAAATAAATAAAATAAAATAAAATGAAATAATAATCTGGTGTGTCACTCACATGACTTTCTCTTACTCTGCATTTCAATACTATAATGATAGATTGCATATTAAGTCTTAAGATCAATAGCGTAAGATAATAAGTTCAATAAACTTTTAAAATAATCTAAAATAGGTTTAGAAACAATTTTATTTAATATAAAATAATGTGTGTGAGGGGGCTATCATCCTCCTCAACTTCCCGTATAATTTTAGTGCCGACATTTATGTATTCAAAAATCAAGGCTGTTCATAATTTGCCTTTAAATTCATCAATATTTTAAGCGGTGAACTAATACGAAGTTCAAAATACCAAATTTAAGTTTTCTGCAGTTATTTCAAAAATAGATATAGATCAGCCGGTAAAAATTAGACTTTCGTAATTATGGAACCTCAAAAAATGAGATAATACAAAAAATCAGAGTTAAAAATAACACTATAAAAAATGATTTGTTTGTAGTTGTGGGTATGAAAAATTAACTTTCCTTTCTGAGCTCTGTTTGTCGACATTGTAAAATGCAGCAAGGCACTTCGATCAATTACGTTCAAAATAAAAGAACGTTTGGCTCAATTTTGGATAGCTTTGTATATTGCCTATAAACAATATCCACTTTAAAAAATATTGTGATCTGAAATTTAGTCTTACATGAAAAAAATGTCTACAAAAAATTAATTAGAATTTCAGCTATTTCAATGTATAGACCCCAATATGTCAAAATTTTTGGGTAGCCTTGTAAACGAATAATAAATGATTTTCATGTCACAATCTACACAAAACAAGCTTTTATGCATATAAAAAAATTGTTCATTCCTTCTTCCTTAAGGCAGCCTATAGATCTTAAAGTGTACTTACCTGCAACTTTCCCCATAGACTTAATGTATTTAAATTATCTTGGATGGCCCTGTACACAAATCATTTGCATGATCTCTACTAAATGTTTATTGTAGCATGACACATATTTAGAATACCGAGTTTGGACTTTCTGCTGCTATTTGTTCTTCAGATATCTTGATAACAGACAGAAACACGCAGAACAACCGCTAAATATATCATTTTCGGATTCAGTTTACCTTAAAACGTGTAAATATAATAAAATAAAAAATTTCGAAAATTTGACCCCCAAAAAACACTTTCTCTATTATATATATATGGATAAGAGAAGGTTATACGATTTCGAGGACTTGTGTTATTTAACATAAAAGTGTAAGAATATTCTCTAATTTAAAATATAAATGCCGTTGCATCTTTTCAGTTTCGTTTGATTGGAAATGAAACTGAAAAAAACTTTAAAGGAAACGTTAAAATTTAAATTTATTTTATGTAATTAATCTACTTTGTTTAAATTAAAAAGCAGATTATTATTATTATTATTATTATTATTATTTATGCTGCATTTCGAAATGTAGAAATGTATATATTAATGTATAAAATAAGCAACTGAACACTTTATTATTTTTGTTTGCTTGTTTCTTTTTGTTTCTTTTTCATTTTTTTTTTTCAATAAAGATATTTATAACGATTGTTTGAAGTTATTTCTTATATTTTTCGACTAATAAAATGAAAAAGTTTCATATATCCATATATATATATATATATATAGATATATATAGATATATATATTAATTATATGAGTGAATGATACAAGTTATCTCAGGAATTTTATTTTGACTAAAATTAATTTTTTTTCAAACGAAATGGTACTGAAATTTTTACAATTATAAGAAAAGAGCTTTTTTCATGAAAAACGTAAAAAGAGAAGTCCCATTAAGACAACACTCTAACAGTGAAATTTCCCCATGAATAGTAAGAAAGAAAAATACTTATTTGAACAAACGAAGTAAGTTGCTTTCTTTATTCAGTAACAAGAATCATTAGAATAAAAGACTCCAGGCAAATTTAAAAGCCAGAAATTTGTTCGTAACGAATTAAATGGTCGGAATAAAAAGTTAATAGGTTGGTAAAATGTCGTTTTTACGATCATTATTTTTTCTTTTGGTATCTTATTTCTTGTTTATTTAAGTGTAATACACGGATTATTATTCATTGTAGAATTTTTGCGTTAACTTTTTTCATAATTGGAAAAATTCGGAAAAAAAAAAAAAAAAGTTTTGTCAAACAGCTCTATTTATTAATATTTAAATAGATTAAAAAATTAGATTTAAATTTTTTATATTAAATGTATAATAAAGATAGAGGGGTGATTATTGTAACAGTTAAATTATATAAAGTACATGGACTTTTTTCTTTAAATACCAACATTGGTTTGTTTCGTAGTTTTATTTTCACAACCTCTGCTATAAACCGCCAAATTATATTCAAAATATTAAGCTAAATTGTAAGCAAACTTTAAAAACTTATAAAATTTCAATAATGTTTAATTAATAATTATATGAAATAATACAATTAATAAAATAATACAATTGTTATAAAATAATGCAATTAATATAAACTCAAACCGAATGAATTTACGAATAACTCATTTATTTCTTTTTTCTCTTGCCATTTATTACATTTTTTGTCACAAATTTCTTCTTCTTAATTTACGTGAAAGACGAAAAACAAAAATGCTCGTTCCTTAGATAGCATTGTCATGGGTCTTCCGTGTGTTTAAATCGCCAAATATCTCAAAACGCGCGTCGGTTCTATCCAGTTTTAAGTTAAAGTCTAGTTAAGTTAAAGTCTAGTTCAGTGAAATCAACCTGAGTAGTTGATCAAAGTTTTTGATCTTAGTCAGTACTTGATTGATATCCAAGTACAAATAATTATTAGTTTCATGACTTGTAAGTTAGAAAGTATCATTCTTTTTTCATTTCTCACTGTTCTTTTAGGGTAAAAGAAAAGAAAAGAAAGAAGTCCTTACGGATCTGTGAAAAGCACAGGTTAATGTATTTTTGAGGTATGCATATAAGAAACATGATGGGATGAGTTGATAATTAAATTCAGTTGATATTTTCATATGGACTATGTATATTGCAAATTTCATAGAAATCACTTCATAAGTACACCGATTTAAACATTCCAGATAGAAGCTACATTCTATAACCGAAAAAGCGACGCATCAAGAAGGAGTAATGCAAACTGGACACAAATTGACATGCATACAGGTTTCAATGGAAAATCCAAAATTTTAAAGTTTGGCTGCAATCGAATGAGTAAGTGACGCTGCAGCCCATCTTAACTACGCAATTGGCAGAATATTAAAAATGAGAATTTTTGATTCCAGGTCATAAATTCTTCGATAATTTCATTCCGTCTACACAGATAGACTGTAACTATGCCTCACATGCAGGTGCGCGAACAATATGTGCAGATGACAGCATTTGAGAAAGGTGTGTAGCTGGGCTCAAAGAAGCCAGTTGGTTTAATCTGTGAAATGTTTAACAATTGGATAGACTCGATGCCACAATTAGATGATATTGACAGGAATGGGTGAACAATGGCTGAACAAAGCGTCAGGGAGGAAGCGGTCGGCCTAGAGATAGGACAGAACGTAAGAACCGACCAATCGTCAGAACGGTACAAAAAAGCCCCAGTTCATCATTATCATCGATCCTACGTGCAACTGGTAGTTCAGTGACTTCAAGGACCATTAATAGGTAATTCAGAGAAATGGGGTTGAGCTCTCGAAGCCCGTTGTGCGGACTACTATTAAACTTTGTATACCGACAAGCACGTTTTAAGTGATATTAGGATCGTTCGAACTGGAATGTCACTGAATGGAGTAGAATTGTCTTCAGTGATGAGTACCACTCAAATCTGAGCCCCGATGAGCAGCGAAGACGCATCTGGAGACGCCTCGAAAAAAAAGGGGATTCCAACCCGACGGTCGCCAGCTATACGGCCCGACAACCAGGAGTGATTGTATGGAATGTCATTTCATTTCATAGCAGGACACCTTTGGTTGTCATCCGTGGTATCTTTACAGCACATTGGTACGTCGACGACATTCTATGTCACGTTGTTTTTCCCTTCATAACACGCAATCCTGACAGTATATTTAAGCATGATAATGTCCGCCCGCGCACCGAGATAGTTTCTACTGCTTGTTTCCCTGCTTGCCTAACATTTATTTGGACAGTAAAGTCGCCGGATCTCTCTCCTACTGAGGAAGGTTGGAGTATCATGAAAGGGGTCCTACAACCAGGTTCGGGTTTTGCCAATCTAACGCACCAATTGAACAGAATTTGGCATGATATCTCGCAGGAGCATATCTGCCAACTCTACCAATTAATACAAAGACGAATAACTGTTTACATAAGGTCAGACGTGGACCAATGCGTTATTGACTTATTGAATTTGTGAGACAGTTTCTCTTGATTAAACAATCCAAATTTTCTGAAACTGTAATTATTTGTTTTTCTTCGTGTATACATCACATCTACCAATTTTCGTCTCAGTTGGATTACTCTTTCTTAGTGCGTCGATTTTTTTTTTTTTTTTTTTTTTTTTTTTTTTTTTGTTATAGAGTATATTTTAAATCAAAATGGCTCATCAAGATTATTAATAAACTCGGTTGAGACATTCACATCAGCTACGTGCATAGTTTCTACGAATATGTACGAGATTCATGCAAATTTCAGTTTAAAATTTTCAAATGGACATTATTTTAACACAGTATGGTGGATAAAGATGAATTTTAAGAGGCAACAAAAAAAAAAAAAAAAAAAAGGCAGATTGAAACACTTAACTAAGTTAGAAGCAAAACATATAATTCTATACATAAAACATACATATAATTCTATACATATTCATAAAACATATAATTCTATGCAAAATAGAGTTTTATTTATGTCAACAGGGTTTATAAAGTCTATTCTTCCAAATAAACACATATGATAAATGTGTTACGTTCTTTAGCGATGGTTATTATATTCATTTCTTAAATTTTCTTTCTCACGTTTTCTCTCAATATTTTAAAATTAATTTTTTAACTTGATGAGACAGAAAAAAAAAAAATAAATAAAAATAAAAAGTTTTTTTCCTTAGTTTGGTTTAAATATACAAAAGGAATAAACAGTGAAAGGAAAATGTTTTTTTTTTTTTTTTTTTTTTTTTTTTTAAATATGCAGTTGCGTCCTTTGCCTCTGTTACTATATTTATTTATTTATTGCATGTTTTTTCTCAATTTTAAATTTTTAAATTTGTTTCTAACATTTTATAAGTTGTTGCCAAAAAAAAAAAAGAAAGTGATTTTGTTTATATATATATATATATATATATATATATATATATGTGTGTGTGTGTGTCATTCTACAGAAAACGCAGGTTTTAAAAATTAGAATTAAAAAAAAAAAAGTTCTTTAAATTTTTAAAAAATTAATTTATTTTGCTTTTTTTATACTTATTTCTACCCCCATATAGTTGGACACATACTTTTGATTATTTTTTAACTTTTTTTTGTAACTGAAATTTTGAACGTGAACGGAGGATACATACATGTAACGGAGAATACACCCTTATGATGTATTTCTACAATTTAAACATTTTACGAATGTGCACATATTGCTTTTGTATATTAAATTAGTTACACTGATTACTCATGTAAAATGCTTTAGTATAAAACATATTAAAGAAACAGTTTCTGCAATTATTAATTTCAGCACTTTTCATTTTAAGTTATTTGTGCCAAATTTTCCCTAAAGACATATTGTTCTCTTTTATTCATTCATAGTAAGTTGCTTCAGGACTTCAACAACACCACTTAAATATACTTCTGATATATCATCCTTTTCGGAGAAAATAAAAGTGTCATTAGAGCATTTTTGCATGAATTTTACAGTAAATTCATTATAAGACGTTTGTGATATAATTAAAGCTACATAAAATTTGAAGCTTTTCTTGCCAGCTAATTTTATTATCACATAGTTATTTGGTGCTATCTTTGCACTGCTTAAGCCATTTCTCATCACTTCTTCATTAATAGCTGAAAAAAAAAAGAATAAGAGCTTAAATGTTACAACCTTAATAATAAAGTAATTTGTTAAATTTATTTATTTTTTAATGATATCCAGGAACTTTTTATTAAAAAACAAACAAACTGTATGTTGTATTAAGAACATAATTTAGACTAATTAAAAATTAAATATTAGACTTAAAATTGATTTTCTATAAAAAAAATGTATTCTCCATTACTCATTGTGTATCCTCCATTACATTTATATTGTAACGGAGGATACATATACGGAGGATACAAATTGCTATGTTTTGTTTTGTACAGGGTTTGTCCGGAAAGTAATAGGACTGATTTTCTTCCGCCGCGACTGTACTTCGGAGCGTGCGCGCACCGACTGGATCCGGTAGAGGGCGTTCCTAGCTAACGAACGAGTGGCTGGTCAGTTGTCTCCGAGCACCTGGAGAGTCAGGACAGGCTTTTTCGCGCGACGTGTTTCTGTGAGTGGTGCAAGCCGACCCCCAAGTGAAAGTGACCCCCAATTTTTGAATAACGTAATCACAAGTGACGAGTCATGGATCTTTGAGTATGATCCCGAGACAAAGAGGCAATCTTCCGAGTGGCACACGCCGGCGTCTCCTCGCCCAAAAAAGGGAAGGGCAAGGGAAGGCCTTTTTTGGGCGAGGAGACGCCGCACAGTGGATCGAACAATGGTAAAATACGAACATAGGCCCAAAAATCAACCTCTAAATAACTGATATTTTACAGTGAAATAATTTAAAAGAATGTCTAAAAAATACAAATATATGGTTATTTCTTCAATTACACGAAGTTTTGTTGTATATAAATAAGTTCAAAATGAAAACTTTCAGAAATTAGATTTTTCGATGAATTTCAATGACTTTATTTGAATAGCCATCAAGTGGCACTTACGATAACTATGAAAAAATACGAAATAAAAATACTTTTAATAATGTCCTAATAAAAGTTTAAGGTACTTCTGCCAACATTTTGTTGGTTTTTTTATGTTGTGATTCACGCATGAAATGTGAATATAAAATTAACAACAAAATTAAATTTATAAGTTGCGTAACTTTTTTTGTCCAAACTTGTCCAAAATTTCAAACACATTTTACTACTCCCAAAAGTATGCATTTTAATCTGTGAAAAGGATTTGCGCCATAAATCGCCACTTTTAGAGTAAAATAAAGTTTTATTCTGTTTACCCTCAAATTATCAATCGAGAAATGTATCTGAATAACTGTATTCATCATTAATGACAGAAAATATATTAAAATTTTTATCGTGAAAATATTATAGAATTTAGATGATTAAAATAAATTTAATAAATCAGAAATTAATTTTATTTTTTTAAATATTTAATAAAATAATTAATTTTACTTTAATGGTACTGAAAAGTACCGTTGGACCCAAAAAAGGAGGGAAATGTAAAAAGTTGCCGTGATCTGTCATAAAATGTTAAAATTAAGTAAATGTTTAACGTTAAATAATCAAATGTTAAAACTAAATAATGTAATAACATATTACGATTTAAAGTAAAAGTTCCTGTGGTTCAGGAAAAAGTTCCTTCCTTTGCACATTTCTTTTATTCGTTCTCATGCTTGAAATCAGGGGGTCAGATGTTAATAACAAGTGATGTAGCAAATCTTCGTTACAAGCTCTTCGATTTATTTTTCTCGTGTGGTATTCTCTGTATTTACGAAACTCTTTATTTCGGGCTTCGCTAGCTTCTTCTGACAATTGTCCAGTTGGAATAGAAAAATTTTCTATTATGTCTTTTCCATGAATCAATAGTTTGTGAACTGAAGCTGGCATATAGTACCACACATATTTTGAGACACATTGTTTCGCTGTTTCCAGTGCAAATTTTTCAAATTTGTCTCCTAAATTTCCCTTCCAAAATTGTCCTCCTAAAAATAACAGAACCTAGAAACAACGTTTTTTAAAATTTCTTTGATAAGAATTCACTTTATTTGCTTATTTGTTTAAAAATTATTTCTGATAGCAAAATAAAACAAATAAAAAATCCAGTTCAATCAAAAAAATTCATTAATTATTGATCGCCTGCCTTCCATAAATCTTTAGTAAAATAAAGACAAAAGTAATTTTTTTAATAGAGTTTGTCAGTAAATGCCTGCATGAGTTTTCTATTGAAAAACTACATAAAAAAAAAGAAAAGGAAAAAGAAGAAGTAATCTAATGATATATTTATCATTGTGTGCTAAATTAATTGTGTTACAAATATAGATTTTCTTCCCGAAATTTTTATTTATTTTCTTTTATTCTCTTCTTTTATACAACATTTGTTTCTTTACCAGGTATGTTTCTAAATACCTATTTGCAGCAGAAAAATATGATACCGCTTAACCCCTTTATTAAACCATTTTTTCCTCAATTGGCAAATTAAACTATTTTCACGAATAAAATTTGATGTAAAGTAAAAAATTCATTTAGCCTATTAGAAATAATTAATTTTTCTTCTGGCATCTTATTCTCTTAGTCAATCGCATACTTCTCACAACCCATCGTATTAGCATAAGCAGGATTGTCACAAACAACTACTTTTTAATTTTTTTCCTACTAGAATTATCAAAATAATTTTCATAGTGATGTTTTTCCAGAAAAATGATGCACAGGAATCATTATTTTAAAAAATTGGTGCCAGGTGAATAAAACGATAACGAATTTGGTGGGGAAAATATTCCCTCGGCCTTATAAAGGGTTAAAAAAAAGCATGGAATCGCTTTAACTATCATACATATATACATATTTAAATCGAAATGTGACAAAAAACACCATACATAGATAATAATAATACCATAACGTTCCTATGTTCGCCTCTGCCTATACTTCGATCCACTGTGCGCCGGCACGTGCCACTCGGAAGATCGCCTCTTAGTCTCGGGATCATACTCAAAGATCCATGACTCGTCACTTGTGATTACGTTATTCAAAAATTGGGGGTCACTTTCACTTGGGGGTCGGCTTGCACCACTCACAGAAACACGTCGCGCGAAAAAGCCTGTCCTGACTCTCCAGGTGCTCGGAGACAACTGACCAGCCACTCGTTCGTTAGCTAGGAACGCCCTCTACCGGATCCAGTCCGTGCGAGCACGCTCCGAAGTACAGTCGCGGCGGAAGAAAATCAGTCCTATTACTTTCCGGACAAACCCTGTATATCCTGTTGATTTAGGGTTAACACATCATGCTGATAAAGTTTACTTAAAAAAGTTATGAACTATTAACTGAGAAAATAATTTTAATAAATAAACAAATATTATCTTTTAAAATCAAGAACGGAGGATACACAATGTATTGGACCTATTTGACTTCAGAGAGAATAATACATAAATTCTTACCTACTAAGATGTTTAGCTCCACTGCGAAGAACAGATATTGAAAATGACTGTCTGTGATTCTAAATCTCTGTAATGAGTTGACACTATTGCCATCTATCGGAAATTCTTGTATTTAATTGCATTCTGAACGGAGAATACAAGAAAAACTGTGACTGTAATTCAAAGGATAATTAATGCAATACTTTTTTTTCTTTTGCAGCAAAATTCACTTAAACTGTAAAAAAACCATCTAATGACTGAAACTGCTCTATATTAAATATTATATTTTTTTGGATTCAACAAATAAGTGAAAGAGTAAATGGAGGAACATATGCTCTGACATGTAACTGAGGTATACAAGTATCCCTCCGTTCTTTGAAAAAAAAAAAAAACTTATAAAAAAACAATAAAAACATCACCAGTTTTTATTAATTATTTTAAAAAAGTCTTATAATATTTAAAATCTCTTAAGAGAATATTTTAAAATAATTATTTTTAAAACTAACTACCCCAAACCAGAAATATTACGTTTTTTGTAGAATGACCGATATATACATAGTGAAAAGTGTAAACTTGGTATTACAAATATGTATCATATAGGGATACTACACTAAACTTTTCTTTGAGATCAAGCAAATGGTTCGTGTACAGGAACACCCAAGAGAAAATAAATAGGTTACGTCTGTGGGAGAAATTCCAGGTAAGTAGAGTTTAAATATCCGTAGACTGCACTAAATCAAATGAAACGAATATACATTTTTGATATGCGTTAAAACAAATTCCATGTAGAATATGGTATAAAAATTATTCACTTTTCGTTTACAGGGCTACACAAAAGAACTTTATTACAGTGTGACATTGCTTGAAAATTGATGGAAATCTACTTCAGGTTATTAATATAGGATTATACTTGTGTGCACCATGTGATGTGTATATATGTTTTAGAAGATATACAGGGCTGCCAGTATTTAAGCCATAACATTTTTTTTTATTGTTAATGGAAGTGATTCACTATACGCAAGCGAAGTGTGACGTGACTGACCGTCTGTGGATGCAAGAAAAATATTTCCTATGCTAATCGTCCATTGGATTTTTTGTAAAAAATTATTAAAAATCGAGGAAAATTATTTCCCGATTTTAATCCCCTTATTTGGGTATTAGTTATCGTATGCGTGTGTTAGATTGAGTTATTTTGCTGTCAAATTGACAAAATCTTAATATTTAATTTCAAAACTCTGTCATCCTTGGCGTTTTTTGTATTTAGCGATCAAAAACCTAATATGAAAATACACATGCCAGATGCATATTTTCGTAAATTCTATTGTACGAAATGTTGTTTCATATTATTCATTACTCTCTTAATATAAATTGTTAAAATACCCATGATTTTTGAAAGGAATTAAATATGTTCGCCAAATAATTCGGCGATATTTTTTTTTTCTGCCAAGGGTGACCGATATCCAATCTATTCCGATACCAAATATTAGTATCTTTTATCAGATACTTTATTTAGAAAATTGAAAACAAATTTAACTTCAAATTATGATAGAATATTTATCATTTTCCTTTTAATTAGTATATTCGTTGGATATTTATTGAGTAAATATCATCCTTTGAAATGAAATGTTTATGTATTCAATCGAAATATGGAAGCTTGCCATGTTTTTTTCTAGAGTTTTGAAATTTAAAATTCAAATTTTACCAATTTTACAGCAAAAACAACTTAATGTCACGCATGCACACGATAACTAATACATATCTATACCCAAATATCGGAATTAAAATCGGGAAATAAATTTCGTCGATTTTTAATAATTTTTTACAAAAAATCCAATGGGCGATTAACATAGGCAAAAATTTTCTTGTATCCACTGACGGGCAGTGACGTCATCACTTCGCTTGCGTATAACATTTTACCATGTCCAGAAAAGCTGCTCAAGAATTGAAATTAATTCCTCATATCCATATGGTAAATTACTTATATTTTTAAGCGGTTTTTTGTTTATTTACGTTGTGAGGTTTCCTGCAAACCGAAGTCACGTTTTTAACGTTTAACATTTGTCTGTGTCTGTTAGAGTGAATTAAAAACAAATATTTTCAGGCGATCCAAATGCTGTATTTTAAAGTTAATGCGTTTGTTACAAGAAACGTTTGTTCAATAATGATAAGTTTTAAGGAGTGTTGCGTGAGAAAATTGTTGGGGCGGTAGTCCCCCTCATATAGAGTTATTTGTCAAATAAAGCTGTTTCGAAGCCTAATTTGAATTGTTTTATCAAAGGTTTACATAAGAGTACTCGTTATCTTACCCACTAACGTCCAGTCTGTATTTATAGTATTAAATTTCAGGGTAAGAAAAAGTTGTGTGTGTGTGACATACCAAATTATTAATTTTGTTTTCGTTGTGTTAGCATTTCAAAAATATTGAAACATTGTGCGAATTAATAACCTTAAATTGTAATCATTTATTTGATATTGTACAGTATCTATATATTTTTTATTTCTTGTTGATTAGCCTTTTTTTAACCCTAAAAGGCACCCAGTTCCATGTGCGGAACACCGACTTTAATCGTTCCTATAGCTATAAAACTATTAGTAGCGACCTCTCTTGACATCTTGATAGAAGCTACTGACATTTAGCAGTGTAGTCATACGGATCTTTACTAAAGATGTCGTTCGTGTTTTTGTTATAGTGCACTCAGTGTGAAATTTGAATGAAAGTGATACGTTAGTCGTTTGTCTGAATTCAAAAATAAAAAAGAGAATAGTTATTGAACAGTTTTGACTCGAAAAATGAAATACTGTGTGTTATAACGAAGTGTATATTTTGCAGAGGTAAGTTTTTTTTTTTTTTTTTTTTTTTATATATTACAATAGTAAACGTATGAGTAAATCATATTTTTATGTATGTTCGACATAGCTAAAAAGTTGATTTTTCCATAAAATAGGGTTTTATTTTTATTTTTATAAGTTTTCCCTATCTTCTGATCACTAATTACAACCTATATATTTTTGTCGCGCACTAAAAAAAATTGAGCCTTCTAGGCTTAACCCATCTTTAAAAGGATTTACATAAATGAAAAATGGATTATAAATAATCCAATCATTTTTATCGAAGGAAAAAAATATGTCCTATTAAATGTCGTTTAATGATTTTTCCAGGAATTCCAAATTCAGATAAGTAAAGCATGAGCTGCAATGCAGACATATGAAAGTGCTTTTTAATAATACGTTCGCTTTGTTCAATCGTAAGTAGGAATAGAGATGAAATGGAGCATTTAATATAATGTATGCGTATTTTTATATATTTTCTTCAGGCTAATCTATGTGGTTTATAAGATAAAATTTGATTGCTCCTTTTCTGTTAAGTTATGAATTTAAAATGTCTTAAAATATAAGTATGATAAATGAAAATTTCTGCCTATTGAATAAAAGAAGCTTAAATGTCAGCTACTTAAGACTTTTTCATTTGAAAGTAACTATATGTAAATAAATACAGACTTAAATAATTAAATACAGACAGAATATAAATAAATATCTATAATAATGATACTTAAGGGCCCTATTCACTCACCACCGTCGGAAGCCGAAGCTAATGTTATTCTATGGGAAATTTTTCTTTACAAATAACTTATTAACTAATATATATTTTTAAATTCTGTTTTCACATTCTGAAAATTCCCAGTTGTTAAATGGACGGGCCTTTAAATTTTTTTTTTTTTTTTTTTTTTTTTTTTTTTACTTTTTTATATTTTATTTTGACGCTGCAAAATACGAATTTTCAATATGTGAATTATTTTCATTTTTAATTTTGCAATTTCAAAGTAAAATATTAAAAAAGAAAATACATTTTTAAAAACGGCCCGTCAATTTAACTGTTGGGAATTTTCAGAATGCGAAAACGGAATTTAAAAATATGTATTAGTTAATAAGTTATTTGTAAAGATAATTTCCCCATAGGATGACATTGACTCGGGCTTCCTGCGACGGTAAGTGAAGAGGGCCGTTAAGCAGTATACAGTTGAAATCTACTACTATTTAGTTTATATTTACATAAAAGTTCTTGTAAGTTATAAAATTTAAAAGATGCAAAACATCAATAATAATAAGAGGTAATTATAGAAAAATCATGTGTTTGATCAATTATACAATTTATAAATAAATTATAGAATATAAATGATACATCGCACAATCACTGTAAATTAAACATGCTCAATTACTTCAAACATTTATTTACTTGAAATAATCTTCAAAATTATTTGCTATGCATATTTCGGTAAAAAATAACATTTTTTTTATATAAAACCACTAATGTTTATTGTAGACACATGTGAAAATTTTCTATTCCAACATCTTTATTTCAAATAGTATTTAGTATGTCTTATACAAATATGTTTTATTGAGAAAAAAGAAATTGTTATTGTTTCCCTATTAATAACTATCTTCCAATTTGCTTGGCTACTGGCGAAATATATTACTTCTTCGAATAAATACATTTAGCGAAGTAAATTGGAAATTTATTGAAAGAATGTAAAGAGAGGGAAAGATTAATGGATGGTAAAGATGTTGGTAAATTCAATATGTATTTCAAATGAGCAAAAAACAAAACAACTTTTATTTTTATCTAATGAGAATACTTTTAAGGGGGAAAATTCTCAATGCATTCCCTGAAGCTATGTTTAAAATATAGTAAACAACATTTGTATACTGTACAAATTATTGATATATTTACGAGAAAAATAAATAAATAAACAAATAAATAAAAATAAATATTATAAAATAGTGCGTTATAATTGACAGGAGGCTTGGATCTAGATAAATAAATACATGAATAATAAACATCTTGAACGCCAAAGGAAATAATAAACAAGCATGCTGCTGTTTCGATAGCATTTAGCGTATCGTCGTGAGTGCATAATCATCACCATCATCATCATCATAATCATCATCACGGGAGCTTAGGGAGTGCCTGCAGTGATCGAGACCACCGCTTACCTCCACCTGAAAGTGTAGAAGCCTAAAGATGGGTTGCAGGATCAAACAAGTCGGGATTCTTGAACTAAGATGAGCTCATTACGTGAGCTCTGCGTGATGATATGATAAAGAAAAAAAAACATTTTGAAGACCAAGCCAGTGTGAGGAGTGGCAGTAAACTGAGAGGGGTGGGGGAGATCTGACAGCTATAAATTACATGATGGAATTTAGGAAGTCCGCTTTGTCTAATATATATATATATATATATATATATATATATACATTTTTTTTTCTTTTATTTCCTTTAAAATTAACCTGAGTGGATTACATACAGTCCTGCCCCATAGCCCCTTCGGCCTGTCTGAGACAGATTTGCCTTGAAAAAAGCACCTTTAGAGCTCCTGGATAGGAAACTGCATGTTTTTCTAAATTTTTGCCTAACAATAATTTAATACTAAGAATGATTATTTACAATATTTACAATTATAATAATTATACAATAAAATTTGCAAAAAAGAAAAAGTTTACGTTAAGGTTTAAATGCGCAGAAAATACAATAAACTATGTACAGTTGGAAGAAGTGTCCCTAAGAGTAAGGTAACTGGTAGGAAGGTTTGCTGAACGCGACTGTGAATAAGCAAAGAGTGCTGCAGACGTCGGGTGGGGGGCGCCAGAAGTAGAAGAATCGAAATTCTATCTACGGATAAACTAATTTGGAGTTAGAATGCTGTGTTATGTGACCCCAGAAGGTTCACGCCTCCGACGCTTAGAGATAGGTACAAACCCATCCTCTCTAAGAAGAATAACAAGGTTTCCGTTCCCTGCCCACACGAGGATCGTATCTCTTGATGGCATTTAACACAGGATTCTGAGCTTTGGGGATAGACCTGTGAAACTTCAACTTAAGTTTCTTAATAGCAGAATAGATGGATTTAATTTTCAGGTCTTTGTGAATGACGTCATTACGGACATAGCGAAAGGCCTTAACATACCTACGCAATTGCTTATTTTGGAAGAATTGAAGTCTCTCAAGGGCTGACTGAGAAGCTGAAACGTACACAACGGACCCATAGGTCGAGATAGCACGGATCATGGATTTGTATAGTAAGAATTTGTTCTTGATGGAGAGGCTGCTATTCCAAGCAAGTAGATAAGAAAGTGGGGGCATGGCACATTTAGCTTCAGTACTTTCAGTACTTTCGAAATATGCTTGTGCCGTAATAATTTGGAAGTGAGGGCATAAAAGAAACGAAACAAAACTTCTCGTATATGTAATAAAGGAATAGGATTTTTATGACTGTTTAATCAACCAATAGAATTAGCAGATTGTAGGGGATTAGCCAATAGGAGAAATTAAATGGTAATCGTGGAAAATTTAGAAAATTTTAATAATGTGCGGATTGGTAGTAAAATTTCAGACAATAAGACAAAGTGGGTACAACGAAATCCCAATTAACAGGGTTTTTAAAATTCTTACAAATGTAAAATTCTTCAAAGAAATAAAGTTCAAATGTAGATTTGTGCCTCTAGTTCCACGGGTTCGCACTCAGTCAGAACAAACACTTCTATCTATATACAGATAGTGTATAAAATTTTTAATTTTAATTTTAAATATTTTTCTGACTGAATTTGAGAGCTATTTAACAGTTTATCGAGTAAATATTCGTTACTAATTATTTAAAAATTAACTTTCCGTTTTACTATACCGAATAAATATTGTAATTTTCAAATAAATTCCAATTTAAAATTGAAAGATAATTATTGGCTTTGTTAATTTTAAGCTTATTTTAAGCATATTTATTGTAATGTAGAATTACGATTGAATAAGAAGTAAATTTGCTGAAAAATAAGTGTGAAAATGAGGGGATACCAATTATACTCCGGAATAAATTAGAATTTTTTCCGAGCTAGTTCAGAGTAAAATGCTAAAATCAAACTATAACTTAAATTTCTTTTGTATATTATTCGTTTTATTGTGATAGTCTTAAATAAAATTTATTATTTTATTTAAGACATTCTATTTAAAGACATTTTATTTAAAACATTCAAATATAAATATACAGAATTTAAAAACTTTTTTTTATTTTTTTATTTTATGGAAACTTAATACACAAATAAATAATAACTTATCAAAATTTAAAACATAAATAAAATACTGGATTAACTTGATTTGAAAATTAAACATCAGTAGAGAGACAATTAAAACTTAGATTTAAAAGTGTACAGAATACATTCTTTAGTAAGCAGTTGTATAAACCTATTAAAAGTAATATGAGACAGAGGTTACTTATGTAGTATAATTAATAATCTTAATAGATAAAATGCATAAAATTAGTTCAGTACCGAAGTATATTCGCTCAAGATTTACGTTTAATGTACCGTAACGGGAAACATTAAGAAAGTTTTGTTACTTCCGTTCTGCTAAATTAAACTTTAAAATATCAGCTAATAGGCATTGAACACGATTATAAGCAATTAATTGTTTTTAAAAAATTATTGAATTTAATGTAAACATTTTCGTATACGTTAGTTAAAAATTTATTTATAATGTAAATGTATTTTATAAAGCATTACTATTTTTAGTTTAAAGCATTGTTTATGTAATTTAACTTCTTACTTGTTATTAGATTTTGAAACTAATGATTTTATCACATCATTTTATTTTTTGTTTTTTGTATTCTTAGCATAAAAATATATTTTAGTCATTTTGCTAACCAATAACTTAAAATCGCAACGTATCTGAAGATAGTGTAATAATTTTTTATCAGTATTGGTTACCTGTTTTCAATGCATTATCAAAAGAATTGACTCGATATATAGATCAACACATAGAACTCTTCTTTTTTTTTTTTTAATATATTGAAATGAATAAATGTAAAATACATTATAATGGTCTGATCTTTTTCGTGGAAGAAAAAAAAAATAACAAGTACCTACCCTATTAAATTCTGCTCATTGATTTTACCTCCAGTTTGAAATTCAGAGAAATATGATATAGGCTGTTAAAGGTAAACAAGAAAGTACTTTTTAATAATACATTAACTTTGCGCAATCGAAGTGGAATTGGATAATAAATGATTCAGATGATTTAATTTCACATAAGCATGTTTTGATATATATATTTTTAGAAAGACATACGTGGTTTTCAAAACGAAATTGAAACGTCATTAAGATATTATTTGAAAATTCTCAAAGATATGAAAAAATATCGAAAGTATCAAAAGTAAGAGAAAAAATTTAACTGAATTGGAGAAAAGAACTTTTTAATGACGCATGTTTAAGAAGTTGTTCTTTGAAAGTAGCGAAATATGAATAAATACAACTATTAATATCAATAATCGTGATATTCAATAAACGTACAGATAAAAATTATCGATAATAAATTAAATTCACATGAAAGTGCTTATAATTTATACAATTTAAAAAGACACAGAGATAACTAATAATGCTACAAACAAATACATAAAAATTGTATTTGTAGAATAATATATTTCATAAAAATTTCCTGGAAACATGGATTTAAATAACACGTAAAAAATTCATTGTAAATTGAATGTGAGGCTCATGATAATTATTTTCATTCATTTTTCATTAAACCCATTTTTTTTTATACATTTTTTGCTATCTTTAATCAAATATAAGTTATCTTTATCGAAAACAGCTAATGCTGTTGAAGGAAGGTGTAAAATCTTAGTACAAATAAGATTATATATGTGTCAAGCTAGCATCCCATTTTTTGGAAAATATATTTATTTACACTCATATTTGTGAAAATTGCAACACCATGAAAGAATTGTCAGAAACTAAGGAAATTTATTCCACATATTACTGATAGTGGTACAAATAAACGATCAAATATACAAGACAAAAAAAGCAAAAACAAAAAGAAAGTCTGAAATCAGTACTTTGTGTGTCCACCACGCTGAGCGATCAGAGCCTGAACACGTCGTGGCATTGAATCGTACAGGTTCTGAATGAAATCCTGGGGAATGGCATTCCGAATTTCTTTGACTCTACGCCAAAGTTCAATCTTACTGTACGCCCCACCAGTTGTACGAGCGAGTCGCCGATCAATGAATTCTCGAAGGGCGACATACTCGAAGGGCGACATATCCGGGGAATAAGCAGGCCATGGAAGAAACGAAACCTGTTGTACACTGAAGAAGGCTTGTGCAGTTCGAGAAACATGTGCACGGACAATGTCCTCCTGAAATACAGCATCCGGAATGCGTCGAAGAACAGGAAGGACCTCTGGCTCCAAAATTTCCCTTGTGAAGCGATCACTGTTGAGGTTGCTGCAATGTGCACTAGGTGGGATCGACAATTATACCCAATAGCTTCCCACACAATTTATGCTAGGCGTTTGATGGCGCTGGATAACACACTGTGGGAGCAAACGTTCCCCCCTGTAACGTCTGACGCGTGCTCTCCCATCATTGTACTCCAGATTGTAGCGAGATTCATCAGAGAAAACAATTTGTTGCCACTGGGCACGCCACGTGCTGTGTTGCTGAGCCCATTAAGGTCAGTGGCGTCTGTGATTCAGTGAGAGGAGAATTCTGCGTAGAGGAACACTTGCACGCAGTTCATGTTGCAACAAACGACGACGAACCGTGGAGTTAGACAACAAAACACCTGTAGCCGTGCTCCAACGTTGTGCTAACAGACGAGAGAACGCTATACAGTCCGTCACAGCCATGCGGATGAGGTGTCTGTTGTCTCGCGCCGTTGTTCTATTGCGTGCCCCACTGCCAGGTTTTCGGCCTTGTACGAACTCCGTTAGTTGTTTATATGGCATCCTTCGCTTTGACGAGGCATATTGACCACCAATGAAACATTTACAGCTGAAAGAAGACTATAAATAGATTTTAAAGTGCCTTTGCAGTCCTTTGTATATCTGGAAGAAGTGACTGATAAGTAGTCGGTTCTCGTTTCACGCATGCGCAATCATTTTGTAATTCTAATCATTTGCATGCCTTACCTCACTTTACATTTCTTGTAAGTTTGGGTCAATTTGTATGATCCCTTCATGGTGTTGCAGTTTTCACAAATATGAGTGTATTTCCTACACTAGCACGATTTATTCATAAAAAAGAAAAGTTTTAATTTAATTTTTTGTATTAATAATTATATTTTTTTTATCTTGCTGTTTGATTAAAATATTCTTTGTCCAAATAAATAAATAAAATCGAATATTGTTGAATAAAAAGCAAAGTACGAAAAATAATTTTTAAAAATTAAGGTATTTACAGTCGGTAACAAAAGTGTCCGAACACTAGCAAAAATTCCTATGTAAAAAAAGTACACTTCATACGGTTTTGTTAAAGAAATCCTTATCGAATCATGCTCTTATACAGACTAAGATTCGACAAGGATTTATCTAACAAAACCGTATGAAGTGTACTTTTTTTACATAGGAATTTTTGCTAGTGTTCGGACACTTTTGTTACCGACTGAACTCTGGTAAATTTAATATAAACGAAATCAGCATATATCAAAAAACATTTCATACGTATTAATCTAGAATAACATGCAAAAATAATGCTCGATACATACATCTATCTATACATATAATAAAATAAGATGTTTGTGTGTGTGTCATTGTGTATGTATATCCAGAGCTTTTTAGGAAAACGGCTGATCGCAGAGCTACACTTATTTGCATGGCAAGCTACACTTATTTGCATAATGATCTCTCCTGATGCATCTCGAAGCCCGATTTTCAAATTATTGATTAGGTTTTTCTTAATTAATTAAAATGTGAAAATAATAACCTTCTAATTTCTGATAAATTAGCCATTTAAATTTTATCCATAATTTAATTGATGGCAACTTTTTTCGACAGAAAAAAAAAAAAATACATTTACTTAAAATGAGGAAAATAAATTAAAAAAATTAGCAAATAAATTAGAAATATCAGTCGTATCGTTACAAATAAGATACCAAATAAAAGGGGGGCGATTTTTGTGAATCCGACGGACTAGACAGCTTATCGATCGGACAATTAGATTTTTTAAAATTAACTAAAGTATGAATTTTAGGTGGAAACAGCAGAAGAATGTATGGAAACCGTCTGAAGGAAAAAAAAATCTGCTACTCATTAAGTCACATATTTTTGAAGTGGGAATAAAAACTGCAGTTTTCAATTTTTTTTTTTTTTAATTTACTCTCACGAACAAAAAATATAATATACAGCCTGTACAACACAAGACCAACTTGCAGCTCAAATTTCACCAATTTCGGTTAATAAACAAAAAAGTTACTTTTTTTGCAAATTAAATTTTATTCCAATTTCGAAAAGATTTATGTGATACGATATATTCAGAATTTAGGTTTAATTTTTTTTTTTTAATAAATTGTTTAAACTCTATGAATTATATTTTTATTTCAAGTTTCATTAATAGATCCTCCTGGGCAATTTTTTAAGTTTTGGTGTTGAAGTACACCGAATTTTTTTCGACAAGAAGTTTAATATAGCAACAGTCAGTTTAATCTAAGTAGCGCATCAAAAATATAAAAAAATGTATAAAGTATTACGAAATGGAAAAAAAAATATGAAACCTAAATAGTAGTCACATAAATGTTTTATTTTTATAGAATGTTTATAGAAAAAATGCAGTTTTAAAGATAGCAAATTTATTTCAGCAAGCACTATTTTAAACCTAAAAACCATTAAAAATATAAACAGAATAGGAATGATTCTTATATACAGGGTGTTTATAAAGTTCCGGACCTATTTTAACGTTTAATAACTCATAAATTAATAAAGATAGATTAAAATTAATAACATAAATGGTTAGATAGACTCAAAAAGTTTCATGACCCTTGTCAATGAACGTCCACGTATGCCCCCTTCGTCGCACGAAGAATATCAAGTAGATAGTCAATTTCACGCCAGGTAGCGGCAAGCATGTCGGCATCCACAGAGGCTATTGCGGTTGTAATTCTGATTTTTAGGTCATCAATGTTCAACACTCTCCTCCTGTAAACATTGTCCTTTACAAATCCCCAAAGGAAAAAGTCCAGCGGCGTTATATCAGGTGATTTGGCTGGCCAAGGAATTGGACCTCCTCGCCCAATCCATCTTCCTGGAAAACTGTCATTCAAAGAACTACGAACGATGGTACCCCAATGAGATGCATCTTGTTGCAAAAAGACATGTGGCTGAAGCTCTTCTAGTTGTGGAAATACGAAGTTTTCCAACGTGTCTAAGTATACGACTGATGAGACCGTCTTTTCTGTAAAAAAGAAAGGCCCAATGACTCGCTCGTGCATTAGTCCACACCACACATTAATCTTTGGTGAATCCCTTTGTGCCTCACGGTATTCATGGGGGTTTTCAAAAGAGTCAAAGAGTAAAAAAAAAGTCAAAAGAGAGAAAAATGCAATTAATAAGCAGACGATATTTAGAAAAGTACAGATATATAGAGCGTGTTCAGTAGAGCGCCCGATCCACGACCGGTCGATTGATTCCGAGCCAAAGCGTTCAGTGGTGTCGACCGATCCAGAGTCACATCGTTCAGTGGAATGGACCGATCTCGACCGGTCGTGGATCAGAAAGCCCAGAAAAATTTCTTGATCCATTGGGTCACGTGATGGATCAAATACGAAATAGGATGAAAATCAGGCTCTGACTGACACTACGCAGTAAAACCCTGAACAATGAACATCTGTTTCTGACAATGATTGTTTATTTGTTTAATTAGCTGAGGATTAATATAGATGTACCTATTTATATGCATTGTTTGTGCTGTAGAAAATAAGGTAAGTAATTCCATAAAATGCTAAAGTATATTATGTTTATTTATTTATTGTGTAAAAAAGATTTTTTACGTAATAACGATTTTCGATAAGTAATTTCTTTTACTAATGAACGTAACATTTAAACATAAAATTAAAACAAAAATTTACACAATTTTTAATTGAAATAAAAATTCTTTTTTTTTTTTTTTTTTTTTTAATTCGGACGCTATCCTATTTTGTTAATTTAATATATAAAAATAAGCTGGGAAAAATTAATTATTTCATTTTTTTTTTCGGACAAAGCTTTTCATTTATGCGATTGTTTTTTGTTTACAAATAGAAAAGTTTGTAAACGATTGTATTTTTTACCTTTAAAACAATACGTTAACTATAAGTAAATAAATTAAAATCCTTCCACATATTTTTTATTTTGGTAAAAATAAGTTTAAGATGTCAATTATTAAATTTAATAAACAAAACAGACTGTAAAAAAAGTAGCTATGAAATTATGCAGTGTTTACATTGCTAGTTTATTTTAATATTCAGTCGATAATAAGAGGAAAAGCTCATTATATTGATTCATAAATCGAAGAAGAAAGTAAGACTATTTTTTATATAAATCCATTATATTAACTAAACAGCATATTTCATATTTTATATAATTTATTTATCTATTTATTTTTCAAAAACGTTTTTGTTGTACATTTCTCTTCATAATAAAATTCGAAGAGAAGGAAAGGTGTTTTCTTATATCAAGAAGTGCTCATTTAAGATAAATCCACTCTGCTCCTTTAAAAATAAATGTAGCGGAACATTTTTAACATTTTCATGATTAAAATTTATACGTGAATTTAGAAAAATCATAACCAAAGTAATGTATATTAGTAATTTATCAGCACAATCAATTAATAGCTTCTTACTTTTTGTTAGCAGAATACAGAATTCTACATTAATAAGAAAGAAGTAAAATTGTTATTACATAAAATATCTTTCTTTTTTTTTTTTTTTTTTTTTTAAGAAAAAACGTAATTCCATAAAACGCTAAGCTATAGCTTAGCGTTTTATAGAATTACGTATTAAAAGTCCAGACAAAATAAACAACAGAAATACAATAAATAACATGCTAATACAGGTCAAATTAGATAGATGGCGCTGCTCCAATTACGTCAGAATTGTTCCAAATCGTTCAGTAGACGCCTGGCCCGGTCCAAGAGCGATCCAGGATCAGTGACGTCATTGCCCGGTCGCACTGATCCATCTCGGGCGCTCTACTGAACACGCTCTTGGACTGGAAAATGAAATTATCTGAAATTAACCACACGCGCAGACGATATTTGCAAAAGTAAAGATATTCAAACCTGAAAAGAAAATATATGAGTAATTTCATGAATAAAGGCCATAAGTTTGTTTATATCTTCGTTATTTTATGAGTTATTAAACATCAAAATGGGTCTGGGACTTTATAAACACCCTGTATAAACAAAAAGGTGCCTGATAAAATTGTTAGCAAAATAGTCTTCCCCTTTTCATACAAAAAAAAAAAAAAAAAAATCCATCGCTAATATGGCGACAAAAATTCAAAAGCCGCCAATGGACACGATAATGTTAACCTATTTATTTATTTTTTTGTATACTAATCACTATGCTAATTTATCATACAAATAAATGAGCCTCTGTGTGTGACTGCGCTTGCACGCTGTCGAACAAAAATATATGGTTAATTCAAATTAATATTTAAATAAATAAATAAAAATAAAAATATGTTTAATGGGAAATGTATAAAACCATATAAAGGTTAGGTGTCTAAAATACGGCAGAAATAGCGCTCATAGCATATTGTTACAAGGGATTAAGTCTTATTGTTACAAAGGATTAAATATAAAATTGTGACAAAAATTCAAAAGTCGCCAAAGAGAGCTATAATAAGGTTGTACTATGATCAGATTTACAAACCATGAAATATATATAACCACAAAAATTAATTGTCTATGCGACAGACGTAGCCAGTCATAGCATATTGTAATACTTGGCGTGAAATTGTTGTCATTTTATAGTTGATTGGATAAACAAAAGAAACCTAGAAAATAACGTAAAAGCAAATATTATGTGCACCACGTATAGTGTTGTTAATATGTAACTGGTATTAAAATATAAAAGAAATACTACAAAAAAATTTATGCTATGTATTTCGAAACTGTTATCTACTAAGCACCTGAATGGAAGCCCACTGGTATAGCATTGTCGCAGGTAAAAGGGACAGGCGCCTGAGATTTAGCGGATGAACAAATCGCTGCCGAAGGCAGCAGGGACCTGAAACGAAATTTTGAGCAATTTCAGTATTTTGTTTTATTTTATTTTTATAAAGTTATATAGAAAAGAGTTTCCTTTAGATTTAGTGTCCAGTGAAGCGGGAAAAGCCTGCTTGTATAAATTTATATATATAAACATTTGTATATTGCGCAAATTACTAACAAACCACCAAGATGATTTATTTGATGAAATGATCACTTTTGATCAATGCTTTAAATTTAAGGTTAATGCAATATAAATTTATTAAATTAATTTCCAAATAAAGAAGAAAATTTTACACTCGAACTATAACTTAGTAAAAAAACGTAATCAATCATCAAATTTAAAAATTTTAAACTTCCGTAAAAATTGTAGATGTTTAAAGATAAAATATATATTAATCATTTCTATAACATAAATAACTATCTTTCTCGTCAAAATCGAAACTGTAAAGTCTGCGTAAAAACTTATAGTGGTTAAACACAATTTTGAATCACTGATAAAAGCTAGTCTTTCTTTTGCCTCCAAGGTAGTATTATGTGTTTTTTGCACATGAAGAAGAAAATTCACGTCTTTTCGAAACGGGTAGTGTTTCCTTTTATTTTATGGTGTGGGAAGAAGATTTTATATTTAAATAACAAATTAATAGTATACTTAGATGAAGAATTTTTCGAATGTTAAAATAGATTAAAGAATAAATTGGAAGGATCGAATTTTACGTCGTAAAGATATGGATAAATAGTTTTTAAAGGTACCTTAGATTGAAATGTAGCTAGATGGAAGGTTTGAAGCTGAATGAGGGTAACCAAATTGATTGTTATTTATTTATACTTTTATTCAAGGATAATGACGTTGGAAGATTTTCTTTCAGGCTCGGTTTCAACAATGTTTCAAACCTTAATAATAAGAGATTTCTTTTAATCGAAGAGGGCTCTAAGAATGTGATGTCTCATACGCTGAAAAACTAAAAATCATGCTGATAAGTCAAACGTTAGATGTCCGTGGGAAATTAAGATGGCGAGGTTTTTGGCGAATAGTTGAACGTCTTAGGGGATAATTCTGAAAAAGTTGAATTATTCATAAAAGAAATATAATTGTATGTATGCCGATTTTTGTGGGATTTCAGCACCACGAAACCCTTTTTTATGAAGCAAAACTGGATTATGTTTTACGTTTATTTATTTATTTATTTATTTTATTTTATTTGTATTTATTTTTTTACACAAATGAAAAAATCCATTAAAATGTAATATTTAGGTTTTTTTAGTGCCTGTTTAAAGTAAAATATAGTTCAGAAATTAAAAAAAAAAATCACTTCAACAGATGCTGTAAGCTAAATAATCTTGTTTATTAATAAGATAAGGATAAAATCGGAAATAACTAAGGAAATTTTAACATTATTGGTCAGAAAATTATTTTGTAAAGTGGTTCTATATGGGTATGTAATAAAGATTGAAAACAGAAACTTCGTACACAAATTGATATATACTTTTTAGATAATATTTAAAAACTACAATTATTTTTGAATGACTTTGTACAAAGTTCAATATTTTAATCGAAATTATGGAATTGGTGAGATGATTGATGGAACATATTGCAAAATTTAATGGTGTGATTGGAATGTAAAATGTTCTAAAGCATAAACTAATTGTGAATACATAAAAAAAGAACCTTTTTATTAAAATCTAAAAATTGTTAAAAGTACATGAAAAACAGCATAGATAATGACTGTTTGCTACATACAAAAATTACATTTTAAAAATAAATAAAATTTATACAATCTGTTTTAAGCAAGAGTTTTTCCGTTTTTGCAGGAATATTTTTAAGAATAAATTAGCAAAAAATAAATTAGTAAACTGATTATTTCATATAGATTTGCATTAACAATAGAATAAATTGCCAACCATGCATTCTATAATAATAATAATAATAAAAAAAAGAAATTCTTTATTAAAAATATGTTTATTTATTTATTTTCAGTTAGTTTTATTTATTATTATTATTATTATTTATAATTTTTTTATTTTTATTTTCATTTTTTGTTGAGTTAGGCCTTTTTTTTTTTTTTTAACTCGAAACAAAAAAGTTAAATAATAAAAATACTAATAATAAATAAATAAAACGGATGTTTTAAAAGTATTTTTCATAAATTAATAAATTTGTTATCCATTTTTCTTTTGATAAAAAAAATATGGAACCAAATATTAGAATAAAAAGAATTACTTAAAATATATTTTTTTTTCTTTTATATAGAAAGACACTTAATTAATGGATATTTGTAAATACGTTTTTATAAAGTAAAAAAAAAAAAAAAAATCTTTTTTATGAAAAAAAAAAAAAAAAAAAAAAAAGTACGTATTTATATTTTATTTTGTGTGTGTTTTTTTAACATGTTTTGAAAGACTTGAATTTATTTTTTCTCTGCAAAACGAAACATAGTAATAAATCATAAATTAATATAGATATATATATATATATATAACACGTGGAAAAGAAATTACGAAATTTTAAATTAAATGAATTTATATATTATGTTTTCTAGAAGTATATTTCAATTTAATGAACTGAGATCTAAATAAAAACTCAAAACAAATATATAAATAAAATAAAATAAAATACTAAATATTAGAAATAATAAGTAGAAAAATAAATTTGTAATAATTATTTAGATATTTAATAATCTAATATGCATTAAAATCTAATAATTTTAAAAGTTATTTAATAAATATTTGCAAAAACTATAAGATAAATTCAACGGAATTAAATGATATAAAATTTCGAGTACTTTTTTTTTTTTTTTTCCATTTTATGAGTAAAGTATTATATAGATAAAATAAACATACATAAACATAAAAGAATATTAGAAATGTTGGACAGAAAAATAAAAATAAAAATAAAACAAATAAAATAAAATAAAATAAACAAATAAATTTACTCATTATTTTTTTCAAAAAATACAAAAATAATCTAGTGCATGTGAAAATGCAATAAATATATCGATAGACTTATTCATTAAATATATGTAAAGAAATGTAAAAATTGTCAGTAAAATTATATTTTATAAAATTTTAAGTAGATATTTTTGTCCTTATATAAACGTAAAAATATGTAAAATATATATATATATACATATATAAAGTCATTTTTTGAGGCACCCATTTCCGCGATCCAAATCTGACATCAAATAGTCGATCGAATTCTCTCTATTAACCAACTACATTAGAAATAGTCAAAGAAGGGGTTTATGTAGCTAAGTATAAGAAATTCATTATAAAAAGTTAAAAGCGAACTAATAAATACTAAAAAAAACATATAAAAGTGACTTAAAATGGCAAATTTAAAGAAAATTCGTAAAGCCTTTTTAACCCTATAAAGCTCATTTTTTTTTTTTTTTTTTAGTGCGCGACAAAAATATATACGTTGTAATGAGTGATCAGAAGATAGGGAAAACTTATAAAAATAAAACCATATTTTACGGAAAAATCAACTTTTTATTTCAGTTCCACATACGGTACACTGAGCCTTAACTATACTTTCGGTATTAAACTAGTACAATTGAATTGTTTTGGAAATAGTATTGTATATGGGACACACATACATAGAGCAACACAGTATTTTTTTCGAGTCAAAAATGTTCAATAGCTATTCTTTTTTTTTATTTTTGAATTCAGACAAACGACTAACATATCACTTTCATTCAAATTTCACACTGAGTGCACTATAACAAAAACACGAACGACATCTTTAGGTAAAGATTCGTATGACTACATTGCTAAATGTCAGTTGCTTCTATCAAGATGTGAAGAGATGTCGCTACTAATAGTTATAGGAACGATTGAAGTCGGTGTTCCACATATGGAACTGGGTGCCTTGTCGGGTTAAGACACCCGCTTTCGAGACATAAAATTGTCCTACTAGATCTGGACACATATGTATTTACCTGAAGTAACCAAATATTTCATACGAAAGAATATCTAAAAGAGAATTCAGATAGCAAGTTTAAATAAAATAATTTAAGCTTTTTTTTTTTTTTTTTTTTTTTTTTTGTGAGATAGGGATTTAAATTAAAATGCGATCTCACTTCCGGCTTTCAATGACTTACTTTAAGTCTTTGCAATTTTAATCAAAATTCGGGAAATACATCTGTACACAAAGCCTGCCTTATCATAGATTTGTTATTCTATCTTTTTTTACTTTTTAAAGATATGATAGCCAAAAGGTTTCTCCCCCCCCCCCCATACACACGTACACACACTGAATAGCTTTTTACACTCAGGAACATTAAATCATGTAAAGCAAATAAAAATTTGATATCGAAATTTTGTATCGATTTACTTCCATTACATACAATAGTGGAGTAATGGAAGTAATTAGGCTTCTTCAGCTAAGATTAGCAATTGGAAGCAGCAGAATAAATAAATTTTTGTTGATTATATATGTTACAATACTACTCATTTATCGCTTAAATTCGCATTATTGTAAAGAAAACTGTTGTAAAAGTAATCTCCTATTTTTTGTACAGTATATTATCATAGATATAGTAATAAGACATAGATTGATCTTTGAGAGGGGGGAAATGATACCTTTTTTAATCGGGAAAAGACGGCCATTTTACTCTCTTATGGATGTATTTCCACAAGTGAATATACACGAGTGAATACACATAGGTAATTTAGCAAATAAAATTTATGCACTAAAAGTGAATGAAAAACTCCAGACACCCCTTTTTCTTTCTTTTCGTTTTCCTTTCCTTTTATTTTTCTTTTTTTTTTTTTACTATATTCTATACTCATGTCTGCACAAAACTGTCTTTCTTTCGGCATTTATTATTATTATACTTCTTTGAGATAAAAATCGTCTGCATTCATCATGGAAAATAATTTTAATAAATTATAATTTAATGAATTATTTGTATTGCGCAAATTTGTATAGGTTATATATGTAGGAAAGTCTTGAGGTGGCCACAACATACTAGTTATATATTAAAACTTTCGCGGCTGCTAACTACATTTAAAAGAATTTTGAGAACTCCATAATAATTACTAATATAAAACCTTAAAAAATATTAAAATTGAAAAAAAAAAAAGTATCCCATTAAATATGAAAACAGTAATTATCTCGTAACAATAACAAAGCAACTGATTATAAAAATTATATTTTTCATAAATTACTCGAATATAACTTATTTATGGAACCTACCTCATTTCCTTTCATATATTTATTAGAACACTTAAAAGTCGCGCAATATTTCGCCACTTTTAAAATTCCTTACCACTTTATTCTATTACTGTTTTCGAGTTTTAACTCTCTAATGGCTGATGCCAAAAAACTTTTTTGGCATCAAAAATCTTTGCTCGTTAACATGGGGATGATAGATCTACATAAATTACTATATCTAAGTATATTAAAATAATCTAATTATTTGCTATAATAAATCCATTAGGCTGATGCTGTCATTTCGAACGTAAAATAATTGTAATATATCGGGTAATGGATATGGATTGCACTTACTATTATTTGTACGTGATATTTGAACGCTAAACTTCGGAGATATTATGAGATTAAGGAGTAGAGAGCTAAATCACGCCCGTGTTTTTGGTGAGGTCGAGATAGAAAGGAGTAACTTTAAAATGCTCCGTAGCATAATCAATATGCATTTCATTAAACTACAAAGGTCTTTAATATTTACATCAAGTTTATATTTACACTATTAAATAAATTATTCAATAAAAAACAATAAATTAACTGATTCTTGAAAAAATTAGAGGATGGAAATGTTTTTATAAAAACATTACATTATTATTATTATTATTATTATTATTTTATTATTATTATTATTATTATTATTTTATTATTATTATTATTATTATTTATTTATTTTTTTTTTTTTAACAAGAAAAAAAATCACGTTTTCATGCAATATGTTTTTAAAAATATTTGATTGTCATAGTAATATCGAATACTGATAAGTCAGAAAATCTAGAAGCACGAGCAGTATTATTTCACGCATGACTGGAATCCTTTTTAAATTAATTTTCATCGTTATTATTTTGTATAAAGTAACTTTTAATTAAATTTTTTAATAGATAATTATTTCAAAAGGTTTTTAATATGAAAGTTACTCAAAGAGCATTATATAGATTATTTTTTATGAGAAAATATCCCCACTTTAAAGCAGAAAGAGAAATCTTAAGATAGTTTATTCTCCGATAAATCGATATCATATAATATTCAATTGCTCATAATACTAGAAAAAATCCGTGGCATTTCCATCTTCTCGATCAAAATGAAATATGGCATAGCTAATATTTTTTTCTACTGTGAATTTCATTAATCATTTTATTTACGTACAAAATAAGATTTATCTATAATAATAAATGGAAAGGTTTGTCTGTCTGTCTGTCTGTCTGTCTGTCTGTCTGTCTGTCTGTCTGTTCTTTTATACGTTCAGCCCCTATTGAACGCAGAAGTACAAGAATTGACATACGGGTGCTCTGGAGCCTTTCCGATGTTTTCCTCGAAACAGAATTTAAAAATCTTAATTAGTTTCGGAGATATTAATTAAAATGTTGACCCATGTCGATAGAACAATGACCAAAAATCCTTATTGCTTAAAAAGAGGCATTCTATCAGCATTCAGCAGACGATTTTAACGGCTGTCTCGAATGGAAACAAAACAGGTGCAAGTCATTAATGTCACATGATCTTTAACTGGGGTTAAAAATTGCAAATTTCAAAGTGCTTCAAATTTTCTTTTTCGTACACAACACTTAATATACAACCTTTTCAGCACAAAACAAACCTGCAGTTAAAATTTCATCAAATTTCATTAATAAACAAAGCAGTTACATTTTAATTGCTAATTTAATTTTATTCTAACACGTAATATATCTTTCAATAGGCGATAGGAGTTTCCATAGCAACAAAATACATTTGAAGGAACTAAAAAATACTTTTTCTTTCTCTTTTTATTTCCATTACCCGACTACCGTGGTATAGGTTTTGGCGAAATAAAAAATATTTATTTTTCTTTTTACTTCCATTAATAAAACTACGTAGATAATGGAATTAGAGATTTCACGTGATTTACATGTTTTATAATGTCCTGATTAGGTTTTCTTTTGTATCACAGCTACTAATTAAAATAATTTCATAAGTAACACATTATTTGAAAGCTTTGTTGATTTGAAATTGAACAGTAGATTACAGAAATTTCTACCGCCAGATATTTTAAAATTTCGATATTTCAAATTCCAATTAAATTATTTTTGATACATCATTCGAAAGATATTTTAAAGTTCTTTTAAATAATCGAAAGTTTTCACCAGATTTACACGCTTTGAGGTTTCTTGAATTAGTTTTCTTATGTATCTCAGCTACTAATTAAAATAATTTCATGAGTAATACATCATTAGGAAGATTTTTTAGATTTGGAATCAAACAGTGGAATACAGAAATTTGTACCGCCAGATGACGCTGTAATATTTTAAAATTTCAAAATTTCAATTTCTAATTATGATTAAATTATTTTTAATACATCATTCGAAAGATATTTTAAAGTTCTTTTAAATTATTGAAAGTTTTCACCAGATTTACACGTTTTGAGGTCTCCTGAATCAGTTTTCTTTTATATCTCAGTTATTAATTAAAAAAATTTCATAAGTAATACATCATTTGAAAGCTTTGTTGACTTGATACACATTTTAAAGTACTTTTACATTATCGAAAATGGAATTCGAGATTTCACCCGATTTACACGTTTTGAGGTGTCCTGATTAGGTTTTCTTTTGTATCTCAGCTACGAATTAAAATAATTTTATAAGTAATACATCATTAGAAAGCTTTTTTGATTTGGAATCGAACAGTGGATTACAGAAATTTCTACCGCCAGATGGCGCTGTAATATATTCAAATTTCAATATTTCAATTTCTAATTATGTTTAAATTATTTTTAATGCATCATTCGAAAGATATTTTAAAGTTCTTTTATATTATCGACAGTTTTCACCAGATTTACACGTTTTGAGGTCTCCTGAATTAGTTTTCTTTTGCATCTCAGCTACTAATTAAAATAATTTTGTAATTAGTACATCATTAGAAAGCTTTTTTGATTTGGAATCGAACAGTGGAATACAGAAATTTGTACCGCCAGATGGCGCTGTAATATTTTAAAATTTCAAAATTTCAATTTCAAATTATGATTAAATTATTTTTAATACATCATTCGAAAGATATTTTAAAGTTCTTTTAAATTATCGAAAGTTTTCACCAGATTTACACGTTTTGAGGTCTCCTGAATCAGTTTTCTTTTGTATCTCAGCTACTAATTAAAATAATTTCATAAGTAATACATCATTAGAAAGTTTTTTTTATTTTTCTTTTTACTTCCATTAATAAAACTACCGTAGATAATGGAATTACAGATTTCACGTGATTTACATGTTTTAGAATGTCCTGATTAGGTTTTCTTTTGTATCACAATCAGTTTATTTATTTATTTATTTATTTATTTTTTTTTTTTTTTTGTATCTCAGTTATTAATTAAAAAAATTTCATAAGTAATACATCATTTGAAAGCTTTGTTAAGTTGATACACATTTTAAAGTAATTTTACATTATCGAAAATGGAATTCGAGATTGGCGCTGTAATATTTTAAAATTTCAATATTTCGAACATCATTCGAAAGATATTTTAAAGTTCTTTTAAATTATCGAAAGTTTTCGCCAGATTTACACTTTTGAGGTGTCCTGAATCAGTTTTTTTTTTTTTTTTTTAATCTCAGTTATTAATTAAAAAAAGTTCATAAGTAATACATCATTCGAAAGCTTATTTTAGTTGATACACATTTTAAAGTATTTTTACATTATCGAAAATGGAATTCGAGATTTCACACGATTTACACGTTTTGAGGTGTCCTGATTAGGTTTTCTTTTGTATCTCATCTACTAATTAAAATAATTTCACGAGTAATGCATCATTTGAAAGCTTTGTTGATCTGGAATAGGCTGTAATATTTTAAAATTTCAATATTTCAAATTCTAATTATGATTAAAATTTTTTTAATACATCATTCGAAAGATATTTTAAAGTACTTTTATATTATCGAAAGTGGACTTTGAGATTTCGCCCTATTTACACGGTTTGAGGTCTCCTGATTAGGGTTTCTTTTGTATCTCAGCTACTAATTAATTGAACAGAAGATTACAGAAATTTCTAACCGCCAGATGGCGCTTTAATATTTTGAAATTTCAATACTCTGAGGATTTTTCATCTTTTATTTTATTTTCTTTTTCTTCTTTCTTTCTTTCTTTTTTTTTCTTTTTCTTTTTTTGTTATTTTAAACATGATTTAAAAAAAAAAAAAAAAAAAAGAAAAAGAAAAAACTTTCGCTCAATATTCATACAATTTAAAATGGTCTAATTATGTACATTAGAGACATGTTTTCATAAGATGACCTTTTTTTTATTTTAAATTTTGAAATGACTTTTAAAATGATTGAAAAAAAAAAAAATAAAAAAGAAAAGGAAGAAAAAACTTTCGCTCAATATACATATAAATAAAAAATAGTGTCATTTTGCACATTAGTGTTTGAGACTTAGCTTTTCATTAACAAAGAAAATTTTGCGGCACCTTTAAGCTGATGTTCACACAAATTTAAACCCCAGTAATTGAATTATAATGTAGTTGTGCACATTAGATTTGGAGACAAAGCATTTTCATAAACAATTAGCAATACTGCATAATAGAGCCAACTCTCGACTGATATACACCTCAATGTGTAATTATGTACATTAGATTTTAAGACTTAGTTTTTCATAACAAAAAAAAAAAAAAAAAAAAACTTTGCGCCACCTTTAAGCCATTATATTCACAAATTTGAACCCGAGTAATTAAATTATAGTGTAGTTGTGCACATTAGATTTTGAGAATTGACTTTTTCATAGTGACCCCTTTCGACTGATATGCATACAAAGTTTAAACTACTGCTGATTATTATCATCACTACTACTTTATTTTGTATTAAAACAAATTTACACATGATTCATTGGCGATTTTGTCTAAGATAAATAAATATTAAAGTAATTAAAACAATAAACAAATGCTGCCGTTATTTGGAAATTGTTCTCAAGAACAATTTTTAAATTTATTTGTAGAAAAAAAAGTAAGAAAGAAAATGTATATTTTTACTAATATTTCTGTATTTATATAGATTTAGTGTAGAATTTATATCTAAAATAAGAAAACTTAGAATTAAAAATGTTACAGTCGCTAACAAAATTATTGAAGTGTAATTATGTACATTAGATTTTGAGACTTAGTTTTTCATAACAAAAAAAAAAAAAAAAAAAAAAACTTTGCGCCACTTTTAAGCCGTTATATACACAAATTTGAACCCCCGAGTAATTAAATTATATTGTAGTTGTGCACATTAGATTTTGAGACTTAACTTTTTCATAGGGACCCCTTTCGAATGATATGCACACAAAATTTAAACTGCTGCTGATTATTATCATTATTACTACTTTATTTTGTACTAGCAGGCAACGCCCGCTTCGCTGGTCCCTATTTTTAAATGAATCACTATAATTTCTGAATTCTCAAAATTGCATTAATTTTTAACACGTGAAAAAAAAAAAAAAATCTGGTATGAAACAACCACACGACTTCCATTACGCACTATTACACATATTATATGCATTTTTGAGAGATAATGCGATCAGAAAACATAAAAGTGAACTAAAGATAAAATCGTTAGAGCCGTTTTTGAGATACCAACTTTTACAAAAAATCAATTATTGACCGGAAAACAATAATTACATACAAAAGGATACTTAAAAGTGCGTTAATAAGGCGAGTTTGAAAAAAAATCCGTACTGCTGTTTTTAAAGGAACGCCCTTGAGAGACCTGAAATTGAGCTATTTATACAGGACGCCTATCAATTTTTCTGAACTAACCAGCTGTATCATTCGAAAGGACATCTAATAGAGTGTTTATATAGCAAATTTGAAGAAAATCGTTAGAGCCGTTTTTGAGATACGGAGTTACGGTCCCACTTCCGGTTTCCGATGTCCCACTTCCGGTTAAACTCAATTATTGACAGGAAAACAATAATTACATACAAAAGTATATTTAAAAGTGAGTTAAAATGGCGAGTTTGAAAAAAATCCGTACAACCGTTTTTAAAGGAACGCCTTTTGCGAGCCCTGAAATTGAGCTATTTATACAGGACGCCTATCAATTTTCCTGAACTAACCAACTGTATCATTCGAAAGGACATCTAATAGAGTGTTTATATAGCAAATTTGAAGAAAATCGTTAGAGCCGTTTTTGAGATACGGACTTACGGTCCCACTTCCGGTTTCCGATGTCCCACTTCCGGTTAAACTCAATTATTGACAGGAAAACAATTATTACATACAAAAGTATATTTAAAAGTGAGTTAAAATGGCGAGTTTGAAAAAAATCCGTACAACCGTTTTTAAAGGAACACCTTTGCGAGCCCTCAAATTGAACTATTTATACAGGACGCCTATCAATTTTCCTGAACTAACCAACTGTATCATTCGAAAGGACATCTAATAGAGTGTTTATATAGCAAGTTTGAAGAAAATCGTTAGAGCCGTTTTTGAGATACGGACTTACGGTCCCACTTCCGGTTTCCGATGTCCCACTTCCGGTTTTTCACATCTACTAATTAAAATAATTTCATGAGTAATACATAATTTAAAAGCTTTGTTGATTTCGAATCGAACAGTGGATTACAGAAATTTCTACCGCCAGATGGCGCTGTAATATTTTTAAATTTCAATATTTCATATTCTAATTATGATTAAATTATTTCTAATACATCATTCGAAAGATATTTTAAAGTTCTTTTAAATTATCGAAAGTTTTCACCAGATTTACACGTTTTGAGGTGTCCTGAATTAGTTTTCTTTTGTATCTCAGCTACTAATTAAAATATTTTTCATAAGTAATACACCATTAGAAAGCTTTTTTGATTTGGAATCGAACAGTGGAATACAGAAATTTGTACCGCCAGATGGCGCTGTAATATTTCTAAATTTCAATATTTCAATTTCTAATTATGATTAAATTATTTTTAATGCATCATTCGAAAGATATTTTAAATTTCTTTTAAATTATCGAAAGTTTTCATCAGATTTACACGTTTTGAGGTTTCCTGAATCAGTTTTTTTCTTTTTGTATCTCAGTTATTAATTAAAAAAAGTTCATAAGTAATACATCATTTGAAAGCTTATTTTAGTTCATACACATTTTAAAGTACTTTTACATTATCGAAAATGAAATTCGAGATTTCACCCGATTTACAAGTTTTGAGGTGTCCTGATTAGGTTTTCTTTTGTATCTCATCTACTAATTAAAATAATTTCATGAGTAATACATCATTTGAAAGCTTTGTTGATCTGGAATGGAACAATAGATTACAGAAATTTCTACCGCCAGATGGCGCTGTAATATTTTTAAATTTCAATATTTCATATTCTAATTATGATTAAATTATTTCTAATACATCATTCGAAAGATATTTTAAAGTTCTTTTACATTATCGGAAGTGGAATTCGAGATTTCATTTTATTTACAATTTAAAGTGTCCTGGTCAGGTTTTCTTTTGCATCTCAGCTAATTGAGTAAGACCGTTCAAAATTGGTATATGCAAGTTAATTAGGAGGGGCTGGAACGGTGGGGAAGGAATAGGCGCGCAGCGCGAATGGGTTTGGGACACGGTGCCAGTTTTTACCCGATGATAATTTTTTTTTTTTTTTTTTTTTATTTTCTTAATAATAAACGTTTGAGTTGAGAAGGAGTATGCGTGTACAGCGCACGTATATCCTCAAACGTGCGCACGCAGCGCGCATGGGTCTGTGCTGCAGAAGGCTGTGGCGTCCCGGTGTGAGTTTTTACCCGATGCTAAATGATATATTTTTTAATTCCTTTTCTTGAGAATGAAAGTTTATGAGTAATAACATGGAATTTTGAGAAGTCATAAGTATGGTGAAGGAATACGTGCGCGCAGCGCACGGGTCTACGCTGCCGAAGGCAGTGGGGACCCGGTGCGACATTTTTCCCGATCAGATTTTTTTTTCTCTTTTTTTATCACACGATAAAAATTAATGCAATTTTGAGATATTCATTAATTATTGTGATTTATTTAAAAATAGTGACCAGCGAAGCGGGCGTAGCCTGCTAGTGTGTAATAAATTAAGTAGAATGGATCAGTGTTGCCATTCCTTTTTTGCTGAAATATTAATATTTTATGCAAAAAGATGTGATATTAATTTTTTTTTTTTTTTTATTATCTTTATTATTATTGCTATAATTATTTCAATATGCACAGTGAATGAATAGATGAATTTCAGTATATTTCTGTACTGATTCATAATACATCGCAGTTAAGATATTCTAATTGATTTGGCTTAAATAAAATTAAAAAAAGCAAAAGTGATTTCATTTGAGAGATATGTAATTAATATATATATATATATATATATATATATATATATATATATATGTGTGTGTATATATAGTATTTTTTTTTAAGAAAATAATTTAATTTCTTATTAATATTTTCTAATAAAATAAGTTTATTTGCATCCGTTGAGAACACTGAAACATTTAAAAACAATGGGGAGACAAAAATTAAATAGTTGTGATAAATAACTTTACTATTACTTGACAAGTAAATACTCTTGGGATTATATCAACAAACAATTCAAATTTCAATATATACGGTGAAAACACTTCCATTTAGTCAGCGCGTCGTAAACTCTTTAACAAGGCTGAATTTCAATGCATAATTTTGATTTAATATATTAAATATTTTAATATGAAATTCTAACATAAAATTGAAAGTTCACAATAATGTAGAATATTTCAATCTGAAGCTCAAATAGTTCATTAATTTCCAATTTTAATTTAAAACTCAATATACATGCTATCGAGATAAGTAAATTAACACATTTACCAGGAGCATTATCTCTCATGTGAATAAGTTTCATCCTTTTACAATGAAAGGGAGGAATTTAGCTATATAGGATTAAACAATGATTACTTTGACATATTCAAGATGCAAGTTCTAAAATTGTGTGTTTTCAATTATATTTATTCCAGTAAGAACATTTTAGTGATTTTAAAATTTCATTTATTCCTATAGACAATTTTATTTCACTGCATTTTGTAAAGAAAGACATGCAAATCTAATATGTACCCTATTGCTGTGGGTAATTTTGATAAAGAGTGAAAATTATATAAAGACTTGAAGGAAAATGCATCTAACACTGGCATTCAATACAGTTTGTGAAGTACTTCAGCTGTTTCCATTATACTAATGTTCAGTGATAAAAGGCAATGAGGAAGCTAAAGTTACAATAACATTAACTTTTATTCTACTTGAATAGAAGGGGCTTGGGTTAATGAAGGAACTCACAAGTACTTTAATTTAAATAATTTAGAGGTATTATAAAGAAATAATGCTCAACACTTGACGCTTAATAACTTCCTCCGATGGCTTGATCGGATACCTTTAGGCTGACGAGGAATGCTTTTCCACTTTTCCAGATAACCTCCGTACTATAAACTAATTCTACAGCTTTATCTACTCCACTGAGCTGAAGAACAACTGGAGGAAATGCTGGACCGGTTTCCGCGTGCCGTTCTTTGAAGGTTTGTCTTCCGAGCGTTCCACGGCAAAAAAACATTTGATATATTTATATTTCAAAGTAAAATTGTGTAAAGGTTGTTCGAACAACCATATGCTAAACATGATATTACAATTTTAAATTTCAATTCTTTAAAGTGTATTATTATAGTAACAGACGACCCGACAAATGTTGCCTGCCGTTCAAGGTTTGGCAAACGATTGCAGAAAAACTGGCAGGCACGAACACTGCGTAAAGGTATTGGAACCATTTGCTCCAGTTGTTCTTCAGCTCAGAGATCTACACCAAAATCAAATTACTACACCTCCTTTTCGCCACGGCTAATCAAACCTCGTACTAATTCCGCAACGCTAATACCTATTATCTGCTTACACCATACGCCACACTTCACGACGCAACTATCACACTATTTAAACTTCTCCAAAATAGACAACACCATTCACTTCATTTAACTTCTTTAAAACTAACCATATTCAAACATCTTTCACAATCTACAGTCGGTAACAAAAGTATCCGAACAGCTAGTGTTCGGATACTTTTGTTACCAACTGTACGTAGATCCTATTTTCATTTTATCTAACTAGATTCCAATAACTAGACACTCCATGCTTACCTAAAATCACCTCTGATCGACCCTTCGGATAGCAATTTCACACTTATCATCGCCAAAATATGTTGGATCCAGCTAGAACTTCCCCATCCTCAACCAGTACTTGATCCGAACTCGACGCTATCACCTCCAATAGTGACTTCCTTCGGCGACCTTTATTTCCTCAACTTGACGCTACGTCTACCTCGCAAGTTTAAAAGTAATTTTGTAAGATAATATTACGTATTAAAAAAAATAAAGACCACGCAAAGTGGTTTTGAATAGAAATAATAGCACAACCCTTCGTCAGGTAAAGAAGTAAGTTGAGTTTAGCATGAGAGCAGCAATGTTTTATGCATATTGCTGTTAATCGAAAGGTGGAGGTTATCAACCAGTTTCCCTAGTCGTGCGAGATTTTCTGAGATTTTCTTTCTAATTCACAGGAATACGGCCTAAGATCCCTTAGGAAGACTTCCCACATAAGTTGCCTTAGCAAACCCAGTTCAATTCTATAGATATTCGGCTTTATCTTCCATATTTTACATACAGCATACGGTGGTGGAAAATTAAAAATTCTTTTAGCCACAGATTGTTATTGTTATGCAGTTTCATATTTTAGTAAAACTGAAACATTGAATGTTTATTCCCATTTTGCCATTTTGAAAATTCACTATCGTCTTAAATTTGATGTACGATTTAAATATACACTACTTTACAGAAATTTGATATATTATTTGCCATTAAAAAACCGAAAACAATTCTTGTTTTATTCTTTTCTTTACTTATGTTAGTTTTAAAAAAAAGTTTGAGACTATATAATATTTGCCAAATTTTATGTAAACATATTTGAATGTTACATGTATTTAATATCTACTATTGTTTAAATGATTAAATAATAGTTCACTTACATTCGTAAAAAAGGAGGAATATTTAGATTAAAAAACGTAGCATTTATTTTAATATTAATTTAAAATAAATTAGAGTTATTTAAAACCGATTGCATTATAATATATTTATTATATGAATACATACATACATATATATATATATATTAATTTAGGTAACATACGTGTACAGAGAGAAATTCTTATTATCTGTCAATTAGGTACTTTTATTCGTTTTACGAAATTAATAGCGAAATTATTCAAGAGCTATTTCTGGCAATATAGGTTAAACTAATTAAACTAATAATCATCGGAGGGGTAATTATAATTAAATACCAATCATTCTCGTTACTGTAATTTGAGTAAATGAACGAAATAACCGACGGTGATATTCTGTTAATTATTATGAAAGTTTATTATACTCTTTATTTTTAGGTTCTATGCCGGTATAATTATTCACGGTCAAATCTATTTTAACATTTTAAGAAATATTTCGCTTTCTCTATATTTGTTACTTTAAATTTCTAAAAAGAAAAAAAAATGAAGGCAAAAGGAAAAAAAAAAGGATATTACAATTTTCTGTTTAGGTATCATGTTTTTAATTAAAGCACTATAACTTGATACAAGCACTTGATACAATGAAATGGATTTCTGATCTAAACAAAAGAAAATAGTAAAATATTTATACAAACACCTGGACTACATAGTTATAGTTAGCTTTTAATAGTTATTGATTAATATTAAAATAGTTTTTTTAGATTAAAAAAAATGGATGAACTTCCTCATAGATTTGTTTCTTTTTGAAAGTTTTTGCAATTCAACTCTTTATATCGACTATACCTTTCGGAAATTTTAGAATATTTTCTTCCATTTTTCATAAGACTGACTCTATGCATTTGCCCACTGAGGAAAAAAAAAAAATAAATAAAAATAAATAAATGAATGAAATGTTGCTAAAGTTTTCGAATCCACAATTAAATACTAATTGATAAAAATTCGTATATTTCATAAGATATTTTAACGTTTTTTCCATTCTAGTCGTAATACGTATGCCTCTACCTAATATGTCAAGTTTTCTAATAAAAGAAATTGCACTGATCTGAAAACTTTAATAGTTATAAGAAAACAAGAAAACAAAGAAATTTTTTTAAAGTCAATTCCTACTTACAAACGCTATCAAAAAGTTTTTTTTTTTTTCTTTTTTCTTAATAATTTTGAATAAGGAAGTCAAAAGCGCTCATGTAAAATGAAAAATAAAATAATTATAAGATAACAACAACAACAACAACAACAAAAAATTCTATATACTATGTTTTACATTTTCTGATGAATCATAGAGCTCTTGTCAATGTGCGTAAAATTTTTAAAGTGATAATGATGTCAATTTTTGTGCGATACATAATTTAACTTTTTATATTTTTTTAAGGTTCACGTTTAATTAAATGTATTTATTTTTATGTCGAAAGAAAATGAACTCGTAATTTTTTTCTGGTAACAATTAAATTATAGCTAATATTTTAATGGCTATAATAACGCTATTAGGATGTTATTATTTTCGTATTTTAATTAATTATAAGAAAACTAATAAAAAATTCGAAAATTGGACTTCGAAGTTATGTGTTGTCACCGTGTTCTGAGCAATCCTGAAAGTTTCAAATTTCTAGCTAGTCGGGAAGTTAGTTAAAAATCGATTGAAATATTTGTACAAGATATATATAGGGAGACTGTGAACTAATAGTAGGAATTTAAAAAAAAAAAAAAAAAAAACGTTTAAACAATTTCAGTGTTGTAAAAAAAAAAAAAAACTTTTAAAATGTTCATGAATATACTTGCTGTCCTTATACAAATAAATGTAGATAATTGAACGAAGTCTTATATTTTTATGATATAGTTACTAATCATGTCAAGCATAACTTTTTAAAGGAAGACCTCAAACATTATTTATTCTTTAATTTTTACTGCCCCCCCCCCTTTTTTTTTTTACTTTGGAATAAATCCTTTGCTGAAATCTTTTAATTATAGAATGTTTTCACACCCCTGAAGTTCAAAAAGAATTCAACAATTATTTCAATAAGGTTAATTACCAGAAAGGTAAATTTTCTGAGACCAGTAACTTTTAAATTACAATAAATTTGTACTGTTTTTTAATCCAGTCTTCGTGCCTCTATATTCACATTTATCTTAACAGAGACTGGGGATCAGTTTGAGTTTTTCCATCCAGTAGTGCCTTACAAGAGTATTTCACTCTGAGAAAGTTCAACGACTGTCTTATAAAGTACCTTTAACCTAACTATAAGCCTATAAAATTAAACATGGCGTAAGTTAGAAAATATTATCGAAAACAATTTGAATATTGTCAGATAAAAGTATATTCTGTAGTATAGTTAACAAAAGAAAATTACAGTTCTAGTTTCTACTAAAGCTACTGTCAGAAACTACCCACATAGCAATTTCATTTGCAGCGAAAGAGCAGCAATCTTGCTTTGTAACCCAACAAACTTGCAGCAAGTTCAGTGTGACAAGCTATAAGTTTATAACAATATTGAAGCAAGTTAACGCAAACTCCGAAGTCACACGCCAAATTTGCACCAAACTTGTCGTGGAAGTTGCACTATTATTGTGTCAATTTTGCTGCAAATTCGTTGCAAACTAGTAGAAAAGTTAGGTTTCTCGTATTAAGAGTACTGCAAATTCATTACAACAGTCAAGCTTGTCATGTCACACCAACTGTTAATGCATTGCAAACTCAGATTCTTATCACGTCACATTATCTGCAAATACACATAAAACATGAAAATATAGCTTGTATTTCGCATAAGACTTGTCGACACGAGACTTCGAGCCCCGCGAGTAATGTCACGCTTCTTTCACCAGTAAATAACACGAGCAAGAAAACGTTGTGAAACTGCTTCAATGTCAGTCTTTGGTTGAGTTTCAAATACATACATAGCAATTTTAGTTTGGAACAGAAATGGTGTGAAAGAAAAAAAATAATTAAAACGAAAGATAGATTTTATTGTATCTACTTTGCGGAAATTTCACGGCAAATTTATCGCATCAAATTTGTCATGGCAAGATAATTTCAAGAAAACTCAAACTTGCTGCGAATGTGCTTATTATCTGGGTAAATACTTTAATATTGTATAGCTAGCTTTGGAAAAAGTTTGCATATTGCAGTTGGTATTGTTTGATAAAAAATAAAAACTTCGTAAGTAAATACGAAAAATCAATAATAATAATAATAATAATAATAATAATAAAATGAAGAATTGTTTAGGGTGGAAATAATTAAGGAATATCCTTTACCAGGTATCAAAAAGTACAGACAAAGGCTCATCATGAAGGCGTGTTTTTATTTTAAAATTGATTCTGTTTTCTTGAAAAGTATTTATTCATGAACGTCTACATACACCGCGATATCACGGAAGACGTACTTCCCAATCTGTACTCATTTCAAATTATTGAACACTTTAAATTGTCTATTTCCCCTGTGAATTTCAGATCTTTGTGATCAAAAGAAGAGAGAGCATATCACTTATCTTCGAATCCTGGACAGAAATTTAGAATGCCGACTAAATGGAATTTAATCGAGTGAATGTTTTTTGATAATTTTTTGTTAAGAGATACAAAAAGAGAAGAAGTTTCTCAAAAACACCAATTCACTTCATAAATAATAAATGATGCATAAACCAAGAATTTATTTAAAAACTAACATTTAATAAAAAGTTTTGTTCAATGTCCTAATATAACGTTCAAGGGAAGGTAAAAAACAAAGTGGAACATCATTTTCTCTTTTAAGAAAAAAGTTTCACATAGTCATAAAAATTTGCGGGATTAAAAAAAAAGTCATGTAAAACAACATTATTTATTTTTTTTTTCCCAATAACGTAAGGTAATAAAATTAAACATGAGCGCTTATAATTATTTTTTGAATCTTATAATTGTTTTTTCTTTATTAATGTTGATATTAGAAAGAAATAACGTGCTTATAATTAGGGTGACCATATTGGAGTACCTTTATAAGAAATTAATGCTAAAAAGTACAACAATTCCTTAATTACAGAGAAAAAAAATATTTTTGTATAATGAAATGAGGATATAAAATATGTAATAATTATATTAAATAACTTCGTCACTACAATGTCTTAAAACTTATAAAAACAATTTGAAAATGAGTACTGCGCTAAAATTTCGTAGACATATGGTCACCATATTATAATACCAAAGGCGTTCATTGTTACTTCATAATTTTTCTGTAAAATTATTAATTCATAATCATGTGAAATTTCAGTAATCAGACATATTTTTCTTTCTAAACAAGTAAATTCCCTTGTCAAAAATTGTATCCATTATTTTTTCTCTTGAAATCAGTAATATCGGATCTTTATATCGATTTTTAAGTATAAATACTCAAGACAAAAATCTTTAGAAAGCTCTTCTATTTACTAAGTAAATTTCGGTTCATAAGAATCAAAAGAAGGAATAAAAAAATTATTTTACACGAAAAAGAAAATATCTCTTAAATTTTTGGATAGAACACTTTATTTTAATTCCAAAACCTTTTAAAGTATTTCAAAATATGTTAATTTATTTTTCTTTCTATTTAAACATGCTTTCTTCGAAATAAATTAATATTTTATAGAAGATTCTTTCCCATCTCCTTGTATATACGTATTTTATAGCAGTTGTATTTTGATAATTAATGCTTGGCTTTCAACTAAATTGCATTTATTTATTACTTTCCGAACACTATAGTGAGGAAAGTATTGTAATCATGTCAGAAATCCGAATTTGAGATTTTGATGTTTCGATACATTTCGAGGTCCCCTGAGTCCGTTTTCACTATTTATACGATGATGTATGTATGTTTGTGTGTATGTATGTGTGCATGTAAGTGTGTGTGTATGTCTGTGAGTGAAGACACTAGCGTCTAAACGCTAGTGTCGAATAAGCTGAAAGTTGGTACGTATATTGTAAGCCACCATAGTACGACCATATAGATTTTGAGGAATCTAGCACTTATATTTTTTTTACAGGGACACCAATAAAAATTCTTTATCATTATGGCCTATGGGGCCAAATTCTTAAAAGTGCAATAACGTCTAAACGCTTTATAATTCTGAGCAAAAGATTTGTACACATGTTATAGGTCTCAGTTGCACCAGCTGTATAGATTTTGGTGAATCTAGCACTTACAGTTTTTTTAGAGGGACACAAAGAAAAATTATTTATCATTATGACCTATGGGTCCTAATTTTTAAAAGTGCGATAGTATCTAAACGCCTTATTCAATTGAGCTGAAAATTTATATGAATATTATAAATCACTGATACACTAAGTATAAGCATATTGGTAAATCTAGCATTTATAGGTTTTTACAGGGACGCAACGAAAAATTCTTCATCATTATGATCTATGGGCTCAAAGTTCAGTAGCGTTAAATAAAACATCGTGTAATATATGGAGAAAAATACTCAAGCACTCTATTATGGTTTTCTCTCTTTTGTTTGTTTAACAACTCCTCCTTCTTTACTTTATCTACAAAATTGTTAATTACTCAATGTTCGGTAAGTCGAGTGGAGTTACTCGAGATTTTCTTTAGAAAACGTCAACTTTTTTGCGTGTTGAAAGTATTTAGTTAAGAAGTAGGTAGGGTCTTGTTGACAAATGCAACTCACTCAACGAATATTTTGGAAAAAAAGTCTTAAACATATATTTATATATATATATACCACAAAAATTAATATCCATCGTAATTTCTTGAAACAGTTCAAATTAGTACCATAAAAATATGAGTCTTTATAATCCATAGTGAAAAATTATTATATTTTCAGTACTCCTTATATGCAAAAATATACATAAAAAATTCAAAAGTCACATAATCAATGACAGATTAAAACGTTCTAAACTGTGTTCATAATCTACAGGTACTGAACAAAATAATGTGAACATTTTCGCTTTTTTAAGTTTTTTCGAATATCTTGAAAAATACATAACGTATTGTTCTTCAATTTTAGGAATAAGGAAAACATGTCTTTCCTCAAAATTTTCAGCAAAGATTTTGTCATGAAGGTCCTTAGGGAACGAACAACAAATCCAATAAAATAAAAAGTATTTGTGGTAACCCTGTATATGGAAAAGCTTCTTCTGATATCTAAATTTTAGATATGGATATAAATGTTGTATTCTATACATGTGTAGAGTTTTGTGAGATTATCTTGAATGTGTAAGGAGTTATTAGTATTTTATTATTCAAATGCTGAAAAATTACGAAAGTTTTTACTTTATAACTCCAAAAGTTTTATTCTTCAAATTTCATGAAACTTTCGAAAAACATTACAACGTATGCCTAAACCACTGTATTATAGTTTAAACAAATATATTTAATATTCAAAGAGATATGGAGAGTTGTAGTAAATAATTTATTATTGCTCATGCGCGGACTATAGCAAAAAAGCTTTGACATAGTTTAATACCCAACTATATAGAACACCTTATAAAAAACATGCAGTTGAATAATTACAAATATTCATAGATGTATCGATGATTAAATAAGCTGTCTTTGAGCTGTTTTCTAAAATGGTTTTTACGATAAGGGGCCATTCACAAATGAAATTTGTATCAGAAAAATTTTACTCAATGAAACTTAATACAACATTTGTGATTTTTTTTTATAAGTATGTACTACTAATTATACTGTTAAACACAATGTGATCAATTGGTGAATTTCATTGTGGCTTCGTGGTTTCATTGTTGTTCATCTGCTTTGAAATTTTGCATTTTTAAACCCATATGGTTCCTGTTCTGGTTGTGGCAGGCTGGGGGAGTGTTGCCGGCGTAAAACTAGTGTAACCCCACAGGCAAGTCACAAGTCTTGCCGCCTGCCTCCTTCTTCCTATCTTGTGTTTCTTGGGTTGTTTTTTCATTAATTTTGATAAGTTTATGGTTTTAAGTTAAGATTTGTTGTTTTACTTTATTGATTCGTTTGTTTTGCTGACTGTTAATTAATAGATCTGGTTTCTTTACATTAGTGTATTTCATCCACTGATTTTTTTTTTTTTTTTTTTTTTTATCTTATTGGTCATTGGTGTTTCAGTGATCTTGTATCTGTTGCTTGGCTTCTACTATGCTTAATAGATCATCTTTATTATATATATATATATATATATATATATATATAAATAATGAAAAATGAATTGTTTCAAGAGAAAAATTATTATTATTATTTTTTTTTTCTGTTCATAAATTTCCATTTGTGAATAAACCGTTATCGTAAAGACCTTTTTAGAAAACAGCTGAAAAACAGCTCATTTAATAACTACGAATTTTGTGATATTCGACTGAATTTGTTTTATGAGGCGCTCTATATAGTTGAGTATTAAACTATGTCAAAGATTTTTGGCTACAGTCCACGCATGCGCAGTAATTAATTATTTTCTTCAACTGTCCATATCTTTTTGTGTATTACATATATTTGTTTTTAACTATAACATAATGATTTTGGCATATGTTGTCACGTTTTGCGAAAGTTTCATGAAATTTGAACAAAAACCTTTGGAGTTATAAAGTGAAAACGTCCGAAAAATCTTAGCATTTTTTAATAAAATATTAATAACTCCTAAATATTTAAGATATCCTCTCAAAATTCTACACGCGTATAAAATACAACATTTATAACCATATCTAAAATTTGCAGGTCAATCGAAGCTTTTCCATACACAGGGTTATCACAAATACTTTTTATTTTATTTTATTTGTTATGCGACCCCTATGGGCTTTCGTGACAAAATCTTTGCGGAAAAATATGAGGAAATACATGTTTTCTTATTCCCAAAATTAAAGAAAAAGACGGTAAATATTTTTCAAGGTATTCAACAAAACGTAAAAAAGCGAAAACATTTGCATTATTTTGTCCAACACCTGTATATAAGTAAAGAGAAGTCTGTGTCTGTGTGTCTGCGCTCTGGTGCTCACATTACTGATCGCAGAGCTAAACTTGGCAGATTAGTAGATGGGATCCTGCAGGTGTGCACCTAATCGAGATTTTTTTTTTTTTTTTTTTTTTTTTTTTTTTTTTTTTTTCGAATTTGAATTCTTTGAATTGATTTTTTTTTTTTTTTTTTTTTTTTTTTTTTTTTTCAATTTTAAACATTGGTTGTTTCACTTTTCTAAAATTTATTCTTTTTTTTTTTAATCGTTTGCGTATCCTAGCAACGGTTATTACGCTATTTACTTTTTATTTGTTTAATTTATTCATTTGAACGCGAATTCTTTTTTTTTTTTTTTTTTTTTTTTTTATCAAAAGGTAATGCAGAAAAAAAAATAAGAATGTTAAATTTTAAATTAAAAAATTTATTTATAACAGTTATGTTTATACATAATGCATATTTTTTATAGTGTAACAACTTTTTATTTTTTATTTTTTAATTAATTCCTTTGAAAGGGAAAATTTTTACTTTTTATCTATTTTTTATTTAATTCCTTTTAAAATAAAATCTACTTTTTTAATTATTTATTATATTGGGCGGAATTATATGGTAATATAATGTAAAGAGCGAGGTCTATAAAATGCATGGTTCAAAAACTGAAGTATTTAATAGATGCTGTAATACAGTCATCTTTAAAATCATAGTTCTTAAACAATAGCAGATCAACCTGTCGTCGATAAATACACAGATTAAATTGCCTGGAAAAGACCTTTCTGTAGGCAGTGAGAACCTGGTTTCGATGCATTGCCCCAGGAAAAAGAGCTGCCGTAGGCAGCAGGTACCTGAAGCGAGGATTAAAGTGATTTCAATAGCGACATTTTTTAATATTACATGAACGAGCTTACTCTGTAAAGGTTTGTTTATAATATGAGTGGATTTAAAATTATTTCGCTTCCCTCCTACATCAGTTATACTCAAATTAAAATTTTGTTTTGCTTCGTTCTAATTCTATAAGCATAACACTTAAAACACTATCTACCATATTTGTATTTCTCTCACAATTTCCCATATTTAGTTTCAGAATTCTGCTTTTAACTTTCCAGTTAATTTCAGCACTTAGAGTCAATTACGTGAAAGAATTGTCTGTACATCAAGGAATGTAGTCTTTAATTGGAAACTAATTTCTCAAAGTCACTCATCTTGAAATTCCTTTACAGGTTAGCGTATTTGTTGTTAAAACTATGATAATCTGTAAGAAGATTTTTGGTCATGCGGAAAAAGATAGTTAAATCTAATAGGAACTTAAAAAAAAAAAAAAAAACTTAAACAAAAATAATTTTTAATATTAATATATCATTATTTTAGTTTACAGCATAATTTATTAAAAATATTTTATATGTGATAAAAATATAAATAAATAAATCGTTATTTATAATTGTTTATAAATGTTCGATAACTATAAATTGTTTACTGAAAATTTTTGATTGCAAAATGCCAGGTCATCATTATAATTTTAGTTTTATCTGATCCTGAAATTTCTTATTATATGATTTCTTAATGTAAATAGCTGCATATAAATCCAACACAATGTTAATTTTATACTAATTATTCCAAGATTTCTGAAAATTAATTCACTATGGTATGTTAAATGCCCAGATTTTCCCACAAGTAATTTCGTCATAGCCATACTATTTCTTTCTCTTATTTTATACTAGCAGGCTACACTTGCTTCGTTGGTCACAGTTCTTAAAGGAATTTTCAAAAGATGAAACATTATTTAATTTTTATATCACATTATGAATAAAAACTAAAAAAATTACTAAAAAAAGTTAATTAATCTTTATTTGGTTGCGCCACAGTCAATGTCGTCTTTGAGTTCTTGGCTAAATCATTAGAAAATTTCGCTTGCTATTTAGCTTACTATAAAGGAATACGCATGTGTGTCAATTTGTTGGTTTGCGTACAAATTATCTCAAAAACAAATGATCTCAGATGTCAACCCAGTTTTAAAAAATATCATTTATGACCTAAAACTTGTAAAGATAGTGAAATCTTATTTTCGAAAATTCAGCAAATACTTTCTTTAGTACATGAGTTTAATGAAATTAAAAATTGAAATCTGAATTTATTTAAATTATTTTATATATATTATATTTCTGATTGACGGTATTCCCCCACCCTCTCCCCCCAATGTCCCGTTGAATTATTTACATATTCATAAAATAAACTTAATGCTGTAACGAAATTTTAAAATATGCATTTCAAGTTATTTAAAGAACTTGCGTCAGTAACTTACTGATCTTAGACAAAAATTTCAAGTAACATTCCCAGATAATCTTTAGCATTCTAAATTTAAATTTCTTTTCATTTATTGCAATAATAGAACCATAGAAGTGCTGTTAAAAGTTTCATTTCTATATTCAAGGCACCTAAAAATGCGAAATTATCTTACAAAGGCAACTTGAAGTATAGAGCTCAAAACAAAGTTTTGAGTAACATAAAAATAAACAAAAATAATTAGCATTCTTAAGCAATTTCCTTTCACAGGCTAAATTTTGCCAATGTCCTCAATTATATCCAATAAAAACAAATAATGAAAAATACAAACCTCTTGATTTCACCTATCATACCACACTCTAAGTAAAATATACTTTTTTGCTTATAAGAAATACATATTTATTTTATTTTGTTTAGTGCAGTCCTAAATACATGTTAATCTGTACTTAATTGAAATTTCACTCATAGACGTAATTGATTAATTTTGAATGGCCTTGTGCTTGTGCATACCTCATATGTCCTATTTCAGTACAAGTTTCCAAGTAACATTTTCCCACTAAAAAGAATTAGAATGCAGAGTTTAAACTTTTTGCTAAAAACAGCTAAAAACTTATTTGTCGGGTTTAGGGAACCTAAAAACGCGTAAATATATCAAACTCAGTTTAAAAAATTCTACCCCAAACAATACCTTCTCTTCCATACATGAGTAAGAGAAAATAATAAGCATGCCGAATTGAAAATATAACATAACATAGAGATACATAATACGATGCATCACATGAAAATCTTCACATTATTATTTTATAAACAGTTAAATTAAAAACATGATTAAATTAATATTGATTGAATTTTTTATTACTTAAAAAATGCATTTTCCCACAGCCATAATCATATTAAATTTTATGTAGAACACAACCTGTTTCATATGAAATTATTTTTATAATTGCGACTCAGAATTAAAAAAAAAACTTCTTAAATAACAACTATTTAGTAATTATTTGTCACAAAATTTCCTTTTAGTAATTGTATAATAATAATAATGATGATGATGACGTTTTATTAAAAAAAGTTATTACAATTTTTATTTATTTGTTTTCATTAGATATTTAGAAATTTTTGAATACGCGGGCAAGTAAAGCTATGTAAGTTTTACTAATTAATAGAAATTATGAATTATACTCTTATTTGTTCATTTTTTTATTTTACAAAACTATTTTAAAAAGTAGAAATTCTTCTAATGTGTATTGTCAAACAAATTGCTTTAATAAAAATCAATGAGTCAGTATGACTTAATACTAAGAATGTACTTCTTTTTAGAGCTATACAAATACACACACGTACAATTAAACAATAAAAAGAAAATTCAATTTACTTTATTAATACCTATCACTGAAATTTGTTTTTCACAATATCAAAATGTATGAATTTTTTGAATTTTGTATTTACCAAAGCTAAGACATTTGAAGCAGTAAAAAATTCTGCACTATTTTCTATCCTACACAAAGTAGGCTGCTTTAGATATTTCTCTAAATGTGTCAGCACTTTAAGAAAAAAAAACTGGAAAACTACAAAGGCAGAATTTTTTTTTTTTTTTTTTAACTTCTTTGTTGAAAAGTAAAAATAATTTAACACGAATGATACGCCACATTTTTACATTGCTGCACTGCATTGTCTCAGGTAAAAAAAAAAAAAAAAAAAAAAACATATGTTTCAATGTTATGTATTAATGTATTTATGAGATTCTAAATGCATAGTACACTGCGGTCAATATATATCGCAAATATCATTAAAAAAAATGTATTTGATTGTAAAAGCCGAAAATAGGAGAAAATAAAAATTAATTTCATTATTATTATTATTATTATTATTATTATTATTATTATTATTATTATATAACATCATAAAACATTTAGCATTTCAGTAAAATTTATTAATTGACTCATGGACTTATTCATAATGTTTCTAGTACTTCATGTAATGCTTGCTTTCATCTAATGTAATGTTTGAAAAGCTTTTCAATATATATACAGTCGGTAACAAAAGTCTTCGAACACTAGCAAAAATTCCTACGAAAGAAAAGTACACTTAATACAGTTTTGTTAAATAAATTCTTGTCGAATCCTGTTTTTAGACTGACTAAGAACAGGATTCGACAAGGATTTATATAACAAAACTGTATTAAGTGTACATTTTTTATATAGGAATTTTTGCTAGTGTTCGGAGACTTTTGTTACTGACTGTACATATATATATATATATACATATATATATATATATTGATAAATTACTTTATTTCTACTGTCTTATATCTCTATTTCTATTAAATCATTAAATTAAGAATTTAATATTAAAAATATTCATTTAAGCAAAGAAGTAACTTATTTTTATCTTATACAAGAACTTACCTCGATGCAAACGACTTCTGCGTGATACTTATTCCTATGCGACAACACTCATTTTAACCATAACTATTCTTCTTATCAATGAAAAAAGGAAAGTGTTTTAGGCAATTGCTTTTGTGTACCAGAATTGGTCACACAACAAGTCTCTTCCACGATTTACTTATGCAGACAAATTGGCGTATATAGTCACAATTCTCAATACACTGGATCCGTTTAGTTCCAAGTTCCAAGAAAACACTATGATGTTAAAAACATCTTGACCAAGAAGAACGAAGCTTAGAATCTATATTCCTTCAAATTTTGGTTAGGGCATACAAAGCAAAAGAACGGGGGGGAAATGCTGTATTAATAATGCGCATCATAATATTTATATGGTTTCAAATTTTTTTTTATTAAACAAATAATTATTACTTATTTCTTTATTTGTTTTAAGAAATAACGGTTGAAATATATGAAAGCGGGAAATTTTTGTTACCATTTTCATCTTAGAAAGCTTCTAAAACTAAAACTAGAATTTTACAAAAATGATGATTATTCCTCTAAACGCTGCCTTATATATTTCAAAAAGTTATTTATATTATATGATTATCGTTTCTCGTAACTAAACATTTACTGAATCTATATAAAATATTTTCAAAAACGTAAATATTTATTAAAAGAAAAAAAAAAATAAGCATCCCATGAAATACAAACAGTTTATGAATATTTCGTAAAATATACAATTAACGAGATTTTGCCATTCTTTGATAACATAATTTCCATTTAACTTTAAATGTACTTGAATATCACTATAATATTACACTCAAATTGCAAATTAATATATGTACAAATGCCTTCAAAGCTGCTAGGCAGGAAGTGCTGGGTTCGATCCCAGGTCGATGACATTAAAAAATCTTCCTCATCCCTCCGCCTTCAGCCCCCTAAGTATGTGTGACACTGTATTCTTTTCATAAACAGCAAGTGACTATTAGACAAAGTTTCATTAAAATCAACAAGAAAGTGCTCTAAAAACAATTATTCTCTTTCAATATGCTAATAGATTTCCTCCCGCTTCTCCCAGGTATATACTAAGTGAAAGTGATACAAATCTAATTGATTGAAATTTCTAAAAATGTATTATGAAAATTCATTCTTTAAATTCATTCTTTGATGTTTATTGTTTTTGCGATTTGCAAATGTGCCCTTTTTTCCTAATGCCCTTTTTCCTGGTGCCCTTTTTACCAGTGCCTTTTTTCCAAGTGTTCTATTTTCCAAGTGATCCATTTTGAGCAGTTATTCCCTTTTCTGCCCTTTTCTACTTCTACTTTCCTTTTCATATTTCAGACAGAAACATTTAAGATGAGTTTGAGTTTGAATTGCTTTTTCACGCTCAAGTTCGTGCAAAAAACGAACTACGCTCAACTCAAGTTCATAATTTAAAAAACGAACGAAGTTCAACTCAAAACTCAAAATTTTTGAACTAAACTTATGAACACATTCAAATGAATGCGTTCGTACACAACACTGGTTCCCATGAAGTTACGATATTTCAGTGTTCAAGTTCTTAAACAAGCTTCTTTCGCCCACCACCATCTTTTTCAATTTCATCATTTATCTTGCAGTATATTCTTCTTGTCGTCTTTCAACTTTATCCTGGGTAAAGCGTCTAGAACAAACAGTGTGGCAATCGCCTATAACCGTGATGTTAAAATGATGCTACAAAAATTAAGCTTACCCAGAGGTCGCTGTAATCGAAGCTATTGCTCAAATCGAAGACCTGATTTGCTTTTCCCAGTTTCGTCAGTTTAATCACGTGATCTAAGCATATAATTAACCAATAGGGAGTCTCGGTTTTGTTGTCGTGACACTAGCTTCGATTACAATGACATCTGGTGACAGGCTTAATTTTTCTAGTGCAATTTTATTCGCCGCTTTCCACACTGTTTATTCTAGACGCTGTATCCTGGGCTCCAAGATTTCATCCTTCAAGGTTTTTCAGATAGTTTTTGCTACTTTTTGCTACTTCTTGCTGCTTCAGTTTTTGCTACTAAGTGTTTGCTACTCAAGATGCGCGATTTTTATTCCAAATGGTATCCAAACCCACGAGCTTCGTTACCCTGCAATTTAAAACTGTGTTTTGCTGTTTTGTTTGATTTCAACCATAACATGGACTTTAATATTAATATATATATATGTATCGTAGACTACTTATAATCCGTACCTGAAGATACCATAAAATTATGACGAAAAGTTTTGTAAGTTTAACAATTATTTTTTACTTTCTTCTATATTCAATAGAAGAAAGTATTGGATTCGTAAAAATTTTCAACCTCGGGTTTTTGTTGGATTTACAAGTTTTTAGAGCTGTAGAACACGATTTGACCATTTTTAGAAAATGTCTGTCTGTCTATCAGTTTGTGTGTGTGTGTGTGTGTGTGTGCCAAAATTTTCTGGAAACTGTATCTCAGGAACTACTGCACATAACTTCATACAAATTGGTATGTAGTTGCACCTTGACATAAATTAGTGCCTATCAACTTTTGGTGAAAATTGTCTTACAGGTTGCGTTGCCATCCCGCTTTTTCTAAATTTTTAACATGGTGGTGTAGGACAAAATTTTGTATAAATGTGCATGAAGAGAATTGTTTTTTAATAATCATTAGTAAATGTACAAGAATTATTTCTAATAGATATAGTCAACTGGGAAAAAAAATGTATGTGTAGGAGCCTCGCCTTCCCCCTGGAGGGGAAGTCCCCTCTCGAGAGGAGTGAATTTTCATGATGGACATCATTCAAAAGAGCTCCCAACACATTTAAAACGAATGGTTGAACAATCGATCTGCGATAATTTAAAATAAAGTTATCAATTTTTTTCATACAAAAAAAAAAAAAAAAAAATGTAATATTGACAATAAAATTGACTTTTTTTGGATATTTAGTGTTATACCTCTTCTCTAATATGGAAATTGTCTGCATTTTCAAAGAAGGTAATTTTTTTAATTAATAATTTAAATAAATAATTTTTACTGAGTGAATTTGTATAGGAAAATATAGAAGAATATCATGTGGTGGCCACAACATACTACTTTTAATCCTATATAAAGACTTGTTTTTAACTTTCTCTTATCCATAAGGTAGAGAAAGTGTTGTTTTTGGATCAAAGTTTCAAAATTGGATTTTTGTTATATTTACACGTTTTGAGGCTGCTTGAATCCAAAAATCATGTTTTTGACGGTTGGTATGTGAGTGTGTGTGTGTCTGTCTGTCCGTTTTCAGTATGTCTCAAAAACAAATTGTAGCATAGAAAGTTCAAACTTGGTATTCTAAATGTGTATCATATAAGGATGCTACAATAAACTTTTTGTTGAGATCAAACAAATGGTTCGTGTACAGTGATACCCAAGAGAATTCAAATACATTACGTCTAGGGAGAAATTGCAGGTAAGTAGAGTTTAAAATCTATAGACTGCACTAAATCAAATGAAACGTATATATATTTTTCATGTGCGTAAAAACATGTTTCATTTAGAATATGGCATAGAAATCATTCACTGTTCGTTTACAGGACTACACAAAAGAACTAGATTATAATTCGACAATACATGAAAATTGACGGAAGTGTACTTTAGTTTGTTCTGTGTGTTATTAATATAGGATTATATTTATGTGTACCATGTGATGTGTACATAACTTTCAGAAGATATACAGGGATTCCAATATTTTAGCCATAACGTTCTTTTTCATTTTTTAAGTGGAAGTGCTTTACTATAATATTTTACCATGTCCAGAAAAGCTGCTCAGGAATTGAAATTAACTCCTCATAGCCACATGATAAATAATGTATCTTTTTAAGCTAAATATTCATCGCTTGGTATTTTGTATATTTGCACGTTTTGAAGCTTCCAGAATACCGAAGTCAAGTTTTATAGTTTGATCTTGGGCTGTGTCGGTTAGAGTAAATTGAAAACAAATATTTTCATGTGATCCAAATGATGTACTTTGAAGGTAATACATTTGTTACTAGAATCATTTGTTCAAGATTGATATGTTTTAAGGAATGATGCGTGTGAAAATTGTCTGAATATTTTTAAATAAAGTTTTGAACTTAATAACCGATTTGAATTCTCTATAAATGTAGATACAATAATATAATGGGGGGGGGGGGTGTTGAAGGGGATGGTAGCCCCCCTCACATAGAACTATTTGTCAAATAAAGCTGTTCCGATGCTTAATTTGAATTGTTTTAACATAGGTTTACGTAACCGTACTCGTTATTTTAACCCTTAATATTCAATCTGCACTTTTAGTATTAAATTTCAGGGAAATAGAAAGTCGTGTGAGTGACACTCTAGATTATTATTATTTTTCTCTTTTAATACTTTTACATGTGTTAAAATGTCTATAAAAAGTACTTTGATACCGATATATTTTATTAATTTTTTGTGGCATGTTTTCTGTTGAATATAGTATAAATAAGACACCTGGTTCATTCTATAGGACACAACAAATTATTCCAAAAATTGTATTGATATACCTTATTGAATATTTTAATACATTTGTGTTACACAAAAAGTAAATGAAATTAACATACATTGTTTTTAATCACAGAAGTAGTAATTTTATTAAACGTCGCGTTGTTAGCTTTAATTAATGGTTTACATTACCTAGAAAATTTTTTTGATACATTAGTGATGTAAATGAAAATTGTTGAAAACGCATTTTCAAATGTTTTTTGCATTTTTAACATGTTTCAACTTCAACAAATTTTTAAAGTGTTTATCACAACGACTGATCTAGCTAATTATTTCGATGTCTGTCTGTTCGCGCTAATTTTCGCAAATACGATAGACTGCTAAGCATTCTTGTAGAATACAGTCGGCAGCAAAATTATTCGATCACTAGCAATAATTCCTATATAAAAAAAATACATTTAATAATGCTTTATTAAATAAATCCTTGTTGAGTCATGTTCTTAGTCAGTCTAAGAACATAATTCAACAAGGAGTTATTAAACAAACCTGTATTAAGTGTACTTTTTTATATAGGAATTATTGCTAGCGATTGAATAATTTTTCTGCCGACTGTAAAATAAGGTTAGAGAAATGATTGTAAATCAGGTTCTCGAAAATATCAATCTTAATTGTACATTATAAGACAGTTGCTTAATATGAATTGTCAGTATAATAAGTACTTTTTATGTAGTTCATACTTTCTAGTGCATACGAAAATTTAGATAATTAACCCTAAATTGTTTTCTTAATATTTTTTCTTTAGTAACAAATTTATATAGTTGTATTTTCTAGTGAGTGAGCGAGTTAGTGAGTATATTTTTCACATCGAGCTAGTGCGCAAATGCCGACGGTCTGACACCCCCCGGAGACATGCCATCATAATTTTGATCTTCCACAGATGGAAGATATTTTTGTGAAATTAGTTTCTCCAAAATTTTAAAGCAAAATATACTTTTGTTTTCTTGCTGCTTTTGAACAATGTAGAGGGTTCTATGCTATGCTCAAAAGCAATCTATACTATGCTTTTTTTTTTTAAAGTACATCCAGAAAGACAATATTTGACAAGTTTTATTTTAAGAATAACAACAAAAATGTGCATTTTATACTTTCATCTGATATAAAATAATTGAAAGTTAAATGAAGTAAAAAGAAGAAAAATTTAAAAAAGGTTATAATCTATATGAAACCAAAATATTTTAGCTTCAATTTACGAAATCATGAATAGAGTAAAATAACAAAATACCACTTTTACAAAATAACCCATCTAAAATAATCCATCTTTCTTTTAACGTTAGGACACTTTCTTTTAATAATAAATCAAATCAGCGCAAACAATCTATTACCACATTCTATAATTAATTTGTTTGTTTATTTATTTACCTTTTGCAGTCGAATCAGTATTATTAATGAATAGATTAACCCTACAAGGCACCCAGTTCCATATGTGGAACACCGACTGTAATCGTTCCTATAGCGATAAAACTATTAGTAGCGACATCTCTTGACATCTTGATAGAAGCTACTGACATTGAGCAATGTAGTAATACGAATCTTTACCTAAAGATGTCGTTCGTGTTTTTGTTATAGTGCACTCAGTGTGAAATTTGAACGAAAGTGATAGGTTAGTCTTTCGTCTCAATTCAAAAATAAATGAAGAATAGTTATTGACCAGTTTTGACTCGAATAAAAAAATACTGTGTGTTATAACGAAGTGTATATTTTGCAGAGGTAAGTTGTTTTTTTTTTATTACAATAGTAAACGTATTAGTAAATCATATTTTTATGTATGTTCCACATACGGTACGTTGAGCTAAAGAGTTGATTTTTCCGTAAAATATGATTTTATTTTTATTTTTATAAGTTTTCCTTATCTTCTGATCGCTAATTACAACCTATATAGTTTTGTCGCGCGATGAAAAAAAGTTGAGCCTTGTAGGGCTAAAATATATGTCATAATATAAATGAAAAGCAATTTAATTTAGAGAAAAATTTCTTGGAAACAAATGCTAATTAAAGGTTAATTAATTTTTTATTTTTATTTTTATTTTTTTTTGAGAATTGTTTTTTTACTTGTAAAATATTTTTAAACTTTTGATACTTTTTACCTAAGCACTATCTTTTTCTTTCAAATAAACATCATAAAATTATTTTGAAATTACAAAAAAGAAATGAAATATGAATTTTTGTTATCTACTTGCCACAGGATGAAAGTCGTTAAGGAAAATATTTTAAATTTAATAACTGCTTTGGGAATATAAACAGTTTAAATAGCATTCATAAAATTTTCTTGAAACTTTTGTTTCAACATATTACGTAAATATTCAGCAGTGGAGGTACTTGCAAAAATATTATTTCACATTAAACTTATGAAAACCCATTAACACTTTCTCAGTTCTTTTGTATGTGTTTTAATTACAAAAAATATACTGCAGTACAGCACTTTATTCGATAATATTTTTACATATGAATTTATAAGTGTATTGTAAAGATCTATAGGATTCAATTTATGCAATATTGATTATAAATATGATAATAATTAGTATTTAGTATATATTTTAAAATGATAATATTTAATATTTAATATTTAGTAGCCTAGAGTTAAACTAAAAATTTTTCATCTATATATATTAATACGCAAACATGAAATTTGTTGTGCACTTAAAACAAATTAATTATGAGATTAGAGAATTGAAAATAGTATCGTTCGAAACTTACAATTAATGAGAGTTTGAGAAAAAATAAATTCTTATCTGATGCTATCAAGAAGATAGTTAAATAATTATAAGATAAAAAAAACTTTTTATATACCACGTTTTAAATTTTCTGATGAATCATAGAGCTCTTATCAATGTGCATAATTTTTTTTAAACGATGTCAATTTTTGTGAGATGTATAATTTAACTTTTTATAAATTTTTTTAACGTTCACGTTTAATTAAATGTATTTATTTTTATGTCTAAAGAAAATGAACTCGTATTTTTTATTTTTTTTTGGCAACAATTAAACTATAGCTAATATTTTAATGGCTATTTTAACGCTATTAGTATGTTATTATTTTCATATTTTAATTAATTATAAGAAAAGTAACCAAAATTTCGAAAATCGGACTTCGAAGTATTGTGTTGTCACTGGGTTCTGAGATACTATGAAAGTTTGAAATGTCTAGCTAGTAGGAAAGTTAGTTAAAATTCAATTGCAAGATTTGTACCGGACAAACAAACATACAAACAAACAAACAAGAATAGAAGTTAATAAAATCGTGGTAAAATACTTTGAATTTTCCTGCACTTTGGCATTTTTTACACGTGTTCCTTTGTATTAAGCAATTAAAAAATACTGAGTAATTTATTTCTGAAATGTAGGGAAAAAAGCTAATTATTAAATCTTTTTTATATAGAAGCTGATAATTAACAAAGTTTTAACAGTAAAGTGCGTTGGATAGGAAATTTTTATTAAGAAGCTGATAATTAATAAAGTTGTAATTATACTCGTTAATTTCGATAAAATGTGATTAACACAGATATTACATTATCTTAATTACGTCAGAGGTATAGTTTGTCAGAGGTATATTATGTCAGAGGTACATAACAATATTAGGGATTAGAGACTTATATATTCACAACCGATTTTTATGAATTGTAATATATGTTCTTGAAATACATTAATCCTGTACATTTATTATTATAAATGATATTCCTTAACCTTAAGTTGGAATTAAGTATAGTTTTTATTTTTTTTATAAAAATGTATACAATTGAATGGCTCCAAATGTACTAAAAATCCAGGCTACCAATATTTTTCAAAATCTGCCTAAATATAATTAATTCAAAAATTCAGTTAAACAGAAATTGGAGTATTTATTAAGTGTATTGAATTTGTTGCCCATGTCATTCTGATTGCAATTGCATGAATATAAATTGCATGAATATATTCCTGAAATAAAAATGTTAATATTATTTTAGATTAATTTAAATTTTAAATATATTTTACAAAATCCGTATTTGTATTTATATTACCAATTTAAAATCATTATATAGTTAATGTGAAACATATTAAACATGATATATTCTTTAAACGATAGGATTTGGCACACAGAAACATTGAAACACGGATTATTGTGTTCTCTTACTCATGTATATGGTCGAGAAAGTTGTGAAATAGGAATAGCGTCGAGTCGAAGAGGTAAAGGTCGAAGAAGGAAGTCAGTATTGAAGATGATAGCGTCGAGTTGGGATTGAATGTTGGTTGAAGTTGGGAAAGTTCTAGCTGGATCCAGCATAGTTTGACAATGTTAAGGCTGAAATTGCTAGTTGAAGGTGTCGAGCAGAGTTGAATTTGGGTTAGCATGGAGTGTCTAGTTATTGGATCGCCAGTTATTGGGTGAGTGCAAAAGTTCTAACCGTTTTTATTACCCATAAAGAAGAGCAAATAAACTCAAAATTAGCAGTACCTACTATTCTGCATATTCCCCATTGCTATCTATGACCTTTTGCCATCTTTCTGGTGGGAGATGAATCCCACGGCAGTAAAATTCCGGGAATTTCGAGTCAAAAAATTCTTGGATGGTAGTTTTCACATCATCAATATCATCAAAGATTTTCTGACTGAAGGAATTGTTCAATACACGAATTAGGACATAGTCCGGTGGTGCCAAGTCAGGAGAATAGAGAGTGTGGGGTAAAACCTCTAAACCAAAGCCCAGTAACTTTTGTCGAGTGATGGCAGCAGTATGTGGCCTGGAGTTATCGTGTTGAAGGATAACACCACGACGATTGATGAGACCTGGCGGATATGCTACCAAATTTGAACGCACCCTGTCTAACTGTAGAGAGTAGAAGGTAGCATTGATGGTTTTGTTCTGTGGCGGGACCTCCCAGTGAATTTGTCCTTGCGCATACCACCACACACTCAATAACACCTTCTTGGAATGAAGTTCAGCTTTCGAAATCGATGCAGACGGGTCAGAAAGGCGACACACAGTTCTAAGACGCTTTACGTTACAGTACATAACCCACGTCTCATCTCCTATCACAATTCGTGTCAAGAATGGGTCATTTTTGTAACGGGAAAGCAAGGAAACAGGTGACGATTCAGTCATCCCGTTGATTTGCTGCCAGGTTATGTGGAACACAATGATCCAATTTTCTCGTAAAACCCAACATAACCAGCCGTCTCTCGACCGTTGTCCGATGTACGTTGAAAGTCTCTGCTAATTATTGCACGGGTTGTTCCTTATGGCTTGGTCAATATCGTCATCTTCAACGTATGATGGCCGTCCACGTCTAGCCTGATCTTTTGAGCTTCTGTCTCCTTCCCTAAATTTACGAAACCATCGACGACACGTGTTTTCGTCTATTGCATCCTCCCCATAAACTTGACAAACATTTCGACATGCTGCGGCTGCCGTACTCTTTTTATCGAACTCGTATAACAAAGAATATCTTATATGCTTCTTCTCGCTTTCCATGTTAAACCCTCTTTTTTTTTTTTTTTTTTTTGAGATGCTTAAATTTGTGAGGCATGATGCAGTTATATGTCAGGCATCCACACGTTTGATTGGCCGACGATTTACGTCATTAGAATGTCATGTGGGACGTCAATTCCATTGCAAATTAAAACGGATAGAGCTGTCACACTCCCCCAATAGATAAATTAAAAACAGGATCTACGTAGATTGTCAAAGTGGATATAAAGATTTAATGCGGATAGTTTTAAAGAAGTAGCTGGGTAAAATGAAGTGAATGGTATTGTCTATTTTTGAGAACTTTAAACAGAGGGATAGTTGTACGTGTACGTCGTTGGTGATATTCGTGTATGCAGATAATATGAGTTGGTGCAAGCAGATAATATGTGATGGTTTAGCGGATAATACGGGATAGTGTTGCCGGATGAACAGTGAATATTGATTATCCGTGGTGGAAAGAAATATTGCAATTTGATTTTGAAATCGAGAAAGGTGTCGTGATAATTAGTACAACGAAGTCTATCTCGAATGTGGTAAAGCGTTCCTTATCGTTCTAAAGGTACCCTATCAAGTCATCGGTGAATGTTACTAAGCTTCAAGTGGTGAGACATATTTATTTATAATAATTTTAATTTATTTAAGTTAAAATATTACTGAGTTCCTTCGTAGTCCTAAGCCTCTCCTATTCAGTTCGAATAAAGGACATTTGCCTTGATATAGCTGAAGCCGTGTTTAAAACCTTCGGTCTTACATAGTGTTCTATTGTTTCTTTTTTTTCCCATGTCCATAACATGACAACCAACCAACTATTTAAATTATCAATTGTGAAATCAGTATTCTTGTAAAACACAAAATAGCGTACTGATAAATGACTGCCGTTTACCATTGTTTCATTTCAAAAGTGTTATGTACGTTCTTTTTAATTTATAATGCAATAAAAATAAATGTGCGTGCTGTTTTACTTTAAGCAATGATAGTTCGGTTTACTTATAAATATTTTGACAAAATTGCAGTTATAAAAGTGTATTTATTTAAGTAAACTTTCTCAAACTAGTTTAGTACGAAGAGTATAGGAAACTATTTTCTATAATAAGTATTTATCAAGAAACCGTTTTGCATCAGTTTTCATTGTGTCACCAATGAGCGATAAACCGCCAAAAATCGGACATTTTCAATATTGTTTTACGGACGATATAATAGTGACTCCACTGATTTTTTTTTTAATAAAACATAATCTCGTTAGGAGAGTATTCTGTATTTTTTTTTTCACATTTTTTGCGTATGGAGACTTCCCTTGTTAGAAAGTAAAATTGATTTTTCTTGCCCATACTGCAATTTTTTTTTTTTTTTCAACTCTGGATTTTTGTAAAATATTACCTTTTGAGGTGGTTGAATACAAAATCCAAGTTTTAACGTTATATATATATATATATATATACAGTAAATCCTCTCTAAGTTGGACATCTACGGATACAGGTGCTTACTTTTTTCGATTTAATGAAACTGCATCTATGCATGCCTTTTAATATTTAATCACATCTAAATATAATACAATTAAGTATTCACGACTTGTGTACAAAAAAATAATTAATGTGCCAATTTACAATCTAAATTTAAACTGCTATGTTGTGGCCCTTATAATACTTTCTTCTATAATTTTTTATACAGCAGCGCCACTTACCAGTTAACATGCACGAAATTTTAATCAATATAGCTTCTCCCAATAAAGATTTTGAATATGCATTTTGGTGCAATTTTATTCAATAGACGCTGAGATCGCCATATGGAAAATCGGAGAATGTGAGTAAATGTAGCACCACGAGTCTGCTGATCTACGCCCAAATTAAGCTAACGTTCATTTTCATAATGGCCATCTCACATATGAAGTTGGATGAATTTATTCACTCTAGAAACTGAGATAAATTTTTCCCGTGAACGGGAGAAACTGCAGGATAGCAGCAACACCTGTCGGTTGATACGCCTCCGAATTGAATCAGCATCATTTTTCACAATACATCTCTCTCATATTAAGTTTAGTGTAATTATACACTGAAGTTAAACTTGGTAGTAAAAATATAAGGGACAAATGAAAAGGAACCTTACCAACAATAACCATAATGTATTTTCTAATGCCTGTTTTAAAACAGTCTAAGTCAAAACATGTCTACAGACTCCCTGCACAATATTTTCAAAAGAAAAAAGCTAGAGCAATGCATACAATTCAAAAAAAGAAAGATTCTTGCAGTATGCACTTTATTGCAGTAATTTGTGAATATTTCAACTAAAAAAAAAAAATATTTTTTATAAGATAAGACAGAGTGGAATATATTGTGACAATAAACATTTTTTAGATAGGGGGGACAAGGTATAAGTAAAATTAAAAAAAAAAAAAAAAAAAAAAAAAAAAAAAAGAGTGAGAGAATGGAAGTTTTATTTGTTTTTTACCTCTCTCATCAGGTAAAAGGGTCCAACATAGGGCAGTATTTCAGTGTCCAACTTCCAGGTTAAAGGGATGTCCAACTTATAGAGGTTGGACATAATGTTAATCCTATGGATACATTCCGTTCCGAGAAAAAGTGTCCAACTTACAGGGGTATCCAACTTGACAGGTTTCACTGTATATAGATAATCATTCAGTGAAATTTAAAGATAATTAAATATTATCAGTATTCAAACAATTAAATTGATCGAAAACAAAGACCACCAAATCAAACAAAAATAGAATAAATTGGAAATAGATAAATACATATTTGCATTCTAATGTTATCAAAGGCCTGGTAGAACACAAATATGCAAAAATAATGTTTTTCTGTCTCAAAGATAGCAATAGCTGATAATATCTTTGATCCGGGCCCGAAGCATTCTTTGGAGCCAAAACAAGAAAAAACAAACTACTAAATAAATCAAATTTTTAAATGAACTCAACACAAAAAGAGATAAACATATAAGAATTATAAAATCCAGATCACTAATAAATGTAGTAAAATTTCCATATAAAAATCACTAGTACAATAGTAAAAAAATAAGCAACTAAAGGATGCATGGAAAAAGAGTGTCACATGTAAAATTCAATGAACAGATAACAATTAAAAGTACTGTTAATCACAGTACAATAATGGATAGAAATCATGGAGAAAATAAAGCGAAATCATAATCCAAATAAAAATAATTAAATAAATAAAAGGTAATCATTTTACGAGGATTTAGATAATTACAGATTATGAATTCAATAGTGCTGCTATCTGGAATTATAATTTGAAGAAAATAAATCAAAATTAGGAAGACGTAATAAATCAAAATTACGAAGACATAATTTAATTATGAGGCTAGAGCATTTGGATTATCAAACTAATAATGTAACAAAATTTAATTTAGAATCAAGTTATTTAATTTCTAGACAAAAAATAAATAAATAAAATAAAATAAAATAAAATAAATTAAATAAATAAATAAAAATATATTTTGGAATAACAGTCCATTTATTTATTTATTTTTAATTAAATGTTTGTGATAACCATTTATCATTGCTTAAAATTTTACAAAATCGAAATTGTCTGTTTTTATAATTATAAGAAACTAATTGCTTTATTCGTAGATTAAAATTAAGTAGAATATGAACAAAAACAGATTTATGCAAACAAGTTTTAAAATTTAAAAAAAAAATTACCTTAAAGGAAAAATTTTCACGTTTGTCATACAAATCAAATTCCAATTGGCCATTATGGTTAAGAATAATTTTTAAATCCAAGAAATTAATCACATTAGATTCCAAATCAGTGCTAATGAGAGATAGATTATCACGATAATCAACAGGTAAATCTTAATTTGTATTATCCAAATAAAATATAATTATATCATCAATATATCTTAGTAATCTAAAATTCGTACATTCAATGTCACGTTCCTAATAATATAGATGTAGATCAGCTAACATACTAGATGCAATTCCACTTTGTTTCAACCCTAAGCGTTGTTTATATAAAGAATTAGTGAATAAATATAGTTATGATATCGGATAAATCTAGTCAGAGTTTTAAAAGCTGAAGGAGTTATATTATTATTTAGATTTAGATACTGCATATTTTCAATGAAAAGTTTATTTATAATTTCAAACATATATTTAATAACAATATTATTAAATAGGTCGTTGAAATCAAAAGTTTTAATACCAGTAACGTTAGTAAGATTTTTTTATTTTATTTTTATGTTGAAAACTATTTTTTATAGAAAAATTATTCTTATTAATCACAATATAACTATATATATATATTTTAAGTATATTTCGCAGCATAATATTTGCATTAGAAGTGTAGGGATTACAGGCAACAGTAACTGTACAAAATTTGATAGGATTTTATGAAATTTTGGAATTTCAACTAAATAAGGATAATTATAATTATTATTTTTATAACTTATTAATTTGCAATAATTAAAAATATGCCCATTTTTAATTTCTATATTATCAGAAATTTTAACAAAAATATTACTAGTATCCATAGTTTCAAAAAGAAGTTGTTTATAATACTTTTTTCAAATAGTTGCATAGTTATTAGCTGACTTGTCAACATAAGTAATAATGAATTTAGATTGTAAATCAAGAATTGCTGAATTAATTTCTTTGAAATTGTAGTATTTGATATTTGAAAGATGGTACATATTATAGACTAAATCAAGTCTAAATTTATCAAGTAATTTACATTTCCACCCATTACAATTTCCACAGGTTTATTATAATCAATAGCTATTTTGTATATAAAATGATCCAAGTCCAGATTAAATTGAGTAATGATATTAATAAATTTTCAGTGTGAAAGCATACGAAATTTAGTACCATACTTCATCAAAGATCTTAAAGTAAGATTTTCCACAATATTGATAGCTCCAGTAAATATGTGACTATGATAGTGATTGACAAATGGTTTATATTTGGAATCAGAACAATAGCACAGAGGTTGTTCATTAGAAATAAGAAATTTGGCAAATTTATTGTAGTTAAAATTTTTTCTACTTAAAGTAGTATTGTATTTAAAAGTTTTTTGAATGACAAATTTTTAGTTCCCCATCATACTATAGGTATGGGAACTTAGGTAATCGTGAAAATTTTCGACCTCGGTTTTTTGACTTTTCTACACGTTTTCAGGTGTGAGGAATCCGAAAATGACAAAATTTGTATGGTGTCTGTCTGTAGGGTGTCCGTTAGTCCGTTAGTCCGTTAGTTCGTTAGTTTGTTAGTCTGTGTATATGATATCTCAAGAACAAATTGTCGCAGAGAGGTCAGATCAGTTTTAAAATGTTACTTTCGACACTGGCAAGAACCCTATTCATTTGCAACATTCGATTTTAAAAACTTCGCAAATTATTAGAAATTTACGATTTTCTTAACATGGGAGAATACGACAAAAATTCACTTAAACGTGCATTAAATGGAAACTTTTTACTGTAAAATTGTCAGACCAGTTTTAAAATATCAGTTTTGATGCCGGAATGAACATCAGTAACTATAAATATGCTTCTTTGAAAATTTCGCAAGTTATTGGAAATTTACGAATTTCTTAACATTGCAGTATAGGGCGAAATTTCACATAAACGTCAATTTTGAGAGATATTTTCATCGTAAAGATGTCAGACTACTTTTGAAATATTATTTAGGACACTGACATGAATATTGATGACTATGAATTTTCCAATATAATAATTTCGTAAGTTATTGGAAATTTATGAATTTCTTATCACAATAGAATAGGGCAAAATTTTACACAAACGTCAAATCTTGAGGGATATTTTCATCGTAAAGATGTCAAACCACTTTTGAAATATTATGTAGGGTACTTACATAAATACCATAGAGTATAAATTTTCCAATTTAAGAAAATCGTAAGTTATTTGGAATTTACGATTTACTTAAAATGGCAGAATAAGGCAAAATCGAGCACAAACGTCCATTTTGAGGATCATAAATATATGAGACAATTTCAAAATAACATTTATGATACTTGAATGAACATGATTGACTACAAATATTCTAATGGGAAAATTTCGTAAGTTATTCGAAATTTAAGATTTTATCAACATAGCAAAATGTTGCGATATTCCATATAAATATGCATTTTTGGGATTGTTGCATTGGAAATATTAGCATGAAAAATAAACTACGAAATTGATCCCAATAAAATAAATTAATAGATTAGAATAAGATAAATATGTTGAACTGAATGGTGGGTAGCCTATTAGGTGAGGATTTCGTTCTGTCATTGTGCCAAGTGTTTGGTCAAATTCATTTCTCTTAACATGAATATAATATGTCCTGTACAAGAAATTTATGAGAACATACATATGATGGGGAACTGAGCAGAGTCCACCTATGCCAACTAGTTTTATAGAAAAAGGATTGGAAGGATCATTAAAGATATAGTGAAAATGAAGTTTATTAAAAACAGGATGAGAGAAATTTATCACTAAGATTATTTTTGTTTTGACCAAATTTTATGCCAGTCAAGTTTAATATTAAAAGACCCAGCCCTATAGTGTAAAATACCAAAAAATGTATCACTAAAATGAGAATCAAATGAGAATATATATATATATATATATATCTGGTATCTGCATAACTTATATAACTGCAGAAAGTTAAAATATGGTACACCGAAGTTCGCATTAGGTTACATTCTGAAATTGTTTTTCAATATTGGCATTTTTGATAGCAAATTAATAATAGCTTCGTATTTAAATATATAAATAAATAAATAAATGTAAATAGTATACTAAAACGGGGAGTTGAGGGGTTGGTAGTCCCCACCCCCTCACACAGGATTATATGTCAAATAAAACTTTTTCTGTAATTATTTTAGATTACTTTAAAAAAAGATTGAACCTTATTATCTTTCCATATTGATCTTAGTACTTAATCTGTAACCTGTTTTTATAGTACGGAATGGGCGGTAAGAAAAAATCGTGTGAAAGATAGTACACCAGATTACTTGTTATATTTTTTCAGTTGCTGTGGTAAAAAAAAGGCAACTTAAATTAAATAATTATGCTTAAAAAAAAAGACAAATAAAATAAGTGGGCGTTTAAACATACAAAAGAAACAGCTTGGCAAACAATATAGGAGAATAATGAAGTAACCAGTTTTTTGAAACAAATATTTTACAAAATTTTATTTTCTTCCGTAAAGTACTGTATTTGATTAAAAATTCGACTTTCTATTTTCGATGCATTTGGTCGTTTCGAGATATCCTGCGGACAGTTTTATCGTTTTAAGTAAATTACTGTCTTCTGAGTATCTGTATGTGTAACAAAAATTTTAATTAACATAAAAACTTAGTTAATTAAAGCTGCCATATTTTTTTCCGTACACTCATCATAAAAGTTTATATTTAATTGCACATAAAAGGAAAATAGTGTGTAGACTATATTTCAGCTTCTATAGTGTATAATTGATAAAACGAGGCATGTGAGTGGACCATATTTGGAAACTATGCTGATCCAATATATGTACATATTGGCTGAAAAGGGACGCTACTTTGCTGCCATTGCTGATAAATCGTAAGTTTTACAGCGTAAAAATGCTTGAAACTTTATAACAAAGATTGTTGGCTTAACTTGAGTGTTTGTTCGACTACAAGTGACGCTACCATTCTTTTCTTCTGCGATTTTCCACATGGGTACATCTCAACATGTATTGGTTAAATTCGCACCCAATCCCAATTGTAAAATCTGTATTTTGAGAAGCTATTATTACATTTTATGTGCAGGTTAACCATTAAGTGATTATATTATGTGGAATAATTCAGAAGAAATTTTATGATGGAACTGTTATACTAATTTAACACTGATAAGCCTTATAATGGGGGTTGTATCTGAAATCCGTGTAATATTATTAGTGTTTAGTTATACGTTTGAAATAAAACGGCCACTGTTTGATAAGCGCTTTGCATATTCCTCTAATCTCCTTAAAGTCCTAATGGACTCTTCCCAGTTTCGTCTGCTCAATCATGTGATAGAAGAAACGAATAATAGAATTCAATTAAATATTGTTCTTAACAACAAAAATGTTAATATTTAATATAAAATAAAATAAAAGTAATATTGCGCATTTGTAAACAGTGGAATAGTTGTATTTGTAAATTTAAAATTTTTTTAAGAACACTTTATGTGTTTATTTATTTTCAACTGTAAGAATCGATTTTAGTGTGTTCTAGCGTTACTGTTACATTAACCGATCTAGCAATAAACAATAGGTTGTTCTTGTGGAATGTTTAGGGATTATAATTTGAAATTTTAAAATGTTTTCATTTAATTTAATTGCATAAAGTTGTTACAACAAGTTAATTAACTTAGTTACTGGTCTAAATTTATTTACGCAGTACGATATTGCACTGTCACTGATTTAAGTACCAAAAATCAGAGTATTTAACATGTGCTTCATGAACATCAATAACAAATATAAACTAAATGATGACTGCAAATGTATACAGCAAACAAAAGGTGATGAATAATGATATAAAATGGATTGAAAATGATGATGTATAAAAAAATAACACAAATTATATACGATTGATCAAAAATAAGAATAGAAAATATGTTATTACAGCAATCGCTATAGATAAACAAGGCTTCGTCTGATATTTGTTTTTCCTCTATCATGTGACCTCTGATGTCAGGTGGAAGAGCCCATTCCATCCATAAATCAATGTTACTACATCCATATTATAAATTTTAATACTCACATTTGTTTTCTCCTGAATTATTTAAGATGAGGAATACTGATAGAACATATATAAAATGGATTTATGAAACATATTTAGCAGAAGCAATGCAAATAGTGTTGGACACATTGCTAAATGAAAAAAATAATTGCATTACGTTGCTTTTTACTTTCTTCTATCTTCAATAGAAGAAAGTATTGGATTCGTAAAAATTTTCGATTTCGGGTTTTTGATGGATTTTCACGTTTTGAGAACTGTAGAACACGATTTTACCATTTTTAGAAAATGTCTGTCTGTCTGTCTGTCTGTGTGTGTGAGAGACAAAATTTTGTGTCAACTGTATCTCTGGAACTACTGCACAGAATTTCATACAAATTGGTATGCAGTTGCACCTTGACATAAGTTAGTGCCTATCAACATTTGGTAAAAATCGTCTTACAGGTTGCGTTGCCATCCCGCTTTTTCTAAATTTTTAACAGGGTGATATAGAGTAAAAATTTTCAATATGGGTATATTTCGAAAGGTCTCGTCAGTACCTTTAAAACGAATGGTTGAACTATAAATCTGTGATAATTTAAAACAAAGTTATCGATTTTTTTTTACTTTTTACAAAAAAAAAATTCAGAAACAAAATTTTTTTTTTTTTTTTTTTTTTTTTTTTTTTCTCTCCCCTTAATTTTATCAAACTCCCACGGTTTCCGTGTTTTGACAAACTTTAACAAATTTTCACATTTTACCCAAAATTTTGTCAAAGTCCCACTTTTTTTTTTTTTCTCTTCACTTAATTCTATCAAACTCCCACGGTTTCCGTGTTCTGACAAACTTAAACAAATTTTTGCATTTCCCCCCCAATTTTGTCAAAGTCCCGCGGTTTCCGTGTTTTGACAAACTTAGAATAATTTTCACATTTTACCCAAAATTTTGTCAAAGTCCCACTTTTTTTTTTTTCTCTTCACTTAATTCTATCAAACTCCCACGGTTTCCGTGTTCTGACAAACTTAAACAAATTTTTGCATTTTCCCCCCAATTTTGTCAAAGTCCCGCGGTTTCCGTGTTTTGACAAACTTAGAATAATTTTCATATTTTACCCAAAATTTTGTCAAAGTCCCACTTTTTTTTTTTTTTTTTTTTTTTTTAATTATTGTTACTCAGTGAATTTGTATAGGAAAATACAGAAGAAGGTCTCGTGGTGGCCACAACATACTAGTTTTATCTTACGAAAGTTTTGAACTGCAGGAAACATGACCGACAGGGATAGTGCTACCTGTTTCTTAAAATATTATTTGAAACGTCTTTGTGGTATGATACTGTAACTTTCACTACTAAAGAATATTTCTACGAAATTCCATGTCAATTCTTTCTGAATTAATAGAAATATATATATTAGTAACGCACATTTTCATACTTTCTATTAAGCTATATGAAAAGCGTGCATGGCTGTTATTGCTCACAGTATTCAAAAGTTAAATGGAGTCCAACAAGCCAACACGTATTATTGCAGTTTTTAAAATAGATCCATTAGTATAACAATTAATATTTATATAAATATTTTAATTTAAATTATTCAATGAAACTGACAAGTTTTATATGTTCAAGATTCTAAGAAAATTTCATTATATATAAAACTTACTTAATATAACTGATACAAATAGGCGATTACATATTTCTGAAACTTTTATGTTTGTTACGTGAGCTAAATCCTTCTTTAATCATTTATGATTAGAAATTCTTTGAATTTACGTAATGGATTTAACGAAATTTTATAGAAAGTTTATTGCATCACCCAAAATATATCTTGAAAATGTGCCATCTACGCCTTGTTATAGTAAATCTTTTATTTTAAACACATTTTAGTCTCTATTAAAATATTTTCCGTAGTAAAGCTTTTGAAATATTGTAAAATTCCAATTACACTCTAAAAGATTTCAGATGATGTATTTTGATAAGCTGAATAGTTTTTTTTTCTTCCTAAAAGTAAAACATTATAAAACATCTTGATTTAAATAGAGGATTTTCTTCGTAAAAGTCAAGATGTTTGGTGAACGGAGGATTAAATGAAATAGGGAAAGAAAAAAGAGTAGTTTTGCCGATATTTTGTATTTTTAGTTGCAGTATTTATAATAGTTCATATAATTGTCAAATATCTGGTGCTTCAGAGCATAGCCTCCTTAACTAGATGCCTGTCGCGTAGCTCGGAAACATAGCAATAGTTGAAGCGGTAGACAGCGCCACCTGGTGCAGATTGCACGATTTTTTTATTTAACTGCCACCAATAACTTTATGAAGTGATATATGATCGAAATAATCAACGTTTCTTTGATTCAATTTGCTTTTTATGTATATCATATCCTTCTTTAAAAAATTTTTGGTGGCTGTTGAATAAAAAAATCGTGCAATGTGCACCAGGTGGCGCTGTCTACCGTTTCAACTGTTGCCAAGTTTCCGAGTAACGCGACAGGCATCTAGTTTAGGAGGCTATGTTCAGAGAGTGTAGAAAAGAGAAATCAAATCTAAATTTTTAACGGAAAAAGATTTTTATTCAGATTTTCAGGGTTTGGTTGTAGGGATTACAGCAGACTGACTGCACAAGGGTCCTAAGCCTGAGGGAGAGTGCCCTCCGTGGGAGGCTTTCAAAGAGGTCCTAGCCCATATTTACGCAAGTTTATCAGATTTTGAGGATTTAATCATGAACAGAAATTAAAAGAGGAATATTTGAAAATATTTGCCATCTGAGGCAACAAGAAAATAAAACCTTTGCTCGAAAGTTATCCTTATAACATTTGCTTTGTTGTCATCCTTATAGCATTTGTTTTTGCTGTTATGAAACTGTTTTATAATTTTTAGTCGATTTATGCAAACTTGATTTTTAGCATAGCCGTGTAAAAAAAAAAAAAAAAAAAAAAAAATCGGTGATCAGTCACGGCTATCAAAGAGTCAAAATGTCCATCAATAAAGCAATTCATAGACACGATTTTAATAGTGACCCCCATGTAAGTCTATGACGTATTTTGAGGAGTCTGTAAGAGCTTCATCCTACTGAAACAATCTGTTGGCGTATAAGTTCACAGACTCATTTGGAAAAATGATGCCCACAAAGGCTCACTCATTACTGCCCGTGCCGTGCTTTTGTGTCAGAAACTAAATTTCCATCTAAAATTTCACAAGCATTAATTAGACACGAACAATCATCCATCAGTTCTCTATGCTATGTAAAGACATTCATACAGGTATTTGATAAGAAAGCCGGTCGCAGAAATTATCTGCACGCTTAGGTGTATTACCTTCTTCATTATTTATTTCCAGTAATTATCCCTATTAGCAACCAACAATATTACATGCCAAAAACATTTCTCAATTAGAAAAGTATCAGATATCAATTTTTCATGTTAAGGAATGCTTTGCATTTTTTTTTCCAATTTCAGGCAAAACATAACCACGTTTGAGAATTAAAAAAAAAAAAAAAAAAAAAAAAAAGAAATATCCCTTTTAAAGTAAGAATTGCATTTTTTTAAAACCAATAACTGATAATCAAAATTCGGTAACATCATTACAATTATGCACATAACCATATTATTAGTAAAACGCCAAAAATTGTTTTATTATGCAGAATAACATGCACAATGTAAATTGCTTTTGATTTTGCTTACATGTAAAAAATGAATAATAATTTTAAAGAAATACAAAAGTTAAAAAGAAAAAGTTATAAAAATCTTTTAGAATATTAAACAAGTAGAACACGATAACATTAGTAAATTTATAGAAATTAACAATAATGAAATTATACTTTAAAAAAATTAAAGAACACACTTTTACTTAAATGTGAACTAAAAAGCACAAAATATCTATCTTTATAGTATTAAAATGAAGGGTAAGAAAAAATTGTGTGAGTAACATACCATATTACAGGGTGATTATAAAATAATTTAGAATTAAACAAAAACCATTTTTAAAAAATCTCCAATGACTGGGGTCGAACGTTAGACCTTTAGGTTCGTAGCACGGAGCTTTACCTCATAGCCACAGCGTTCACGTAAGGAAAGTCTTTTTTTACAATATAGATTTTTTGTTTGCTCCCAGAGCGGTTACAAACATACATACAGGTGAAGCTAATAATAAAAGCCTGTTAAAAATCAATAAGTAAATGCGTTTCAAGCTCAATAATAATAATAATAATAAAATAGCTAGACAGACTTGTTCTATGACAAATGACATAGATTTTAACCATTTCCATAAAAAAATAAATAAAATAAAATAAAATAAAAAAACAATAGCACTGCTGATACTGTTAAAAATTTAATGATGAAGGCGAAGATGATTAACGAAGATAAACGAAGATGATTTAAAAATTTAATTTCTAAATATAATCTATTTAAAATACTTTATTAGAAACAAGTTAACAGATAATGCTTAAAATATATTTATTCCTTCTTGATATGCTTCAATAATAATGTCCAATGTATCGCTGGATCATTCTGATGAAAACATCTAGAAAAGCAATGCTTAAAATTTTAAGAAATGGAAATGATGAACAATAAATATAAAGTTAGATTAACCTGTTCACCTGGTCATCACTTGTTGTGTGCAAACTAATGCATTAATGTTTGAAAACTAAAATTCTTTCGTGGTATGTGATTAGGTCACACTTATCCAAGCGATACAATAATACAGCTAGACGACATGCTTATATATTAGGTGTACCGGAAAGTTCTGTCATTTTGAATTAAAATACTGACATCGGAAATTTATCCTGGATAAAATTTAAGATATTCTTAGGTAACTTATAAGATGGTTATTTGTAAAGTACCATGTAAACACTGTTAAACAAAAATTTCCGGTTTCATTTTATTAATTCAAAACGACATAACTTTCCGGTACACCTAATACAACGAAACACCAGTTTTTAATTAACTTTTGGCAACGCACATAAAAGTAGGGAAAAATATTGGAAATAATACGACGCCATGTAAAATCTATAACGAGAACTATAACTATGCTAGTCGATGGAGAGATTGTGTGCTGCTAGCATGAATGAAAATAAAAACAACGTTTTAATGTGATGATAACACCTCCTCAATATATATCCAGCATTCCATTATATTAAAATGGCCAGGGAAAAAAATAACTTGAAAAAAGTACACTCTATTTAAATCAAAGTACTTTTTAATGTATATATGATAAAATTTTATCATATATACATTAAGCAAATTAATATCCGAAGTTTTCATAATATAAATAATTTTCAAATTAAAGTAAATTTTAATTTATAAATAATAAAATTTAATCACAGTAAGCAAATTAATCTGAAGTTTACGAAATATAAAAAACCATTTAAAGGTCACTAAATTTATTTATTTAAAATATATTTAATACTTTAAAACTACAGCAATATATATATATATATATATATATATATATATATATGTAAAGAAAAAAAAGAAAACAGAAAAAAAAGAAACAACATTGAAAATGTAATTTTTTCTAACAAATTTTGAAGTAGAGTTGGGAGTGTGAAAATTGGTATTTATATGTTTTCTGGGGCTCGGAATCAATTGACATTATTTTCAAGGCTGTGAAATAGAGAGCAGATAGATGTCTACACCGCCGCAAGAAGTGTGGACATGTTTGGGCACGTACGAGTACGTTCCTTTTTGTGCGCTCTTGGATAATCGACTGCCTAAGGTACCAGGGAAGCAGACCCAGTATGGAAATCGAGCATACACAAGAAGCCGGGATCCAAATCTATGTTTTGGCAGATTCCAACGCAAATTTTTCAAATTTTAAATTATTAAGAGATATGAAATATTTGAAATTCATTTAAATATAGTAAACACCGAAGCAGGTAAATTTTTAATAAATGTCGGTACCATTAGGAAATCGTCTTAAATAAAAAACCTGTAATCATGTAAATAAATCGCAAAAGTTGTGTAGTTTAGTTATTTTTAACAAGAACCATGCTATTCCCATGCCAACAACATATTTAATGTTTAAATCCCTGTAAAATAAAATAAAAAGTAAAATTTTAAGTTCTCTTAAAAAAAAAAAAAAAAAAAAAAAAAAAAAAAAAAAAACAATGTTTACACAGTATGTATGCAGTAACAAGATTGTTTTATAAATACTTAAGTATACTATACCTAGTGCTAACAATAATAAAATTTCTCGATGTAGATTTTTTTTTTTCATTAATAAAACAGTAAACTATACGTTTATGAGGAAATAAAATTTTAGAGTGGATGAGTTTGATTTTATTCTTTTAAATAATAATAAGGAAATTTCACTCTTTTTTTTCTTTTCTTTCTTTTAACTATTTTACAATGAAAATTGAGAGCAAAATAAGTCTCTAAGAATGTACTTAGCTTAATCTATAAGCACACCCTTTTTTGCGTCCAGTTTATTTTATATAAAAACATAGGGAGATTTAAAGATTGAATTAGTTTGACTCACGAAATGTACGAGAAGAAAAATTACATTTTTTATTGTGTTCTTTTTTTCTATATATTTGTTTGTTATTTACAAAGATATTAAGCCGATAAGTGTTGTTTGTGCAGTAGAATCAGTTTTCTAAAACTAAAACTTCAACCGATTAAGTAGAGTTATTTTTTAACTACTTACAAAAGGCTCATTTCAAGTGAAATCACCCAAGGCCGTTGCCCTCATGTCACAGATATTAATGAAAATTTTTTATTAAAAAGTATATAATGAAAAAGGCTTAAAATATTTTTTTCAGAATTTTTTTAGTCAAAACTAAGATTAAGGGGTCATTTCGAAATTTGACAAAATTTAACAAAATGGCGTCAATGAGCATGACGATTTATGAGTTTCAAACCGCCATAACACTTTTATTTATGGACCGATTTTGTTCATTTTGGTGTCATTAGAAAGATAAATGTATAAACTATGAAATAAAATTGTCCAAATGCTGAAAATATGCACACAAGCATTTACAAAATTGTAGTGAAAGCATTTTTTTTTTGAAGAATTTTTTTTTGCAAACTTCAAGAATTTTTTGCAGTAAAACCCCACATCACACCACACTAATTTTTTGTCACATAATAAAAAATGACATACGTTTCAATATGAAAAAAATCAAGAGGGTGTTTTTTGTATTTTGTGATTAAAAAATTTAAAAACATAAATATTTCATTAAGTTCCGTTTAATGGCTAACTGATGCACAGCAAATGATCTTTTAACCACACAATATGCATTCTTAACAATTTAACAATTACTAATATTGTCCAGTGGTTCACACTCGAGCACTTTTTTGCAAGGTAAAGCAATGGACAATATCCGTCTTTTTGGGTTCGAAGCTAAATTATACCCAACATGTGATTTCCAATCCTCCATTCCCCTATAAATTACCTATAGGATAAAAATATTTAATTAGAATACGAACATTTCCCTATAAGGAAAGCGCAGGTAACGTTAAACTTGTTTAAACTCGGGGCACTGCTGATCTTTTCAGGGCAAAACCTTGATATTTCCACCAATACAGATTGTTCTTTTGCCACTCATGAGTGGCAAAGATTGATTGACGGAGCGTTTGTTTGTAAATATGCCCTTTCCTTATACAATATGAATATAAACATTATAATGTTGCATTTTTCCCTACAGCGCTCACATGTCTACAGTGCACTGTAGAGAATCAGAGTGGGCCATGATTCTCATTTGTAGATCTTAAATCCTTAGATCTTAAAGATTAACTTAATTACGTAATGAGGAGAGCTCGAGACAAAGTTAACAAATAAATACACAAAGTTTATTTAGCAATCTATAGTAAGGAGGGCGTTGAGCTAACTCTATTATAACTTTTAATAAACCCCAGAAAATAACTTTAACAAAGCATAACTTAAAAGTGTCTCACCAATACTGATCTTGTCGATGGTAGCTCTCTGTTATCACTACTCTTCTCACACCAGGATATCGGGCGGATTCCCGAAAGCACGATTGATCCTTTTAACTTAGGCCACACTACTACACCTCTCTACCCTCATACGCATAAAGCTATCACCATCACCATCACCATCACCATTACTCTTAACTCCACACTAATCAGCTACCAACTCATTACCATTCCACTACATCACATCCTATATCTATATCCTAACAATTCACTATCCTTCCTTTTATACTACATCCTAACAACCATCCTTTCCCTTCATTTCAGTTAAAACTTACAATTACTTCCCATTCATCAAACATTCAGATCCTAATTATTTCACAGCAGCACTATGCCGACATAAAACTAACTCGACCAAGACTTTCGCCGAGTCCTTGGCGACGAAGTAATCTAACTGTCCCAACTTTTGGTGACGGTCTATAGTCTCGACCTCACAACTGATGAAATACATTTGGAATGATTGAAGGGCTAGGGAACTTATGGGGATATAACCTTAAAATAAAGAAAGACAAATTATTTTTCGTGATGGATGAAATTACTTACTGCGGTTACAAAATTGATAAAAATGGCATACATAAAACACAAAAGAAAATTTCTGATATTTTAAATGCTCCAACAACTAGAAATACAACTCAAGTAAAACCATTCTTAGTCATAGTTTCTTAATATTCTAAGATTTGTTCCTAAATTATCGACAATTGCTTATCCTATGAATGAATTATTGCGAAAAAACGTAACTTTTCGGTGGACGAAAAAATTGTGAAAATTCATTTAATACAATTAAATAGGAAATTAATTCTGAAAGGATTATCACACATTTTAATCCTAAATTACCCCCCGATTTTACTCACTGACACTTCTCCTTAAGGAATTTGGAAGTACATTCGCATACAATGCCAGACAACAACGAAAAGTCGGTAGTTTTTGTTTCTAAACCTTTGTCTTTTACAGAAAAGCGGTATAGTCAGTAGATAAAGAAGAATTATCAATAAATTTCGGAGTAAAGAAGTTTTCAATTTTTGTATGGTAGAAGCTTAACCTTGTACACGGATAGCAAACCCCTTGTTTCCATATTTTCACCCACAAAAAGTATTCCGATACTTTCAGCAGATTCAATGCAAAGGTATGCTTTCTACTTACAAACATTCCAATACGATATTAAATATATATATATATATATAATCGGCAGAGCACAGACATGCCGATGCTCTATCACATCTTCCCTTACGTACTGAAAACTTACTGCTGCCGTCTTCCTATCCGTCACAACCGGAAAAAAATATCCCAAAATTGATACACATGATTAGAAATGACCAACAACACCATGGCAAAGAATACACATTAATTATAATGGTCTAGTCATGAAAAAATGTTTTTTTTTCTTTTTGTAGATGCCTATAGTAAATGGTCAGATGTATTCATCGTTCCAGGTACAGCTACAGATAATACCCTAAACTATATTTCCTCTATTGTTTGCTAGATATGAAGACCCGTGTCCCTTGTATTTGATAATGGGCCACAATTTACATGGGAACATTTCAAACATTTTCTACAAAGTAAAGGTATAAAACATATCTTACGGGCACCATACCGTCCCACAAGTAATTACCAGGCACAAAGATACATACAGACAATAAAGAAACGATAAAATTCCTTAAATTTAGAAACAGGAAATCTACAATTTAAGTTAAACAAGTTTTTGCTTCAATACCGGATAGTGCTCATATTACGGCGAGGGAAAGTAAAGCATCATTATTTCTCAAAACAAATATTAGATCAAAACTAGATTTGATTTTTCCAAATGTAAAAAATTACGTTGAAGATAAGCAACATAAAAATGCACTTCATACTAAAAAAGTAAGAGAGTTTGAAGTAAACCAAAAAGTTGCTGTACACAATTACACACCTGGAGAAAATGGGAAAATAGACACAATAATTCCTAGAGAAAATAAATTACATTATAAAATTCATTATGCCTGTACGGAAAAAACACATTAATCAAATGACAAATGTTGGCTTCAAAGGACAACTGGAAGAAAATGCAAGTCCTAGGGAAAGAGAGGAAAAAATGATCTTTAATACAAACAATCCTATGGTTCCAGAGGACATTAATCTTCATCCACAATATGATGGAAAAACTACGTCTGGGGAAAAGCCTTTCATGTTTTCACATCCAGAACCGGCTGATTAAAGAGAAAAATGCTTGGTGAAAAGCCTACCGCTTCACTATATCCAGGACCAAATGACATTAGATCTGCAATGACTACAAAGCCTAGAGAAATTGAACTGACTGATCCTAGTGATTTAAAATCCTAAGTGTATTCCCGATCATGAATTAAAACCTAAACTTTAAAATTTCTAAAACTCTAAAATGTTTATTTTTTTTCTCAACAGGTTTTAAGATGATCCACCAGCCCTAACAGCACAGTTAGGCTTAACTTATCCACAGTACATCTTAAGGACGTTTCTGGGATGTCTTGTCATCCAGAAGACATCTTGAAGATATCCTGGGGAGGCGACGTGCTGTCTGGGAGACCGAGATTAAAACCTCTATTAGGTATGATTCAAGAAACTAAGTGGGTGAAAGTTGTGGTGTTTTATGATCATTGTATTTCTGAAAGTTAGCCTATTGGACGTTTGGTAAATTACTTCACACAACCCATACAGCACAGAATGTTTCAGTTATGTTGCAAAAAGCTTATAATCTTTCAAAAACGTAACACGTTTTTGTATGCTCTCTCATAAATTTCTGAAACATTCGCCCTTTTTGATTTTCTATCTGTTAAGTTATTGTAACGTTTCTGTTACGTATCTGATTTTTTGTTACGATCGCGGACATTTCTACGTTTTTGAAACTTATCGGAAAGCAATCTGAACCTTTTTAAACGTTTCGGAAATGTTTATAATGTTTTAATGTTATATGATTGTTACGTTTCTGGAACATTTTGTGCTGTTAGGGAAATATACAGGTACTTGCAAATTTTATCAACTAATCAGTGATCTTCTCTATACTTTTGTTTACGCTAAAACAGATCGGTCTTTAAAATGTAATCGTATGTGTTGTAACATTAACAAATCAAATAATAAGCAACTTGTTCCTGGAATGCGTGTCGAATTTCACTTAAAAATTAATTTAAACATTTTCTTTCAGTTGAATTGCGAAAAGATGTTACGACCAGCTAATTATCTTCGCTACTAGCCGAAAAGGTTTTACATTATATGATGTTTGATTTTTAATGACCTAAATCAGGGTATTTAATGCAAGTACGACTTCAGAGAAACGGAAGCTTTTATTTTTGGTATAATATGGACTAATATCATGATCATTTCTAATAAAATAATTTTTGCTTAGGAATTAATTTAGTCTAAGAATTTCAATTTGATATACTATATGTTTTAAAAAATTCTGATATTTTCCCGATAAATTTTAACTATTAACTTTATTTTTAGTGTAGGTTTCCCTTTCTTTTTCCACTAAATTTTCTCATCCAACATTAATGACGTTCATTGAACATATAAGAATAATGCGCTTTTAAATAAATTTCTTTTTCTGATTTCTGACTAAATTACACACATTTTTATTGTTGATTTCCTACATTGGATGTATTTAATGCTACAATAATTACCAGTATTAATTAAACTTTTGACAGAAAATGAGTACCTGAATACTTGAACACAAATCTTTAATTACAAAAGAACGTCTAAGAAATTAATGAAACACATGTTCCTGGAAATCTCCGATTTGGTTTTCATGTAAAAAGGGAAAAATCATTTGCGGTTGATGGTAACATAGAAATAAATTACGGTAAGACACAAAACATTTTGATTAAAAATAAATTAAAAGTGATCTTCACTTTAATGACTGTATTTAATAGTTTCATTAAAGAAAAGTCGGAACCGCTTAAGTTTTATGACAAGATAACAAATATTTGCAATTAAGATTCATGGATTTTTTTTTTTTTTTTTTTTTTTTTTTTTTTTTTTTTGAACATTAAATAGAAAAATAAAGCGAATTTTTAATACAAATACTTAAATCTGAAATTACTTATCGCATGAGCAAGGTAAATGCTTTTATTACACAGATTTAAGCAGAAAAATACAATTTATATCGACAGGTCGTGAGATGTGAAATTCAACGCGTATTTATAAAAATAATTTGTGTTGTCAAAGGTTTTTTTTTTTTTTTTTTTTTTTTTTTTTTAAATATATCTGAATTCACTTCATCTCGTAATTTCTTTCTGGACCAATTTTTTCATTAATTTCTTCAATATTTTATAGTCTTCCAACCTCCTACATCCAGGACAGTCATATACTTTTATATTTTTTGACATTGCAACAGCAAGAAAACAATTAATTTCAATTTTTATTTCTAGCAAAATAAATCTAGCTGCCGTATCCTATTCGTTTAGAGAAACAGGCTCGTAATTGAAACATTTTAGGTTCGATTCTCGAACCGACAGAAGACCATTGTGTATAGTAATGGCACCTAGTTTAAGTTAAATCTGTTGTCATAGAGTCCTCCAAGTTTTCATCAAAGTGGTGTTACTGGGGTTACTGGGCCATAGTTTTTACTCGGCCATGATCTGAATCAAAATTCAAGCTCATCTTGTTCGCTGGTGCTGCCATATTTTGCTATTTTTTCGAGTAAAGTCGTTCCTCCACTACCTGTGGTGTTCCTTTAAAAAACGGAAAGCACTCCCCTACCGCCTTACTTAGATTTAAGGCGGTAGGGGAGCGCTTTCCGTTTTTTCTTCACTACTGGAGCTAAGAATTTTTCAGTGGCATAAATAACAACAACAATAAATTATAAATGTTAAATAGTCCTTTTTTAATATAACCTTTTTGATATTAGAAAAAAGTTTTTTTTTTTTTTTTTTTTTTTTTTTTTGGTGCGTGTGTGTGTTTTTTACAGTTATCTTTTTCTTCTATTCATATTTCAAAAATGAATTCCGATAATAAAGCCATACCTCGTAACCGATCAGACTCATAGAGAGGAACTTTTACAAAATGATAAATAACAAGACATAAATAATTATTAATGAAAATATGGGTAAGCATAATGGTCAAAACGATGTCTTAATAAGTCTTAAACATATACAAACGGAACTTCGAATGATGAAGAACATCATCTCATGTATACCAGAATAAATCTTGTAATTTACTTTTAAAACACAACTTTTGAAAAAAAAAAAAAAGTTCAAGACTGACCCATCGGCCTAAGGGCATTAACAAAAATGTCTCAGTTTAGAACCCTTGACTCACCACTTTTCACTCCGGAAAAAAAAAATACTTCGGAGAATCTGACTCTGTCGTATAACTAGTCCTTTTTTTTTTTAATCATATATAGTAAATGTCGTAAAATCCACTATATAGAGAAACTGCGTTTTATCAAATGCTGTTCGAATTAACCCTAAAAGCATTTAATTGTAATAAATTTTAATTACAATAGAGTTGCATATTCTTTATACCGATGCTGTTGTCAAAAGCTAAATAATAGTATATATCAGCTAATATAGTGTATAAATGCATAACATTTAATACGTAGGAGAGCCATGATGAAAGACTATGTTCCTAGGAACATATCGGCCGATATGAGTGGCGCTGCTATGAAACAAATTATTTTTGTGTACGGAAAGGCAATATCTCAGATTCTACGATATACAAATGCACCAAACTTGGTATGTTAGACTTATATTATGAAAAAGTTTGTTGATTAAATCTGATAATAACTAAATAACTAAACTTAAATCAGTGTTACTCTGTAACTAAACATTCGGCTCATAGACTACAATTAAAAACAAGTATACTTTTAAATTTCTTATATTTTTTACATTCCGAACACTGTAGTGAGGAAAGTATTGTAATCAAGTCAAAAATCGGAATTTGAGATTTTGATGTTTCTATAAGTTCCGAGGTTCCCTGAGTCCGTTTTCATTATTTTTACCAGAATGTATGTATGTGTGTATGTATATGTGTATGTGTGTGTGTATGTCAGTGAGTGAACACGCTAGCGTCTAAACGCTTTGTTCAAATAAGCTGAAAATTGGTACGTATATTGTAAGTCACCATAGTACGAATCCTATTGATTTCAGTGAATCTAGCACTTATAGTTATTTTACAGGGACACCAGGAAAAATTCTTTCTCATTGTGGCCTATGGGGCCAAATTTTTAAAAGTGTGATAGCGTCTAAACGCCTTATTTAACGGAGCAAAAAAATTGTACACATGTTATAGGTCACAGTTGCACCAACTGTATAGATTTGGGTGAATTTAGCACTTACAGGTTTTTTACAGGAACACAAAGAAAAATTCTTTGTCATTATGGCCTATGGGACCAAATTTTTAAAAGTGCGATAGCATCTAAATGCCTTATTCAATTGAGCTGAAAATTTATAGGAATAATATAAATCACTGTTGCACTAAATAAAGAATTTTGGTGAACCTAGCATTTATAGGTCTTTACAGGGACACAACGAAAATTTCTTTATCAAAGTTCAGTAGCGTTAAATAAAACATCGTGTAATGTATGGAGAAAAATACTCAAACACTCTATTATGGTTTTCTCTATTTTGTTTGTTTAACAACTCTTCTTTCTTTACTTTATCTACAAAACTGTTAATTACTCAATTTTCGGAAAGTGGAGTGGAGTCACTCCAGATTTTTTTTCGAACAAATTAGCGTAGCTCAATAAACGCCACGGAAACGTCTCGAATTCGGAAAACTGGCAGGTGTCAGTAGTCTATTAGACGAATGTTTAATTATCTACGATTAAATATGGGTATATAGAAGGCAGATAACATTGCTGTTATTCATTTTTTGTAATATTTGAAATCGCCATATTTCGGCACCTATTGTTTAAAATTGCACTAAACTGCATAAATAAAATCTTTATTGAGAGGTGGTTTTATAATATGGAAGGATATAGAAGAATGTTTTGTGATGCCCACAAAGCTAACTTATTTTAAAAGCATAGACCTGGCGACAACACAATTTATTTCTCTTTCCCTTTTCTTTTCTTTTTTTATTTATAAGAAAAAAGAAATATTAAAGAAAATAACTTTTTTTACTGATAACTTTTGGAAAAAAAAATGTTTTTAAGAAATTATTATACGAAATTTTATTAACTTTTTCAAAACACTAAAATTGAAAGTAAAATAATCCTCGATCTTAATTTAAATAAGAAAACGACTATTAGATATCCCTCATTCAAAATAATGTTTGTTTAAGAATATTTGTTTAAATTCAAATATTTTAGTAGCTTAAAAATTGCCGTTTGCTTCATTTGTAGAAGCATTCGTTAATTAATATTTTATATATGTTTACTGTGACGTATTACAAAAAACTACTTCTTGTGTTTTTGAAATGCAAATATTTTCAGTTAAGATTGAGATATTAAAAATTTCATTTTGATTGTTGGAAAAAAAAATCTTAATAAGTATACTTTAATGTTTGTACAATTTACTTTTCATATAAAACTTGACATTTGAATTTAATAAAGCATAGGTTATGAAATATATAAAGATGCTTCATGATGTTACTATTTTAATGTATGATATTAAATTTTAAAAGACATAAAGTATTATAAAACATTTTGCACAATTTTACTTTCATCATATTCTTTTAAAGATTCATACTGTTAATATAAGGCGATTACCAAATATTAAAATAGAGTGATAAATTTATTTCCATTTAAATTATTATTTAATGTTAATGATTTCCACTATACGTGCAATTTCAGTTATATCTAACATAATACATTGCTTGACAATTGCTAAGGAACAGATACCTTTTTCGAAATAAATAATCACATGCAGTTTTTCTATGAAATAAAATTAGCACATATGTAATAGAGGTAAAATGTTATATTTGTAAGGCAAAATAGTAGAGATTCTACAACATGGGCTAGCATAAATAAATAAATATATATAAAAAATACAGTACGCGTTAAAGAAAGAAAGAAAGAAAAAATACAGTCACAAAAAATGCTCACGCCAAAGTGGAAGGATCAGTAATGTCGATCTTTCAGTAAGAAATATGCTTTCCTAAGAGACTAGTGTGCAATTGACATACGGATTTTGTTATTTTGTTTCTCATTCTGTCTATTAAACTATTCAGGGGTTCCTGGTGGATATCGTGTTACTTCTCTCTCAAGGCGTTTTACAGTTCTTGAGCGGTTTGACGAGGATCAGTTTTTTGAGAAACCCGTCTGCCCAAGGCATTCTCGATGAGATTTAAGTCCAAAGAATAAGCAGAAAATTCCACACATTTGAATATTTTCACTTTCTAGTGTGTCCAGTATTTTAACAACCCTGTGTGGGCGGACATTGTTCTCCATAAACATAATCTATGGATGTAACGCATTCCTAAAATATTAACATGATACAGAGTAATCTCTCTGTAGTTTCGCTGTGATGTAACGGCACATCGCTCATAGATGTAAAGCGCTGTTTTGCCATTATGTATAACGCCTGCCCATACCATTACACCTAGGCTATACCGACTACATTCATGAATATTCTATGGTGCGTAATGTGTTTCTCTCCTTCTTTAGAATAAATAGTGTTAAGGATCACCTTTAACAGTGACGCGGTATTCGTTGGAGAACATAATCTGCACCACTGCTCCTAACCCCCAAACAATATGTTGCTCACATCAGTGCATTTGTTTTGGACAACAGCGTTAATGATGCATTAAACAAGCTTACGACGATGCATTAAAGAGGCTTTTGTGAATAAAACTCATCTTGGTTTAATCTCCGAGGATGAATTTTAAAAGATGTGCACAGGTACTACCACGGATACAGGTAGCATTGCAAAGTCTGCAGCTATCTGACTAGAAGTGAGCTTTCTGTACCTTTCTGTCACTAGGGACGTATATCAATCCTGTGGAGGAGTGGTTTCCACAAATGACATCGTTTGCATTTCATTTCCACATTTAATAGTAACTTATAATAATGAAATGACTTATTTTGAAACTCTCATTACGGTGGCCACAGTAGGGTCTATTTTACCTGCTTCGAGCCGTCCATCTGCCCTTTCACGATCGTAAGCATTCAAATCATGTCTTGTAGACGTATTGTATTTAATTATTGCCGAATCACCTGTAGTTTCACAGAAGTAAATTCAGCAGCTTTCGCACCATTTTTGTTAAACACCTAATTGCAAAGTCTTTCGGATCAAGAGAAAGATCTTTCGTACAGAACCTTTTATGCAGATAACAGATCATGACCCACTACACCCTCTATTTATAATTTATTCATTATATTGTCAGGAATGCTATGTTGAAAAAAACAGTTGTTCCTTAACAATTGCCAAGCTGTGTTTATGCGTAAAATTCTATATAAAATCAAACCATCAACATTAGTTAATAGTTTCAAACTTCAGAAATACTTAAAAATGTCTTCAGATGATTCATCTAATTTAGAAAATGAATACATGGAGAACATATAATTTACAAATAAATTCAACAAAATTAAAATTTTGTTGTGTTTTAATTCGGTTGGAGTAAAAATTATTCTTAAGAAGGTGAAACATTTTTATTGAAAAAATAGTTTTATTTTATGCGTATAGAAAACACTGTAGACTAGCAATAATAGGAAGTATTCAAATCAGAGTCCTAAAAAAAGAAAGGACCTAATACCTCCTTTCTAATGACAGACAAATATAAATATGTTATAAATAATGTGAGTTTCAGATATGATTGTAAAGTATCGTCTACAGGAATATAAAACGTAGTTCTCTAAAGACGTCTAGAGTTACTGGCGTGCAAAGCCATATGACTATTGACAAAAAATTATTTTTTTTCATAAACAGGAAAAATATTTGTTAGTGAGAACAGCTTTTCTGCGAAACGCAATCAAATATGCCAGTTCATTAAATTATTTTTATGAGTTATTAAACTGTTTCACAAATTTAATGTCCCTTCGCCACATAAAATTTACCCAATGAAAGTTGAAATAGGCATGACGTTTCGAATTTCAAGAAAATTTTACATTTTTAGCATCTATATTAAATACTTTTATCAATTATTAAATAGAGAATAGAAAAATTAATTTCATAGAAAAATAATCTCGTGTATCACTCACACGACTGACTTCCTCTTACCCTAAAATTTAATACTATAAATGCAGGTTGGAGATTAAGAGGTAAGATAACGAGTACTGTCATGTAAACCTATGTTAAAGAATTCAAATTAGGCTTCGAAAGAGATTTATATGATAATTAGTTCTCTGTGAGAGGGGCTACCGCCCCCCTCAACCCCTCGTCTCATTAATGCACCTACATTTATATAGAATTTAATTCTGCTATTAAACTTAAAACTTTACTTAAAATTATACAAACAGTTTTCACATGCAACATTCCTAGAAACTTATCAATCTTCATCAAACTTTTCCAGCATTAAACTTATATTAACTTCAAAGTACAACATTTGTATCTTCTAAATTTATTCGTTTTGAAGTTACTCTAAGAGACACAGACAAAGATCAAACGTTAAAAAACTTGACTACGGTAATTTAGGAAGCCTCAAGACGTGTAAATATACAAAAAACAAGCGATGAATATTTAGCTTAAAACATACATTATTTACCACATCTCTATGAGGAATTTATTTCAATTCCCGAACAGTTTTCCTGGAAATGGTAAAATATTATTAGTAAAGCACATCCACTAACAGCAAAAAAGAATGTTATCGCTTAAATATTTGCAGCCCAGTATATCCTTCGAAGACTTTATACAGACTACATCGTGCATCTTAATATAATACTATAGTAATCATACATGGCCCAGCCTGAAATATCCTTCTATCAATTTGCAACGATTGTCGCACTTTTATCTAGTTCTTTTGTGTAGTCCTGTAAACGAACAGACAATGATTTCTCTACCCTATCTACATGATACATGTTTTTATGCATATAAAAAATATATATTCGTTTCATTTCGTTTAGTGCAGTTTTGTAGATGTTAAACTCTACTTACCTGCAATTTGCCCCATAGACGTAATGTATTTGAATACTTTTGAGTGTCCCTGTAGACGAACCACCTGCTTCATCTTAACGAAAAGCTTAGTGTAGCATCCCTATATGATACAGATTTACAATACCGAGTTTGGAATTTCTGCTACTATTTGTTCTGGAGATATTCTGTTAACACACAGACAGACACACAGACCATTCTCTAAAAACATGATTTTCATATTCAGGGGACCTCAGAACATATAAATATAACAAAAATTCACTTTCGAAAATTTGACCCTAAAAGAATACTTTCTCTAGCTTATGGGTAAGAGAAAGTAATAATTCAAAAAAGTTATATATGAAGAAATTTCATACTTTAGTAGTTACTTCTTTCCTTGCATCACTTTGCATCACTTTGCATCAATTTATTTACTTTAAATAAAACTTATTAAATGACGAAAACTTTTATTTGATGATAAAGAACAACTTTAAGAATTAAAGTTACAGTGCTAAATTTTAATTTTTTTCTACGTGAATCTCTGTTATAAAGTACATTGTAATTAATGAATAATTCATACATAAAATCCTCATTAATTAAGTAACGGAATTTGACAATCAATAATGAAAAATAAATAAACCTATAAACTTTTCTAACTTTCTTTCGAGCGGAAATAAATGTGCAACAAACTTAGTTTAGAAAACTTAAGAAAGTTTCCGATGCTCTGAGAGACCTTTCGTATCTTTATTAAATCCTTTTCATATAAAACTACACTTACATATCTCGAAAATACTTTGACATTTTATCCTGAAAGAACGATCTCATTTGATGCGACTTTAATATGTTGCTTTAATTTACAACAAAATAATTTGATATTTCAAGTCTATGTATTTCTCTGTACGAACAATATATATATGTACATTAGATTATCATCATAAGCTATACAAATAATGCGTATCGTGAAAAGTTATCGCGTGGAATCAGTTTCCTTTTCAGTGATTCGCCTAGTAGGTGATATTTAAATATAATAATAATAATTTATAAATATAATATATTTGTGTTTTCTTAAGAGATGACGACCGAAATGTAAAGTTTTATAGTAACATGTGTACCTAAGATAAATTACAAAAGGCTCTATCAATTACATGAAATTAAAAGCAATGAATTCGACTGCTTTTAAGTTGCCCTGTATATAGTCAGTATGTTAAATATGTTCTGTACATTGCATTAATTTTTTTATAGTAAAAATTATAAATGAATTTTTTTTAATTATATTAAAAACGTGTAATATATATATGTAATCCTTTTTATGACCTTATACACATACAATGCAAATACTGTTCATTCTATTTTCTATACAAGATATGGTGTATTTCATTTCTATAGAAATGTTACATGCTCACGCCTATTTCATATAATTCGTATTTTTATGTCTGCAGGTATTTTAAAAAAGTACAATTCTTTAGGTTTAATATACCATAAGGATGTTAATACATGCGATTTTAAAAATTCCTCTATAAGGGATATGAATTAATTTGTGTGACCTTATACAAAAACCGTTATTCATTTATATACTAATTTCGGTGCATTTGCGCTTGAGAAATGAAACTTGGCAATTGCTATGTTTCTTTCACTCTCTCCACGATATATCGCCAACTTATATTAGAAACACTTAACTAAATTAGAGGCAACCCTAAAAATTAATAAAACTATTATAACACATTTAAATATAGTAAAATAAATTTAGATTTATCTTATACTTAATTACAAATAAATCAAAAACTGAATTTAAGACGAAAATTAGCCAGAAAAGTAAATTAACAAATATTTAATAATTTATGAAACCGTAATCGGTAATGAGCTACGTGTATGAGTTACCAAATGCGCCAAACAACAGTCTAACAGAAAAGTATTAAATGAAGTAATATGCCATCAATTGAATTTACGTTCTAAATACGTAACTTTTTTTTTTCATTTACATATGCTAGTAATTGAATGAGACCTACACAAATCTATACACACGCATCAATAAATATATATATATATATATATATAAATAAATACATAAAGGACGTTATGTTTCAGATATGATTATATGCGAAGATATTATTATTATTATTATTATTATTATTATTATTATTATTATTTCTATTTCAGATATAATCCTATTTCTGTTTTATTATTAATTCAAGTGTAAATAAATAATTTTTTTTTCTTTCAAAGAAAAATACCCTAGCATAAGTTGTGTTGCATAAAAAAGTCACGTCTTAGTATTCCGTAAAAAGCTACATTGCTGAAGAGTACATGTTGTCTGCATATTGGGATTGCTTTGCAGTCATCTCTTTAGACTACCTAAAGAATATACCAATAGTACATATTACTGCTCAATGATGAAAGAATTGCGAGATGCTCTGCTCAAGGAACGGCGTATTATGATAACAAAAGGCGTCAATTTTCATACCAAAAATGCAGCTGCTCACTCCTTTCAAGGTACAGATGAGAAGTTAATATATTGTGTGGCTCTGGAAAATGATTTTGCCACATTCGTCCTTTTCTACTTATTTCTCTCCCAGTAACTTTAACACCAATGAATAAAACTACCGTTCTCCTAAAGCTATGGTTTTCATTGCAAGCTATTGAATTACACACTGACAGCCTACGGAAAATTAAGAAAAACATAGAGAGTTTAAAACTCTGTTTGGTAAAAGAAAAACATGTTTATTTTTCGATTAAATTTAGTAATTTGTTAAATTTTACGACATCCTTTTAATAAAATAATTATTGCCGAATGCAATTTCATTAAAAAATTTGTTTCTTCAAATGTTCACTAACTTTAACCAAATAATAAAAATGAGAGGGAATATTTTACAATGAGAAGATTTATTAAAGACCCTTTGACTCAAACATTGATGACAAAATTAGTTCAGAATGAGATTTTAAAAACTATTAAATTTTAATCTTATACTTAACGATAGTTTGAATGTAAATAAAATGTTGAGAATTGAGAATTATTTATTATTTATTATTCAATATAAGATATGTTCTCGTAAAACGTTTTTCGCATTTCTGACACTCCTTGTATAAGTCAATAAATCTGAGGTGAGAAATAGCCTAATGAAACAAAATCATGCATTAAAATTGCAATAATTTATCAATATATGATTAACAAAAGAAAAAAAATCTTTTTAAAAATAAAACGCTCGAAACAGATGGCTTTGCGGAAATGTTTTTGAAATTAAGAAAAAAATAAAAAATAAATAAACTTTTATTCTTGGTTTGAAGGAATGGAAAAAATAGTGGCAGAAGAATTTTTCAACAGAAAAAAATGGCATCACAATTGCAAAAATGTAATAAAAAAATATTACCTATTAAAAAAAAGTCTAAAAGATAATTTAAATAATCTGGTGTGTCACTCACACGACTTTCTCTTACCCTGAAATTTAACACTAAAAGTACAGACTGGATGGTAGGTTTAAGATAACAAGTACTATAGTGTAAACCTATGTTAAAACAATTCAAATTAGGCTTCGGAACAGCTTTATTTGACAAATAATTGTATGAGGGGGGGGGGGTACCATTCCCCTCAATCTCCCGTTTCATTATTTTACCTACATTTATATGGAATTAAAATCTGTTGTTAAGTTCAAAAGTTTATTTAAAATTTTTTAGACAACTTTCGCACGCATCATTCCTTGAAACTTATGAATCTTGAATAAACTCTTCTAGTAACAAACATATTAACTTCAAAATACATCATCTGGAACGCTTCAAATAATTTGTTTTTAGTTTACTCTAAAAGACGCAGTCAAAGATCAAAACTATAAAACTTGAATTCGCTTTTCAAGAAGCTTCAAAACGTGTAAATATATAAAAAACCAAGTGATGAATATTTATCTTAAAAAAAAATTCATTATTTATCATACGGCTATGAGGATTTAATTTTAAGTCTTGAGCAACTTTCCTGGACATGGTAAAACATTATAGTAAAGCACTTTCACTTACAAATAAAAAAGAACGTTATGTCTTAAATATCGGTAGCCCTGTATACATTCTGAAAGATATATACACATCACATGGTGCACATAAATAAAATCCTACATTAATAACACATAGCACAACCTGAAGTACACTTCCACCAATTTTCGACTATTGTCGCACTATAAACTAGTTCTTTTGTGTAGCCCTGTAAATGAACAGTGGATGATTTCTATACCATATTCTACACGAAACATGCTTTTATGCATATAAAAATGTATATATTCGTTTCATTTGGTTTAGTGCAGTCTAAAAATGTTAAACTCGACATACCTGCAATTTCCCCCATAGACGTAACATATTTGAATTCTTTTGGGTGTCCTTGTACACGAACCATTTGATTAATCTCAACGAAACGTTTAGTGTGGCATCCCTATATGATACATATTTAGAATACCAAGTTTGAACTTTCTGCTATAATTTCTTTTTGAGATATGCTGATAACAGACAGACAGACAGACAGACACACACACACACACACACACACAGAGACACCAACAGCTAAAAACAATATTTTTGGATTCAGGGTACCTTAAAAAGTGTAAATATAACAAAAATTTGATTTTGAAAATTTGATCCAAAAACAATACTTTCTCTACCTTATGGGTAAAAGTAAAAATAGGTGTAATTTGATGTATTTAAAAGTTTAATTTCTCGGTCTCCGCTATAAACCATTAAATTTTGGTAAAAACATTTATCTAATTAGAGAAAAACGTAAAAAAGAAAAAAAAAAGTTAAAATGATTATAATAAATAATAAAAATTTAATAATATCAATAATACTAAAAATAATATAAATGATATCAAATTCAAACCCTTCCCCCCAAAAAATGGTACATTACTGTTATCGGGATCTGATTCAAGTAGAGTAAAAAAAAAAAAAAAAAAAAAAAAAAAGTTGGGGGATTTAGATATTATCCTTTCAAGAAATAAACCAGCTACGATTTTGATAAATTTGCATTGAATTTAATTTTCATAATTAATTTATTTTAATTTTAATTTATTGTTTAATTTCATTTTTTTGATTAAAAAAACACTTTTAAATTTTAAAAAACTGTTTTTTATTATTGGCTACCTGTCATGACATTTCATCACTGTTTCAAATTTGGAGAAAATAAGAAATTTAAAAATGGCTTCAATTAAAACATTTATGGGTATGTGAGTGCGGACTGGCTAGTGTTAAAATAAAGGTGATCGTCATTTCTGCCATCGAGTGAAAAATTATCATGCGGCAAAAAGGGTAAATTTTCATTTACTTTTAATGCAATTTATTTAAATTTTTGTTTTTAATAAACCATCTTCATATACGTAAATTTTCCAGGGTAAATTCCTATATGCATAAAATCAGAATATGTAACAAATATGTACTGTGAAACATAAAACTTGTTTTCACTCCTGTTCTTTGAATTTGGTATAAAGTGTGAAAAGTGTAAAGTGTATTTTAAAAGCTCACCCAATGAGTTGAAATAGAGAAGTTTTACATGTTTGGTAAAGCTACTGTTTTGTAATACAACAAGCAAATTTGCAGGTACACAAATATTTTATCACATTATACCCACATTTTAATATTATTAAAGCAATGACTGCATTTTTGTGTGTAGAAATCAGATTGAAAATCACAGACAGACTCTGTCCGTAGAAGGAAATAAGCCGATCCTTGTGTCTGTACTTCAAATTCCCCTGGTGCCCACCAGCGGCCAAGCGGTTCCGCGCTCAAAGCTGACAGATGTGTAGTGGCTGGTTCGATCACTGGTCACGCTCCGAGCACTTCGGAGTTTTCCGTGGTTTTCTTCGAACCTCGCGTAAATACGGTCTAGAACCCTTAGGAAGACCCCACGGAAGGCATTCCACCAATCAATCAAATTCCCCTGGTCTATAAAGGGGAAGATAAAGTAAACTTTAAACCAACCAGATAATATTTTGCAACAATATAACAATATTCTTTTTTTACATATATATTGCATTGATATATGAAAAAACAAGTTATTAACACAGATAATACATTACGGATTTTAATATATTTTCTTTATGTTCACATGTCAAACATGGATATTATAAACACATAGGAATGGGCCTGAACGTAATTTTTGAGGTGCATTGTACTACTTTTGACTTTTCTTCTATTCATTTTAAATAAATCAGTTTCGTTAAAATTCTTTATTTAATAAGATTTATTGAATTTTTAAATGAAATAAAACGTTAAATTTTACAAATCTTTTAACGGGTTTTGATTTTATTATTTTCCTTCAGAACTGCAAATTACATTTTTTTGTATATATTATGTAGATTTTTGAAGAATTTCAAAGAATAACTTTAAATCGAAATTTTAAAGAACTATTCATTTCAGTTTGTCAGTTGATCCGAAAGAAAGTTCTTTTTGGATCAAAAAATCTTTTATATATTTCTTTTCAATTTATGCGTAGTTTGAATTTTCTCTCCTTTGAATTTTCGAGAAATTGTGCCTTTGTAATTTGAAGCTTTTTTGTACGTTTGTTTGTATATTTGTGGAAGCACAAATTTCCATTTTGAGTAGTTTTCTTCCAGATACTGTTTATTGTGTTTCAGTTACACAATATGCTAATGAAAGCGCACGAATTTTCAATTAAATTATTGAAATTTAAATTTTAAAGTGTGTTTATTTTTCGTCATAAAATTGTCACTTAATTCTTTATTTGAATACTTAAAAATGTCTTTTACTTAATGTGTTCTAGAGTAACGGGATAATTTCATGGTTTCATTCAAATAATTTCTCTATCACCATTATCATTACAAAACTCATATCATTACAAAACTCCCATTTAATTTTTATAAGATTTAAAAAATATATATAAATATATATATATATATATATATATATATATATTATAAAAAAAAAAAAAAAAAAAAAAAAAAACTTACAAATTGCAAATTTTTTCTTAATTTCAAGCAAAAAGACATTTTAAATTAGTAGTATGTAAGTTATAAAACTTTGACGAAAGAGAAGAATCGCACAGTGCGCCTGTAGTAGAAAACCCTTTCCTTCTGTGTGAGGTTATATTAACTTGTACATCTTGAGTATACTTTTGCAGATGTAAAAATGTAGATAAAGAAACAAGAAAAACGAGAGTTGCAGATCTTAACAAATTTATTCTAACTACAACAGTGATTGGTGCGTGTGGGTGGGGGTGGGGGGGGATGACTACCTCGAAATATGAAATATTGAGCTACAATACATATTTTGAAGAAATGTGTGGAACGTGTATGTGCAGTAAAATATTTGGAAAGAAGTTAAATATATAATATTTTATTTATATAAAAACTATATCTTACCTCTCAGCTGATCCATGTGTCGGTAACATCTTTGGAGAAATGTGCTTATTAAATTGTACAGTAGCTCGCCGAGGAAAATTTTTACTGAAAATCTCTGGAACTTCATTACCTAGAACTGAACTTTCTTATCTTAAAAGTCTCCTTCCTTAAATAGTCATGAATACAGTGTCACTTTAAATATCTGGTATAACAAACTTCGCTAAAAGTAACTTTTGATCCAACCATACACGGAAACTTCACCAAAAGCTAGACTTAGTAATCTTACTGTAACTACCATCGCTTATTTATTCTTACTAATATCTTGCTGCAACCACTAGAACCATTCAAACTAAGCAATTCATTATGAAAACTTCGCAAAGTTCGACATTGCTGCGAAATAATGCTACGATCGCACATTACATGTTATTGGATTTAAATTCCTACAATTTAAATTCCACCATGACAGATTAAAATGTATTTCGTTTTTAATTATTGAGGAATAAATCTAACGCACATTTTTATAGCTGTATATTTCATGAAAATGAACAACCTTTCTCCTAAGGTCTATATATATATATATATATATAATATATAAGATCTTCTTTTCTCCTAATTATATGCAAAATATAATTAGCAACTAATTAAAAACTTTATAAGATGTATACTGGAAGGCCACGGAAGGTTAAAACAGTTAAATGAAAATGTACTTTAAACATACTTTCCTTTTACATCTGATATTACATCTGAAGATCTTTGAGGGATCCTGATAACAATCACTAATGTTAATTATATTATTCTCTAGAAAATAGGCTTTGATTTGTTCGAATAATGCATGTTTACTTTGAAGGTTGTATTTATAAAATACTTTTATATGTTTTAAAAAATTGACTTACAAAAACCATAATATATCATAATTTTTATGCATGCCCCTATACACTTTCACATTATATTTTTCTCAAAAATAAACATGATTCTTATATTGAGCTTGAATAACATGTATCAATTCCAAGCGTTTCTAAAAAAATTATCGGATTACGAATATTCGTAGATAGATAAAAGAAATGAGTTCATAAATAATTTAAAATTTTGATAGAAGTTGTTAATTGTGTGTGCAACACATACATCATAAAAAAATATCAAATGCACAATGGAAATTTGATGTATTATCAGAACAGCTTTGTGTAGTTCTGTAAATGCTTCATTAATGTTAATTATAGAATCGGGTGCTTTAATTAATTATCAATGACGACGAAGAAAAAAAACAGTTATTGTGCTAGTGCAGAATTGCGCGTAGCGAGACCAGAATTATTTAACAGTAGAAACACTAAGCTTCCAGATCGGTGTACTACTTCCGAATGGAATGTTAACAACATACCTTTTTAGTGCTTTGAGTTAATTGGATTTTGTACTTAAGAATCAGTGTTCGTGGGAATTGTTATTCTGCTTTTTCCGGACCCACCACTTCCCACACTAGGAGACTTTGGTATACATTAGCTGCCGTAATTTTGTCAAATGGTGAATGTTCAACGCTATGAAGCACAATTATCAATTTCAGTCGAGTACTTAAAGGCAAACGTCCGCCCGCAATATGCTTCGAAGTATGACACAATCATCCTGCTTTATGACAATGCAAAACCACATGTTGCAGAACACATCCACACGCCTAAAAGAGATCTTCACCCACCATATTCTTCAGGCATTGCACCTTCCGATTAACATTTGTTTTAGTCCATACAGAATAGATTTTCTGAACAGCTATCCACTTGTTTTAACAGTAACGAAAACTGAATTTTGAATTGATCACCTAATTTCCAAATAGGTATTCCATTTTACTCGGAAAAATGTATAGAGTTCTGAAATTTTGCATATAATATTTATCTTGTTTTCTTCAAAAAATATGTTCAGAGTATATGAATATGTAATGTAAAGTTTTGAAAAGCTGTCGGCAGGTGACGAACGTATCGTAAATCAACTTGTCAAATCAATATATCTTATTGAATGTAATGTAACCAATTTAGTTTTCATGTTTCTGTACCCAAGCCAGTTAGGTTTTTTAATACTACTTTAAATAGAAGGAATGCCATTGTGAACGTGAATAACATATAAGTTTAAATTCTTTTTTTAATTTTTCAGAAGTAAGAGAGCAGAAAGGTAGACGGACAAAAATTCGAACAGTGAGAGATGAACCAGATTCCTATGTACTTTTCAGTTTGGATGGATATTTTGTATTGTTATTAAATGTAAAACCATAATCTCTATATATTAAAAAAAAGTTACTGTCACTGTCGTCAAACTTTTTTGTCTGCGACAGCATCTCCTCGCAGATAGTAGGGTTCTCCGTGTCATGAGAGGTATCAACGTGTGCGAAATGCTCCAAACAAGACATTTCAGTCAGTTAGAAATTTCTATCATCTTAATTAGCGAAGTTATTAATTAAAAACATTGGGTTTATAAAGGTACTCTATTTGCCACCTTGAAAAACGTTTCTCTTATGATGTTGTTTCTCTCTTATGAAGTCATTTTTCACTAAAAAATTAAAAGGAGATCCATGTTATAACAAATAATAAAACATATGTCATTGTTTCGGTTAACAAAAATTATTTTCTTACTGACAGTTTCTTATTGTTGTTTATCAATTTTTTATACGTTTTTTTTCTTGAGAATAATGATCTCCATTATCCGTTATTGGTAAGCATTTCAGTTAGTGAAATTTTAGATATTTACATTTGTATTATATGAAGTTTTTAAAAAAGTAATGGAATTTAGGTTTGGAATGTTAATTTCCAAAATAGCATTGTTTATGAATCGGATTATTTATCATTTTTTAAAATTATCGTCTTTGTGACTGCCATTTCTGTTTGTCTTTAACGTATATTAAAAAAAAAAAAATAGAAATGTACTTTAGCTGTACATTAGAAGTATATATAGGTATTATAATACCTGAAATTAAATTAAAAAAATCAATAGTAAAAAGTATAAGTATTAGAAAAAATAAATATTAGATTTTCTTTTTTCTTTTTCTTCTTCTTCTTCTTCTTTTTTTTTTTTTTTTTTTTTTTTTTTTAAACAAGCAATTGCACCCAAAAATACATCGCCGAATAGTGACAAAAATTTGAAAGTCACCAGGGGTCATAAACTAAAACTGTAACGCAAAAGGGTTTAAATATTACGAATTTCTTTCAATTTTGAAGGGAAAAAAAAATGATTTTTAGCAGAATATTTCATTAAAAATGTTGCATTAAATATTATGTATTTCAATTTGACATTGAATATGGAGATTTCTACAACTTTTTTCTTATTTATTTGTTTTGTGTTATGCATTATTAATATTCCTATTCATGGAAAAGCAAAACAGCGAACAGAAGAACAGAGCTCGCAGGGGTTAATAAGTGAAATAAGCTGGGGAGAAGCGAAGCCTCACCCGGGGGTTTGATGAGCAGAGCGAGCGGGGGGCAGGCCCCTTAGTATAAAATAATAATAATTATAATAATAATAATACGCAGAAACTCCAATTTGCAAGATACGTAATTTTTATTTCAAAACGAAAATATTTGTAAAACCTATACTCTAATATCTTTTTAATTGTAACATTCATCAATAGTTTTCACGTATAGATAATCCTTTTATATAATATAAGACAAATACTTTAAAATCACAGTAATTTTTAATATTAAGGTTTATATGACCAAAAAAATTCCTAAAATTCAAAATTTAAAAGCAATATAGATGAAAAAAAATAAAATGCTTTTAAAGATTTTTTTTTTTTTCATTTATAGTATTTCACTTTTGCGCAAGAAGTGAGAAAAAAAATTCTATTTTATCCGACAAAATTCCGAACTCTCGTTAAAGAACTTTTTCAAACTTTAATGTGCTGAACTGCATATTTAGAATTCATCAGAAGGCTTTCTATGGATTTGATTTGATATATTTTTTCTCTTTTGCATTTCTATCTTACACTGGGAATATTAAAGTTCTTTAAGCAATCATATTGATAGAAGCATATTTTCTAGCATAATTCACAAATATAGTAGGATTTACTATTATCGAATTAAACATGCGTTAAAGCTTCTCCTCAATAACATAACATTTGCATGTACAAGTATTACTTTTTATATTTGTCTATGAGATAGATATTTTTATTTTCTTAGAATTTTATACTTCAATATGAGGAGAAAAGAAAAAAAAATATTTTTTGCATACAGAATTTAATGTTACTAAAAAAGTTTCTTTTTATATACATATTTTTATTATAAATTTTTATACAACACTGTTAGAAATCTGTTAAATTTAATTATTCAAATCAAGAATTTAATAGATACGGCATTTATAGCTGCAGGTACGCAAATACAAGTTTATCATTAAATGCGACATTGCTTTAATAAAAAAATAAAAAAAAAAAAAAAAAAAGGGAAAGAAAAGAAAAGAAAGAAAATACTACATCGTATAAATTATGATACGAATGATACGAATTTTGCTGAAAGTAGGAAAAAAATTTAGTGTTCAATTCAAAGTTTTAAACGAATTGAACTCCTATTATAAAATATAACAATGCCATAAGACGCTTTAACCAGATGAAACTTAAATGTTGAATAACGATGAAATAAAGATCTAATGCGCTACTTTATGGTGCACTATTTAATTCGACGTTAACTGTACATAAATAAGAAGTAAATAATTTAATATAGACGTCGATATACTTTGAAACGTATAACTTATAAGACGGTTGATTTGGCTACATATTAGAAAACAGATTATTTTTGAAAACTCAAAGCTAAAAACTACGCTAGTGTCGAAAAAATCTCAAATAGCATTATTAGCATTTTTCTACCAATAAGATAAGGCCTTAAATGACCTCTAAGGAAGTAAAAATAAATCGACAACGCATGCGCATATTAGTAAATGATACAGTGCCTTTATACGCTTTAGAGAAAAAAAAAATCACTATTCATTTATGTATGTGGGTAGGATCAGAGTTATTTTTCCACTCTCTGTTACTTTTTGTACATTAAGGACCTACGTCTTAATATGGACCTACGTCTTAATATAAGGACCTACGTCTTAATATAAGGACCTACGTCTTAAAAGGTCTTAATATCTTCAAATATCCGTCGGATTCGAACCATGGACCTGGGAACTAAAGGCCAGAGTGGTAAATGTTCTGCCGATTAGAAATAATAATCAGTTTTGTAAGTAAAAACCTATTTTTTTTTATTACACTGAGAAAAAAAAAATATATATATATACCACCTTTCTCTAGAATGAATAATCGGTCATTTTCTAAATCCCTTAACTATAAATATACATTTCCGAGCTATGCCCATAAGGCACGTCAATAAACTGAATAGAGGAAATGATCGAGAATTTCTAGTGTACACATTTCTAGGTGGTGAAACAATATTCTGAATACTCTAAATATTCTGAATCATTTATATTGCGAGAAATTCTCGCTTGATTTTCTACAATTTGGTAATAATTCAAGATTATAGTTGAAGAAACCCGATTCTTGTAGTCTCATTTTTTTGCAGAGATTTTTAAGTAACTTTGCGCTCGATAATATAGGCAAACTCTGGAATTCTAATAGGGGCTTCTAGAACTCGCTTTCCAAGGGGACTAGAATTTATAAGGATGACATGGGACTACTTTTTTCTGGAGCCACAATTTGATGTCAGTTACAGAATTTTTTCTCAGTGTATTGTTATTTAAAGGTGTTTTTTTTTTTTTTTTTATAAATTAAATAAATGATAAAGTTTATATATTTTTTAACATGTTTAAAATTTAAACCATGTTTTATTGTTAATTTAGTCCAGGTATGTCACACACACACATACACACACATATATATATATATATATATATATATATATTTAAACATATGTGAGAAGTTACAACATTTCCCTATGTAATAGTTAACGGTTCTGTTCTCAAATATATTGTGAATATTTACCTAAAAGTTTTTGTTTTACATAACAGAAGGTTAAAAAATCTGACGTTAGATATCAATACTCATAATGGTAGAAAAAATATTCATGGAAATTAAACCTTTTAAGATTAGTTTCAGTACATTTCCATCTGCGCAGCACATTTGCGACGTAAAAACCCAACCACCCATGCATTTCCAGTGCATTTTCTCTTCACGACCAGTTTTATTTACTTATTTATTTATTTATTTATTGTCCTTTTCTAATGCTCTTAGTATCGAGAATCATTATTTATTAAAAAGTGTTAAAAAAAAGTAAAGATTTGCCGAGATATCGAAAAGCTATTGGAAGAGAAACCAAAAATCCAATTCTAGTTCTATAAAATTTTGACGAATCTATATTTGCGAAAATTATGTTCCTTTTTATATTAAGAAAAACAATATTAATATTTGCTGAAGAAATTCAACCTATGATTTTAATTAATTACTTATATATAAAAAAATGTTGATCTCAATAAATGATGTCAATAATTAATTTTTCTCGGGAATCCGGTTCAACAGACATCAAGGAAAATGTGTTTACCGGTAATATCATTGACATCTTGAAAAATTCCTTGTAGGAATGTTACCAATTAAGTCTATCGTAAACAAAGAACTATTTTCTCAGTGAATCCGTGATATTCAGAGTAACTAATTAATATAATAACGAAGACGAAACAGATATAATTACATACATTTTATAAATGCAAATGCATTAATATTTCAAATACTTCTATTAAACATTTAATCCTTTTTATCATAAAGCATACCTGTGCATGTTTCTGATAAGGATATTTTCGTAAAATAATATATTTAATAACTGTTTTGTAAGAAAGTTTTATTTATTGGTTGAATAAATATTTGAAAGAACAATTTATTTCGCTAATATATAGTTAAGTGTAAAGCATAAGGTTTTAATCATATGTTTGAATTTATAGAACTGTTCAAGGATATACAAAAACATTTAAAGAAATAAATGCCGTTCTTAATTCTAACTTAAATTATACACAGCAATAGCTTTTTGATACTTAAGCCAACTTCATCAATATGTGTTCCACAATTGCAAAGAATTGCGAATAAAAGTATTATTAAAAATAGTTCTCTCCTCACACTAGGGAGATAAGGAAACATCTGTATAAAATATATTTTTCCAACTTTGTTGATTTACATCTTTTAAATTTAAATCTGTTCCAATTTAAAATGAGTTTTGCTTTAAAATATATTAATTGTTTGAACTTTTAAAGAAAGGCTTTCCTATTTAGCATATATTTTGTTGATGGAGAAATAAATTGCGCAGTATTTTAAATTCCCCACGAAATCAAGGTATGGAAAACTTAGACAGTCGTGCAAATATTCGACCTTGATTTTTTTTTTTTTTTTTTTTTTTTTTTTACGTTTTTACACATTTTGAGATGTAGGAAGTTCGAAAAAATAAATAACGTCTGTTGGTTAAGCAGTAGTTAGTTAGGCAGTCTGTGAAGACATAAATAAACAACGGATGATTGTAAACAATTCGTACCTGATATAAAAAAAAAAAAAAAAAAAAAAAAAAAAAAAAACATTTCCTATGACACTGGCAAAAACTCTATTAAAAAGCAACATTTTAATTCAAATGCTTCGAAAGTTATTTAAAATGTACAATTTTTCAACATGTAGAATAGGGCGAAATTCTGCTTAAAGGTGCACTAATAGTTGCATTATTCAAACCTGTGCAAAAATTTTTGCACTTTATTTCTTTTCTTAAGTTCTTTTAAAATTTGAAATTCATAAATCTTATATGAGTTTCATCCCGCAGCTTAACTTTTAATTCATAAGAAGCCAAATTATTATTAGAACCAAATTAATATCGTGCAATGGTGAAAGCACAATCATTCATAGAAATAAAATTCCTGTTTAACGACCCAGTTTTCGTACTTCCACAGGCAGTCCAGCTTTAGCATACGACCTCCAAGGTGACTTTAAAATTTTTATCGTCATGCTAGCGATGCTTTTTATTTATTTATTTATTTATTTCGGCGTAAATGTTTGTTGTAAAAAAAAAAAAAAAAAAAAAAAAAAAGTCCAGTGCGGTAATTGTACTCATATCTGCCATGGAATACGAAATAAACTTGGTTTCGGAGTCTTATCAATCATGCCACCACGTAACATGACAAAGTTTCTTTTACTCCAGTTTTTGCGAAACAAAGGCAGTTTTATGTTTTAATCCGTATTTTACTTCATCTGAGATTTAAAAGTAATCCAATTATAAATATGAATATCAGAAATTTTTTTATTGCCATGTTAGCTATGCTTTTTGTTTATTTATTGATTTTGGCTTAAATGTTTGTTAACAAAAACCTAGTACATGTTTTGATTATACATTTTATTATTGCTTTTTTTTTAGTAAATTTTTGACAATAGTTCGTATTATGTTTATATTTTTAGATTATTGCTAAATTTAAAATGATGTTTGTAAAGGTTGTAAAGATGTAATATTTAAAAATACATTTTTCTATAAAATAATCTAATCAGATAAATATCGTCATTTTTTCTAATTAGATCTTTAAACTGAGTCCACGTGCTTAAATATTGCCTACACTGGAAACAGAAGCGTCTCAAATTCAGTTTAAAAAGTGTCTTATAGTCACATTTTAAGCGGTAAAAAAGTCTTTCTTTTTAAGGCAGCATTTTGCATCTGCAATTAAGGCACTGCAAATATTTTAAAACGCCGTCGTTTTTTAGGCTTGAAAACACCGCTGTTTTTTAAGCCTTTTAATAAATATTAAATAAAAGTAGCCAATGATTCTGTTATATATATATATATATATAAATTTTAGAATTTTCTGAAGCACAAATAAAATATCAATAATTAAAAATATTTTTTTTTTCCAGTGCGGGTATAGAACTTACATCTGTTACGAAATTTGGTTTTGGAGTCAAGGGTCTGAAATCATGCCACCGGCGATAACATGGCGAAGTTTCTTTTACTCCAGTATTTGCGAAACAAAGTCAGTTATATGTTTTAATCCGTATTTTTCCTATATTTAAAAGTAAACAAGTTATAAAAATGGTATAACAGAAAATTTGCCTGCCTGGTGGTTCGGTCGGTAGGACAGTGCCTTGTGGACCTTCAGGTTCTAGGTTCGTATCATGGTGCAGGCACGGGTGTTTGTGATGTCCTATGCCTCCAAAATATTGTGCACTTGTCTCTGTCAATTTCTGTAATATGGACCAATCGGGAGAAAAATCATTCTAACTATAGATCTCAAACCTAATAAATGTAAAGTGCACTAGATGTCAAACAGAAAATTTGTTGCTTTACATTTAGGTACAGGTAAATAAATATGTGGAAGTTTTTAAGTCGAATAACAATAATAATTTATATAATATTTCTCTGACGTGGACCAAGTACAATTATATTTTGTATAAACGATACGATAGTGATAATAAAATACGCGCGGATAAAAAATAATATACAAATATTACGCGGACTCAGTTCAGTGATATAATAAAATAAAATAAAATAATTACGACATTTGTCTGATTAGATCATTTTACTGATTTTTTTTTTTTTTTTTTTAATTTGCATGTTTACAATTCTTGCAAGCGTCATTTTCAACCCACTACATTAAAGATACAAACGATATATAAACATTTTCATAAATCGACTACAAACGCAATAATAGAAAGAATAATCAAAATAGGTACTAAGTATTTAAATATATATATATACCAAAATGAATAAATAATAAAATAAAATAAAATAAAAAGGATCTCGCCAACATGGCGACAAAAGGTTATAAGTCGCCATAGGGGTCCTCTATTAAAGCTTTCTTGCCTGGGGAAATATGAAAACTGGGTCGACAAACTCGAATTTTATTTTGAAACTTTTCGTTGAATTATTTGGTTTAACTATCATTTTCGTTTCATCACACAAAAACTACTAATTTGGATTTTGGCGAATTAAAATTTTAATTGGATGGTGAAATTGGTATACCACTTATAAGTTTCAAATTTTAAAGGAGAAAAAAAAAAAACGTAATCTCTTTAGGCTAATGTCGTCATCTTTTGTTATTATGTCTTTGAACTGAGTCCACGAGCATAATATTGTCCATCTATAAATCTTATTTTATTTTTTATTTCATTTTGCACACGCGCTTTTTATTTCCTAATTCAAAAAAAAAAAAAAAAAAAAAAAATTCAATTCTGTTTATTTCGAAACTGATTATTATAAATTTCCTTTTCTTAATAAAAAAAAATAAAAAAAAAAAGATGAAATTCTGGCAAAAGCAGAATTTAGATTAGTACGGAGCACTTTTTTTTTCCCAAATTATAACATTGCTTTCAAATTATTCAATTATGTTTTTGTTTCGATAAATTTTCGATTTCGATACTGGTATCGTAAAAATCCGTATATTGAGACTAATAGTCCTCAGTCCTAAAAAAAAAAAAAAAAAAAAAAAGAAGAAGAAAAGAAAAGAAGAAGAAAAGAAAAGAACTGCGAAAATTTCGCATGGGTTTGCTAGTAAATAAATAAATAAATAAAAAGCAATTGCGCACAAATTATTCAAAATTCCATTTCTTCACTAAAAGTTACTGGCTGCATTCTTCATAATACTTATTATTAAAAAAAAGAGATGTTCAAAGTTCTTTTTTTTTTCTATGTTGTGCGTCTAAATATGTTGTTTTATGAATTATATTAAACATAATTCAATACAAATACCGTACACATCTCTAGAGTATTATTCCTTGAAAATATAATTTCATAAACATAGTTTTAATAGCTTAACTGTTTAAATTAATATTATATTTCTTGAATAGGGAAAGAAGTTTAACGGAATGTTTCGTAAACTAACTTTCGTATGAAAAATTTGCTAAGTAATGCAAGTGTCCGAATTTCTAGAATATTTAAAAATTTAGACGAGTTTGCTGTCTGAAATTTCGCATATTTATTTGTTTCAGACATTTTTGTGCCTGAATTTGCATTTCAGACACATTTCTGTCTTAAATTAAGATATCTATTTTGTCTAAGTTGTATATTAAGACATTTATGTGTATTAAATGACTTTTCAGGTGTTTTTTTCCCAAATTCTTATGTATACTTACAGTCATTCACTACAGTATGCTTGTGAATCTCAACCAAATAAAAAATGCTTCTCTATTTTAAGGTAAATACAAGCTTTATTGTTTGTCTCTCCGTGGCTCAGGTGTTTAGAGCGCCATGTTAGTAATCCGGTGGTTCCGCGTTCGATACCCTAAGGGTCCGAAGTGTTAATTTTTGCAGACAATTAGTAGAAAAGATGTCAATTGATAAAAGAAAATTTATCGTTGACTACACAGTATCCTAAGAATTTTTGAAGAGTTTTTTTAAGGAGCCTTTTTCTTACATCTCTTTTTAGAAGCAAAAAAGAGTTTTTTTGTGGACTACAAGCGCCTTCTATTGGGCGGAATATTCACTAAAATGTCAATGAAACAATTAACAATGCAAAATAATAATGATTAGGAAAAACACATAAACATTAACCAAATCAGTAAAATGTTAAGTTATAATATAAAAAAAATAATAAACTAAAAAATAATAAAAATGTGCCTCAAACGAATAATTAAATTGCAGATATTGGCCCTTAATCAGAAAATGAAATCACAAAACTTATAGGCAATCGCGTGGTGCTGCCATCTGTTGTGAATTTTAAGAAATAATTTCTCTTTTCTTAACACAGTTCAAATTTCCCCAGTTTTGGTTAATAAACAAAAAAGTTACTTTTTTTTTTTTTTTTTGCAAATTAAATTTTATTCTAACTTCGGAAAGATATATATGATACGCTATAGTAAGAATTTGAGTTTTAAAGGTTTTTTAAATAGGTTATTATGTCTTAATTTAAGTCCCCTTTGTTTGCAGTGTTTGTGTAAATGTTTCCTATCCCCCCGTATTTTATTAATTACGTTTCTATTGCATAGTTTTGACAAATTTTAATCAAAAATATTCCAAGTTAGAGAAATATTTACATAGATATTTTCATCGAAAAGATATGAGACCAGTTTTAAAATATTAGTTATGATATTAGTTTGAACATGATTAACTATGACTATTCCTACTTCGAAAACATCGCAAGTTAGCCGAAGTTAAATTTTCTGAACATGGCAGAATGAGGCAATATTTCACATAAACTTGCATGATTGCATTAGAAATAGCATGTAAATACATGGAAACTAAAATATGACATTTTAACATGGCAGAAAAGGGCATTTTTTTCACATAAACTAGCATTATGTTGATTATTGCATTGGAAATCATATAGAAATGCATAAAAACTACAGGGATGGGAATCTGGCACAGAACACATACCACTATTTACAAAAATAAATTTCCATTTTGTTTAATATAGGATTTATTAAGAAGATGATTTTTCTTCGAGAACAGTAGTTTAAGTTTTGCACCAAATTCTCATCACTGAATCTAGAATAAAACATAATTTCAGATTTTGCTTTCTGGTGTTCCTCTAAAACTTTGCTGTATTAAATAAAATATTTTTACATATTATTATTAAAAACTTTTTTATGTCGCAAAAAATAATGCGGTAAATGATATTATCGTATATAAAGAAATATCGAATTAAATACATATACACAAATATATATATATATTTTAATAATGTATTTATTGTTTCAGAAGAATACCTAATTGCGCGGCGGAGTAGGATCTTTCGTCTCGAAGGTGTTAAAAGGTGATGAATGAAATATTTGTAAGGAAACATTATAAAATTAAAAAATACACAACACAAATTTTTTTTTCAAGCTGAAATATTTAAGCAGCCATACATCAGACGAAAAACAGTAGGAATGATTGCATCAAGAAACAGCCTTGTTGCTTTTGTGGATTACTGATTTTAATGCTACACCCATACAAGATTATTATTTGCCTTGATAAAAACTAATGTCGTTTGATTTATTGGATGTATGATTTAAGGTATATACATACAAAATTTTTAATCATCATAATTTTTTGCTTTTTTCTAGCATATATTTAAATACTGTAAACACCAATTTCAATAAGGAATGGATTGAACTGATTTAAAGTCTAATTACATCTGTTTGGTTAGATATTGGTGACGTCTGGAGACCTATCGTCACAAGTTTGATCCTTCGCAGTGGAGGCCAATTTCAATAAGAATATTTTATACTAAATCGTAAAAAAGTATTTAATTATTTTGGGAATCCTTGCACACTTACAAAAAGTAAACAACTAATTATAAATACAATGAGATAGATTGTCACTAAAACTATTAAATAAACAATATATGTATATATGTTACCGTTAAAGTATATAATTCAGTTATTTCATAGAATAACTAGGTATTTCATGAAATAACTAGACAAGTCAGTTAAAGTATATAATAGATAAGAAATTTTATACTTTACCTAGTTATTTTATCAAATAACTAGTTATTCTATGAAATAACTAATGACCGTTAAAGTATAAAATAAGCAATTTCAAAATTATTTTATAAATTAATTGATCATAAATTCATTTACGCAAAGCGTACAATCGGTCGAAATACTGGCTGCTGCATTACAAAATTGTGCATACGTTTCAGATTCATGCATCTTAAGATAGGGGTATCCAGTGATGTTTGTTTTTGGTTTTAATGTACGCAAAGCGTACAGACGTTCGAAATATTGGCTGATGCAGTACAAAATTGTGCAAATGTTTCTGATTCATGCATCTTAAGATAGGGGTATCCAGTGATTTTTTCTTTTTTTTTTTTTTTGGTTTTCATGTACTGAAATCGTACAGACGTTCGAAATACTGGCAGCTGCAGTACAAAATTGTGCATATGTTTCAGATTCATGCATTTTGAGATAGAGTATCCAATTATGTTTTTTTTTTGTTTTCATGTACGCAAAGCGTACAGACGTTCGAAATACTGGCTGCTGCAGTACAAAATTTTGCATATGTTTCAGATTCATGCATCTTGAGATAGGGGTATCCAGTGATGTCTTTTTTGGTTTTTATGTACGCAAAGCGTACAGACGTTCGAAATACTGGCTGCTGCAGTAAAAAATTGTACATACGTTTCAGATTCATGCATCTTGAGATAGGGGTATCCAGTGATGTTTTTTTTTTGGTTTTAATGTACGCAAAGCGTACAGACGTTCGAAATACTGGCTGCTGCAGCACAAATTTGAGCATACGTTTCAGATTCATGCATCTTGAAATAGGGATATCCAGTGATGTTTTTTTTTTTGTTTTCATGTACGCAAAGCCTACAGACGTTCGAAATATTGGCTGCTGCAGTACAAAATTGTGCATATGTTTCTGATTCATGCATCTTAAGATAGGGGTATCCAGTGATTTTTTCTTTTTTTTTTTTTTTTTTTTTTTGGTTTTCATGTACTCAAATCGTACAGACGTTCGAAATACTGGCAGCTGCAGTACAAAATTGTGCATATGTTTCAGATTCATGCATTTTGAGATAGGGGTATCCAATTATGTTTTTTTTTTTGTTTTCATGTACGCAAAGCGTACAGACGTTCGAAATACTGGCTGTTGCAGTACAAAATTGTGCATATGTTTCAGATTTATGCATCTTGAGATAGGGGTATCCAGTGATGTCTTTTTTGGTTTTCATGTACGCAAAGCGTACAGACGTTCAAAATACTGGCTGCTGCAGTAAAAAATTGTGCATACGTTTCAGATTCATGCATCTTGAGATAGGGGTATCCAGTGATGTATTTTTTGGGTTTTAATGTACGCTAAGCGTACAGATGTGCGTGATACTGGCTACTGCAGTACAAATTTGAGCATACGTTTCAGATTCATGCATCTTAAAATAGGGATATCCAGTGATTTTTTTTTTTTGGTTTTCATGTACGCAAAGCGTACAGACGTTCGAAATATTGACTGCTGCAGTACAAAATTGTGCATATTTTTCTGATTCATTCATCTTAAGATAGGGGTATCTAGTGATTTTTTCTTTTTTCTTTTTTTTTGGTTTTCATGTACTCAAATCGTACAGACGTTCGAAATACTGGCAGCTGCAGTACAAAATTGTGCATACGCTTCAGATTCATGCATTTTGAGATAGGGGTATCCAATTATGTTTTTATTTTGTTTTCATGTACGCAAAGCGTACAGACGTTCGAAATACTGGCTGCTGCAGTACAAAATTGTGCATACTTTTCAGATTCATGCATCTTGAGATAGGGGTATCCAGTGCCTTATTTTTTGTTTGCATGCACGCAAAGCGTAAAGACGTGCGTGATATTGGCTGTAACCATTAACGTAAACATTTGTATCTCAAAATGCATGAATCTGAAACATATTGGTGCGTACTTGGGGGTTCGTGAGTTGTCCGAGAATGAAAGGCCAAACTTAGAAAAATTCAGTAATTTATTCATAGAAAGTTCCAGAAAAATACAGATCTATAAACCAAGTCCCATCTTCATTTCAACCAGTAAACACAGCTTAAACAACAGCTGTCAATAGCAAATCCACAGTACAAAATATATAGCAATAACACTTGAAGCAAGTCTCTTTCAAAGAGGCTCAAAGCAATGCAAGTACTAGCGAAGCTGGCTGAGAACTGAACTGACTGAGTTGATGAAAAAAAACAGGCCTTATATACCCCTGTAGAAAAGTGTGGAAAGTTCCAGAAATTTCCGTATCTCATCAGCCAATGAGATTAGTGCTTCCATATTTGGTATATCCCTAATAAGAATTTTCTCGCCAAGGTCACCAAAAAAATCGCCAAGGTGGGAAAAAGTCGCCAAATTTGGCACCAAATCCATTACCTGCCTTATTGGGGCTTTATAATGCGTTTTTAAGTGAAAATAAGGCTATTTAAACACTAAAACGACTAGAAATGCACAAAATTAGCACTTTATCAACTTACTAAGCCTCTTTAAAAGGATTTATACAAAAATAAACACAATTATCTACAATTTTGTAACAATATGCACAATTTTGTACTGCAGCAGCCAGTATTTCGAACGTCTGTACGCTTTGCGTACATGAAAACAAAAAAAATGACATTACTGGATACCCCTATCTCAAAATGCATGGATCTGAAAATTATGCATAATTTTGTACTGCAGCAGCCAGTATTTCGAACGTCTGTACGCTTTGCGTACATGAAAACGAAAAAAAAACATCATTGGATAACCCTATCTCAAAATGCACGAATCTGAAAAGTATGCACAATTTTGTACTGCAGCAGCCGGTATTTCGAACGTCTGCACGCTTTGCGTACATGAAAACCAAAAAGAAAAAAACATCTTTTGATACCCCTATCTCAAAATGCATGAATCTGGAAAGTATGCATAATTTTGTACTGCAGCAGCCAGTATTTCGAACGCCTGTACCCTTTGCGTACATGGAAAAATAAAACATCATTGGATACCCCTATCTCAAAATGCATGAATCTGAAACGTATGCACAATTTTGTACTGCAACAGCCAGTATTTCAATCGTCTGTACGCTTTGCTTACTTGAAAAAAAAATCACTGCGGGTACTCCTATCTCAAAGTGCATGTGTCTGGAAAATATGCAAAATTTTGTGCTGCAGCACTGCTAAAATAACCGGTAAATGTGGAAAATATTGGATAATTAATCACATTCCCCAAAATTTAGCGGGGCTTATGCATAATCATTTCATACTTTAAAGATCAAGTAATCGTTATTCTATAGAATACCTAGTTAAATCGTAGAATTCAATAATATTATATACTTTAACTGACTTGTCTAGTTATTTCATGAAATACCTAGTTATTCTATGAAATAACATGAAATAACGGATTTCATGCTTTAACGGTAACATATGTTTATATATATATATATATATATATATATATAATTGTACAGTTTGAAAATTCTCTGACGATTTAAACTTACTCCTGCATTATATTTCATATTTCTTTTAAACAAAGAAAACATTTTTCTATAAAATTTAAACAGCGTTGAAATTTTTGTATTATTCCAGCTTTCAGAATGCCTCTAGCGTAAACTTTAATCGCATATCTAGAAATCGAGAACAATGTTCAGGATTTGTATATCTGTTACAAAAGGAAATGCTGTATAAAATTTTAAATTGCGTATCAAAGTTATGAATTATGATAACGAGTAGCAAAGTTTAAGATATTTTCCAAACAGCTTTTGCAGTAATCTCTCGAGTGAATTCGTTTAAATCAGTTGTATGGACGCAAAGAATTACGAGCCTCACAGGATTAAACGAATTTCCGCTTATGTAACCAAGATAAAGATTTCGAAAATATGATATTTCATTCTGTTAGAAAAAAAAAGTCTAAAGTTTGTTCATTACAATCAGAAATGAGTTATATTTCGTTAAATAGTTTTAATTTCTTTGTAATTGCAAAGCTGTTTCATAAAGCAGTGAAATAGGCTCGATAGTATAAATTTCGGTGCAACGTGTTCCGAAGTTACTTCAATATACAATGACATTCATTTGTAACAGAGATTTACAGAATAACAAATGTTATATTTTAAAATATCAATAAAAAAAAATGAAAATTCAGCAAGTTATAGGTAAATACGTTGATACTTTTATTTTTATACGTTTATAAAAATTTAGTGGTGAATGCAATTATTATTTTGTAATGCAATACGTAAAATCGAAGAAAATAAAAACTCGCTGTCCGAAGTTATTTCTTTACTAGTTGACAAAAAAAAAAAAAAAAAAAAAAAAAAAAAAAACTACATGTAATAGCTATTATGTGACAGAGAACAGGGAAAAATTAAAAGAACTAGTGATAGCAAACAGCAATTCCCGTTTAATAAAGAAAACTAGATCCGCTTCTCAACATTATGCGAGAAAAATATTATTAAGAAAACAAAAATATGCGTAGTCAGTGTAACCACGTTTACCATGCCTAGGACTGAGCATGATTCCAAAGGCTTAGAGGAGGGGGGGGGGGGGGGGCAAGTAGACCAACGGGTCAGGAAATGATTAATATTTAGTCATTCGGCATTCCCCTATTGTTAATTTCTGTCAACTATAAAGCTTATCACCTCTATACATCCTCCCATGAACATAAATAATGCATGTTATCTGTAAATATGCATATCTGAGGTTTAATGCAAAGATTTGAACCGTAATGTAAAGGATGACGTCTAATCTAACTGCAAATATGATAAAACAGCAATTTCTAAACATTATCACACGGAATCCTGTATACCCCTTGTAATATTTTTCGGACTATTTTAGAAAAAAAAATGGAATTGTATGCTATTAAGCATAAATTAAAATGAAAAAACCAAAATTGCGCAAAGTCAACAAAATCATGTTTCAAAAGCGGTTTAGAGACCTCTTCTCCTCTCCAAGTAATTTGAAAAACGATGACATCCATCAAAATCAGATGAAACACCTTCTAAAAAAAAAAAAAAAAAATTTTTTTTTTTACTTATTATGGTTCCTCAACAGTTTGATCTCTTTATTTAAAAAAATATTTTAATTGAAACAAAAATTAAAATTGAATTACGAAATATGAATTAAATTCTATTCAGAAAGCAAATATCACACTGACGCAGGTGAGCGATAAATAATTCATACCCTATTTCGATATTAATGAAAAAAAAATGATTTTCGAATTAAAAATGAATGCAACTTCAATTCAAAAACATTTATGTAGGGGATCAAAAAAGTGATAAGGAAAATAAACGTGTGTTTGTTGAAATAAAATAAGATAAATGCGTTTTTAATACGTTGAATGAAATATATATATATATTTTTTTTTTTTTTCAATATTTCTGAAATAAAATATTTGTGTATATTCCAGATAAATGGAAAAACAAAATGAAATAATTTATAAACAAGTTCAAATATTCGATTGAGAAAATAATATTATACATTTTTCAATTTTAAGTATGTAAATCACCATAACAAGATGCTTTTTTTTGTTAATATTCTGTTACGTTTTCTTGCATCTAATTGTTTTATAACTCAGGATAAAGTTTTTTAATTTAAATAGATAATATACCTGAACAGTTGTTGTAGCAAACTATAATCTAAATATGGCAGAATATAAGATAAAGCTAGGGAAGATGGTCTGATCGGAGAGATTGCGATATTAGAGGACAGAAGGGAAGGAGTGGATTACGAGTGCGTCGACTCTAGGTAGTTGTACAACAATAGTGGATCATGTATTTGAATGTGAACGTTGAATGTTTCGAGCGTCTGTGTTAAAACAATCATATTATGATTTGTCTTCAAAATTAAATGCTTGAATTTTCATAACTCTTACTTTAAAACAATACAAACTATTTTAAGCCTAAAGTATTTCTCACATGCTAACTTAGACCAACGGTGTGAAAAGCACCGTCTCTTTCTGTTTAAACTAAAGACTGCGTAATCTCTTCTTTCGAAACAGACGAGTTTGCACATCTGCTAATTAGGAGTGATCGGGCATTTTTCTCATTAACTTTCATTCTAGAAGAGATTACGCTGCTTTATAGTAATAGCGGAACAGTGAGGATGATGAGTGCATTAAAGGCCTGGAACAGTACTAGGAGACAACTTCCAACCAGTATCTGAATTAAGCATTTTTTTTTATCAAGTGGCTGCAGTTAAAAAAAAAATGAATGCGCCATTTACAACAATAAATGTGAACGACTGAACTTCTGTTTGCAAACAAGAGTATACTGAATGTATGAAAACGAAAATGGATTAATTTTGTGTTAAACGTGTTATCTAGTGTCTTAATGTTTTTTCGTAATTAAACTGGGCATGTTTTTCTGAATCGTTATTTTCTTTCTTTAATTATAATTAATTCTTCTTTCTTTATTTTTTCTGATTCTTCAACAACTAGATTGAAATGTTCCCTTCTAATACAATTATAATTGTTTTCAAGAAACTTACAACAATGTCATTTGAACCATTTTAGGCCAAGCGTAGAAATTTTTAAAAGTGTGGTATTATTTTCATTGAAGGAGGCTTAAATCACATTCATTAACACACAAAAAAGGTTTCGTGCATGAAAAATAATATTTTATTTAAGAAATAAAATGGTGTGTAAACGCACCATTGGCCAAATCAATGAACAAATCATTTATTTGAACAATTGTATAATAATCGAATTTTTATACTTTCTTTATGGAAATTTTCGAAACATTTTAGATGCAAATGGACTTGACATTTGAGGCACAAATAAATCGTGTGGTTTTTGCACACTTTACGTCGTCTACGGGATTCTTGTTCTTAATGGCGTATTTTTTAGATCACTGCTAGTTTCAGCATCTCATAAAAAATGAATTGGAAAAGGTATTCGTCAGATGAGCACAAACACCAAAGTTTTAATCCAAAACTAACCGGCTTCCCCTTTATAAAAATTTTTGATGACTACCTTCCAAATTAAGGCACCATCTATTCGTCAATTGACACATGTTGAGAAAATATTCCAAATTGTAGTTACTTTCTATTTATGTGCAAAATAAATGGGCGTAATTTAGCTAACTTGTCTTTTTTTTATCAAGGAAGGAGTCATCCGATAAATCGAGATCTTATTTTATGTTTTTAAATCTTTTTCGACAAATGCTTTTCTGAATTATTGGCAGTCCTTCATCCACATCTAAAGACCAGTACATATCTATTTGAGAAAGTATATGGTATCCAGAAAGAATTAAAATACATAAAAATCTTTTCAAATCGGTTGCAGAAAACTGGAAATCATGGCGATTGTTGTCATCAGATATTTATTTAAAACTAGTATCACCCAGTGGTCGAAACTTGACCATTTTGTTTTGCAAAGCGAGGCAAAGCAAAGTTATTGCCTTGTCCTAAACGGAATGCAATTACAACACAGCTGCGGCAATTGTTTGCCGATATTCACTCTAACTGAATCAGCAGAGTTTTACTTAATATAACTATTTCTCTCTGTAGATGTTAGCCTTTCCTGAAATGAGAGAAAATCGCAACGTGAAAACGCCCCTTGTTGTGTGTACAGCCCAGAGCTAATAGGTACCATGTCAAACCAAGGCCCAACCAAGTATCAAATTCTGTTAAATTAATTCGATTGGTTCATAAAGTACAGTGTTTGAACAAAAAAAAAAAAAGAAGGTATTTTTCAAAAATGGTCGAATTGAGTTCGGGTAAATTTCAAAACGTGTAACTTTATCGAAAACCGAAAATCTAAAACTTTTCTGAATCTTATATTTTCTACTTATATATGCAGAGGAAAGAATAATAATTCCACTTTTTAAAAAATAAAAATAAGTAGTCAATTTCACTTAATTAATATGCAAGGAAATCTCAAAACGTGTAAATTCATCGAAAACCGGAAATTAAAAGTTTTTATGTATCTTCTACTTGCTTCTTCTATCCACAAAAGCTAGCAATAAAGACACTTTTTTAAAAAATAAGTAGCCAATTTCAGTTAATTGAAACGTAAATAAAGCTCAAAACATGTAAATTCAGCAAAAAACGGAAATCGGAATTTTTTCCGTATCGTCTACTTATACATGCAGCAGTTAGTAACAAAACCATTTTCCTTTTATTTAGTATATTAGTTGAATATTTATTGTTTAAATATCATCCTTTGAAATGAAATGTTTATGTTTACATTCGAAACTGGAAGTTTGCCATTTTTTTTCTGGAGTTTTGTGATTTTAAATTAAAATTTTATCAATTTTACAGAAAAAATAACTCAATCAAACACATCTAGACAGTAACTTATATATAACTATACCCAAATATCGGAATTAAAATCGGCAGATAATTTCCGTTATTTTTTAATAATGTTTTACAAAAAATCCAATCGACGATTAACATAGAAAATCTTTTTCATGGCTCCATGGGCAGACAGTGACGTCATCACTTCGCTTGCGTATAGTGATGCTACATTATACAAATTACTGTGTCTATGGTTTTATTTGAGCTTTATGAAATTGCCAGATTTAACAACTTTCTACTTTTAGGTATTTTTTAATGTAAAGGAATACGTGTATAAAAGGGAAAAATGGGGGAAAATGCATAAAAAATAAATGTATTTTTAAATACCTTCTTGACATCGTAAAAAAATAATATTTGTATTCGCACCTTCCGGCTAACCATACCTTTCGAATGATACCATTTTCAACACTCTACTCTCATAATTAATATGTTAAAAAGGGACTACAAATTTTATGCTTGCCTATTAATATATAGATGTGTAAATGTAAAAGAAATCACACTAAAATTACAATAAAACTCCTAAACCTTGCATACAAAGTGGGTTTTCAATTTTGGCCTTTATTTCATGCAAATGATGCGTTAACGCACCACTAAATTTAAATAAGGATTTTAAAGTTCTTTTATTATATTTATTTTATTTTTATTTTATTTACAGAACTTGCAACTTTAATCCATTATGAAAACATATGATTAATCGCAAGTGGAATAATTATACATTTTCAAAAAGTCGAATTTGTCAATAATCTTTTAAAGTTAAAATCAAGCGTATTTTGAAAATTTCTCTACAGAAAGTGTGTACTCCAATTCAATTGCTGATATTTTACAGATGTATTCAGAACCCTTAAAAATAGCAGAAAAATAAAATTAGTTAGAAATATACGATACAGTGTTTATAAAAACATATTTATTAAAATGGTGCATTTACGAATCTTTGGCCGAAAATGGGTTTTAAGTAGAATTATTATTATTAACAAATTAGTAGCAGTTATTATTAGCTACATTCTTGCATTAACTTGTGTGCAATTACAATAACCTTGTAAAGAGAAGTTGCGCCAGACAGCTTGGTTTTATTACAACTATTCTATTAACCCTTCCGCGACGGGAGGCGCAAACGCGTGCTCAAATCCTATAAACATACAATAGTATTTTGGGCCAAAAATTATCGTTTTTAAAACGTTCCAGAACCCTGTGACACAAATATGTGATTCCCGGGGGTGAACGAGAAAACGCTTTGACACGCCGCCGGCGGGTCGGCCTGAAAATGAATGAGTTTCTTGCTGCCCCGTATGCGCAACAGTCGGAGCGAAAAAGTTTAATTAAAGTATTAAAACAAAATAACAATGGAAGCATGTTTCAAGACAGGGAATACCTTCATAAATCTGGAACCTTTTGAATTTTTAAAATATCTCAATCCGTTACGGAGTGGAGAAGTTGCGCCAGACAGCTTGGTTTTATTACAACTATTCTATTAACCCTTCCGCTACGGGAGGCGCAAACGCGTGCTCAACTCCTATAAACATACAATAGTATTTTGGGCCAAAAATTATCGTTTTTAAAACGTTCCAGAACCCTGTGACACAAATATGTGATTCCCGGGGGTGAACGAGAAAACGCTTTGACACGCCGCCGGCGGGTCGGCCTGAAAATGAATGAGTTTCTTGCTGCCCCGTATGCGTAACAGTCGGAGCGAAAAAGTTTAATTAAAGTATTAAAACAAAATAACAATGGAAGCATGTTTCAAGACAGGGAATACCTTCATAAATCTGGAACCTTTTGAATTTTTAAAATATCTCAATCCGTTACGGAGTGGTGAACTTATCAGTAGACAATTTTCTTTACAAAATCTAAAAAAAAAATAAAAAAAAATAAAAAAAAAAATAATAAAAAAAAAAAGCATACCAACAATATGAAGCGAAAAACTAAAAATTATAACAGGAATAAGTATACAGTCGGTAACAAAAGTCTCCGAACACTAGCAAAAATTCCTATATAAAAAGAGTACTTTTAATACAGTTTTGTTAAATGAATCCTTGTCGAATCCTGTTCTTAGTCAGTCTAAAAACAGGATTCGACAAGGATTTATTTAACAAAACTGTATTAAGTGTACTTTTTTTACATAGAAATTTTTGCTAGTGTTCGGAGACTTTTGTTACCGACTGTACATATATGGTTCTTTTGGTTGGTAGACCTCTGTCGAAACTTATATTAAATTTAAATTAAAAAAAAATATTATATGATTTTAAATGTAAAATTTAAAACTGTTGTAAATGTAAACGAATTAAAAGTTGACAAAACGTATTTGTAAAAAAAGTTTAAATGACTTGTGTTAGGTTCAATCTGACATTTGAAACGTAAAAATTTAAATTGGACAAATATAAGAAAATCAAAAATAGGAAAACTTCATTTTTTCTTTACTTACTATTTTGGGTTTAGGATGAATTGCGACACTGTAATTTGACGATACTCTTACCTCATACCTCGATGTGGGCCACAAATGTAGGTAATGCCGGAATACCACTATTTACATGGTGGTAGGGGAAAATGCCACCAGTGTGATTACACTTGCTCCACCAGCAAAAGTTTTGGAATAAGTGTAACAATACAGACAGCAACAAAATTATTGAAGCACACATCCACACTTTTGATATACATCATATACATTTTTTTGTTGTTGTTTGATCTCTAATTTTTCTGATCAACTTACTTCAGTATAGGACTAAGATCATATATTCAGGACCTATATTCAACCTCATATTCAGGATCAGTAATTGTAAATAATTTTTCATTCTCTAAATGTTTTAATATAGAAATTTTATAAAAAATAAGAAATATTTGTTTTATAAAATAACAATCTGTTACAGATAAGATGTTTTATACATTTTAGAGTACGGTTATAAATAAAAATTTCCTTTTAAACTTAAGCACCAAGCTAACTACCGAATATGGCTAATATGTTGAAATAAAAGATAGAAGAAAAATTTAATCGCGCCATTTAAACTGTTTAAACTCCCTAAGCAGTTATGTTATTAAATTTATGATTTTTCCTTTAACGACATTTCTCATGTGACAAATACCATATTATATATTTTAATTCTAAATACTCCCTGATGATTATTTAGAAGAAAGATAAAGTATTTGTTGGTAAAATATATTTAAGATCTTGAACTGTTTTCATACTAGAAAAAAAAATATTCATAATTAATCTTTAATTAGTGTTTGTTTCTCTAGAATATTTTCCCTTAGAAATAAATAGTTTTTTCTATGGCTTTGAGACAGGATTTTTTATTATTTTTAATTATAGCACTTAAAACAGCACGAATAATGATAAGAAATAATTTAATTAAATAGTGTTACAATGATTTCATTGTACTTTTACGGTATCCAAATGCTTACTGTTTTAAATAAATAATTTATTTTGGAGGGAACGTAATATTTTCGTGTATTCGTATTTTGTAGCTTACATATTTTTCTCTTAATGATTAAGGAAAAAAAATCAGAAGTGACTCCACTCGACTTTCCGAACACCGAGCAATTAACAGTTTTGTAGATAAAGTAAAGTAAGAGGAGTTAAGTAAACAAGAGAGAGAAAAATATAATAGGGTGTTTAAGTATTTTCCTCCATATAGTACACGATGTTTAATTTCACGGTATTGTACTTTAAGCCCATACAAGAATTTTTCATTGTGTCCCTGTAAAAACCTATAAATGCTAGATTCACAAAAATTCTTATAGTTAATGCAACAGTGACTTATAATATTTATATGAGTATTCCGCTCCATCGGATAAGGCATTTAGACGCTATCGCACTTACGTTAAGTTTGAACTCATATGCCACAAACAGTAAAAAGAAACATCCCGTAAAAAGAGCCACAAGTGCTAGGTTCTCTAAAGTTCATAAAGTTCGCTTGACGATGACTTATAACATATATATAAATATTCAGTTCATTTTAATAAGGCGTTTAGTCGCTGTCGCACTTTAAATAATTTGAGCCTATAGGCCATAATGATAAACAATTTTCATTTGTGTCCCTGTAAATCTCTGCAAGTAATAGTCACCAAAATCTATACAGTTTGTGTGACGGTGACCTAAAATATGTATATAAATTTTCAACTCAAACGGATAAGACTGTTAGATGCTATCGCACTTTAAATAAAGTCACCCTATAGGCCATAATTATACAGAATTATTTGTTGTGTCCCTGTAAAAAAATCATAAGTGCTAGATTCACCAAAACCTATACAGATCAGGAAACTGTGACCACAATATGTGTATAAGTTTTTTTACTCAATTGAATGAGGTGTTTAGACGCTATCGCACTTTTAAAAATTTGGTCCCATAGGCTACAATGATAATAAATTGTTCTTTGTGTCTCTGTAACAAAACTATAAGTGGTAGATTCACGAAAATTTATACAGTTCGTGCTACTGTGATACGTCACAGTAGCACGAACTGTATAGATTTTCGTTACGTATAATATGTGTATAAAATTTATGCTCTGTTTAATAAGGCGTTTACATTCTATCGCACTTTTAAAAATTTGGCCCCATAGGCCATATTGATAAAGAATTTTTCTTGACGTCCGTGTAAAAAAACTATATGTGCTAGATTCACCAAAATCAATAAGTTTCATGCTATAGTGACTTTACAACATACGTACCAACTTTCAGCTCATTTGATCGAAGCGTTTAGACGGTAGCGTGTTCACTCACACACACGCACACGCACACACACGCACACACACGCACACACACACATAAATACATCATCATAAAAGTATTGAAAACGGGCTAAGGGGACCTCAAAATGTATAGAAACACCAAAATCTCAAATTCGTTTTTTTGACATGAGTACAATACTTTCCTTACATATGTATGTCCGGAAAGTAAAACCGAAACAAGGGGGACAAATTATGCTAATAACATAGATTATGAAACTTTTTCCAAATATAGGTGCTCATTGCATACTTTAGCTTTAAATATATTTTATCTTCATGATATGTCTGAAGTTTTACTTTAAAAAAAAGTAAAAATGGATTGTTTCAATGCAGACAATTATACAAGTTGATTCAAAATTATTGCGACCAATTTCAGAGCATCAGAAATAAGTTATTATGAATTAAGTTATTTACATAAAATTTGTAATATGGTTTCCTTTAGTATAGTAGACTTTACGCAAACGTTTAAATCAAGCCAAAAGAGCTTTTTTGATCATTTTGGGGGTATTTTTCCAACTTTCTCTTTGACTACTTTTTGAAGCCCTTCAAGTGTTCTTATTTACGTCTACTGAATTATTTTTTTATGTATACCCATAAAACATAATCGTAAGCAGCACAGTCAGGGGATAATGATAGCCATTTCTAAGGAGGAAGAAAAAATATTTTTTTTTATCTTTCAGCCATTTTATAGCTGATTTTGCAGTGTGACTTGGTGGAGAATGTTGGTGCAAAACAAAGTTTCTTTGAGGGTAAAGCCGTTTATTTTCATCATGTGCTTTAAAACTGCGTTCTGATAGTATTTAGCATCAATTTTAGCCTTTGGTTCTACAAAAAAAAGTTTTCTTAAGCCTTGAGAGGACATCCCTATCCATGCCATAACACCTTACGGTCAACTTGCCTTTTGCAAAACAGCTGCGTCTTTAGCACGCTTTTCACGTGAAATATATTGTATCTTCTTTTTTCCAGTATTGGACGACATATGAAACATTGCTTCATCCTAAGTTATACATGCTTTGTATCTGCCTTTGCGTAACATTAAATACAGAGGCCAAGAATGTTTTCTTCGGTTTTCTATAGCCTTTGATGAAATTTGATGACAGGCTGCTATATTCACTTTTTTATAGACAATTTTCTTTATCTGACGACAGAGTTTCGATTGCGATACTTGTAGTTTCTTTGCTAAAGTTCTTTGAGGCAGAGGTTTTTCTAAAGCGGTAACTCTTTTCAGCTTTTTTTTTTTTTTTTTTTTTCTCCAAAGACTTCCTTTCGTCCAAATTTTTTTTCCTGAAACGTTTGACTGCCAGCCAAATTTTATTTATTTTCGAAGTTCAGATAATAATCCATTAGAAAAATGTCTTTTCTGATTTTTAAATATGTTATTTATAACAGAATTTAAGCAAAGCTTTAAAATTGCAAAAAGCTTTAAGCAAAAGCTTTAAAATTTCGTTTCGGGTTTGAGGATCTAAATTCGGAGCTATAATTTACTCCCACTAATAAAAATAGATAGATTGGTAATTTAAATGTCTCACTTTAAAATAAAACTGGTGGTAAAGTGATTAAAATTTACCATAAATAGTTTTTAAAATTGATCACACTAATTTTGAATCAACTTGAACTGTCTGAAAATTTCTTGCACATCATATACTGTGATAAAAAATTAGTAATTGCATATGTTTTGTGTAATATTAAAATATTAAAATATGTTTAAGAAATTATAAATATTATAGACCTTAATATATTTGAAATATTTTCTAAATCCCTATATCCAAAGAAAAAGTTTTATGTTTGATATTTTCAATACGAGAAATGCTATATTGTATTTGAATGGTATATATTATTTTCAAAGACTTCTAAATTTATCTACGGAAATGAGAGCGCAAAAAGACTGATGGGCAAAAAGGTAGACAGAAAAACTACGGAGTTAAATATTTTTTAACTTTTTTGAATAATGTGAAGAACGTGTGGCACAATTCAGAACACACCTTCAGCAATTTTCTTCAATATCCCAAATATATTTGATTGATTTTGTGACTCTTGTATTTTGATGCATCTATGATTTTCAGTAGCCAAAATTTCAATCTAAATGCAAAAGTTGGTTGTCTTGCTTAGATACTTTTACCAGGTTTATACTGTATCATAATTATATTATGTTTAATAATATAAATCATAGACAAGGTATGGGATTTCCACAAGGAGGAATTATTTCAAGTATTCTAGCTGATATCTATATTTAAATTATTACGAAAAGAATATAGACTTTTCAAAATTAGTATTTTATGGATAGAAGGATGTTATTATTGTATTATATTTTAATAGTAATAATAGTTAGATATTACTAGTTATTTAGCCTACTATTTTACTCTTTAATTAAATGATTAAATAACAAGTTTAATTTCAAATTCAAAAAGAGATTTTTTGATTAAAGCATTACTCTTAATCAAAATCAACATCTTTGATTTTATTTATATGATAAACGTCAGGATTTTCCATTTAAAGCAAATTTCTCTACAAGCTACAGTGCGATGGAAAAGTTTATGTACAAGATAAATTTTTTAGTAAAATGAAAAATATGCACTTAAATGTTTCGAAAGTTTTATTGCATCTAAATAAAGATTTACAAATTTGTTTTCGAATTCAGAAACAATTAATTGAAAGGAAAATATTAAATGATTAAAAAAAAAAAAAAAAAAAAAAAGAAAGAAAGAAAGAAAATTTCAAATTGTGTTGTCCCGAAAGTTTAAGCACAAGTGAGGTTTTAAGCAAGTATCTCTTTAAACATGATTGGTGAGGCTTATCTTCAAGATTATAAAGTGTAGCGATCGCTTTACGAATTATCAAAATACCGAAATCGCTGGAGTTCTCGCTTGAAGAAATTGTGAAAGTGTGGAAGCTGAAAGCGAAAGGTAAATCGGGATCGCAAAGCCAAGAAAAAAATATTCACATTTCGTGAGAACTGAAGAATGGGTCGGACTGACATTTTGTTTCTTAATCTGATAAAAAAGTAAACTTGGATTAAAATTATCGCGGGACATCATACTCAGACGAATAACCAAATCAGGGTTCATAAAAAACAGAATTAGCTCTTAATCATTTCTGAAACAGTGTCACAAACAAGCAAGACTTCAATGGGCAAAACAGCAAATGTATTATCGAGAGGAACGGAAAAGCGTTATTTTCTCTGATGAAAAAATAAAATTTAAATAGTCCAAATAGGTACTTATTCTTTTAGCGTGACTTGAGGAAAGTTCCGAAGAGCATATTCACCAGGCAACAAGAAATGGGCAAACAACAATGAACAACTCTTTTTTCTTCCTAAATGGCAGACAAAGTTTAAAGAAGTATCAGGAAACCCTGAGTGAGCATTTGTTGTCATTTAGTGACCCTTTAGTGGTCCCAACTGCACCTTTTAGTAGAATAACGTATCCATACACACTTCCCATTGTACAAAAGAATGGCTCAGATCTCAGAATATCAGTGTGATAAACTGGTCAGCCCTCAGCCAGATCTGAGTCCAATACAGAATATCTGAGGTATCCTCTTACGTGACGTCTACAGGAATGGGAATTAGTATTACTCAATTCAAGAGCCCAAACCAGCGTTCTAGGAAACCTAGTACAAACTCGCTCTCAAACCTTTGATAATCCCGTGTTATCAATGGAAAATCACATATTTGATCTCATCAGGAGCAATAGAGACACTATAAACTATTGTGTTTGGTGAAATGTAACTATGTCAGTTTTGTGCATACGATTTTGCGACATCAAAACTTTGATTTTTTTGTATTATTTGTTATTTTCCTTTTAATCAGTTTTTTTTTCTCAATTTGAAGCATGCATTTGTAATCCAGTTGTTTAGATACAGTAAAACGTTAGAAGCATCCCGGTATATTATTTTCACTTTATTTCGCTTGTGCATAAACATTTCCGCCGCATTCTATAATACATAAATGAATGTTCCCAATCATTCTCAAAGATTTTGCTAAACGCGTAATATGTTTAGTTTCTGATAAACTTATGAAAAATAATTATACATACATTAAGCATATAGTTGTTTTAAATGGTTAACCTCTCTAATTAATTAATTCAATTTTATTTAGTTAACTTTTTTAACACTCTCAAACATGACTTTTTGCGTTAGTTTTACAGTACAGGACTTTCCAACATATTACAGATTTTTCAGTGAAAAATAAAGCTTTTACATAATACTTAAAATGCTCAACACATAATTTTATTTTATGGAGTAAATTTTTGTAACTATTTCGTTTTATTTCTTAATAATTATGGGTTTCATTTGTTTTATACATTGAAATCATTCGTTTTATAGGTAAATTGGCCGTATAAATCTGTTATTTCTCATATTTAAGCTTACAGATTCCCTGGCATTTAGCTATATTTGCGTTCAATAATTCAGTGTAAGCTTCTAAAAAAGTATTCATTATTCTTATTCTTTCACTTTTTTTTTCGGAGGGGGGGGGGGATGGGCTATTTTTTCTTTAATATTGAGCCTTATTTGAATGTAATGCATTATAAAAATTACAGATATATTGGGTTGTTCGATAATAATGTCGTTTTTTTTGTTCATGTTTTTCAAAGTGAATTTAATTATATTAACAACAAACATTAATCAATGATATATTGACCAATTTGTTGGATGACATTCGCCATCTTTCGGTAAGTTGAAAAATTCCACATTCGAAGAAGCCTTGGTTTTTAGAAGCGAAGGTTTTTAAAAACGACATTATTTATCGAACAACCCAATACATATCCATACAATCATAAAGTGAACATGTGGAGTTTGCGTTCCTGCAAACTCCATCTTAACTAGATACTTAGATTACTAAGAGAACACAAGACTTTAAATAACAATAACTAAAGTTTATTTGAGCAGATTAATGGGAGGGCAGCCTGGTAAATTTATATAGCTCAGCCAGCGTTTTACTTAATCAAAATATATGAATCAACAAATTAAGTAGATAACTTTAAATATCTCACCCCAGCAGATAGTCGAAAGGTGTAGAGACGGTCACACTCGTACTCCAACTACGGCTTCACTGTGGGACAGAGGATTCCCTTCTATCCCAGCTTGAACTTCCGAGAACTAGTAGACACTCACCAACACTCAACACTACTTAACTTCACACAACTAAATCTCCTCTACGCTACTTTCGATCTTCACCAAAATAAGAATCAGCACACTATCCTCCAACAACCACTATACGATCCTCCAACATCCTCACTATCTACTAAAACCATCTCTATTTTTATACTTCTTCCTACACCCTCCTTTCACTACATTTCAATCCGTACTTTTTAAAAATCACTTCTGATTTAACTAATATTCAAAATCTAAGTCTTTTAATGCAGCACCATGCCGACATAAAACTATCTCGACTTCAACCGTCACCGAGCCACTGGCGACGGAGTGATTTTAACCGTCCCCACTTCCTACTTTGCTGGATCCAGCTTAATTGAAACAACTGTGGTGACGTTCTAACGTCTGAACCTCACAGTCCCCCTCCTAGAAAAAAATTTAGTCGTGAAAATCCCCAACGGATTTGATCGATTAAATTTAAATAGCTTCATTCCCTCTCTAACTATTTCAAATCTCTGAAGTATGAGTGCAGCCGTCACTTAAATTTTAACTGGGTGAGAAAAACTTAAAAATTTGTTAAGTCCCTGAGCGGAAAACTCGGGGACGCAAAAAATTAATTTAAAATTTTAAATAAAAGGCGTTCGTTTACCCCGAGAAACTCCGGGACTGACTGAGCTAAAACCAGGCTTACAGTAGGATTAACAAACGTCTCCCTGTTAGGCCAGGAAGGCAATATATTAAATTCAACTGGATCTTGGCTTTACAATGTAAGTCGCTTGTGACAAAATGCGACATTTAAAGTTTGTTATAACACAAGAGTAAGTGTCTTTAAAATAAAAAGAGAAAAAAATGATAAAGTCTTTATTAATATGAGTTGACTGGCTGGACTGGTATCAGGAGCTCTACGTCTGCAAGGTAGATGAGTAAACCAAGAATAGGCTGAACTTTCTTCGCACTAGAGCAGACGTCAGAATCCACAGGCTGTCCATATGCAGGAAAAAGAACTTTTTGACATGAAATTAAGATCTTTCACTTTAGATAAAAAGAGTTTTAACATCAGATTAAGAGAATAGTCCATCAGAGTGTCCCAATAAGTAGGTATGAAAGTATCATGAATTATTGCATTCAAATTAGGTAGGTCCACCGGACTGATACAAATTGTGTCTAAACATATGGAGGTGGTTGAGTTATTCAGTGGCTGTTGGCCCTCCTCACAAGAGCCACTTACTCGTTTAACTGACGACTCTGGTTATCACGAGAGTTACGAAAATTTCTGTTATTTCTATCAGCTCGAGAAAAGTTTTGAGACTGATTTTGATTAGAACGATCGTTCCGAGAATTTTGAAAGTTATTACGCCTTGGCTGCGGCGATTGGCGTTCTTGTTGATAGCGATTGAAATTTTGAGGGGGGGTGGGTGAAATTTTCACGCCTAGAATTTTGCATATTTCCATTACCCCGTTGGCGATTAAAGGTGTTTTCCGCCCTTGGAGGATGTCGTTCTTGATATTTAGCTAAGGTTTGGAACAGACTGTCGTAAGAGGTGACAGGTTTCAGATCAAGGTAATCTTGAATAGGAATAGTCAAAAGAGGGGTTATGATTTCCATTGCAGCGGCAAAAGATAAAACTAAACCCAGCTGCTTTATAATGTCGAATTTACGTAATTAAAATGTTGTAGGTTTGTCATAAAACGACATTTTTGTCGTATAAAGTTCTTGACGGAGTTTGGTTTTATCCACAATAGAAGAGAATGAATTTTTAATTTTGAGTTTCAAATCCTCATACGTAGGATTTTGGCCTAGAGTTCTAGAGGCAATGGTGTCATACCAGATTTTAGCATCTCCTTTTAAGGAGTATTTTAATAAATTAAATTTATCATCCTCGTCAATTTTACATATATATCAAAATACTCTTCAAGATCTTCAAAAAATTTAAGAACATTGTTTGAGCCAGTAAAATAAACCCGAGCGGGGGGGGGGGGTGTCGAATTGGTTTGGGCGCCACTGTGGAGTTTGCGTTCCTGCAAACTCCATCTTAACTAGATACTTAGATTACTAAGAGAACACAAGACTTTAAATAACAATAACTAAAGTTTATTTGAGCAGATTAATGGGAGGGCGGCCTGGTAAATTTATATAGCTCAGCCAGCGTTTTACTTAATCAAAATATATGAATCAACAAATTAAGTAGATAACTTTAAATATCTCACCCCAGCAGATAGTCGAAAGGTGTAGAGACGGTCACACTCGTACTCCAACTACGGCTTCACTGTGGGACAGAGGATTCCCTTCTATCCCAGCTTGAACTTCCGAGAACTAGTAGACACTCACCAACACTCAACACTACTTAACTTCACACAACTAAATCTCCTCTACGCTACTTTCGATCTTCACCAAAATAAGAATCAGCACACTAGCTATAATATCCTCCAACAACCACTATACGATCCTCCAACATCCTCACTATCTACTAAAACCATCTCTATTTTTATACTTCTTCCTACACCCTCCTTTCACTACATTTCAATCCGTACTTTTTAAAAATCACTTCTGATTTAACTAATATTCAAAATCTAAGTCTTTTAATGCATCACCCTGCCGACACAAAACTATCTCGACTTCAACCGTCACCGAGCCACTGGCGACGGAGTGATTTTAACCGCCCCCACTTCCTAATTTGCTGGATCCAGCTTAATTGAAACAACTGTGGTGACGTTCTAACGTCTGAACCTCACAATCATTTCAAAATTTCTCTAATTTAAAGTTGTCTTCCAAAACATTTCAAAACGTAATTGAACTTTCTGTTACATTTCTGTATAATACTTCATTCTTAAAACAATATCATCATTTTTATTATTATTTAAAAGTGTAGTAGCAAAACATACACGAACAATAAAATCATTTTTCAGTAATGAGCATAAGCATGACATTAAATCTCTGAAATAAACAACACATCATATTTTAACACTCATATAACTGTAGAATTATTTTTTCTTATATATTCTCTCTATATAATTATTCTAATATTCAATTTAATGGCTCCATAATACTCGTATTACGTTGCAGATAATCAAAAACAAATATAGTCTTAAAAATACCATTTTAACTTTTTTCATCTTTAGAATTATATCATGGCACAATTTATGACGTGATTAAACCTTATCATTCTATTATCTTTATTATTTTACTTTTACTTTAACTGTCGTCTTACGTTATTAACATTTACCTCGGAAATCAACATCATTGATTTTATTGTTATTTAAAAAATAGAGATGCAAAATAAAAGACAATCACTTAAAGTCTTTTTCAATAATCCTTATAAAAGCGATGTTATTGTTATCGAATAATAAATACATAACAATTCCAATTTAAAATTTATATCGTACTTCGCTTTTCCTGAGAATGTATTACTATTCTGATACCCATTCAATGAATTTATAATACGGATATTTCCTGCAATGTATCATAAACAGTTGAAAGGAAGTTTAGTCATAAAAACGTCATAAAACATTTTATATTTTTTCAATTTCACAATAATCTTTTCGAATGGTTTATGATGGAAATACGCAAATAAAATTAGAAATACGTTGAAAAGTGTTGCAAATCATAATACCGAGTATATCATACAGATTGATTTGTTTGTTTGATTTAAAATTAAATGAATTTATCTTAATATATGTATATTTAAAAAAGAATAAACATAAAAACTTACAGATTGTAAAAATAATAAAACTTTAACGAAGTATACATTAATAAATTAATTTTAATATTTTATATCATTTAGAGTGTATATGCTCGAGTTTATTAAAATTTTTAATCAGATTATTGTTTATGATGCGGAACAATTTTTTTAGTTGAATTTTCAATTATAGTGTGCATTGTACAGATCTACTAAATTGAAATGTGCAAAATAATACATATGTCACATATAATGTTACCGAAAACAGGTGTAAAAATTTTCCGGTTTAAAATCTCCCGTGAAGAAAGGAAGACTTGGCACCTGTGCATTAACATGTTTTTAGTTATTTACTACGATTTGGGAGCTTATAAGAGTTTAAAAAAAAAAAAAAAAAAAAAAACTTGTAACGGGGTTGAAATAATCGGATCTACAAATTAAATACATGGCATGTGAAAAAAACCCTTATGAAATTTCTACTCTGAAAAATATCTAAAATCTCGCTCGTTCTTTTCCCGACAATTTGCTTACATTTTACTTTATTCATATGAAATTTTGATATAAGCTGCCCAATATATCTAGCTTTCAATCTACGTAATATATATATATATATATACACATATTCTTTTTCTCGCGCATGTGCAGTAAAAATTATATTTACTATAAATACTAATATCTCAGATAATATTACACGTGTGAATTTTATGTTTCAGATTACTGTTTCTCAAATGTTTTGTCAAGTTTTGTAAAATTATCTGGAAATCCATTCGTGTTATAAGCAAATAACTTGCCAAAAAATTAATAATTTTTGAAAAAAGAAAAGTATCTTCCTGAATATTTGTGCTATTCCACAACAAAACATTCAAATATAGTAAGTGCAGTAAGTGCAAAAATGTGTTAAAGTTACAAATCTTTTGTACCATTTTGTGATACAAGTTGATCCAAAGTATTTGTGTTTTTCTTCAATTTGTGGATGGTCTCTTAATTGCACTCGTGACTGAATCGGCAGTGGAAAATGTGAGTTTATAAATGTTGCTCGCATGTCCGAAGTTCAAGGTGATTTCATCCATTATTTTTTTAGAAAAATCGAAAAAAGTAAAAAAAAAAAAAAAATCTAATGATTTGATTATCTAATGTAATAGGGTAAGAATTTCATAGAACATTGCCGCAAGAACTATACAAATATTTATGAATACAGTAATTTTTAGTTAATATTTTTTATTTTTTACAAAGGAAATAAACAGATTTTTCTTATATTGCAACCTATGAGCTTAAATTAATTGATGTACGTTGTAATAATGTTAAACTGTTTAAAATATAAAATACTGATTTATATTATATTGCTTTCTTGATGATTATGGGAAATGATGTGTCATTTACTTTGTTCTTTTATATGGATGTATGAAATAATTGAAACACAGCTTATGGTATTAAGCTAAATATAGGAAGTTCAAAGACTTATTTAAAAGAGACTAAGACTGATGTATATTTTAGAATTTTGGTTCAGAATGGGCCTTACTGGAAATTGTTTTTACAGAAACACACAAAATATTTTGAATACATTACATTCTAATGTACAAATATTCAGTTTTAGGAAAACCGGCAGACTCAGTATTATATTTTTCAATTTTGATTACTTATTTAAACATTCAATTATTCAAATTTTATATGCACTTGATAACTTTTAAATGTTCGGCAGTATGTGCGTAGTTACCCCAGATATTATATAGATATATTTTTTATAAATTTAATTATATGTGAGCATAAGTAAAACATTAATTTAGGTTTGAATATCTGCTTTACACAAAATATTGCGATAAAATATTTTTATTGAGAGCTTTTAAATTTGACTCATGTATGTTATTTTAAAGTGTTTTTTCCTCTGAATTTATCTTCAATCAGCCTGAAATCTTGATTTTATTTGAATGATGTATACCCTGCTAAAATCACTTTCTACTGTGTTTGTATTCTGCTTACAACATGCAATATTTAGTTACAGATTTCTGCTTTTAGCTTGCTAATTCAGTTCTTTACTTTGAGTCAATTACGCGAAAGGATTTTCTGTACATCAAGGAATGCAGCCTTTATTTCGAAACCGTTTTCTCAAAATCACTCATCTTGAAATTCTTTTACAGGTTAATATACTTATTGTTAAAACTTTGATACAGTGTGAGAAATTTTTTTTTATGTGGAAAAAATAATAAAAATAAACCAAAATATTAACAATTTATTGAAATAAATAATTTTTGAACTTCTAAAATTCATTTTATAAACAATATTTAAATTAACGAATTCTTTATATATAATTGTAAGATGCTTTTAGAAAATGTTGATTCCCAACGTAAACGAATAAGATTGCATTGATATTTTTAAAAAGCAAGTAGGGTAAGTGCACCAGAATTGGATATTGCATTTACAGTGCAGAACAGTAAACAATAAATAGTTAGATAATGTCATAAATGTGTCCACCATTGGAGTAATTATTCTAGTTATTCAAAAGTATAACTATATATAAATATTTTTAATACAGCTGTAAAAATTTGAACATCATTTTAAACAATTTCCAGCAAAGTTGAAAGTGTTTATAATTCCAATTCATATCTCTGTCGTTATTCACTGAATTATACTATAAATATACTTATAGTCACTGGAAGATGATAATTGGTGTTTAAATTCGTTATAGTTATACTACGTTTCCTATTAAAAATTATATATTATGCTGAACTTGATTGCGTACTACTTTATTCACTGTAAAGCATGTTTCATCCATACTTATGCTTCACTAAAGACAGCGAAATCAACACCCATTATTCAAATGCATAAAAATATGTTTATTCAGAAAATAGTGTGATTACACGATTCAATGGATTGCAAGGAAACACAAAAATGATTCGGTACAGTAAGGAATTTACGTGGAAGTTGCTCGATGTGTTTTTTCCGCTCTATTGTTTTTCTATTTACTTTTACTAATATTGCATTTCACTAGATGATGCGTATGCAAATTTTAGGCGATCTGTATGCCAAGATAAAACTATCGAATTCATTAGGGGAGACCCGTGTACCAAGAGCCATCATGTACCTAGGGACACCCCACTTTATTTGAATAATATTTAGTTTTAAGTTTTAATACTCAATTGGGCGAGTAACAACACCAACTACTACTTTTACAACTACTTTGGAACCTTTGAAGAGAAAGTTATGACAAGTTGCATGTAGAAAAAGAATTTAAATGGTTTATAGTAAACTTTTGCAGCTCATCTCCATTGCAATTTTACAAAAGTAAGTCAAATATTTTTCTTTCATTTCTAGTTTATAATTTTGCTTGTCACATTGAGTAATAAGTGAAACATTTAATTAGTCCTCTCTGCATGTGAATTATTTAGCGGAAGGCATTTTGAATGAAGTTACCAAAACTTGTACCTAGGGCCACATAGCTGCCTTGTACGTAGGGCTATGGAGGGCCCTAGGTACAGTGGCAAACATATACTTCATGTTGTTCCAATTTAATTGAAAAACGTATATAATTAAATGAAGTATACTGTTTTATGAGGGAGATTGCTTCCAACCTCCACCAATTATAAGCTTCAACCGTTTGACAGAGGTGTATTTGGACCTTTTAAAAATACTACAGTACAGCCTGTAGTAATTGGATGATGGCAAACCCTGGGAAACCAATCACTATATATGACGTACACAAACAGCAAACTGTCTCAATTACATTAATTAAAAACAAAACTATTTTATTTACAAGACAAAATTTTAGTTAAAATACATTTAAAAAAAATACATAAAAAAAAAATACATTTAAAAACGATTAAAATTTAGACGTTTCGAAACCCGTCTGGGTTTCCGCATCAGTATCACTACAATTTGAAAGCATTACATGAATACCCAAGAAATTTATAGAAGTACAGAATATTGAGGAGCTAGTGCGTACGTTTCATTGATAGTTTGGACCAGCTATCCCCACACTACCAATGAATCATGCGCACTGTCTTCTCAATATTCTGTACTTCTATAAATTTCTGTATTCATGTAATGCTTGCAAATTATGTTGTGGTGTTTTTGGTGAAGGAACCCGGACGGTTATCGAAACTTTTAAATTTTAATTGTTTTTAAAAGCATTTTCTCTTTTTAAATGTATTTTAACGAACATTTTGTCTTGCAAATAAAATAGCTTTTGTGTTTACTATATATAACGTTACTGAAAACGCTAGCAAGTTCTATCCGTCGGTCTTTCCTGTAATCATTCTCTCAGGCTTTCGTGTATCTGGCATATGACCAGTGAAGCAAAAGATATTCACTGTTCATGAATATTTAAGTTCAAATGTGACCAACAGATAAGATCCCTCCATAAATTTCCAAAAAAAAAAAATATTTTCCAGAAAGAAAGTGAATTAACAATGATAAAACTCTATGCCTCTGTTTTATGTTTTGTTGAAATTTTGAAATATTCATCATCTAACATCTTTTCGTGTGCCATGCTTGATCAGATACGAGCCTAAGCAAAACCTCGTACATGAAAGAAAAGATGTGGCCGAAAAGCAGGGAGATCTAGAAATTCAAGGAACACTCCAGAAAAAAAAAGAAATTCAAGAAAAAACACATTCTATTAGAATATCCCCCCCCCCAAAAAAAAAAAAAAGAAAAAAGAGTGAAAAATACCATCTTTTAAATTAAAGCAACAACATAATAGTTATTCTATAATAAATAAATATATTACTTGATATTTTCTATTCATTACAAAGTGAAATCTAATTTTGAGAGAATGGCCCTAGGTACAATGAGATCTGTCCCTACGTACAATATGGTCTGATCCTAGGCACAATGAGCGTGTTGGACCTAAGGCATTGTGTGAAGTTTACTTGAAAACCTTCTATTTGTCAGAATTTGTTATTTTAAGTATTTATATTAATCTCATTTAAAAGTGATTTGTCCTAAAGATATGTACATATCAGTTTCATGATTTTTAACAGGTTAGGGGCTTTGTTTTTGGGATTAAAAAAAGAACAGCCCTAGGTAAAATGAGGTTTGGCCCCAGTTACAATGAGGGTGTTGAACCTAACGCCTAGAATGAAGTTTTTAAAAAACATTCTATTTTTCGGAATTTATTATTTTATGTATTTATAATAATCCCAATTGGAAGTAATTAATCCTAAACATATGTACATGTCAGTTTGATAATTTTAAACAGGTCAAGGGCTCTGTTTTTGGGCTAGGTACACGGGTCTTCCTTATATATAAAGTGGAGTGTAAAATTGGTTTTTATACCAACTCTGTGAAAAGTGCCAGAGCGGGGAATCCAACCAGTGCTCTCCGCTTAACGTGCGGTTTCTCTACCCCTGAGCTACCCTGGCTGATAATCCGCTTGTCACTTCTCACATGTGCCCGGGTTCGATTTCCGGCTCTGGCATTTTTCACATAGTTGGTATAAAAATCAACCATACACTCTACTTTATTTAAAACCAATTTTCATGTTTGATGAATAAATAAAAATTAAATTTCTGAATATCGTAATTATTCTTTTATTTTAATGTGCGCCTTTAAAAATAGATTTTTTATGGTATATTTAACATAATAACTATATAGGTATTAAAATTTCGTGACTGTGAGGAAATGATAAAAATTTAACCCTACAAGGCTCAATTTCTTTTAGTGCGCGACAAAAATATATAGGTTGTAATTAGTGATAAGAAGATAGGGAAATCTTATAAAAATAAAACCATATTTTACGGAAAAATCAACTTTTTAGCTCAACGTACCGTATGTGGAACATACATAAAAATATGATTTACTAATACGTTTACTATTGTAAAAAAAAAAAAAAAAAAAAAAAAACTTACCTCTGAAAAATATATACTTCGTTATAACACACAGTATTTTTTTTCGAGTCAAAACTGTTCAATAACTATTCTTTTTTTATATTTGAATACAGACAAACGACTAACATATTGCTTTCGTTCAAATTTCACACTGAGTGCACTATAACAAAAACACGAACGACCTCTTTAGGTAAAGATTCATATTACTACATTGCTAAATGTCAGTAGCTTCTATCAAGATGTCAAGAGATGTCGTTACTAATAGTTTTATAGCTATAGGAACGATTAAAGTCGGTGTTCCACATAAGGAACTGGGTGCCTTGTAGGGTTAAGCAATGTGACGAGTAAAAACTGTTTCAAATTGTTTATTTTAATCTAAACTAATGTTTTTTCCTTTTCATATTATAAATTTACTATATAGTGATACGACAGGCATTAATAAGTTGCTGTCTCTTTGATTAAAAAAAAAATTCTTAGTTATTTGATGTATTAAATATTACAGCTTCTCTCCAATAAGTATAAGAAATTCTGAATCACTGATTACATTTCTTCTTATCTAAATCGTTGAAATGTAGAAAAAAAATAATCGTTATTAAATTGATTTTACATAAAAATTTACCTTAAAAGAAAGAAAAATATTTTTAAATATTTGTAGAATTTTTAAGTTAAAAATTAAATGTTAATTTTATATTTTATATTTTCTTACAAAATCACTATTTACAAAAAAAAAAAAAAAAAAAAAAATCAAATAAACTGCTTGTATAAGAAATATATAACAATTTCTAATATTTTTCACTGTTTTTTTAATTCTATATCCGACTTACATAAATTGTCCTTGTATGTAGCAGGTCATTTCACAGAAGAATATTTGTGGGAAAAGAAAATGAAGTGTGGTAGAAATTTGTAAGAGCAACTAAGAACGAAATTACTAGTTAATCCCTCCTTTTGCGTTTCTCTTATACTTATTTTGTTTAAATATTGTGTTTATGATGTTACTTTTATCTTTTTTTTTAGATTATAAACTAAAGAAACATAGAACTGGATAGGGTGGCCTCACCGAATCTGAATTTAGATAGAATTTGAAACATTAATATTGAGTTATATGTTCCATAAAACTTGCTTTCTACTAAAACAGTCAAATATATTTCTTTACTTGTTAATTTAATAGTACTGTATGTGTAAGTTGAATAGTGCAAAAAAATCAGAATGTTTGAAATTATTTTAAAATACATTTATTAATATCACACAATAAGCAAATTAGAAAGAAAATCATGTATATTGAAAATTTATTTTTCCAACTGAGTGAAAATAATGCCCGGACCGGGAGTCAAACCCTGGATCTTTGACTTACAAGGTCAAAACTCTACCAATTGACCTATCCAGGCCGACACCCGGTGTGCGTTACTCACTCACCTTTGACCTTGTAAGTTAAAGATCCGGGGTTCGACTCCTTGTCCGGGCATTATTTTCACTCAGTTGGAAAAATAAATTTTCAATATTTTAAAATAGTATGAAATTAAATCTTAGTGTTCTATCAAAAATGCTAATAAATTATTCTTATTCCTATAAAACAAATTTTTATCTCACTTAAAAGAAAAAAGATATATATATTCATTTAATAAATAGCTGAGCTTCTGAAGGATTACTAAATATTTATACTCTCAAAATCGATATAAAGATCTAGGATTACTAGATTCGAGAGAAATGATAATTAATACAAATTGTATAGCGACAAGGGAATTAAGTTGTTTAGGAAGAAAAAATATCTGTCACGATAGAATTTCTTGATAAATGTAAAGTCCTTTTAGAGCAAAATTAAAAATGTTCATATTTATTAAAAGTGTATTGCAAATAAATATCAACTGCAAACAGCGAAAAAAATTAATTATACTACAAAATGTGTTAATACAAAATGTGTTTCAGTACAAAATGCGTTAATAAAATGTGTTAAGGCTGTACTGTTGTTTTACACTAAATTTGCATTACAAATAAAATACTAGTTTTACAAATTTTCAAACTTCCATCAAACTTTCTATTGTATGTGCTTACAATTAGCAAAATAATTTGTTTGACGTTACAATGTTCGTATGTTTGTCAGATTTTTTTTTTTTTTTTTTTTTTTTTTTTGGGGGGGGGGGGGGGGTAAGAAAGACAAATCAATCTTGTTAAAATTTCATCAAAAAATATTTTGTTAATATAATAAAAAATTTTATTGAAACACATTTAAACAACATTTTTGTTTTGTTGTTTTAACAAAACGTTTTTCTAAGTATATCGCGTTAATATATAAAGAACAATTAAATTTATTTTGCAATTGTAATATTAAATTATTGATATTTTTTTCATTTATGAAACTTTTCATTTTCTTTCAACCATGTTTTTGTTAATATTAAACTCTTCCTCATACTTAACAGGAAATTTCATGTTTTTGAAATACCTGAAAAAACAATTGTGAAAGAGATTATGCCAGATAGTTTTTTTTGTATCTTTTCTAGAAATATAAACTGATATTTTTAATTAAGATAAAAGTAAAATTAAGAAAATAACAATTCGAAATAATTTTCTTCTATGTTTTAAGACGCTTATAGTTGTAAGAACCATAAATATTTTTCTGTATTATCTTACGACGAATTATTTACTGATAGATGTGCGAATTTCTTAACTACAAGTACTATAATGTGATTGATATAAAAGATATAAAAAATCATCTTGAACGGACATTAATCAAAATGATTCGAGGAAATAAAATTCAATAAATGTAAAAAGTGTTCTTGAATTGAATGAAACCCTCACAAAATTTAGCAACACTGGTTGTTATAACGAACGCAGTTTTTGTGACAAAATAATAAAGATATGTAGCGTCATTTTTAAAAATCGGTACTTGACATTCAGTTAAAGCTCCTATTAATGGGGTTGGAGGTCCGGGCGCAAAATATATTGTGAGCTCGGTCACAAGAACGTTCATCGTTATTTAGTTTTTACAGAGCTTTTTAGTGTAGCCTCCTATTAATTTGGGAAAATTACACTGAGAAACAAAATATATACCGCTTTTCTCTAGAATGAATAAGTGGTCATTTTCTAAATCCCTTAACTAGAAATATAGATTTCCGAGCTATGCGCATAAGGCACTACAATAAACTGAATAGACGAAATTATCGAGAATTTCTAGTGTACACATTTCTAGATGGCGAAACAATGGTCTGAATACTCTAAATATTCTGAATCATTTGTATTGCGAGAAATTCTCGCTTGATTTTCTAGAATTGGGTCATAAACCAAGATTATAGTTGCAGAAACCCGCCTCTTGTACTTCCATTTATTTGCAGAGATTTTTAAATAACTTTGCCCTCGAGAATATAGGCAAATGCTCTAGAATTCTAATAGGGTTTTCTAGAACTCGCTTTCAGAGGGGACTAGAATTTATAAGGATGACATGGATCTATTTTTTCTAGAGCCACAATTTAGGTTCTAGATGTCAGTTACAGAATTTTTTCTCAGTGTATTTGTTATTCATATGAAATTTTTAATTTATTAAAACTCTCTATTGATTTTATTTTTTTATTTATGAATTCCTCAAAGGTGAAATGTCTTTTTCTCAATTTTATTATATTATTACGCAAAGACGTGTATGAAATATTCATGTACAACCTTTTACATGCTTCATAAAATTTATATACAAGGGAAAAAAAAAAGATCAATGTTAATTTAAGCAGCAGAATATACAACTTATTTCAAAATGAACTTTTAGAAGTAAGTGTATACAATTACACGTTCGTTATAAGTTAAGAAACGTTAGTATAATAATTTTTTTCTTTGTATATTATTTATAAACATAATGCAAATTTTACAGCATATTAGAATTTAGATAAAATAAAAATTATATAACAGAGCAATCTAGGCTTTTATGGATATTAAATTGTGAATTCTCAGTATAAAGTGTCAAACATCGATTTCATTGCATTATGTTTGACAATTGTGTTGTGTTAGATTATTGTCCGGTACCATTTTCATCAAGAAACATGCTCCCTAAGGCACAAGACGTCGTAACCTTTTAAAACTTCTTTTCTGAAAAACAATCTTGCAATTGTTTTTATAATTTTGATAAACGTTAGTTACGTTTAAAAATATTCACGTTACGATTTCGGAACCATCGTGTACCTAGATTAATGCTCGAAAAACGTCCATGTTTCTTTATATCTGAAAGCAGATTTATTTAAAAGTATTTATTCTATTTTTTGTTTTTTCTATACACAGTTTAACGCGCCATCAAAGGATAATTTTTAAATATAGTCTTTAATGCATAGATCGCTTGTTTTAGATTTTATATATACGCACCTTTGAGGAGGTTGCAAGTCCATCAAACGTTTCGCCAGTTTCAAAAGTGACTATGTTAATTTCATATTCCATTTTTCCCCTTTAATAATATGCTTTTAAATTCTTTATCTTGCATTAGAATGACATATAATAGAATGACATATAAAATGACAAAAACACACTTTGTTATACATGATTTTTTTAAATTATTTTTTTTAACGATTAATTTGATTTCCTTCTTTTGTAATATTCAAATAGATAAGGGACATTTAATCTAATTTCAATAATCCGTTTTCTCGTTTCTATTGAAGAGAAGTTATACAAAGTTATAAATGAATGAAAAAGGTTCTGTTACTTTAATTTCAGATAATTAAAATTCGCATTGAACGATAGAAACTTTTGTATTATCTTGTCTCAGTTGAATTCATGAATAATTTTTATCTATCATTAGGAAAAATGTATTGAAAACTTTACTTATGCTGCACATGTTAAAAAGTTCTTTTTTTTTTTAAATGTTATATATATATATATATATTACACAAATCATAAATTATTTTAAATCACATCTAACTTTCGAAGCTATTCACTGTAGGAAAATAATTTCTTCTAATACGAAATTCTTGATGTTCAATTAAATAAAATTTTATAAAACAATTAATATATATATATATATATATATATAATGAATATTGTAACTCTCTGAGCAAAACGAATAACTAATATTCAGAACATTTACATCAGTTTTACTATATAGCTATGGTGAATATTAAACTATTTCGTTGAAGATAACTCAGAGAATGTTTATCGGATTTTATTAAATTTTCACAGGCGATACATGTATTTTATTTTTACTATCATAACAATAGTATCATATTTCTGAGAAAAAATTCCAACCTTCTGTAGATTAAAAAAAAAAAAAAAAAGAAAAAGAAAAAAAAAGAAACTTGAAAAAATATTTGAAGTAGCCTTTTTATTTATTTATTTACATTCGTCATGACAACTAGTTATAATATCATTTTCATTATCTGAAGCTTTTTGATACGCAACAGAATTAAAATTCATGGAGTAAACTATTTTCGCACGTTCCTGCATTTAAATGCAAAATAATAAAATAAAGAAGTAAAATAAATTTGAAGTAAAATAAATTTTAACTAAATTAAACTGATTTATTTTCTATTTGGCTGAAAAGTTATTATTCAAATTAATATAGTAACCGTTGCTTAAGGACACAACTTTATATTTTAAAAGAAGCATTATCAAAACAGAATTCAGTTACCCCAAATTTAAATATGACTCGAATTTCTAAACTTTATTATTCTCTGATATCCTTTTTATTGTGTAAAATTCAAGTAGTTTTCAAAAAATGGTGACAACATTCTTTTCCCTCTCTGAAACAAATATGACTCTGGTTTCAGTAAAATAGTTTGACATAATCAAATATTTCATCATGCACACTTTTGATATGTGGAAAAAATTACACAATTGGCATTTATACAAACATTTTTTTATGGGATCTGTAATTAATATATGTGTATTATATATTATTCAAAAATAGTTGTTTGATTAAAGAAAATTACAAATACAATTATCACGAAGAGATCTAAAAAAATTCTCTCTCTCTCAGACACACACACACACACACACACACACACACACACACACACAAAAAAAAAATGTTCTGAAAGAAATAAAGTGAAGCAGCAATACAAATTCTTCGAATGATTTACAAGTTGAATTAAAATTGTATAGAGTATCACAATATGTCCGAAATCGTATTGTCCATGTTAAAGAATATATAGATAGCAAAATTTCTAAAAGCTTAGATTTATCATTGGTAAACTTTCCTTAGCAGTGAGAAAATATAGTGCTTATATATGGTGCCTAATACAAGGAAGTTATTTCAAATAAAACATTACAAGTACACGATTGATATAGATTAAAAAAAAAAAAAAAAAAAAAAAAAAAAAACGCTTGGTAGTATATATCTGAGCATAGCATGAATACAAGGTGGATTCCTTACACTAACTATTTTAAATGTTCAGTTGTTTGATGTAGAACTGGGAAAATGAAACTGTTTATTTTGTAATTTTTTGCATTTATCAAATGGAAAATCGATTCCTAAAATGAAAAGAGTTTTTTTTTTTTTAAATCATGCTCGCATTAAATATATATATACATATATATATATATATATATATATATATATGTATATATATATATATAAAATAAGCGATTCTCTTTTAAAAGCATTTAAAAAATACATTAAGAAATAAAGAAATAAAGAACCACAAAATTTAATTATTTCCACTTTTTTTTTTTTTTTTTTTTTTTTTTACGTAAATAACACACAGAATGATTTTTTAAAAGAAATAATTATCAGATATTCCATATTATATTTTGATTGACAAGATGAAAATACCAAGGATTTTTTTTCCCTCCAATAATGCAGGTAATTCAATATTCTGCGATCGATTTATCGACAAAAAAGAAAGAAAAAAAGAAAGACCTTAAGATTTTACATGATTTCTTACATTATTAAAATGTATGGGATTCTTTCTGAGAAAAATCGCAAAAATAGAATATAAATATTCTACGTATTTTATTCAATTTCTAATTACTTAGCTTTACTTTTTAATAAAATTTATTAAGTAATTGTACCTAGTAAAAGATATCTTTATATATATATTTCTTTTGTGCGTGTGTATGTCACTGAACTCCTCCTAAACGGCTGGACTGAGTTTAATGAAATTTTTTGTGTGTCTTCAGGTGGATTCGAGAATGGTTTAGATTTACAAATGAAAGTTGTAACTTAATTAGTTCTTTCTTAATTAATTTTTAACCAACTCTTTCAACAACTTTTCCACCTAGATGGCGTGAGTTGTCGTAAACACCATGTCAGAATTTATTTAATGTTGAAATGAAAAATGAATTTTTAACCGTATCTTACGAAGTGTTTAAAATATTTTTTCAAAGTTAATATTTTAGAATCGTAAGCACGAGGTCAGAATTTATTTAATGTTGAAATGAAAAATGAATTTTTAACCGTAAGTGTTTAAAATATTTTTTCAACGTTAATATTGTTAAAATGTTAAAATTAGTTAAAATGATATATTCTTTTAAAAAATTCGTCAATATCCGACGGAGTTATTTTATGTTAAAATGAAAAATGAATTTTTAGGCCATTATTATTTGTGCAGATGGAAAATGTACTAAAAGTTTTCCGAAAAATTTCACGATCACAAATGTTGACGGATATCCAATATATCGTCGAAAAAATCCCGATAATGGCGGACAATCTTATCATCTATGGCGGTCATCTATGTCAACAACATAGATATTGACATTGATAACCGTTGGGTGGTCCCATATTCGCCTCTGCTGAGCAAAACATTCAATGCTCATATTAATAGCATGGAATTCAAACTTCTTCACACACCATAAATTTTAAATCAGCACAACCGGTTTCGAAAGGACGTGGCCTTTCTTCATCAGGTGCAAACACGTGCAACTGCCTTGCAGGCAAAAGTAAGACTGAAAGCAGGACAAAATCTAGAGGGGGAGGAGAAACACAAACAACCAATAGGAAGCAACATGCAGGACAGGACCAATCAGAGAGGAACACACGTACACACACACCACAAAATGAGGAGGGAGGAAAGGAGTAAACAATTATTATTATTTTTTTTCAATAATATTAAACTAATAAGTAAATTTAATAAAATTTATCCATTAATTATTATTATTTTTATTTAAATTAGAATTATTTTATTATAACTAATATGATGTTATAAACATAATGAAGGAAATTATTTAATTGAATTAAACAAATTTTTCCAGGCTGTAGACAGCAAAGTGGAATCAGATTTTTCATTGACAATTTTATCACGATTAAGGTAAATAGCTAAATTTTCTAAAAAATCCAGTTCGGAAACGTGTTTGGCATGAAAGATAATTTTGGCACTCTTAAAATTAAAACTATGATCAAATTCCCAACTGTGCTTCGCTATAGAAGATTTAGAAATTTCTTGATTAACAACATACCGAGAATGTTCACGTAAACGACATTCAAGATTTCTTTTAGTTTGACCAATATAAGATAAATCACAGTTATTCCAAGGGACATTATAGATAGCCCATTTTTGAAGCTCAGGAACAGGGGATTTGGTTGAAGGGAATTGGAATTTATAAATAAAATACAATAAAATACAATAATAATAATTGTTCACTCCTTTCCTCCTTCCTCATTTTGTGGTGTGTGTGTACGTGTGTTCCTCTCTGATTGGTCCTATCCTGCATGTTGCTTCCTATTGGTTGTTTGTGTTGCTCCTTCCCCTCTGGATTTTGTCCTGCTTTCAGTCTTGCTTTTGCCTCCAAGGCAGTTGCACGTGTTTGCACCTGATGAAGAAAGGCTACGTCCTTTCGAAACCGGTTGTGCTGATTTAAAATTTATGGTGTGTGAAGAAGTTTGAATTTCTTGCTATTGTCTGTACGCCAGTTTTTTTAATTTATTTTTGGTGCTCATATTAATGTTCAGTTCTGCAGTTCAGTGAAGAGCATCAAATACATTTGCAAGTATCTGAATAAAGGCAGTGATATGGCTGTATTTCGAGTTGAAAATACCAATGTGAACGCTCCTCCGGTGAATAACAACGATGAAATAACACTTTACCAAATTGGCCGGTACGTCAGCTCCAATGAAGCTGTTTGGCGTAGCTTTGGTTTCCCAATTCATGAACGGGATCCAGCAGTTCTTCATTTAGCCGTCCATCTTGAAAATGGCCAGCGCGTATATTTCACGAGCGAGACAGCGATTGATCGTGCTATAAATCCACCAAAAACTACACTCACCGAATTTTTTGAATTGTGTAATCGTGCGGATGCTTTTGGTGCTTTTGCACGGACATTACTCTATTCAGAAGTACCACGCTATTTCACATGGGCTCCAACAAAAAAATGGATGCCCCGCAAGCAAGGCACGCCGATTGATGCATGTCCCGGTTTATTCAAATCAAACACCTTGGGACGAGTATTTACAGTCAATCCAAGGCAGACTGAGTGCTTTTATCTTCGACTGTTATTGGTTAATGTCATCGGCCCTTTGTCATTTCAAGATTTACGTAAAGTGAATGGATAACAGTATCCAACGTATATATGTATCCAGTATCCAATGGATAACAGTATCCATGCCTTGCACTCGGCTTGCTGGAAGACGACAACCAGTGGGAGTGTATGCTTGCTGAAGTAGGACTGAACTGTACAGCAAAACAATATCGTCTACTATTCGCTATAGTGTTAACTACATGTTTCCCGGCCCGAGCGGAGACATTATGGGATAATCACAAAGATTCAATGACTGATGATATATTGCATCAACATCGTTCACGGTGCAACGATCTAACGTTAGTATTCAGTGACGCTATGTACAATGAAGCATTGATTGCTATTGAAGATCTTTGCATTATCATTGCCAACTTACTACTCAGTCATTTCTTTATGCATTCAACAAATCGAAATGCATCTGATATAATAAGCACTGAATTGAATCGTGAACTACAATACAATACTGTAGAAATGGCAGCGATTGTTGCTCGCAATGTCCCACTAATGAATGAAGAACAAAGAACCATTTACGACCGCATCATGCTTGCAGTTTTGACAGGACAAGGTGGATTCTTTTTTTGGGGGTGCACCAGGTGTAACTGGCAAAACATTCCTTATTTCGCTAATTCTCGCCGAAATACGATCAAATAATGGCATCGCATTGGCTGTTGCATCATCTGGCATTGCGGCAACTTTATTGGATGGAGGCAGAACAGCTCATTCATTATTTAAACTGCCACTAAATATTCAAAATAACCCAGACGCAGTGTGCAACATAAAAAAAAAACAATCGTCCATGGCCACAGTGCTGAAATAGTGTAAAATTCTTATCTGGGATGAATGCACTATGGCACACAAACATTCGACTGAGGCGTCGAACAGGACATTCAAAGATATAAAAAACAACGACAAACTATTTGGCGACACTCTGTTACTCTTTTCAGGTGATTTCAGACAAGCACTTCCCGTTATTCTGCGTTCAACATACGCTGATGAGATCAACGCGTGCTTAAAATCATCGTCATTGTGGCGTAATGTTGAAAAAGTTCAACTGAACGTAAATTTGTGCGTTCAAAAGCTTCAAGATCCATCCGCTGAAACATTCTCAAAACAATTGTTAGATATCGGCGATGGAAAAGTTACTACAGATGAAACTGGATGCATAAAATTACCGACCGATTTCTGCACAATCATTGATTCTCAAGATGCTCTTATTGACCAGATATTTCCCAATATACACAGACGATACACAAACCATGAGTGGCTGGCAGAAAGAGCAATTTTAGCAGCAAAAAATGTGGACGTCAATGAATTGAATCTCAAGATACAACATTTGTTACCAGGAGACTTGGTGTCATACAAATCTAATGATACAGTTTACGATGCCACCGAAGCTGTAAATTATCCAACAAAGATTTTAAACTCATTGGATTTACCAGGCATGCCACCGCATATTTTACAACTGAAGGTTGGATCTCCGGTTATTTTGCTTCGTAATTTGAACCCACAACGGTTGTGCAACGGCACGCGATTAGTCATAAAAAAATTAATGAAAAATGTTATCGAAGCCATCATTTTAAATGACTAATTCCGAGGTGAAAATATATTACTACTGCGAATCCCTATTATACCCACAGATGTGCTAATTCAATTTAAACGCCCTCAATTTCCAATTAGATTGGCATTTGCAATGACTATCAATAAGTCTCAGGGCCAAACGATGTCTGTCTGTGGCTTAGATTTGAGCACATCATGTTTTTCACACAGACAATTATACGTGGCTCTCGAGTGGGCAAACCATCCAGTTTGTTTGTATTGGCGAAAGATGGGATAACAAAAAATATTGTACACTCTGTTGCATTAAGGGATTGATATTGTTTTTTAGTAATATTGTTATAAGTAGCGATATGTATATAATTTTAAAGAATCAGTTTTAATAAATTAAAAAAATAAATGATTGGTGTTTTGTTATTTTTATATTCTTTCACCGTTCACAGCGCTCCATACACCTTCCACTTATATACCACATCCTTACACACTTACAATAAGTTAGTTATTTTTTTCTAGCAAAATATTCTCTAGAAATAATTTATATGACAAAACAACGTTTGTCGGGTCAGCTAGTATATATATATATATATATATTAGGGTGGTTCGAAAAAATCGAATTTTTTCCTTCGGAATCGCGTTACCTCTCAAAAGTTGTAGTTTGGTATCCTCACTTGGGGAAAAATAACAAAAAAATTCTAAGTCGACATCTTCAGTTCGCGCATGAGGCTGAAAGTTTGAAAAAATGTGTTAAAATTTAAAATTTTCAAAAAATAATAAAATTAGTTTTTTGTAATTTTTTATAATGCAACAGCCATAAATTGTTAGTATATAGCGTAGTTTCAACCTAAAAATTTTTTTATAACTTTTAGATGACATATTCTGTTCGCGCATGAAGCTTAAACTTTGAAAAAAAATGTCAAAAACTGAACACGAACAGTAACTGTCCGGCAAGCACAAATTTGGCGCCGCGCCGTCGCATTCTTATTCCATTGCCGACTTGTCTAGGCACACTGAGGAAAAATTCTGTAACTGACATCTAGAATCAAAATTGTAGCTCTATAAAAAATAGTTCCATGTCATCCTTATAAATTCTAGTCCCGTTGAAAAGCGAGTTCTAGAAGCCCGTATTAGAATTCAAGAGCATTTGCCTATATTCTCGAGGGCAAATTTATTTAAAAATCTCTGCAAATAAATGAGACTACAAGAGGCGGGTTTCAGCAACTATAATCTTGGTGTATGACCTAATTCTAGGAAATCAAGAGCGAATTTCTCGCAATGCAAAAAATTCGGAATATTCAGAATATTGTTTCACCATCTAGAAATGTGTAAATAAGAAATTCTTGACCATTTCGTCTATTCAGTTTTACCTTATGCGAATAGTTTCTCAGGACAAATTGGCAAGAAGTTGACTGACTGTGAAAAACGCTCTGTTGCTAATTTTGAAACGACTAATACTGAGGAGATAAATGTGACCAAAACTGACTTAAACAAGGACCAACAGTATTTACTTAATATTTATCGAGCAGTCAAGACAGGAGAGTGTGCGCCAGATCTCGCTGTGAAAGATCCTGGTCCTCTTAATAACTCTAGGTGGTTAATTTGGGCAAATAGGATCTTAAGACTACATATTTCTGAAGTAAACTTTCTGACGAAATTAAACTTCTGGTCAGCTATATTACGAAGATATACACTCAAGTATGGTTTGGAATTAAAATGCACCCCTCCGTAAAGTTTGGAGCAGTTCACGTGTATAAATTAGTGCAGAAAACTTGACAGCTGCCCGAGAGGGTACGTAAAATAATTGATCCTGTCATTCAGAGGAATGCGTATTTTTGTCATCCCGAAAATCTTTTAATTTCAATGGTACTAGATGAGAGAGTGCACGTAAGGCAGCTAGCTTTTCGAAGATTGCTAAAAGCAAGAAAACAAGAGACAAAAGGGAAATCGGTGCGAACTTTTCAACCACCGACCATCAATTTTGCAGCTTCAAATTACATTGAACTTATTGATTGTTCCAAGTGCAAACTTACACCTCCTCCAATAATGAGCAATGCGTCAATGCAAAGCCTAGAAGAACTTATTAATACTAATGATCTCCCAGAGTTCGAGCAAATTAAATTTCTTTGCCACACGAAAAGTGTCGAAAGAATTGTAAAGCTCTTAACAGAATCTTGTACTAAAGTGGAGAAGAGAACAGGGGTTGTTTCATAAGGACAATTTTGCTCTGAAGGTCAGCAATGCCATTATTTGACTATAAATCTCAATTTAAAACAATGCTCAACACATCTGAGGAATCTTAAAGACACAAAAAATAGGTAAAATCTATATATCATTCTGTAATTAGCTAGGACATGCAATGTTATTATATACATATAAATGTGTGTGTGTAACTATACTTGTACGTATAATACTGTAATAAAAGTTTATATTCAACACATTTTTAAAATACTTTTGAAACGAATTTTTAAAATACTTTTGAAACGTAAATATGCCATGTATGTATTATTGTATATTAAACACGTAAATGTCAAATTTTAGTAGATTTTAGCCCAATTTAAGGCTTATGCGCGAACTAAAGATATAATGTAAAAGCTATAAAATATTTTTTTAGGTTCAAACTACGCTATATACTGACAATTTATGGCTGTTGCATTATAAAAAATTACAAAAAAACTAATTTTATTATTTTTTGAAAATTTCAAATTTTAACATATTTTTTCAAACTTTCAGCGTCATGCGCGAACTGAAGATGTCAACTTAGAATTTTTTTGTTATTTTTCCCCAACTAAGGATACCAAACTTCAACTTTTGAGAGGTAACGCGATTCCGAAATAAAAAAATCGATTTTTTCGAACCACCCTAATATATATATATATATGTGTGTGTATGTATGTATGTATATGAAATCTTAAGGGTTATTTTATCTTAAGTTTATCTTAAATCGTTTTTCTATATATAATCTCTATATTTCAAATGTATCAAATCATTATTATCCATTATTTTTAACCCTCCGTAAATTAAAATGTGTATTAGGAATTTGAAGTTTTTGTCTGCGTGCGTTTCTGATATTGTAGCTCCCAAATGTATCGACTTCGACGGATTTTAATGAGTTACTAGCGAGCTTCGTCCGCTAGCGGGTCAGTATTTTTAAATTAATTACTATAATGAATGATATCTCAAAATTGCATCTTATCACTCAATAACATTACTCTTAAGAAGAGAAATAAAAAATCAATTGTGATCGGGTAAAAATTCACACGGGGTCCCCAATGTCTTCGACAGTGTAGACCGTTGCGCTGCGCGCGCGTATTTCCTCACCATCCTTATGATTTCTCAAAATTCCATATTACTCATAAATTTCATTCTTAAGAAAAGGAATTTAAAAAAAAAATCACTTAGCATCTGTTAAAAACTCACACCTGGTCCCCACTGCATTCGGCAGCGTAGACCCGTGCGCTGCGCGCGCGTATTCCTTCACCATCCTTATGATTTCTCAAAATTCCATATTACTCATAAATTTCATTCTTAAGTAAATAATTTTTTTTTAAATCACTTAGCATCTGGTAAAAACTCACACCAGGTCCCCACTGCTTTCGGCAGCGTAGATCCGTGCGCTGCGCACGCGTATTCCTTCACCGTCCTTATGATTTCTAAAAATGCCATGTTATTACTCATAAACTTTTCATAAACTTTCATTCTTAAGAAAAGGGATTAAAAAAAATCATTTAGCATTGGGTAAAAACTCACACCTGAGAAAATCATGGAAACTAAGAACGGCTTCATCAAGGAACGTAACCTGTGCTCGTACCTAATACCATTTACCAGCTTTGAGCAAAAAAATAAAATGTATAAAATAAATTAGTAAAATGTTAAGGTATAATATAAAAAAAATAATAATAAACTAAAATAATAATAAAAAGGTGTCTCAAACTAATAATTAAATTGCAGATATTGGTCCTTAATCAGAAAATGAAATCACAAAACTTATAGGCAATCGTGTGGTGCTGCCATCTGTTGTGAATTTTATGAAATAATTTATCTTTTCTTAACACAGTTCAAATTTCCCCAATTTTGGTTAATAAGCAAAAAGCTACTTTTTTTTTTTTTACAAATTAAATTTTATTCTAACTTAGAAAAGATTTATATGATATGCTATAATAAAAATTTGGGTTTTAAAAGTTTTTTTAAATAGATTGATTATTTTTATGTTTCACACACTTTAAACATTTTCTCTGATTCATTTAAACTTTCTGAAAAAGTTAGTTATTCCATAATAAATAAATGTTGTTCCAAAGATGTGTTTACAAATAAGTTATAAATAATATAAAAAACGCGGAACTGTAGGAAGTATGAAAAAAAAGTAAACTAAAAAATTTGAAAGCATTAAATTATGGTACGTGTACTGAACACCGAAATAAATATTCAGGAGGAGAGTTTTTTTTTTCAGTGATTTTTTTCATCTTACAAATAGCTGAGTAATTTGCTCTTAAATGATAGTTTTGGATAGGCTAACTGTCACATCTTCGAAATAACATCATAAAAAATAGATGAAACTAAAAATCACAAGTGCGAAGCTAATAAATAAACCAATTAATTAATTTATTCACACCATCGAGTAGATATACTAGTAGACTACGGATTCCCTATACTGACTATGGAGAAAAATTGCCGGAACTTCACTGCGATTTTTGCACCTTCTTTTGGTGATAATCGCTTTCTTGGCTACTGGTTCTTAGGATTTTGCATGTTTTAAATGGTTTGTTCCCCTTACCACCAAAACTCCAAAGAAAAGTCAAACAGAACAGCTTTCGATCGATGAGAAGGATTAGATTATTTGCTTTCTATTTCAGCTAGTGTAGGTTGTGGTTTAAGTTTAATTTACACCCAATCGAAATATGAAGCAGCAATAACAAAGGTAGAGGAAACTTGCCTTGGTGGAAGTAAAATGTCAGTTTGGCGGTAGAAAAGTTGGTTTGGCGAATGAATTGGTGGTATGGTGGGAATGTCATGTTCGAAAGAAAAAAGGTTACTAGTCCGGGATCTACTCTAATATCTCGTCGATGATTCACACCAAATCCCTTTTTGACAAATCTTTCATTCTTGGCTAGAGCTGCATTTAATGAACATAACTTAAAACTAAACCATCGTCACTCAACGTTAAAGCTGGTCGCAGAATAGATGCACAATTAACTTGTAGCTGTTGCAAGGCAACTAATAAAGTAGCATAAATTCGGATATATAAAATCAGAAACCTAATTTATATTAAAACTCAACTATTATGCTAAAAAACAACTGAGTGAAATATATTTTGTCACAAGGAATTATAGGATATTTATTGGATATATTTTTAGTTAGTAAAAGAATTTCTGAGAATTTCCATTTTGAATTATGGTAGGTTTGCCTTGCAACCACTAGAGGGCTGCTTTTGAAACATATTACCAGCCAATAATAGAAGTATCATCGCTTATTTTATAAGCGTTTTGCTTAAAACCAACACGAGCCTAGTTATCTCAGTTCTGTCCTTTAAATCGTGTGGTTGCTTTTTTTTTTTTTTCTATTTTTTCTTTTAAGAATATTTCTATTAGATTCCCTTAAGAAATCTCTTTGATTAAATAATGTATTTATTTTGATATTGTAACGCTCTTATATTTTTTTCTTGTTGATTCTGATTAAAACAAATTGATTTACCAGCATAATTATCTTAATTGGTTCCTCCTTATTAATATGTGAGTCATCCTCCTATTTATTTTAAGATATATGTGTATTCGGATAAACAATAGAATTTAATTAATAAACAATCAAAATAAAACGGAAAGCCAGTATTAGTTCATGCAATAGAAAAATAATTAAGTGAATATTTCTGTTTTCTTAATGAAGTGTGACAAATATAGGAAATATTAAATATTTTCCGAAATTGTGATGTTATCGCGAAACAAGCAATCTTATCAATACAAGGATTTCACGCTTACTTTCAGCTGCATTAGTGGTTTTCGATAAAGATGTTAGCTTTGATAAATGTTTATTGGAAATGCATGATGAACGTCTTTCGTTAACAATCCATGAAAATAAATAGTTCCACTGTTTGAGGTAAGTATATATATATATATATATATATAGGGGAGAATGTGGTAATATGGACCACTTTTTATTTTTTAACAAAAAATACACTTTTTAATGGAATTTTTTCAACAATAACTACTATAATTTGACAAAGTATCCTTCCACTGAACATTTAAAGTTATTAGAAGGTAAAACATTAAACGATTTGAAGACCATTAATTTTTTTTAAACATAATACAAAAATAGCTGTCTTAGAAAGTGGGGTGGTAATATGGAACAATAAAAAGTGAAACAAAAAGTATTTATTGGGTTATTTATTTCAGAAAACATTACTAAAAAAAGGAAAACCTGAACATCTAAAGGAAAGTATTGTAAAAAATACGCATATTTTATCGAAAAACATAAAGAGGAACTTCTTTTTCCTGTAAAATATTGTTTGTAAAAAAAAATCCTAAAGTTAAAATTAGTCATACTTAGGAACAAAAGTCACAAATATAAATGTCACCTTCACATCCACTGCATAAAACATGTGCCCATTGTTGCATACAACACATTTAATCCAAAGTTATCCGGCTTATGGTAATATGGAACACATTGTTCCATATTACCACCAATCGACATTTTATAAACGATCCCATGAATTTTAAGTTTGAAAAATATTTATCCATAATTTAATCCTGCTATTTTACTAGTCAATCTTACAGTTAATAAAAACAATATTAACAATATCTTATATTTATCAATAAGGATGTGAAAAATAGTCATGAAACTTACCTTGTGAATTTTTTTAGAACTGCATAAACAAAGATCCGCCTGTTACACTATAAATGAAACAAGCTATACTGATGCCAAGCGGTATATCAATTATTATGATTCACATTAATCAAGTTTACTTTAGTAAACACAGATGGTTCCAGTAGATAAGCAGAAAGAAGCGGTTTCATATTACCACCCTGTTTCATATTACCACCTTCTCCCCTATATATATATATATATATGTGTTACCGCTAAAGTGCAGAAATCAGTTAATCTGCAGATTAGCTAGGTAATCTGCACATTAACTAGGGTGATCCGCTAAAGTGAGGAAAATTGTTTCATTTCTCAAATTACCTAGGTAATCTGCGAATTACCTAGATAATCTGCACATTACCTACTAGGCACTCGTTAAAGTGAAAATAAGATCTCTGGTGGTATAATTTTACAGCACGCTGTGTTGTATTTGTTTTTTTCATTCGGGAAAAGAAAAAAAAAGATTAGTTTGCTTTTCTTTTCTTTCTTTCTTTATTTTAAAGTGTATGTGTTTTAAAGTTATATTTGTTTTATTTATTTCATCTTTTTTATTCTGCCAATATAAGTTTGAAGATGTTATGCATTTTTAATATGAAATATAATATCTTTAATAGCTTTCAATAAAGTCTATTTTATAAATGATTGTTAGAATTGTAATACAGTAACGATTTCTCTTCAAATAAAAATATTTAACCATTTAAATAAAAAAAAAAAAAATCGTTTTATTAACAACTTATATTGCTATTACTATATTTTAAAAAATGTTATGCACCAATTTTTAATTCGCTAAAGAAATATTAAATTAGACAAATCAGAAGCATTTTAAGAAGCACTTCAAATAATTAAAACTGCTTTAATAATTTTTAGAACACATGAAAATTAAAATGACACTTTTCCAATGCTTTATTAAACTATATTTTGCAGCATACATATATCTGTACAGGTTTAGGAAATATATTAATTTTACAATTTAAAAAAAAAAAAAAAAAAAAAAAAAAAAACCCTTTATTAACACATTTTATGTGATAAACTACAACGAAATTATTTGAAAAAGCGAACAAAATTAAAAATATAAATATAATCATGATATATAAAATATATAAAGGAAACTTGAAATTGAAAAAAACAAAAAAGAAAAATTGTAATGAAATGCTAAAAGATGCATAAAAATTTCATATTAAGTATTTATTGAGTAATGCCATAATATTGAATGCCATATTTTCCAGAGTTAAAAAATAATACATCTGTTCTTTTTTTCAGTAAGTAATAGTAATTTAAATCAATTTTTAAATAAAGTAGTTTTAAAAAAGTTGTGATTTAATAGTTTTATTTCGGGAGAAAATAATTACTGTGCTGTAAATTTAAGATTCATAATTTAGAATGAAGTTTCACGAGACAGAGCTTTTAATTAAGATTATATTTCATTAATAAAATGCAGACCCTTATTAAAATTATATTGACAGAATTAGAAAAGAGAAGAAATAAACTCAAAACAATTATAACTTACTTGTACTTTAAAATTTGTGTTGGTCATAATAAGAAATCTAATGTCATAGCTTCGACGATCCACGTTTTGTGCTTACTGTTTATCACAGCGGAGAGGAAGGGATAAAAGTTTCGGTTTGTGTTTGAAGGTCAATCGCGTCACAGACTAATCTGGGATTCTCGTATCTGTATCACATGACTGTTTGGCGTCATAGTGAATGTAAAAAAACTAAGGCTCGAAACAAACATTTGAACTTTAACGACACAGAAGCCGTTAATCTGCAGATTACCTAGTTAAAATGCAGAAAACTCTTTATTCCGCACTTTAACGGGTCATTTTAGTTAATCTGCAGATTAGCTAGGTAATCTTCAGATTAACGGGTTTCGCGCTTTAACGGTAACATATATATAGTAACCGCCGCTTAATAAATTCACTGGTTAATAAAATCAGCCACTTAATCTGATCAAATTGCCAGGATCGGAATCAAATCAATACAAACTATTTTGAAAGCCACCGCTTAATAAAATCAGCCTCTCCGGTTAATAAACTCAAAAATTTCTCCTCAGCAACAAAAAATATCACTTATGCACACTAAAAAAAAATTTTTATTTACATTTTTTTCTTTTCTTGAATAGAAAAATAAATTAAAGCACAACAAACTCTCCGTTATCGGTCATTGCCGAAGATTTTACACTTGCAGCACAGTTACAAAGCCCCATAAGTAAGCACGCCCCATAACTTATCTCCGTAACAATTTCAAGGAACGTATTCTTCAAAGCGCAGTAAAAAGTTACAAATTTCATTTGAAATGATATATATATTTTTTAATTTATAATTTTTAAAAGGCAATTTCTTGCTCTCATTTTGAAATTTCTATAACTCATGAGGCTTACACGGAAAGATTTTAAATTTGTAAGAACAGCGCATGATCTTTTGGTAAAGTAATGATGATTTTCCTCGAAGGAAAGCACATGGGAACTTGGAATGCGTTTAATTTACTTATATTGATTGAACAACTAATTAATTATCTATCAAAATTAATTAATATTGTTTACTAATTTCATTATTCGTTACCTATTGAAGTTTCTTTCCAAATTCAGGGAAGTAATACCTTTTCCTTAAGCGCAGGAATGTTCGCCGTATATAAAATTCAGCCGCTTAACAAAATCACTTTGTCTGAGAACGAATGTGATTTTAAAAAGCGGCGGGAACTGTATATATATCAAAGTAGTTGCTTAATATATGAATTTAATATAGTATATATTTGGGACAAAATTTTATAAAATATATTATTCGGCAAATTTTGGTAAAATTCTCGCAAGCTTATCAACATTGTGCAGTTCAAAACAGCATTCATCGAATACAAAAATTCTAACTATTAAGTATCCACTGCATTGAACTACACCACTACTTTTATAGTAATAAGTGAGTAATTTCCTTCTGCAATATAGAAAAAAATAGCTTTTTTTTTTTTTTTCTTTTTTTCCCCTAGTTCTTTAAAAGAAAGTAAGTAGAGTCTTATATAGTATTATGGCATGTTTTTTTAAAACAGCATTTAAAAATATCAAGTATATAGCAATAACACGTCTTCCATTACCCATTACTACATATATTATAAATACTTTTTGGAGATTGGTCAATTTTATGTCTTCTGACCACAGTAAAAATCAGGCACCTAAAAATTTTCCTGTAAAAGAAAACTAATACACACGTTGTAAAGACGCCTATTACGTTTAAGATAAATAGTTATGCACGTAAATGAGGCGACAAAATTAATGGTGGAATGGAAATTTTGCAGATTTAAAACTGAATTTAAAACTGAATATCATTCAAATAAAGTGGGGTGGCCCTAGGTACATGATGGCCATTGGTACACGGGTTTCCCCTAATAAATTCGATAGTTTTATCTTGCAATACATATCGCTTAAAATTTGCATACGCATCATCTAGTGAAATGCAATATTAGTAAAAAGAAGTGGAAAAACAATAGAGCGGAAAAAAACATCGAGGAATTTCCACGTAAATTCCTTACTGTACCGAATCATTTTTGTGTTTCCCTGCAATCCATTGAATCAATTGATCACACTATATTCTGAATAAACATATTTTTATGCATTTGAATAATGGGTGTTGATTTCGCTGTTTAGTTAAAATACATTTTAGTTAAAATACATTTAAAAAAAAAAAATAATTTTAAAAACAATGAAAATTTAAACGTTTCGAAATCCGTCCGGGTTCTTTCACCGGGTTCTTCGTTCACTTTCCGGGTAACACTGCAACATAATTTGCAAGCATTACATGAATACAGGCATTTATAGATGTACAGAATATTGAGAAGCCAGTGCGCATGCTTCATTGGTAGTGTGGGGATAGCTGGTCCACACTATCAATGAAACATACGCACTGGCTCCTCAATATTCTGTACTTCTATAAATTCCTTGGGTATTCATGTAATGCTTTCAAATTATGTTGTAGTGATACTGATGAAGAAACTCAGACGGGTTTCGAAACGTCTAAATTTTAATTGCTTTTAATTTTTTTTTTTATGTATTTTAACTAAAATTTTGTCTTGTAAATAAAATAGTTTTTGTTTTTAATATATGTAATTGAGACAGTTTGATATTTGTGTACGTCATACATAGTGATTCGTTTCCCAGGTTTTGCCATCATCCAATTACTACAGGCTGTACTGTAGTACTTCTTAAAATGTCCAAATACACCTCTGCCCAACGGTTGAAGCTTATGTTTGGTGGAGGGATGAAGCAATATCCCACATAAAACAGTATACTTCATTTAATTATATACGTTTTTCAAATAAATTGGAACAACATGAAGAATATGATTGCCACTGTATCTAGGGCCATCCATAGCCTAGGTACAAGGCAGCTATGTAGCCCTAGGTACAATTTTTAGTAACTTCATTCAAAATGCCTTCCACTAAAAAATCCACATGAAGAGAGGACTAATTAAATATCTCACTTATTACTCACTATAACAAGCAAAATTATACACTAGAAATGAAAGAAAATTATATGACTTACCTTTATAAAATTGCAATAGAAATGAGCTGCAAAAGTTTACTACAAACCATGTAAATTCTTTTTCTACATGTAACTTGTCAAATATTTCTCTTCAAAGGTTCTAAAGTAGTTGTAAAAGTAGCAGTTGGTGTTGTTACTCTCCCAACTGAGTATTAAAACTTAAAACTGAATATCATTCAAATAAAGTGGGGTGGCCCTAGGTACATGATGGCCATTGGTACACGGGTTTCCCCTAATAAATTCGAAATTTTTATCTTGCAATACATATCGCTTAAAATTTGCATACGCATCATCTAGTGAAATGCAATATTAGTAAAAAGAAGTGGAAAAACAATAGAGCGGAAAAAAACATCGAGGAATTTCCACGTAAATTCCTTACTGTACCGAATCATTTTTGTGTTTCCCTGCAATCCATTGAATCATGTGATCACACTATATTCTGAATAAACATATTTTTATGCATTTGAATAATGGGTGTTGATTTCGCTGTCTTTTGTGAAGCATAAGTATGGATGAAACATGCTAAAAAATAGTACGAAAAATAGTGAAAAAAATAGTACGCAATCAAGTTCAGCATGATATATATTTTTTAATAGGAAACGTACTATAACTATAACACCAATTATCAGCTTCCAATTGTTATAAGTATATTTATAGAATTATACATTGAATAACGACAGAGATATGAATTCGATTTATAAACACTTTCAACTTTGCTGGATATTGTTTAAAATGATGTACAAATTTTTACAGCTGTATTAGAATTATTTATATATAGTTTACTTTTGAATAACTAGGGTAAATGGTGGACACATTTATGACATTATCTAATTATTTATTGTTTACTGTTCTGCACTGTAAATGCAATATCCAATTCTGGTGCACTTACCCTACTTACTTTTTTTAAAAATTAATGCAATCTTATTCGTTTACGTTTGCAATGAACAATTTCTAAAAACATCTTACAAATATAAATAACGAATTCGTTGGCTTAAATATTCTTTATGAAATGAATTTTAGAAGTACAAATAATATTTATATCAATAAATTGTTTATATTTTAGTTTATTATTTTTTTTCCACATAAAAAAAAACTTTCTTACACTGTATAAAAGTTTTAACAATAAGTATGTTAACCTGTAAAAGAATTTCAAGATGAGTGATTTTAAGAAAACGGTTTCGAAATAAAGGCTGCATTCCTTGATGTACAGAAAATCCTTTCGCGTAATTGACTCGAAGTAAAGAACTGAATTAGCAAGCTAAAAGCAGAAATCTGTAACTAAATATTGCATGTTGTAAGCAGAATACAAACACAGTAGAAAGTGATTTAACAAAGTATACATCATTCTAATGAAAATAAGATTTCAGGCTGATTGAAGATAAATTCAGAGGAAAAAAAACTTTAAAATAACATATATGAGTCAAATTTAAGAGTTCTCAATAAAAATATTTTACTGCAATATTTTGTGTAAAGTAGATATTCAAACCTAAATTAATGTTTTACTTATGCTCACATATAAATAAATTTATTAAAAATATATCTATATAATATCTGGCCTAACTGTGCTAATAATAACTACGCACATACTGCCAAACGTTTAAAAGTTATCAAATTTGAATAATTGAATATTTAAATAAATAATGAAAATTGAAAAATTTAATACTGAGTCTGAATTTTTTCCAAAACCTAAATTAGAATGTAATGTATTCAAAATATTTTGTATGTTTCCTTAAAAACAATTTCCAGTAAGGACCATTCTGAACTAAAATTCTAAACCATAAATCAGTCTTAGTCTCTTTTAAATAACTCTTTGAACTTCATATATTTAGCCCAATACCATAAGTTGTGTGTCAATTATTTCATACATCCATATAAAAGAACTAAGTAAATTACACATCATTTCCCATAATCATCATGCATTAAGAAAGCAATATAACATAAATCAGTATTTTATATTTTAAACAGTTTAACATTATTACAACGAACATCAATTAATTTAAGCTCATAGATTGCAATATAAGAAAAAATCTATTTATTTCCCTTGTAAAAAATAAAAATTAATTACTAAAAATTACTGTATTCAGAAATGTTCTATGAAATTCCTACCCAATTACATTAGATAATCAAATCATTAGATTTTTTTTTTTTTTTTTTTTTTTACTTTTTTCGATTTTTCTAAAAAAGTAATGGATGAAATCATCTTAACTTCAGACATTCAAAGAACATTTATAAACTCATATTTTCACCGGCCGATTCAGTCACGAGTGCAATTAAGAGACCAACCACAAATTAAAAAAAAAATCACAAATACTTTGAATCAACTTGTATCACAAAATGGTACTAAAGATTTGTAACTTTAACACATTTTTGCACTTACTGTAAACAATATTTGTATGTTTTGTTGTGAAATAGCACAAATATTCAAGAAGATACACTTTTGTTTTTTAATTATTAATTTCTTGACAAGTTATTTGCTTATAACACGAATGGGTTTAATTTTACAAAACTTGACAAAACATTTGAAAAATATTAATCTGAAACATAAAATTCACACGTGTAATATTTGCTGAAATGTTAGTATTTATAGTTAATATCATTTTTACTGCATATGCGCGAAAAAAAGAATATGTATATATATATTACGTACGTTGAAAGCTAGATATATAGGGCAACTTAAATCAAAAGTTCATATGTATAGAGTAAAATTTAAGCAAACTGTCGGGAAAAGAACGAGCGAGATTTTCGATATTTTCCAGAGTAGAAATTTTATAAGGGGTTTTTTCACATGACATGTATTCATTTGCAGATCTAATGGACTCTTCCCAGTTTCGTCTGCTCAATCATGTGATAGAGGAAAACAAATAATCGAATTCTCAGAATCGAATTCAATTAAATTTTGTTCTTAAGAACAAAAATGTTAATGTTTAATATGAAGTAAAATAAAAGTAATATTGTGCATTTGTAAACAGTAGAATAGTTGTATTTGTAAATTTAATAATTTTTTAAAAACACTTTATGTGTTTATTTATTTTCAACTGTAAGAATCGATTTTTGTGTGTTCTAGTGTAACTGTTGCATTAACTGATCTAGCAATAAATAATAGGATGTTCTTGTGGAATGTTTAGGGATTATAATTTGAAATTTTAAAATGTTTTCATTTAATTTAATTGCATAAAGTTGTTACAACACGTTAATTAAATTAGTTACTGGTCTAAATGGATTTACGCAGTACGATATTGCACTGTCACTCATTTAAGTACCAAAAATCAGAGTACTTAACATGTTCTTCATGAACATTAATAACAAATATAAACTAAATGATGATTGCAAATGTATACAGCAAACAAAAGATGATGGAATAATGATATAAAATGGATTAAAAATGGTGATGTATAAAAAAAAATAACACAGATTAAATACGATTGATCAAAAATAAGAAAAGAAAATACGTTATTTCAGCAATCGCTCTAGATAAACAAGACTTCGTCTTCTATTTGTTTTTCCTCTATCATGTGACCTCTGACGTCAGGTCGGAAGAGCCCATTATTTCAACCACGTAACAAGGTTTTTTTTTTTTTTTTTTTTTTTGTGAAAAAACTCTTATAAGCTTCCAAATCGTAGTAAATAAATAAAAACGTTAATGCACAGGTGCCAAGTCTCCCGTTCTTGACAGGAGACTTCAAACCGGAAAATTTTTACAGCTGTTTTCGGTAACATTAATCACCGAAAATACATATAACGTATTCCATTTAAAAAGACTGGTGTCAATTCTGATTTATAAGTTGAAAATGTTGGCAGTTGTGTTAATATTACAAGTCCATACAGGGTTTATAACAAAAGAAGTTTTTCAAAGTTTTTGAAATAATTGGATCTCCAAATTAAATAAGTATCATGTAAAAAACCATTTATGAAATTTCAACTTTGCAAAATATTTTAAGTCTAGCTCATTCTCTTGCCGATAATTCACTTGATTTTACTCTATTCAGATGAAATTTTGACAAAAAATACCTGATATATTTAGCTTCAAACCTAAGTATGAAAATAAATTTATATTTTTCCCACATGCGCTGAGAAAACTTATTTAATAAATACTCATATCTCAACAAATATTACAACAGTAAATTTTATGTTTCAGAACAATGTTTCTCTAATATTTTGTCGATGTCACTGCTGGTTTTGTAAAATATTCTTAAAATGCATTCGTATTATAAGTAAAACTCTTGCCAAAAAATTAACAATTTTCAAAATATGTTATATTTGCCTAAATAGATATGTCATTTACACACATACACATAAAGAAAGCGTAAAAATATTGTAAATAGTAAATTCAACAATACGCTAAAGTTACAAAACTTTTGTAGCTTTTTGTGATACAGAGTGATCCCAAGTATTTGTGCTTTTCTTCAATTTGATCTTGTCCCCGAATGGCACTCGTGACTAAATCGATAGTGGAAAATTTTGAGTTTATAAATGCTTTCTGCATATCTGAAGTTCAAGCTCTTTTCATTTAAGGTAAACGCACCAGTAGTGGTCACTTTAAGGACATTTTTCAGCTATTTTTTGTGTAATTTCCTAAATTTTAGAGTTTCGAAAAATAATTAATATTTCAGACCTTTACTAACTCTTTCTTAACACGACTGTATTATGAAAATTGCTAATTGTAGCATTTCTATATGTAACAAATCAAAAAATCTGAAGAGCTTAAAATGAGCCAGTAGTGGGCACACTTAAAACCCCGTAATGGACCCTTTTCTGTTCCAGTAGTTCTGTCCCTTAGACTTTTTGCTTTAAAATTGACCTTTAAAATTGCTAGATTACAGAATTGTGTCCACTACTGTGTCTGGCATTAAAAGTCACATGAGACAGTAGTGGACAGGGCTGTCTACTATTTGTTATGATGACATTTTTTGGCAGCAGTAGTGGACACCCATAAAAATACTATGTGTTAATGCAAGATTTAAAAAATAGCACAATAAATGAATTCTGCATACTTATTTTAGTCATATGAAAGCAAAAGGTAGAAGAAATCAGTTAAAAATAAGCAGAGAGCGAGCAAATAAAATTTCATTTCCTCATTCAAAGTGATAAGAAAAAAACGGCAGAATCACAAAAAGTGCAAATTATTTTAGTTAAAACAAACATTATTTTAAAGTAATGGCCCGAATTATTTTTTGTTAAAGGTTTTAACAGTAAAGAACTATAACTCCCTTCCTGAACATTGCTTGAATCTTAAGAAATTTTAGGTAGCTTATTTGCCGAGTTTAAAATTAAAAGTGTCCACTACTGGTGCGTTTACTTTAATATATATATATATATATATATATTTTTTTTTTTTTTTTGAGAAAGTCGAAAAAATTTCAAATTAAAAAAAAAAATCTAATAATTTGATTATTTATTGTATAATAAAATGCAATATATAGACTACCCTAACAGCACACTTATCCACAGTACATCTTCAGGATGTTTCTGGGATGTCTTATCATCCTTGGGAGAAGATGCTCTGTTAGGGTATAGACTGGCCTACATCAAATCATATAATTACTTAAGATGTAATGATAAAAAAACAGTCCTTGTTAGAAAGAGATAGGACAAAGAAAACTAACACACACATTGTAAAGACGCTTATTACGTTTAAGATAAATAGTTATGCACGTAAATGAGGCGACAAAATTAATGGTGGAATGGAAATTTTGCAGATTTGCATGTAAATCAGAAGACGAGTATTTTGTTGTCTAGCACAAAAAGTCCCAGAAAAGCCTGATAGTTTTTACACTGAGAAAAGAAAATATGCCGCCTTCCTCTAAAATGAATAAGTGGACATTTTCTAAATCCCTTAACTAGAAATATAGATTTCCGAGCTATGAGCATAAGGCACGCCAATAAACTGCATAGACGAAATTATCGAGAATTTCTGGTGTACACATTTCTAGATGGTGAAACAATATTCTGAATACTTTAAATATTCTGAATCATTTGTATTGCGAGAAATTCTCGCTTAATTTTCTAGAATTTGGTGATAAACCGAGATTATAGTTGCTGAAACCCACCTCTTGTACTCTCATTTATTTACAGAGATTTTTAAATAACTTTGCCCTCGAGAATATAGGCAAACACTATAGAATTCTAATAGGGGCTTCTAGAACTCGCTTTCCAAGGGGACTAGAATTTATAAGGATGACATGGAACTATTATTTCTAGAGCCACAACGTAGATTCTAGATGTCAGTTACAGAATTTTTTCTCAGTGTAAGAAGAATAACGTAAACTTAATCTTGTAACCGAAAATTCGCAATTTTTCTCTGCAATGTTCTCTGAGATAAAAAGAATGAATTAAATTAAATAACTGTGTATTTTATTAACGTGTTTTTATGGTGATTTTATTTTTTAGATAAAAAGTCACCGGATGCAAGATAATCATTTAAGAAATGAGAGGGAAATCACAACAAAATGATGATGATCATAAGAACGTAAGATAAGTTCAAGGTGACTGAAAATGTGCTTAAAGTCTGAAAAAAATAATAAAATAAAATTTTGGGAATAATTGAGAATGTTGAAGTAAAAAGAAGAAACGGAAGAAATAAAAAAGACCTACAACAATAACAAGAATAGAGAAAACTATCATAAGTATTATTAAATTAACGTTAATTTTGGAGAATTTTATTAGAGGATCCCAGTCTTCAGTCTGCAATCGAAAACCATAGAGTGTCAAGAATGTGGGTTCGTGTATGCAAGATATGGATAATTAATTGAACATTTTAAATACGCTTCAAAATATAAAAAGTAAACTCTTTGAAATTTTGTTTGCTTTGGAAATTTTATAACTGAAAAAAAAAAAAAAAAAAAAAAAAAACAACTGTTGAAACATCTATGTAAAATGTCTTTGACTTTACTAATATATGCATATATATATATATATATTTTATGTTTAATGTAGACTAATGTGATACAAATTCAAACATTAATTGCAATTTTTTTTTTCAAGTAAATGCAAGGAAATAAATTTTTAATCAGTATTATTAAAAATATTTTGCACAAACTCATAATATATATATATATATATATATATCTTCTTTTTTCATGAATATACCATTAAGGTAAAACAGAGTGTTTGGAAAATTCAAATACTGCTTTTAGCTTCTTTAGCTCGATAATTAATTAAGATTTTTTTCAAAAAAGGCTAAATTAAAAACGGAAAAATATCGGGAAAATTCTATGCAGTAATTTACGTTTCGGAAACTGTCTTTCATGTGGCAAGAGAAAAAAAGAGTTTGGAAAGGTGATTTCATTACTTTACTCTTATGTTACGCCGTCGAGATTTCGCCATTTAAATTGTTAATTGACGTTTTTTTTCCGCTTTTAATTATATATATATATATATATATATATATATATATACATATACATATAAGACTATTAAACAAGTTAAAATTTTGTATTCCGTTCAAAACAAAGCGCTAAATAAGATAGAAACCATTTTATAATTATTTTCAAATAAAACGAAAACCATTTCGATTGTTTGGATAAAAGTTCTTAAAAAAGGTTTAGTTGTCATCATGGTCATGGACTAAAATTGAAAAGTATTAAATGTTAAAGAAACACACAAAATTTATTTTGTTCTTTACAAAAAATAAAAAATAAAAATAAAAAAAATAATTCGCTTCAAATATTGACGCTGTGCCACATATTGACGAAAGTTGTAACAATTTATTTAATTTTTATTTATTTATTTATTTATTTTTTTTTTTTTTTTTTTGCGGAGCGCAGCACTACCTATTGATAATAATAATTAGTTAGCGCTCTACTCTGCGAAATTCGAAAAAAAAAATTGAGTTACAATTTTCGTCAATAGCTGCCACTGCAACAATATCTAAAGCAATTTTTGCAGGTGTTTCATAAAAAAAAACGATATAAATTTTGTGTGTTTCGTCTGGATTGACTGAAACTGATAGAATGAATCTTCAAAAATCATCTTAGATATTGGAGCAGCGCCACATATTGACGAAAATTTCAAATATATATAGATATATATTCGCAGAGCGCATCCCATGTACTACATACTACTATAATTTTTTTACTTTTTGACCTATAAAACCGGCTGTAAAGCCTTCTGAATAGGCGAACTTTAATTATAACAACCCTGTATGTATGTATGTATAAATATAAATTATATATATATATATATTTATTTATATTTATACATATACATACATGCATATATATATATATATATATATATATATATATATATATGTATGTGCATATGTAAAATTGCTTAGTTTTTATAAACACATACAAAGCTTCATGCACTATTTTACACTGCCTTGAATTTTTGCAACCGTTCGCCATAAGGATACATTAAAAATTGAATAAAAGAAATGTTTAAAATAAAGTAAGTATTGATATTTCACATGAAAAATCCGCAAAATAACTTGTTAAAAAAAAAAAAAAATCATTTTTATATAGTCCGTAGTTTTTATGATTTTTATTTAGTTTAACAATCTTGATACTTTAAAAAACATGAGGGAAAAAAAAAGACTTTTTATCATGAAAATGTATAGAGTTTTTTCATTTTAAAATTTGCGTTGACTTTTGGCCACCGTATGTACAGCGAATAACGAAATATTAAAATTAAACAGAAAAATAACATGAAAAAAAAATTCAGTGACCATTTAATAGAAATAAGAAACATCTGTAAATTCTCAAATTTTTAAATTAAATAACTCATCTAATTTAAATCATAGAAGAATGCTTCTACTTTGTTTTAAAAATTGTTGAATCAAAAATATTTTATTAATAAAACTAAAATGAATCTAGGAATCCTTAATTTAGCATTTGTATTTTTTTTAAATTGATTTTATGGATTTTTCTATGGCAAAGCATTAGATTTAAGATACATTTTATTTGGAACCATTTCCTTTTTACAAACGCTTGAGAAAAAAAAAATATCTGTCTAATAATATCACTTTGTACTACGTATATGTAGATAAAGGTATATAAAAGGATATAATAATACATATCTAAAAGAACTAAAAGTTGAAATAAAAAGAAATGTTGTTCACAGATTTAGTTTGTTGCTAATGTATATGTTAAAAAACCCTGTAATTCAAGATTACATTAAATATAATATTTCTTACAATTTTAAAAAGGAGCATTCGATTCGAAATTCAATTAAAAGGGTACTTTCAAAAAGAAGTTTTCAGTAAAAATTACTTTTTAAATTTTTGTTTACTGAATTTAACCTAACTTATTCAGAAAAAGAGAACTGAGTGTTCAAAGGAAAATAAAATTATCGCAAAGCATAAGTGCTTTTCCAAGTAAATAATTAAATAATCGAAAGGAAAAATAATCAATGATAAAGAAATTAAATCTTTTTTTTTTTCTTAACCATTATAGATTTATTCTTAGTAAGTAAATCTTTATATAACGCATATTTAAAAAACCTATATTTTAAAAATCTTTCCCTTTATATATATATATATATATATATATATATAAATTTTAATCGAGATTTATTTCGATTAAAAATAGTCACGGTATTAATTTATTTAGAGTACCAATGATTAGTAAAAACATGTTAAAGTACTTACGCAGAAGAGAAATGGCACTAACATAACACATAAGACTAACGATGAGATAATTTGCAAAAACTATGAATTATTAGTAACAGTCAACATTTAAGAGAAAGGATAAAATCACTAAAGAGTTTCGTTAAAAAGAAAAAAAAATGGAATTCATGAATTAAATATTGGAATTTTAAATGCTGAAAAATAGAAATGTTCACTCATCAGAAAACTTGCATTTCTATCAGTATATGCAAGATTTCGGAAAACTGTATAGCTAATTCCAGCAAATATACAGCTCAAGTCTATATCTTGCAACAAAACAAAAAATAATAAAGGAACTTGAATTAAAATAAAAAAGGAAATAATCAATAACACAAACCAAAATTTAAACAAGGAATAAGTAATTTAAGCAATCCACATGTTAAACGTTACTTACGGAGACAGTAGAAATAGGCAGGTTGCCAAACGAACATTAGTAAAAAGAAAAGATTAAAAGTTTAGAAACGATTAATCGATTTTGGTGCTACTGAAATACTTTAATTGATTGCATATTTGTTAGTTATTTACCTCTAAAAGCTTTTAACAATTTTTAAAACGGTGATTTTTTAATTTTAACGTTAAACTTTTAAAGATCAGTTTATTTTTAACTTTCAACGTAGCGTGAGCAAGCGCCATCTCACGTGAAAAAAAGAGATTTATTTTTCGATAAATACTTAAATTGTATGGTTTGACTTAGAATTTTTACTTAGTTGAGTTAAAATATACATATATATATATATATATACACAACTAAAAAAGTTCTGCAGATAATCTGAAGGTATTTGGAACAAAAATCGAAAAATCTGCAGTTTAAAAGCAAAACAGTTTGCAGTTTGGAAGCAAGTAATTTTTGCCCTTAAGGGCCCTCTTCACTCACCGCCTCCGGAAGCCAATACTAATGTTATTCAATGGGAAATTTTTCTTTACAAATAACTTATTAACTAATACATATTTTTAAATTCTGTTTCCACATTCTGAATATTCCCGGCTGTTAAATTGACGGATTTTTCTTAAAAAATTATTTTTTAAATTTTTTATATTTTATTTTGAAGCTGCAAAATACGAATTTTCAATGCTTGAAATTTTTTCATTTTGCAATTTCAAAATAAAATATTAAAAATTAAAAAAATACATTTTAAGAAAAGTCCGTCAATTTAACAGCCGGGAATATTCAGAATGTGGAAACAGAATTTAAAAATATGTTTTAGTTAATAAGTTATTTGTAAAGAAAGATTTCCCATTGAATAACATTGGCTCGGGCATCCGGCGACGGTGAGTGAAGAGGGCCGTTAACTATTGTATTGTTCCAAATACCTTCAGAATATCTGCAGTTTTGTGCATTTTGTTTTACTTTTTTTAAGGTTTTCTTAAGATTTTTTTTTAGCTCGGTATACATTTATATATATATACATACAATGTGACCATAATTAAACTGTGAGTGTTTACAGTGTTCTGTAGAGTGATCGAATTGTGCGAATCGCGCCAAATTTTGTAGGATGATTTAACAAGACGAGGGACGTAGGATTGCACTAAAAAATTATTAGTTCCAAAAGTCACTGGTAAGGGATTATGCGGCGCTGTGTGAAAGAAATGAGAGTTCTAAAAAACGCAGAATCAATATTGAAATAAAATTACCTTTTGTTTAGTGCATTTAACAATTTAATTCAAGTTCAAAGTGGTAACAATTCTTAAAAAAAACGAAAAAATTACGTAAACACTAATAAAGTTTCTTTATCTGTAATTTCACTTACGGAGAACTTGTTCAGTCGTCGCCTCAAATGGACAGGTAACTTCGAGCATTGGGAAGTTTTATCTGTCTACCGGTTAACAGATGTTCCGGATTGTACGGGAGATTCCTGTAGATATGTTAATTTCTGCTGTTGTGAATACTGTGCACACAATTCAGTATGTGGTCTACAAAAACATTGGACACATTGAACCTGATTTTAATGTGCTAAATAAAAGGTAATTTTATTTCAGTATTGATTCTACATCTTTTAGAACTCTCATTTCCTGTACACAGCGCCACATATTCCCCTAGCGGGGACTTTTGGAACTAATATACTTTTTAGTACAATTCTTCGTCCTCCGTCTTGTTAAATCATCCTACAAAATTTGGCGGCATTCGCGCAAGTAAATTATTCTACAAAACACTGTAAACTAGGGTGTATCGAAGAAAAATGTTTTTTTTTTTTTTTTGAAGTGAAAACTTCTTTAGGCGCGTTGAGCACTTCTGGGTGAACAAAAATCATGGAACTCGCGTCATCGTCACCGAACGCTTTGAAGTGAAAACTTCTTTAGGCGCGTTGAGAACTTTTTGGGTGAACAAAAATCATGGAACTGGCGCCATCGTCACCGAACGCTTTCCATGAGCTTTTTGTATACTGTGTATATATGTACATAGATATACCTCCGTGCGTTATTAGTATACATTATATATATACAAAGAGTATATCTCTCTACATATATATCCATATATGTAGCGCACGGCACGGCATGCCTCATATATATATATATATATGTATGTATAAAATGTATACTAATATGAGTAGTATACTGGCTACTGGCATCTGTCTCTTTCTAGTCCTATACTCTATGTATGTATGTACTTTTTCGACAGTATATACATGGTTCACAAAGTAAAAACACGTGTTTTTATACAGACTATTATATTCTTTTTTTTTTTTTTTTGCTTTTAATATAAATTTTCAAAAAAATTAAAAAAAAAAATTATTTTAGTCATATTACAATATTTTTACCTAATATAATTCTTAGCTCATTTAATTTGGGTATTTACAAATATTGTGCCGAATCATATAATACAGATCATAAACACTTCTTTACAAACCAAAAATAATTCGAAAATAATAATCTAATAGCTCGACGATACAATTCACAAGTTACTTAGTTTTCACTTCTATCGGCAGTCCCCAAAGAGTGCTTTAAAGTTTTTTTTTTTTTTTTTAATTAAATTTCTAATAGTGCCGAAAAGTTGGCTTACGCTATTGTTTGTATGCGTGCGAAGTTTTGTTGATCTAAGTTAATATCTTCAGTTGCCCCTGGGGTCGTTCCTTTTACAAAATTCGTTAATTTTATCGTTTTTTCAATCTATATTTATTTTGTTTAATAACAAATTGGAATCCTTAGTTCCAATAGGGCCGGAAAATTACCATATGATATCCTTAGAGCGTGTAAAAATTTTTATTGATGTGGGTCAATGGCTTCAGTTGCCTCTACGAGTCACTTATCTAGCCAAATTCGCTCATTTTAAGGATTTTCCTTCAACACTTCTACGACTGTAATTCTTTTAATTATGATTATTTCTATTAACTTTTTTTTTGTATGAATAAATTATTCATTTGTGCAAGTGTACAACTTGTACATAATGAAACAGAATGCACAATGATTCATTCTAATAATTGTTCATTAATACGTAGAGCGCCCCTCGAATTCTCAAGTAAATCACCGTCAGGACACGCGCGCTGCTTTTACGCACGAAATGTTTACCTATTTCAATAAAATCCATTAAAATTCCTTAATGATATAATCCTGTATTAAAAATTAAGTAAATTTTAAATAATTTTTCAGTAATTACTTAAACCAATGTATTTATTTATTTATTTATTTTTATTATTATATTATATTTTATACTGTCAGCCACCGGTGATTGACGCAGTTTTATATCGTATTTTACAATGTCAGCCATCGGATTTTGACTCGGCCTAAATCAAAAGGTCTGTGTCAGCCACCGATGGCTGACATGGCATTCAACGTGTTAAAATGCATACAATAAAATATCCAGGTTGAAAATGATAGAATACAATTGAAGTATGAATCAATTTGTTCAAACAAAAACAAAAAAAAAATAATAATAATTATAGTCGGCCATGAATGTAACACGCCGTAGAAAAATCGGGAATAGTCTAGTAATTTAAATAGCTAAACTGGATACTTTTACCCCGTTATAAGGATAATATTTATTATTATAAGTACTGTAGCTATTATATTATATTAATTACAAAAGGTGTACTTAACATTAATAGTGATTTTGATATATTAAAATGCTCTCATATATATATTAAAATGCTCTCCTGCCATCACTTATTATATACTTACCATTATGGAAACAAAAATGCAAATATAAAAATTAAATCACACTAACAATATCTTCTCAATTTAATAATTATCAGTTTAATAACCCACAAACTAGTTAATTTAAACACTGATGAAATTTAAACACTGATGAAAACGAAATATTTATGTAGTGTAAAACCTCAGATTAGCACTCTTCTTCTGAACTGTCAGAAATTTTTATTTCTAAATTAAAATCTCTGTCACTGCTTGTTTGCTTTTCTTCAATAATTTCAATATTTTTTATGTTTTTACAATAAAATCTTTTTTGTAAAAAAATAGAACCGACTTCAAAAAGCAATTATTATTCAAACAACTAAAAATAAAATGAAATCGTAGATTATGCTTAAAAGTATGAAATAAATAATTCCGTCAACAAACAACAGAAATACTATAATTAATCATAATTTTTGAATTCAGCGAAAAATTAAATAAAATTTGATAATTTTTTTTTATAGATTTGTTTTTAGACCGATAGCAACAAACGCTGATTTCTCGAATGCGTTTGTTGATATCGGGTAACAAACGCCTTCGTTTGTTTGTGTTTGAAACTTTAATATCTTCGTAGTTTCCTTTATTATTTTATCACTGTATACAACTGGTTCATTTGTAACATCTACATAAAACAGTGAACATCCTTCGCAATTTGGTATTTATTTTTGTAGGAAGTTAGTAGGGTTTTGTTTGCAAAGTTGGTATAGCTTTCATATCTGTCGTACTTCGTGTTTTTTTTTTTTTTTTTGGATTTGGCGATAAAATCGTAATACAAAACTACAAGGTCTGTCCCGAAAATGATGCGCCCATTTTTATTTTAAGAAATTTATTGAACCGATACGTACAATTGCTCAATATTCTTCGAAATACATCCCTCCTACTTCAACACACTTGTTCCAACGCGATTTCCAATCTTTATAAGCATCCTAGAAATCCGTCACAGGGATGTCCTTTAGTAACCTCGTCGTAGATGCCTCGATGTTCTCCAGGGCCCCCAAATGCTATCCTTTTAAGTCGGGTGAGGACAAATCAGGACTGCAAGGCGGCTGGGGGGAGCGTTGAGACGCCGGCCTTGGTCAGGTAGTCAGTCGTCATAATGGTGGTGTCGCTGGGAGCATTGTCATGGTGCAGCTTCCAGGAATACTTGATCACGCGCCTGACGCGGTTGGACCATTGCATTAGCCTTTTCAGTATTTCAACGTAGAATTGGGCGTTGACTGGTTGGACAGGTGGAACAAATTCAAAATGGAACACACCCTTGGAATTAAAAAATAAATAAATAAAAAAGCATTGCTTTGACCTACGATTTGCTCATTCTTGCCATTTTTGGGCGTGTGAATGACGTCGTGTGCCATTCTGCGCTCTGTATTTTTGTTTCTGGGTCGTACAAGAAGATCCAAGATTCGTCATCACTTACCACTTTCACCAAAAAAGTCGGATTGTCCGCACAACACTGCACAAATTCTTTTCGAGAGTTTTTTTTTTAAACCTGGATTTGGACCGAGGACTCACACAAGGGTTCACTGAAACAGGCACTGTGACTCTGCAAGAGCCCGGAGCCCACTGGCGCAGGTGGTGCTGTGTTTCCATGACACCACTCACCCTTCTGTGCAAGCGGTAACCGTGTGCGACGAATAGTCGCGGCAGAAGAAAATGGGGCGCATTACTTTCGGGACAGACGTTGTATACACGGTAGATGTATATTTTCGTAATATATATTGTATGAAATAGTATTTCATATTATTAATTGCTCTCTTAATATACCTAATTAATACAGCCATTATTTTTGAAGGAATACTGATGGAAAAAAAAAATCCCAACACCAAGAAAAAATTATTGTACAGTAATGAAATTTCAGCAATACATTTGTCTAGGTAACATATTTAATTGATTAAAGTTTCAAGATCACAGGTAGAGCCATTGGCGAGTAGACCCATTTCACACGTGAAATGTTGGTACATTAGTAACCGGTGTAACCGCCAGAATTTTGAATGCAAGCATGCAAACGTGCATGCATTGTGTCTACAGGTGTCGGATATCAGTTTGTGGGATGGAGTTCCATGCCTGTTGCACTTGGGCGGTCAATGCAGGGACGGTTAATGCTGGTTGTGGATGACGCTGGAGTTGTCGTCCAATGATGTCCCATACGTTCTCGATTGGAGAAAGATCTGGTGATCTAGCAGGCCAAGGCAACATGTCGACACTCTGTAGAGCATGTTGGGTTACAACAGCGGTATGAGGGCGAGTGTTATCCTGTTGGAAAACACCCCCTTGAATGTTGTTCATGAATGGCAGCACAACAGGTTGTATCACTAGACTGACGTACAAATTTGCAGTCAGGGGGCGTGGGATAACCACGAGAGTGCTCCTGCTGTCATACGAAATTGCTCCCCAAACCATAACTCCAGGAGTAGGCCCTGTGTGTCTAGGCCGCAGACAGGTCGCTAAGCAGGCGTTCACCTGTCCTCCTTCCAACCAACACACGGCTATCACTGCGACCAAGGCAGAACCAGCTTTCATCAGAAAACACAACAGATCTCCACTCCGTCCTCCAGTGAACTCTAGCTTGACACCACTCACGACGCAAACGGCAGTGGTTTGGAGTCAGTGGAATGCACGCTACAGGGCGTCTGGCTCGGAGCTGTCCTTGAAGTAACAATTTTGTAACAGTTCGTTGTGTCACTGTGGTGCCAACTGCAGCTCGAATGTCAGCTGCAGACGCAGTACGATTAGCCACAGCCATACCCCGAACACGGCGGTCTTCCCTCGCAGTAGTGCCACGTGGCCACCCGGAATCTGGTCTTCTTGAGGCAGTACCTTCCCTTCACCACTGCGTGTTCCCTTGACCCCTGAGTGTTGGCACACTCATACACAATGGACACATTCCTGCCAAGTCTTTCTGCAATATCGCGGAAAGAAAACCCACCTTCTCATAGCCTTACTACACGACCTCGTTCAAACTCAGTGAGATGTTGATAATGGCTTCTTCGTCTTCTTAGAGACATCCTTGACTAATATTAACCCACTACGTCAAATCTCAACTGTAAATAACGATCACGAACCTTACAGCGCTTATTTAAAGCAAACCTCATTTGCATGTTCATAGTGTCGATACTAGCGCCACACTTATGCGCGTAGCTCGAAATTTGAATCGACGTCATCTTTCAGATGTATAAACACGCCTACCAAATTTCTTTTATCTAGCACAGCTCCTTCTTGGTGTTGGGATTTTTTTTCCATCAGTGTATATGGTCACCAGATGATTTTGCGATCTTTTATTTATTTATTCATTCATTTATTTATTTATTTTTTACACCAAGGACAACAGATACCAAGTAAACTTCGCAAATTTTTTCAGCAAACGAAATCTTAATTGTTTAAGTCAATGTAGTTTTCCGCTGCGTTTTGCAGATACCAAAGTGAGAGGTATATTTTGAATAGAATTTAATTTGTTGTAATGAATAAAACTATCATCTTTTAATTAATTTTGCACCGACTTCAAAAGTTATGATTAATTGTACTGTTTCTATTTTTTGTTGACGGAATTATTTATTTCATACATTTAAGCGCAGTCTAAGATTTCATTTTATTTTTAGTTGTTTAAATAATAATTGCTTTTTGGAGTCGGTTCTATTTTTGTACAATAAAGAGTTTATTTTTTTAATTTCAGTGAAAGTGTGTACTCATTAGCAGAATATGAGAAGAGATTCGACCGCGGTTTCGCATATCGCAACCCGCAAGAAAAGTGATACATTTCAAAAAATGGCAATTTCGAGTATCACTGAAAAATATATGAACTGCCCCAATGTGCACACAAAAAAAAGTTGCATCTCCATCTCGAAAATTATCCACTCGAGAGTTAGTTGTGTCAGTTTTACTCTAGTCAATGCCTTATACTTAAATTGATTTATCTCAAATACTGCATTTTTAATTGTTGTCACTTTTCTTGCCTTTATGGAGTATGAGAAAAAACTATCAATTGATTCCACGTAGGTTGAATTAAAGTTAAGGAAATAAAATAAAGGTTTTTAAAATGTAAAGGATGGATATGCAGCATTCGTAACTAAAAATTTTGTCAGGAACCTGGTATAAAAGTAACCAATATGAGTAAATATATAACATATAAACGTTCAAAAGAGAAACAGTTAATAAAAAGAAGATGACTCTCTGTTATTCATGTATAGCTATCAAATGAGGTTCTAGAGAAACAATTATAGAGTATATCTTTATAAATTAAAACAGACATGGAAACGATATAACAAAACCCACAACGGCAATGCACATCTGGTTTTTGATTGAATTTTACAGAGCGAACTTGTGACCTGCTATGCTGGAATGTGAGCAAAAGGATCAATAGTTCAAAAAAGAACTCTAATATGCATTGAAGCTGACAGATAAAAGTTTAAACATCGAAATAAGGTCTTTTTGATTTCTAAGATCACTTCGGAACGTTACAGTGCAGGAAACTGCGAACCAACAGATATAAGTTTAAACATTTTGTTTATAACATTCATATTTATAAGGTGTATTTCTGTACAATATCGATAATGCTCTATGTAGTTCCCCCTCCCTTCCTCGTACCGGATTCAAGATAGAAACGTTAATTCGGATATTTACCACCAGGTGACGCTGTAAGCGGTCGCATATCATTACGCATAATCATTTTACTATATTTACATACTACTTTTACGATTGTAGCTGCAGTCGTTGAGCAGTTAAAAGAGTGATAACGGACTTTTGTGCCCTCTAATTTGTTTATATCTTAATGAAATCATAATGGGACCTATTTCATGCCAAGATGCACCTGTTCAGGTCAAGAGAGACCTATTAAGGCTTTACAACAACAACAAAAAGAATTAAAATCGGAGCATCTCTTACGAAGTTATAAGCTAATAAACAACAATGAACAAAAATATATGGTTTGAATTGAGAACACCCTCCTTTGTGAAGTCGGTTAAAACCGACTCTGCGTTAATCGATGCGACCGCTTACAGTAACCGTACTTTGAACTAGATAGCACACGTGTCAATTGCTCCCGCTATGCTGCAAAGTGTGCAACGTAGTTCAAGTGTGCACAGTGTAGGAAATTACGAACAAACAAATGCAAGTTTTAAGCGTTTTATTTTTAGAATTAATGCCTAAAAACTGTCCTTTCGTACTAAACCGATAATGCTCTACAATCTTGAACCGTTTTTGAGATAGGAACGCTAATTTCGCTGTTTTCCACCAGATGGCGCTTTTATTTTCTTTAGATTGTAAAGATATTTCAATGTGAACTATTTCTGATCAAGATCTTTACAACAAAATAAAAAGTATCAAAATCGGAGCATCCATTCAGAAGTTATGAGCTAACAACAACAAAAAAAAAAAAAAAAAAAAAAAACTTACGGTTTGAATTGAGAACTTCCTTTTTTTTTTTTTTTTTTTTTTTTTTAAGTGGGTTAAAAAAAAAAAAATACTCTTCATTTAAGAAAAATTTAATGTTACTTACATATTTAATACAGACACATGAAAAAGTAATTTTAAAAATACATATAGTGTCTTCGACGATGCTTGTTATACTGCTAATGGTTAAGGAAATTTGGTCTCCATCCAACTAGTTAAAGTAATATATACTTTCCTTTAGGTTATCAATATAATCCAGGGGTGATAAAGGCGATGGATTAGAGTTATATGCATAACTCGAAAAATTCGAAATACACATTTTACGTTAACATTTTTGTCGTATTTCAGATGAATACACACACATTTATATATGTACATATATGAATAAATTAAAAAAAATAATAAAAATAATATTATTGTGTTCATTGCCCCTTGGGTACATTTGACAACTAAGTTTCGTCATGCACTTGCTTTGCCCAAAAAGCGGATGACGAGTACAATTCGTCATGAAAATTAGAACAAAATTAAATCCAGCTGTCACAAACTATAAATAAATAGATTGGTACCCACTAACTTGGTAATAATAATAATAATAATAATTCGTAAATAATTGGTAAATAATTAGTAATAATTCGTAAATAATTAGTAATAATTTCTAAATAAATTGGTAATAATAAAATAAATGGGTATCCAAGGGGTTAATAAATTTAATTATTGAAATTGGGGTACGTAACATTCAAATTTTCTGTGTAAGTATACAAACGTTTAAAAAACAAAATATGTGATAAATAAAATGAAAAAATATTCTTTGTTTTTTCCTGAACAAACATCAAACTACTTTTTTGTACTTAATATGTTTTTTAATGAGTGCAACTATAGCAGTAAGCTACGTATCAATCGAAATGATGTTATTGCGCTAAACATCATTTGCGATAATCGTGTTTAAATAAGCAATGTCACAAACCGATTTTTTTTTTTTTTTTTTTTTTTTTTTCATTTTAAAAATTTCTTTAGCGTAATAGTAAAAATGTATTTAAAGTTAAAATATTTATTTTTGTGTAAATAGAATATCCAGTTTACATTTTGTACAACAACTGGAGTACTTTATTTCGTCAATAGTCACTAATGAATTCAAATAACAATGATAAAATTGATACATTTTTAATAAAGCAAAGTAAGTGTGGAATTGCATTATAATCTTGGGATATCGTATGCATCTATGAATTTAATAAACTAGTAAATTATAGATATAATTATTAATATAAATATGGATTTTATTTAAGAATATTTATAATTATTACTTTTTCTACATTTTGTAAAATTTAATTAACAGTTTTAACTTATTTCATTTAATAGATTTAATTTAAAACACAACCTAAGGTATACGTGAATTATTTGATATATCAACCAATACAAAGTTTTAACAATTGAAACATCACATTAAATATGTCATCTTTATTTATTTTAATCTTATATTTTTCTTTCTTTCTTTGTATCTCATATGTATACTCAACATAGTAAAGAACAGAAAAAAAAAGAAAAGAAAAGAAATAATATTATTTGTTTGCCATGTTTCTCATTCAGTTTAAATCGGCTTTAAAAAATATGACATTGTGTCAAAATGAGGAAATTGCTATAGTCCAGAATTCGAAAATTTTATAGCATAAAATAGTTGACTTAGTTTGAAAAAGATTTGTCTTCATTTTTACTGTCGAATTTGACTCATACAATTTACGTCAATATTATTTTATTTGCCCTTGGAGAAATTTTGAAAATAGTAAAACGCAAGAGGAGTTGTTATTTTGTTTTCTTGCATTTTTTATAAGAGAAGAAATAGAAATCAGCACTTGGAAATTCTATTGAGCGCCATTTTTTCTGTGAATTGACTGTAAAATTTTCAAATTAGAATTTTTTTTCAAATTGCTTTAGAAGGAAAAATATATAAAACGTTTAGTTATTTTCGATAAAAGGTTCTTTTTAAAAATGTAGAAATAAGCATCCGTGTAATACTATACTTCATTTTTACTTTCCGAACACTATAGTGAGGAAAGTATTGTAATCATGTCAAAAATCCGAATTTGACATTTTGATGCTTCTATACGTTTCAAGGTCCAATGAGTCCGTTTTCACTATTTTTGCGATGATGTATGTATGTGTGTGTGTATGTATGTGTGTATGTGTGTGTGTATGTATGTGTGTATGTCTGTGAGTGAACACGCTAGCGTCTAAACGCTTTATTCGAATAAGCTGAAAGTTGGTACGTATATTGTAAATCACCATAGTACGAACCCTATAGATTTTGGTGAATCTAGCACTTATAGTTTTTTTTACAGGGACACAAAGAAAAATTCTTTATCATTACGGCCTATGGGACCAAAATTTTAAAAGTGCGATAGCATCTAAACGCCTTATTCAATTGAGCAAAAAATTTATACACATATTATAGGTCACAGATACTCAACTTGTATAGATTTTGGAGAATCTAGGACTTATAGTTTTCTTACAGGGACATAAAGAAAAATTATTTATCATTATGGCCAATGGGGCCAAATTTTTAAAAATGTGATAGTGTTTAAACGCCTTATTAATATAAACAAAAAATTTTTACACATGTTATAGGTCACAGTTGCACACACTGTATAGATTTTGGTGAATCTAGCACTTACGGTTTTTTTACAGGGACACAAAGAAAAAATCTTTATCATTATGGCCTATGGGACCAAATTTTTAAAAGTGCGATAGCATCTAAACACCTTATTCAATTGAGCTGAAAATTTATATGAATATTATAAATCACTGTTGCACTAACTATAAGCATTTTGGTGAATCTAGCATTTATAGGTTTTTACAGGGACACAACGAAAAATTCTCTATCATTATGATCTATGGGCTCAAAGATCGGTAGCGTTAAATAAAACATCGTGTAATATATGGAGAAAAATACTTAAACACTCTATTATGGTTTTCTCCCTTTTGTTTGATTAACAACTCCTCTTTCTTTACTTTATCTACAAAACTGTTAATTACTCAATGTTCGGAAAGTCGAGTGGAGTCACTTCAGATTTTTATATGTATAAAGATCTGAACTGATTCAGGTAGTTAAAAAATGTTGTCGTTTATTTATTTATTTTTTGTCATTATTTATTTGCCCAATTTTAAAAATTTATGTAAAAAAAAAAAAAAAAAAAAAAAAAAGATGCTATGGCTAGATTTTCCTTTTCTTTCTTTCTTTTTTTTTTTTTTTTAAAGCTTATGATTTTTACATACTTCAAAATAAAATAAATGTACAAAAATGTCTAATATGATCTGTTTGATTTTTTTTTCTTTATGAAAATTGAATAAACCAAATTTTGTCCGAGTACTGTTTTGTTTATAGTTGCTTATTTCGTTCTGAAATTAATTTCAGAACATTTAGATTTTATTATGAATTTTTTAAACGTACAAGAAGAGCGTCATGAACAAAATATAAAACTCAATGTATATCGTATCACAACGTGAAATGTGAATCATATGCAAATTACTGAGAAGAAAATACATTCTTCTACGTAACGAGACACATTAGCTAATATTCTGTAAATATAATTTGTAACCCCAATGAATAGTCAAACACAAAATCTATTTATACAGTGGAGCACCTTTTATACGTTTCTCGTTTATACGTTTTTCTCATTTATACGTTTTTCGACTTCGGTCCCAAATCATTCCATTGAATTCTAATGTTAAAATATTTCGTTTATACGACACAAGTAAATTCTTAATTTCACTTATACGTTTTTTTTCCTCCTTGTAGAATCCCAAGTTTAAGTTTCATTCCAGGATTTAAAAAAAAAAAAAAAAAAAAAAAAAAGATGAATGCTCTTATGTTTTATTCTTATTTTTTTTTTTCGATTATTTTTTCTTAGAACTATGGTAACAAAGTGCGGCTATAGAACAAAGTGCGACTTGCATCGATAGCCTGGAGGGAAGGGGGGTTAGAGAAATTTTTAGAGATAAGCCAAGTAGCCAGTGACCATGTGAAGACCTCCCACTTTCTCTTTTAATTGATTCCAGGAATGGGGTATGAAAGGAAAAAAAAACCCACAATTTTTATAGGCATTATGTAAACTTGAAGATTTATTACTCACTTCCGTTGGGCCACTTGAAAGATTTCTTATCGTGTTTATTTGACATTACAGTTGGAGAAACATTTGTTTTTTCTTTCCTTCCTTTTAATCGTTTGCAAAAATGTCATCTTCGTTGTGAACAAAAGGTTAAAATCGAAATCTTGAAAAAAATTTCTGAATTTCTATATTTTTAATTATTATTTAATTATTATTTAACCTTTTAAAAATATTTTAAATACAATTAAAATATATCTTATTCGAATAAATGTAAATGAAATCATGAAAATTGAGCAGACTTTTATTATTAATATGATTACTTTATTGTGTATTATTGTTAAAAAGAATTTTCAGTTGTACGTTTTTTTCAGTTATACGTTTTTTAGGAACGGTCCCTTGAAAAACGTATAAACGGTGCTCCACTGTAATGTGTTTATGAAATTGAGTAACTTTTATTTCATTATTTATGTTATATCGTTTAACCAAAAAATTATAGTAACATTGCAATTATTTTATAAAAAATATTAATGAATTTGTGAAGAAACTTTATAAGAAGTGTTTTATATAAAACACAGATTCATTAGAAAAATCATTTATGCACTCTCAGAAATGGATACACAAATTTCACGAAATTTTCTTTAATTTTCACGAAACCGTTTCCAGGGAAGTACTCCGAGCGAATATTTCGTCAAATTGAGAAAATTACTTTCGTCAGTTGTTTGAACATACGAATTTCGTCAATATACACTTTCGTGATACAGAATAAAATACAAGATGTAGAATTATATAATTACCTGCAAGTTCGATTCTTTAGGCATAAAATCCTAATTATATTTAATGAAAATATAAATAAAACAGAGTAAACAAATAAAAGTCATTTGGACATTTATTTGACAGCTTTGAGACCTATAGTTACAATGACCTATGTCTCAATTGATCCATATTTTTACAGAAATTCACAGAAACAAGCGCACACAATGTTTCGTAGACATAGGTCATCACAAACATCCATGCCCGCACCGGGATTCGAAACCGAGACCTGGGAATCTTACCGACCGAACCACCAGGCCGGCAAATAAAAGTCATTGTAACGTAAAGTCCAAACAACACACTTTAAATAAACCAATATGGCGGTAATGAAAGCTAGCCCATGCTTTTGTGAGTAAACAGTTTCGTCAAATATTTGAGAGTTCACGTTTCCTCAAAAATGACGTGATTGCTTGACGAAATGGTTGTCAAAAACAATGAAATTAAGCCCGAGGATGTCTGAATCGTCAAAATTGAGTATATTATTAACACTGTCCAACGAGGTTGAAAAGTGTTTATGACTTCGGTTTATCTATCTGTCTGTCTGTCCGTCTGTCTGTCCGTCCGCCTGTCTGTCCGCGCTCTAACTCCCGTAAATAATTATGGAATTTCTTGAAACTGATATATGTTATTCAAGTTCACCATCGGACATTCCCTATTGAAAATGGAGTTTATACCTCTACTGGTTTGTGTACAGGGACACCCGAAAGTATTTCAAAGCATTGTGTTCTATGAGAGGTACTTCTATAAACCATTTTGTTTTCTAAATTTCGTTCATTGGTTCGTGAGATACAGCGTCCACAAAAATCGTGATACACACAGACAGACATTTTCTAAAAGCTATCAAATCGTATTCAGGAAATCCCAAAACGTATAAATCCATCGAAAACCGGAGTTCCAATATTCACGAATCCAATACGTTCTCTGTATTGCATATACAAGAAAGTAAAAAATTTTCATTTAATATTATATATTTTTGCAAGTGCATCTATTCAAATATTTGAAAAAAATGCTAAAATAACACAAAGAAAAAAATATTCATTCAACGTTTCATAGTGAAATGATATAATCTTAAGTACATTTAAAATTTTTCCTATGCTGCTTAACTTGAGATTAATGCCATAATTGTTTAAATTTACGAAAGCATTCTAAATGCTTTCGTGTTTCAACGTAGCAGCTTATTTTTCTGGAACCCAACGATAATTAAGTACACGACGCAAAGTTTATACACATATTATTAGCATAAGGAATAATATGTTTAATGTTCTTCACAGCAGGTCAAAAGATCTCGAGCAAGTTCAAATGGTAATTAACCTACTTGTGAACAAAAATATGGGCTGAAAGGAATATTGTATGCGTAATAATCATGCTTTAGATATGGATTTTAGATTTTAATTTTCTAATTAAAATATTATGTATAATATTTTAATTAGAAAATGTTTTAAAATATTCCACACACACACACATATATATACATATTATAAATAAAAAAGCTTTGTAAACAAGTAAGTATATTATTATACAGTTCCCCAAAATCTTTTAAAATTTTTCTTTTATAAATAATGCAGACATAAAAAATAAAATAAATATATTTTATTATTAAGCTGTCCATGATTTTTAACATATTTAAAGTAATTTTAATATCACCCATTGTCTCTACGTAAAAAAAAACTATTCAATGTTTACGAATTGCTATTACTTTGATATAGTCAGCACAAACAGCAAACAAAATATTTGAAAAAAAGAATAGTCCAGTATAATTTATTAAAATACAGAATATAGAAATGCCTTTATCCAAATTTGAACATTTTATCGCTTCTAAATAAAAAGCAGGTCTCGCAAATAACAAACAAACATTACAAAAACTTTCCAGTGAGAATTGATAAACTTTACAAATAATTCATTACATTTAAGAATTTACAAATTAACGTGTTTTTTTTTTTTTTTAATTCACCCAAATTATAAGGATAAAAAAAAAAAATCCTGAATAAATTCGTCTTCCATAAACTTTTATTCAATATTAACTATTGTCGTCAGTGCATTTTTCTATTCTGAACAGTAATGTCTGTCTTTTGGCGTTCCTCTAAGACGTTACTTTAATTAACAAAGGAATTTTAAGTATTCATGATTAAGGTATTTAAATTTTATTCTCAGAAATCTACAAAGTAAATGTAACTATCTTATATATATGTACAGTTGATTAAAAAAAAAAAAAAAATTGTTTTTTAGAAACATTTAAAGACACAACACTTTTTTCTTATAAATGTGACTTTGCTTGACTGATAAACAATATGTTACGTAAAATTACAGAGAAAAATAAACGGTGATGTTAAAAAACTTATTTTATACATTCATTTCAATAACTAATATTAATTTAATTAATTATTGGTGAGAATATAGTATTTCGGACTTGGAATGCTTTTTCTAAAGTAGAAACAGTCACTTTTAATTTTAATTAAAAAATTAAATAATAAAATTCGTTAAAAATACAGAATGAAGATTGAGAATCTCGATTATTCACTTATAACTAAGAATTACAATGAATTTACAGAGACTTTGGATAAATATTTACAGAAATTTACAGAAATTTTTAACAGTGCATTTGAATGATATAACTGTTACACGGCTTTAGAGGTACTTTTTACTTGAGTGAAACAGGGGAAATATTGTGAACCCGATTTATGAAAAGAATGCTTATCTCCTATATTAAAAAAAAAAAAAAACTGTCGGGCGTAGAATATTTAAAATATATATTTAAGAATACTATAACATCCAGTAATATGTCTTTAATTTTCACCTTTACGTAACATTTCTCTTTAGCTATGTTCTTTTGTGACTTCAGTAGGAACTATGCATTTGCGCAGGAGTATAAATATATCACGCATAACTCCATAATTGCTTTTCGTAAAATGGTGAATTTTTGCATTTAGGATTGCTATAAAAATCAGTTGGGCTCTTCTGTTTTATATTCCTTACATGAACTTCCGTTTTAGAGGTATACAAGAAAATTCAAAGTATTTTTATTACTACATGATCTCCCATTTTAGATTTTTTTCCTTTAATTTAGTAAGGCAACTTACAGTCGGTAACAAGTCTCCGAACACTAGCAAAAATTCCTATGTACAAAAAGTACACTTAATACAGTTTTGTTAAATAAATCCTTGTCGAATCTTGTTTCTAGACTGAGTAAGAACAGGATTCGACAAGGATTTATTTAACAAAAACTGTATTAAGTGTACTATTTTTACATAGGAATTTTTTCTAGTGTTCGGAGACTTTTGTTATCGATTGTACGTAAGAATATTTTTATAAAAGATAAAGACCTTTTCAATCACAAAAACTGTTTTTGTAGTGAAAACAAGAGTAAAGATATGAACAGCATAATAGCAGTCAATTGGTGTCAACAGAAGTCCGTATTGACAACTAATATTTTATTTTTGACGATCAAATTTGGGGAACATAGAAATTTGATGATATTAAAATCTTGAAGTTCCATCTCAATTAGAAACCAGGTCAGCCCCATTTTAATCGCCATCTTTTATGCATTTCTGGAGACTAAAGTTCTCTAAAGATTATAAAACGAGGCTATACGTCTTTGGATGAATTACATTAAACTCCGAACTCTGCGTTTTTCACTAAGAAATTATGCTTTAACTAGTGAACCTGATCAAGTAATATTCATTTTCTGCTATGAATATAGCTCTTTTTATGGTTTTTTATGCTACGAAAAACAAATTATGAATGTTTTAATGTTATAAATAAATTTCATTAATTGACAAGTAATTTATCATTTACTTAAAACACGTAAAAATGTGAATTTGTTTTTGGCAGTATGTATAATTAAACTGACATATGAAACAACCAAGTGAGGTAAACATAATATTTTTGACAATGTGGTCTATTTTCGAAAGAAAAAATAAACTTAAAATATATACACAAAAGAATAAATAAATCATTTTACAAGGTATGTTAAGAATACTAAATGTTTTCGTGTTTTAACGCAGCTGTTTTAAATGTTCCAGAAGATTTTCTTTCTTTTTCTTTAACTCAAAAATCAATAGTTTGTGTCACAGCGTCAAGTTCAACATCCATTAATAACATAAATGGTAATTTTAGTTTTTTACTGCTGGTTCTAAAGATTTTCATGTTGTTGGAAAAAAAAAAAAAATATTATAAACATCGTTCTTTATAAAATCATCATGAGAATAAACAGTTATCAGATGCTGCATTACTAAATGGAATATTGTTTATATATATATATATTTATGAAAAAAAAGTTTTGTAAATAAGTAAAATTTATTAATTTTTCAGAAAAAAACACTTAAAGTTTCAATTTTACAAATAATACATTACATTGAAAAAAATTAAGGAAATATATTCTATTTTTAAATTATCTAATAAGGAAACATTCAAAAGGTGTCATCTTCAAAAAGTATTGAAAAAAAAAAAAAAATATATATATATATATATATATATGATTCTACTCTTCATAAAACACCAGAAAATGAAAAAAATATCGGTTGAAATTAATTACAGCGACAATAAAAAAATATCAAAATTAAGCATATTTGGCGGTTTCACACTGCTAGGCAATTGATTTTGAGTACTTGGCGGACAAGCAAAACACAGTTCTGTTCAACACGGCAATCTCGGTGCTAGCAAACGTATCGCCTAACAGCGCTAAATCGCCAAATATGCTTAATTTTGATAATTTTTTTGTGGATGCTGTAATTAATTTCAGCCGAATATTTTTTAACTTTCCGATGTTTTACGTAGAGTAGAATCACATATATTTTTTTCAATACTTTTTGAAGATGACACCTTTTGAATGTTTCCTTGTAAGATATTTTTTGATTTAAAGTAAGCGAAATATTACATAATTTGTCGATAAAATAGTCTTTTCATTATTTACTAGCTAATAAATTTTCGAAATGTCTCGTTTTCAACTCAAACAGTAAATCAAATGTTATACATACTTACCAGGTCGACAAATTCCTCCCCGGACACTTCCAGAGCTGAAAAGTCCGCTTTCAGAAGAGTGACGTGTATATGTATATCACAAAACTTGATCATCACTTTGGTAAAGTCTTTGAAATCAAGATTTGAGGTATGTATTTCCGAAGTGACTATGTACTGTATTAAAGAAAAAAAGAATTCCACAAGAGGTGACTTAATTTTTCCATTATTGTCTAATTTCCATAAATTTGATTTTAGTTTCAATACTTTGCGAATAATCAAGTGTTAAGATTATTGGACAGACTAAGAGGACTTTAAATAAAAGAATACAAGAACATATACGAAATATCAAAGAAGGAAATAGTTCTACTCTAGTCGACTTCATTTATACCAACGCAAACGCTAACCCTATATGGGATAAAGCCAAAACTATTACGGCACCACCTACTATCCAAGAACTTTACATTTCCGAAGCTATTAATATAATTAAATGCAAAAATACAATAAATTCGAAAGATGCTGCAATTTTGCCAATAATTAGGCACAATATTATAAAATAGCTCATAGTTTATTTCTGCTAAGTCATGATGGTTTTTCTCCTACAATAGCCTCGTGTGATATTTCAATAGTTCCAGCTTCTCTTATTTTTCTTAGCTCCTTGATCCAGACTTCAAATTGACTTCGCTGCTATTCACGTTATTAAAAGACTTAATTGTTGACCTGTGAAAAGAAGAAAATATTAAAAAACTGCTCATTGGAAACGAGTAATAAAAATCCCTTATGATGCTTTACTATTAAAGCGAAAAGCTTCGGATAATTTTTTTAACATCTTTTAAATAAAATTTAATTTTACGTGTGTTTGCAATGTTTCTAATATAATTAACGAATGACACGTGTTTAATTTAACTCTGTTTTTTTTTTTCTTTTCTTTTTAGATAGATAATTTACAAGTGTTAAGAGTTGTAATTTATGTTAACTAATGCTTTTGAACAAATTTCTATTAATATTTATTTACTAAATAGCAGTTAAATTTTATTTCTGGCAATATCCTTTAATTTTGATGACCAGTGTGTACATGAGAATTTCGTTAAGCTGGATGAAGTGTAACATTGTTTAAAATGCATTTAAAGAAATGCAATCCATGAGTTGTATTACTAAAAAAAAAAAAAAATCATACGTGTCTGTATACGAGTCACAGCCACTTGTATTCCAAGGAACTATTAATATGATTCTATGTCATTCATAAATAATTGTGCCAAATGTTGTGTTAATTGGATGATTACATAACGGATAGAAATTCTATTTCGTGATCCTGAATATTAATTATTAGGCCTATCCTTACTAAAATTTAAGGTTTTCTAAAACTTTTTTTTATGGTTTTATCTAGGTTTTTAGATATTTAAAAGGTTTTTTTGAAGTTTCGCTAAAAAATACTTCCTGAAAAGAAACCTCATCTAAGTTTTCTTTAGGTTTTATTCTTAAAACCTCCTGTAAACCTACGTGGTTTTATGTTTTATAGAGGTTTTTCAAGGTTCGGATAAATACATCGATGATAATAAGTTTCCCTTTGGTATTTGGATAATACCTACAGTCACAAACATTTTTTAACGGTTTTATTTTTAAAACCTTTTAAAACCTAAACTGTTTTAGGTCTTATAGAGGATTTCAAAGGTTTCAGATAAATACAACGGTGATAATAAGTTTTCCTGTGGTATTTAGATAATACCTTTACTGTACCTACAATTAAAAACTTTTTTTAAATGTTTTATTTTTAAAGCCTTTTAAAACCTGCGCTGTTTTAGGTCTTACAGATGTTTCTCAAGGTTTCAGATAAATATATCGAGAATAATAAGTTTTCCTGTGGTATATAGATAATACCTCCACTATTCCTACAATCAAAAACGTTTTTAAAGGTTTTACTTTTAAAACCTTTTAAAATCTGCACTGTTTTATGTCTTATAGAGGCTTCCAAAGGTTTTAGATAAATACATCGATGATAATAAGTTTTCCTATGGTATTTAAACAGTACCACCACTATACCTGCAACCAAAAAGGTATTTTTTTAGTTTTAGTTTTTAAACCTTTGAAAACCTGCACTTTTTTAGATTTTATAAAGGTTTCCCAAAGATTCGGATAAAAACATCGATGATAATATATTTTTCCATGATATTCAGAAAATACCTCCGTTATGCCTCAACCAAAAATGGTTTTATTTAGGTTTTATTTTTAAAACATCAGAAACCTATACACATTTTTTTTTCTACAGGAAAAAGGATTTTAGGTATCTTAATGTATGTTGTTAATAAAATTTTGAAAGCAGTGCAATTATGTTAAATTTCACTTAAATAATTCACCTATAGACTGCGATGATACGAATTACTTGTCCTTATACACAGACCACAAACGCAGTATACAACCAAAACTTTATGTAGCTTATTTCGTGTGAATTATAAACATTTGTACCAATTTTGAAGTAAATCTTGTTATTTTCTGACCGCAATCGCGCTACATACATATTCACAGAGTCACTGACACACAGAAACTAAAAACTTTTTAATTCTCAACATGAAGGCTTCTACTAATGTTTCGACAATTAGAGTTGATTAGAAACCCACGCAACACCAGAGGCATAATTGGCACAAATTTAGTATTCATTCAAATTACTCGAAAGATTTTGATGAAAATTAAGTGAAAATATTTAGATGACAGTTCGATCTGATTTACCATCCTCTTTTAAAAAATTAGTGTCCACAGGTAACCTCAGATTCACAAGGAGCAAAATAAGACGGAAAACTATTTTTCTTGGAAATGTTCTGACGGTTTCGTAAAAATTAAGAATAGGAAAAATTTTGAAATTTGAAATTGATATGATGTTTTAGTGAAATATAAGTGCTTAATATTTTTTATTAAATTAGTGAAGAAATATATATTTAATGATGATTTTCGGAAACAAATTAATCTATTTATTCTGCAAATGTTTTTTGGAATGATTTCGAGTGAAATCGGATCATTCAGGGACTATTAATGCATTAAAAATTTAATTTGCATGGAAAAGAAATCCATAAAAACTAAAAATTAATAATTCTTCATACTTTCTTGAAAAATAAAATTTTTTAAATCTATTTGAATTTAATACAATTTTCCATCGCTTCCTCTTTAAGTATGTTAATGCTTTTAAAATCTCTTTGACAAAACCTCTTAATTTTTTATTTTCTTTAATATGGACTTTCGGCCGCTAGAATGAAAGCTTTTAGTAAATGTGGAAAATTTAAAAGAAAAAGAAAGAAAAAGTAGCATAATCCTTCACTTTTGGTCTGAAATAGATTTATTTTCTTTATAACATAAGATTTTTAAATTCATTTACTATATTCTTCGGCCGCATTTCATGAAACCATGGAAGCATCTGCGCAAGTGCTAACTCAACGAGTCCAATGTTAAAATAGGGGTGACAGTCATCTGACTTAGTAAAAATGAGCAATAACAGAGCGCGGAATTACTGGATGTTTTCCAAATTTCAAACTGTCGGTAAAGCTGGTATCCCTCCAACATTTTGGACGCGTCCTCACTGCTAGTTTTAGGATATGTGGATATATATTATTTGATTTTGATTTTGATTTATTTATTTATTTATTTAATGTGTATTATGTTATTTGTGTATCAGATTCTTAATTTTTCTGCTTATTCAAACACTATATACGAAGGCGAATAGAGAAGTATAGTTATAACTTAATAAATAAATAAATAAAAAGCTTTAACTAATGTAATTATAATTTATTGTGCTTTTGCGGGATGTAAGATTAAAGGATACCTGTCTGCTCTAGGGACCAAAGTCTGAGGATCATAAGGGAATCTTTCTAAGGTGTCCTAGTGCATACTCCTCCGAGATTCGGAGAAAACTTCAAACAGCTATAGGAAACGAGTGTGACTTGGACATCATTGTTTGAACATAACACCTGCGTTCTGTCATCATAGAGAAAATAGCCTCTTAGCCAATGAAAGGGACTGTGGGTGAAAAAGAATAACGGACAATAATTATTTTTTGCTCTTCGGTCTGCTTCATACTTATGTTTTAACCAAGTTAAGAATATATATTAAAATTTAAAGAAATTTAAAGAGTGAGAAAAGTACTGATATCCTTAATATTTTCTTAAATTACCTAAAACATGAAGTGTATATGATTTCTTAAAAGTGTTTCACTACAAGTTATATAAGATTATATATATATATAATGGTATAAGAAAGGAATGCATATATCTAAGAACTGGAAGCTATGTGAAACAAGGGCAATATCCAAACAAGTATATATATATGTTACCGCTAAAGTGCAGAAATCAGTTAATCTGCAGATTAGCTAGGTAATCTGCACATTAACTAGGGTGATCCGCTAAAGTGAGGAAAATTGTTTCATTTCTCAAATTACCTAGGTAATCTGCGAATTACCTAGATAATCTGCACATTACCTACTAGGCACTCGTTAAAGTGAAAATAAGATCTCTGGTGGTATAATTTTACAGCACGCTGTGTTGTATTTGTTTTTTTCATTCGGGAAAAGAAAAAAAAAAGATTAGTTTGCTTTTCTTTTCTTTCTTTATTTATTTTAATCTGTATGTGTTTTAAAGTTATATTTGTTTTATTTATTTCATCTTTTTTATTCTGTCAATATAAGTTTGAAGATGTTATGCATTTTTAATATGAAATATAATATCTTTAATAGCTTTCAATAAAGTCTATTTTATAAATGATTGTTAGAATTGTAATACAGTAACGATTTCTCTTCAAATAAAAATATTTAACCATTTAAATAAAAAAAAAAAAAAAAAATCGTTTTATTAACAACTTATATTGCTATTACTATATTTTAAAAAATGTTATGCACCAATTTTTAATTCGCTAAAGAAATATTAAATTAGACAAATCAGAAGCATTTTAAGAAGCACTTCAAATAATTAAAACTGCTTTAATAATTTTTAGAACACATGAAAATTAAAATGACACTTTTCCAATGCTTTATTAAACTATATTTTGCAGCATACATATATCTGTACAGGTTTAGGAAATATATTAATTTTACAATTAAAAAAAAAAAAAAAAAAACCTTTATTAACACATTTTATGTGATAAACTACAACGAAATTATTTGAAAAGCGAACAAAATTAAAAATATAAATATAATCATGATATATAAAATATATAAAGGAAACTTGAAATTGAAAAAAACAAAAAAGAAAAATTGTAATGAAATGCTAAAAGATGCATAAAAATTTCATATTAAGTATTTATTGAGTAATGCCATAATATTGAATGCCATATTTTCCAGAGTTAAAAAATAATACATCTGTTCTTTTTTTCAGTAAGTAATAGTAATTTAAATCAATTTTTAAATAAAGTAGTTTTAAAAAAGTTGTGATTTAATAGTTTTATTTCGGGAGAAAATAATTACTGTGCTGTAAATTTAAGATTCATAATTTAGAATGAAGTTTCACGAGACAGAGCTTTTAATTAAGATTATATTTCATTAATAAAATGCAGACCCTTATTAAACTTATATTGACAGAATTAGAAAAGAGAAGAAATAAACTCAAAACAATTATAACTTACTTGTACTTTAAAATTTGTGTTGGTCATAATAAGAAATCTAATGTCATAGCTTCGACGATCCACGTTTTGTGCTTACTGTTTATCACAGCGGAGAGGAAGGGATAAAAGTTTCGGTTTGTGTTTGAAGGTCAATCGCGTCACAGACTAATCTGGGATTCGCGTATCTGTATCACATGACTGTTTGGCGTCATAGTGAATGTAAAAAAACTAAGGCTCGAAACAAACATTTGAACTTTAACGACACAGAAGCCGTTAATCTGCAGATTACCTAGTTAAAATGCAGAAAACTCTTTATTCCGCACTTTAACGGGTCATTTTAGTTAATCTGCAGATTAGCTAGGTAATCTTCAGATTAACGGGTTTCGCGCTTTAACGGTAACATATACACATAGATAGAGGAGGGGGGTAATCTACATGACAAGTGAAATCTAAAATCATCAATTTGCTTTTCTGATAGATTGGAGTGGAAGGCTGATTTTTGTACCAACTATGAGAAAAGTACCAGAGCCGGGAATCAAACCCCGGCCTTCCGCTTAACTCGCGGATGCGCTAACCACTGAGCTACCCTGGCTGATAACCAGCTCGTCATTTCTCACGTAATATACATTGGCAAGGTCACCGAGTCTGCAAACGCAGCTATATCAAGTGACAATATTAATCATAGCACACCAATAAACCACGATTTTTTTTTTTTTTTTAGAAATTTTGATTATCGATCTTTTTGCTTTTTAAATTTTTTATTCATATAGGGCAAGGATAATATTGTATTGGGGTCGAATTGTTTTAACTTAGACTTTGCTAAAACAGTTACCGCCGCTTAATAAAATCACATTCGTTCTGAGCCAAAGTGATTTTATTAAGTCGTTGATTTGTATATCCGGCAAACGTTCCTGGACTTAAGGAAAAGGTATATTACTTCCCTGAATTTGAAAAGAAACTTCAAGAGGTAGCGAATAAACAATATTAAATAATTTTTGATAGATAATTAATTAATTGTTTCTTCGATATAAGTAAATTAAACGCATTCTAAGTTCCTATGCACTTTCGTTTGAGGAAAATCATCATTACATTACCAAAAGTTTACGCTGTTCTTATAAATTTAAAATCTTTCCGTTTGAACCTCATGACTTATAGTAATTTCAAAATAAGAACTAGAAATTGCCCTTTAATAATTAGAAATTAAAAAAAAATGCCTTTTCAAATCAAATTTGTAACTTATTACTGCGCTTTGGAGAATACGTTCTTTGACATTGTTAAGGAGATAAATTATAGGGCGTGTTTAATTTGTAACTGTGCTGCAAGTGTAAAATCTCCGACAATGAGTGATAACGGAGTGTTTGTTGTGTTGTAATTTCTTTTTCTATTTAAAAAAAATGTAAAAAAGAAAAAAAAAATGAATAAAAAGTTAGCGTGCATAAATGATATTTTTGACTGTTGAGGAGATATTTTTGATTTTATTAACTGGCGGTTTTAAAAGTAGCTTGTATTCATTTGATTACAGTCCTGGCAATTTGATCAAATTAAGCGGCTAATTTTATTACCCAGTGAATTTATTAAGTGGCGGTTACTGCATTATATGTTTTGAGATTCCTTGAAAAAACGTCCAATTAAATAAATTGGATCATGTGTCAGTTATTAGCATAATTCAAACACAGACATCAGACGGAAGTCCAAATTGGAGATCCTGAATACGCATGGCATTGTAATACCTTTTTACATCAGTCAAGACTTATTTCAACATCAATAGACAATTTTAACCAATTTCATGAAGTTCAAAAACTATTTATTTTGAAACATTACAAAATTATATGCCGCGACAGTCACATACACGCATATATGCAATTTTTGTTTTCAAATTTCATAAGAATTTTACAATTTTGTAATTTTTTTTATCATATTTTGACTCCTAGATTCGTATATTATTAACAGAAAAATAGTTAGTAATCCAGCGACACACTTTTATTTTTTAAAAATATTTGAAATAAAGTGGATCTACGAATCCGGATCCTCAATATCCCATTTGTAATTTTAAATTATTTCTTACTTAGTAGTTTATTTGCATTTATTTGGTATTTTCTCACCTCTCTCCCGTCTTTCTAAATAAATAAATTAATATGCATAATTTATTTAAATGCCAGATATATTACTGTATTTTAAAATGATATATTTTGTATATGAGATATATAGAAGATATATAGAGAAGGTTACCCATCCCCTCAGTTTTCCATTTAAAATTTGTTTGCGTTATCCTGTATGATATAACATGATCGATAATACGTTCTAACAATTAAAAGCACACGTCTCGTATTAAAACTCTTTTGTGTAGACCTGTAAGTTAATTAGAAATACTACGCTAAGGATTTTATACAAAAACAGTACTTATGAAATTTATTACTTACAAACTTTGAATAAACACCATAAAATGCAATAAACTCGCAACAATTGTTTCGGGTCGAAAAAACACACGACCCTATTATATAATAATTCATCAGGCGAACAAAGTAAGCACGAGTGCTGCAGTCAAAGCGGTAACGCACGTGCGTTGCCGCTTTGACTGCAAACAATTACTGCGAGTTTATTGCATTTTATGGTGTTTATTCAAAGTTTGTAAGTAATAATTTTTACAACGCCAGTTTTGTGATGCTTCTTTATTAAACTTATGAAATTTGTTTTAAAGTTAAATTTAATGAACAGTTCAATCATAATACATAATATTTTAAATTATTTCATGAAGCGCAGTAAAAGAAAAAAAATAATAATAATAATCTGGTGTGTCACACACACGTCTTTCTCTTACCCTGAAATTTAATGCTATATATATAGGTTGCAGATTAAGAGGTAAGATAACGAGTACTTTTATGTAAACCTGTGTTAAACAATTCAAATTAGGTTTCGGAAGAGTTTTATATGATAATTAGTTCTGTGAGAGGGGGGGCTACCGCCCCCCTCAAACCCCCGTTTCATTAATGTACCTACATTTATATAGAATTTAATTCGGTTATTAAAAATAATTCTGTTTTCAAAAAATAATTTATTAAAATTATTATTTAAACAAATAATCTTTTATGATAATGCAGACGATTTCCGTATTAGAGAAGTAATATAACACTAAATATCAAAAAAAAAAAAAAAGTTGAATTTATTCTCAATACTACATTAATTTTATTTTTTCTTTTGTTAAAAATGAAAAAAAAAACATCGATAACTTTATTTTAAATTATCGCAGATCGATGGTTCAACCATTCGTTTTACAGGTATTGGCGATACCCATCATGAAAATTTACTCCCCTCGAGGTGGGACTTCCCCCCCTTCAGGAGGAGGAGGAAGAGAGGCTCCTACACACACAAAATGTTTTTCCCAGTTGACTATCTCTATTCCAAAAAAATATATATTCGTTTCATTTGGTTTAGTGCAGTCTATAGATGTTAAACTCTACTTACCTGCAATTTCCCCCATAGACGTAATGCATTTGAATACTTTTGAGTGTCCCTGTACACGAACCATTTGCTTCATCTCAACTAAAAGCTTACTGTAGCATCCCTATATGATGATACACATTTAGAATACCGAGTTTGGAAATTCTCTAACTATCTGTTCTTGAGATATGCTGATAACAGACAAACAGAAACACTGAATGACAGACACATATACAGACAGACACACAGACCATTCGCTAAAAACATGATTTTCGTCTTCAGGGAACCCCATAACATAAAAATATAACAAAAACTCACGTTCGAAAATTTAACCCTAAAACAATACTTTTTCGACCCTATTCGTAAGAGAAAGTAAAAAAGAATTTTTTGTCGATGGAGGGAAATGCACAGACGAATGACGGGAAATATGGAAATCAGAATGCTATAAATCACACGGTTTTGCGATTCACAGCTTACTTCTTATTCCCTCTCATACTTGTACATACATAAAGTTTTAATTTCGAGGCTGACTCGATGGATAAAGTGTTATTGATGAAGATGTTTTACCTCAGCTAAGAATCGACGACTGGAGTTGAGAAATTTAGCGGTGTTGTAATTCGTTTTCAAACTGTAATTTGTTGTGGTGGCAGACACATAGAATAGGAGTTGTATTCTTGTAAACATTTGCATGCAAAGATATAAATATAAATATAAATATATATATATATATATATATATATATATTATGAAAATATGAAAATGTGTTATTATCCCAAGTGCAGCGCAATTTATCGATGGTAATTTATTTACTACTTTTTTCTTTATTAAAGAAAATCCCCCTTCACAAAAGTAACTTTTGGGCAAACCGCGTTCAGTTCTACCAAGTCTTTCAATTTTTAGGAATATTCAAAATATCTACAGACTTATGGACACAAGGTATAAATTAACTCGCTGAAAATAAATAAATAAATAAAATGAAAATAAAATACATTAAAATAAATGAAAAATAAATAAATAAATAAAAATAAATAATAAATAATATAAGTGATATATATATATATATATATATATATATATGTGTGTGTATGTATGTATGTATACATTCGGTAACAAAAGTGTCCGAACACTAGCAAAATTTCCTATGTAAAAAAAGTACACTTCATACGGTTTTGTTAAATAAATCCTTATCGAATTATGTTCTTACACTGACTAAGAACAGGATTCGACAAGGATTTATTTTGCAAAACCGTATGAAGTGTACTTTTTTTACATAGAAATTTTTGCTAGTGTTCGGACACTTTTGTTACCGACTGTATATATATATATCTTATACTATTAAGTAAGCAATATTTGTATATTTCGCTGTTCTCGAAAACGGTAGCTCGGACAGTCACGAGATTTAACACAAAAGTGCCCCCCGAAGGGTCATTGTGCACATCGAAGTCAGATTTTCGAATTTTTGATTAGTTTTTTCTTAATTAATTAAAATGTGAAAATAATAACCTTCTAATTTCTGATAAATAAGCCATTTAAATTTTAAAATTTTATCCATAATTTAATTGTTGCCAATTTTTTTTTCGACAAAATAATAATAATTAAAAAAAAAAAAAAAAACGTACATTTATTTAAAATGAGGAAAATAAATCAGAAAGATTAGAATATAAATTAGAACTATCAGTCGCATCGTTACAAATAAGATACCAAATAAAAGGGAAAATTTCTGTAAATCCGATGCATTAAACAGCTTATCAATCGGATGATTAGTTTTTTCTTAATTAATTAAAATGTGAAAATAATAACCTTCTAATTTCTGATAAATAAGCCATTTAAATTTTAAAATTTTATCCATAATTTAATTGTTGCCAATTTTTTTTCGACAGAATAATAATAATTAAAAAAAAAAAAAAATACGTACATTTATTTAAAATGAGGAAAATAAATAAGAAAGATTAGAAAATAAATTAGAAATATCAGTCGCATCGTTACAAATAAGATAGAAAATGAAAGGGAAAATTTTTGTAAATCCGATGCATAAAACAGCTTATCAATCGGACAATTAGATTTTTTAAAATTAACTAAAGTATGAATTTTAGGTGGCAACAGCAGAAGATTGTATGGAAACCGTTAGGAGAAAAAAAATAAAAAATCTGCTTCACATTAAGTCACATGATTTTTAAGTGGGATTAAAAATTGCAGTTTTCAAATTCTTTTAAATTTTCTCTCAAGAACACAAAAATGTAATACACAGCCTGTACCCCACAAGACCAACTTGCATTTCAAATTTCATCAATTATTTTGGTTAATAAACAAAAGTTATCATTATTTTTTTTCAAATTAAGTTTTATTCTATCTTCGAAAAGATTTATGTGATCATAGATATAATAATATATATAGATCTATCATCCCCATATTATCGTGAAAAGATTTTTGATGCCGAAAAAAAAAAAAGCTTTGGAATCAGCCATTAAGTGGTATTGAAGGAAAAAAGGAAAAAAAGAAGAATGAATTTGAAACTATATCTGGAGCTTTTCATTCACATTTAGTAAATAAATTATTCATGAATTTTATTTGCTAAAACATTCGTGTGTGTTCCCGTGTGTATTCACTCGGGGAAAGAGTGTGTATTCACTCGCCGTCTTTTCCCGAGTAAAACGGAATCACTTTTTTCTCCCCAATGATCAATCTATATATTATTACTATATCTATGTATGTGATACGATACATTAATAATTTGGGTTTTAAAAGTTTTTTTAAATAGATTATTTAAACTCTATGAACCATATTTTTATTTTATCAGTTTTATTAACAGATCCTGCTGGGCGATTTTTTAAATTTTGGTGTTGAAGTACACCGAACGTTTTTCGACAAGAAGTTTAATATAGCAACAGCCATTTTAATCTAATTAGCGCATCAAATATATAAAAACATAAATGATTTATTTTTACACAAAATTTACAGAATAAAAGCAGTTTTAAAGATAGGAAATTTATTTCAACAAGCACTATTTTAAACCTAAAAACCATTAAAAATATAGGCAGAATATAAAGGCTTCTTATGTATAAACAAAAAAGAGTCTGATAAAATTATTAGCAAAATAGTCTTCCCCCCTTTCACAGAAAAAAAAGAAAAAAAAAATCCATCGCTAATATGGCGACAAAAATTCAAAAGCCGCCAATGGAGCGACATAATAAAGTTGTGTAACACGATAATGTTTACCTATTTATTTATTTTTTTATATAATAATCACTATGCTAATTTATCATACAAACAAATAAGCCTCTGTGTGTTACTGCACTTGCACGCTGTCGAACAGAAATAATTGAAAAATTCAAATTAATATTTAAATAAATAAATAAAAATACGTTTAATGGGAAATATATATAACCATAAAAAGATTAGTTGTCTAAAATACGGCAGAAATAGCGCTCATAGCATATTGTTACAAGGGATTAAGTCTTATTGTTACAATGGATTAAGTCTAAAATGGTGACTAAAATTGAAAAGCCGCCAAAGAGAACTATATTAAGGCTGTACTATCAGGTTTACAACCCATGAATTATATATAAATACAAAAAATTAATTGCCTTATGCGACAGACGTAGCCGGTCACAGCATATTGTAATATTTGGCGTGAAATTGCTGTCATTTAATGGTTGATTGGATAAACAAAATAAATATATGAAATAACGTAAAAGCAAATATTATGTTGTCTAAACCCAGTTACATTTGATTCCAGTCCGAGTTACATGTGAACAACACGTATAGTGTTGTTCACATGTAACTGGGATTCAAATATAAAAGGGAAACTCCAATTTTTTCGATACTATCTATTTCGAAACTGTGATATAATAAGCACCTAAATGGAAGCTCATTGGTAAACTATTGTCGCAGGTAATAGGGACAAGCGTCCGAGTTGCAGTGGATGACCAAATCGCTGCCGAATGCAGCAGGGACCTGAAGCGAGCTTTTGAACAATTTCAGTAATTTATTTTATTTTATTTTTATAAAGCTATATAGAAAAGAGTTTCCTTTAAATTTAGTGGCCTGCGAAGCGGGCAATGCCTGCTAGTATATATATAATTAGAAAACATTATTATTTAAAATTTAATAAAACCATTTCGTTTAAGTAAATACTGTTATTAAATTTTGAAAATATTTTACAAAGGGCCATTTGAATGATTATTTAAGAAAATTTGGATATTATCCAATTATTAGCTAAGAAAATGTAAATAAGCACTGTAAATACTTAACGAACAACATTCAAAAAAATGTTTTAAGATTTTTTTCCCCTTAGAATTACGCAAAATCGTATAAATAATAAAAGTGCACACGTATAAATTCCATATAAGGACATAACGGCCCTCTTCACTTATCGTCGCGAGAAGCCCGAGCCAATGTTATTCTATGGGGAATTTTTCTTTACAAATAACTTATTAACTAATACATATTTTTAAATTCTGTTTTCGCATTCAGAAAATTCCCAACTGTTAAATTGACGGACCTTTTTTAAAAATGTATTTTTTTTAATTTTTAATATTTCATTTTGAAATTGCAAAATGAAAAAAATTCACATATTAAAAATTCGTGTTTTGCAGCTTCAAAATAAAATATTAAAAATTAAAAAAATATTTTTTTAGAAAAGGTCCGTCAATTTAACAGCTGGAAATTTTCAGAATGGGAAAACAGAATTTAAAAATTCGTATTAGTTAATAAGTTATTTGTAAAGAAAAATTCCCCATAGAATAACATTGGCTTCTGCTTCCGGTGGCGGTGAGTAAAGCGGGCCCTTAACGAACAAAATTCGAAAACAATGATTTAAGATTTTTTTCCCTTAGAATTACGCAAAATCTTATAAATAATAAAAGTGCACACGTATAAATTCCATATAATGACTTAATGTTAACTGATACAATACAAAAGTTTATCCTAGTGAAAAAAAAAGAGAAGAAAAAGAAGAATAAGCATTTAATTGTCAAAACTAATTTCTCAATTAACAGTCAATTATATTGCTGTTATTGGTAGTATTTTACACACAGAAAACTTATAAGATAAATGTTAGACTGAAATATTTAAAAGAATGATGACTACGTATTTCCAATATTTTACTTTCAATTACATTAAACAAGTATTATTTTAATCTTGCTAATAGTCAGCCGACTCTTTTGACTTACTTTAAAATGTTATTGATTTCTAATTTAGAAGCACAATAACATTTTTCGTCAAAACTTATTAAAAATAAACCAAACTTTATTTGAGAAACATCATTTCAAAATGAATTTTTAATGTGTTTAATAACAATGCTAGAATTATTCAATTTATAATGCTAATGTACAGCCTAATTGCGTACGTGTTATTAATTTCCATAGTATTGACGGAATCATGTGATAATAATTTATCAACGTTCATTTGAAAAAGCAATTTAATAAAATAGACCAGAAGCACCAAGTTGTTTTATTAATGGTTTATGTTAGATTTTACTTATATCGAATTTGTTTCTTAAATAGTAAAAGTAACTTTTAATTTGTTGTATCATTATTTCTTATTTTCTTTTAATTAGCAAATCTCATCATCGAAAAAAATGCAATATGTGACTTTATGCCTATTCATATTTTTACTTTCTGAACACTATAGTGTGGAAAGTATTGTAATCATGTCAAAAATCCGAATTTGAGATTTTGATGTTTCTATACGTTTCGAGGTCCCCTGAGTCCGTTTTCACTATTTTTGCGATGATGTATGTATGTGTGTATGTATGTGAGTGAACACGCTAGCGTCTAAACGCTTTGTTCGAATAAGCTGAAAGTTGGTACGTAAATTGTACGTCACCATAGTACGAACCCTATAGACTTTGGTGAATCTAGCATTTATAGTTTTTTTACAGGCACAAAGAAAAATTCTTTATCATTATGACCTTTGGGGCCAAATTTTTAAAAGTGTGATAGCGTCTAAACGTAAAATTAATCTGAGCAAAAAATTTGTAAACATGTTATAGGTCACAGTTGCACCAACTGTAAAGATTTATGGGGAATTTAGCACTTACAGTTTTTTTACAGGGATACAAAGAAAAATTCTTTATCATTATGCCCTATGGGACCAAATTTTTAAAACTGCGATAGAATCTAAACGCCTTATTCAATTAAGCTGAAAATTTATATGAATATTATAAATCACTGTTGCACTAAATATAAGCATTTTGGTGATTCTACCATTTATTGAATTTCACAGGGACAACACGAAAAATTCTTTATCATTATGAACATGGGCTCAAAATTCAGTAGCGTTAAATTAAACATCGTGTAATATATGGAGCAAAATACTCAAACACTCTATTTTTTTTTTCTCTTTTTTGTTTGTTTAACAACTCCTCTTTCTTTACTTTATCTAGAAAACTGTTAATTACTCAATGTTCGGAAAGTCGAGTGGAGTCACTCCAGATTTTTTATGATAATATTAAAGGAATTCATTTTACTTTATATATTAGATAAAGTTAAAAATGCAGAATGAAACGATAGATTTTCAAAAACTATGATAAATTAAGCTTTATTAAGCGTGCCCTAGAGAAGACTACATATTTCATTGAATAGTAAAACTATATATATTCTATTTTATATATAATATTTGAGATGATGCAAAAATGTATCTTGAAATAAATAAAGCCTTTAATATAAAAAATAAGACTATTGTAAAGGAAAATCTACGAAAACTTCCTATAAATATCACAGAAATTGAACAAAACATCACACGTTTTGAAAGAATTTTTCTTTTCTCGGATCTAAGATGACTTTCTACCATTGGAGAGTTACAAAACAACTAAATATAAAAAAGAGAGGAAATGGGAAAGAGCAGAGCCAAAAGAAAATACTCAGTTAGAAATAGCTGAACAAAGTTCTACGTTTTGTAAAGAATGCAATTTATTGTGACTTTGCAGAAGTTTAAACAATGCTATAAAGTATTATATTAAACACTACAATAAAATATGATATTTAAAGAAATATAATTGAAATATGGAATTATGTTAAAGAAATATTTATATATACTTTTTCCGAAAAAGTTTGCTGAGATACAATAAATTGAAAAAAATTCAGGGGCTCTTTTACTAACTTTTTCTTCTATATATGTTTTTCACATGTCAGCAGTTTACGAAAGCTTATATTGTTAAGAATTTAGTTTTATATAGAATACACACTTGTATTAATCAGTAAAAAATAAATAAATAACAATGAAAAAAGATACACTCACACATACATATTACAATTATTTTTAATTCTAATCTGCATTCAAATAATCGCTCTTTGCTAAATAAAAATATTTTGCAAAACATTAACCCCTAATTTCATAGTTAAAGTTTTCGAAGAATAAAAAATTAAAAAAAAAAAAAAAAAAAAAAAAAAAAAGGCGTTGAAAATTAAACAAAAAGATATAGCATCAGTGATTTTTCAAATATATGATTATTTTAACTATGAATACAATATATGATATGAATATAATATAATGAATATATGAATATAATGTAATATAATGAATATAATATAACATAATGAATATAGGAATACAATATATGATTATTCAAAACTATACTATGCGTTTTTGTGGATTTTCTCTACTGCTACGTTTATGTATAATTTAATAAATTTGCGATAATTAATTTAAGAAACCAAAAATTTTCAAGGCTCAAACATATTAGAAAAGTAAATCTGATTTGATATATGAATACAAAAAATAAATAAAAATAGTAATATAATGAATTTACTTTTTAAATTGGCTTATATATGCCTTGAATTCAGGAAATGAGCTATGTAAAAACGAATGATATAAAATAGAATGGATTTCAATATATATATATATATATATATATTCATTCTCATAATAAATAAATGAAATTGTAATAATAATGAACAAAATTTTAATTACTTTCTTGTGTCTGCGTTTTTCTGAATGTTCAGGAAGGGATCATTTCATTTAATATTTGTAATATACATCTTGCCTCTTCAATACAAAATGACTTCCTCAAACGCTTTTGTTTGTCTCCGAAGAGAATAATCAGAGAATACCGGAATCAAAGATTTATTACTTATCAGATATCGTTACTCAATAAGGAAAAAGTAAATAGTTCTTTTTAGAACTATATACAGACAGTTTTTGTTACATTTCCTGATGTCATAATGATAATATATCAAGGAACGAAAACTATATATGTACAGTCGGTAACAAAAGTGTCCAAACACTAGCAAAAATTCCTATGTAAAAAAAGTACACTTCATACAGTTTCGCTAAATAAATCCTTGTCAAATCCTGTTCTTAAACTGATTAAGAACAGGATTCGATAAAGATTTATTTAACAAAACCGTATGAAGTGTACTTTTTTACATAGGAATTTTTGCTAGCGTTCGGACACTTTTGTTATCGACTGCACAGTCGGTATCAAAAGTAGGTTATTATTTTGCCTGAGCTCTTTTTCCGGGGTTATTTTGTGTTTGTTTATCTCACTGGTTACTATTTAACAAAATTTATTTATTGTGTTTATAACTTTTTAAATCGAAAGTTCTCAAAAAACAATATTTTGCTACACAATAGAGCATGCAGACATATGTTGTATACAGTCCAAATACTAAATAAGGCAGCAACAGCTGACTCATTTTATATGCAATATGCAGTAATTTTATTTTCTAATACCATAAAATAATGAAATAGCGCACCATGATAATAAAGAATAATTTTATTTTTACCAATCCTGTATATGTATATATGTGCTTTATACCGTCAGATATCAGCTTCTAGTAAATTTAGAAAACAACACAAAACATTTTTTTTTCTTTTGCTCATATAATTTTTGCACAAAGTGCCGAAAAAAAGAAATAACAAAAATTAATGTTATCAACGAAAATCTTTATCGATCTAAAATGCAACAACAGTTCTTATGGATATTGATTTCTCTTTCTTAATGCATTTTATTCAAAGGTCGTTCAAGTATCTAAACTTTGAAACTTAAAAGAAATAGAATTTTTTCGATTTACGCATTGAAAAAATATATTTATGTCTGTACTTAAAAATTACTCATATCGATTTCACAATACTTTTGTGCTTCTAAAATTTGATACGATTGCGTTATGAACATTTTTTTTTCTTTTTTAAATAAAGTATTTTTTTAAACAGATAGAAATAGGATCAGCGATTGAAAAAACGTAGAATTTAAGCTGATATATTGATTATTTTAGAAAACCCAATAAAGTGCCTAAAATAAAGTTAATTGATTTATTTGACATTCGATAAATTTTCAAAATACCGAAAATTGAAAACAAGTTTTGGTAAAAATATCACTTTTTTCCCTAAAATAAAATAAACGTTTTTAAATAGTATAAATTTTAAAATTTGTATTAAAAATAGTTAAAAAGAAATATAAAACCGAAATAAATCTGCAATAATTGGTAAATTTGCTATTGAAAAGAAACCTCCGTAAAACAATTTTTTGTTGATGAATTTTCTTTTACGCTAACGTTTCATTCCATCTTTAAACATGTTTTTTTTATTCGAATAACTAAAATTATAAAGTGAAAAAGCTTTTCCGATTATGGTTTTTTTTTTTATATCCATATGCTTTTTATGATTTTTCATTTTTATGAATTTTACTTTGATATATGCGTGTCTGTATGCACTCTACAGGTGACACTGCTATCCTGTGATTTCCTTTTAAAGAAAGGTTATAATATCTGAAGATCTGTTGCGCATAATGGAATAAAACTTGATATGTGAAAATGCAATTATGAAACATTATGGTGATTCAGTCTCAGAATTTTGTTTTATCATTTCCTAAAATTATTACATGTTCATCTTGTTTATCGGGTCATTTTCCGTGGTATAAATTATTTTAGAACAGGTAGTCTCGTTGTGAAATTGATCTTTTTAAAAGCAGTTATTTCTATTTTGTTTCTTTCTTTCTTTGATTCATTCTTTTTTTTTTTTTTGTGCATTTTCTAATTGTAGTAGTTCAAAATTTATATTAAATGATTGAGAATATTATTTGTGAAAAGTTGAATATTTAGATGGGCACAGACAATTCTTTGGCTTAATGCATTAGTTTTATTTGTTTCACCAATATGTTTTCAAAGGAGTCAGCACAAGTTTTTTGTACATCGAAAATAAGAAAACGTTTCACACCCTGTGTTTGTGTCACAGGGTAAAAATTAATAAATAAAATGGAAGCTCATAAAGCTTTTCCTAACAAAAACACAACTTGGTAGATAGTCCTGGTTGTTGGTTTGTTCAAAACAGGTTCAGCTCTTCCCAAACATAACATGAACAGGATGCACCTCTCCATGTCGGAGATCTGTGGAAGCACTGGCTTGACAATTTTCCAGCTACAAAAAGTGAACGAGACTGCTGGCTCACAGAGTAGATTAAAGAAAACAAGAAAAACTTGAAAGAATTCACAGATTTTTGTAAATCTTACTACTTCAAAACTCAAGCATAGAATTCAAAATAAAAATCAATTTTATTCAGTCTTTATTTTACATCACTTCCATAGTGGTTGAGGTGTAGGTGTAAGGGATTAAGGGCAATTGACTGCACTTGGGTCCTCGGAATGCATAAAATGCCCTTCACTGGGGTCCTTGAAAGTATCCTAGCTCGTATTTATACGAGTTTTGGAGAAAAACATGAAAAACTTCAAACGGCTAGACTGACGAGCGTTACCGGGGATCGAACTGGGCACTTCCCGTTTATCAGTTTCCAGAGAAGAACCTGTCCACTTTTTTTCACAGAAACACAAAATAATTTTGGATACTTTGCAGTATAGGCTAAGTAATTGTCTGTTGTACAATCAGTCATGTTTACTGTCCAAAAGAAAAGGAAATTTACATTTATCACAGAAATATACTGCAAATTTTTTTTCTGTTATTACCACAAAATAATGAAAGAAAATGTGCTAAAGTCAAAGGAAACAAATATAAATACCTTACGGAAATTAGTACAATATATATGAGAAATAATTCCTTGATTACTCATATATCTTTTATTAAATCCTTATACAAGAATAAATATTTAGAAAAATGGAAATATTGTAAGCATAAATAATTTAAAAAACGCTGTCATTTCTGGGGATTTTTTTAGATTTAAACTTATTATTACTTTCTTCTATATGTAATATAGAGAAAGTATTGGATTCGCGAAAATTTTCGACCTCCGTTTTTTGACGGATCTACACGTTTTGGGATATCCTGAACACGAATTGATAGTTTTTAGAAAATGTCTGTCTGTCTGTCTGTGTGTCTGTGTGTCTGTGGTTTCGTTTTTTCACCGTATCTCACGAACCAATGAATGAAATCCGACCAAACTTGGTATATAGTTGGACCCTGGCGGGGCACTGTGCTGATTAGATTTGGGGATCAATAGCCCAGCAGGTGGCGATGTGATCGCATTTTATGTAAATTTTTAACATGGAAGTATAGGGCAAATTTTCGTATTTTTCACCGTATCTCACGAACCAATGAATGAAATTCAACCAAAATTGGTATATAGTTGGAACCTGACGGGGCATGGTGCTGCTTAGATTTGGGGATCAATCGAACAGCAGGTGGCGCTGTGATCGCAAAATTTCGTATTTTTCACCGTATCTCACGAACCGATGAATGAAATTGAACCAAACTTGGTATATGGTTGGACCCTGACATGGAATGGTGCTGATTAGATTTTGGGATCAATCGCCCAGTAGATGGCGCTGTGATCGTATTTTATGTAAACTTTTAACATCGCAGTATAGGACAAAATTTCGTATAAATGTACATAATGAGCGTTATTTTAAACTTGTGATTGTAAAATTAATATGAATTATTGATAATAGTAGTAGTTAACTACGAAAAAAAATTTGCGCATGTAGAGGTTCCCTCCCTGAGGGGGGGGTAGATTTTCAAGATGGGTATCTTTCGAAAGATCTCGTCAATACCTTTAAAACGAAAGGTTGAACTATAAATCTGTGATAATTTGAAACAAAGTTATCGATTTTTTTACTTTTAACAACAACAAAAAAAAAAACCTTTTTTTTTTTTTTTTTTTTTTTTTTTTTTTTTTTTGAATATTGTTACTGGTTGAATATGTATTACTTTTAACAAAAAAAAAATTAGAAAAAAAATCGTATTTTTTTTTTTTTTTTTTTTTTTTTTTTTACTAATTGAATATGTATAATAGGAAAATATAGAAGAAAGTCTTGTGGTGGCCACAACATACTAGTTTTTATAAAAGATATATTCTTTCAGTTTATGCATTGTATAGATAAATATTTATAAAATTACTCATAGTACTAGAAATACATTTTGGAATTTCAATTTACAGCTTTTAATGTAATTTTTTTTCTTAATATAATTTTTTTCGTAAGCAAAAATTCAAAAAGAAACTATGAAAATAATATTATTTTAGTTATTGTCCAAGAAAACCATTTAAAAGAATATTTCAACAATTGACGCAAATATATACATAATTAATTAAACAAACTTATTTTAATTTTAAATTTAACTTTAAAGTTTATTAGTTAAGAATTTAAAGAAACAATGTAACTAAATTTTATTTGCTTAATCGTTCAGAAGATAAATACGATTCCCTAATTAACTGTGAATTTAACTGTATTCGGCCTCATGGCTGTTTTTGTGTGTTTAAGATAAATTCGGCGTGTTTTTTCAGACGTAAAGTAAGTTAAACTTAAGTTTTATTAATTATTCTTAGTGTTTAATTTAATTATTATGAAAGAATTGGTGATTGAAGTTAATTAAATTTGTTTGTCACTCTTTCCCTTTTATTTTTTGAGATTTAAATTTTTTTCTTCTTTTAGGTGTTATTGGGTATAGCTTGCTGTGAAGTTTTAGCAATTTGCATAATGCAAGACAGAAATAACACCTGGTTTGCATGCAACATTCATTCTATGCCTTTGAAAAAGCAGTGTTGGGCATAATTAATTAAAAATTAATGGAATTATAATTAAATTACAATTAATTTTTTTTTTTTTTTTTTTTGTCAATCGATTAACAAGTAATTGATTACAAATAAATTGAATTATTACAAATAAATCGAATAAGTAATTCAATATATTTGTAATCAATTACTTGTTGATTGATTGATTGACAGTAAAATAATAATAATTGGAATTTAATTGTAATTCAATTCCCATACAGCACAGAATGTTTCAGTTATGTTGCAAAAACCTTACAATCTTTCAAAAACGTAACACGTTTCAGTATGCTCTCTGATACCTTTCTGAAACATTCGCCCTTTTTGATTTTCTATCTGTTAAGTGATTGTAACGTTTCTGTTACGTATCTGATTTTTTGTTACGATCGCGGACATTTCTACGTTTTTGAAACAAATCAGAAAGTAATCTGAACGGTTTTAAACGTTTCGGAAGGTTTCATAATGTTTCAATGTTATATGATTGTTACGTTTCTGGTATATTTTGTGCTGTTAGAGTGGTAATTCAATTACTTTTTAATCATTTATGCTCAAGAATGTAAAAAAGGTAATGAAATTATATGTTTCAATATAAGGATGCTTAATTTTCTTTTCGTAATCTTTATTCATATTTTTTTTTTGATACTTCATGTGATAAATGGTTTCATCTAATTCAATGCTTGACACGTTTTTGATGTATATATATATATTTATATGTATGTATGTATATTTGCATTTGTTGAATGGTTCAGCAAGAACTTCAATGGTTTCATTTCTTACTTCTTTCAATATATACACAGTCATTTTGCCTTTTCCTGAAACTTTTCTCTTTTCCATTACATTTATTACGTGAATAGCTTCGTTTCTATTTGATGGGGGTAAGTGAACCACTGAATTCTCTTGGTGAGCTGTACAAATCTGACTAAAAATTTCTGCTTGTTTTAGAATTTGCTCTTGATTCTCAGTGATATTTCCACTTTTTTTCTTCAAAGCTAGAATTCATTGCTTATCAAGCATCAGATATTTCTTTGCAGTCTTTAAACCTGTATTTTTACATAGTTCTGAAAATTCAACCTTTGCAATAATATTTTCCTTGTTGTTTTTCATTTTTCTTCTTCTTCTTCTTTTTTTTTTTTTTTACATAAGCTGTCTTGTGTTTTCCGTCATTTTCTTAATAGCTTTATCTTCTTATAAACGAGCAATATTTTATGATGTTACTAGAACAACACTGACAAAATTCACCGTGAATTCATTGACGTCTTCGGTGTTCTCAAATAGCTGAACCCGGCAGAACGGGGCCGTGAAACGTAACATGAGGACGGGCGTGGGGTGTCAGCGCACCCCAAACATATTAACTAACATAAATGCGAAAAAAATCTTTAGAATTCAATCTGTTTAGGAAATTCACAATATTTACACCCTTTCTCGTGAAAATAAATAACGGAAATGTTCAATTATCGTTAACGTTAAAAATTAATAGAAAATAAATTAAAAGCACTCAACTTTTTCCTCCTTATTTGAAAAACTTAATTTATCCCATGTGGCGCACTTAATTATTTTCTTTACAATATTTATTATAATAAAAATGATACATTACTGTGTATAAGAATACTGAGACATTAATTTTTCTAATAATTAGGGTGTTTTCCTAATAATTAGTGTGTATCCCACTCCCAGGCCAGCCGATTGGCTGTTTAATATTCTCAATAGAAAAAGCCTGCTTTCTAAACTAAATAATATATTTGAATTCCTTATGAATATGACTAATCTCACAGATTAATCTCACATCTGCTTGCTCTTGCTTTAAGCCACTTGCTCTGCTTGCTTGTCACTTTTACAAGCCTTAAGCCACTTGTCACTTTTCTACCAGCATAGAACATGCCGCTCCTTGTCGCGTGAGAGACCTGTCTCTAGCGGCTTTGGTATTTTTTTTTTTTTTAGAGTTTAAATAAACTCCGGAAGAGGGGCCTAGCATAGCTGGAATCGCTCGATACTGCTCCTAGAGCGGTGAGCGGTACCTCTTCCCTGTTAAATAATTAGGGTGTCCCATTTGCATCGCCCCTTGTCGCGGGTTGGCTAAGCCAGGCGATGCATGATGTAATTTTTTTTTTTTTTTTTTTTTTTTTTTTTTTTTTTTTGATTTCTCAATAAAAGTTGGAGCAGCTCACGTGGATTTTCCTAGAAGCACTCAACACCGCTCTTCGAGCGGTGAGCGGGGGCTGCTCCTTGTTCAATAATTAGGGTGTATATGGATCAGAAACTTTAGATTTTTTGTAGTTTTTACATATAGCTTCAATTTCTGAGTGTTATATAAGAATGAAAAAGAGTCTGAATTTGCCGTGTTCATACGCTCCGCACGGAGGTTGACCTTGGAGGCAGGCACTGAACGATCCGACCACTTCTGTTTATAGAGAGACAGCAGATGAAAATTTCCGGGCATGGGGTGTCAAAACACCCCGCACCCGTTCTGCAGGGTTAAATCTGTGTTTTAATTCCAGCTGGAGCTCTTGATTTCTAGCTTTTAGAAGCTGGAATTAAATTTTCTTGTTTCAAATTTGCACCAGTTTCTGTCTTACTAATGCAACCTGGAACTTTACCTTGCAACGTACCAGTCTGCTATCACTACCAGAGTTAAACTATATTATCACTGTACAAACAGTAAAAGTGTATTTATTGTAAGTTAGAAAATAGTGAATATCACTTGTTCCTCCATTGGGACTCCTCCATGTCTCTTTCTTCTTTGGGTTCTTTAAAAAAAAAAAAAATTCATAACATAAAACGTTTTACATTCTGCAAAATGTTTCAGAAGGAAAGTTTTTCATCTGTAAATTTTGCCTGTTTTAACTTATGCTTCGGAAGCTTGGACATTAAAACATAAATCTATACAGAAAACTTCAAACAACCCAGAGAAGCATGGAGAGATGCATGTTAGGATTCTCTCGAAGAGATAAAAGGCGAAACACTTGAATTAGGGAGAAAACCAAAATTATTGATCTTACTTCTAGAGTTAAAAAGTTTAAATGTAGCTGGGCTGGACAGCTTACGAGAAGATATGAGGATAGATGGACCACCAAAGTTCTATTTTGGATATTTAGAGATAAGAAAAGAGCAACGAAGAGGCCACCATACAGATGGAGAGATGAAAATGTGAAGTTTGGAAAAGCATAATGGAGAAAAATCGAAGAAAACATGGCAGATTGGAATCATCTAGGAGAGGCCTATGTAACCATTGATGTATTCTGTGTATCAAAAGTGCATTGTAGTTCTTATACACAATAATATATATAATTCTAATGAGATATAGTTATTGTAATATTTGAATGTGTTTTATAGGCCCTGAGATATAAATAAGTTTTATTTCTGGGAATGTAACTTCTTATAAAGACATTGCGCTCCATTTTGCAATAAACATGTAGGAAATTTGATTCAGACGAATAAATTAGTGTAACAATATTTTTTCTGGTGTAAATTATTATACTTTTCGGTTGCAATCATTCAGGTCATTTAACATTTTATAGAAGTAAATTGTCATTGTGTTTGGGATGTGAAACATTCCTTTTAGGGAACATTTACTGCAGCACTTTGTTTAAATATGCTTCCGTATACTCAATGTATGTAAGTTTTTCTGTAACTGAAACATTTAATATTTTATCGAAGTAAATTGTCATTCTGTTTAGGATGTGAAATATTCCTTTTATAGAACATTTACTGCAGCACTTTGTTTAAATATGCTTCAGTATAGTCAATGTATGTAAGTTTTCCTCTAATGGAAACAACTGCAGTAAAATGATTCCTCCTTTAGTTTTACCATTTTTATTTTATTTTTTGTTGAAAAGGAATAGGTGAGCCCATAAAATGGCGTGTACACATCTTTATTTTTATTTAGTTCATGTTATGCAATAAACAGGTCCTCATGTTGGCCAATTTAGCCATCAAATGGAAGAGTTTCTTAAAAAAAAAAATACATGTGTGACACTTTAATGTTTTCTCTTTAAGCTATTATTTTTGGTATCGAGTAAAATGCCTTATTATCTTGAATGTTATCATATAATCCGTTGCGAAAAGCATAAAGTTATATTAATGTATCACCCATCATGTAGCCACTTCTTTATTAGTTTTGAATGTTTCATTTGGACCAATCTATACTAGTTAAATCCTCAAATGTTATGAAATGTTTTATTTGTGTTTAATCTATATTTGAATTATAAATAAATATTTCAAAAAAAACTGTTTTTTTTTTTTTTAATTTCAAGTGCTTGTATATATTTTATAAATTATTATTTACATATGATTTTTCAGAATCATATAAAAAGTTGTACTTATAAATGACATTAAAAGCATAATAAACCAATAAAGCTATAACGTTTTCGTAGTTTTTCGATGAAAAACTACTATTATTATAGTTTGAATTATTATTATTATTATTATTATTAATATTATTATTATTACGAAAATGTGTCTTTCCCCTTAGTAATATAAGTAGCTGAATTTGATATTATAAAAGTATTATATACTTAAATAATATTAACTTTTAAGACATTTCATTACGTGTACTATGTAAATATTGTATTTATCACATGCATTAAGTTAAAATTTCTTAAAGTAACAGTTCTTATAAAAACATTGGTAAAAACTGCTGCAAAATACTAATTCCTTCAACCACAAAAATCTTTTTAATAAATTACAGTTCTTATTTCAAATATCATAACATAAAAAATTGTTAATTCAATATTTGGTAAAATTAGGTTATTGAGTAAGTACTATGACGTAAGACATTTTTTTGAAATTTTTATTAAAGAAATAAAAAATAAAAATAAACTAACGCTCAATTTTAAGAAGCCCAATTTTAAGCCCAAAAAAAGAAAAAACTCTGTACAAAGCAGAATTTAATTCAGAATGACAGGACTTTTTTAAAAGTCTATTCTTTCACATACAAATTTGTGGTAAATGTGTTGCTTTCCATAGCATTTTTTAATGGATTATAAAACAATTCACCTGTAAAATTAAATATTTGGAATTTAGATGTATCTATTTTGTATCTATGTATCTCTGTATTTGTGATAGTTTTAGTCCATTATTGATAATAAACTTTAGTAATTTAAAATATTAATATTTTTATAATGCATTATGCTATATTATACGTTTTTGTTTAATTTAACGTTTCGCTCAGTAAAAGATTTTTTTATTTCAAGCTTGAAAGGTAAAATTTAAACAAAGTTAATTAAAAAAAAAAAAAAAAAAAAAAAAAAAAAAAGAGTAATAATAATTTTTAATGAGTAAATCAGAGCTGCTATTTCTCATAATCCCATTTTTAACCGAAAATAACATGAAAGAAAAGTTTCATGTAAAAGATTTGATAAAACGAGATCGGTTGTACTTTTTCTAGGAATAAATAAGTCTATCGATAAAATATTTCCAATTTAATAAATATTATATGTAAAAAAATGTCATGTATACCGTTTAGAGCTTAATCGAATCATACTAAAACGTCGATACAATATTAGTAAGAAGATCAATAAAATCAATGCTAATATTTTGACATATTTATTCTTTGATTTAATTTTCACAAAATACATTTTTAAATATTATGAAAAAAATGGTATGTTTTAGTAAGAATTTGTAATGGTTTATTCAAATTAAAAAGATAATAATTAATTAAAAATGAAAAAAATCAGAAATCTATTTTTGTTTTTTAAATAATGAATATAAAATTCTATATAATACAGAATTTAATTTAGTACGAAAGGACTTTCTTTAGTCTTTTCGTCCATATATTGGCATGGAGTAAATATCGGTTTGTATCTTCATTTCTCGAAATTTCTTTGGTACAACTTTAATAAAAAACACCCTTGGCGGCACTTAAATGTTTGTTGCCATTTTGGCGATGAATTAAATTGGCAGTTGCGTAAGTACATATATCACGATGATCGTGTAATTTCTATATTTGTGTGTGATACTGTCGTATTTATATAGAATATAATTAATTATCTTGTTCTCTTTTCAAATATATTGAATATGAAAACGCAAACAAACTCAGTAATTGAATTGTTTAAATATATTTTTTCCAACCATATTTAAAAAAAATTCATATTGTTTAAAAATGTCTTATGTAAATTAGACTTAAATTACTAACAGTTTTAACTATTTCGCAGCTGTTGGTTTTTCTTGGGATAGTTACAAGAATGATAATGCAACTAAAGACTAAAAGAATTGAAGCTTCAGATTAAATTTCGAAAATAAGTCCTTCTGAACACAACTAAGATATTTCTTGTAGATTATGCTCATGCGTAAACGTCAAAAATCAATAAGAATGTTCACAATTTCAGTTCAGATGGTAACTTCAATTAATTATACATACAAAGAACATTTAGAAGTCTGCGGGAGTTAACTGTCTCTGTGTGATGAAATAATTCATTACATTATATTAGGATAGCTGATATATTTATAATTATTTTGAGAAAATCCACGATACATCATTATTCAAAAATACAGTTTGAAATTAATTTTCTAATAAATTGCGCAGATTCTGAGAATAATTGTGTGATATATTTCGCAATTAAAACTATTATAATTACTGCTTTCATCAATATAATGGACTTTTTTTAAGGATACGTGCTAGCATTCTACATAAGGTACTTTTCACATCATTTATATCAAATAACAACACATATTTTTTGTTAATTGTTTGAGTCTGAAGCTTTAAAAAATTTTTTTCACAAGTACTGAGATCTTCGTTTGTGTCAAGTACCATTTAAATTTTGAATAATTAAGGCCTTAAAATAATATATTAAAAAAATGCCTGAAAGTGCTACAAAGTATTAATATGCACTAACAGAAAAAAAAATAGTATTTATTTAGGGCTAATCTTGATAATTTTCTTTCTTATGACAGGAATTTATTAGAGAAAAAATTAGCGTAAGACAGAAAAAGTAACTACTTATGACGCTGACCTCCTTTCATTTCGATATTTTTATCTGATGGTTTCTCATTTAAATAGCATATAAGCAAATACTGTGTTCTTTTTTCAAATATCTTGAATAAGAAAATATAACATAAATCTTTTATATTTCTACTTAAACTAATAAATTTTGTATTTATACATATTTCACGATGTTATATTTAAAGTCAATAAAAGCAACATTTAAATATATGTATATATATATATTCATTTATATTAAATTATTTCTGTGATTACAATTTTGAAAAAAAATCTTTAGAATGTTAAAGTCTCCTTGTGGAATTGAAGACACAGTAACATAATAAAACAAAGTATACGTTTCATAATACCTTTGATATATGAAAACAAATTAAAAAAAATATTTTAGATTCCTTAAAAATTATTATCACATACAGAAACTATAGGCTTTTAGTTCTTGAATTTTATTGCTTTAAAAGTGCCAAAAAATAAAAATATTAAGATATGTTTAAAATATTTAATAAGTTTCTTTTCTGTATTTTATTTACATCTATACTAATATATAAAAAGGAAAAGTTTGTTTGTATGTTAAAAGTAATCTCTGGAGCTACTGAACCGATCAAAATTTTTTTCCCTAATCAAAAGCTACACTATCCCTGGTTACTATAAGCTATAAATAAATTTGATAAAATAATTTTTTTGTTTGAAATTTCAATAATTTAATTAAAATCCCCGAAAAAGGGTAGGAAAAAAATGAAATATTAAAAATCTAGCTGGTGTTACTAGAAAACAAATTTTTACACATTCAATCTTTTTAAAAAAATTTTAAATTAAAAGAAATAGATTTATGCGTAAATAATAAAATTGATATAAAGCTTTGTGTAACTTGAACGGTGAAATTGACGACATTATAGCTTTAAAAGTATTTCTTTTTGAAATCATATAATTATTCGTGGATGTTCTAATTATCAATATTTAACCCTTTCATGGTCATGAACGTGTATACACGGTCAGAGTTTTTTACTTCTGAATCATTTATTCATTGCTACGAATTTGCTAAATAGAAAACAATCAGTTTCTCGGTATTCCTGATAAATTTGTAATATTATTAGTACTTAATGACTTAAAAATATATAAAACACATCCCTCTAAAATGGCTTCGAAACGAAAAAATTAAAAATGGCGTGACCATGAATGGGTTTTTCAGTCTGTCTGTCTGTCAACTATATCCAGAAAAACTACCGCACTTATACAGATAACATTTGGCAAGCAGAGGGTCTGTAACGTTTCCCTGTGCATCTCGAATCCGGATTTTGAAATTTTTAACTAAGAAGAAAGTTATTAATTAAAATGTTTCAACGTATTTAACTCTATTAAATTTCTCGACATTTTTCTTTGTGCTGTAATTTTAGCCTGTTGCCAATAAAATAAAACGCTTACAACATTTTATTTCACCTTTTCCCCTACCATTTCTCTACACGTGAAAAATTATTTTAAAAAAACAGCAATAGGGACACGGACCTCAGTAAATAAGATTATGCTGAAGGCAGTGGGTACCCGAAGTAAATTTTTTAGTGATTTCAATGTTTTTTTTTTTTTTTTCTTAATTCAGGTTTTTATTTATAAAGCGAAAATACAGATTCTTTTTTATTATTATTATTTTTTCATTTAAATATAGTGACCAGCGAAGCGGGCAAAGCCTGCTAGGTTTTTTTTTTTTTTTTTTTAAATAAATATATATATATATATATATATATATATAGGAAAGCATTGGTAATATTTTTTTCTGAATAGTGACGCTATATAAAAACAAATTAATTTATCACATGTATTAAAATAAATATGTTTTATCTTTATTTGAAGATATATTGATATTTATTTTCTTTCATAATTTTATTCATAATTTTATTGTTTGCTTATTGAAAAAAAAAATAACAGATAAAAAATATTATATTCGTATATTTTTTCTCTGTCAAACAGCTAATTAACGTTGAGTGGCTCTTTTTATTTAACAAGGTTCTACGTTATTAGGAACAATATATTTCTATCGTTTCTTATGAAGCAGTAATTAGTTGTAAATTAATAATTTGAAAATAGGAACATTGGAAATTAAGTGAAAGTTGAAATAAGTACTGCCACTCACAATCACTAAAGTGCAGCTATTTCTAATTTAATTAAACATTTCATTTTAATTACTCTAAGTACTTTCATAAGCGTTACGAATAAGATACAAAAAAAAAAAAAAAAAAAAAAAAAAAAGTCATTTAGAATTCTATATTTTAAATATCCAAAGGTAATAAAGAACTTTTTTTATTAAATTTTTTTTCTAGTGTTAAATAGATATTTTTTAAATGCATTGACTTTAAATGGGAATGGAAAAAAATAATTAATAAAGTAATTATACATAAAAAATTATTTTATTTTAAATACATGTATCAATTTAACCCATTTTTTTTTTTTTTTTTTTTTTTTTTTTATAATGTTTCAAGTTGCTTTAACGAAAAATCACTTTTATTTTATGATTAGATTTTTAAAATATTTTATTGAAAGAAAAGCCTGTTTTAATACATTTTTTTTTTCAAAAACTTATAAGTTTATCTTACAATTATGATAAAATATGACATAGATAGACGATGCATTTAACTGTACTTTTTTTAATATTAGCTGCTTTTAGGGATTAGCTATTTTGCAAACTTAAAAATTATTTCCATGAGAAACGCCCACTTTTTGACGCCTGACATTTGATTACTCTGGTTTGTTTTCTTAAAAAATGTTGACGAAAGAAGTGACAGACACAATCCGAATATTTTCGCTTAGTGAAAAATCTTGACTACTATGGCAAACTGTTGTTAAAAGATTCTTGCTGCCTTCTTCCAGGGAAATACAATCAGACTATTCCCTAACAGCATAAAATGTTTCAGAAATGTAACAGTCATATAACACGGAAACATTTTAAAAAATTACAGAAACGTTCAATTAGCTTTCCGATTACTCTCATAAACGTAAAAATGCCCGCGATCGTAACAAAAAAATCAGGTACGTAACAGAAACGTTTCAATCACATAACAGAGAGAACTTAGAAAAAGAGCGAATGTTTCAGAAAGGTATCAGAGAGCATATTAAAATACGTTACGTTTTGTAAAGTTTGTAAGCATTTTGCAACATAACTGAAACATTCTATGCTGTATGGGTACGTGTACCCTGAAAAATCTTACCATAATTAATTCATCTTTGACCTCTTGAAACAGACGTGTTGCATTAAACACTAGGCTCATTCTGTACCTACTGACATAAAAAAAATATTACTATTAAAGAATTTTATCGCTAAAATATAATTCAATACATAATTTAAAAATTAAAAAAAAAAATGCAAATAAGTAAGTATTTAATTAATTAATAAAATTTTTTACGATGCCAATTTCACAAAATACTTTATATGTTCATCTATCATGAAAAACAATCTTTTCCTTTTACGAAAGATATCATTTTTCATAAAATTCATAAAATTCTACGCTAATTTCACAAAATATTTTATCTCGTTCAATTTTGACATGTCTGTTATTCATGACTTTATTTTCCTTAAATTTTAGCAAACAAAAGACAACTGACAAACAAAATCAAAAACCTATTTACTTAATACCTAAAATATGTATATATATTAAATAAACTTAAATAATTTATTATTGCTAAAGTTAAAATTGTGTATATCTTTTTACAAATGAATAAAATCAATCATGCTTATAGATTGTATAGACTAAAACGCACACTTTTTTATTTAAATTTTTATCTTTCACAAATAATTGATTTTTACATTTGAAATATTTAAATGATAAAGGATAGTTATTCAGCTAATATAATATTTTTGGAATAATAATTTTCCAGCAGTAACTATAGTAAATATTGAAAATGTTTTAAATAATTTTCAGCAGTATATATTAAAAATATTTACTGTTGAAAAATAGTGAAAAATAAAACATATAATCTTGAAAATATTTACTGCTTTATTTTTCCCTTTAGCCTGTAAATAGAATTTGAACCACCTGCATTCTGAAACCTACCAATCTGGAAAAAATAAGTAATTGTGAGTAATTAATCAAACAGGAAGAAAGTGATGGATAACAAATAATTTGTAAGATAATAATAAAAATACTGTTACATTTTCTGAAAAGTTACAATTACGGTAATAGTAAAATGACCGTACCCTAACAGCACAAAATATTTCAGAAACGTAACAGTCATATAATATGGAAATATTTTAAATATTACAGAAACGTTCAGTTAGCTTTCCGATTACTTTCATAAACGTAGAACTGTCCGCGATCGTAACAAAAAAAATCAGATACGTAACAATAACATTTCAATCACATAACATAGAGAACATAGAAAAGGGCGAATGTTACAGAAAGGTATCAGAGATCTTATTAAAATGTGTTACGTTTTTGAAAGTTTGTAAACATTTTGCAACATAACTTATAACATAATGCTTTTAGAACAATTTGATATATACTACGATATGTATTATATCTTATTGAAAATTCGTAATAAATCGATGAAATTACTATTAGATCTAAATACTTGAAAAAATTAAATGGTTTAGTTATGATTTTGTTGCGAAAATTTCTACAATAAAAATTTTTGGATTTTTACTTTGAACAAGTAGATTTTTCATTAACCAAAATTACACAAAGAATTAGGCTTACACAAAATCAAAATAATTGATCAGTTTGAACTTCATTGATGACATCATCATATTTCGAAGTGGAAGCTTGGATTAATATATTCCTGGCTGATTTTGGGGCCGCGGTATCCCAGTCGGTAGAGCTACTCACTCTTTAACATTGTTAGAAACTCTTAATATAAAGACCTAAAATTCTTAATTTAAAAAAAAAAGGTTTATTGCAGCAGTTTCAATTTATAGTCCTTAATGCACCTGAATAATTTTGTGAATAATTTTATTATTCTCTTTACAGCTCGTTTCAGTTCTGAAATCAGTATTTTTAAACATTTTATTTTATCCCAGTTCATCTCCTGTACAAATTTATCTTAAATCGATTAGTCCAGTGGATTTAAATCCTTTTTCATCAGTAAAAAGGATTCTCTTAGTTTAACTTTTTCTGAAATTGTGCCGTACCCAATTAGCGAATTTGATTCTTTTCTGCTTTTGGGTTTCTCTAAGTTTAGGTTGTATTAGTTTTCTGTAAGGTCTTAATACAATGTCATTTTTAAGTATTCGCTGTAAGATGGTTTTGATACTTTCAGTTCCCTAGCAAGTTTCCACATGGATATGTTCTTCTTACGTGTCAAGCGACTCTTCACTTTTTGAATCAGATTTTTGGTGCGGACAATGCGTGGACAGTCTGGAGGTTGAGATGTTTTAATATTGTCATCTTAATATTGTTCTTTCTAATCATATTACACCACTTAAAAACAGTGGATAACTTAAAACAACTTTCAAATGACGAAGTATTTTGCTTCTGGATTCTCCACTTTTGAACTTGGAAAGTACCAATTTTTGTACTTCTTTGCTCTTCATACTATTCTGTAGTTGCAATGTAATTTTTGCTTTTGAGTTGTTGCAGAGATTTTACCAATGTAATTGGGAATCTATAAAAAACGCATATGTCTATATATAATATAAAATTTCCATGTATACATACAAATAGTAGTAGTCCATTTTATTTTTGTGGGGCCCTGTAAATCTTAATGTTAAGTATTCTATATGGATGATTATATTTATATGAGTGAGTGATATCCAAATGAATTTTTTTTTCATTTCCGTAATCTGCAAGGAAACCACTCCAGATAAAAAAAAACGAGCAAAAATAATAGAAATTAATGATCACCATATACAGAAATTTATTCAACAGCTTTACGCTAATAAAGTTTATTAATAGAAGCGAAAAGCAATTCGAATACTTTTCTCTCACATATTTGTGATTGAATGAGAAATAATAATTTTAATATTATTTTATATACTGTAATAAGTTACTTTTTATATTATTGTGCTTTTGTTATTAATGAAGGAAAAAACGACTAATCATAAATAAATATGAAAGTTTTATATAAAAAAAATCAGAAAACATCATAAGTTATACTCAATATATATATATATTTTAATATTTATAAATAATATATAACATTACTTTTTAATACATTCTGACATTTAATGTACGAGAAATATTTTATTTAATTTTATTTTCTTCAATCTTTCTATAAGAAGAAGAAGAAAAATAAAAAGGTTTTAAATTTAAAGGAATTAACGAAATTTTATGCAAGTTTTTGAGACATTTAGAATAAGTTTATTTTATTTTTAAACAATACATGATTTTTATTTTAAGTACTGCAACTAAATAAAAAATTAACAGTGTCTAGCCACTCTTCATAATAGCAAAATTGATTACTTTTGTTACATATACATTACATCAGACTTCCTGCTATGTTTTTGACAACGATCACTGGTGTGTTCATAAGATTGAAAATGCTTCATGTTTAATCATACATATATAACTACTGTAAGCTTATTAGCCACTCCCCGCGGATTTTTTTATTCGCTATACAAAACTACTCCATTTAATCGATTAATAGGTAGATAATTGATACACTTATTAATCAGGACAAAATATAGCTAACACCGTATATTTTTAGCTCAATCATATAAAAGGTACAAAATATATATTTAATAAAAATCTCATTTTCTTTTGAATTTCTTAAAAAGAAAAAAAAAAAAAAAACAATTTCAAGACAGAAAAAAAAAAAAAAAAAAAGGTTAATTCTCTCAAAAATAAAAAATATATATTTACATGCTAATAATCTATATGCATATACTAGCTGTAAGTTTGTCAGTGAATCTGTGCGGAGTTTTGGTTAGCTTACAAACATACACATACAATTTATCGCTACAGAAGTTCGTATACTTTTTAAATGGGACAAAATTACGCTAGCGTCGTATGTTGTAGCTCAATAAAATAATTGATTCAAATGACATTAAATAAAAATCCCATTTTAATTTTAAAAATTAAAAAACAAAACAAGTTGTCCAAAGGAAAAAAAATTGCTTGCTTAATTTTCCGTATATATATATGTATATATATATATGGAAATGAATAATAAAATACATTTATTTTTATAGGGAAAAAGTATAAACGATTTTTTTTAATTTAAAATAATTGTTCTTTTGTTGCTTTATTCGTTTATTCGTTTATTCATTTAACTTAAAATTAATTATGTTAATTATGTTAAAGTTTGGATTTTGCTGCGATAGTACATTTAGTGAACCATTTCACTGTTTTCTTTTTATTCCATAAGATTTCTCTTCTCAGTTTTAACGTTTAAATAATTTCGATAATGAAACTTAACAGTCACATAAATAATTTAAATCTTTTAGTATTTGTATACAAATAAAGAGGTAATGACTCTAATAAAAACTTTCCTTCTTTTTTACGTAAAAGCTTCTGCTGAAAAAAAGAAACGCGACTCAAAGAAAATTACAAAGATAATAACAGCGAAAATCTGTTCAACAGCCACAGGTTAGAAGAAATCCAGGAACAAATGAAAGCTAGACGCATTGCTAAAAGTAAATTATGCTGCAGATGCTCAACGGTCTCATATTCCATAAGACATGAAGGAAACGCTATTTTCGAATTCAAGATGATGGGAGACGGCATCTAACATATTTCTCTTAAATGTTTGATGCTGCATATAGAAACTTCTAAGCGTCTTTGTGTTTATGCTCCTTCTGGGGGAAAAATTATATATATTGTTGCGTACTTGGGGGTTCGTGAGTTGTCCTAGAATGAAAGGCAAAACTTACAAAAATTCAGTAATTTATTCACAGAAAGTTCCAGAGAAATACAGGTCTATAAACCAGGTATCAGCTTCAATTCAATCAATAACACAGCTTGAACAACAGCTGTCAATAGTAAATCCACAGTACAAACTGTATAGCAATAACACTTAAGGCAAGACTCTTTCAAAGAGGCTCAAACAATGCAAGCATTAGCGAAGCTGGCTGAGAACTGAACTGACTCTGACTGGCCTTGGCGAAGAAAACAGGCTTATATACTGTTGCATGGAATCCAGATTTTTCGAGAAAACTCTAGAAAGTGGTCAACCAATCAACTTACAGCTTCCATATTTGGTATATCCCATGTAAGGATTTTCTCGCCAAGGTCGCCAAAAAATCGCCAAGGTGGGGAAAAGTCGCCAAATTTGGCGCCAAATCCATTACCTGCCTTATTGGGGCTTTTTAATGCGTTTTTAAGGGAAAATAAGGCTATTTCAACGCTAAAACGACTAGAAATGCACAAAATTATCATTTTATCAACTTACTGATAAAACACAATTATTTACAATTTTGTAACACTATATATAAATATACCTTGTTTACATAAAATTTCTACAGATCCGTCAACATGTTTTATCAATCTTTTTGGTTGAATTTGAAATATTTTTATTCAAAACTTTCAGTTTCAATATAATAAAGCTACAAAATCTTTTATTCTTATTTATTTTGATTCTGTCTCGCACTTTCTTTGTTCTGTTCATTCTTTCAATCAAATATTTTATAAGCGCTACTTCAATCCGGGAGTGCCGGTTAGACTTGCTTTTATATATAAAAGGGAAAAGTTTATACTTGTATTTTTGTAATTTATGATAAGTGCTTACAAAACAATCACAATTAATTTATTTTAACTATTTTAACTAACACTATGAATTTTTTTTTTTTTTTATGCTTTTAAATTTATCTGGGTTACATTTAATTAATGAAATAGTCAAAAGCATATATTTCTTAATATTTTAGTTTAGAAATGCATATATTTAGAAATCAACATAGTTTTGAACTGTTACGCTTTTCAAAAAACTAAATCGACTTTAGATGTTACACTTCAAATTTAGCTTTCTTTAGACTTAGTATAGAATATTCATTAGCCACTAAGCTTAGAAAAATAATCGTCATAGAAATGAATAATGCATAGAATCTATTTCCTAGACTCATCTATTTGTGGCGATTCAATAGAAAAATCATTCCGTTTGATTTATGTGAGTTTCTTTCAGCATCCACAACATAAAATGTTTGTAGCAAAATGTACTTATTTATCTCCATAGAGAATAATCAGGTATGTTACGAATAGAAGATGGACGACCTGTCAGATTTTGTTACTGCTTCGTCTCAAAAGTAAACGAAGATTACGTCTCTGTTTGTAATTGAATATGTTACGATTTCTGTTGTCATTGTAATCACGAAATACTTTATTAAAAAAATTTAATTGTGTCATAAATGGAAAGAAAGATATTAACTATAATTTAAAAATACTTCGATATTAGTAATAATCAAAATTATTTTCTAAATAAGTATAGTTCTTTTTACATAAATAATTTAAAAAATTGAGGAAAAGTATATACATTTTTTTTTCTTTTAATGAGATTATTTTCGTTGTAATAATATATACTTAAATTTGAAAATCCATGTACTCATTTTTGAGTATACGGACATGCTCAAAAATTTGATTGACCAATAAGAATCCTAATATCCCCCTGTTTCACATCTCAGTATACTCAAAAATGAGTACAGGGGTTTTCAATTTTAAGTGTATATTGTTTCGGAGCTATTTTGAGACAATTTTGCTAATTTTTAAGAAGTCCTTTTTGACAGTGTACTATCTTAACAGGATTTCGATCACGGAAATGTTTCGGCATTCCTGATTCGCTGTTTCTTTCACTATCTCTTCTGACGTCATGTCATACACAAGAAAAAATATCCTTGTCTTAAAGATTTTATATTTTTAAAGCCAAAATGTTTTTCTTTACAGAAACAAATCGATCATTTTCATTTTCTAATATAGTTGAATGTCATTATTATGCGCCGTAATATTAAAATTTAAGAGATTGCAAAAAAATAGGTTAAGAATTCGGTAAATTAAATAATACTCAATGAATTAAACATATTTTAGTCGAAGAAATTACACATTAATATTTTTAGAGTGCTAAGTGAATGATTTACAACATATAAGGCAAAATTTAAAACATCCTAATAAACAGAATGTGTACCATAGGCTTCAATGAACACACTTTGAATTTGAATTATTATTTCAAGAAAAGATTAATTGCTCATTTTTACTTTCCGAGCGTGCATCATGTAAGAATTATAATCATTAAAAAAATAAAGAAATAATAAAGAAAGAAAGGGAAAAGAAAGAAATAAAATTATTATGAGACTTTGAGAGATATGTATCGATACATTTTAAGGTCCCCTGAATTCATTGCTGCCATTTTTATGGTGGAATTATGTATGTGTGTAAGTGAACACGATAATGTCTTCACGATTTGACAGATTGAATTGACAGTTGTTTGGTGTGTTATAGGTCACCATCGCACGAACTACATAGATATTTATGAATCTAGAGCACTTAGGATTTTTTTTTATAGGGACGCAAAGGAAATTTCTTTATCTCTTTGGCCTATGGATAAAATTATTTAAAATGCGATGGCATCTAAACGCCTTATCGCCTTATTTGCTTTTTTATGTTTTAAATATTTTAACATTATTAAAACGAATTTCAATTAATTTGAATTCGTAGACCGTAACATGTAAGAACCATATTTTTTACCTTTATAATATATATTTATATAAATCCTGTACTCATAAAAATTTATATAGTTGTTGCGACGATGATATGTAACATGCCTATTTAAATTTACCTTAATCGATTATTGACTTGTGTGTTAACGCTTTTCAATTATTTTAAAATGCTTCCTATAGCGTAATAATAAAGATTCTTCTTTGTGTTCCTATAATAAAAAATTACAATTTCCAGATTTACTAAAATGGATATAGGTCCTGCGACAATGACTTTATAACATACCTACCAATTTTTAACAGATTTGGGTTAGGCGTTTGGACTCTATCGTGTCCACTTGCACACACTTAGATACATCACCAAAGAAATCGCAAATTCGGAAGGCCCCATAATATATATAGATACGTTACAATTTCATATTTATAGTATATGTTTGGAAAAGATATTGGGCAGGTTTGGCAAATTAAAAGAGTACAAATAATTTGCTTTAACCATTAAAAAAAAAAAAAAAACTGAATAACCAATGATGTCTTTAGTACAATTTAACAGTAAAATTTCTTGATATATCTTTCATCATATCCTAACACTTTTTTTTTTTTTTTTTTTTTTTGGGGGGGGGGGACGTAATGAAGGTTAATTGATCTGAAAACAAAATTAATACTTTATTTGTGTTGAATAATGATGAATCCTAAATATTTTTTTTAGGAAAAATAATTTTTTTTTCAAAAATAGCGCTATTGACTTGAAATTTGGTACACATATTCATGAGCCCCAAGAAATCAGCTGTATAGTTTTTGGTATGTATTCCACTTGTAGTTCGTATACAGGGACACGCCAAAGTTTTTCTTATCATTACGGCGTATGGGAGGAATTTGTATGTATCGCGGTAGCGGCCGCAAAAATAGCTCTATTGACTTGAAATTTGGTACACATGTTCATGAGCCCCACGAAATCAGCTGTATAGTTTTTGGTATGTATTCCATTTGTAGTTCGTATACAGGGACACGCCAAAATTTTTCTTGCCATTACGGCCTAAGGGAGGAATTTGTATGTATTGCGATAGCGGCCACAAAAATTACGCTATTAACTTGCAATTTGGTACACATATTTATGAGCTCAACGGAATTAGCTGCATAGATTTAGGTGTGTATTCCATTTGTAGTTCGTGTACAGGGACACGCCAAATTTTTTCTGTCATTACGGCCTATGGGAAGAATCTGTATGTACCGCGATAGCCACTACAAAAATCAAGCTATTGACTTCCAATTTTTGCCGAAACGTCAGTGCTAGAGGCCCTCTGTTGAGACTCAAAAGGATTTTGTGTTCCGTCTGTCCGTCTGTCTGTCTGTCTGTCGTGCGATAGCGGCTGCAAATATCACGCTATTGACTTGAAATTTGGTACACATGTTCATGATCCCCACGAAATTAGCTGTATAGTTTTGGGTGTGCATTCCATTTGTAGTTCGTGTACAGGGACACGCCAAAGTTTTTTTTTATCATTACAGCCTATGTGAAGAATTTGTATGTACCGCAGCAGCGGCCGCAAAACTTCTCCAACTGACTTGCAAATTGACACATGTATTCAGGCTCGGTATAGAAATATCTATTTATTTTTTTAGGTCTATACTTTTTATGGATTGTATACAGGGACACGCCAAAATACTTCACATTACGGCGTATGAGGTGAATTGCGTTTAAACGCATTTTAGCATCTTTACTTTGCAATCAAGAAAATTAAACTAGCGTACGTGAGTAAGATGTTTAAACTTATGTTGTTTGAAGAAAATATGTGCTCTTAAGCTTTCTAATTAATGTACAGGACCTTACAAAAGCGTTCTTACAATGTCACGTAGTCATCCAAACGATGTTAAATTTGGAACAATTATTAATTTTAAACGCAAAGTAAGCTGAATAGTTTTTACTGGTGTATACAATGTTTATGGTTTGTTTACAGAGACACGCAAAAGAATTTCGTAGCATTAGAGCCTATGGACAAACTTTTATTTAAGCGCGCACTTTAATGCGTTTATGCTGAATTGAACTTAATAAAATTAACATACATTATAAAGATGCTTAAAATTATGTTTACTCTTAAAAAAGTTTATGTATAGACTAAATAATTTATGGGACCACACAAAATAATTCCGAGTATGTACTGTAATCATTCAAATGATGTCAAATTAGTTTGAAAAATTAATGAGTTATAATTAATTAGGTTTATTCTTATTATTGGCGTTTATAATGACTGTGGCTACTTTTGCGGGATACATAAAATAATTTCGTACTATTACGGTCTATAGTCGACATTTCTTAAAAATTTATTTTAACATTAAACCCCATCAAATATAATGAAATTTTATTAGAATTTTAAAGGCATGTTTTCCTGTTGATAACTGTGGGCATAGAATTGGAAATAAGTTTAAAGGTTACGCAAAATATTTCCGATATGCCATGTAATTTTTTTTTTTTTTGTATGACATTTGGTAGTTATGAAATTTGGTATTTATGAATTTCAGGAAAATAATACAAGACCGTCGTTTATTAAAAATACATATTGTTGCGTACTTGGGGGGGGGGGAGGGGTTCGTAATTTGTCTGAGAATAAAAGGCGAAACTTGCAAAAATTCAGTGATGTATTCACAGAAAGTTCCAGAAAAATACAGGTCTATAAACTAAGTATCAACTTCAATTCAACCAGTAAACACACCTTAAACAACAGCCGTTAACAGCAAAACAACAGTACAAACTGTTTAGCAATAACACATTAAGAAAGGTCTCATCTAAAGAGGCTCAAAGCAAAGCAAGCATTTGACGCACATCTGAGACCGCCTTGGCGAAAAAATGCTCTTTTTATACTTTTCTATCGAACACAGATTGTTCTGGAAAATTCTCGTATCTCATAATGAGATTAGAGCTTCCATATTTGGTATATCCCTAATAAGGATTTTCTGGCCAAGGTCGCCAAAAAAAATCGCCAAGGAGGGAAACAGTCGCCAAATTTGGCGCCAAATCCATTCATTCCCTTATTGGAGCTTTTTTAAGTGTTTTTAAGGGAAAATTAGGCTTTTTTAACGCTAAAACGACTAGAAACGCACAATGTTAGCATTTCATTAACTTTACTAAACATCTTTGAAAGAATTGATACAAAAATAAATGCAATTATTTACAATTCCGTAACACTTTATAAGATATGCAAATAGAGACCCAGCGGGGGGTTGAGGGGGGCGGCAGCCCCCTTATGGAATGTATCTGATTATGGTAACAAGTCGATCGAATCAATATATACGATTATATAATAAGGAATAAATAAAAATGACCTATTGAATAATGTCTGATGTAAATAGAACGTTGAGGCTCCTGATCTGCAGATCCACTAGTAATAATAATTACTATTATCATTATAACAATAAAAGAAATATTTTCAAAATTAAATACATTTCAAGAGGAAACAGTAAAAAGTGAATAAATAATTACTTGGACCATGCACATTTTTAAATAAGCTTTTTGTGCTAACTTAAGTATTGTTATGGACAAAAAATAAATAATAATAAAGCATTTTTATTCTATGGTCATTTGTAATATTTTTAAATGTTTTAAGCTTGTAAAGAATTTCATTTAAAAATTAAAAAAAAAAAAAAAAAAAAAAAAAAAAAAACATAAACAAAGTTAAGCCTAATTAAGTTAACCATAGACAGACATAATATTCATTTACAAATAATATAAAATAGATAGATATATGTTAATTCAATCCCCAATAGATATATGTGTTAATTCATGTCCCCAATTTTCAATATGGGTATCTTTCGAAAGATCTCGTCAATACCTTTAAAACGAATGGTCGAACTATAGATCTGTGATAATTTAAAACAAAGTTATGGATTTTTTTTTTTTTTTTTTTTTTTTTTAAATCTTTTAACGAAATAAAAACTTCAAGGAAACATTCAGAAGGTGTCGTCTTCAAAAAATACTGAAAAAATATCTTACTTCTTCTGATTTGCAAAAAATTGATATTTTTCGGCATTTAGTGATAATATAATACTGTCAGATGAAAATCGTCTGCATCTACAATGGAAAATAATTTGACAATTTAATAAATAATTTGCATTGAATAAATTTTGTGTAAAGTTATATATAAGAAAGTCATGTGGTGGCTACATCATACTACCTTTTTTTTTTTAGTTTTAGAAAATAAAATTTCCATTAAAAAAAAGATTTATTTAAAGAGCATTTTATTTCTTATACTTCATAAGTGTTTATTTTAAATAGCATTTTAAAGTAAACACGAAGCGAAAGCAAATAAATAAAAAATAATAAATGTTCAAAGCTTTTTTTAAACTACCCTTTTATAGTACAACATTTTAAATAGCCTTTACAACAATCTGTGAAGTTTGTAAGTCATATTAAAAAATTTTTAATCATTAATTATTCATGACTTGTACAAAAAATATTAATTAGTTTTATCATTTTTCACATAATTTCTCATACATAAGATCTAAAACAAAATGTACATATTAAAACAAGAGAAAAAGCTCCAAACATATAACATTACACGTCTTTATCTAATAATTATTCATTCCAAAATCACGTTTTAACCAGAAAAAAAAAAAAAAAAAAAAAAAAAAAGCTTTTACTTAAAAATACTTTTATTTAATTTTATTTTTACTATTGTGTCATCGCGTAAACTTTTTAATTTATCGATTTTTTGTTTTTCACTTTATTGTGATAGTGATGCTATGAGGAGAGATAATTAAATTAAAAAATATCATCTATAGTTTGTTTGTTTTATGAAGTTTATTTATTGAATAACATTACTTAGAATGCATAAAATGCTTCATAATTATTTATTTACATAATGTCATGAATTTTTTCTTCTTTCTTTCTATCTTCGTTCCTTACTTTTTTTTTTCTTTGTTGTATATTACAGTAATCAAAGTATAAGAGCTACATATACGATCACACCAATTTCAGATAGGGGAAAAAATGTCTTATACACACACTTATTTATTTATTTATTTTCTAAGGATGTGGTAAATATTGTTAAAAACAATAAAAGAAATACAATGCGAAAAATGTTATGTACAGTCTTATATAATTGTGTATGATAAAAAATCATTCTTTTAATACAATAAATGCATTATAATTTAAAAATTCTTTAAGTATTTATATTATTATGTTGAATGAAATTTAAAATAGCTTCAAAAATAAAATATTAAGATAGTATTGGTAAAATGGTATGTAATATATATATATATATATATATATATATATATATGCCTGCCTTGTTTTCTATCGCGCAATTTGAATGAAATAAAATAAAATAAATTTTGAAACGATGATTACATTAAGTTTCAAAATAAAATTCATTTTAAAACTAAGGTGCGTTTTTGAAAATAATACTCTCCTGTCCAAAAGTTTAGCAAGATTTGCAAACGATCTTGTTTTTTTTTTTTTTTCAATTTAAAAACTTATCTTTCAAAGAAATATTTTCAAACATTGGATATTTAAAGAACTGGGTCTTCCTCATGTTTTTTAGCGAAGAATCGTCGAAGACAACATTTAGGAAGCCGGTAACAAATTCAGCAAAATCAATAATGTCTGTGTTTACCCTGTATCGTTAAGTAAACGGATTCTACTCTAATTTTATAATACATTAAAACGCACCCAGCTCAATTTATGAAAGAAGTTGTGTGGCGTTAGTATAATAAATAACAGAGATATAAGCATTTATTTTAAAACTGCAAAAGAAATCAACATGTCTTTTATTTATAATATACAAAGTTTTAAAGAAAATTATTACCACTTCCAGATAAGTTGGAAAAACAATTTTAAAACTATATAGTGCAATCGAATGCAAATATCTCAAATATCTCATGAAATATGAACGTTTTTATGAAAAACGCTTTCACCGCGCATGTGCAAAAGATAAAAATAAAATAATAATAATAATAATATTGCATAAGTTGAACGCTAGATATATTGAGCAACTTTTGTCAAAAGGGCATTTTAATAGAGTAACAATTAAGCAAATTGTCCGAAAAACAACGAACTAGATTTTAGATATTTTCCAAGAGTTGAAATTTCTTAAGGGGTTTTTCGCATGCTGCGAAATTAATTTAAAGATCCAATTATTTAAACCACTTAGCACAAAATTTATTTTTTTGTGAAAAACCCATTATCATCTCACAAATCTTAGTAAATAAACAAAAATATGTTAGAGTACCAAGCTTATAAGGCATTTTTCGCAAAAAAGTACATTTGGAGCGTGTTGAAATAATTGGATCTTCAAATTAATTACACTGCACGTGAAAACCCCCTTAAGAAATTTCGACTCATGAAAAATATCTAAACTCTAGCCCGTAATTTGCTTAATTTTTACTTTATTCAAATGCACTTTTGAAAAAAAATTGCCTAATATATCTAACTTTCGACCTATGCAATATATATATATATATATATACTAGCAGGCTTTGCCCGCTTCGCTGGTCACTATTTTTAAATGAATCACTATAATTACTGAATTCTCAAAATTGCATTAATTTTTATCACGTGAAAAAAAAAAAAAAAAAAAAAAAAAAAAAAGCGAAACAAAATCTGATTAGGAAAAATGTCGCACCGGGTTCTCACTGCCTTCCGAAAAAATTCCCAAAATGCTCTAACTCTTATTTCCCCCTTCGACCCCCCCTCCCGTCTATCCTAATAATTTTACAAATTCAAAAATATCCGCAATCGATTTGTAAATATCAAAAACCTCTATGCACCAGTTTTGAACGATCTATCTCTATTTTTATTTTTTTGCCCCACCACTCTCCCCCTTCCCAATAATTTTAAAAATTCGAAAATATCCGCAATCGATTTGTAAGTATCGAAAACCTCTATGTACCAATTTTGAATGATCTAACTCTATTTTATTTTGTTTGCCCCTCCGCCCCCCTTCCGTCCGTCCTAATAACGTTACACTTTCGAAAATATCCCCATTCGACTTGCAGGCATCTAAAACCAATCTGTACCAATTTTGGACGGCCTAACTGCATTTCTATTTGTTTTTGCCCATAGCCCCCCCCCTTCCCGCCCCTCCTAATAATTTTATAAATTCAAAAATATCCGCATTCGATTTTAAGTATCGAAAACCATTTCTGTACCAATTTTGAACGATCTAACTCTATTTTTATTTTTTTGCCCCCCCCCATCCCATCCCCCCCTTCTCACCCCTCCTAATAACTTTACACTTTCGAAAATATCCCCATTCGACTTGCAGGCCTTTAAAACCTATCTGTACCAATTTTGAATGCCCTAACTGTATTTCTATTTGTTTTTGCCCATAGCCCCCCCCTTCCCGCCCCTCCTAATAATTTTACAAATTCGAAAATATCCGCAATCGATTTGTAAGTATCGAAAACCTCTATATACCAAATTTGAACGATCTAACTCTATTTTTATTTTTTTGCCCCCCCCTCTCCCCTCCCCCCTTCTTTCCCCTCCTAATAACTTTACACTTTCGAAAATATCCCCATTCGACTTGCAGGCTATTGAAACCTATCTGTACCAATTTTGAAAGGCCTAACTGTATTTCTAATTGTTTTTGCCCCCCCCCCCCCCCCCCTTGGGGATCAAATTTCGAAAATTCCAGGAATTGGTTTTTAGACATTTATATTAGCTATATTTTAAAGCAAAAATTTTACGGATATCTGTTTCTTTGTTTGAGCTATGAAGGATATTTTGAATTCACGTTTTGCCCCCTCCCCCCCCCCTTGGGGGCCGAATTTTTTCAATTTTTTTCTTTCCTAAACCCTCCCTGACCTATAAGGAAAAAAACAAAAAAAGAATGATCGAAATCGGTCAAGCCGTTTACAATTTTATAATGGACATACAGACAAACATTCATTTATATATATATATATATATAGATTATAAGAAAAAAAACTTTTTATAAACTGTGTTTTTAAATTTTCTGTTGAATCATAGAACTAACTACATTAGCACTTTATCAATGCGTATGAAATCTTTAAACCGATAGTGACGTCAATTTTTGTGAGATACATAATTTAATTTTTTACAATTTTTTAAAGCTCACGTTTAATTAAATTATTTATTTAATCACGTTTATTTATTTTTATGTCGAAAGAAAATGAACTCGTAAATTTTTTTTGGCAACAATTAAATTATAGCTAATATTTTAATGGCTATTTATAAGGTATTAGTAGGTTATTATTTTCATATTTTAATTAATAATAAGAAAACTATTCGAATTTTTTCGAATTTTTTTTTCCTAAACCATCCCTGACCTATAAGGAAAAAAACAAAAAAAGAATAATCGAAATCCGTTCAGCCGTTCTCGAGTTTTAGTGAGACTAACGAACAGCAATTCATTTATATATATATAAGATATATCTTTCGCACATGCGCAGTGAAAACGTTTTTCATAAAAATGCTCATTTTTCATGAGATATTTAAGATATTTCTATTCCGATTCCAGTATATTGTTTTAACAGTGCTTTTCCAAGTTTTCTGAAAGTGGGAATAATTTTCTATTAAAAACACTGTATATTATAGATAAAAGCCATGTTGATTTTTTTTCAGTTTTAAAATAAATGCTTATATCTCCGTTATTTAATATCCTATCGCCACACAAATTCATCCACAAATTGAACTGGGTCTACAAGTCTACATTAACATATCTTAAAGTTATCCCAACATACACAAGCCTTTCGGCATCGAGTCGGGTCGCAATTGGCAAAGGCGAACACAGACACACAGACACACAGACAGTCGAACCGCTAAAAACATTATTTTTATTTTCAGGAGACCTCAAAACGTGCAAATATAACAAAACCTTTCGAAAATTTTACCCCAAAACAATACTTTCTCTACCTTGTGGGTAAGAGAAAGTAATAACAAATAATCTCCTATGACGCGATAATTGTCAAAATGTTAACATTTTCCCTCATGTATATAAACATTACACCATCTCGATTATATACATAAAAGAAAAAAAAAAAACTTTTTTTATTACGAGACAATAAAATTTCAGTTAAAATACACATTTAAAAAACAATTAAAATATAGACGTTTCGAAACTCGTCCGAGTTTCCTCATCAGTATGAAAAACAACTTATTTTGCAAACATTACATACATACTCATTGCAAACATCACATACATTTTCCCTCATCTTTGCCACACGATTTTATATTTCCGTACTAAAAACAATGCTCTGTTAAGTGTACAATACGTCTATGGATAAAAGTTAATATGTTATTATAGATTAGATTTTTTGTATTTTTGCTAATTTTAAAGTAATTTGTAAGTAAAGTAATATTAACATACCAGAAAGAAGAGTGTTTTCTTTTTCCATGACTTGGGTACAACTTTAGTACAATACACTCTTGCTGACATTTAAATTTTTGTTCCATTTTCGCAATGAATTAAAATAGCTATCGCAGTTACGTTAGAAAAGAGCTTAGCGTGAAATGACCAAACTACTTCGGCGCCAAATTTGAAATTTCGTCAAGTGATTCTACTAAAGTGGTACTTTCCTAAAATATATAATTAATTTCTTTATTTTATAACGCGTTTAAACTAAACATGTGTATTTTTAATAAAAATTCTTTGTTTTTCGATATGTTTACATATAGATGTAGAAGACATTTAAATTCTCTACCTTATTTTTATTTTATTTTTTTCTAATTATCAAATTAAATTTAAATATGGAAGAGAAGGTAGAGATTTAGTATAGGATCCTTTTGGCAACTTTTCATTTATTATCTTTTGCACCCTTTTTCCGAACGTAAATGGCTATAGAAATATTTTTTTTTTTTTTTTGTCGTTGAGAAAATTTATTTTCAAATTAGTGCGGAAACAGATATAAAAATTAAAAGCAATATATAAATACGAGTGAAAATTGTACTAATTGACTACAATAATTCATTCTCTATTTGCATCAACAAATTAAGGCACAACTATAATAAATAATGATTTTTTTTTTTTTTCATATTATGTTGTAAATATTAATTATGCAAATCCCCATACGAAGAAAGGGCACAACGGCTAGTTGTTCAATAAAATTAAACACAATTAAATATTGAAAAAAAAAAATCCAGAAACGCCAGAAAAGGTTTTCTCAATAAACTTGTTATTTAGAAAAAGGAAATTTGCATAATGATTCAGAAATTCAATAATGTTATTGATATGACAAAGACTTTCTATTTGAAAAATAAAGAGATAAATTTTAAATATTGCATTAGCAGACCTCTTAGAACCTTGATATTTTTAAGTGTTATTTAGCAAGTTTTTTCATATGTCAATTAATTTATTCCCCAAATTTTTTTGATAGACAAAAAAAAAAAAAAAGTAAAAAGTAAATCAAAAAGTAAAAAATAATGCTGAATTAGTAGATTAGATGCCAAAGTTAGATTACATTATGACAGAGTTCATGTTATATATATATATATATTTTATAATATTTAGTATTCAGTAAAAAATGATGAATTAAACTCTTCACTGTAACTGAGACCTCCTTTATGAGATTTACAAGATAAATGTGAAAGAAAGAAAGAAAAAAAAAGTAGATAAATAAATTAATAAATGAAAATAAAAAGTAAAGTTATTAATATTAAATATTTGCGTATAAAAAATATTTGCATTTTTTTAACTCAGTAAATAAAATAAGAATTTTTAAAAAAACTACATTTTTTATAGCAGCTTCAATTTTTTTTTACATTTCTTTTAAATCTGATCTTCAAAATAGAACAGCTGGATAAGAAATACTTCACTAAAAATCCCAATTTTCAATATTTTAAAAGTCAAATCTTTTTATTCAACTATGCACACATAAAGAAAAGCTCTTTACCTTTGCAAAAACAAATTGAATTTTCTTTTAAACCTGAATCCATTCTCTTAAAAAAAAAAAAAAAAAAAGTTTCAAAAAGCAAGCAATATTATATATATCAAAGGATTAAATCTTTAATTTAATAAAATAAGAATTTTGTGAACTTTTTTTTTTTTTTTTTTTTAACTTTACTTGTATGAAGATATTAAGGCAGCTAAATGATAAGATAGACTATATGATAAGATAGCTAAATGATAAGATAGAAATGATAGATAAGACTAAATGAAGATTTTTGTCATTTACTATTGGCTTATCATTTCTGAATCTTCAATTATCCTTTAGCTAATAAGGTTGGGTTTCAGATCATACATTCCCACGATTCTGATGTTTTTTTTTTTTTTTTTTTTTTTTTTGTGTGTGTGTGTGTGTGTGTGTGTGTGTATGTGTGTGTGTTTACTTTATACTATTCCTAGAAGTTTATACTTTGAGTTTTGAACAATTCAGTAATGCATGTGTTAACTAAATTTGCTATGTTAAAGTCCACATTTTTAAATTAAACTGAAAATATCTATTACAATGTAATTTTCAAGTACTTGAAATACATAATATTGAAGTATTATTTCTATAATTCAAGAATCTTCTTACAAAATCAATATAACGAATAAAATTAATTTACACACGAGGGCTGTTCAAAAAGTATTGAACCTTTAATTGACAAAAATACATTTATCGATTTGGAAATCCAAAACACTAATCCTTTTCAAGGGAATCTCTTTGGTAATACACACACATTGTCAAGTTTACATGTCATTGTTACAAACACCTGGGGAGCGCATTTTTTGGAATGGTGAGCAACCATGCCGTCATATTTTGCATGGTGTCTTCTCTTGATTCAAATTGGGACCCTTTTAGAATAATTTTCAACTGGTAAAATAGCCATAAGTCACATGAGACCATATCGCGTGAGTAGGAAGCCTGGCGAATCACAGGAATATTGTGTTCGTCGATGAAATTCTCAGTCAAATGCACAGAATGGGCAGGGACATTATCAAGATGGAGCTTCCAAATTTTTGCTGCTCTCAGATCCAGTTGTTCACGTCGCACCGCATCACGAAAGCGACAAAGGAACTCCTTCTAGTACTCTCTTGTGATAGTTTGGCCTTGTGGTGCGTACTCATGATGTACCACGCTGCGGAAGTCAAAGAAAACGGTGAACATGACCAATGGTGTGTGGCCACCTTTGAGACGTTTGTACTAGAGCCCCTTAAATAAAATAATAGGCCGGCGCATCACCGCCATTTTTTTGCCTCCGAAAAGAACAGCATTCCCACTTGGCGTCCTTATCGCTTCCCTAATGATTTTAAGAAATCTTGATCTGAAGCTAATCCGGTCAAGATAAGAGCAATAAGCAACAATAATATTCCTAAAACCACCTTTTTTTCACAGTATATTCTCAGGATGTCATTTTATTCTGAGGATATCCTATGGATGTACTGGAGTAAGATGTTAGGGCGGTTTCTGTTTCTTTTACAAAATGTCGCCAAAACTCAAATACACAGTAATAGAAGGTCTGTGAACATTTTATATTCACTTCTTGAATAATTATAGCAGTTTATCGCTAAACAAACTTTCATATCATAGTTTACTTAGCCAAAATTATGAAATATAATAAAAGAAGTTACTCTAAAGTAACGTAAGACGATAAAAAAATGTTTGTAGTTTGTTTATCACAGAAACACGCTGGGTACATGTGGCAACCCTAAGGCAACAAATTGCCTGATACGCCAGCTCGTATATATAGGAGCCTTAGTTTGTACCACTCTTTTATGTGTGAGGTGTCATCGTCCCGAAGTCCTGCTGAATCTTACAAATGATTTTCGCTCGGGTATCACCAAGCTTTTTGAAAAATTTGATGCAATACCACTGCTAAACTTTTTCTCTGATTTTACAAAAACTAAAATTCGAAGACAGCTCACTACACGTCTTCACTTGTTGACCGACTGCCAGCTACTGACGCTTTCTGCGGTCGGAAAAATAACCTCGACTGCACATGAGTGTCTTATCTACATCTACACTGAAGAAAGTCTCTTTCGCTTCATTAGTCTATACGAGAAAAAAGAAGGTTCGATACTTTTTGAACAACCCTCGTATAGAACTGTTGAATATAGAGTGAAAATAATTAATTTAGTAAATGACATATAGAGGTTGTTTAGATTTCTTGTCCACAATTTATTGTAATGATAATTTGATATTTTGGTTAACTTGCTGGCTCCAAACTTTTGCATAAGTACCGTAAAAAACGCTTGTTGTTATCATATTGTAAATATAATTTTTTTTTTCTTTTAATAAGTTAACTTTCTATTACATTAGTAAGGTGATAATAACATGATTAGTAATTCATCTTTAACACTGCATGTAAGTAGATTGAAATAGACAAAGTAGCTTGTACACAATTTAAAGTGTGAGGGTGTCAAGAAGAACATCAATAGTTTGAATTTTTTAGTTTAGTGCTAAATTGTAATCTAGCGTTTTTACTACAAAATATCAGAGTGCTTTCTATGAAAAGCATTTTTTTATCAGAAAATATAATACAGAGTAGATATTTAATGTGCGTAATTCGTATAAAGATCTAAAGTTAGTTATAAGACTGAGACTGATAACTTCTAATCTCAATCTCATTCTATCTGATAACTAAAAAATAATCGGCGTTTATCTGGTTATTAAAAATAATCCTTTGAAAACTATATTAAAACACTTTTTTTTTTTCAATTTGGAGATTTCTCCTTATTTTTTTTCCCCAATACTTCTAACAATAAATCAATCAAATAAAATAAAATAAAATAAAATATATCCACTAACAAAATAATCAGTGCAATCATATTGATAAGTTACTATTATCTTTGAAAATAAAATTTTGAAATAAACTCTAAATTTTATTGAAAGTTGTTTGTTGTAATCATATTTACTTTGAAAAGGTTTTTCATAATATACTTAGAAGTATGCATATTTCCAAAGTACCTTAAAAAATTACGTCACATTGCATTATTACAAACTAATATGGAGATAATAAAGAAATTCTTAATATATATATATATATATATATGTATATATACACTCTATAAAAAAAAAAAAAAAAAAAAAAGACGCACCAAGAAAGAGTTATCCGAATGGGATAAAAATTGGTAGATGTGATGTACATGTGGAGCAAAACAATTGATTACAGTTTCCAAAAATTTGAATGATTTAAAGAAGAGAAAGGGCCTTACACAGTAAACAAGTCAATAACGCTTTGGCCCTTATGCACACAGTTATTTGGCTTGGTATTAATTGATAGAGTTGGCAGATGTGCTCCTGTGAAGTATCGTGTCAAATTCTGTCCAAATGGTGCGTTAGATTGGCAAAATCCCGAGCTAGTTACAGGACTCTTTTTATGATGCTATAAACGTCTTCAGTGGAAGAGAGATCCGGAGACTGAGCTCAACCCCATTATTACACTGAGCCGCCTATTAAGGGTCTTTGAAGCCACTGAAGTACCAATTGCACGTAGGATTGACGATAATGATAAATTGGAGCTTTGAATACCGCTTTGACGATTGACTGGTTCTCACTTTCTGTTTCCTCTTTAGGCTGACTGCTTCCTCCCTGACGCTGTGTTCGGCCATGGTTCACCCATGCCTGTCAATATCATCTAACAGTGGTACCGCTCCTATCCAATAGCAAAAAAATGAGAGAGAGAGAGAGAGAGAGAGAGAGAGAGAGAGAAAGAGAGAGTATGTATACGAAGAATAATTTGATAAATAAAATTTATTTAAATTTTAAATTTTATTTATTTATTTATTTATTTCCTTTTACATTCCTTAAAAACCTAATAAGAGAAAGCTTTTGATAATGGGTTTTTTTTCTACTGCATTAAATTTCTTTTAATATTACTTAAAATATAAGTTAATTAGGCTTTTATGAAAGTAAAAATTTCTGTAATCAGTTATCATATAATAACTTAAAAGTATAAGAATATTAAAAATAAATAAATAAATAAATAAAATAAATAAGAGAGGCAAAGAAAAGTGTAAGTATTTACGAATATTGAACAATGTAACATAACTAATTTCATTTCCGTTTGATTTTTTTGTACTCTTTTCATAAACGATATATTGAAAATGGCAAGAAATATGTATATGGCCTTTGTAAATTCTATATTTCTTTGTCGAGTTTTAAAAAATTATCAATAATGTGTTTCGATTCTTTTAACTTGCAAATTAACTCTCTTGAAATAAATGGAAATACGATACTTAAAAAAGAAAATGAGAAAAGAAAGTTTCAACAAATGAGAATTTTTTTAAGTGGATGTAACTTATATTTATAATTTTCTTTAACAAAATTCAGCGAATTAATGTTTAATTATTATTAATATTTATTTATTTTGCTTAAATATTGAATGACGCTACTCTATTCAAACTGTATAGCTGCTTTCATTAGATTTAAAGTTGTTTTCAAAGATGCATTATAATGAATGCAGGCAAGGAATAAAAATTTGCTATTGATACGTACTAATTCTTACTCCAGGAAAAAAAAAAAAAATCTTAATATCAAAATTAAATGTACAGTGCATCAAAATGGAATAAGTTTTAAATATTTCACTTTTGTTTTTATGTTGTGATGAATACAGCACGGGGATAAATTGTCGATTTGATTCTGAAATAATACCGAATTACAAAGTAATTATTTACATTAAAAGAAAGTCTATTTTTTATTAGTTTACTAATGTAATTGTTTAAAATTGTCCACTAATGTAATATTTCTGAAATGTAATGCTTATGCTAACAATAAATGTCTGTATTTTTCAGTAGCGTAAAATTTCGTTTCTATATCCATAACTAAGAGTGATATATAGCTTCGTACATAACAATGTGTATGCGCACATATGGGGTTGAAACTGTCCTTATTAGCCCCTAAGATTTAACTTCATCTTACACAAATTTTCTCTTCTATCCCCTTGTATAGCTTGCAGCCAATTGTTGTAGAATCTTTTCTCCTTCATTCTTCTTAGCTCTTGAGATATAGGTTCACTATAATTTAAAACAATCTGGTGTGTCACTCACTCAACTTTCTCTCCCCCCCCCCTCCCATTTCAATGCTATAACGGTAGATTCCAGATTAAATTGTAAGATCGATAAGGTAAAATAATAAATTTCAATCTCTCTGTTTTTTAAATAATACAAAACAGGGTCTGTGTGAGTATCTAAAATAGATAATCTAAAATAGGTTTCATGTATGAAATATAATTAATAGCCCCCTCCTTTAAAAATGAATCTTCCTTTCTTAAACTTAAATAATTTTGCCGCCCACTAATCCACTGATAGCACTCTAATTAATTCTTTATTAATTAAAATTCAGTTAGATGCAGCGCAATCTAAAGAAGAAGCAGGATTTCAAAGTGGTTTTAGTGCAATCGATCCTATTCATACAATTAGAGAAATTAAAGAATTAATGAATACGAACTCCCTTTGTATGTGGCTTTTGTGGACTATGGAAAAGCTTTTGACTCCGTATCATCAATAGCAATTACGGATGCATTGAGAATTACTAATAATAATTCAGGATATATTCATCTTATTGGAAACATTTATGAAGAAGCAACTGCCATATTAAAACTCCACAAAACGAGTAATGCATTCAAAATTAGAAACGGTGTAAAACAGGGAGACACAAATTCCCCCAAATTCTTCAATGCAGTACATCAAGAGGTTTAAAAAAAATTTAATTGGGGAGAGAAAGGCATAAAATTTGATGGAGAGTTTATAAATCATTTGAGATTTGCGGATGATATTGTACTGCTTGCCTCCTCATTTGACGATTTGCAAGAAATGCTTCAGGAATTAAACAAAGAAAGCAAGCTTGTTCGATTGAAAACGAACCTCAACAAGACAAAAGTCATGTCAAATTCTTTTGTTTTTTCTAGAGCCCCTAAATAGAATAATAGGCCGGCGCATCACCGCCATTTTTTTGCCTCCGAAGAAGACAGCATTCCCGCTTGGCATCCTTATCGCTTCCCTAATGATTTTAAGAAATCTTGATCTGAAGTTAATCCGGTCAAGATAAGAGCAATAAACAACAATAATATTCCTAAAAACACATTTTTTTCACAATACATTCTCAGGATGTCATTTTATTTTGAGGATATCCTATGGATGAACTGGGTAAGATGTGTTGTTAGGGCGGTTTCTGTTTCTTTTACAAAATGTCGCCAAAACTCAAATACACAGTCTGCAGAACACTTTATATTTACTTCTTGAATAATTATAGCAGTTTATCGCTATGCTCAGGTTTCCCTTCATTTCTTGCATCGGTGGTTCAGTAGTTTATCGCTAAACAAACTTCCATATCATCGTTTACTTAGCTAAAATTATGAAATATAATAAAAAAAGTTACTTTAAAGTAACGTAAAACGATAAAAAAACAAAAAAATATTTGTCGTTTGTTTATCAGAGAAACGCGCTGGGTACACGTGGCAAACCTAAGGCAACAAAATGCCTGATGCGCCAGCTCGTATATATAGGAGCCTTAGTTTCTCCAATGAAGATCAGTGTTGCTATGGAGGAATTAGAAACGGTATGCAGTTATACATATCCAGGGCAAGTCCTTACGATGAACCGAAACATCATGGAAGATATTAACAACAGAGTTAAACTAGCATGGAGAGCATTCGGAAGTAATAGCACTGTATTCAAAAACGACTTTCCAATTTGCTTGAAAAAAAAGCTTTAGATCAGTTCATTTTGCCTGTTTTAACTTATGCTTCAGAAATTTGGACATTAGCATGTAAAGCTATACAAAAACTTCAAACAACCTAGAGAAGCATGGAGAGACGCATGTTTGGATTCACCCATAGAGACAGAAAGCGAAATACTTGGATTAGAAAACAAACGAAAGTTACTGATGTTATTTCTAGTGTCAAGAAGTTAAAATGGCGCTGGGTTGGAGATCAGAAAAGACCGAGGAAGAGACCACTGTGTCATTGGAGATATGAAATTGTGACGTTTGGACGATCAGAATGAAGAAGAATTACAGAAAACAGGACAGATTGGAATCACCTAGGAGAAGCCTTCATCCTGCAATGGATTGGTAAAGGCTGAAATTGAGGATTATGATGATATATATTTATATACATCTATATGTAATTTTTACCAATGGTCAATGACTCATTTTAAACTTCGACATAAAATCAAGGAATAATCGTACAATATTTTCTTATCTTAGAAAGAGTACAGTCGCTTTAACTTAGCATCATCAACAAAAACATTAAAAGAGTAAATCAGGCAGTCACAGCAACATTTATTTTTTGAAATTTATTACAATATTTCAACATTTCTATTGAATTAGGTTACCAATTCGATGTGGTTCGAGCTGCAGGTATAAGGTGCGCATGATTTAAATATAGTGAATTAAAAAAAATAGTTGCTTGTTTTGCCTTTACAAATTACACTTTTGTACGTCATTTACTTAATTATGCTCTGAAATTTATATTCTGTCGAAGATTTTTGGTCCACCGTCTATATATATTTATTCTTGATTTTGAATTTATCCTTGAAACTGATTCATTTGTTCATTAGGAACTTTTCGACTTATTCAATAACTTTTATTCCTACTATTGTGCGATATATTGTTTTTAATTTCTTAGTAAGGTTTTTTCTTTTTCTATATCCCTTTCATTCTTAAATTTTAGAAATATTTTTATTTATTTTATTCCAATATGTTTAATCAAGTATATGGAAACTTTATTTCTTGTTTAGTATTGTAATAATCCTGAAAATAATGTGTTTCTAGTTATACCCTCATTGTCATAAAAATTTGCGCAACAAGAAACAATTGCGAGATGGTAACGAAACATAGCATGATGGTACATACCAAGCAGATATGTAAGTGATTATAAATGCAGCGTGATTGCGCATTGTGCGCATGCCACCAGAGAGCGCTGAACTTCGTTTTTTAGAGTATGAAACAGGTAAGCAGAGCTTGTTTGGTGTAATTAATCAATTGCAGAGCTCTTTTTATCCCTGCTGTTCTGTTCCCATTTACTATGCATTACACTTGTACCATTTTAAAAAATATAAAAATATATAAATAATATAAAAATATTTTCAGGAAATTAATGCATGTCCCATACTAACAAAGTCACAAAATGGCTAGAAAATATTGCTAAACTGTCATTTCTTTATGAAGAATTGAAAAACGTTTTGGGTCAAATAGGCCCGAACAGAACAGCAGGGTTAAATACAGTACCTGGCCAAATTATTAGACCATTGGCAAATTATACATTTTTTCATGTTTACAACCTTATTAATGAAGAATTTTAAGAAAAAAGATATTTTCTTTATTCATATTTCGAAAACATATACATGAAGGAATACAATGACAAAAAAAAATTGTTACAATACAATACTTATTGAATAAAGAAAAAATTGATAAATTAAATTTAACAGAAAAATAAATTTTTCGTATGGCCACCTTTGGCAACTAAAAGGGCTTTAACACGACGTGGCATACTTTCTATGCATGCTTGGATGGTTTCTTGAAGATGTTTATTATGATTTTACTGGTATGTTAAACATGCCAGCAACTCTACCTTATTGGTTATATTTTTCTTATACATTTCCTTTTTCACCAACTCCCAACCATTTTCACCAGGGTTCATATCAGGCGAGCTGCCAGGCCAATCAAGAACTTTGATTTTTTTTCTTTTTTGTTCTAAATACTTCGATACACTTTTAGCTTTATGGCATGGAGCACCATCATGCATGAAGACCGGTTCCTCGTCTCCAGGAAACCATTCTTACATTTATGGCATGAGCCTGGTTTGTAAAACTTTCAGGTATTGATCTTGTTTCATTGTATTTTTGCCCACATAGAGAGGACCAGAACCTTTTCCTGATATGACAAACCACACCATGACTGATGGAGGGCGTTTGGTGGTGGGAACAATACAATTTGACTTGTATTTCTCGTTTGGACGCCGCCAAACAAATTTGTTTTTTTCGGTTAAAACATGAAAAACCGATTCATCAGAGAAGCAAATCTGAAAATTAAACAAAATTGCTTTTTATTTAATTTCTTTGTATTCATTATAAATGTCAATATATCGTTGATCAAAATAAATAGCTATGTACCTTTTTCCAGTCTTCTGTTGTCCAATTTTTGTACTTTATTGCCCACTCCAAGCGTTTTTTCATCATTTCTGATATAAGCCTTGGCTTGCGAGCCTGTTTCATGGGCCAGTTTAGTTTCTGCCAAACGACGTCTCAAAGTTCTTTCTGATATATTAATGCCTTCATTTTGAACTTCTTTCATTAACATGCGTCGCGGTTTCTTTCTGTTATTTATACACATGTCTCGTATTTTTCGATCCGTCCTCGGCGTCGTAATGCGAGCTCGTCCACTATAATTCTTACGTGATGGATCCAAACTTATGTTTAAGACCATTTTCTTTTTAATATTTCTTACTGAGCTTTTGGATACTCCTACCTTTGCTGAAATTTGATTTTGGGTCAGTTTAGTGGCCTTCGATTGACCATAAACCTGCCCTACCCTCTTCGGTGAAAGGTCAGCCTTTCTTTCCATCTAAAATAAAGGAGCAAAGACTTTTTATGATAATAAATGAATAAAAATGTTAAATATCCCACGCGATATTAATAACAATACAAAACTTACTTTTTGCAGCAAAATATTCGCTTCAAACCAAAATAAACGAGCAGAACAAATTTTACGTTATAATGCAAGTTTACACCTATGCCACTGTATCACAGAATAATTGTCTTGTGTTGCCAGCTTGAAAATGTTTCTGTAATAAAGGTACTGAAATAAGCTTAAGGTAACACTAATTAAATAATAATAATTTTGACCAGGTCAGGTATAATAAACTTCCAATTTAAAAAAAACTTTAAATATTTTCTTTGGTCTAATAATTTGGTCAGGTACTGTAGAGATGCCGTTACGCCGTCTTCGGAGACAATAGGAATAACTGTCATAGTCCAAGATGGGGAGAATCATCGGTATTATGTAATCTGGTTGGTCATCTCGGTCGGTAGCCTGCCACATATTCCGTTCTGGTTTTACTGTGAGGAGGTGTTTGGAGCAGTGTGCAAGAAAGAGGCAGCTTACATGGTCACATGGTTGAAGACGCCCTCAACAGACCAACACACAAGAAAAACGTCATACCATACAATTCTTATACTTAGCGCCAACTGTCTCATTCTTCGGCATCCGGATACATCCAGCAGCTACAGGACCCATCCCTGTGTCTGTCCGTATCATATCAAGCTGCCTGACGGAAGGCCATCTGCTATCACAGCATCCATCACGTATGCTGACAATGATAGTTACCCCCATCTCCTTCGTTAGAGTAGTATCGAGTTCGACGGGATGGGACTGCAACCGAATCGAACCAAGTCGTCTTCAGTGACGAATCAGGATTCAGTTTGGGCGGTGATGATAATCTTGTACGTGTGTGGAGGCACCGTATTGAACGTCTCAATTCAGTCTTTGCCTTACAGCTGCATACTGCACCTACATCTGGTGGGATGGTATGAGATGACATAGCACCCGGTCATCCCTAAAATCGATCCACGCCACCATGACAACCCAGTGGTGTGTTCGTTACATCCTTTAGTCCGAGGTGTGTCTACTCATGGCAAAGATCCCAGGAACCATTTTTCAAAAGGACAATGCTCTGCCTCACACTGCATGTTGTCACAGGTCTGCCTCTGCCACAATATCACCTTTCCCGGGCCTACTCGATCCCCCGATTTGTCAACAATCCAGCAAATCTGTGATCACTTGGGACAACAAGTTGGACAGCTTACGAGTTTGGACGAATTAGAGGCGAGTTTACAGTAAATGTAAAACAAGATGCCGCAGGATATTATACGGGATTTGTTTGCCTCAATACCTGTCCTTATCGAATTGTGCATTCACGTTAGAGGTGGTCCAACAGGGTTCTCCTCCATTCTTTTATAGTTTTCTATAATGAATGATAATTTCGCTTTGATTTTGTAATCACTTTCAGTCGGTAACAGAAGTGTCCGAACACTAGCAAAAATTCCTATGTAAAAAAAGCACACTTCATACGGTTTTGTTAAATAAATCCTTGTCGAATCCTATTCTTAGTCAGTGTAAGAACATGATTCGATAACGATTTATTTAAAAAAAACCGTATAAAGTGTACTTTTTTTGCATAGGAATTTTTGCTAGTGTTCGGACACTTCTGTTACCGACTGTACTTATATCAACGTTACCCTTACGTATGCAAATTTTCGTTTCATTCTGACAACTCTTTCTCAGTGCACAAAATTTTATGGCAATGAGTGTATATTTTCAATTTTGTTCATTATTGTGTGCAAATATCATTAGATATATTAATAATGATACTAAATAAAAAATATTTAAAACTATCCTGAAGTGAAAAAAAAAATCTTCCTTTATGTAGCAAAAATTTTAATTTCTTAGAATGTATTTTTTAAATAAAATACTGGTTTTCTTTTAAGTAAAAAAAAAAATAATAATAATCAGAATAATTAGAATAATGCAAAAGAAAAAATAATAATATTAAAGAAACCTTATAAAATAAAGGTAAGAAATACGGAATAAAAATGAAAATTTGATGATTCAAACCTGTCAAGTTCCTTGCAAAAACTAATTTGTCTCTAGCTTAAATATTTTTTATCCTATAACAAAAAATCTCTCACATATTGATCTATCCTTTCATAAAAAGATTAAAGTTGATTTAGGGACTTCGAAACGAGGATACCTTTCAGAGATTTTAACTTTGATTTTCTTGAACGTTTCTTGAACAATTTAAAAGGCATTTTACATAAGGGTATTCTTAAAGAAAAAAAATGAGTTTTATGTATTAGTTCTGAGAATTTTTTTTTTTAAATAAAGAGACATTAAATGAATTAAAAAATAAATAAACTGCTAATAAATATTTGTAGTCTGCTGCAATAAAAGAATAATTTTAACTTTCAATATCTTTTAAATTTAAATACGTCACTACTTAAAAAATACAAGAAATACTTATTTTAATCTGCACAACAAGTAAAATATAGATAAGTTAGTTTAAATTTTATTTATAGGGTCAATCCATTAGAAATCACCCAGGCCATGTTGCTCAACATTTTTTATTTTTCTTATTTTTTTACCAGTTTTTCCCCGTTATTAGGTGAGTTCAAAACTATTGAAAAAAAAATTTTTAGGCTCATACTTTTTTTTTAACGGCTATTTTGGATTTGCAACGTAACTGTTTTTAGGACAAAAACGAGGTTTGCATAAAAGTATCTAAATCTGTTAATTTTATAGATATCAAGACAAAATAAAAACCAAAATTATCAGAATGACCCCCTAGATGTTTTGTACATGCATAATATTATCTACGTCGTGAGGAAAGTGAAGAAAAAAATTCACAACTACAGATGGAAAATTAACTTAAAACGGTAATTTTAGTGCAGCAAAACTACTTAAAAAATGAAAGACTCATCAATATTTTTTTTTCCTGCGTAGATTTGTTACAGGACTAGTTACTGTAGAAGTTTCCAGCTTGAGAGTTTTATCCTTTTTTTTATATAATTTTTCAAAAATGCCCAAAATTGCATTTTGGCAATATTTAAAGTTTAATATCTCAAAAAGGACTGAGTGAAAAATTATGAAATTAATACAGATAATATCTCTTTATTACATAAACATATGATAAAAATTTGGTGACTGAGACTCAACTGGTTCCGGAGTTATAGTACATCAAAATTGGCCAAAAATTACATTTTAGGCATACAGAATTTTGACGAAAATTTATGGTAAAAATCAACATTGTAACTTAAAATACAAAATTTTATTCAAACTGTTGATGTATATTTTATCAGTTAGCATAATAATTTTATAATTTCTTCAAAGTATTGAAGAGTGTTGAAATTCCGTTGCATAGTTTTATTTATATGTTATGTGTTCTGCCTGAAACCGTTGTTAGTTCGATAGGGGTAATTTTCCTCACAACATTGTTTACTGGAACCCACACCATGTCATTTTTAGATATTTGGAAGCCAGTCTTTGTGCCATGTGGATGGAAAAATTGAACTAATAGATCATTATTTTGATCGGTCTTGTCTTTGACTATGCCTAGCTACCAATGATAGTCGTAAATGTATGCAACGTAGTCCGTATTTGTAAGCGAAGATGCGTTAATAAACACTATGAAAGTTTTGTGCTCATCAAATTTCTTACTTATTGATGTAGTGTAACATCTGATTTGATTATTACTTACAGGAACAAATCTATGATATTATCTTATTCATGTCACAGGCAAGCAAAATTCAAATCTTTTTGTTGGTTTAGCTTCAGTTTGTTTAATTTCTTCGGCAGAGACAAAATGTATTCTATTCTGGTTCTTTTTTCGTTTCAGTATTTGAAAATGTCTTGTGTAGTAAGAATTTAGTTATTGTAAAGTCTTTGCATGCTGGCTCTAGTTACTTCCCTTTTAGTGGTACCTCCCCCCCCCATACCATCACACAAGTTTTTCCCATGAGATGTAGCTAAAAAATTCCATTTAGCTGATGGCACCATCACTGAAGTAAATCGAATCATCTTCGCTTCGGGTAAAAAATTCTTCATTTCATTGATGAGAGTCTTTTGAAATTCATCAGCTGTAAAGGTATCCTGAATAAGATAATCATTTATCATACAAATGCTTTTACAGCAAATTTCATTTAAAATAATAATAATAATAATAAATGGCTGTAATGTAACTCGGCTGTTGGACCAGTGGTAGTTCTGAATTTCATCGTGAACGCAAAATTTAAAGTTTTCTGAAAAATCACCAATGACTAAATATTCACTGTTTTTGAGATTATTTTTAAGTTCTTTGAAATGATTAGACTGAACTGTTGAAATGAAATGGTGAGATTTCAGTTTTGCTCTATCTTCCACAAGATTTAGAAATTCATCATTTGGTAGTAATCGGGTGATAAATTCTGCTCTGTCAGTTTGCACCCACTGCTTAAAAGCTACTTCCTCCGGTAAATTGCCAATTTCTTTCATTGGAACTTCCAGAAGACCTTCGGATCCTGGACATTCTGAACACTTGTCCAGCATGAAACTTTCATTCTCAATGTTACACACAAGTAATTCTCTCAGTTCCCTGTAATTTATTTTGAGCCTTTCTCTTTCAATCAAGAGCATTACGTTCTGGTGGTATTTGCAGACACATACACTATGTGTGCCAGATGATCCTGGGAGGACACACCACTTCGGTCGCATAGCACAAAACACTGACCATCTAATTTTGTAGTTAGGGTATTTCTGTTTGAAAAAGTTAAATAGCTCATTTTAATTTATTATAGAGTTAATATATATACATGTACGTATAGCAATTATAATATACAGGAAAATGAATTTTTAAAATTAATTTTCGTGAAATACCGTGTGCGTAAAATGCAATTTTGGGCCAATTTTGATGTACTATAACTCTGGAACCAGTTGAGTCTCAGTCACCAAATTTTTATCATATGTTTATATCATAAAGAGATGTTATCTGTATGAATTTCATAATTTTTCACTCAGTCCCTTTTGAGATATTCAACTTTAAATATTGTCAAAATGCAATTTTGGGCATTTTTGAAAATTTATATAAAAAAAAAGACGATAAAACTCTCAAGCTGGAAACTTCTACAGTAACTAGTCCTGTAACATATCTACGCAGGAAAAAAAATTATTGATGAGTCTTCCATTTTTTAAGTAGTTTTGCAGCACTAAAATTACCGTTTTAAGTCAATTTTCTATCTATAGTTGTGAATTTTTTTATTCACTTTCCTCACGACGTAGGAAATATTATGCATGTACAAAACATCTAGGGGGTCATTCTGATAAATTTGGTTTTTATTTTGTCTTGATATCTATAAAATTAACAGAGTTAGATACTTTTATGCAAACCTCGTTTTTGTCCTAAAAACAGTTACGATGCAAATCCAAAATGGCCGTCAAAAAAAAAGTATTAGCCAAAAAAAATTTTTTTCGACAGTTTTGAACTCACCTAATAACGAGGAAAAACTGGTAAAAAAATAAGAAAAATAAAAAATGTTGAGCAACAAATTTTATTCTTTTTGGGTGATTTCAAATGGATTGACCCTATAGTGTTTAATTTTTAGCGCAAAAATATTTAAACATACAGGGTGGTCCGAAAAACATGATAGAAAGTAAGTAATTGTAGTGGAAAGAAGACAACATGCAAGAACATGAAACCTATTTTATTGAATAAAGATATGAATGACATTTGATATAGAAGATGCTCGAAATTTCCACCGTACTCGACTATAAAGCCGGTTCCGAAACTATATCATAACACGCTGGAGTGTGTTGGAATCAAGTGCATCAATCTTACTTCTTATGGCCGATTTCAGGTCCTCCAGTGAATCAGGGGGACTCCTATATATTTTATTCTTAATGTAACCCCATAAGAAGAAGTCGCACGGATTTAGGTCTGGGCTGAATGGGGGCCACTCTATCCCATGCCCCGTGAATTTCTCTGCATCCAATGAAACCAAACGCTCACCAAACGTCGTTTCAAGCCACGTGAAAACGTCAGCAGTTCTATGGGGACGAGCCCCATCCTGCATGAACCAGTACCGGCGTGTCATGTTGAGACGGCTCTCTTCAGAGACAAGATACTTCACTCCTGTGACTAATCCATCAATGAATGTTGGACCAGTTATTCGCTTCGACGATATGGCACACCACATGACGACCCTTTGGGGATGTAGTGGCAAGGGGACACTGAGATGATGATTTCCTGTACCCAATGGCGTCAGTTCTGCTCGTTCACGTAATCATTCAACTGAGCGTTCACTGATGGAACCATTTTCAAACTCGATCATGAGTTTTGCGGAATCTCTCCACCGCGCAGTGTCCCCCTCCTTTAGTGGCTGGCACATTTGGATCTTGTATGGACGCAACCCCACTGCTTTTGTGAACCTTTGTAATGATGTTTTGGATATGCTTAATTGTTGGGTCGTCTGTCGAGTGAAAGTGGTTGGCTGATCCTCAATGAATGCGTGTACAGGATTCCTGTTGCCATCAGTAACAACTGTGGATTTTCATTCCCACGTCTTGCTTCTTGCATCCAGAACACTCCCGGTAGATTCAAATCTGTCCATCAACCTGTAAACAGTGAAAATCAGTGTGAGATCAGGGCCAGAATATCAGCCATCTGAGGGCTTCAAAATCACTGCGACTTTCGAGTGCTATAACTTACCGCGCGCTTATCAGTTCACTAGATGTCCTTTCCTTTCCGAACTCTGAACTACATGCCCGTCTAATAGTGACATTACTTCGGTTACTCTCATAAAATTTTATTACAATAAATAATCGTTTTTCCAAGTTCAGAGATTCCACATTGCTTATTCTTTATTTCCGGCTATCAAGCATTCATCTGTCAGTATATGTGATGTTACAATATGGAAGAATTATATCAATACATTTGAAATCAGAAAATTAAAATGCTTTCTGTCATGTTTTCTGAACACCCTATAGAATATTTTGCCCCCTCCCTCAAAAAAAAAAAAACCTCAGTTGCAAAGAATAAATATATTAAAAGATGATACAATGCTTCATATTAACAATAAATTAATACTGAATGTCAAAATATTGACAAAATGTAAAACATATTATAAATGAAATTTTTAATCTTCTAAAAAGTAAACTGTTATGTAATACGTTAAAGCTGACATGAAAATAAATCAATTATAGATTTGACCAGATTATTCTAGTGCAATTTTAAATAAATGTAAGATGTAAACTATGTGAAAATAAAGTAATGAAGATCTAATGTATAATGATTAAATATAATTTTATTTTATTAAATTCTATATTCTGCAACATTGTACTATTAAATAAATTTTAAAGCATTGATCCATAAAATAAAATATTTTATAAGTTACGACTGATAAATTTCAATGTCACTTTTTTTTTAATTGAAATTCAGCCTGTAATTTAATACATAAGGCATAATTATTTGCACAAAATGTGTACTGTATAATTTGGAAACATCTATAAGAATATAAAAAAATACCAACAGTTTTCATCAAACGCGGTAAAATTTAGAGTTATGGGAATCATACATTGATTTCTGTAATAACTATTTGTGTATTTCTAACACAATTATAACACATTGAATTCTATGCTTTACCACCTGACCGAGTTGCAATGTTATGATGTTTTCAGAGTAAAAATATTACAGATAAATAATTTAATGGTTATTTGAATTTGACTGTAAATATACATTTGAAGATAAACCTTACGGCGACAATATATAACTTGCATAATGTCCAAAAACTTGTTTTCTGTTACTGGTTTTTAGTGTATTTTTTCTAAAATATACAGAATAATGGGTAGGTTGGGTTTAACATCGCACCAGTGCTGCGCTATTGGCAAATGGCGATAGTCTGTAAAGGATGGTCTGGAGACATGCCATCACAATTTTGATCGTCAATGGAGGGAATAACTTAACCGTTTCTGTGACCTTAATAGGTATAATTTGGCTGAGAACATGAAGAACATTGTGGCCATGACGGATTTTATCTGTACCAGTCACTATTAATGGACACGACGGTCTTTGGCTGACTCGAACGTCAAACTCGCAATCTTCTAATTACGATCTCGGTGCTCTGCAAAATGGGCAACCACACCCCTATATAGCGGGAAAAATTTCTAAGTGCACTTCTGTTCAAAGGCCACCTGATTTTAGAGTCAGTTTATATCCAAAAGAAATGTTTTTCATTGTAATTTAATAGTAACTTACCTTCAATAAAGGACCATGTACAATTTTCTGCCTCACTTAGGAATCACATTTTGCATGCAGAGATAATTTTGTTTTTTGCTTGAATTGAATTGATCACTGTATATCAAATAATTAATGTTGATTTCTGTGTGTGTAATAATAATTTAAACGTAAAGAAAATTATTAAGTAATGCAAAATTGTATTTATCAATTCACATATATTTAGAGATGAAGTTTAAGCTTAGAAAGATAACTTTATGTCATACAAATAGTTAATAAATTGAAATGCAGTGGTTTCTAAATGGCTATTGTTGATTGAAAATAGCGAATTTAATTTTTAGACCTAGCAAAGAATAAAAATTTATAATTTAAATCAGTATTTTCAACTAACAAACTTTTGGAGAGATTTAGAGATAACTTCTTTTCCACTGAGAAAAAATGCTTAGTGACAAAATCTGTTCTGGTAAATAAAAATATTTCGAAAAGAAAATTATTGTTAAAAATCACTTAAAATGAAAAGAAAATGATATCAAACTATTAGAAGTATATGTAGGTAAATGGAGTAAATTTTAATAAAACTTAATTTATAATATTTTTCCCTGATTTAAGACTTTTTGACCATTGATATAGTAATAAGATATAGATTGATCAGTGAGAGGGAAAAAGTGATACCTTTTTTTTCGGGAAAAGTCACTCTAATGGCTGCTTTTCCTCGAGTAAATCGCACACAGGAATACACACGGATAATTTAGTAAATAAAATTTATGAATAATTTATTTACTTAAGGTGAATGAAAAACTCCAGATACAGTTTCAAATTCATTTTTCTTTTTATTCTTTTTTTCAATACTCTCTAATGGCTGATTTTAGAACTTTTTTTCGGCATCAAAATTTTTTGCACGATAACATGGGTATGATAGATCTATATATATTACTATATCTATGTTTTTGACTATCAAAAGGAAACATATCTTACTGGCCAATTTTCTAACGCATGTTGGGCTCTTTAGAGAGGTTTTAATGTATTTAAATAAATATAAATTTGTATATTCACATTTATTTAGATTGTATACCACAAAAAAAAAAAAAAAAAAAAAAAAAAAAAAAGTAAAGTAAAAACTACAATGTAATGACTGTTCCACGAAATTGTATAAAAAAAAAAAAAGAAAAAAAAATGTGAGATCGTGTTAAGAATTACTACTTTTACGAAAAAAGAGCGTGTTGCTTGATATCTATCTAAAACTATTAATTCACAAAAATAAGGAATCTAGACAACATCATCCAATTATATAAACAGGAAATAAGTTATTGCGTGATATATTTTTCTTTGGCTCACGTGGATAAGTTTCAAAATACCTTCTACTGAAAACACTAAAGTAGTTTCTTTTCCTCTATTTCTTAAGAAAAAAAAAAGACTTTTTACCAAACTAGGCAAAAACACAATTGTTTCGTGCAAGATTCTGGTATTATTATTTTTCTTTCTTTTTTTTTCTATTTTTCTTTCTTTCTATTTTTTTTTTTTTTTTTTTTTGGTCATGTTTTTAAATTTACAAAAATTTCATTTAAAAAATAATTTTTGTGGTAAATTTTTGAAAATATTTTTGCATAAAATGCAGATTTGGGAATATTTTAATGCAAGTTGTGTGCTAATATGTAAATTTTAAATTATTTTACAGATCATGATCAAACAGTGTAAATCATTCCTACATTAATAATTTGCTACGTATTTCATCGTAAAAATTTTAAAAATTGTACCAAGTTTTGTGTGAATTTAATAAGATAAAAAAAAAAAAAAAGTAAAAATTTATGATAGCTTGAAACAAACTCACTTTTCACCCATACTGTGACATTTTAACTTTTTAGTATTCACTTTATAGTTCTTACTTCCATTACCCGACTACCGTAGGTAATGGAAGTATTGTATTCGGTCCAAAAATTCGATACCTAGTTTTTACATTACTTATGTGTTTTAAGGTCTCCTGAGTCAAAAAATATAGTGTGTGAAATCTTGTGACTATCATATCTCCTAAACTAAAAAAATAGTACTAGGAAACTTCAGAATTGAGATAGGTCTGACGTACATATGAATTTTTCAAATTTTGGTGAAAATTCGAAAATAGGAAGTGCGACCGTAAGTCCGTATCTCTAAAACGACTCTACCGATTTTGTTCAAAGTTTCTATATAGACACTGTATTAGATGCCCTTTCGTATGAATTCGTGTAACAGAAGGTAGTAAAAGTCGTTGGTTGTTTCACACTAGATTTTTTTTTTTTTTTTTTTTTTTTTAACGGCCAAACTGATTTTTTAAAATAACACATTGCTCATCATAAATGTATAAATAGAGAGAGAGATAGAGAGAATTTAATTTTAGAGAACATTTTCATTTGAAATATCTTTATGTTGACCTGAGTAAGTAAAAAAATAAATATTTTAATTAAGACTTTATAACTAAACACTATAAATTGCAGAAACTATCAAGAGTTTTCAAGTCAAAATAAGAGTTTTCATAAATTATTTCTAAAAAAGTTCTTTGTAAAGACACGTGTCATTGATATTCAGATTAAAAACACTTTTAAAAACACGTTTTGTAAAAATTATACTTTATTTAAAAACATTTTTAAATTGTCCAGAGCTTTTCGCTTTGAAAAATCAAAGCATCATCAGGGATTTAATACATGTTTCCAATGAGCAGTTTTTATATTTTTTACATTTCACGGTTGACAGTTAAGTCCTTTAGTAAATTGTGGAGTGCTGAGCAAAAGCAATAGTAACTTGTGAAGTCTGGTGAAGGTTGGATCAAGGAGCGAAGAAAAAGAAGGAGTGGAACTTTCATGATTACCAAGTTACTGCACGTAGGGGTTGTAACTATTGTAGGATCAACAAAGTGCTGCAAGTAGATGTTGTAACTATTCTAGGATCAACCCGGTGCTGCAAGTAGAAGCTGTAACTATTGTAGGATCAACAAAGTTCTGCAAGTAGAGCTTAATAGATAATAGTAGTATTGCTAGTATTTCTCTTACAAGAGTTACAGCTTCTACAGTCGGCCCTTTACACTCCTACAATAGTTAAAGCTTGTACTTTTCACTTTGTTGACCCTACAATAGTTACAGTTTCTACTTGCAGCACCGAGTTGATCCTACAATAGTTACAGATTCTACTTGCAACGCTTTGTTAATCCTACAATAGTTACAACTCCTACATGCAGTGAATTGGTAATCATAAGAGTTCCACTCCTTATTTTTCTTTGCTCCTTGATCCTACCTTCACCAGACTTCACAAGTTACTATTGCTTTTGTTCAACACTCCTCGATTTACTAAAGGACTTAACTTTCAACCGTAAAATGTAAAATGCCTACAACGCAGTGGTTAGAGAACCGGCTGCCAGGTCTATTACATTCCCGGCAGTTCTGACGCTTGCGCAGTATGACAGCCGGGTGGTTTATTATTCATCTGCCGGTAAAGGGAACGACACTTATGAACACGTGCTTTTGATAGTTCAAATTTGTCAGGTTTATAAACCTGATATGATTATCTTAAAGCTTCAATGTTAAGCAGAGTTGAAATAACAGAGTCCAGTGGAAACTGTATTCAGCAGGTAAAAAGAAATACGACAAGATTTTCTTTTAAATAAAATCATTTATTTAAAAACTAGATTGATTTGTCTAGCGAAATAAAAATCTAGCAAACGAAAATAAAAATTATAAAACATTTAGACGATTCCTTTAATAATCTTCAGGGAAGATAGATTAATACAGAGTAGTTACTGAAGCTTATACTATTACTGAATGTAGCTTAAAAGTTTGTAGTTTTAAAAATACTATTATCCTCGAAATAATATAAAACATTTACTTAAACCTCATATAGAAAAGAACAGCTTTCTACACAGGCTTTAATACTGTTGAGGTTATCAAGGAAGCTCAAACTGAAATATACAAGCTACGTTTCATATCAGCTTCAGTATTGCCGTGATTCACATCGGCACTAACACAGAAAAAGCCACACGATTGCGCTTCTGCCACGCTACTTATTCAATTCAAGCAGATGACGTAGACTTATGTCATTTGCATACGGATAGCTTCGGCAAACGTATTAAGATTATGGGTCACATACAAACGGAACGCTTGCAATTTCGATGACGTAAATTTTGCAAGTTTTTTGCAAATACAGTCGGCAGCAAAAGTATCAGAGCACTAGCAAAAATTCCTATGTAAAAAAAAGTACACTTTATGCAGTTTTGTTAAATAAATCCTTGTCGAATCCTGTTAGTCAGTCTAAGAACACAATTCGACAAGGATTTATTTAACAAAACAGTGTTAAGTGCGCTTTTTCCACATAGGAATTTTTGTTAGTGCTAGGATATTTTTGCTGCCGACTGCAGTCATACATTTGGAACGCTTGCAAACGGCTTTGCAACTGGAAGTGTTTCATTTGTATGTACCCCAATATTTTATTGTAAAATAAATTTTTAATAAACTATAACATTTAAATATTTATTAATTTAAAATTAAAAAAGTAAATAGAAAATAAATTACTTAGATTTTAATAACCATTGATTTTAATAAAAACGAAAGAAAAGAGTTAAAAGAAGAGGGAGTGAAACTGAATAAAATATTGAGTGTCAAGAACATGCAAATTTAAAATTTTTAAACCTAACAATATTTCTGCTTTAATTCTCACTTACTTGTATTGATCATGTTTTATATTTTAACTCTCTCTCTCACTCTCTCTTGATTTTTCTTTTTAAATACTTGTTTCATTATTCAGTTTTATTTTCTCATTTATTTTCTGCTTTATCTGCTACGTTGTTTTTCGTTAAATAAGTTAATATAATTAAGCTAAATAAGCAAAATAAATCTCTCAAGTTGCTACAGATATTTCTGAGATCTTATATTACTCCTCAATGCTAATTAAAAGTAAAAATTTAAGAAAACTGATAAAGTACATGATTGAAATATACGTGTATAAAATGCGTGGGGGGGGGGGGAAGGGATTTTACATTCCACAAAACCATCACATTTCTAACGTATTGTTTTATTTGGAAAATTAAATTTATTTAAAAAAATTTTTAATTAATTAGTATCGTAAAAGAAATTTTATTTTTGAACTTTACATGGTTTCTCGAAAGATCACTGTAGTATATTATATTCTTATTTTTAAAAATTAAGTATATTTAAAAAAAAATTTAATTTAATCAGTATAGTGCAAACAAATTAAAATTTTCAACTTTTCGTGGTTTCACCAAATATCATTTTAATTTATTATATATTTAGATTTTTTAAAACTAAATATATTTTTTAAGTCTTTCATGTAAAAAATATAGTACAAGAAGTTTGATTTTTAAACTTTGCTTGATTTCTCCAAAGATTTTTCTAATACATTATATTTAGATTATTAAAACTAAATGTATTTTTAAAAAGTTTAGTTTAATCAGTATAGAAACATTTTTTTTTTTTTTTAACTTTGCTTGATTTCTCGAATGATTATTTTAATGTATTATTATATTTTAATTTTTAATAATTAAATATATTGTTTAAATTTTTATTTTAATTAGCACAGTAATAAATAAATAAATAAATATGCATGGTTTCTTCGTAGATTATACAAATTTATCATTATATTTGGATGTTTTAAAAATTTAATATACTTTTTAAAAATTTAATTTAGTCAATATAGTACAAGAAATTTATTTTTTTAATCTTTACTGGTGTTCTCGAAATATTATTCTAATATTTTATTATGTTTTGGTTTTAAAAACCAAATATATTTTTTAAATAGTCAATCAGTATAGTACAAAAAAGTTTTTTTTTTTTTTTTTTTTTTTTTTTTTTAAATTTTGTATGATCTCTCCTATGATTATTTTAATATATTATATTTGAATTTTTAAAAACTAAATATATTTTTAAAAAATAATAATTCAATCAGTTAGTAGAAGAATTTAAATTTTTCAACTTTGTATGATTTCTCCAAAGTAGTTTCTATTATTCTATTAGGATTTATAAAAACTATATTGTTTTAAAAATTTAATCTAAATTTTAAATTAATAGGTATAGTATAAGAAATTTCATTTTTCAAATTTGCATGTTTTCTCCAAAAATTAAGTTTTAGAAAATCTTTGGTTTCAAATCATTTCGAAAGATGGTAGCACCAGCTGGATTGATTACAAAGTTGACAGATTGAAAAACAGCTACCGGCGCTATTTATTCGTTTGCTAATTATTAAAATACACATCAGACATGTATGCTTCACTCACGCTATTTATTGTATACTTTTATGCATTTATCTATTAGGAATAAAATCCTTCAAAAAATATTCATTCTTTGTGTCACTCGGCACTTCATCTACAGATCAAGTATTCCATACTCGGAAATTCTAATACGCAAGCGCAAAGGACTGCTGGGTCTATAACACTTACCTGGCTGCCGGTTCTCTAACCACGGCCTAAATAAAAACAGCTCATTGGAAACATGTATTAAATCCCTGATGATGCTTTGATTTTTCAAAGCGAAAAGCTTTAGATGTTTTTAAAATGTTTTTAAATAAAGTACAATTTTAATAAACGTGTATTTAAAAGAGTTTTTAATCTTAATAAGAGTTTTCACCTAATCATATGAAAACACTAGAGACGATTTCATCCTCAAAGAAGCAAGGGCATTCGTACCTACTGAGGAATTTGAAGTGCCTTCTGTATTTGACTTCTGCAAAAAAACGTCATTTGTTAAAGTTTAGAGTAGTGCTTTTAAGTACAGAAAAGGAGCAAAAATATAAAAGATATATATTATATTATATATATATATATATATACTAGCAGGCTTTGCCCGCTTCGCTGGACATTAAACTTAAATGAGTTGTCAAAATCCCATATTTTTATTAATAACCTAAGTTCTCGCTGTGATTGGTAGAGGTTTAAACGCTCGCAACGTGAGGAGTTTGGGTCCCCACTGTCTTCGACACAACTTATCCACTTCTTACTCCCCCACCCTCAGCGGGTGAGCTCGAAGTTTTGCAAAATCCCACTAATATGCATAATGCGTACACTTAATCAATATCCAAACACGAAAATTCGCCATTCTAAGATAATTCAAAGCGAACTTAAACGGAAAAACATGTTTTTACACATGTTTATTGCCCTCCGACTCCGAGAAGGTGTGTGTGTGTGCGGGGGGGGGGGATTTCGAATTTCGTGAAATCCAGTTACAATAAGTGCCGGATGCATACAAACAATTTACGCACCAAATTTCGTGACCACAGAAGTCTTTAATAGAAAATATTATAAATAAATAAATACAAAAAGCACAGCTTTAGTATGGGAACCCTTTGGTGACTTTAAATATTTTAAGCCATTTTTGCGATGAACTGAATTGGCTATCTCAATTGTGCAATTAAAGATCTTGGCGAGAAACGTCCGAGCTACTTCGGTGCCGAATTTTAAATTTTGCCAAAGGGATCCAATACTAAAGCTGTTCCATATCGAATCTGGGTTGAAAACGGAAAAAGGGTAAAATAAATTAGAAATATCAGACCTGTATTTATAAATTTGATACCGAATGAAAGGGGCGATTTTGCTGAATCTAGGGGTTCAAACAGTTTTTCGATGCGACAATTAGATTTTTAAAAAATAACTAAAGTATGAAATTTAAGTGGCAACGGAAAAACGGAAAAAGGAAAAAATAAATTAGAAATATCAGACCTATCATTACCAATTCAGTACCAAATGAAAGAGGGGATTTTTCTGATGAATGGGGTGTAAACAGTTTTTCGATACGACAATTTGATTTTTTAAAATTAACTAAAGTATGAAACTTAGATGGCAACACTTCATTTCAATCTTTTCATAACTTGTAGTGCGAATCACGTGAATAAAAAAGTCTTTGACTTAAAAATTTACTTTCATATTTTATTTTTCCATTCAAAGCGTTTTAGTGAAAAAATATTTATGGCGCATGCGCAGGCGTTTTTTACCTACAATTTAAACACTAATCATAATTTTGAAAATTTCTATAGATATAATTTTAAGTAGGGTGAAGACCTAAATTTCTGCCAAGCGACGTTGAATTCCGTCCAGCCGTTCTCGAGTGATGCCCGGACAAACGTGTTTTAATCTTTTACCCCCTAGGGGGGGAACGGGGGGAATTTCTGAAAAGTTGATAGATATAATTTTAAGTTGGGTAAAGACCTAAATTCCTGCCAAGCGCGGTTGAATTCCGTCCAGCCGTTCTCAAGTGATGCCCGGACAAAAAAAGCGACATTCGGACACGATGACACACACGCAGGCAAAATTTTCTGAAGTCATTTTCGGCTTTCATGGTGTGTGAAACGTGAAGATATCGCAAAATTTTTCGATTCCGACAAATTTACAGACAAAACTCTGATTTTATTAATATAGATATATATATATAGTAATAAAGAAAGTGATAAAGATTTCTTCGTTAATTTGTTTAAGTTCGTCGTTCCAGAGAACTATCTATATGAGGGAAATAAAGTGTTCAAACATGTTTTCGGAATCCCAATGGGGGGGGGGGGAGTTTCAGCCCTATACTAGCTGATATTTACTTACATATTTATGAAAAGAACAATCATTTAAACAGAGAAACTTTATGTTGTAGATATATCGATGACCTAGTATTGATAAGGTTGAATGGTGAAAATACAGATATTGATTTTCAGTACTACCCTAAGAATTTAAAACTAGAACCCACCCTCCTCAATGAATTGTAAAAATATAAATTATTTAGACGTAAATATAAAATTAGAGAATGATAATTTGGACAAAATTTATGATAATTTATGACAGAAGAAAAGACTTTAATTTTAAAACAATAAAGCTAATACATTTTACATCTAACGTACATATTTCAGTTAAAAAGAATGTATTTAGAAATGGTTTAATACGTATTGCTAGATTAAATTCAGACTTGGAAGAGATGTTTGAGGATGTGGTAGAATGGTGTCGTCAGAGCATAGCTCAGGGTTTCCATAGAGATTTGGTGAAAAGTATGACGTACCAATTCGTGAATCAGTATAAAAGGAGTACTGAGCTGAAAATGTTGTTTGAAAGGAGGGATGGGTTAGAGAATTGGTTCCATGAGTTTTTTTTCATTTGGTCTTGACAGGTGAGGGGAACGTTGCATGCGTAAAACTAGTTTAACCCTTCAGTGCATGTTGTAAGCCATGCCGCCTGTCTCCATATTAATTTTAATTTCGCTCTGTTTCATTTTTAGTTTTGGTTTATGGTAAAGATATTTTTCGTACTCTATTTGGTTTTAGTTTGTTTGTTAATTTCGTTAAGTTTTTGTTGACTTGTTTTATTCTTGAATTTTATGTTTAAATATGAGTTCGGTTTTGCCTTTCAATGTGATATATATATATATATATATAAATGTTGCTTAAAAATTTGTAAAATGTTGTTTCTAGTAAAAAAAAAAAAAGAACACAATTGAGCTTAAAATAGTAAAAAGGTATAAACACCCAAGAGATAACTCATTTATATAATATATATATATATATATATATATATATATATATATATATATATATATATATAAATTTGTTTATGAAATATAATATTATAGCAAGTAAATTTATTTGATAATTTTGAATAGTATTTAGATTAATTGTTTACTCTGTTTACTTTTTATGACATACGTGGAACTTACTTAACAAAAGCACACCATTTTCTTTAATTAGGTCTTAAAAATTTAATTTAATGATAAAAACCAGAATGTTAAATGTAAGTCTAAAGTGATGTTTATCTAGGAAATATTTGCATATTTATATACTTAAAAGAAATGTACTTAAAAAAATAGTAATAATAATATTAATCACTCTAATACAGGTTACAGCATAATCAAACAGAATTTACTAACATTTTTTATTTTCTTTCATTTTGAGAAAATGCATTTTTTTTTTTTTTTTTACTTCTCTATGCATCATTTCTCCACTATCAACCGTCTTTTATTCTTTTCCCCAACAGAAGTGACATTTATTGAGTGTGGCATCGCCTAATGGAAGTTTCTTTCTTGCGATGAGGTTCCAATAAAGTTGTACTTAAAGTATTTCGGGTTTGAAAAAACGTTACCTTCTCGTAAATTACAGAATCCGACGTCCAGTAATTGAAGTTTGGATTAAATAAGCAGGTGCGAATAGCTTTTTCCTGGATTAGATATGTTTTGTCCCAACAACTTATTATTACGGAAAATAAGTATTTAGAAACGTCAACGAAACTCTTTCTTCTTTAGAAATGACATATTTGGTATTGAGAATAATAACCGATATTTCTTTTTGTAAAATTTATTTATATTCATAAAAAAAAGTGTATAAATTAAAGTCGATATCATTAATACTTGTTTATATATTCACTATATATCTTTTACAATAAAAATATTTAGTATTTAATCTATAAATGCGTCTAACATGACAAAAAAACATATCTATTTGGTTCTGATGTGCAAACTTTTTAAAGTTACATACATGCATATTTCCTTTACAGGGAAATCATCTAATCTATGCTAAAACAGTTTTACGTTTAGACAGATGCATATAGATAAAATGAGTTATGTGACTTGCATAAATGCCAAGAATTCCGTTTTTCAAGGGAGACTTCATACAGGAAATCTTTTCTATTTGTTTTCAATTTATTTAATAGTCGAAAGAATGTGTGACAGATAGTTAAAAAAAAAAAAGTGGTGATAAATCTAATTTAAAAAATACAAACGTTGGCAGGTATGCAATAGCATTGCGTTACGTTAACTTATACAGCGCAATCCGTGCTCGGGTTATTTTTTGTTTTACTTTCTTTTACCCATGTGTGGTAGATAAAGTATGTTTTTTAGTAAATTTTTCGAAATCGAGTTTTTTTCCCTACACGTAGATGTTTTAAGGTCCCCTGAAAACAACTTTTTTTTTTTTTTTTTTAACGGTTGGTCTCGGAGTGCGTTTGCAATCAGAATAGGGAGTAGTAGGAAGTTCCAACGTGGTATTTTAAATCGGTATCATCGTATATTGCTACACTAAACGTTTCAATGATTTTTAAAAAAATGTATACAGGAACATTCTAAAAAAAAAAAAAAAAAAGCAAAGAAAAAATAATTTTTATCGGATCCTTTTCTTTTACTAAAAGAAATGATCTTCTCATCTTCATAAATATTCTAAGCATATTACTTTTTATTTATTTTTAAGCATAATATATTAGTTCAATATTATTCAACTAAAGAAAATCAAATATAAAAGAGAAAAAAAACAGAGAATCGGATCCAATTAGAGGGAAACGTAATTACTAGCGGCGATGGATAAAAAATGCAGTAAAATAAATACAATATGTTCTAAGTATTTAGAAAAAAAGTAAGAACAAGTTTTCTATAGGAAACTTTCAGAAGATAGCAAATTAAATCTAAAACCTTTAGTCTATAGTATTTTTAAAAAGAAACGTTGACATTATTTCATTAAAATACGTCATGTGTTGCATTAATGCAGGAATTAGGAAGATATTTCTTATAGCTGCTTTAAAAATATTTTTGAATATTTTATTTAGGGATATTGCTATTATATTATTTCTTATCAATACTTCTGATAATAATTCAGGATAATTTTTTTTGAATAATACTATGATAATTTTTTTTTATAAATTATTAAATCTGCTCTCTATAATTACCAAAAAAAAAAAAAAAAAAAAACTTTAATTATTTTAACTAGTAATATCCAAATAATGTTACATTAAATATAGTTTAAGAATGGAAAATATAAAAGCAACATTTTTAATACTAAATTTTATAAGCTTTGAATTTTTATATGCCGGAACATTGTTGTCAATTTTTAAAACTTTCTATTTAAGACTATCTAAATTGGGATATTTTTAAGCCCAATTTAGATAGTTAATTAGTTTTTTATTTTTTCTCATTTTTGTCCATGGGAAACCCTCATCAAAAATTGTACAGATATCTCAAAAATTCTGAGTTATATTTACTGTCAACATATTAATTAACATTCGGTAAAATTGTTAGTACCCGCCCCTTTTTCATCTCAGTCTTTTTTAGAGCCTTTTTCATAGTAAATACATTCGGAGACATTTTTCTAAAATAAAGTGGTGTGGAAAAATCAGCTTCTAATAATTTTTCAAAGTATTAATTAGTATGGCAGGCATGGTTATACTTCATTTTTAACGAAATGTTTTCACAGAATACGATAGCTAAATTTGAAGTCAGTCAATCTGAAATTCCACAGACAATTTTGATCGATCTTAACACATCAGAGAGATTTTTGTCGTTCAGAATTTAACCCGCACCTGATATGTAACACTGAAAAAAAATTTAATATACCATAAAAATCAGATTTTCTTACACTGAAAATTGAAAAAAAAAATTATATGTTGAATAGAGACCTCCGATATTTGGGGTATTCAATATGAAAATTTATAGTACAATTAAAATAATTTGGATATGCATATCTTTAGTTAACGACATTATTATATAAGTTATGTAGCTAGATATATATTTATATCAAAATATTTATGCTTGTTATTATAATTATTCTAAACATGCTCTGCTTTCACGGGACTTGCTGAAAACTAAACTCGACCCACAGCGAAAATTTCAAGAAACACTATCCGCAAGAAAAATATTTAGTCGACCTTAGCCAAACAAACATACGAAGTATTACCTATATAAATATTTTTCTAACGTGGTTTAGTTACAATTAAATTTTGTCGGAATGATACGATATTGAGGTCATGGGGGAATAATTTTTTACATTCAGTACGTAAGCTAAACTAAATAATCTGGTGTGTCACCCTCACGACTTTCTCTTACCCTGAAATTTAATACTATAAATACAGATAGGAGATTAAAGGGTAAGATACGAGTACTGTTATGCAAACCTATGTTAAAACTATTCAGATAAAGCTACAGAACAGCTTTATTTGACAAGTAAGTCTGTGTGAGGTGGGGGGGGGTATACTGTCTCCCTCAACCCCCCGTTTCATTACTGGACCTACACTTATATAGAAATTAAATCTGTTATTAAAATTAAAATGTCACTTAAAGTTACTCAGACAACTTTCACTATCAACATTTCGTGAAACTTTTCAGGCTTGATCAAGCTTTTCCAGCAACAAACTTATGTTAACTTCGAAATACAACACTTCGTTTTATTACTGTATCTACATTTATATAGAACTCATATCTGTTATTAAATTCAAATGTTCAATTAAAATTATTCAGGGAACTTCCACACCAACATTCCTTGAAACTTATCAATCTTGATCAAACTTTTCCGATAACATACGTATTAACTTCAAAATACAACATTTTCATCGCCTGAAATTATTTGTTTTTAATTTACTCTAACAGACACAAACGAAGAGCAAACGTTAAAAACTTTACTTCAGTGTTCAGGAAGCCTCAAAATATGTACATATACAAAAAACCAAGTGAGAAATATTTAGATTAAAAAAAATATATTATTTACCAAATGGCTATGAAAAACTAATTTCAATTCCTGAGCCACTTTCCTGGCCATGGTAAAATATTACAGTAAAGCACTTAGTTTGTATGCAGCACTAACAATGAAAAAGAATATTATGGTTTCAATATTGGTAGCCCTGTGTATATTATAAAAGTTGTGTACACATCACATAGTAGATGTAAATATAATCCTATATTAATAACACACAGCACAATCTGAGGTACACTTTCACTAATTTTCAAGTACTGTCGCACTATAATCTAGTTCTTTTGTGTACTCTGTAAACGAACAGTGAATTATTTCTGTACCATATTCTACATGAAACATGATTTTATATATATAAAAAATATATATTCGTTTTATTTGGTTCAATGAAAAGTTTAATGTAGCATGCGTATATCATACACATTTAGAATACAAAGTTTCGACTTTCTGCTATAATTTTTTTTGGGATATGATGATAGCAGACAGACGCACAGACAGACACACAGACCAACCACTAAAAGCATGATTTTTGAATTCAGGGAACCTCAAAACGTGTAAATATAACAAAAACATTTCGAAAATTTGACTCAAAAGCAGTACTTTCTCTACCTCATGAGAAAGAGAAAGTAAAAAATAAATAAAAACACTGTTTATGTTTATCTACAAATATATTAAACTAACCAACATCGAAGCTATTTGAGCTATTTGTGCACTGTGAATGGCAACAACTGAATGTAAATAAATTAAATAAAACACTTTAAAACACGTATATAAGTTTTAAAAACATATATTTAATTAAAAGACGCATATTTCTAAGCTTTTCGCCCTGAAAATCAGGGCATCATCAGGAAGTCTACATGATTTTACATAATGTGCAGCTGTTGTTACAAATATATATCTTATAAATCAGGTTACAGCTACAGTTACATCGCTACTTTAATACAAAAAAATGTTTTAGTTCATTGGTTGGAGCCATTGTACATTAACACCGAGGTAACACTTGATTACTGCAACTTGCGTTAGAAAAGTCAGTTTTGGAAAAGGCTGGCGTGGTGGTAACATCAAGGTAAAAAACTTGTCGAGCAGTGGTAGTGAATGGAAGTGATTCTTCTGGAGGAGTCAATGGAGGGGAGCTTTAACACTGGATTGGCGTTAACAACTGATGGAAGAAACTTGTACGAAAACTTGTAGTGAGAAAGAATCAAACCATGAAGACAAACTGTGGATGGGAACATGAAATTTGAAGTGGCGGTAACTATCGTTGGAGAAGGATGCAGCATCGTCCTTAGAAACTTAAATGAAACTTGAAATTGATGAGGTTACATATTCTTTTGGAAAAATATAAATGCAAGTTAAATATCTGGTTGTGTAATATGTTTTCAAATTAGGTAGGATGGTTGTATGGTTGGGTTTTACGTCGCACTAGTGTTGCGCAGATGAGCAATTGGCGACAATTTTAGGTAGGAAAGCCGAATCTTTAGAATTAATAACATTATTACATTTTACAATATTTACAGCTTCTGAAATTAAGAGTTCAGATATATTTTATTTTGTGGAGTTGAAATTATTTCTGCTTGATCCCATAAGGGTATAGCGCCGGAGTTATTGTAAATGAAATTAACAATTGCAGAACTTCTTTCTTCTTTTACATTTCTGATATGTTCCTGGATTATTCTATTAAGAGTTCTTTTAGTTTGTCCAATATAGAAAAAAATGTCATTAATCACTTGTATCGGAATTTTATACACCCCTCCAGTGGGCAGTATGGTCAGGGTCATTTACACATAGTTGTTTAATAGTTAAAAGGGAACTATAAGGAATTACAATGTGAAATTTTCGAAAGATATAATGTTTCAAATTATCGAAATCTTTACTATAAACAAGGCTATTAGGGAATTGAATTTTAGGGGCTAATCTAGAAGAGTTATTAATTGGAGGAAAAAAGAGTTTATTTTTTATTTTATTGAAAATTTCATATATAGTATTTTTTTTAATCCAGCGTCCCTACGAATTTTAATAATTTTGTTTAATTGTCGATTTTCGCTGAATTGAAAGAAGTTTAATTAATGGCACGGAATATGTAAGAATTAAAAAAAATAATAACAAAGATTAGTTTTAATTTGTTGTCTTCAATTCACTCCTTTACACACTTCTTATTTAAGAGGGAGATAATCCACATGTTGAAGCTGTAAACCAGCCTCTAGAAGTCTGCTTGCGTTTAGTTTATAAGGAAAGGGCATGTTTACAAACAAACGCTCCGTCAATCAATCTTTGCCACTCTCGGGTGGCAAAAGATCAAATTGTATTGGTGGAAATGTCAATGTTGTGCCACTTTACCCATAACTTGACTGTGAGTGACGTCACGTGCCCTTTCCTTATAGGAGCTCTAAGCCGAAGACTCAGTGGGACATGATACGTCATCAGTCTTGCTCTGGTAGGCACATTACAGTTGTTTTCTCTTTTCTTCTAGCGCTCGCAATTTTCGTGCTACAGGTACCATTTCAACGCTATTTATGGTTTTTTGGTATGGAGATCCTATTCCAATAAAAAAAAGTAGGTGTTGCGATTTGAAACTTTTGAAATTTTATCACTGTAACCGTAACTGTTAGAGTTTAACTATTATTTTTTGTATGATTCTTGAGCACATACCTCAAAATACCTTCCACCAAAATTTTATTCAGTTACTGTAAACGGTATGATAGCTATGGTCTCATATATCGGGATAGTTTTTTTTTTATAATCACCTGTATAATAGACTGTTTAAGAATTTCTACAAATAAAGCGACTCACTTTAGAATTACCTATCAATCTGTCAAAAGACAAATTTTTCTGGAGTCAGATAAGAACTTTAACCGTTCATAGAGCTGCTATTTGTTGGTTACATATTCTTTTTCATTCTGCGTATGGAGTTCTTGATATCAAAACAGAAATTGGAAGAACTAAATAACATCATAAAATGTCATTACGTGGCTGAGAGGTAAAGGCGTCTTCTACTGTGTAGTACAGCCGGTAACAAAGATATCCGAACACTAGCAAAAGTTCCTATATAAAAAAAAGTAGAGTTAATACTGTTTGGCTAAATAAATCCTTGTCGAATCATGTTCTTAGACTGACTAAAAACATGATTCGACAAGGATTTATTTAACAAAACTGTATTAACATTTTTTATATAAGAATTCTTGCTAGTGTTCGGATACTTTTGTTACCGATTGTACCGTGAATTGATCCTGGGTGTTGAAACTGCAAAATTTTATTTAATGTGAGATTTTTCTTTTTACAGTGTACCCTGCCAAAAAAGAAAAAAAAAAGTTGTGGACGAAGAAAATCTTTTGAATTATACTTTTGAGAAAAATGTCTCTAAACGTATTTTTTCTGCGACATACGAATATTTTATGTTAAGTATAGTGCCAGGTACATTGTCCGGGGTAAACTCCTAAACTAAGGAACCGATTTTAATGAAATTTTGCACACTGTGTGCAGTTTGGTCCAACTTGAGAGATAGGATAGTTTTTATCTCAATTTATTGTCACAATATTGTTTTATTGCAATTATTTGTTAATTATAGACCTTTATTAAAATTGCTCCAAAATATCTGTGAGTTCCATTAATTTAATTGTTGCCCCCCCCCCCCAAAAAAAAAAAAAAAAAAAAAAATACGTGTTCATTTTCTTTCGACATAAAAATAAATATACACCGTGACCAATAAGTTCTCATACACTTTAAAATTTTTATTACAATAACACAAAATAAATCATACAAAAAATTTTTAGATCAAATTAAAGTACGAAACATTTACTATCTTTACAATAAATGCTTTGGAATAATTCCGCTTTTTAGTTTCTTAACGAGCTTAAGTCTCTTTTCAAATCCATCACATGTGGCACGCACGGCTTTCGTTAACATTTTCTGCCATATCTTTTGAATTACATTTTTGAATTTGCTCAAATTGGTGATTTTATAGTTATTCAGTTGGGAGAGCATGTATGATCACACAAAATTGTCAAGCGGGTTTAGATCGGGGAGTTGGTGGCCATTCGTTCTTTGGCAAAAAGTCAGCTAAATTTTGACTGTACCTCTCCTGAGCCACACGTGTGGTATGAGAAGGAGCGCCATCTTGTTGGAAGCAGAAATATTCCACCCCATACATACTCTGAACATTTGGGAGTAACACTTTTTCCAAAACCTCAATTTTATAATATTGGCCATTAATTTTTACCCCTTATCAATGAAGACTAACGGGAGTTTTCCTCTTTTCGAAATAGCGGCCCAAACCATCAGAGATGAAGCAATTTGATAACGCAGAACGTAAAGCTGGCTCTCAGGGATGTTATCAATAGAAACTGACCATACTCTGCCATTTTGGACTTGAGACTTTGCAGTAAAATGAATAGTTTCTCGTCTGAAAAGACAAATTCATCCCCAGCGTGCCAAGCAAGAATTTCTTCCACCCTTTGCTTCCTTTTTATCTTGGTTGACTCCGAAACTCTGTGAATTTTATATTTTCTATAATCCTTGCACCCAAGGTCCTTTTCAGGATGTTTAACATTGATCCCCTCGATATTTTGCGCTCTCGTGCTAGTTTTCTAGCAGAGCTTAGTCCGTTTCGTTGTATCCTTTCCCTGACTCTTTTCACAGCCTCTTTTGTCCGAACGGACCTCTGTCTGCCAGATATTTTTCTGTCATCGACAGAGAACATCTTATTATACCTTCTGATAGTTCTGTAAATGAAATCTCTCTTCACCACCAGGGCTTTCAAGTCTCTGAAAATTCCGCCGGCTCCTTTTCTTTGATGAATTTATTTATTACAATTTCTCTCAATTTCTTCATTCTACTTAATTAAAGAAAAATTATAATTAGTACAACATTTACACTTGCAATAACTTTATACCTTACACTAAATTGCCTGCAAAATAATTGGGACTACAGTAACACATATATAAAACTTTTTAACGTGCTTCAAAAGTTGTATGAGAACTTATTGGTCACGGTGTATTTAATCAAACGTGAACGTTAAAAAATTATAAAAAGTTAAATAATGCATCTCACGAAAATTGACGTCATAATCAATTTAAAGATTTTATACACATTGATAAAGTGCTAATGTAGTTCTATCATAGATATAGTAATATATATAGATCTCTCATCCCCATGTTATCGTACAAAGATTTTTGATGCCGAAAAAAAAAAAAAAAAAAAAAAAAAAAAAAAAAGCTTTGGAAACAGCCATTAAGTGGTATTGAAAAAAAAAAAAAAAAAAAAAAAAAAAAAAAAAAGAAAGAAAGAAATATGAATTTGAAACTGTATCTAGAGCCTTCCATTCCCCTTTAGCAAATAAATTATTCATAAATTTTATTTGCTAAAATATTAGTATGTATTCCCGTGTGTATTCACTCGGGGAAAGACGGCCATATTTTGGTAAAAACGTCGTCTTTTCCCAAATGAAAAGGAATGACTTTTTTCTCCCCAATGATCACTCTATTCTATATATGCTATACTATATCTATGAGTTCTATACGCAAGCGAAGTGTGACTCACTGACTGTCTGTGCAGCCAAGAAAAAGATTTCCTATGTTAATTGCCCACTGGATTTTTTGTAAGAAATTATTAAAAATCGAGGAAATTTATTTCCCGATTTTAATCCTTATATTTGGGCATAGATATGTATTAGTTATCGCGGGTGTTAGATTGAATTATTTTGCTGTCAAACTGACAAAATTTTAATTTTAAATTTAAAAACTCTGTCGCCCTTGGCTTTTATTATTATTATTATTATTATTTGGCGATCAAAAGCGTAACACGAAAATATACACGCCAGATGTATGCATTGTACGAAATGTAATATGTATTATTCATTGTACGTATGTATGACATGTAATATGTATTGCACGAAATATTGTTTCAAATTATTCATTACTCTTTTAATATAAGTTGTTAAAATAACCATGATTTTTGAAAGGAATTAAATATTTTCGCCAGATAATTTGGCGATATTCTTTTTTTTTTTCGCCAAGGATGACAGAAATGAAATCTATTCCGCTGCAAAATATTAGTATCTTACATCAGATATTTTATTTAGACATTTGAGAACAAATTTGACTTCAAACTATGATAGAATATTTATCATTTTCCTTTTAATTAGTATATTATTAATATATTAAAATTTAAAAGCATGGTATATAAAAAGTTTTTTTTTTTTTTTTTTTTTATCTTATAATTATTTTTATCTTAATCCTCAATGTTTCCCATCTTTATTAACTTGAATTTACTATTAAAATTTTAACATACCCAAAAACTTCTCATCACTTCGTTAAAATACACTAAACTTTTCCAAAATCTTTTTCTATTTAAAATGATACATGCATTTACTTTAAATGTCCAATATTTCATAAGATTTCCAATTTTAAAGTTTTAAAATATTTATCAAATTTACTTATTTTTCTGGTTTAGCCTTATTGTTTTCCTTTTTATAACTACAGCTGTTGCCCTCTTTAAAATATTTAAAATGATGAGGTCATTTTATAGTAAAATTATCCATTATAGCATATATTATATTTCACTCCTCCATAAAAATTGATTTTAAAATCGTCTGTTTCTTTTATACTTTTATTTTAATAGAATTTTAATAGAATTTAATTTATATATTAGTCATTTTAGCAATTTTATCCAAAGTAGCATTAGAAATAATATATATCACTTCTCCATTAAAATTTATAGGACCCTACAATAAAATTAATTTGTGCTTAATATCAACACTACGAAAATTTTTATCAATCGCTTCCAAATTTTGACCTAAGTTTCAAATCTCAACCTTGTGGGTTTTTACATCGGCTACAACGTTTTCGTCTTTGTTCATAAATAATAATTTGACTGTACTAAATAGTTTACAGCCGTATAATTCAACGTATAACTTAGTCACAGCAACGCGTGGCCGGGTCTGCTAGTAAATAAATAAAAAATACTTTTTACATAAAAAAAAAAGTGTTCGCGTCTAACTCTTTATATGCTGTACGTGTAGATATATCCCAGTGACATTTACAGAATCAATTACTAACAATAAAATTTGAATAATTTAATAATGAATACGTAAAATCATTTTAATAAATAATATAATATTTTAGAGGCACGCCAAAATAGAAAAATACCCCAACGATAATCTGTTAAACAGTAAATCCAAGGGAAAGTGTTTTCTTCCTGAAATATAGAAAAAGTCAGGTTTACCATGATATTTTAACTGGAATCAAGAAGCTTACAATTGACTGTTATTTCTATTCAAATATGTGAACCATTATTTTTATTGTAAAAGAATATGCCTCTAATTTCAGTATAATGAAATTGTCTTTCAAATAATATATATTTACTTTTTTTCATAAATATTATATGTGAGTTTCTTACTTGTTTCAATATACATTTCATCCCAAACTTTGAAAATAGTTGCTAATTATCATTTTTCAGAGATATCAAACTAGGAGCACAAAATTGTAAATAATTGCTACAAAATTGTAAATAATTGTGTTTATTTTTTTATAAATTCTTTCAAAGAGGCTTAGTAAGTTGATAAAGTGTTAATTTTGTGCATTTCTAGTCGTTTTAGCGTTGAAATAGCCTTATTTTCCCTTAAAAACGCATTAAAAAGCCCGAATAAGGCAGATAATCGATTTTGCGCCAAATTTGGCGACTTTTTCCCACCTTAGCGATTTTTTGGCGACCATTGCGAGAAAATCCTTATCAGGGATATACCAAATATGGAGGATCTAATATCATTGGCTGTTGAGATACGGAAATTTTTGGAACTTTCCACACTTTCCTACAGGGGTATATAAGGGCTGTTTTTTTTTTTCTTTTTTTCGCCAAGGCAGTCAGTTCAGTTCTCAGCCAGCTTCCGCTAATGCTTGAATTGTTTTGAGCCTCTTTGAAAGAGACTTGCTTTATGTGTTATAGCTATACAGTTTGTACTGTAGATTTGCTATTGACAGATGTTGTTTAAGCTGTGTTTACTGGCTGAATTGAAGCTGATACTTGGTTTATAGACCTGTATTTTACTGGAACTTTCTGTGAATAAATTATTGAATTTTTGTAAGTTTCGCCTTTCTCGGACAACTCATGAACCCCCAAGTACGCAACAATATTATATGTGTGTTTCTTACTTGCTTCAATATATATTTCGCCCCCAAACTTTGGAAATAGTTGCTAATTATCATTTTAGAGAGATATCAAACTAGGAGCACATATAATGAAGAACAGAAAAAAAATAACAATAATTATATTAAGTTTTAACGAGCATATATATTCACAAATAATCAATTTCTCTTTAGTTAAAGAAACTATGCATTAATATTTGCTGAATTTATTTGGAACTACTGTTTTAATTAGTTATGTACATAGACTATATTACGAAAACGCTCGATGCCTGTAATTGATGTAAGTAATCACTCTGTTTTTTTTTTTCAGTGATCTAGTTTAACAGCCGTCGGGAGAGATGATTTGTTTATCGTTAATATGATAGATGTCTTTAAAAATTCCTTAAAGGAATTGCTTCTGATTAGATCTGTGATAAACGCATACCTACCCCCTCATTAAACTTGTGATATAATGAGTAACAAGATAATGTAATAATTAATATGTAAATACGTATAATTACAGAAAATGCAATTATATTTGAAGTAAATATTTCGTTTCATTATATGAATATTTATCATAGGATATCCTTCTCCACTTTTCAAAACCACACACGTACACAAAATAATATGCAAGAAGTAATGTTATTAATTAATGTATTACTTAAACTATACGATCTATAATAATTAGCTATTCATGTTCCAGACATTTAAAATTTAAAATTTCCTATAATTCAATAATAATTTCTTTTGATAAAAATTTTTGAAATATTTAGTACATTTTATTTCATATTTTTAAACTTTATTGTTTTTTGCAAGGTGTAAGCTGCAAAAATTTTGTTGTAATTTTTCTGTTGATGCACGAAATCGCTTAAATTAGAAAGTTTATTGACTTTACAGATTTTCTAATCAATATGGATATTATGAATTTCATGAATAATAATATCTAACATTATTCAATTTATTATATTATAATGGCATTTTTTTTTTATCAGATGAATCGGTAATTTTTTTATTGTAGAAAGTCGGAGAATATTTACTGTTTAGATGATTGTTTATAATGTTTTGTAATAAATTGATTAAAGGTTGAAAATGAACTTACGTTTGGCAGACGAGAAAGTAAATAATTTCTTAAATGGCTTTGTGTGCCTGAGTATTTTTATGCCAGTTCGTTTTAATATTCCAGACAGTGATTCTTGTACCAAATAAAAATTTATTCATTCTCTTATTTTCTTTCACCCATGGCATGAGACACTGTATCATTCTGAATAGATGCACGTGTTAATGCCTTTTCTTGTGAGATCTCATTTACAGAAGAATACGATGTACCGTGTACTTTTAAAAAGTATCTATTTAGACCTGCATGGTATTTAACTTTCGATAGGTCAACTGAAAACTTTGTACATTGTTTAACAACACAACTCTTGTTTCGAAAACTATAATACCCATTTTCTTTCATAAGGCGCAGAAATCTAACGCCTTTAGATCCACTACCCGATTCGCCGTCTGCCATTTGAATTTTATAGGATATAACTAAGGCTGCTTAACAACTTCCACCTAGACATCATAATATAGCCAGTGAAAATAGGATTATATCAGTAGCTTTTTATATCAAGAACGTATTTGACTAATAGAATGATCGGTAATCTTCTATGGCAAATTTTCTGCAACAATTCCCCTCTTCTGGTCACCAAATTCCATGCAACTATATGGCGAAATTTGTTCACAGAATTACTCGTCATCTAATTTAATTTCAAATTCCGTTTTCATATTTTGAAAATTCATGACCATTAAATTGGTATTCGTGTTAAAAAAACTTGTATATATATATATATATATATATTTCATTTTACAGCTAAAATAAGAGAAAAAGCACTTAGTTAATTTTCTTTTCCGCATTTTTAAACTCAAAATTTAAATTTTAAAAATTTAAAAAATCAATTTCGAAAAAGGATACTTCCTGATTATAAAAACTTAATAAAAAAAAATAAAACATTAATTAATGATTAACTCTATAAACAAATTTCTCAAAAGAAAAATATGGGCTTTGTCATCCAGCAGCGATAGAGAGATAATCCTCGCAACTTACATCATTTCAGGCTTTACTATATGCGTGCTGCGTAAACTAGGTTCTTTCATTTCACATGCAAAAGTGTGATCCTGAAGCCTTTTAGTATTTGTGATTTTTATAAGTTTATTCAGCATTTTAAACTGTGCTAATAATAATGTTTAATAGTTAAATTTATAACTGATTCGTTAATATATTGTACTTAAATGGTAAGACAATTCGTCCTTAATCATCTTGTTTGCATGTTTGCTTAAAAGATATCTAATGATTTTTCGATACATTTAATGATTTTTCGACATCATTATTTTCCAGTATATAAAATAAGAAAAAATGCCACGTCCCCTTAAAAATAATGTGTTCATCTTAATGCATTAAGGCCTGTCTTGCATTAAGGCCTGTCAAAGCGAGAAAGCTTTGACTTTTTTTGCCTGGATCAGATTAACACCATTAATAATATTATTAGAATCGGAATATATGTTTCTTTTTTTTTCTTTATTCTTTTTTTAAGAATGTAAATCAGATGTCATATTTAGGAAATATGACATGTGACCATATGATTACGCTATAAATTATAAAACAGTTGTTATTTTACTCCCGCAATTCATTTTACATACAGATTACAAATTAGATATACACATGGCAATATATGCACACACACAAAAAAAAAAAAAAAAAAAAAAAGAAAGAAATATTGAGTATGATATTTGACAAAATATCCCACACAAAGTCGTACATTACACTTTTTACTTCATTACCCTACTACCGTAGGTAATGGAAGTATTGTATTCGGTCTGAAAATTCGATATCGGGTTTTCACCTGATTTACGCGTTTTAAGGTCCCCTGAGTCCAAAAAAGTGGTTTTTGGCAATTGGTCAGTGTGTATGTATGTGTGTGTGTGTGTGTGTGTGTGTGTGTGTGTGTATGTGGAGAATCTTCTGGCTATTATAGCTCAGAAACTAATAAAGATAGAGCTACGAAACTTTAGAATTGAAATACGTCTGGTGTACAGATGAAATTTCCAAATTTTGCTGAAAATTGAAAAACCGGAAGTGAGACATCGGAAAACGGAAGTGGGACCGTAAGACCGTATCTCAAAAACGGCTCTAACGATTTTCTTCAAACTTGCTATATAAACACTTTATTAGATGTCCTTTCGAATGATATAGTTGGTTAGTTCAGGAAAATTGATAGGCGTCCTGTATAAATAGCTCAATTTCAGGCCTCGCAAAGGCGTTCCTTTAAAAACGGTTGAACGGATTTTTTTTCAAACTCGCCATTTTAACTCACTTTTAAATATCCTTTTGTATGTAATTATTGTTTTTCTGTCAATAATTGAGTTTAACCGGAAGTAGGACATCGGAAACCGGAAGTGGGACCGTAAGTCCGTATCTCAAAAACGGCTCTAACGATTTTCTTCGAATTTTCTATATAAACACTCTATTAGATGTCCTTTCGAATGATATAGTTGGTTAGTTCAGAAAAATTGATAGGCGTCTGTATAAATAGCTCAATTTCAGGTCTTGCAAGCGCGTTCCTTTGAAAACGGCTGTACGGATTTTTTTTTCAAACTCGCCCTATTAACTCACTTTTAAATATCCTTTTGTATGTAATTATTGTTTTCCGGTCAATAATTGATTTTTTGTAAAAGTTGGTATCCCAAAAACGGCTCTAACGATTTTCTCTTTAGGTCACTTTTATGCTTTCTGATCACATTATCTTTCAAAAATGCATATAATACGTGTAATAGTGGGTAATGGAAGTCGTGTGGTTGTTTCACACCACATTTTTTTACATTGTGTAAGTCCCCCAGACTTACAAAATTCTGCGTGACAGTTCTCTTGTTTCTGGTACTTTCGCAACATAATTTCTCATTCGATTATCTATATAAATAAAGAGAAGTGTCTGTGTGTCTGTGTGTGTGTCTGCGCTCTGGTGCTCACACTATTGATCGCAGAGGTTCCAAATTTGGCATACAGGTACATGGGACCCTGCAGGTGTGCCCCTCATCGAGATTTTTTCGAATTTCGAATTTGATTTTTTTAAATTAATGTTTTTTCGATTTTAAATATTGGCTTCAATGATTCATTTTTCAGAAATTTCTTTCGTTTTAAAAGTCTGCATCTTAGCAACGACTATTAAACTGTTTCTTTATTTAAATTCATTTGAGGAAGAAATCTTTTTTATTATATTTATTGAAATCAAATAGTTATACACATACAGTAGAAAAACTAAAAATATTAAATTTTTAGATTTTGGGATATAGGTACCTGGGACCCTGCAGGTGAGGACCTCATCGAGATTTTTTCGAATTTCGAATTTGAATTTTTTAAATTAATGTTTTTCCGATTTTAAATAATGGCTTCTTTGTTTAATTTTTCATAGATTTATTATTTTGCTTCAATCGTCTGCGTGTCTTAGCAACGGCTATTACGCAACTTATTTTTATTTAATACATTCATTTAAAGGCGATTTTTTTTCTCTCTTTTTTTTTTTTTTATTTGTTGTATTTATTGAAAATAAAATCGTAATGCAGTAAAAAAAAAATCAAGTAAAATTAGTTTTAAATTTTAAAACGTACTTATAACAGTTATGTTTAATTTTTTTTTACAGTAGAACAACTTCTTATTTTTCTTTTTTTAATTAATTCCTTTAAAAGAAAAAAAAACTTTTATTCATTATTATTATTTTTTTATTTACAGTATTTATCGGGAAAAATGGTAGTATATACATAGTGAAAAGGATTAAAATGATTAACATTTATTTGCATATTTATTTATTTATTTATTTTTTAATCTACATTTTATTTTATTTTATTACATTGGTCGGAATCAAATCGTAATATAGTGTAAATAGCATGGGCTATAAAACACATGTCTCAAAACTAAAATATTTAATAGATGCTGAGATACAGTCATCTTTAAAATCGTAGTTCTTAAATAGTAGCAGATCCCCCCTGTCGTCGAAAAATATCCAGATTGAAGTGCCCGGGAAAGATCTTTCTGCAGGCATGGGAAACCTAGATCTGATGCAGTGCGGGCGGGAAAAGAGGTTCCGTAGACAGCGGGTACCCGAAGCAAGGTTTGGAGCAATTTCAGTTTCTTCTTCTTCTTTTTTATTTTATTTTATTTTATTTTTATTATCTATGTAAATAAAGAGAAGTGTCTGTGCGTCTTTCTGCGCTCTGGTGCTCACACTACTGATCGCAGCGCTTCCAAGTTTGGCATATAGGTACCTGGAACCCTGCAGGTGTGCACCTCATCGAGATTTTTTCGAATTTCGAATTTGAATTTTTTAAATTAATGTTTTTTCGATTTTAAACATTAGCTTTTATCCTTCATTTACTCATGAATTTATTCTTCGATTGTAATCGTCTGCGTATCTTAGCAACGTCTATTACGGAATTCATTTTTATTTATTTTTCATTTTTTTAATTAATTCCTTTAAAATATTTTTTTTTTAATAATATTTATTGAGTGAAAAAAATGGTAGTTTATAGTAGGAAGGATTAAACTGATTAAAATTCGTTTGTTTAAAAGAATTAACTTTTGAATGAACTTTTAAAAGAAAATCCACTTTTTTATTTTATTTTATTGCACTGGTCGGAATCAAATCGTAATATAGTGTAAATAACGGGGGCTATAAAACACATGGTTCAAAAACTAAAATATATAATAGATTCTGAGCCACAGTCATCTTTCAAAACGTAGTTCTTAAATAACAGAAAATCCATAAGTCGTAGATAAATACACAGATTGAAGTGCCCGGAAAAGACCTTTCTGTAGACAGTGGGAAACTGGACCCGATGCAGTACGGGTAGAAAAAAGAGCTGCCTTAGGCAACGGGTACCCGAAGAAGCGAGATCTAAAGCGATTTCAGAGGTTTTTTTTTTTTTTTTTTTTTTTTTTTTTAAGTTTTTGATTTCAGTTTTTTTTTTTTTTTTTTTTTTAAGTTTTTATTTGTAGTGTGATGTAAAAAATAAATACTTATCCTATTCTTTTGAAAATTCATTTAAATATAGTGACCAGCGAAGCTGGAGTAGCCTGCTAGTATTTAATAATAAAAGAAAGAATATGTCCACTAGATTTTGAAGTCGATTCCCGTCCTCGCTTTGGAAGCTTCCGAAAACGAGTAAGGTATATCAGTACAATTTCTCTGCAAAATTCAAGGTGGGATATGTCCGATTCTATTTCCTTCTTTATTATTCATGCATTGTTAATGAAGACATCAAGTATTCAGATAAATATACACCACCACCATATTTTCCAAATGATGTATATGCTAATATTAGCATTCATTTGATCTGTTCCACCCATATATTTGCTGTATTCGGCTATGGTATTTGGAACAAAATTTCACAATTTTTATGACCATTTAATGATTTAATAGTAACTTCATCATTTATGAAACTAATACTGTTTCACAATCAAAAGTGTTTAAATAAAAGTTAATCTTACGTTCACATAACTACCTGGAAACAATAGATGGTAAATAATATTCCCCTACACTATAGATGGAACCGTCATATAAATTTATTTCTGAATCATTTGGAAAGGCTAGGATTAATTATACCGCTGGATTTGAAAACGTATTTTTATTAGGAAAATTTTTTTATTTTTTATAGCAATTTCTCATCTCCCCCCCCCCCTCCACATTTTTTTTTTTTTTTTTTTTTTACTTTCCGAACACTATAGTGTGCAAAGTATTGCAATCATGTCAAAAATCCGAATTTGGGATTTTGATGTTTCTATACGTTTCGAGGTTCCATGAGTCCGTTTTCACTATTTTTACGATGATGTATGTATGTGTGTGTATGTATGTATGTGTGTATGTATGTGTGTATGTCTGTGAGTAAACACGCTAGCGTCTAAACGCTGTGCGTATATTGTAAGTCACCCTAGTACGAACCCTATTGATTTTGGTGAATCTAGCGCTTATTGATTTTCTACAGGACACCAGGAATAATTCTTTATCATTATGGCCTATGGGGCAAAATTTTTAAAAGTGCGATAGCGTCTAAACGCTTTATTAATCTGAGCAAAAAAATTGTACACATGTTATAGGTCACAGTTGCACCAACTGTATAGATTTTGCTGAATTTAGCACTTACAGTTTTTAGTATTACTAGTATCATTAGGTTAATTTATTTTTTATAAATCTAACATTCTTGAATAATTGATTCATTCTAGCAATCTTTCAGTTGCCACATGTTTATTCAAATTAATAAATACATCTACTAAATATCTATTTGCGCTTTTATGCCTCAAAACTTATTTCTTCAGAATGTAAATAATGAGTGGAATCTAAATCTAATTGAAGTAAAATATTTAATATATTGAAGATATGAAACTTTTAATTCATGTTAAAAGTAATTAATTTGGCTTAAATTATGAAAATTAATTTCTTTCATGCTCACTTTCACTAAAGAGCTTAAGTCATAATACAAGATAAATCTAATAAAATTAAGATTAAATCTTGATAAAAGTGATATTTATAATTTTAACTCTGCACTAAAACAATAATATGAAAACAAATGATGATTACGGATTTATCTTAAGGCAAAGAAACAAGTAATTAATTTTCTTTTATTTATGGTGGGAAAATACTTATAAATGTTCACGTGAAAGCATTTGTTTTGGAATATATTTTTTTTTTTCCAATCAGCTACTATTTCTGTGTGAAAGGATAATATATATTAATAAAAAGGGAATTAAACTAAAACTCGTACGTGATTACTGGAACCCAAAATAATTAGATGTGGTTTTCACAAAGTGAAAAGAGAAAAGTTGATGTGTAATCAAAAGACGAAAAATATCTATTTCGAAGTTTACTCAATTATTTATGTTTACTTCTTAATTAATTCGCTGTTTCTATCTAAATGTGTAAGTTATATTTGTATAAAGTTATAATATCATTATTATCCTCACTTGTGCGGCCTGTTTTCAGTTACAGACAAATATTAATTCATTCAATTTTTATTAAAATCACACAATCAACTGTGGAAGAAAATCATATATATTGAAATTTTATTTTTCCGACTGAGTGAAAATAATGCCTGGACCGGGAGTCGAAGCCCGGTGTTTTCCATTTCCTGCAGCTTATTTCTGTCGAGCTATCTACATGATAGACCAGAGATGTTTCTGCCTAAAGGTTGTCTGAGTGAGTAATGCTGACCGGGGTGTCGGCCTGGATAGCTCAATTGGTAGAGCCTTGACCTTGTAAGTCAAAGATCCGGCGTTCGACTCCCGGTCCAGGCATTATTTTCACTCAGTCGGAAAAATAAAATTTCAATTAATTCATTCATTTAACACTTTTATTATTCCCATAATATTTCTCGATGTCATATATACCATAACGACTATAATAATATGGTAAACACGTTATAATCTCTAAACATTTACATATTTCAAGTAACAGAATAAATGCCTGTCAGATGCCGATCCGGCACCTCACAGTTATTACAGTTGAGTGAAAATCACACACCTTTGAAAAATAACTAATAACTTGACACCAATATAGGTGAAAAAACCCAATTTCTGTATCGAAAATTTCGCACTTTTCACGAAAGACTGGCATTTTACTCTATCGCAATGACAGAAACGTCATTCATCGTATTTAAATTAAATCATCAAGTTTTCTTTGGAGTAAGGCGTGCAATACTTTAATAGAATGCCAACGTGACATTTGGTTTTTATTTTATATCGTTTATAGGGAAACAAATGTTAAAGAAGGATTATTTAACATTGTTGGATATTGACTCCAATTATTTCAATTGTGATAGCGTCTAGAGTCCTTATATATTCAAATTATACTTTTTTCATAGAGACACAAAAATGATTCTTTATCATTACAGTCGGTAACAAAAGTGTCCGAACACTAGCAAAAATTCCTATGTAAAAAAAATGCACTTCATACGGTTTTGTTAAATAAATCCTTGTCGAACTCTGTTCTTAGTCAGTGTAAGAACACGATTCGATAAGGATTTATTTAACAAAATTGTATGAAGTGTACTTTTTTTACATAGGAATTTTTGCTAGTGTTCGGACATTTTTGTTACCGACTGTACGTTTACAGACGAATGTGCTCTTATTTAGTTTTTTTAGATGAAAAATTCAAAGTAAATTCCCTTTATAATTTAAAATTTTGTAACTGCATCTTTTAAACTCAAACATTAAAAAAAAAAAAAAGAAAAAGAAAAAAAAGAAAAAAAATTAAGATTGAAAAAGAAAAGAACAAATATTTATTGCTATTATTTAAGCAGAAATTAATGCTTGAAAAAATCCAGAAATGTTATTTTTCGTAAACATTTTATGATGTAATTAACTTTATCGTATTTTCCTTTTTAATCGGTTTTACATCGTGAATTTTTTCTGAGTTTGTTTAAACTAACAACATATTTTGCGATTAATTTGAATTTATTAATTTATACAGTTGTGTATACAGTAATCTAAATAAATAAAAGTATAAATGTTCGTTTGTTTAAAATCTTAAATGATGGAAAATTCTTCAGCGATTGATCTGAAAATTTGACTCAACGTGGCCTTCGAATACGCACGTGTTTTTATATACGCAGTTTTTCAGAATTCCTCACCTTTTGTCACTTTAGGGACGGAAAAGGGCAAAAAACACATTTCTAAGAGTAATCATTTGTTTAAAATATTAATTATCCAAAAGTTTTTCAAGGATTGCTTTAAAATGTTGACACAAGAATGCATTCGAATACGCTCTTCGAATCGCGCTCTACTCAATATAATAGAAGTAGGAAAATATACGGTTAAACAATTAATTCTGTTCCAAATGTTCTTAAGAAGCCGATATTTTAGGGTGGGGGATTATTTTATGTGTACCTAACACACACTAAAAGGGGTTTTTAAAAATTTCTCCTATTTCCCCATTTGAAAAGTTGGGAAGGGGGGGGGGGGATAAACACGTTTCAAAAAATAAACTTTCTTCCAAATTACGCCCAGGACGAAGATTTTTGGTGTGTGGGTTTGGTTTTGGTCTGCGATTTGATTACATTTACTTTCGTGTAATGGGTAAATGGAAAAGTGAGACCACAGCGGGCTTAAGAATGGTGCTACTGCAGGCAGTGGGTACCGGGACTCGATTTGGTAAAAGAGGGAAAGACGCTTCCAGAAGCACTGCTGACGCAATTAAATTTCCTGTATCAGCTTGTTCATCCGGTAAGACGCTTTCGCAATCAGTGGACTCAGCATTTTGTGAACAAAAAAAACGCCGCTGAAGGTAGCTCGATTCCAAATAGAGGTTTTGACTAATTTCAATGAAATGTTTAGGATTTTAATATATTTTGAGATTTTTTTCATTTAAATATAGTCTTAGAGCCACCTGAACGCGTTGCCAGGTACAGCTTGTACTTTATAAAAGCAAGCGAGCAAAGCGGTTAGTACTTTATAAAAGTACTAGTAGCTTTGTCCGCTTCGCTGCTCACTATAAGTAAATGGATTCTTTTTATATCAAGTCCCATTTTTATTTATTTTATTTTAAATGATTGTTATATATATATATTAATAAGCTTCCGATGTCGTACGTTTATCAGTATTACAGTTATCTAGCGTTTGCTGGACATAATTCTCGAATGGTAACACTCTTAAAAATAAAGGGAAAATTTTTTGTTCTAAGAAAAGAGCTTGTATTTTTTACTCAGACGAATAAAAAAAATTATTTGTTACAGGGAAAACCTTTTTCATATCTCGCTATATAATAGTAAAATATACATATACATAATACGTATGTACACTTTTTAAAAAATGCAATTTTGCGTCCAGAAATTCTCGGTAATTACAGAAAAATACGTCTTGTCAAAGTAATTTTTCCGTAATTTACGTTTTTTTTTTTTTTTTTTTTTTTCTCAAATTACACAGAATTTCTGGCAGAAAAGTTGCATCTTTTAACAGTGCATATACAAAAATCCTCGAATAACTGTATCGCAGAGTTTGATCGAGCTCGAACATGGCACATCTCAATTACCAGTTTTGAAACAGGAATCTCTCTTGTCCTCTCATGAGGTAAAAAGGAAAGAAAATGATGTGCAACTCACACAGACATTTAAATTATTTCCCATTTAGTAAGTTAACACTGCAAAATAGCAGAAACAATCAAAAATGTTTTGTTTTGAAATTTGTTAAACTTTAAGGCAAAAAAAAAATAAAAATAAAAATAGGTGACATAAGCACATCTCTATACATTATATGCATGAATGAACAGATCGCTTTATTATTAATTATATTGATCAAGTTATAATTAGTGATGTTGATTGCAAACGTCAAAAAAAAAATACTGTTATATTGTAACAACGATTATTTTATAAGCTTGTACTTTTGCATTATACTTTAATTTCTGTAATAATTTGGATTGAAACAAACTTCCATTCACTACTTTAAATAACAAATTGTAAATGCATAACAACATATTATTTGATTTATCAACAAAATGTTCTATTAAAAATCCATTTTAATTACAATAAATGTTAACAACACCTTCACAAGTTTCATCTAAGACTGTTAAGCGGAAATGATTTATAACAGTTTACGCTCCATGGTAACTCAGAGACTTGCGAAACACAATTATGTGAGAAGCGTTACTTTGAATTAATTTTCACTTATCATCACTCTCTATTGAATGGGTCAACACTAAATGCAGATAGATGTGATGCTGAACAGGTATAAATTTGTGTTCGGTTGACTGTATTTCTAGAATCAATACATGTATGCAGATAGGTAGTTTGTTTCACAAACAAACAAGTTTAATTGTAATGTACATTTTGAATGCTATAGTAGTTTAATTTGCATTTTTGCAGCTAAAATCATAGATTTTTTTCAAGAGGAATAACGCAAAATTTACACTTCTATTTTCTAAAATTTAATTTTCCTTATATACACAAATTCTTTACAAATCCATTTATGTAATTGAGATATTGTTTAGATATATAAATAACTAGTTGCAGACTGAGTGTATGAGTAATTAGATAAGTGAATTTGAGGTTTTCTGAAAATTCTATTTAAAAATTACTTTATTTGCTTTAGTTTAACAGTTTTATACTATCTCAAACATAACCTGTTTTTTGCATTGATTCAAGAAACCATAGTATGTTGAATTATCGACATCATATTTATAAAAATACATTTTATATTATTTGCGTTAATTTTATTTAGTGGTGTTAAGACGAGTTATTCGTATGTTAATTTGTCTAAACTTTACATAGAAAACAGATACGATTAAGTTGTATAGAAAAAAATACTAAACAATCACGCATTTTAAACTCAGGTGCGCTAATATGAAAATTTTCATCTGTTTATTATAGAAATACGCACTGAGAAAAAATATATACCGCCTTTCTCTAGAATGAATAAGTGGCCATTTTCGAAATCCCTTAACTAGAAATATAGATTTCCGAGCTATGCGCATAAGACACGCCAATAAACTGAATAGACCAAATTATCGAGAATTTCTAGTGCACACATTTCTAGATGGTGAAACAATATTCTGAATACTCTAAATATTCTGAATCATTTATATTGCGACAAATTCTTGTAGTCTCATTTATTTGCAGAGACATTTAATTAACTTTGCCTCCGAGAATATAGGCAAACACTCTAGAATTCTAATAGGGGCTTCTAGAACTCGCTTTCCAAGGGGACTAGAATTTATAAGGATGACATGGAACTATTTTTTCTAGAGCCACAATTTAGATTCTAGATGTCAGTTACAGAATTTTTTCTCAGTGCGAAATAATATTACAAATGATTTTCAAAAGACAATGCGAAATCTGGATAAAAAGAAAATCTAAAAAAAATCTAAAATTGAGAACCTTATAGTTATTTTTTAACTGTAAATTTTTTAATAGTAATTAATGCGCAAGGAAAATTTACACATAAACAAACACATATAGAAAATGTGCATTTTAACATATATCTAATATTTTATAAACCAATAAAGTTTCTCATGACCAATTTTAAAAATAACGAATTTTTCTTTTCTTGTTTAATTTACATTTTTCGCTTTTTTTTTTAATCCTGGATAACTGGATTAGATTTTCAAGGAGAAATGTTAGAAAGACCTAATTTATTCAAAACTGTTATATAAATTTTTCTTTATTTGCAATAGATTTAGATAATCTGCTGATAACTTTTCCTGTATGCTTTTTTTTTTCTTTTTTTACCATATAGAATACTTGGTATAAAACCATTTCCTAGAAATTAAAATAGCAACTAGCAATAGAAGTTAAAATGACGTGAAATCACGTCAGCGGTTGCGATTGTGTTAACGTATAATGCCGATGAAACTGGGGGGACATTGAAAAGGAACTTGATGAGGAGGATAATAAGGATGATGAAGACAAACTGTCCCTAACAATATTGCAACATTTTAATTCTGATGCGCAAGAAACCGAATTCGATAAATTTGAATGAATTTTGTAAATAAATTCATTATAATCTATAATTTTCTTGTAAATTGAATAAAGGTGTTAATCATTAGAAGTTACTCCAGTTTATAGCAATTTATACAGAGAGAAAGATTAATGATAAGTTATGATTATTTGCTCTTTCATTATAGGTAAGTAAATTTATTCGTTTATTATTTGTAACTTTTCCTACTTGATATTAAAATAATAGCAATTAATATTGACATTACAAACAGTGATTGCCGACCATGTGATTTTAGAAGTGCGGGGTATCTTTCAGTTATAATAATTTTTAGATAAATTTTTTATGCTGCGGGTTATCTTTCGCCGCGGGTTATATACGCGAAATTACGGTACTTACTATTATAGTATACATGGAAGTATCAAAAACATTATTGTGGTTACCCAGTCAAGCCCACATTCATAACTAGGAATGATTTGATTTTATGTTCTTGATTTATTTTTATTCTGATAGCTTAACAATAGTTTAATTTAAAAAATGTGTCATGATGCTTTTAAATAAAGATTTTTTTTTTTTTTTTTTTTTTTTTTTTTTTTTAACAAAGTAAAAAGAATGCAACGAACGTCAGTTTTAAAATCCCAGTAAAACTAAGTATAAAAAAATGTATTCGTATTGTTCAAAATCATAATCCTTGCAGTATCAGGAGATTCGTTTTTCTTTAATAAATTCATATATGTACCAATATTTCAAATAAAGTTTTATTGGGGATAAATAAAATATATCTAAAAGATTATTATCTAGTTTTAGAAAAAAAAAATCTTATTGATCAGATTTCTAAGAAAACTTCTTTAATCTAAATTACTTTATCGAATCATGCTATCATTTTGAATATGCCATTAGGAATACTATATACGTATAGTAACGCAGAAATTGGATGATTTTAGATTTATTACAAAGGCAAAAAGCTATATTTTGGAAATAATTCTCCAAGTAAATATTTGTGATTCTTAGTAAGAAAAATACCTAAATAAAATAAAAATATTTTCTATTGCTTCAAAGAAAGTTTCAGTCCCGTGTTTAATTTTTATTTACAACTTTTATTTTATTAAATTCCTTACATTAAAAATAAATAAATAAATAAATATCGTTACAGTGCAGCCACATATCCTTAAGCTAGCAGTGAGGACGCGTCCAAAATGTTGGAGGGATGCCAGCTTCACCGAAAGTTTGAAATTCGGAAAACATCAGTAATTCCGCACTCTATTATTGCTCATTTCTCTGAGTCAGATGACTGTCACCCCTATTTTAGCATTGGACTCGTTGAGTTAGCACTTGCGCAGATGCTTCCATGGTTTTATCAAATCTGGTCGAAGAATAAGTTTTCTGAATCAAACAATTTGAGAGCAACAACTATTCCAATAAAATATTGAATATCGTTTTAGCTTTAGATGTTAATTTATTTCTTATCAATGAAACATAATATATTTGCATAATTAATTTATAAAGGATTAAACTTTAGTAAAGATTTTGGCAAACATTACCCTACAAAACATACTTTTACTTTGAGAATATATATTTCGAACCACCATCGTGTTCGTCATCAGTGCTCACAATGACACTGCCGGCTTCAGATTGCGTCCGTTCTTACTTCTCTCGCCGTAACATCACTTCCCTTTGCTTCACTTTTTCAAGACGTCTTGAAAAAGTGATGATGATGATGATGAACCCGATGGTGGTTCGAAAAGTATATGCTCAAATGACTCAAAGTAAAAGGATGTTCTGTAAGGTAATATTTACCAAAATATTTATATAATATACTTATGTAATAAAACACAGCACTTCAAAATATGTGATAACTTTTAAAACTGTCGTGTGCTGTAAACCAGTTAAATTGAGAAGAAATATACATAAGGTTTTCTAAAAGCCATGTTTTTGACATTATGTTAATAATTATTGATATAAACATACACAAAATGTCACAAACGTGTTAAAAGAAGATATAGAGTTTTAAATTATCGTTAAAAGCTGTCAAGGATTCATTTTCAAGAATTACTAAGGTTAAATTATTTTTACAGGTTCCATACAAATCAATAATAATAATAATGATAATAATAATAATAATATAATAATAATAATAATAATAACATACACCAAAAATTAATGTTACTAATACTTATTATGATGATGTACAAATTTCGGTAATGTAGAAGATAGTAAAATGCATACACACAAATTTAACAAATAATGAAATAATTATTATTATATTTAATTCTTAAACTAATTCACACATTTATTTAACAGAGGAAGATATATTTAAATAATTTGCAATAATAAGCATTTCTAAGACAATAAATTAATAACGTTTTTATTAGAAAGATTTAAAAAAAAAATTAAATACCTTATATTTTTACGTGCATATATAAGGATGTAATTTGAAAAAGGACTTATTTTATAGTTTCTGCAGTATGTATGATTCAGTTTTTAAATAATTTTTGGAGTATGTTTTTCTAAGTAAGTAATAAAAGTTATTTAAAAAGTACAAAAAAAAAAAAATACTGAAACGATATAGACCTGGATATGGATGTCGCATTTATATTTTAATCCTTTTCATCTGTCCTACACTCTTACATTTCCTAAAATACAGTATTAATAAATACCTCCAAAATTATTTTTACTTTCCGAACACTATAGTGAAGAAAGTATTGTAATCATGTCAAAAATCCGAATTTGAGATTTTGATGTTTCTATACGTTTCGAGGTCCCCTGAGTCCGTTTCCACTATTTTTACGATGATGTATGTATGTGTATGTGTGTATGTATGTATGTATGTGTGTGTGTATGTATGTGTGTGTATATGTCTGTGAGTGAACACGCTACCGTCTAAACGCATTGTTCGAATAAGCTGAAAGTTGGTACGTATATTGTAAGTCACCATAGTACCCCCTATAGATTTTGATGAATCTAGCACTTATAGTTTTTTTACAGGGACACCAGGAAAAATTCTTTACCATTATGGCCTATGGGGCCAAATTTTTAAAAGTGTGATAGCGTCTACACACCTTATTAATCTGAGCAAAAAATTTTTACACATGTTATAGTTTACAGTTGCACCAACTTATAGTTTTTTTACAGGGACACAAAGAAAATTTCTTTATCATTATGGCCTATGGGACCCAATTTTTAAAAGTGCGATAGCGACTAAACGCCTTATTCAATTGAGCTGAAAATTTATATGAATATTATAAATTACTGTTGCACTAAATATAAGCATTTTGGTGTATTCATAGGTTTTTACAGGGACACAACGAAAAATTCTTCATCATTATGATCTTATGGGCTTAAAGTTCAGTAGCGTCCAATAAAACATCGTGTAATATATGGAGAAAAATACTCAACCACTCTATTATGTTTTTCTCTCTTTTGTTTGTTTACCAACTCCTCTTTCTTTATTTTATCTACAAAACTGTTAATCACTCAATGTTCGACAAGTCGAGTGGCGTCACTCCAGATTTTTCTTAAAGATATTACTAATGTAGCGTTAATTAAACATAGATGTATATAAGAATACATCAAAAATTCCATTAAAAGTAAATAAGTAATTGATAAGGCATTTCTCATTTTAATTAACTACTTCACATCTTTCCCTTATACTTTATTCTTAGCATTTTAAGACTTTTATGAACAGATAAGAGTTTTCTGTTGATTAAACTGTAAGTTTAATTTTTATCATGTAGTCTTTCTAAAAGTTCTTCAAAAGTGTAATTAGTCATTTGTGGAAATTCTAAAAACGCCACGGAAATGGAAAAGAAGCGAAACCATGAAATTGTCAATCACAGGCTTTTCAAATAGCTGTTTGTAACTAAAAGAAAGTTTCCCTACGCTTGAGCCACGCATTTTTCATGAATGGTACCAAAACTAGTGTAAATAACTGAGAATTATGCGATTGCAGGTTATTATAAAAAGTCTAAGAGAAGGAGTAAAGAGGTACTTTCTCTCTTTCCTCATTTTAAATTAAAAAAATAAGAGAAAATATTTAATTAAATGTACATTCATTTCTTAGATTTTTCTTACTTATTTTTATCTATCAATAGAAGATTTATTCATAAGTTTTATATTACTTTCAATGTAATGAAACTGTCTAAGATATGACAGTTCGTGAATGAAACTAAGAATTAAAAATCTGTAATTTAGAAGTTCTTTAATTTAATTAGAATGAATCCAGATAGAGTTTTAAAATACATATTTTTAAAAATTATCATCATAATATTAATTTTAATGTTTTCAAGAAGGGTGGAAGTTATCGTACATAGTTAATTCTTTATATTAATATAAATGAAATGAAATAACATAAGCTTAAGGTTTCATAAACAAAATAAGAAAAAACTATTTCAGTTTGCCTCCTCATTGGCTTATTTAGTAAACAATCAAGGAAAATTTGAATAATATCAAAATAAATAAATAAATAAATTATGTTTACGCTTTCATGATCACCGAGCAAGATATTTAGCCATGCCAGCAACAAATGTTATGTCAGTATAACTAACATATGCACTGCAAATTTCTCCTTTAAATTATTTTTATAAATCTTTTTTTGTTTTTTTCATTTTTTTTAAAACTGAAATCAAAACTTCGTTACTCGTTTGGTGAACATTGTTAATGACCAAAGTTCAATAATCCACACTAAAGATTCTTCTATCTTCAGTTTTCTGCATAGGTACTTTTAAGCAACTAGTGCGTCGGCAAGAAACTACTTTCTGTTTGCACAAATGCAGAGTAGTAAGTCTGTTTTGTTATTTTTTGTTAATGTTACAATTTTTTGTATGAAACATTGCAAAAAGTTTATATGTATAACCGTGACCCGTTAAATAAGCTCCGACAAAATTGCTCTGACAAATGAGCCCAAAGGACAAAATAGCCCTAGACAAAATAGACCCAGGACAAAACAGCCCCGACAAAATAGCCTTGACGGGGTACCATGTATAACAGAAAATCACTGAAAATCACACTTAACAACAGAAAATATCACATACAAGAACTGGACTCATTAAGAAACTCGATATTTGGCTTCAGCATGTACTGAAAAAAAAAAAAATACTTAACACAACAAATCAAAATTTGTGATACACATTTCAAACATAATACAATAGATACTTTTTTGAAACGAATTATCACTGGTGATAAAGAGTATATCATGTACAATAACATTAGTTGAAAAATATCATAATCCAAGCGTTATAAACTAGTACAAACCATATATAGAAAGCTAAAATGCATCAGAAAATAACCTTGCTGTAAATTTGATGAGATTACAAAGATTTTGTGTATTCTGAACTGCTTCCAAGGAAGCAAAAGATAAATTCAGATGTTTACTGCCATTAATTTACACTATCTATCAAATAGGTATTTGGACAATTTTAGAATTTAGATGTTTTGTTAAATGTCTAGAAAAAATTTTTAGGGTTCATCTTACAACTTTGGTAGTGTAAAGAACATGTAGCATACTTCAGCAAAAGATGTGTTCTGGATAGGAAAAGGAAACTAATAAAAAATTTAAACAAAAATCAAAATGTTCACGGCGCATTAGATTGTAAAAATCGAAGAACGAAGGCTAAAAATGCATAGTAAAAAGCATGGGATTGAAACGAAAAAACTCATAATCAAGTGTGTGAGAAAAAAGAAAAAGAAACACCGGAAGAAATAAACTATCAAAACTGACTATAAACAGTTATCGAAGCTTGGGAAGGGATTGAGCTTGCTGCTCTGAAACTACAATCCAGGTTATTCTACGTCCGACCTAATATGGGACTTTAAATCAGTGGTTAAAATTGGTTAAATTTGTATCACCCTGTACTTGAATGCGTTTTCGCTGTAGCATGTGACTATCAGAATTTTTCTCATTATTTGTTTATCTGGCTACCACATGTGATGACCCCCCCTTCCTTCACGGAATCTTGCTGGAGTTCCCATGGACTTGATTGACGGCAGAGCCAGGAAGTCTGGACTTTTGAAAAGAGTTGTGGCTAGCGTGGTTCTTGAGTGTTACCGACACTATTGAATCCTGATTTCATGCTGTCCTTTGATTTTTCCGACGACTCTAGCACATCCCATGGGAGGCGGCGACAGTGCGGCGCCCATCTTACGGTCAAGCGACTGGCCGGTGAATGTTCCTAGGTGTGGTTTGGATCCCGAAGCACCTATGAGGAGCCTCGTTGCATCAGGGGGTTGGTCCCCTCTCTCTAGGCCCGGAAGAGACCGGCAGACAAGGAGAGGAGCTCGAGAAAATTAAGGGAGTCAGATTTGATATTGGAGATAATGGAAGGAGGCAGGAAGCCTGATGTGGACTATTAATATTTTAATTAGGCATGAGGCCTATCAATTCTAGTTTTTTTTTTCTTTAATTGCAAATATTGTAGACTTTTGTAAACATTTCTTTATTAAACCAGAGAATTGTACAAATGGCTCTTCATTCCTGCCCAATCTTTGTTTCTTAAAATTGTTCTTAGCTGTTTTTATTGCGACGCTACCACAGCTAAGATAAATGGTGGCAGCTACTTGGGATACATTTGAACTATTGTTAAAGTTCATGATCCAATGCCACTCTTCAACATTGACAGTAAAATATTTGAGGAAAAAAACGTTTTTTTTTTTCGTGTGTGCAATTGTGACGACACGTCGCTCCTGTTGATGCCATACAGACGAGAAGGACAAGTGACGACTCATTGTTCCAGTGGTCAGAGCAGAAGGTCCCATAACAGGTGAGTCCCAGTACATTTTCTACGGAGAGGTCATTATGCTTTTTTAATTTTAATTTAAAATTGTCATAGGTTTTAAAAATTGGGAAATTTTATGAAGTATTTAGTTACGTCAATGTTGTAGAGTAGGGTAATATTTATTTAAATTGCATTGAATTTTTATATTTTTAATTATGTTTAAATTGTTTTAAAATATATTTTGAAATCAACTTACTAGTTTTGATGTATGAGAATTAATCGCGATAAACTCAGTTTTAAACAGAAAAATTATAATCTGATTTTAGAGACAATATTATTTTTATTTTGTTTTTAAAAGTGACTTGAAAATCGAGTTTAATGCTATAGAATTTTTTTAATAATTTCTGAATTTTGAATTTCATGTGTCATTTCAAAGAAAACTAGTAAAATTGATATCGAGGAAAATTCTTTGTGAATTTTATTTAACTTTAGCGGAAATTGCTAAAAGTTAGGAAATATTTGCACTTTTAAAATTATCTGATATAAAAATAGATAAAATTAGCACTGAAATTAACGGGATTTGTTAATTGCGATTATAATTTCCGGGGATAACAGTCTTTTGGGATAACAGTCATAATTTATTTTTCTTACTATTAAAGTGAGTAGGTTTTTATTATATCGGGTGATAATTTTGGAAATTGTGCTGAAAGTTCTTTTCTATTTATTTAATGTATTTTTTGTGTTTATTGTATTGCATGATATTTTGTGTAGAATTTTAAATTCAAGTATAGAATTAGGAAAATTTTAAATTTAGGAGTTAGTTTAATTTTATTATTTCGGGCAAAATGTCTAATTTTGGAGATGTTCTTTGCGGTCAAAACCGAAATGTTTTATTAGCGTTAGCTAGGGAATTTGACACAGATGTGTCAGAAAAGGATCGTATCACGGTGATAAGACAAGCTATATTAGAAGCGTCAGATTACTCCGAGAAAGAAGCTAAAATCTTCTTAGAGCATATTCTTCAATAGGAAGAAGAATGCGTAGAACGAGAGAAACAGAATCGTTTAGATCGAATAGAACGTGAAAAACAGGAAAGATTAGTCCGAAAAGAACGGGAAAATTGGGAATTTGAACTGGAAAATTTACGATTACAGGGCGCTGTAGAAAATGTTAGTCTAAATTCTGGAAGCTCCGGGTTAGATTGCGCGCATGTAAATAAAGTTAATCTAAAAGATGTAGTGCCTAAATTTGATCCAAAAGTTATGGATATAACTCTTTTTATAATGATTTTCGAGCGTCAGGTTCAGAGAGAAAATTTAGATGAAAACAAATGGGTTGCTAAGTTGTTCACTTTGGTTCCAACTGAAATCGCAGAGTTAATAATAAAGGAACCAGTTGAAAAGGCCGATGATTTTCAACATATAAAAAAATTATTGTTAAAAAGATATAGGCTAGGTGCGAATGCATTGAAGAAAAAGTTCGAAGAACATACCCGTAAGCTCTTGGCCTTGTCGTCGGACCTTGTTTATGAATTAAGGTGTTACATGGAAAACTAGTTAGAAAGCGTAGGCGCAAAAGACTACGAGTCACTTAAAGAGCTTATTCTCACGGAACAGTTGAAAAAAAGGGTTCCCTTAGAAATCCGCGATAAATACCTAGATGAATGGGGTGATTTTAAATCAGCGAGTGAACTAGCCGACAAATGTGATATATACGAAAGTATACGTTCAGATCATGGCGATAATGCATTTATATATTACGAGGGACATCAAGCCGGAAATAATAAATTCGTTGAGAATAAATCGTACAAGGATAAAAAACTTCGGAGGCGAAATTAAAAAGAGAGAACCTATCTAAAAATTCCGAAAATAAAGAAAGCAGTCGGGAGAAAAAATTCAACGAAAATTTTGATAAAAGACGGGAGGTAACGTGTTTTTACTGCAAAAAACGCGGTCATATTCGTCCGAATTGCCGTGAGCTAGAAAGGAATGAAACTAGCGATGTCATTCATCATATTGGAGCAAACTCGGGTTTAAGTCATTGTTTCAAACCTTACGTGGATAAAACGGTGATTAATGGAGTTGAAAGAGAATAGAGATACAGGGTCAAAATGGGATTTATGCAATCGCAGTTGGATTAAAAAGGGCTATTTTATCGGAAAAAATGTCTTAATGCGCTCTCCCATTGATGAAGAAAGCAAAAGCTTGCCATTAGCTCGGGTAACTATAAAAGGAGGTTTCGAAAAATTGTAACTATTGCAGCTGTCATACCTGATGGCATAGAAGAAAATTATTATGTTTTAGGCAATAAAACGGCAGAGTTTATGGAAAAACTCAGAAAAAATCCTAAACCTTTTAATTCAGGCTTTAAAAGTCGCAAAGGTCCGAAATCTAAATCAAAAGTCGATAGACTTAGCTATTGTTGTTTTAAAGGCGAACTTTACAATTCTTCATCTAAAAAGATTAAGAGGAACCAAAGAAATAGGAAAGATAAAAGTTTCGTTTCGGATTTGGAGTGTAGGAAAACTAATCCGACGTTTGACTCGCAAACAAAGAATCATCGCTCCCCCGTCTATTCCTGTTCAAAGAAAGAAAAAATATCAGATAAAGCACTTTGTTCGCAATACGAGAATCGGAAAATCTCGGAATGGGATTTACAAAGGTTTGAGGACTACGAAATGTCATAATTCTATTCATAAGTTGCATGTACATAAGTTTAATTTCATAGAAACTTTTATTTTTATTCAGTTATTTTATATTAATTTGGTTATTTTATTTATTTTATTTTATTTTTCTTTCTTAATGTATGGTTTTATAAATTGATTGAATTAGGTTAATATTATGATCGTAATTACGGCAATAATAATAAAAATAATAAAAATCTATGCATACAATACACATTTGTTCGGTGTATGCCTTTGAAATATTAGTTTGGCCATGTGTTTGTTTGGGAAAATGATGTCATGGAGATTTTAAATTTTAATCGGTCAATTGTTGCGATATGTTAAATTTGAGTTCACTTCATATTCCGAATATTTAATTTAAAGTTTAATGCAACAAGTTATTAAATTTAATGTTCAAAAGAGGCAAAATGTATACATAGTTGTTGATTAATAAGTATCATTCTTAATATTAGTATTGTTATTGTCCATATTTGTGTGTTTGTTTTGATTGCATGATAAGAATGTTTTAGAGGCTTTTAAATGTAAGACTGTTATGTTCTGTGAAGAAAAATATCATTCGGTTAGAGGGATAATCCACTCACTTTTATAGAAAGAATGATGGTAACTAATTCATGTCTTATTCAATGGGCTTTGTGTTTACAAAAATATTACTTTTCGACAAAACGTAAGCCTCGGAAAAAAACATTCTAATGCATGGGTTGAGCAGACTGAATTATGTTTGAAAATGCAAACCAATAAAGAGAAATCCTTTGCAAATAAATTTAAGGGTTAATATTTTTTTTTCTCTTTTATATTTTTGTAATTTTTAATTGGAATAAATGTATCTAGTATTTAGAAATGGATTCATTGAATATGATTTAGAAAAAAATAAATTATTTCTTCTTATTTTACATATTTTTATTTTATTCTATTTCAAGTGAATGTAATGTTATTTTGAATCTCATGAGAATTTTAATAGTGTATTCTAGGTATGTCTCATAGAGTGTAATTTTTCACTTAAAACTGAGTATATGGGTCAATTTTTTGTTTTATTTTTCTCTTAAATGATAATTTTTTAAGGTTATGATATAAATTTTGGGGCTACATAACCTCTCTTTGGTAAGCGTAATTGGGGCCCTGTTTCCAGGATAAAATTTCCTTCATATTAAGGAAATTCTTTTAGTGGGGAAGGGCTGTGATGACCCCCCCTTCCTTCACGGAATCTTGCTGGAGTTCCCATGGACTTGATTGACGGCAGCGCCAGGAAGTCTGGACTTTTGAAAAGAGTGGTAGCTAGCGTGGTTCTTGAGAGTTACCGACACTATTGAATCCTGATTTCATGCTGTCCTTTGATTTTTCCGACGACTCTAGCACATCCCATGGGAGGCGGCGACAGTGCGGCGCCCATCTTACGGTCAAGCGACTGGCCGGTGAATGTTCCTAGGTGTGGTTTGGATCCCGAAGCACCTATGAGGAGCCTCGTTGCATCAGGGGGTTGGTCCCCTCTCTCAAGGCCCGGGAGAGACCGGCAGAGAAGGAGAGGAGCTCGAGAAAATTAAGGGAGTCAGATTTGATATTGGAGATCATGGAAGGAGGCAGGAAGCCTGATGTGGACTATTAATATTTTAATTAGGCATGAGGCCTATCAATTCTATTTTTTTTTTCCTTTAATTGAAAATGTTGTAATTTTTTGTAAACATTTTTTATTAAACCAGAGAATTGTCCAAATGGCTCTTTATTCCTGCCCAATCTTTGTTATTTTTAATTGTTCTTAGCTGTTTTTATTGCGACGCTACCACACACATATATTCATGGAGATATGGCGATTCTTTTAAAAAATGAAAAAAAAAAAGTATTTTTTAAATTATAATACGCAGGGTATTAGACGCAGTGCAAAGCCATTTTTAGGAAATTAGGTATGCTACATTATACGCAGTGTACGGCAATCTGAATGCAAAATGTTAAATGTCTTACAACATACGAGCATTTTTACTAAATAATTTTTAACCATACATGCGCCAGCTTTTAAAATATTTCATTTGCATTATTTAAATGTACTGAGCAACTTATATGAAAACCCCAAACAAATATCTTTTTGTAAATTCCAAAAAATATTGGAGATAGAATGAACAGAATTTCAGTTCTTCTCAAAAAAGAGCAAGATGATAGGGGTTTTTATCAATATTTGTTTACAACCAAACTATTATCATTGGGCATTGATTGAATCGAAATAAAAATGTCATTACAACCCCTTTAGTTTAGCTTTTATTTTGGGAGAACTGAAATTCTGTTCTTTCTAACTTTCATAATTTTTTTTATTTACCAGATATTTGTTTGTGGTTTTCATATAAGTTGCTCAATACTTTTGGCTTTTAAGTTATGCAAATGAATTTCTTTAAAAGCTAGCGCATGTGCAGTTAAATTTTATTTAGTAAAAATGTTCATATCTCGTAAGATATTGAACATTTTTGCTATCTGATTGCCTAATGTAGTATGCCAAATTTCCTAAAAATGGATGTGAAGTGGGTCGAAGTTTCTTTTTCAAAAAAAAAAACAAAAAGAGATTTCTCCAGGAAGATATGTAGTAGCTTCATAAAAAATTATACATAGAGTTCCTTAAATACTCAACCAAGAATTACTTTTATTCAACTGACCTCTACTTTTACAACTTCTCTTAAACTTGTTCTCAACTTGACAAAGTAATTCCTAATAACCAGCAAAATTTTACAACAATTTTCTTTTAACTCAACTCAACACCTCTCTGTTTAACTCGATATTTGAACCAAAGCATCACCACTTATTCCTGGAACCAACTAGTGACTTTCACTTTCCCAACTCAATACTTCTAACTCAACTCGAAGCTATCACCGAAACCATCAATTCCTATCACCACATCCGACAGGTGACCTTCCTTTTCCTAACTTGACACATCTCATACCTTACAAATGTACATATAAACAAAATATATACACATAAATGTTTGATAGAGGTAAAAGTAAACACATGTAATATTTGTTTTTCATTCTCGAAATCTAAATGCAGTTTCATAACTTGAAATTCATTTCAATAAGGAATAAATTTAATATTAATATTCTCACTTTCATGGTGTTCTTTGTTTGTTGTAAACGTTTAAACTATGTATCAAATTTTCCTATGTGATATATATGTAAATAGGTGCACTTATTTTAAAAATTATCATTTATAAAACTGAATTTCTAAAAATATATAAAATCACCACTAAGCTATTACTCTACTAAAAATATATATTGCATAAAATTCGTTTTCGAAATGTCATAAAAATCAATTGAGTTTAGAAAAAAAATCATAAAAATAATGAAAATCAAAACATTGTTTCAACGATGATATAAAACTTCTTTCCACAAACTACTTTAAAAGAATCCAATTTCAACAATAAACTAAATATCTTTTTCCCCTTTGTCAATTTCTATTTTTTTTCTTTTGCTCGATTAGGGGATGATCGACTATGAATGGAATAATAATTTTTAAAAAGTATATCGTGCATTAAATAATACCTGAGGTTGACGTACATAGGTTTCATTTTGTAGATTAGCATACAGTATCCGGTTTTTATGTCATGTTGACAGTAGGACCAGCCACATAAACAAAGCACCACAGTAAAGGAGAACATAATAATTGAAAAGTTCATGAATATAATAATTGAAAAGTTCATGAACTTCACAAAATTAAACCCTTAAATTTGTAGAAAACCGGGTGCTTATAAAGATGCTTTGTATCTAATAACTTCGCCACCTTTTACTGTAAAGACGTCGATGTTAACGATCGGAGCTTTCTACGGTTTCGCACTAAAGTTCAAATGTTTCTTTCTTTCATCTCATCGTTCATTGCTTTAAACTATTATCTTTTTAGAGGATAATTATATGCTTTATGGAAGTTTGAAAGTATCTGAATGTCTGCGAATTTAGCCTCCTGGGTATCGCATTCAAACTCATCATCACTACTTTGTTTCGGGATTTAAACCGTATCTGAATATGTATTGGTAATAAGGAAGTCAAATGCTTCTTTTAATACTGTTTTGTTAACGTACGTCTTGGTTTCTGGCCAAGATTTCATTTTGTGTGCTTTGGTCTTAGGCTCCTGTTCAGGAGTCTCATACGTTTCCCTTCATTCGTTTGTTTATCAGAATCAGAGTTTCATTCATTAGCAGGAAAGTTTATATCTTCTTTTCGGTCCTGTACAACTCCCCTTTATGTTTCTTTTTCAAAGGTATTATTTATAGTCCCTATTGTTATTTGTTCACAGTGTAACAAAACACGGAAATCTTTAGCAAAAAGCGTATATTTAACCATTATTCCTTTTTGGTTTCTCTTCCGTGGAGGATCAAAATTGAGATGGTATATCTCCGGACCACCTCTAGGGGTGAGTCCAAGACCGTCGCCAATTGCCCATCTGCGCAGCACTAGTGCGACGTAAACCCAACCAACCAACCTTTTTATTTTCTCATTGCTAATTTGTTTCCAAACTATTCAGGTTTTCCAATATTGACTGTATATTCTAAGAGTTTTAAATATTTAACCGATGGCGTTTTTCTACAAATAATTTCAGCAGAGTTGTAGTTTACCTGCTATGACAAATTCGGTTCAAGATATATATTAAAATTAGAAATAGATCTGTGCAAAAGCTTGCATTTAATTCGCTATCATATAGTAGTAATTTTATAATTTCTAGGTCAGTATAATTAAATATCTTCGCAGTTCCACTTACATTTACATACATATACATTTGCATGTATATTTTATTTTTTCAGAAACTTAATATTTTTCAAACTTTTAGATAGATTTAATTAGATGAAAATTTTATCAACTATCTTAAATAACTTAAAGATTTCGACTTTCAACAATTCCTTATTTTATTCACAATCATAACTTTAACAGTACAAAAACTTTAAGAAATTCTTCTTTAATTACACTGATTTTATTCTGAATTTTCTGCTTATTTTATACATGATTATACATGAATTTGTTTCTTTTTGAATGTGCTTTTCTTTTTTCGACTCGAACAAATTCTCAGATACGATTTATCTTTTAATCTCCAAAGTTCTAAACGGAATTCCTAAGTTTATATTTAATAAAGTTTCTACTATTGCAGAAAAGTTTTTCCAATTTAAGTTCGCAAAGGGAAGTTAAGCTAAAAAACAATTGGAATTGCAGCGGAAAGCGATATCTTTTATTTCTAGCAATTTTCGTATCTCGAGAGAATATCTTAAATTTCGTTGATAACGAAAAAATATAATTGCACAATATTTCTAATCCCTTTACATATTCTAATCACTCATAAAATATTTTTTAAATATTTATGATTAATTTATTTTATGCAAAAAGTTTTAGGTTATTGATATAAATATATGTATTTGTGAAAGAAATCAGTTTTTGCCATTCTTATTTATATTATTGGTTATTTAATAATCACTTTGTGTTATCCGTGTACGATATAAACATTACTGATTTCAAATTTTTGAAATTGCGACTTTATAAATTTATACATTCTGAGATCCTCTCTGAATCTTAAAATAAGTTTTTCAATGATTCATATTCTTGTGTATCCATGTATATGTGATTTTGTGTCTATGTGCTTTTCTCAAAAACAAAAATTACCAGATAATCCAGACAGAGTATTATAAATCTCTATCACATAGAGATGCTACTTGAAACTTTTTATTGAAGTTGACAAATCGCTTATATTCATAAAAGCATTTTTGTTGTATATTATAGTATAAAATGATTCACTATTTATTTACAGGTCAAACAAAATAATTCAGGTATATTAAGACAATATATAATGGATATATAATTGATGGATTTAGGATATATATCAAATTATTGGAATTGAGTTTGAAGTTGTACTATGTGTTTTTTATACCGTGTCAAATTTAAGTGTATTAACCCGTTAGTAGTCGCATATCGGTCTTTTTGCCGCCCATCGCCTATAAATTCCTCCTGCAGATCACCCCTTAAAAATAAAGTGGGGAAAATCTGTGTACCTGACCTTGGGTAAATGTCCTCTAACATTGTATGTTTTCAAGTTATTCCTGCTATTTTTTGAGCAGTTAAAAACATTTTTTCTCAAATCGGTCTATTTGACCGCGACGCGACCACTAACGTTGATTCATTTCTTTCCCCATTTCCGGTTTTGCAGACAGGTTAGAGTTTTGCGGGAAAAACATCGTGTGAATTAAAGGCACTTCATCTTCCTCTACTGGCTTTCTTTCGGCTTTCCCCCAACACTAAACAGCGGCGGCAAAAAGACCGACACGCGACTACTAGCGTTATAAAAAATGATGCGAGTACTCTCGGGTTATATAGTATGTCTATATAATTTATAGATAATATACAAGGTTAATCAAAATTAAGCGACGTCCTTCTTTTCTACAGAAGCTAATGGATGAAACTGTTTTAATATTTTCTTTCATGACAATTCTTAGGATTGATTATTATTTTCTTAAATGCACATAGACAGTAGAGCATTTTTCGAAGTTCAATTTTCAACACTACTTTTTTTTAGTTTAATTATGAATTTTTTGCCTCCTGTGTATGAAACTCACGTTTTAAGCAATTGATACATCTTTAAGACTTTCATCAGTATAACGTAAAATCAAGTAATTGCTGGGAAATTAAGTTTGATATTTTAAAGATCAAATCAAGATGTTACTTTTGGTAAATTTTCATAATTCCTAAATTTCTATTATGTGGCCATAATTGGTAAATCTCACGGAGTGGTTTGTGTGTGAATTTGTGTGAATAATTTGTAAAGGAACTATACAAATTTAACCCATTAACGCCCGAATTAATTTGGTAAACTATTATTAGCTGATTATTTCACTTCTAAATTAATATAGCTAACTGACAGTAAACTATATTAACGTAAACAATTCTTCTGATAGTTTTAAATTTAAAACCTACCCTCATTTATTGACGTTTAGTCATTTTAGCGAGAAAACTTCGAGCTAGAAAAACTTTGAGATAACAGATTAATTCCCTATAATATGTTGACAAAGTTCTCGAATTATAATATATATTTTTATTTAACTTGATTTAAGTTAGTATACCTGCGCAAAAAGCAAATATATGCGTGACGAATGAAAAATCATAAAATGATTATCCAAATTAGAAAATCAGAATTAATAGTAGGCACATAAAACATTCAGTGATCATTTAGAGTGACGCTATAAACTGTCACTAAAAAGCAGAAATCATTCCAAGGAACCACAAAATATATACGTGCCATTTTATTAGCTGTTCTCAAATTAGGACACTGGATGGTAGCGGGTTAAGAAGAGCTTCTTTTCGTTTCTATCTTTTTTTTTTTTTTTTTCTTTACTTTTTTTCCCGTATTATATATTAAAAGGAAAAATTGTATATTCCAAGGAAAAACCTTAGGCCTATCATCTTAGCGCCGTCAAATGAACTTAACCCTAACATAAACACGAACACCCAATGAAAAATCTTCAAAACAAATAAAATTCTTTCGCGTATTCCACACAAAATAAATAAATAAAGAAATATGCATGTAATTTGACAGCAAGTTGCTCTTCTGTCAAATTCAAGCATGTGCAACATGTTTAAAAATTTCTCGCTAAATAAATCTTTCTAAATAGAGTTATACAAAATAAATTTTAAGATTGATTGATTAAACAGCTGACAGTTTTTCATTTAAGCTTGCGTTTTATATTCAAGTGGATTTTGTTAAAATAATTTTATTTTACCTTTGAAGGGTCTTTATTTATTTTATTTTATTTTTATTTGAGGAGTGACAGCGATAGGATGCCATCTGGTATTGGAACATCTATCAAAATCAATGCGTATGCTTTTATAAATAAATTTATTTTTATGCTTTTTTGTTAATCTAAGAAATTGTAATTCTCTCTTCCCCACCATTGGATTATTATTTAACTTACTTTAGGCTTAAAAATATTTATTCTTTAAAATTCCCTGTTAAGATTTTGTTTTAAATTTGAATAAGTTAAAAACAGATCAATGTTTCACAAAATTGCAGTAAAAAATGCATTTATTTAAGTTATATTTATTTAAATTATTTAATAAATAAGTTTAAATTTTATTTGGAATTTTTTTTTTTTTTTTTTTTTTTTTTTTTTTTTTTTATAGTCTATATAATAAAAATTTAATGATTACAAAATAGCAAAACTTTCAATATTAGTGTGTATTTTATGTTGAAATGTGGAAGAAATAATTTTAATCAAACTAACATTTTTCTTAATTAGTAGAACTGCAATAGGTGTTCTATGAACGCATGAGAAACGTATCGATAAGCGATTGCAGTTTACCACTGATGCTATGCAAATTGTTATGTATTTTTATTCTTATTTATTTATAAATTCGAAATAAACGTACTGTTTTATTTTATGCTATAACACTTAAAGCTTTAGTAAAACCTGAGCTTAGTTTTATTTACGCTGTAAAATTAAGTTGTATAATACGGTTATTAAGTTCAAATTAACATACATTTAAATATATATATATATATATATATATATGTAATTGAAGATATCAATATGTATGAATTTAAAATAAACTTACATAAATTAGTTGGTGCATGGAATTTTTTTTTTTATTTAAATTATATCACCATTAATGTATTTATCAAAATATAGTTTGAAAATTTATTGTGTTGCCAAAGGGTGATAAAAAGCGAACAAATGGTACATTCAATAGTTTCTTACAAAAAAAATGTATAGAACTTCACCAGGATATATTTTTATAAACATACGTTACTTCATGAGGAGAGTATTTGTATTTGTATTTGTATTTGTATTTATTATTTGTTTGTTTATATACGTATTCATTTATTTTTTTTAATTCTTCTTGTATGCTTCTTTAAAGACATTCCTTGTAATATGTATTATTAATGCGCACTATAGAATGATTTTATTGAACATTTCAGAAAGAACAGAAGTAGTTTTTGATCAAAAATAATTGAATACATCACACTCTACGAGCAGTATTTCTTTAAAACATTTTTAAAGTATTTATATACTGCATAAAAGGAAACGAATTAAGAAGCACAATATTCAGATAAATTATAGAAATAGAACATACGTAGAGTTACTTTTAAAAAGCATTTTCGAGGGAATCATATTTTTTTAAACGTGTTTCGAAAAAATTTCAAAAACTCGAATGCTAAACGGTGTAACCTTTTTATAAAGTTTTACAATATATGCGTACGCTACTGTCTTTTTTTTTTTTTTTTTTTTTTTTTTTTACTTCTATATGTATATACAGATAAAGTATTGGATTCGTGAAATTTTTTGAACTCCAGTTTTCGATGGATTTACACGTTTTGGGATGTCCTGAACACGATTTGACTGTGTTTAGAAAATATCTGTCTGTCTGTCTCTTTGTATGTATCATAAATTTTGTGGACACTGTATCTCACGAACCAATGAACGAAATTTAAACAAACTTGGTATTTAGTTGGACTCGGACATAAACTGGTGCTGATTAGATTTGTGGAACAATATCTCAACAGGTGGCACTGTTATTGCATTTTTTTTCTCTAAATTTTTAACATGGCAGCATAGGACAAAATTTCGTAGAAATGTACATAATGAGAGTTATTTTAATCGTGTGATTGTAAAATTCATATGAATTGTTGAGAAAAGTGGTAGTTAACTAGGAAAAAAAATTGTGCATTTGAGAGTATCGCTTCCCCCCTGGGTGGGAGTACACCCTAGGGGGGGGTGGGAGAGAAAATTTTCACTATGGGTACATTTCAAAAGATCTCGTTTATACCTTTAAAACGAATGGTTGAACTATAGATCTGTGATTATTTAAAAAAAGTTATCGATTTTTTTTTTTTTTAATCTTTTAACGAAAAATCGTCTGCATTTATACTGGAAAATAATTTGATAATTTAATAAATAATAATTTGTATTGAATAAATTTTGTGTAAAATTATTAGAAGAAAGTCATGTGGTGGTCACATCATACTAGTTTTTTTTTTTTTTTTTTTTTTTTTTTTTTTTCATTTATAAAGTTGTCGCATCATCAGCTTTATGAATCAGAAAAATGAATGTCTAGTTATATACAATTTTATCTTTGATTAAAGTTGATAAAATATTTAGACAGTAATACAGTTATCATCAATTATTTGCTCAGAGAAAACCAACTAATATTAAAGCAGGATAAAGTGAATAATCCAGTCTAATCGCTGTACAACAACTGCTCTTCATACGCACTGCTTTTAAACGGAGAAAAAGAATTTAAGTATGTATAACAATCAGTGTTGGGCATAATTGATTAAAAAGTAAATGAATTACAATTGAATTACAATTAAATTTTAATTATAATCCTTTTACTGTCAATCAATTAACAAGTATTTGATTGAAAATAAATTGAATTACTTATTCAATTTATTTTTAATAATTAAATTTATTTTCAATTAATTACTTGTTAAAAAACTGACAATAAAATAATTATAATTGTAATTTAATTGTAATTTAGTTGTAATTCAATTACTTTTTAATTGAATATGCCCAACACTGATAACAATATCCGTTTTGTTTTTATGAAGTAACTTAGTATAACTAATATATGTTCCGAGGTATTACTGTCCACATATCTAAATGGAATCGACATATTTTCAGTAATCCCTCAAAAAAAGTCAGTTAACTACAATTTTAAATATTCACACCTTTATAGTAATTTTGTAATTATTATTATTATCATTATTAACAGTGTGTTAGTTATTTAAGCAGCGATACGCTATTTAGAGCTCAGTATGTTTTTTAAGTTACTTAAAACACTAATATCTTAAACAAACAAGAACAATAAAAAAGTTTAAAATAACTTATGCGTGTTGTTTGCACAGGCAGTAAGAGATAGATAAAAAAAAAAAAAAATAGATCGACTATGAATAAAATTTAGGAAAGTGAAGTATTTAAAGTAAAAAGTTTCATGACTTTTTAACTTGGATTAAGTTAGATGTTAAAAGCTGAAAAGAAGAGATTTCAGTGCACTATTCCAATTCATTCACGAGTCTTTTTTTTTTCTTTTTTTTAACTTTAACTATTATTATAATAACTTTTTCCTAAATATATATACATATATATATATATGAATCATTTAAAGAACTTTTTTGCTATAAACTGAGAGGAGACAATATTTGCAATAAAATAAGCATAATTTAATCTGCGAAAATTATCTGAACATGAATTATCAGGCAAACAGTTGCTGAGTTAAATAATATGTCATAAGTTTAGTCTAAAAAGCTCTTGGAAAGTACTTATGTAGGTAAATCATAATTACGAACATAAACAACGATTTTTAAAATATAAATTTGAGTGTATATTTTTATGCGCTGTTCAAAACATTCATATCTCAAAAAAAATAAAATAAAATGAAATGAAATAACTTATGCGTGTCTTTTGCGCACACAATAGGAAATAATCTCATTAAATACAGTAATTTTAACTATTTTTTTTTCTGTCTTCTCTCTATAAAAAAACTAAATTGTTTTAAAAAGTTTTATTAAAAGTAAAATACAAACATTCATAAGCATATAGCTTCAAATATTTTAATGCTATTGTGATTGCTGTTTGATACAATAAAAAGATTGTACATAATATATACAGTCATTTGCAAAAGTTTAAGAACACTCATAGAAAGAGCAGCTTTAATGGAATTCCGCAAAAATAAAATACATATTTTACATATAAAAGAACAAAATTAACTGCACATGGTTATTTACCCAAAAATTAAAGTCAGTATTTAGTTTGACCTCCTTTGTTTTTTAAAACTTGTGCAATCCTCTTAGGCATGCCATAAATAAGAGACTAGCAGTAAGGTTTCGAAATGCCTGTGCACCAGGCATTCTTTTTTGTTTCAACAATTGCCGTAGCAGTGGATGGTTGCTTTTCGGCGACATTATTTTTCACAATACATTTCTCTATTGGTTTTAAATCTGAGCTGTTACCTGGCCAGTCCTTTGATTTTCTGTGCCTTCAGCTATTTCTTGACAGTCTACGCCCTGTGACACGGAGCCCCATTATACATGAATATTGAACAGTTATGAACACGTATGTGAAGCTTCATCTTCTCAAGTAACAAATTAAGGTACCGCTTTCTGTTCATAGTGGTTATAGGCGACACAAAAAAAAGACTAGCAGTACCGGACACACACATTGTACACCATACCATTTGGCTTGGAGGATGTTTTACAATTTGAATCGTATATCTCTCGTCATAACTTTTCGCCTTGGACGGTGAACACTTATAGCACATGCAGCAAATTTCTGCACACTTGACTCATCCGAAAATAAGACCATACTTCACTGCTGTACTGTCCAATTCTGTTATTGTCTGGGGAATGTCAATCATTTCTTTTTCATACTTGGGGTAAGTCGAATTTTCTTGCAGGTCTATGGGATGATAAACCAAAATATTTGGCCAAACGTCTTGAAAAGAACTCAAATTGACGTTGGTGCTTTTTGCAGCCAGAAAATGTCTAATCGTATTGCATGAGATTCTTGGACCTCGTACGACCATCCTTCTAATAACGTGATCATCATAATATTTCTTACCTTTTTGTAACAGTAAGTGAAGCTTTTTTACCCATTACAATAGTTACACAATAGCACTTTCTACGCCAAAATCCAATAAACAACTGGCGATAAACGTGCCGGCAACCTTTATTTATAGCAGTAGAAGGCGTCTGATGCAATCAACACATGATGTAATGGAATAATCTGCGCAAATTATGTAATGTGTTAAAATACTGAAAATCGGATACTGGTCTTAAACTTTTGCAAATTACAGTAAAAATAAACATACTATATTATGTAAAAGTAAACAAAAATGCATTTTAATGCATTAAGGCATACTTTAAGTAAAAAATTCTGATGTGGGCACCACACAACTTCCTTATACACCTTTCGAAATATATACATAATATTAAAAAGCATTGTCATTGGACCCAAGACAGTCGGCTAAAAATATTTTTAAAAATGCATTATCACCGTGTTTTGAGCTTTTCTGAAAGTTTCAAATGTCTAGCTAGTCGGGAATTTAATTAAAAATTGATTGCAAAATTTTACTAATAACGCTAACGAACGCAACAGGGACCTGAAACAGTTGACTAAAAGTATTTTAAAAAATGCATTTTCCCCGTGTTCTGAACTATTCTGAAAGTTTCAAATGTTTAGCTAGTCCGGAAGTTAATTAAATAAATTTTCTGTTGAATCATATAAACGTTGCTGAAGGCAGCAGGTATCCGAAAAGGTTGGCTAAAAATCTTTTTAAGAAATGCGTTGTCAACGTGTTCTGAGCTTTTCTGAAAGTTTCAAATGTCTAGCTAGTCGATAAGTCAGTTAAAAATTCATTGCAAGATTTGTATTGGTAACGCTTTGAAGGCAGCGTTGAAGCCGAAGGCAAAACGTATCCGAAACTGTAGGCTAAAAATAATAAAAATATATGCATTGTCAACGTGTTCTGAGCTGTTCTGACAGTTTCAAATGTTTAGCTAGTTGGGAAGTCAGTTTAAAATTCGATTGCAAGATTTGTACTGGTAACGCTGCCAAAGACAGCAGGGACCCGAAACAGTTGGCTAAAAGTATTTTAATAATGCATTTTCACTGTGTTCTGAACTATTCTGAAAGTTTCAAATTTCTAGCTAGTCGAGAAAAAAACCAAATTTTCTGTTGAATCATATAAACACTGCTGAAGGCAGCAGGTATCCGAAACAATTTGCTAAATATATTTTTAAAATGCATTGCCACCGTGTTCTGAGCTTTTCTGAATGTTTCAAATGTCTAGCTAGTCGGGAAGTTAGTTAAAAATCGATTACAAGATTTGTGCAAGTAACAGGGCAGAAAGCAGTAGGGATCCGAAACAGTTGGCTAAAAGTATTTAAAAAAGACATTTTCACCATGTGCTGAACTATTCTGAAAATTTCAAATATCTAACTAGTCGGGAAGTTAGTTAAATAAATTTTCAGTTGAATCATATAACCGCTGCTGAAGGCAGCAGGTAGCCGAAACAGTTGGCTAAAAATATTTTTAAAAATGCGTTGTCAATGTGTTCTGAGCTTTTCTGAAAGTTTCTAAAGCCTAGCTAGTCGAGAAGTCAGTTAAAAATCGATTGTAAGATTTGTCCAAACCGTTTTTGAGTTATTACCGTTTTTTGATACATTATGGCCAAAACCTTTGTATTTTTGGTCATTATGAACCTAATTTTCGTAAATATCTCCTAAACGGAAAATTATACAAAGTCCAAAAAGGGAGGTGCACAACTAGATGTTATAGCAAACCTATGTACCAATTCGCAACTTTCTACGTCCAACCGTTTTTGAGTTATGTGACATACGCACACACACACACATACATACAGACGTCACGAAGAATCGTGAAAATTCGCTTATATCACTCAAACGAGAGCTGGTGTTAAGACGACACTTGCAGGTGTACAACTAGACATCATGACTGTTACACATATAAATTGGCAACATTCAGCGATCATTCGTTTTTGAGCAATGTGAAATGCAAAATCCATTTCGCAAATCGGGATTACAAAACTTCCTTATACTTTGTATAAGGAAGTAAAAATATAATAATGCCTTAAGATTTTGTATACTTTAAAGAATTAACATTAATCTATATATATAAAATCGTTTGACCTGAATGAGTGAGTGATTCATCATCGCCGAGCCCCTGGTCCTAAAAGCATGAAATTTTGTGGCAATGTTCCTTCTACGTAGACATCCACTAAGAAGCGATTTTACAAAATTCACCCCCAAGGGGGGGGGCGGGGAAGGGAGGAAAACACGTGATTTCACAAAATCCTTCATATCTCAAACAAAAAATCATATATCTGTAAATTTTTTCCTGTAAAACATAGATAACACAAATTTCTAAAAATTAGTTTCTGCAAATTTGGAAATTCCGTCCACAAGAGGGGTTGCGTGGCAAAATACGATTCCATATGCACAAAAAGTGATTTCACAAAAACCTTCATATATCAATGAAAAAAAAAAAAGAAATACCAGTAAAATTTTGTCTTTAAAATATAGCTAACATAAAAACCTAAAAAACCATTTCCTAGAATTTTAGAAAATCTGCCCTTAAAGGGGGACAGGGGGCAAAACATAATTTCACAAAAACCTTTATATCTCAAAGAAAAAAAAAACAGATAGCCTTAAAATTTTTGTTTTAAAATATATCTAACACAAATACCTAAAAACCAATTTTGTGAATTTTAGAAATTTAGTCTCCAAGGGGGGGGGGGGAGCAAAACGTTATCTATATTATATCTTCTATATAATACAGATATGTCTTCTGTAATAAAGATTAAAAATCATCTATATATTAATTTGAAACATGTTTTTGTCTGTCTCCACTATATTGAGAGAACTACTTGGTGTAAAAATTTGATTGAGGTGTCTAAAAAAAGGGCTTGGTCTGTAGATGTGCTATGAAAAGAGTAAAATGAAAAAAAGTCGAACGGTTTCCCACCCGGGGGAAACGGGTGGGAAACCTTTTCCCACCCGTTTGGGTTAAAAACACGTTTATGAGCTTAACTAAGCTTCAAATTACTTCACGGTGCAGAAATTGTGCATATGGGGACTAGAGTCGAATACTAAAAAATCAATATCTGCTAATTTGCAATTTTCGATTTTAAAGGGGGGAAAAAGGGGGAAAGTAGATTTGGAGGGGAGGGGAAAGGGGTGGAATTAGATTGAGAGGGAAATCCGTTCTAGACCCACACATGTAGCACCTCATTTTAAAGGTCTTGAAATTTCATGTCGATTGGGGATGTTTGAATATAGCATAGTGCGACCCCTGGTGGTGAAAAATGGAACAAAGTGATTTTGCTGTAGACCTTATCATGTTGCACCTTATTTTAAAGGTCTTGGTATTTCCTGACGGTTGGTGATCTTCGTACAGAACACACTGTGCCCCCTGGTGGTGGAAAGTGCAACTAAAGGATTTTGCAGTTGACACAACCATGTGACCATTTATTTGAAAGGTCTTGGAAATTCAAGGCGATTGTTGCTAGAGGTGAAAAAGCATGTGTCTTTATTATATATTCAAATACAGGTGTCTTTATTTGAAATTTCATGTTGATTGGGGATGTTTGTATACAATATAGTGTGCCCCCTGGTGGTTAAAAATGGAACTAGGTGATTTTGCAGTAGACCCTATCGTGTTACAACTTAATTTAAAGGTCTTGATATTTCCTGACCGTTGATGTTTATGTATAGAATACGCTGCGCCCCCTGGCGGTGGAAAGTGTAACTAAAGGATTTTGCAGTTGACACCACCATGTGACACCTTATTTGAAAGGTCTTGGAAATTCAAGGCGATTGGTGATGTTCGTGTACAACATACTGCGCTCCCTGGTGGAGGAAAGTGGATTTTGCAGCGCGTGCGTAGCATGCCTGCTATACGGTGCCGCTGCCACAGGCAGCGGTAAAACGAGTCAGAGGTTTGTTCGGTTCAAGGTTAATATTTGAGAATTTTTCCATGTTATTAGCGGCCTGCATATACGTGCCGCAGGCACTGGGTCACGAACCCCAGTTCCGTTCTGTTTGAGGTAATTTTTTTTTGTTACAGATGATTATTTATTTTGTGATGTTTTCATTTAAAAATAGAAATTCAAAGAAAATCGAGTTAAAGATATAAAACCATACAAATTTAAGGTTCATTTAAGGTTATTATCAAGGGCCCGGGCATTGCCGGGCGGGTTTGTTCGGTTCCAGGTTAATTTTTGGGAATTTTTTTTATGTTGTTAGCGGCCCGCGTATGAACTGCCGCAGGCACCGGGGTCACAAGGCAGAGTTTCGTTTGGTTCGAGGTAATTATTTTTTGTTACAGCTGATTATTTTTTTTCGCAATGCTTTTATTTAAAAATAGAATTTCAAACCAATTCGAGTTGAAGATATAAAATCTAACAAATTTAAGGTTATTATCACGGGCCCAGGCATTGCCGTGTTGGTTCGTTCGGTTCCAGGTTAATTTTTGGGAATTTTTTTATGTTGTTAGCGCCGTGTATGCGCAGTTGCAAGCACCGAGGTCACAAGGCAGAGTTGCGTTCGGATCGAGGTAATTGTTTTGTTACAGATGATTATTTTTTTCGTGATGCTTTCATTTAAAAAGAGAAACTCAAACAAAATCGAGTTAAAGGTATAAAATATTACAAATTTAAGGATCATTTAAGGTATCATGGGCCCGGGCAACGCCGGACGGGTCAGCTGACATATAGTCTTAGTATTAAACGAAATAGAAAATAAAAGATAGCATCTGTTTATTTGAAGTCAGTTTGACGACACATTGATAGTACTTTGTAGAAAGTGATGTCATACATAGTATTTCGATTTATAAGCATTTTTCCGACTTTCTTTTTTTAAGTGAAATGTCGTAAATTATATTAGATGTTTTAACATGAAATACATTTAAATAATAATGCGATGGTTTTTAAAACATTACGGCCAATAAAGTGATCGTCGAATTCGACGGGTTCCAGCTAGTTTATTTTAATTTTTAATTGTTGCCAAAGAAGTTTACGAGTTAAAGTATTTTTCGACATATAATAAAATATACTTTCACGCGAATAATAATAAAAAAAGAAAAATATTAAATTTACTGACACCATTATCAAAATTAAATAAGAATAAAATGAAAGCTAATTCAGATCTATATTAAAGAGCTTTATTTATTAATAATCCTGGGTATTTTTTGAACTTTTGATGAGTCGGTAGGGCATTTTTTTGCCAAGGAACACTATTTGCGAGAGCCACCTTAAGGCAAGTAGTTAATAAAAATTATACACAAATAATATTTGAAAGGGAAAAATGGCGGATTTTGGTGTGTGGGTGTTGATTAAGTGAACGCAATATGCACTTTGATGAGATTTTGCAAAACTTTCAACTTTAACAGAGTGGGAGGGAGAGTAAAAAGCAGGTAAAAGACTGCATTGGGGCTTCAGAATCGACTGTGGCGTGTGGGAACACCTCTACAGAATATAGCCGAAACTTAACTTTTTTTTTTTTTTTTTTTTACGATTTTTTTACGATTTTTTTATTACTATTAATGATATGGTGTTTTGAGGATTAATTTCAATATATTGACTATCGAAGCGGGCAAAGCCTGCTAGTTATTTATATTGTATTTGTTTTAATGTTCAGTCGGTAACAAAAGTGTCCGAATACTAGCAAAAATTCCTATATAAAAAAAGTAGAGTTAATACTGTTTTGTTAAATAAATCCTTGTTGAATCATGTTCTTAGTCAGTCTAAGACCACGATTCGACGAGTATTTATTTAACAAAACAGTATTAACTCTACTTTTTTTACATAGGAATTTTTGCTAGTGTTCGGACACTTCTGTTACCGACTGTTCCATTTAATTAAAGAACTTGTGAGATTAGGATCATTGCAATGCTTTATTCTGGACTGAAAAAAATAATGAAATGTGGAGATATAATTTAAAATTTCATACATGTGAAATAAGAAGCACCATGCACCCATTTTGCCAAAACATAATGAAAAGCAGAAATGTCTGAAACTGATTTACGAAAACACATTGTTTTCTGTAAGTTACAGTTTCTTGTGTATCTATTTTTATAAAATTGCGTGCCAGAATTTTATCTGTAAGTATTCAAAATTCATGAATTAAATAGTAGAAACGGCCATAGTACTTGTTTAATGAAATTATGACTTAATATTTAGTACCATCGGGAATTAACTAGATTTTGTATCAAACGAGTTCTATGAGATTACTATTGACATATAACGACTAAAAACGATAATAATAGGGAAAGGATGTAGAAAGCTCTTTTAAAATGTTAATTCCTATTCGAGTTTCAATTCAGAAAAGTATAAAATCGAGTAACTCTTATCAAGAACTGCAATCAAAAGGGAATATTTATTAATTTTTCTGAACATAAATTAGCTGACAAAGCCTCTACAATTTACTAATATGATAAAATTTTTAAACCAGAAAGACCTAAGAACATATTCGGTAAATAAATCACCACAGCAAAACAAAACGTTTGAAGTAAACAATCTCAGAAAATTTTAAAATTTTCTTCTGATAAAAAGTTAACATGAAGTTATGATATAATTTGTTATTTGAATATAATAGAAACGTAAGATAAATATTGTACTTATCTCATTAATAATTATAGAAAAAACAATTTCATCGTAAATGTTTTTGAAACGAAAATATGAAATTTTAATAAACTCGTAGCTTTTATAATGGTAACACAATTTTAAGAAATTGTATATATATATATATATATATATATATATATAAGGACGTTTTACATATTTTATTATTAAAATATCTTCTTAAAAAATGCATTAAGAATGCATTTCTTTTTTAATATATTTTTACAGTTCTGTAAAACCCCTTTTTATGTTTATATTTATATTTATATTTATATTTATATTTATTTATTTATTTTTGACATTTAGTTTAATTAAAAGAATATAGAACCATTTTGTGATTTCTTTATTTAATGACAAAATAAATAACAGATAAGAAAAAAAAAAACATTCAATATATTTAACAGTGAACATTAATGTATATGCATTGGTTGTCGACAAACTAGAGAAAGTAAAAATATTTCAAAATTAATATAAAAAATGTGCTTCTTTCATATAAATAACAATTATATATATATAAACTATTACTTTTGCAAAACTTCTGGCGCTATTTGCTAGCTGATATAAAATATCAAATTAGTCTATTTACGAAATTGTAATTAAATATGAAATACCAATCTGCTACGTCTTTATATCATAAAAAGAAGTAATTTCTTCAACTCAATAATATTTACATGATTAGAAAAATGTAAATAACAGAGGAAAAAAGAAACGTATAATATATAAAAAGATCTTTTAACCTGTTAATATATTTCTATCCTAGCAAAATAAAATACAAAGTATACAAAGTCACTATAAAAAGAAAGAATATTTGGTAAGAAAACTGCATTATATTAAAAAAAAAAAAAGTAGTTATTGTAACTTTCACGCAAGAAAAGAACGTCTAATAAAAGTTCTTGCATTCAATGACGGCTACCTTTTGCGAAAAGAAAAAAAAATATATACAAAGAAATGCGATCCCAAGATATAACAAAGAATTTTCGGAAAGTCTTAATAAATTTTACTTGTGAGTCGGAGAAACGTTTTTTCAAAGAAAATTTAATCGGATCTGAAGGGAAAAGTTATTGAAATTGAAAATAATTTGTTAATTTAAAGATATTGTTTATGAGTTATTATGATTATGATGTCATGTATGGCTGATCCAATGATAAAAAAAAAATCGATTTATTTAACTTAAATGCAGATAATTTAAAAAATATACCATCTGGAAAAAGACAAAATTATTTCCTTATAATGAGAAATTTGTTTTAATAATCCCATTTAATAATTAGATAAAATGAAACATTTTTTTTAGCATAAGTTTATTATAAAAAAGAAAACGTGAATGCGAACAAATATAAACTTGATTTCAAAAAAGCTAATATTATTCAAATATAATATTTTAAAATAACTAAATTAGGGCATTTTACTAAAAGCATTATAAATAAATTGAAACAAAACTTTTTAAGTAATAATAAAATATATTATATCAAAAAAAGTAATATATGTATATAAATTTAACTATTATAAACTTTAATGTAAAGAAATTCTCATAGGCACTAGTGTTGGATACATTAGAGATATTTTCTAGCTGTGTTTTTATGCACAGTTTGTAGTTTTAGAAGCTGGATCTATAAAGAGTGTTTGGTACTCCAGTCAAAGTTTTATGCATACGACTGTGCTGCGAAAAGTGCTAAAAGGAAATTTTTCATACTCAACAAATTAATTTTTCAGCGAGCTTAAATTGTGCTTAAGTACTGGACATTTTAGAAGATAATAGTGGCTACATTTATTGCTCCAGCAGTGAGTACATTTGATTTGTTTTAGAAAATGCAGAAAATTAAACAGCGGATTTACGGTTTCTGTCTCAAAAACAGTACAGGATAGAAGGAAAAAGTGAATTACAAAGTTGTAACGCATCATCTTTTTTAGTGCAAAAACACATATTGCTGATATGAATGCTAAAAATAGAACTCATTAAATGTACAATTGTTTGTATACTATTTTCTGTACTGTGACATACCGAATTAATCTTAATATATATATGTACATATATATAAGAGAGAAGAAGAGAGAGCTATACATGACCAAATACCAACATTTTCCATCCTAAAACTTCTGTCGGTTAGCTGGAATGCACATTTAGACCATTGTTTGAACTTTGCGTTACATATGTTTTAGAGTTGTAAGTAATATGTATGCTATAGAAAGTCCAAACAGGGGTCCAGTTGTGCATGACATGTGGCAGACAGATGTCTGAACATTTAAAGTAAAGTTATCTTGTAATAACGTGTTATGTTTGGCTTTCCGAACATACATTATATAAAGAAAATGTTGTAATCATGAAAAAAATCAACTTTGATTTATCTATACGTCCGGTTTTGCTTTATCTGTAAGTTTTGAGTTCACCTGAGGTTTTTTTTTTTTTTTTTTTTTTGGGGGGGGGGGGTGATGTATATATGTGTGTGTATGTGTATGTGTACGTGTGCGTATATATATGAGCAAATACGATAATTTATAACAACTTTGATTGATTCAGTTAAATGTTTGTATGTATCTTATAAATCATTGTCGCACGAACTCTATAGATTTTGATAATTCTAGCAGTTACAGTATTTTTTTTTTTTTTTTTTTTTTACAGGAACACAAAGAAAATTTCTTTATCATCATATCCTATGAACTTCAATTCTTTAAAGTATGATGACATCTAAACACCTTTTTCCGTTGAGCTAAAAATTGTTAGGAATAATGTTTGTCACCGTCATACAAATTGTATAGATTTTTAAAAATCTAACACATATGGTTTTTTTACAGGGACACAAAGAAAATTCTTTGTCAACATCACCACATAAGGAAAACGAAATATGTAGAATATTTTTGATGTAACATCCAAATTAATCTTAACTAAGGGAAAATTCAACATACAAAGGATTTATTTATTCGCCGAAAAAAGAGAAACTATTTCAGAACATCCATAGAATATCTGTAAGACAATTAATCTTGTGTCCTTGCTATAATGAGTAATTGCTGGAAGTTAATGCCCCAAGCAAGTTAACGCCCAATTAACCATTGCGACCAGTGCGACGTTGAACCCAACCAACCAACCTTTCTACTTCTCAGATCGAGGCTTTAATTTGATTTAAAATTTCCCATGACAACAGGAATGAGCATGCAAAAAACTGCTCATAAGTAGTTTCTTGTCTCTTTCACTATCTTCCTCTCTATTTCTGCATATATATATATATATATATTGTTATATTAGAGATAGAATGCAAGAGCATATAAATGTATATATTTGAGTATAAGAAATGAATTCTCATAAATTATCTGTAAAAGAGATCTTTGTTAAGACCCATGTCATCGATATTAAGATTAGAAACAATTTTAAAAACACGTTTTCTAAAAATTACAGCTTATTTAAAAACATAAAAAAAATTTCAAAGCTTTTGCTTTGAAAAATTAAAGCATCATCAGGGATTTAATACATGATTCCAATGAGCAGTTTTTATATATTTTACATTTCATGGTTGATAGGTAAGGAATTTCCTTAGTAATTATGAAAGTTCCACTCCTTCCTATTTTTTTTTTCTACTTGATCCAACTTTACCAGACTTAAAAAGTTTTACAGAGTTCTAACAGATGACGTCACGAGCAGATGATATTTGTTTGCTGAGGGACAGTTGACCCCACTGACCTATTGTTTATCATTGCGGGATAGTGTTACAAATATATTGTAACACAGTGTTGTAAATGTATTTGTAAAAGCATAAAAACATTCGACTACTACGCTTCCAAAGGCATGGAAAAATTAGCGTTGTACTTCAGTAAAGTACGGTTGCTAAGAAGAAAGTCCTCTATTGCTTTTGTCCAAAACTCCTCAATTTACTAAAGGACTTAACTGTCAATCGTGACATGCAAAATATATAAAAAGTGCTCTTTGGAAACGTGTATTAAATCCTTGATGATGCTTTGATTTTTGAAAGCGAAACTCTTTGGAGAATTTTTTAAATGTTTTTAAATAGTGTATAATTTTTAGAAAACGTGTTTTTAAAAGTGGTTTTAATTTGAATACATATATTTAATATAAGAACTGAAAAATATATGAAACAAAAACTAAATCTAAACAATCGAAGCTGAAATAACAATTAGAAGGAGCACACACTAGAATGGCTTAAGACGGAGTAGCGGGTTAAACCACCGGTTTGTTGAGAGCCCAACTTTCCCCAAGTCCTTTGCAAGCCCATGTGATAAGAAAGTGACAAAAATAATGATGAAGAATTTTATATTATTAGATAAAAAATAAATTATTATTTAATAATTATTGATATTTATAAACCAAATTTATATACACTAAATCAATCACATATGTTATGATCTAAAATAATTATTGATATTTATAAATCAATTTATATAAACTAAATCATTAACATACATTATACTTTAAATATTATCATCTTTATACTGCTGTAATTAATGTTGTTAATAAATTATGTAGATAGATAAGTAGATACATGTTATATATGCACATTTGGAGTTGATTTAAGAACATTATAATGCTAAACAATATTTTTACTAATATCTACTATCTTTTCTGGTTATTATTATATATATATATATATATTTTATTAAGGTTATCCTTAATACGTGTCAGAAATTATTTTAGCACAGTTTGTCTCTTTGTAATTTTAGTACATTTTAAAAGTTTCGATTTATAATTTAATTTCTACATTTTCAAATTGTAGATCGACATTTTTCCGTATTAGATTGAATAGATTGAAAATACTATTTGTGAGTAGATTTAGAAAAACATGGGCAAGTCCTTTTTTTAGGACTGAGGGCCTATTAGTCTCAATCTGGGATTTTTGCGTTGTCGTTTTCGATAGTTGGACATTTGTCGAAATCTAAAATTTATCTAAAATATAATTGAATAATTTAAAAGCGAAGTTATAATTAAAAAAAAAAAAAAAAACTAATAGTCCTCCGTCCTAAACTAAATTCTGCTTTTGCCAGAATTTCATCAAAATCTTGTTTCTTTTAATTATTATTATTGAAAGAAAAATAAAAGAAAATTAATAATAAACAGTATCGTTACAAGCGATATCGAAAAAGTTTTTTTTTTTTTTTTTAATAATTTTGAATTAGGAAATAAGAAGTGCGCGAGCAATATGAAATAAAAATAAGTAAAAAAATGAATTTAATAGTTTAATTTTTATATAAAACAAGATTGCGTGCTATGTTAAAAAGTAGATGTAAAATTTAAAGTTTATTTTTTTATTTTTATTTATTTTTTTTTTTTTTACTGAAATACGATAATCTTGTATTTTCAATAGGAAAGAACGTTTTCCGAATTGGTGTTGGTGCCACTGCACCGGGATTACGCCCGCTATTATTTGTACTTCAGTTTTTTGAAATTCCTTTTCAATCTGGTTCAATTAGAAAAAGATAAAATATTTTGTTACATTTTTCATTCTCCGACATTTCAAAAAACGTAAGAAAAATTATACGTATGAATGAAATATGAAACAGGTTTAAAAAAATTAAATCCATAATTGGTTAAACGTGTTTTTCAAAAAAAAAAAAAAAAAAAAAAAAAAAAGAATATTATTACAATGGAATTTATTCTTTTCTTATTATTATTGTTGTTGTTTTTGTCACAACATAGATGCTTCTTTTCTCATAAAATTATAATTAGCTCGATTTGGTCGTATAAGTAGGTTATAAATATAAATAATTAATTACATTTAAGCAATTTCATTACGTATAATGCGTGATTATCTTCTTATTAAACAGTAAGTACACACATATTAAAGCAACAATTCTTTTAAATATATACTTTGTGAAACTGCTGTAAATTAATAGTTTGCTCTACAGCAAAAAGCTACTTATCAAATTACAGTCTTCATATCAAGTATCATAACGCCGGAATAGGAAAACTGGTGTTTGGTTAAAGGAATTTTCTAAAATAGTTCTATAACGTAATATTTTTTTATGCATGAGGACTTGACCTTTTGCAAGATTTTAAAGTTATTGATAACTACCTTATAAAAAGTGCTGAATGCCTTAATGCAGCAAAAACAACTGACTAGTAATGCTTTTGTAAATCAGGTAGACGCCAAGGCTAGGGAGCTACCGTTATAGCAACAAAAAGGATGTTTGCTTTTATGCAAACAATGGGCTCTTCCCACCTGACATCAGAGGTCACACGATAGAGGAAAAACAAATAGCAGACGAAGTCTTGTTTATCTATAGCGATTTCTGAAATAACATATTTTGTATTCTTTTTTTTTTTATCAATCGTATTTAATCTGTGTTGTTATTATTTTTTTATACATCATCATTTTTAATCCATTTTATATCATTATTCATCATCTTTTGTTTGCCGTATACATTTACAATCATCATTTAGTTTATATTTGTTATTGACGTTCATGGAGAACATGTTAAATACTCTGATGTTTGGTACTTAAGTCATTGACAGTGCAACATCGTACGGCGTAAATCCATTTAGACCAGCAACTAAGTTAATTAACTTGTTGTAACACCTTTATGCAATTAAATTAAATGAAAACATTTTAAAATTTCAAATTATAATCCATAAACATTCCACAAGAACTAGAACAAGCTATTATTTATTGCTAGATCAGTTAATGTAACAGTTACACTAGAGCATACAAAAATCGATTCTTACAGTTAAAAATAAATAAACACATAAAGTGTTTTTAAAAAATTATTAAATTTACAAATACAACTATTTTACTGTTTACAAATGCACTATATTACTTTTACGTTATTTTATATTAAATATTAATATTTTTGTTCTTAAGAACAATATTTAATTGAATTCGATCCTCAGAATTCGGTTATTCGTTTTCCTCTATCACATGATTGAACAGATGAAACTGGGAATAGTCCATAACCCTTGCTGTATCAACCTTTTAAAGAAAAGTTAATAAGAGAACGTAAAGTGCATGAAGGGTATGAATTTTTTTTTAAAGATTATTTTCGGAAATAAAGAAAAAGAGAAAACCTATACTTTAAAAGTTTTTTTTTTTTTTTCAGATTGGTAGACGGCGGGGGGGGGGGAGGGGGGAGAAGCTAATTACAACGATTTGTTAATACTGTGTCTTCGACTTGTAAGTAGGAGAGATAACAAATCAAAATACATTTTCATATAGATTATTTTATAGAAAGCTATGCAGTTTCATGAAGGAAAATTATGCACAAAAGTCATTTTATAAAACAGGTGTTTTCAAAACGAATTATAAATCAGTCGAAGAGAACTATGCATTTTGTAAAGTTAAAACAATAAATGTTAAGAACCATTTCTTGAGAATTAAATTGTCGAAAATATATGCATATTATTGCTCTTGCATTATGGATAATTTCTCGTACAAAATTAATATTTGAAATTTAGATGCATCAAGGTATTAAAAAGTATTGTAATTATAGTGTCAGTTTTCAGTTACGTATATATTAAATATATTTTTAGTTTAGTATCGGTAAAAAACTGTATTCACATTAAAATTTAAAATTTTCGTAATGCAATATTATACATTTTGAATTGATATTAGAATTTTTACAGTAATAGATATCTGATTTTGTTGAAGCCCAAAACGCTTATGTTAAACAAAGTTATCAGAACAAAATTATTTAGTGAAAAAAAAAATGATGTAAAATTTTCTTTTGTGAACAATACTGTTCGAAAAAAAAAAAAGTAAAAAATAACATTGCATTTTTTTAATGACTAATAGATAGTTAACATCTCTGATGCCCTCATTCTTAGCCGAAAATAAACCTGAAGAATCGTTTCGTGAAAAAGAGTTGATAAAATGATATCGGTTAGATTTTTCTATGAATAAATAGTCCATCAATAATTTCCCTTTAATCAACATTATACATAAAAGCTATGTCACGTATATTCTTTTGAACTTGATCGAATCCTTGCAAATTATGCTTACAATATTTTAGTAAGGAAATCAAACGAATCAATGCTAAAATTTCCACACTTTGTGCATTAATTTTGCCTTTACTGGATGCAATTATAAATGTTATGAAAAATAGGATTTTAGTAAGAATGTGCAATGAATTTTTCTGAATTAATAGAAATTTAAATATGTATTATTAATATTATAAAAAACAAAAAATAGCTTTAAAACTCTTAAAGAAATTGTTATTTAGTTTTTTGTTAATAAAGTTTTAATATTTTTTATGATATGAATAAATATTTCAAAGAAAATAAGTAACAACTTATTATATTTACTGATGTGTGAGGTTTGCGTTGACGCACACCTCATTTTAACTCAATGATTAACTTAGTTAACTTAACTACTTAAGTATTAAATATGAAATGAGCACAGAGACTCAGATATATGAAAATGAAACTAATAGTTTATTTAGCTAGAATAATGGGAGAATGGTCTGTAATACGTAGCTCAGTCAGCGGATTTAAATTATTTATCAAATAAATGTATAATTACTAATTTAAAGAATTTGAAATATCTCACCCCAGAATAGCAGAAGTTAGACGGATGCACTCCTTTACGTAGATACCGTGACTTTCCAAAAGATTCGTGGATTCCCGGCAGAATATGAGTTTTCCGTTTGCGTATACTCGCACTCAAGCACCACAACACGTATCAAACTGCTTAACTTAAGCACCACTTAATCTCAATTAATGAAATATAACTTTATCCAGACTCTAAGCTTTAGATTTTGTCATCGACAGACGTCGGAGAAGACTCCATTACATCACACCTTTTACGAAAACCATCTCCATCTTATACTACTTTCTACCAACTTCCTTTCTCTTCATTTCAACCAAGCTTTCAAAATCGCTTCCAATTCATCTACCTCTTACAACCTAATTCCTTCGTTGCAGCACAATGTCGACACAAAACTAAACCGACCTAAAATTTCACCGAGTCACTGGCCCCGAAGCGATTTAACCATCCCAACTTAATACTTTGCTGGATCCAGCTTAATTTCAAACAAACTGTGGTGACTTTCTACAGTCTCAACCTCACAAATGTTCAGATTACTTGATAAAAGAAAATAATAAAAATAGAGAATAATAATAAAAAAGAATAATATCATAAATAAATTTATCAAAAAAAGTATCACTATTCTACACCATTTATAATTTGAGACTTTCTTTTTGAACGACACTGAAAATCTTGTGAGTACACGTAAGATAAAATCCAATAAAAAAAAACCAGTATTCCACGTTTCTCGTTTTAAATTGTTTATTTTAATGTTTGTTGAGTGTAATTTTGAGTGCAAACTAGAAATATTTCCTTTATTTATTTTTTTTTAGTGAATCTTATTATGTAAAAATAATCTGGTGTGTCACTCACACGACTTAATTAAATTCATAATCATTCCTAAATAGTGTTCGAAAGTGATAAAAAGGCTTAACACAAACGGATATACTATAAAAAAAATTTCCTATTTTCAGCACTTAAAGAGTCTGAATTTTCTAGTGTAACCTTTAAGTTTTAACTAAACCTACCATACTCATACCTTGAATAAGCTAAACATAACATATGCAATAGAAAACTTTTTTTTTTTTTTTTTTTTTTTTTCAAGACTATGGTTAATAAATGTCAATTTAATTAGGATTTGAGCAGTGCAAAGTTATTTAAATATGATTTATAAAAGCACCTATCATATATTGCAATGCATTGACATTCTGTTTAGACATACCAACTCTAAAGCCACTCAGACGGACAGAAAGATAGACAGATAGACAAATTCAAACCATAATCACTCTTAAACATTATTAAAACGTTTTAAAAACGCTTAATAAAAATGACAAAGAAATTGAAGAAGTTTCCAATTACAGACCATTTTGTGTGGCCCTGTAAATTTTAATACTAATAATACTATATATTATAGGAAACATTTTTTTTTTTTTGTATGTGTATGAATGTTAAATATAAATTTCATTATGATATGTGCAAAATAAAGGTATTAAAATATGGTTATAAGAAATGCGCTCTGTAAAAAATGAACATGCTAGATTACATCACAATGTGCGGGTATAAAAATCGCCAGCACCATGTGCGGTAAATTTCAAGTGTGTTGTAAATAAATACGTGTTTAAATTTTCAAAGAGGGTGTTGTAATTTTACAATACGCTGTGTTGCATTTATTTTTTTCATTCGGAAAAAATATATATATATTATTTTATTTTATTTTATTTTATTTTATCTATTTATTTTAAGCTATATTTTTAAAATTTTATTTCTTTTAAAGTTAGATTTGTTTTAATTTATTTAATTTATTTCATCTTTTTTATTCTGTCAATATAAGTTTGAAGATGTAATGCGTTTTTAATAGGAAATATACTATGTATAATAACTTTCAATAAATTTTGTTTTATAAAGGAATATTAGAATTGTAGTACAGTAACGATTTCTTTTCAACATAAAAATATTTAACCATTTAAATAAATAATAATATAAAAAAAAAGTCTTATATTGCTCATTCTATTTAAAAAATAATTATGCATCAATTTTTAATCTTCTAAAAATTATATTAAATTATTCAAATCAGAAGCATTATTTAATAAGTACTTCAAACAATTATAACTACTTTAATATTTTTTAGAACGTATGAATATTAAAATGACAATTTTCAATGCTTTATTAAACTATATTTTACAGAATGCATATATCTACACAATTTTAGCAAACATATTAATTTTACAAAATAAACAAGTTAACAAAAAAAAAAAAATTATCAATACATTCTGGTACATCAAAATTATCTAAAAAATCGAACAAAATTTAAAAAATAAAAATGTAATCATGATGCATAAAATAAAGGAAACTTGAAATTTAAAGAAAGAGACAAATATTGTAATGGAATGCTAAAAAATGCAGAAATGTTTCATATTAAGTATTTATCAAATAATGTTCTTATTTTGACTGCCATAATATTTTTCAGATTAAAAACTAATATATATATATATATATATATATATTTCCCCCAGTAAGTAATAGTAATTTAAATAATTTTTAAAATAAATTAATTTGGAAAAGTTGTTTAATAATTTTATTTCGGGAGGAAATAATTACTGTGTAGCTTTTACTACACATGATTCAAAATTGAGTTTCATGAGAGAGAGCTTTAAATTAAGATTAGATTTCAATAATTAAAACGTAGACCCTTATGAAACTTATATTGACAGAATTAAGAAAGAGAAGATATAAAATCAAAATTTAAACAATTATAACTTACTTGTTTGTCGTTGGACCTAATGTGAATTCTAATCACAGCTTCGATCATCCATTTTTTCGTTTACCGTTTATCATAACGGAAGTCGTGATAAATATTTAAAAGTTTTTTAGTTTATGTTTCAAGCTCATTCACGTTTATGTGTCACATGACTGTTTGATGTCACATATAATGTAAGAAAACAGCACGTTCTGCTTGAAAAATATTTACAACTCGAGTGCTTGATTTTATCACATCTCAAGATGAGGGATATCCGTTGTAATTTTACATTTTTTTTTTCAGTGCGTCTCATAGAACGTGATGCTTTGGAATTCTTTTGGGTGCCCTTCTACATACACCATTAGTTTCAGTTTCAAAGAATTCCATGAATATTTATGGGAGTCGAAGCGCTGACAGTCGGATAGACAAACATACGTCATAAGCACTCTTCAACTTTGTTTGAGAGTGTTAAAAATTAATAACGATGTTCCAAATACTTTGTGCTTAAAAACGAATTTATAAATTTATAAAAAGAAACGAACGATACCCGCTTATAAAATATAGACGCATTTAATAAGTTGTGATTCTGAAAAATAAATTCGCATTAGAGATGTGTATTATAAAAGAAAATCAAGCGAATAGACTTTTAACTATTCCCCTGGATGTTTTTTCTTGACCATGATTGCGTCATAATCCATATATTTTTACAAAACATAAAATATATCAAATACAAACTCAAAAATAGATAATCAGACTTTGTACAACATCCGATGTTGTTAGTAGAAAAAATACTTTATTTTTCCTTTAAGAGAACATTTATATTGTTGCTAAACAAATGTCATTAACCATATAAGTTCCTTTTCAAATATCTATTAAATATTCTTTTTTCATATTTAATCTAAATTAATATGTCCAGTATTACATGTATTTGTGCCTAATTTATATAATATAATTTCAGCTCACAAAATTTTAGATAAATCGTTTGTGTTAAACATAGACTGAATAAATCAATAATATGTCTTTTACGTTTTTAGAATGATAACAAACATTTAGTAAAGTCATTTCAAAGTAACTTTTGTACATTTATATACATGGTGTTTCGCGCAGCTGTCACCAGTAGGAACGTTTAAAATATTAATACATATTTAAAATATCACAAACAAATGTTCAAAGTAATTTGTAAAGATTGAGGCAATAAATTAATTAAAAAGTTACAGAGAGAATAAATAATTTTACAAATATATATATACACTGAGAAAGGAAATATACCACTTTCAACTAGAACGAATAGTTGGTCCTTTTCTAAATCCATAAACTAGAAATATAGATTTCCGAGCTATGAGTGTAAGGCACGCCAATACACTGAGAAAATATTCTATAACTGACACCTAGAATCTAAATTGTGGCTGTAGAAAAAATAGTTAAATGTCATCCTTATAAATTTCTCATAAATTTTTTTTCTAGTTCCCTTCAAAAGCGAATTCTAGAGACCTCTATTAGAATTCTTGAACGTTTGCCTATACTATCGAGGACAAATCAATTTGAAAATATCTCCAAATAAATGTAAATACAGGAGGCGGTTTTCAGCAGCTATAATCTTGGTTTATGACCCAATTCTACAAAATCAAGCGAAAATTTCTCGTAATACAAATGATTCAGAATATTTAGAATATTGCTTCATCATCTAGAAATGTATAGATTAGAAATTCTCGACCATTTCGTCTATTCACTTTATTGGCGTGTCTTATGCACATAGCTTGGAAATCTATATTTCTAGTTTAAGGATTTATAAAATAGCCATTTATTCATTCTAGATGAAGGCAGTATATTTTTTTTTCTCAGTGTATATATAAACAAATTTTTATACATTCTCTTCGTCCCTTGAGTTATACCTAGAAATGCATCCTTGACTCACGAACTTATAGAATAATTAATAGAATTCAAGTAGTCAACAAGAGAAAAGAGTGTGAGGTTTCAATATCAGTTTATTGAATTCCAAGAAAGTGGTTTTTTTTCACTCCGTTTAATGTTACTATTTGTCACTTCATCTAGTAAATGTGTTTTATTTAATTTGTATTTTTACTATCATTATTTAAAAGATATTCATTTGAATTTTTGTTTTATCACAAAATAGTAAAGATTCATTTTTTCACCTTTCACATTCAGAAATTTCACTTTGAAAAAAAAAATGTCAAAGAATAAACGTTTAATTCATGAGATTACATAAAAACAATGTATTACGATACGCAAGTGAACTCTTAAATAAATAAACAAATGTTAAAGAATCTCATTGTTACTTAGACTGTGAACTGCTTACCAATCAGACGGAGGAATGAAAAATATCACTCACTTTTATGCAGTTTCTCAAACACAAAATGCACTATCGCGTGATATTTGCCGCAGGAAATTGTTTTTCTACTGTTTTTTATAATGTTCGCGTGTTTTCCATAAATTCAGCATTTTTTTTAAAATTCATTTTTGTAAATGTCTCTTGTTGTAAGATGATGCTAAACTAGCTACGTTTCCTTTCGTTATAGAAAAAGTTTCATCGAAATATTTAACAGAACTCGTTAAAAAAAGAAAAAAAAAATGTACATTTGATTCATTTTTAAAACATACTTGAATTTTATTTTTAAATATTGTGTTGCTTTGTAAATACAATTATTAGTTAAATGCACTTTAATTTTCTCCAAAATTATGTTTTTAATATTTATACACTTTTACAGCAAACCATCTATGCCAGCATTGTAAAGTATACACATTTATCAGACAACTATATTATGAAAAAAAGTGACGCTTATACATTAGGGGCTATTAGGGGAATTGTTTTGCTTAAAAAATATATACAAATTTCAGAAATAAATTGTTATAATTTTTATATTTTATTTTTTCTCCATGTTCTTCTTTGCTTGTAATTTGACGAAGTTTTCAAGTTCTATTTTCAGTATCATATTTACAAAACGTTTCATTCCAAAATGTGTATATATATATATATATATATATATATATATACATATATATACAGTCGGTAACAAAAGTATCCGAACACTAGCAAAAATTCCTATGTAAAAAAAGTAGAGTTTATACTCTTTTGTTGAATAAATCCTTATAGAATCATGTTCTTTATCAGTCTAAGAACATGATTCTACAAGGATTTATTTAACAAAACAGTATTAATTCTAATTTTTTAATAGGAATTTTTGCTAGTGTTCGGATACTTTTGTTCCAGACTGTATATATGTATGTATTTCTTTTAAATAAGCTTTCTTTCGTAAACAAAAAGGCACTTCCTCGATATCTCAGAAAAAGTTTCACTTTAAAAATTAAGCTTATCAAAGAATGAAAGTTGAATTCCTTTCACAAATGTTTCTATAAAAAACAAATAATGAGAAAAAGTGTACTCAGTCTGCTTCTGAAAATTCCTTCTTTTTCAGTAAATGTAGAATAGTTCGTAAGGAAGGCTTCGTCGTCTCAAAGAACGTGCTCACCCAAAGGATAAAAAATTTTCAACTTGATGCAATTTTACAAACATGAAATATTCAATTCAGTGATTTTTTTTAACCTATTTATTACATAATATTTACAAATGTTTATGTGAACTGCTGTGAATTGTTTTTCTGTAATTTTTGTTTTGGTTCAATTATGATAAAAGGATTATAGTTCTCTTTTCTATAATCCTTTTTCTATAAGAAAATCGTTTCTTAAAATCATGTTATAAATACTTATTTACGTCCGACTTTGATGTATTTCGAAAGATACTTTATATATATATATATATATACAATATATACATATATATTTATGTAGTTAGTTAGCTAATTAAAATACTCAAATCATTTTTCTGCAGTCTAGAAAATCATTTTAGATGTTTATTATTATTATTATTATTATTATTATTATTACTATTATTATTATTATTATTTTACAGGATATAATATAATTTTTTATACTTTCCTAGAAAATCGTCTAAGCAAGGAAAACAAAATAATAATTTTTAGTTTGCATCATTCTTATTCTTTTCTATATATATACATATATATAGATAGATGTATATAAGCTTTTGATTTCTTTATTGAATTCTCAGCATTATGTACGTGTGTTTCAGGAAAAGAGCGAAAAAAAAAAATCATATCGATTTCAAAATTCAACAATTCCCTAATTCATGAGTTTCATAAAATTCTTTTTAGTCATTCATAGGAAACCTCTATGGACAATATTCCTGTGACGTCAGCGTAGTTAAAATCGCCGAACACGTGGCCGATATTTTGTAAACAAATTAGATTCAAGATGCCATTTTATTGTTACGCATAACATTTTTCTAAATATTTCTGCAGTGAAACTTAATAATAATGTTCAAACAAGAACAAAAGGGAAATGTTAACAACTGAATCGAATGATAAAGTTAAGATTATTCCATATCGTAAAATTGCAGAACATTTTATGTATACACACACACACATATATTTATATATATAATGAATTAAAGATTAATAAGAACATTTTATACACACACACATATCTATAGACAACAAAGCTTAAATAATTAGAATTTCAATCACTTTAATAAAGGAATTTATTAAATGGAACATCCATTTAAATTTGTCAACATCGCCACAGTTCACATGGCAACTTTTAACATTACATATGTTGATTAATATTAAAGTATATTACTAAAACTGGATTAAAAAAAAAACAAAGTTATCACTATATCACTCTTACTTCAATTTCATATAATCTGTAACTCTTATAAATAATATTGCAAGATAAAAATTTGAAAGCCACAATGCTTTGTTATGGTAGAGTTGATGATTATTTCCCTACCCAGCTGATATTCTTGTAGCCTCGAACCCAAAGCGGGAATATGGTCCATTTCAACTAGATTTATTCGTGGGCGGAACCTGGGACCCAATGAAAGTCAATTTTTTTTAAGATGAGGATAATTAAAATTGAAGATAATCTTAAGTAGAGGTGTCAAGTTACTACTAGTAAAATAGCAATTTCATTCCACTATAAAGAAATAGTAAAACTTGTAATTTGTAAATTATATCTTTAATAGCATACTTGTAACTTTAATTTTTACTTGTAACTTTACCAGAATTTTAGTTCAGTGTTGCCAGATTTGAAACTTTATTTTATTAAATTCTCCCCAATAGTTTTGAGAAATGATATTTGATATAAATATTAGACGATTAATCTTCGAGGTTATTAGGCAACCGTTATAATTTAAATTTTGTGGTGAATATTGAATAAAAATCTTCCCAATCTGGCAAAACTGCTTTAGTTGTAACTGTCTTTTTAGTAGACAAAGCTTGTAATTTTAATAGCACATGATTCTTACAAAATAATACAATATAAATTTTCCGGTATTAAAGATACGTAAAATTCGTAATAACTTGGCGTATCTGATCGTAAGAAACACTAATTGTAATTTTTTTATCAAAATCGTTGATGTATCTTAAAAAAAATAAAATAAAATAAAATAAAAATAATGTTTCTGTAATATTTATTTTCTGGATGAAGTGCGATTTATATGAAAACGTTAATTTTTCTGAAAATGAACAGAATTCTGATCGAATCATCACATTAAAAAACCGTTTAACTTAAAATTTTATAAAAATCACTTGGGGATTTTCTGGAAAACTAGGTTTTTGTCATATTTTGACCAGGTAAATCCTGAGATACTAACTAAAGTTAATTTTATGAAAATGAAAATCAGTCAGATTAAAAAAAAAAAAAAAAAAAAAAAAAACTTTTTTTAAAATCAAATTGTTAGAAACCCATGGTGTATGTATAAATTAATTAATTTAGTAAGGATGATTTAAAAAAAATCAAAGAAATCAGAACTTTGCACTGAAAGGTAACCCATTGTCTAAAATTAAATATTTTGATTTTGTATAGTTATCTTTGCATCAAAAATTTATTGAAAAATGAAAGAAACTCCATATTTTAATGAAATACATATTATTTATTTATTATTTTCTGAAAATATATATGTAAGAAAATTATTGTGATCATATCAGAAATCTGAATTTGATTTTTTGGTGATTCTACACTTTTTGAGGTCCCTTTTGCTTATTTTTACTATGATGTTCGTATGCGTGTGTTTGTACGTGCGTGTATGAGTGTGTGTGTTTGTGCATGTATGTGAGTTTGAACATGATAGAGCCTAAACGCTTTGTTCGAATGAGCTGAAAGTTGGTACATATGTTACAGGTCACCATAGCTTAACCCTATTGATTTTAGTGATTCTAGGACTTATAGTTTTTTTTTTTTTTTTTATTTTTTTTTTTTTAGAATGACACAAAGGATTCATTACCATCATGGACTATGGAACGAAAATTTTTAAAGTGTGATAGCGTCTAAACGCCTTATTCGATTGAGCTGAAAATGTATACACATGTTATAAGTTACCATCTTACAAACTGCGCCGATTTTGGTGAATCTAGCACGGACAGAATTTTTACAGGCACAGAAGGAAAAATTCTTTATCATTATGGTCTACCGGCTCATTTTTTTAAAGCGGAATAGCGTCTAAACGCCTTATTAGATTCAGTTGAAAGTTTATACACATATTAAAAGTCACAGTCACACGAACTGTATAGATTTTGGTGAATCTAGCATTTATAGTTCTTTTACAGGGACACAAAGAATGAATCTTTATCCTTATGGCCTATGGGCCGAATACTATTTTTCAAGTGCGATAGCGTCTAAATACATATTATTAGACTGAGCTGAAAATTTATATACATGTTATATGTCACCCTCGCACGAATTGTACAGATTTTTGTAAATCTAGCCCTTGTAGATTTTTACAAAGAACACAAAAAAAAAAAAAAATTCTTTATCATCATGATCTATGGGCTGAATTTATTCCAAGTACAATAGCGTAAATTAAACACCCTATTATAATTTTCACTTTTATTTATTTAACAATTTATTTAACAATTCTTTAATTTACTGAAACAACCGCTAATTACTTGATTTTCGGAAAGTAGAGGGAAGTCGCTCCAGATTTATTTAGTATTGTAAATGAAAAAAAAAATAGATAAATAAATAAACAAAACGCTTTTTAAGAAGAATATGAAATAACTGATGCAAAATCAGAATGTTTCCTCTGTAATAAAAAAAAAGTGATGTAAAAATTATTTTCTTTGAAATAAAAAGCAATTAATTAATTTTATTGTAAGAAATTATGAATGAAAATTATGTGGGTAAGTGGTATCCATGTGATATTTTTTATCAACACTTTATACTGTATGTAAATTACTACAGATAACAAATCAAATAAATTAATAAAAAATAGTCATCATGAGATACTGAAGTTTAATTCCCCAGCTGTACTTGCGCAAATGAAGTCTATTAATGGAAACGGAAAGCAATTCAAATACATTTCTTTCACCTATTTGTGATTAAATGAGGAATAGTTGTTTTAACATACTTTTATATACAGTAATAGGCTAATATCTTTATTATTCTAGTAAATATATATAAAGAAAGAAAGACTAGTCTTCAATAAATATTAAAGATTTATAATAAATTTGCAATAACCAACATAACTTGTAATTAATCTATATTTTAAAATTCCTTTTTCTTTCGTTTTTAATGACGTAGTGGTTTTTAAATGGCTTTTAAATTCGTTCGGAGGACACGGTAACTTGGTTGGTAGAGCGTTCAGTTCGTCATTGGAAGATTGCCTTTTCGGTACTCAAGCTGGCAGAAGAAGATCGTGTAAACAAAAGGTAGCTGTTGCGCGTAAAAGCCTTCGTGACAGTCCTCCATGATACACATGATCCTCCATGATAAATGTCCTCCATGATCCTGTCCAAATTATATACCTTGGGGTCACTGAAGCGGGGGATCCATCCCCTGCTTGGATGATCAAAATTGTGATGGCCTGTTTCCGGACAAAACATCAGGGTTAGCCATGGACAGTTGTCGATTGCCCATAGTGTAGCACTCGTGCGACAAAACCCCATTCAGCTCAACTCAACTCCGAATTCATTTGATGTGTTTTACTCACTGCTGTGAGAGCAATCAAAATGTCGCCAAGTTTGGAAATAATTCTTGATTTTCCTGCTGATATTCAGTAAATTATTTAGTCGGATTTTGTATGAAATTAACAGTGATACTCTGCGAAAATTTCATTTTTTTTGGCAAATAGTTGAAGGAAGAAACCATTGTTTCTATATGCAAAAATTTAGCCCATTTCCAAGTCAGCGATCATTCATGTACGTCTTCAAAATATTTTGTGAAATAAAAGAATGCGTTCATGAAGGCGTTTAAATGTCGAAAAATCCACCAATCATGAATTGATGTATTAAGCAAATGAAGCTTTTATTATTTTATTGCCCCTGCTTAAATTTAATAAAATACATATTTAAAAATGATTTTCTAAGGAAATATATTTTTTAATGTTATCTGTGGCATCCATCTTATATATTTAACTTTAACTAGAATATTTGTAGATTTGGATATCTTAGTTATTCAATTTCTATTAAATATGTGTCGATCTTATCATTTTAAACACAGGTGCATATATATATATATATATATATATAGGAATAGATTATCAATGAATAAAATGAAATAAAACCCCGAAAAACACTGAGATATTCATCAGGGAGGCCCCCTCAGTGTAGGGGTGAAAGAGAAGTTTCTGAAAGGGAAGTAGCAATTAGCTAATAATTATCCTTAGCTCTCAACCTCTCACCAAACAGAAAGCCACCATTAACTGAGAAGAAATCTGACATACATATAATTTAAAAATTCCAAAAACATTTATAAAATTGCCAAAATTACAAAAGCAGTACAATTACAACAAATTAATATATATAAAATATACAAGAATATAAGAAATTACAAAATACAATGAAATGACGTACAATAAAATGAACCCCCCCCCCCCCCCGATAAACTAACCATCTTCGGCCGACGGGGCTACTCGTCGGTATTTAAATATCGCCCTTGATTTAGGAACTAGAACAAACCGAAAGAGGAAGACAATGGAAACACACGGTTAAAAATTGAGACGGGGAACAGTTAACTTGCAAAGTTTTTCTTAAATTTTCAAGAGCGTATTTTAAATCATCATCATTATTGCAAATAGTGCGAATTCTTTTTAACTGTGCGAACATGATATTTTTTAAAACTTTTCCATTGATATTTAAAAACCAATTGGTGAGACTGTTTACTTTAAAATCAAAATCTTTCCTTTTATCGTATAAACCAATAAGCCATTTATCTTTATTTCGCTTTATGTTAAGATAGTATACATATATATACCATTTTTGCATTTACTTAGGAATTGATGGTATTTGCTTACAAAGTATTCATTATTGAGTTATTATCACTATTTTAATAATACAATGAAACTTCCTTAATATTTTCAATTTATCAGTATTACATTCAGTTATTCAGTTCTTCAGACACATATATTTCCACGCAATTTTCTTTAGAACTGTATCTTTCTACATAATAATACAATATTAAAGATTTTATTGAAAAAATAAATAAAAAATAAAACAGAAATAAATAAATAAAATAAAATAAAATAAAATAAATAGAAGAAGAAGAAAATAAAATAGTTATATTTTAAAAATAGCATTTTATAGACTTAGTACAGAATACTCATCTGTCACGAAGTATTGAAAAATAATCGTCACCAAAATGAATAATTCATAGAATCTATCTCCTAGAATCATCTATTTGTGGTGATCTAAAAAAAAAATCTTTCTGTTTGATTTATATGAGTTTCATTCAGCATCCATAGCATGAAATGTTTGTCGCAAAATATACATATTTATCTCCATAGAGAATAATCAGGTATGTTACAACTAGAAGATCAATGACCTGTCAGATTTTGTTACTGCTTAGTCTCAAAAGGAAACGGAGATAACTTCTCTTCTTATAATTGAAGTAAATACAGGGAACGATTGTCATTGCAAACGTGAATTACTCTGTTAAACAGATCTAAATGTTCAATATGAGCATGAAAGACAAAAATAATCTGATGTTAACGATAAATAAAAATATTTTCCCAATAAAAGATTTCTGAAAAATAAATATTCAAGGTTTAAAAAAACTATTTTCAGAGTAAATGCAGCTTCATTTACATAGTTTTTAGTTCGTCGTTACAATACAGGCAAGGAGAACTTAGACAATCGTGAAAACTTTCGACGTCGATATTTTAGAATGACAGCACTATTGTTTTTATACAGCGATCTGAAAATTTGCAGTAGACCACCCTCAAACAAGCTTATATATATATATACTTATATGTCAGTTTGAATTCGCTATACAAAGCTGCACACTTCCACCGATTGCTACGTAAAATAAGCACATTTATTAATCAGGACAAAGTTTAGCTAAAGCTATTTTTTTTTCTTTTGGTTTAATCAAATATTTGATACAAAATATATTAAATAAAAACTCCATTTTAACTTTATTCAAAGAAAAAACAAGTTAATGCCAGTATTTTTTTTTTTTTTTTTTTTTATATAGAAGGAAATACATTTGTTTTTGTTTTTATGTCGTAAAAAATGAACGTGTAACAATTTTCTTTAATTTACACCAAAAAAAAAAAAAAAAAATTAAATACTTTCTGTATATTTAGATACATAACGGAAAAAAGTTATTCAATGTCTCCCTCTCGCATCAAGTTAAATATACCTACACATATCTATATATATATATATATGTGTGTGTATGACAAAAAAAAAAGAGAGAGAGAGATAAATAGTGCGAAAGAAATGAAACAGTTTTAGTGTTGAACTTCTTGCAGAAATAGCTCGGATGTTTCTCGCCAAGGTATTTTTTACGCAATTATGATACCCATTTTTTCATCGTAAAGTTGACAATAAAATTTTTTCAGACCGCAAAGAGGGTCCTATATATTAAAGCTGTACCGAAGAAATTTTAAGAAATGTATATGGTTATCGCTGTTAAAGAACAATATACAGTTACACATACCTTTATATTGAATTATAGATTTTTCAAAAATCTTTCATATGTATATATATATATATCAGCCCAGAAAAAAATGGACCTAGTATAAAATGGCCTCAAAAGAAAATAGCCCGGGGATAAAGCTGTCCCGACAAATTAGCCCACAAAAATCTCCGAGGACAAAATACCCTCGAGGAAATAAACCTAGAATCAAACAGCCGTGACAAAATAGTCCAAACAAAACAGTCAATATAGTTTTATTAAATAAATTTGAATGCGTGCAAAAACATTAAAAGAAAGCTAAATCAGGGTTGCTACAAATTTGGTACTGCTTTACCTAATTTCTTCACCATTATATTTATATAATAAACTTCTAGAGTATGTTTCCAAGGTTAAATAAACAAAATTTATTTTATAAATATATGCGTGAAAGAGTCAGGGGGAAAATCATGGGCGCAACATTTCTGAATGTAAGGTGTAGTCATGAAAATATTTATCTCTATTTGAAAAGTCTTCATGTAAAAGTATTATAATAAATAAAACTACTAAATTCTTTATAAAAATGTTAAATGCAATGTATAAAGGTGTAGTTACTGAAAGGTTAGACCAGTTAACAAAGATTTCTAGGTATTAACAGCTAGCTACTTTGTAAAACTTGTAGCTTCAATTTTTCGCAATACATTTTTAAATTACATTCATTGTTACCGTTGTGCAAGCATACAAATTATTATTTTTTTTTCCTATAGCTTAACATTTAATTAAAATACACTGTAAAAAAAAAGTTCCGGTACTTTCCTGGGAAATTTTGGGCAGCTAATGTGCCCAATATTTACCAGTAATGTTCCTTGAAAACATCGGTAACCATAAAATATATTCGCATCCAAAATAATACTACATTCCTGACATCAGGAACGTTTCATAGACGAAAACCTGTTATTCTCAGCAACCTGCTCCAAACGTATTAAAACTGCAATGTAAAAAAATAACAGTTATCTGCTGCAAGAAACTCTCTGTAATCGTAGAAAATAAGTTCAAACAACGTAATTTTTTCGTAAATTACTCGTTCCTTGCAGCAGATAACTGTTATTTTTTTTACATTGTACACTGTAAAAAAATAACTATTATCATCTACAAGAAACTCTCTGTGATTGGAGAAAATAATTATTTTCTCCAATCACAGAGAGTTTCTTGCAACTGGTAATAGTTATTTTTTTATAGTGGCAGGAACTTATCCGATGTATAAGAATAACGTTTCTGAATTTTCTTACAGTGTAAATGGTGATAACAATAGTAATTTATCCTTTACATGTAAACATATTGAAGTGCACTGTAAAAAAAAAAAAAAAAAAAAAAAAAACTGTTAAAAGTACAGGAAAAATCTGGCAGCTGGGGTACCAGTATTTCTCTGTCAAATATACAGGACAAAAAACTGTACTTTTAACAAAAAAAAAAAAACTGTTTGATTTACAGAATTCCTGTGTAAAATATATGTTAGTGATACAATTTTACGGTTTTAAGCTGTATATTTGACGGAGAAATACTGGCACCCAGCTGCCAGATTTTTCCTGTACTTTTAGCAGTTTTTTTTTTTTTTTTTTTTTTTTTTTACAGTGTATGCAGAGTAACTTATGCTCACTTTGAAGTGTTTACATAACAAAACAAATTTCCATATATCGTACATTTTACTTTATTGATGATCCGTATCTAGTATGATACTTATGGAAACATCAGAGTGAATAGAATACAAAACATTTTACATCAGATAGTTTAATATAGAGAAGATTTTTAATCTGCATATTCATTACAATGATATAAGGTGAGTTGTAAGATTCATACGTTAGTACATTCTCATAAAAGGAATAATTGGTTCTATATAATTACTAAAAAGAATCCTTTAAAAACTACATTAAAAACTAGTCAATATTCAGATTTCTTATTAAATATTAAAATATATAAAATCATTTTATTTACAAAATAACTACTATAATAATATCGGCAAAAACATATATATAGTTATTTGTATAATATATATATATAAATGTGTGGGAGTAGATAGACACAAGCAAAAACTCCTGAATTTCATTTTAACGTGACTATGACATTTTTATTTTCAATCTCAAGCGCACGCTTGAAAGAAAAATGGCGAGCTAAAAATAATTCAAAACAGTTGTTGTTCTAAAAATTTAAATATAAAGAGTAGTAGCATATCTGCTGTGACTTTTAGTATGTGTATCCGGCACTCTTCTGAATTAAAAACTCATCTTTTTTATCTTTATTGAAATCCTGCTTTCCTTATATATATATATATATATATATATATTATTGTTTTTTCTTTTCTAACAAACATTAAATTTCATCGAAAAATATTTATTTTTATATATTTATTTTAAAATTTTTTAAAGCATATCAAATTAGAAAAGTGCACATTTTAACAGTTCTCTTAAAATTTTATCACACAGTACAATATAAATTAATTATTGAGATAATAAAAGCATTCTTAATGTAAAGAAAATTTATAAAAAGCATAAAAAAGCAATTGTATGCATTAATAATGCCTTAGTAACTTATAACCGAATTTGATAAGACTTTAGATAATGAACTATTTTCTACTGCCTTAATGAAACTTTTTTAATATGAAATAGGTACGTTTTTAATGAAATTAAAAGTCTCTGTATTTAGTTATGAAATATTAACTTGAAAACGTTAGAAAATTATATATATATATTTTTCTTAATTACACTTCTGTTTAATTTATTTGTACTCTTTTCACTAATGATATGAAAACAGTTGTAAATATAATATAGATACGGATGATTTATATTTGAGTCGGTAATTTTTAATATCTTTGATTAGAAATATGCTTCGATTTTTAAATATGCAAATAAACACTCTAGAAAAAAATCAAAAAACCACTAAAGATACTTGAAGAAGCAACCGAAAAAAGCCATTTTGATTAAATAATGATTTCATAGAAACAAATCTATTTTAATTTTATAACTTTCTTGAATAAACGTAAGTGAAATTATAGTTTTTTTTTTGTACTTAAATATCGCTTGAATTAACAACTATAATTTATTCAAATTATACCTGCTTTCTACTTAAAAATTAAAAATGTATTCTTAAGCAGTAATTTAAATTAAACGGAGCAAGGATGGCAAAGAAACCATTATAGTTACTCCATTATTCTTTTAGCCATTATTACTATTATTTGAAATAAGTAATCTTAAAATCAAAATTAAATGTAACAATGCTTATAAATGAAATATATTTTTTTTTTATCCCATGTTACACGATTAGTATGTAATACACAAATACATTGTAAAACACAAATAATTGCGGCTGATATTATCACCGGATTGTATATGAAAATTAAAATTCTAGTTGTCTAGAAAATGAATAGTTATTTTTTACAGATAATATATTATGTGTAAAACGGTAATTAAAAATAGCGCTATTTAAATAATATTCTGTGTAAATGCATGATCTTGAAAGATTCTCATGATTGATTGATAAAAAATATTCATATAATCAAGCGAAATATTTATTCAAAATATCATTGTATTTCCTGTAATTATACGCATTTTAATGTTAACCATCACATTAGTTTGTTACTCTGTTTGTTTACTCTGTCACAAACTTAATAACGGGTTGGTTCTTCGTTTAACATAGGTCTAATCACTAGCAATACCTAAAAGGAATCTTTCAAAGAATCTATCAAATTAACACAGTTAACAAATTATCTTTCTCGAGGGATGCTAATCTAGACTTCCCCCTGAAAATAAAAGTGATTACTAATATCAATTATCGGCATCGAGCGTTTTAATAATGCAATATATGTACATAACTAATTAAAATATTAGTTCCAAATAAAGTCAGCAAATATCAATACATATTTTCTTTATCTAAAGAGGAATTTGTTACCTATGAATATATGCTCGACGAAACTTGATAAAACTACCATTAAAATTTCAGCTGTTTTTATTATATTCCAAAGCATTAAGGATGAATGAGTTTCTCTTTTTTTAATCACATCTGTTTCTAGTTTGTTACAGTCGGCAGCAAAATTATTGAAGCATTAGCAATAATTTCTATTAGAAAATCTGCCCTTAATTTAGTTTTGTTAAGTAAATATTTGCCGTGTCCTGATATTGGTTTTATGCTGTTTATGAAGAAGTAAGTTGATGATAAAAGTAAGCGAACAAACTAATCTTTGAAACTAAAGTTAGACAAATTGTTCAAATCAAAAGTACATTTAAGGTATATGGCATCTTTTGTACATACATATTAAAATACCAAAATTATACGGTCCTTTTTTCTATTACTTACCTTAAGAAAAAAAATATTCTTGGTCTAAAAAGAAAAGAAATCGAATTGGAAAATTCGAAGAATAATTGCATTTTGAAAATTTTAGAAATTTTCAACAAGTCTGAAGTTGTTGTTTCAAAAGTGAGAATTTGGAAATAAATTACACCACAGGTAATCTAAATTTATTTTTGCTATATATTATAGCTTTATTCAATAACTATGGCTCACTATTTTAAGTTATCTTTTACATAGAATTTTATTTATAATGCTTATTTAATAATGCATAATAAAAATAATGACAGGGTTTTCCTCTAAATCATATTGAAGATTGCGATTGGTAGCTGTTTTGTTTGTGTAATTTAATGCTGAGTGACTGTGCTAGGATCGTAGGATTGGGGGAGTGCCCTCCGTGGACGTCTTTCTAAAGACTTCTAGCTCATGTTTATGCGAGATTCACAGAGAAAAAAGGAAAACACCTAGCGACTAAGTCGTTGATAGTGTCCTGATATCGAACATGGTACCGCTAAACTTCTAGCTTTGAGATCAAAACTTTTCGGCCACTGGTGGATAACGAGTAAATGATGTTATTTAACGTTTTTCAGGCAACCCTTTTAAAAGTTGATAATAATTTTTAAAAGTTACATTGAGAAGACAAATGGCCAATGCCATTACTAGAAATTTTTTCGGTAATGCTTACGAGAAATATTATAAAACTTCATATATTATTAATAAAATCTAAATATTATTAATAATGTAGGAATAGCTGATTTTATTAACGATATTAATTCATATATTATCAATAAAATCATAATAATATTAAACTTCAGTACAGTATATGTTAAATCGAGAAATATAAAAACGTTTGGTTTTGTTCAGGTCGGATAGCTTGATTTTTGTCCCTTTGTAAGTTATAATTTCAAGTTTTCATTTTGGGTCATGTTTATTAAATTTTTGTTTAAGTCTTTCCATTTCGAATTCTTGTGGGGTTTACCCTTTAGTGAGTGCTGTCAAGATGAGATCATGTTTAAAAATTTACACTAACAAGTAGAAATTTGTTTCATATAAATATACAGGGTTGGTTATAATTAAAGTAACCTCTTATAACCCTTCTAGATCTCGTTCTTCCTAACAGAATTTGATGTAATTTCGTACATACTTTACATGGACCATGGGGAAACGACATATATATATATATATATATATATATATTGTATGCAATTAAAACATAGATCTAATTTTGACCACCAGATGACGCTTTTCAAAGATTCCTTATGCAAATTAGTCAAACCTATAAAGAGAGTTGCAGTCAGAACCAGAAAATCCTTCTGCGTGACTTTGCAAACGTTAACCATGCCCTTACAGAAAAAAGATCGAGCGTTTTTTTACTATCAGAACGGCAGTAATAACTTACCTGCACTGCGTGAATGTCGGCGTTTAAAGGGATTGCGAAAATTGATTGGGTGTGCTGCCAGGAAGAAGGTGAAAACTGGTTGCGAATGAAACTGTCGAAGAAGTTACTACTCCTGTGGTTAAAATTCACCCAGAATAAAATTGAACACGATATGATTTACAACGCTTAAATGAGACCAGTGGAACACACCTTGAGCACGTTTTGTAATTAAGTAAATTTTAATGCTTCTGAAAGATTTTTGTCCTTCTTTAAGCTCCACAAGTCTCCTGGTCATAAAAATTTGAATTATTTATTTTTATTGCAGAAATCGTTTTCACATGGTCCATATATTCTATTTAACAATTTTCATCAAAATCCGATAGGCAGAATGGGTACCAGAGGGGTATGAATGGGGTCACTTTAATTGCATCTACCCTGTAGATGCAAATTTATGTAACCAAACCGAATACAGTTTTAAATGAATATATGCATACCAAATTCTTACAGTAGTAAAGTAAACTTCATGTCGTACGCTACAAATAACGGAGGTCTTCAGTGTAAGACTATATGTATCTTCTGAAATGTTATTATAGTTTTTTTTTTTTTTTTTTTTGGAGGTTTTTGGTCAGGATTGGTTGCATTGAAGGTGACGGAAGTTTCTTTGACATAGGTTGGGATTCATCGAAATTAACAGCAAAATTTCAAGTTGATTTTAAATTTAGCTGTCTGTTTAAGTGATATACGTGCAGGACTCTAAGTTTAATACGGGCATTTCCTTTTCAGAAAAAATACTTTTACTATTCACTGTACTTAAATTGAAGTTGCAAATTAGATATACGAAACTAAGTTTATTAAAATAATGTGTTAAAATTGAAGGATAATTTTTTTTTCGAGATATCTGTAAAACTTTTGGGTAGGCAGTCCTGTTTTCTACATCCGTAACGCATAGTTCAATTCAATAAGGCTTTAGAAATGTTCAAAATTTGATAATATACTAAACCAGTATTTAAAATGTTTATACTTATAAATTTTACTGCAAAAAAAAATATTTTTATAAATTCCACTTTTAAATTATATTTCGTTTAACATTTAAATATTACTAATTATTATTATTATGTATTTAATATTTATTTATCTTTGTCATTATAGAGGGAGGGCAAGAAACGCATCGTAGTGTAATTCTTAAAAAATCATCACGAAGGATTATCGTAAATATTTATATGAAATAATTGAGACACAACATCCATATACAAAGTAATCGAAATTTTTTTTTATGACTAGCTAAAAGAAAATGCTCTCTAAAACCCCTTCCTTAATATAACACATAACAGATTTTAATGAAATAATGTCAATGTTTCTCTTTTTTTAAGGTTAACGAGCAAAGATTTTAGATTTAATTTGCTATCTTCTGAAAGTTTCTATAGAAAATTTGTTCTTATTTTATTTTCCAAATACTCAGAGAACTTTTGTAGTATGTTTACTATTATTATCCTTTTTATCAATCACAGTTAGTAATTTACTTTTCTCTCTAATTGGATTTGACTTTCTGTTCTTCATTTTTTTTCACATTTGCCTTTTCTTAATTCAATAATACAGAGCTCATATATATATATATATATTTTGAAAATAAATAAATAATAATAATAATTGCTAAAAATGTTTATGAGAAAGTGAGAACTGTTTATTTTAGAGAAAATGGGCAAAATGAATGTATCTTTTAAAATTTTTCATGAAGTGAACAAAAGTATTTCAATAAAATTAAAGCCTTGCAGAATGAAATCTTAAGATATTATTATATTATCCGTTCCTTTCCTAAGGAATGCAAAACTTTATTTTATAGCGAATAATAATTTTATTTTACTATATTTTATTTTATTTTCCTTTATGCGTTTTCTATATTTAAATCAAAGAAACTATCATATTAAAATTACATTAAATTTTATAAATCAACCAAATGAGTGAAATATACATAATTTGACACAATCTTTCTAACCAAATAGTTTTAATTTAGATAATAGCAAACATTAGTTGTTGAGTTTTTGTCTAGGATTTAGAAAATTTTCGAAGTATTTTTATGAATCTTTGTGTTTAAATTAAATCAAGTTTTTGTCCCTAAATTAAAATCTGTAAAAGATTTATTAAGAAAAATGACTTTTTTGTTAAAACAGCAAAAAAGTGTCATTACCTTTTGCGGTAGACATATTGAATGAACACTGGAGTCTTAGAACATACAATAAAACACACATGATTCCATCGTTCAAGATTATGTTTAGAACAGACTTTTATAAAACAAAAATTTAAGACGGCAAATATTAAACCTAACTGAGTGGTTTATTTAAATTTTTTCAAAGGAAAAAAATATCAGTTGCATCAATTTGGTATAATTACAAAAAAACAAAACTTATTTTTTAATAAATAAATAAAGACTTTGTATAACTACCACATCGAATAACTAAATGTTAAAAATTGCATTAATAGAAAAAAAAAAAAAAAAAAAAAATATTGATATGCTGTGGAACTATGTGGAATGCGCCAATAAACTCTTCAAGTTTTTAAAGCTAGCTATATATATAATAATAACAGGAGACTTGGCGTTGGAATATTAAAAACCCGGATAAACTAATACGTCAGAAACACCAAAGAAAAATATTTGAGATGCATGCAGCTGTTTCAGTAGCCTTAAGCGTACCGTCTTCAGTCAGAAACGCCAAAGAAAAATATTTGAGATGCATACAGCTGTTTCGGTAGCATTAAGTGTACCGTCTTCAGTGCAAAAAGCACTGAAGACGGTACGCTTAAGGCAACCTAAACAGCTGTATTCATCTCAAATATTTTTCTTTGGCGTTTCTGAAAGTAGTTTATCCGGGCTTTTAACCAGCTATATATATATATATTTTGACGAATGAATGCTAAATAATCGGCAAAATGTGGAAGTAAAATATCTTGTTTGCAAATCGTTAATGGTCTGGTTTAGATTAATAAGGTTCAATAGATTTAAAGGTGCAACTAGTGGGCTGCTGACAACGGTCTTCCGCTAGAAGTGGTCCAAAGACACGCCTTCACAATTTTGATCTATTGCGAAGGTGATTTTTTCCCCGTTTTCGTAACCTCTAGAGATATTAATTTTACGAAACATTGAAGTTATTGCAGGCATGGCAGATTTTGCGTGTAGTAGTCAGCACTAATATTCATGAAGGTCCTTGGCCGTTTTGAGAATCGAAGTCATATTTCTCAAATTCCTTGTTCTAACCTCTACAATCTGGGCTACGGTAGCACTTGTGAAAGTAAAAAGAGAAAAACCAAAATTAATCCCAATTAACCGTGGTTTGAACTTCTGATAAAACTACCAGGAATTCATTATTTGAGAAGAGTTACAAATATTTAAAAAAAAAGGAAAAAAGGATGATATTAAATAAATTAGGGGAAGCTTACAGAATTCACACTGTCATATGGGACATCGTACGATTTCTGTAAGCAAATTTTAAGAATTTATGTGTATAAGATTTAAGAGCATAATGCTAATGAAGTCTTAACTTTTAATGCCCTACCCACATACACACACATAAATAGATATGTTTACATAAATATATGGACATAAGTTAAAAATAAAAAAATAAAAAATAAATAAAAAAAGATTCAAAACTTGTTACCAGTTAAATGCATATAATATAGTATCACAAATAGAAACATTTAAACCAGGAAGTACCAGAAATTATTAACATAGAGATAAATTAATAAAAGCATGATATATATATATTGTTTTTTATCTAGATATAATTTCATGTAATAACTATGATATAATTTTGTTAAATATTAAATTATGCATTTAATATTAATACATTTTATAATAATATAAAAGAATTGTGCTACTACCATGTAGTGTACACTTGAGAAAATAAAATTTAATTGATAAAAATAAACTAAGTAAGTAAAATTTTAGTTCAAAATACTATTATAAAGTTATTTGTAATACAAATTAGATTAAATTTAATTATTAAATACATCAATAAACTTTTTAAACAAAGATAAGCTATTTTAGATTAATTGAGATTAAATTTCATGCGTGGCGTTTAAAACAGTAAAACTTTTTAGGTTTGTCTGTAAATTTATTAAATGACTTGTAAGATATTATTCTTCATCTATTCAACCAGCACCAAGCAGAACTTTTATCTTTTTAATGTTATATGAAAACTGGGTTTTGTTTACGCTGAATTTATAATAATAATATTAAATCTATGCATGAATTAAATAAATGCAAAGCTAACAATAAAATTAAAAAGACCGACAGAAACATATATATAAACGCATGATGTTTTCTGCACAAAAATTCACCAGCAAAACCTGTAAAATTTAATTCTTTCTTATATATCAGTTTTGTTATGTTTAAAATATATATGTTTAAAATACTATAATATGTTATATTATATGTTTAAAATACTATAACATTATTCTGGCAATTTTTTATTTGAGGAAATCTACTCAACATTTGTATGTCCATTTATAATAAAATTAGAAATTTCACATTATATATATATATATATATATATATATATATGTATATATATATTAAATAAGAAAAAAAAAATCTAAATCAAAGTAATGATTTTTCTTTGCTCTTGAAAGCGTAAAATCATCTAAAGCAATCAGATTCAATTGGTATTTTTTTTCTTTTTTCTTTCTAAAAATTAAATTTTTAACACTTAAGCGCCCGCTTCACTCACCACCGCCGGAAGCCGAAGCTAATGTTATTCTGTGGGAAATTTTTCTTTACATATAACTTATTAACTAATACATATTTTTAAATCCTGTTTTCACATTCAGAAAATTCCCAGCAGTTAGATTGACGGACCTTTTTTAAAAAAGTATTATATATGTATATATATATATAATTTTTTTTTTTTTTTTTTTTTTTTTTTTTAAGCTACAAAATACGAACTTTCAATATGTGAATTTTTTTCATTTTGCAATTTCAAAATAAAATATTAAAAATAAAAAAAAATACATTTTTTTAAAAGAGGTCCGTCAATTTAACAATTGGGAATTTTCTGAATGGGAAAACAGGATTTAAAAATATGTATTAGTTAATAAGTTATTTGCAAAGAAAAATTCCCCATACAATAACATTGCTCGGGCTTCCGGCGACGGTAGGTGAAGAGGGCCGTTAAGGATTGAATTCCTTCTTTCAATTGCAGTGTCAAAATAAACTAAATTAAACCTGTAGTAGTTTAATGTACAGATGTTCAAATTAATGAGTATTGAGAGCCAATTTTTTAGTAACTTGGAAATATGTATCACTTACTCATAAATATTTTAATAATAATAACGTTAATAATAATAATAATAATAATAATAATAATAATAATAATAATAATAATGACTTGAACACCAAGAAACAATGAAATAACTACCGTTCCATAAATGACTGAACATGTTCGATTTCAGAATACTAGACAAATTATCTTGAAACATGAGAAATGTACGGACCGTGTTATACCTCATATATTTTAGGGAAAGTTTTACACCGAAAGGAAAAGAGGGACCAGTGAACAATTTAAGAAGAAGTTAATATTTGGGATCATCTTGTAAAAAATTAATGCTTGAAATTTGTTCTGGCTGTAGCATGTGCTTCACCTTATTATCTGTATAAAATTTTATGAGGTTACCACATTCATAGAGATATAACGCTTTAATTTTTTTTTAAAAATAATAGCCACTTTTTTAATTATAACACCCTTGGTATTAAACGCAGAGCAAAGCCAATTTTAGGAAACTTGACTTCTATGTTAGACACTTCACTATATATAGGAACTGAAACTCGATTCATTCTATCGTGTACAACGTTTTAATTTTACACGATATTCTTTTGAGATTTTTATACGAGAAGCTCAGTAATTTTGGCTATTAAATTATGCTAACGAAATTTCATTAAAGATTGATAATGCATAGTAAAAAATTATTTATTGAAAATGCTCCCATTTCTTTATGTAATTAATATATTTACATTCTGATTGGAATATACTGTGTCATGTGAATTTTCCTAAATATGGCTCTGAATTCAGTTTAATACCCTGCGTTTAATATTTAAAGTGGCCTTTAAAAATTTTATTTTTTTTAAACAATCCATTATTTCTCCATGATTATATGTCGTAGCCTCATGAAAAAATTATACAAATAATAATAAGAAGCCACATAATCACATTAAAATGCTAATCGCATTGAAATGCCATAACACATTTTACTCATTACTTTTTACAGGGTGATTTCAAACGTTTTCCTTTTCCTTTAATTTTTTACTGCTACCACTTTTGCTTTTAGGGAAAAACTTTTACTTAAATATATGAGATATAACATGTTTTTTGCACTAATGAAGTTTCAAGATGATTTGTCAACTACTTTTTTAAATATTTGTCAAAACCCGAATTAACTACTACGTCAGAAACGCCAATAAAAAATATTTCAGATGCATACAGCGGTTTCAGTAGCCTTAAGCGTACCGTCTTCAGTGCAAAAAGACTTCTGGATATGGAGAAGTGATCGTATAAGAGAGAGACCGAATTTAGTTCAACCAATAGGATTACGGGAAAGGTGGGGAGTGTGGCCAATAGGAAATTAGGAATGTGTAGCTGTGTAAACAGTAGAAAAATTAAGAAAATGTGGACTGAATGTAAAATTTCCAACAATCAGACAAATAGGGAACAGCGAAATCACAATTTACAAGGTTTTTAAATTTTTTATAAATATGAAAAGCTTGAATGAAGACGGTACGCTCAATGCTACCGAAACAGCTGTATGCATCTGAAATACTTTTCTTTGGCGTTTCTCACGTAGTAGTTTATTTGGATTTTAATATTCCAACGCCATGTTTCCTGTTATTATTTGTCAAAACGTCTGAATTCGAAAATGTGCGATCGTTTGTGGCAAGATGGTGCACTTTAAGTCGATTGACCCAAATACCGCTCGTACGATGTGCATTAGAATAACATTTTCCAAAAAATTAGTAAAAATTATACTTTTTTTTTCTTTTATCTCATTCTATATGACTCTTTTTTTTTTTTTTCTATTCGAATTTTTTGTCTGGATTACATGCAAGACTTCATTTTGTTCTATTGAAGTGATAAAAAAATATGAAAGGAGAACGAATTCAAAGAGACATTTTTATTCCGTGCTAAGATAAGGCGAACAATAGTTTTTTTCATTCCGTTGCTTTAGTAGTCTTTCTTTAGTAGTCTCATCATGTTAATTTTTTCGTTCAATTGATCCAATTCAGTGAAGTTGACTCCGAAAGTCATTAAATTTAGGTAACAGTAAAATGCTATTGTAGTTTTTTTTTTTTTTTTTTTTTTTTTTTTTTATAAATATTTTGTTAAATTATATTAAATTATTATATTTTAATAAAATATTTTCTTAAATTATAAAAGTATAAATATCAAATTTCAAATTAAAATATCAAAATAGTTGAAAAAAAATAATAATTTGGAATAATAAAAGTTATTTAATAATAAAATTTTCATTGCCCACCAATAGTATAAAATCTGTTAATAAGTAATTTATTTAGATCGATAAATGTATCGAGTCTCGGTCATGAGTAACTTTCTTTCTTTACTTAAATAAAACATACTTAGGTACATTTTATTTTATCCAGGTGTACCCATAATTTATTATATAAACTTACGCCATATCACCTCCCCTTAAATTTACAATAGAGCTGAGTTTAGAAGACCTTGTACATTCATTCTTTAGTTCAGTAAAATCATTACTTATTAAGTTATATATATATATATATATATATTTAATAAATATTTTATTAAATTACCTTTAATTATTATATTTTAATAAAATATTTTCTTAAATTGTAAAAGTATTTTAAATAATAAAATATCAAAGTTGTTAAACAAAAAAAAAAAAAGGGGAATAATAAAAGTTATTTAATAATAAAAGTTTCATTGCATGCCAATAGTATAAAATGTGTTAATAAGTAATTTAGTTAGATTCATAAATATATCTAGTCTCGGTCTTGAGTATCTTTCTTCCTTTACTTAAATAAAACATACTTTGAAAAATTTTATTTTATCCAGGAGTACCCATAATTTATTATATAACCTTACGCCATCTCACCTCCCTTAAATTAACAATAGAGCTCAATGTAGAAGACCTTGGACATTCATTCTTTAGTTCAGTAAAATCATTACTTATTAAGTTTTTTTTTTTTTTTTTTTTTTTTTTTTTTTTTTGTCAGCGGATTGTAATACAGTGGGTTGCATGAATATAAACGCATCTTAGATTTAAGAATTATAATGGTATAGAAGTGTAATAAAAAAATATGAATAGGTGACACTTGATGCAAACTGTATGTGCACACTGTAAAAAATGCTGCAGTAAAATTACTGGCAAAGCCCGGCAGCAGGTATTCCAGTCAAAGTCCGTAGAAATACATTTAGAAGATGAATGATGTATCGCCAGTAATTTTACGTTGTGATGAAATATACAACGAACCTGCAAAAAAAGTAGCATTAACCGTAAAATTAAAAGTTAAAGTTAGAGTTTCTCGAATGCATTAAAGAAGTTTCTTTCAATTATTACACATGCGTGCAGGGAGAAATCCACAACACTAAAATGTTATTTATTTTTTTACACGCAAAAGCAAACCGTTTCGGATAGCCCGGGATTCGAACCCACAATCACCTGCGTCAGAAGCCAGCGCTTTGCCAACCGCGCCGTTGGGACCACAGAAACTTTTATTTACAAAAACAGATAAAGTCAACATCAGAACTGAATAGTTGATAAATCTTGTCATAAGCACCAAAAGACTTCTGGAAAATTTTTAAAACCGATTTACAGCACAATGTGAAGTAAAAAATCTTCAATTATTTTTACAGAACTAGCTATACAAATTTACAGCAACCTATGTTAAAAAAAGTGCTTTATTTTTACAGAATTTTTTTTTACAGTGATTAAATTGTTAACGTTCAAACTATGCATAAAAAATATCTTATTTCAAGACTATTTTAAAATCTAAATTTGCTATTTTTCACAAAATTAAGAAGTCAGTCAATTCTCATATTGAAAAAACAAAAGCTTTTTTTTTTTTTTTTCCTATAAAGACTAAGACACTAAATTTTGTGAAAGAAAATCTAACTATTTTTCGAAATCATTTTTATTTGTAAACGGACTGGATTGGATTTGGGAATAAGGCCGATTGACTGTTGTAGGGCCCAGGCCTGCGGGGGAGTGCCCTCCGAGGGATCTTTCTAAGGGATCCTAGCCGGTATTTACACAAGTTTCGGAGGAAACCACGGAAAACTCCGAACGGCTAGCCGACGAGCGCGACCTGTGATCGAGCTCGTCACCTCACGTCTACCAGCTTTGACCGCAGAATTGACCGCAGTTTTGACCAAGCTTTGGGCCTTTTTTTTCGTAAACACTAGCACTAAAGAGGTAAATAATGGGTGAGAATTTCTCACCCTTTTTCAAAAACAAAATCAAACTTTTGAAAACTATGTGAGATCTCTGAAAATTAACCGAGACGCAGAATAAACTTTGAATAATAATAATAAATCTTTTACATAAATACGGAGAATTTGTATCACCAATTAATACAATTTTTCATGATTTTCGATCTTTATGGTTTCAATTGTGGGTGCAAAGGAGAAATAACTAGAGCCTAATTCTTATTCATCCAAACAGGTTTTCATTATAAGGCCGATTTCAAACTTTTGTTTATGAAGTATTAGGCGTATTTGCACTTTTTAGAATAGCAGAGGAGTTTTTTTTTTTTTTTTTTTTTTTTTTTTTTTTTTTTAAGCTGTATTCCATTGAAGGGAGCCCACCAGCGGCCGAGCGGTTCTGCGCTCAAAGCTGGTAGACATAAGGTGCCAGGTCACGCTCGTCGGCCAGCTGTTCGGGGTTTTCCGTGGTTTTCTTCGAAACTTGAGTAACTTGCCCCCACGGAGGGCACTCTCCCTCTGGCCTAGGACTTATAGCAGTCAATCGGCCTTATTTCCAAAATCCAAATCCATTGAAAGAAGAAAGGACTGAAGTACTTCGAGAGCAGTACCTGCTATATATGATGTAATGTACATATCTGATGGTCATATTCAGATAAAACAGCTTTGTTTTTTAACAGTGAAGATCACACATAATAATCATAAGACTTACCTTCAAATGGTTAATTACATATTCATTTCATATTGAAATACATTTTATTTTAGCATATTGTAAAAAATGCATTGTGGAAACAACATTAAAATTTTCATTTTCTAAGGCTTAACTAAAGGGTTAAGAGCAATTAGAATAATGTATGCTTAAAAAAAAAAAAAAAAAAAAACTAAAATTAAAATTAAAAAAAAAAATGCGTTTAGTGGATAAAACAATTATTAGGTTGTAATTTGTCTTTTAGAAATCTATGTCTTCAAATCAAGAAACCATTTTAGCTTTCTTTTTTAATGTTTTCGTGTTAATAGATAATGAAAATCAATTTCATCAATACCAATTACTTAGTTTCAGTCAGATGGAAATTTTTTGAATTAAATTAAGAAAACAATAGATTATTCAAACCAATGGATGTTTCTATGCGTCATGCGTGCATTATTAAACACATTCAATTAGTATACATAACAATCATAGTTTCAGTTTGAAAATGGAAGAAAGTAGAATTATCTCTTGATGTCACTGAAATGATAGCAATTGAAGAGATTTTCTGATAAGAAAATGGTTTGGTGAAAGATAAGAGGAATTTGCGTAAATTAACGGCTTTTTCTCGTAAAAATTAAAAAAATTATACTTTCGAAACATCAATTTACGGGCTAAGACCGTTTACCTAGCAAAACGGTCATTTCTCGTAAAATTATACGGTTATTTCCTAAATTATGCTTCCAAACATTAATTTACGGATTATGACCGTTTAGATAGCAAAACGGTCATTTCTCCTAAAATTATACGGTCAAATACCGTGATTTTACAAATTTTTTTTTTACAGTGCGTGATTCAAGAAATGAAAATACGAGTCAAAACAAATGAAAGACCAATATCATTTTTCAGAAAATAATTTTATTGAATTTATGAGAAAAATACATGTTGCATGAATTTAAACGCACATTTAAAAAATAAATAACTGGGTAACAAATACTGTATCTAATACTTTGTAAAGCCACCATGGGTTTCTAGAAGAACCAGTAAACGCCTTGGCATTGACTGATATAGTGGCATGAGGTCATCCAAGCTGATTGTCTTCCAAACTAATAGAATGGCCGATTTCAGTTCATCTTTCGTGTTAAACTGCCTTTCGTTTACGTAAACACGGCGAACCAGAGTACCCCATACGTTCTCCATAATGTTTGAATCGGGGCTTTTTGAGGGCCAATCCAGAACTTTAATTTTATTGTCACGGAATTAATTTTTCACGGTATGTGCTGTATGTACAGATGCTCAATCTTGCTGAAAAATATAATTTCTTCCAGCTTTCTTGACTGCTTGACGACGGAGGTTCCTTGTGAGCATCTGGACATAATCTACAGAGTTCATAGTGTTATCCATGAACTCTAATTCCAAAGTCCCTTTAAAACCTATGGCTGCCCACACCATGACAGATCCACCTCCAGATTGACGTTTTGAACAGTACATTTCTTTGGTTTTCAAATCGTGCCAGTAGCTAAGAAATCTGTCCTGGACATCGAGATTAAACATTTTTTCATCTGAGAAGATGACTTTTTCCCAATTTAGTTGATCTAGAATCCATTTTTTTGCCCATTCCAACCGCATATCTTTGTGTTTTTGTATGAGGGGTGGTTTCGCCTTCATTTTCTTTTAATTTAATGAATGTTGCAGCTTTGATAGTTCTCCAAATGTTGTCCGATGAACACCCAGCTTGTATTGAGCCTTTATTTTCGCACATAAAATATTCTTATTCATTGCATCGTTTCATATTCGACATTTGTCGTAACTGGTGAGCTTTCCTGTTCGCTTCTTATACGCTTTTTTCCCATAATTTGCTTCTTTCTTTATATAATTTCGCACAACACTCTCACTTCTTCTGATTCGCATCCAATTTCCCGATTGCTATAGCCTTTACCACGCATAAAGTCGATTTTTATCCTCTCGTCTACTGTCAAAGTCAACAAACTCCGTAAATTTTGCACTCAAGCATTAAAACTGTTTTTAGATAACTGTAGCACGACTATCTGTGTTTTAATTTAATTCCGGTGGCTCTGTTAAAATTTAAACGCAAAATACAGAGTGCGTTTAATTTTGTGCAACAAACGAAAAACAGTGAAAAATAAGAAAATGCTTAAACACTCATTAACATAAGCTTGCATGAGCCTAAACATACGTGCTCAAAGCACCTTATTCAGTTGTTAGTCATATGCAATAACTGTAAACCACATTCCTTCTTCTAAAATTTAAAAATTTCTATTTCTGGTTATTGGAAAAGGTGCGTTTGTATTCATGCAACGCACTGTAGACCGTAGATAATCAGACCATAATTAGATATTAGCGTGCCCAGTCGTGGAGGCAAAGGCAACTTACTTCGCCTTTTAACCGATTTTAAGATGCGCATGAAAATCTTTAAAAAATATTAAATATATCTATATCAATATTTAAATGTTTCAAAAGTGACAAATTTAGAAAAGAATTTATGTTTTTAATGTCAATGAAACTTACCGTTTTTATTATACATTTATTTATAATTGATTAAGCTATTACCATAATACATCTAAAAAAAATTTTAAGTGATGAACTTAACTTGACTAACAACAAAATGGTGTAAGACTGATTCTTAAAATTAATAAAAAATTTATAATTACGAGACTTTCATTTCAAAATTAATATTTCTTTTTTACACACTTTTATTTAATTTACAATTTTTTTTATACTGAACTAAAATTATAAAATTTTACACTTAATAATGGCTTTTTTTAAGATTTTTTGAGTTTATTGTACATTTTAAAAATCTTTTTTACATATAATCTCCCTTAAAAAGTTGACCGGTCAGCGCCCAGTGTCCTCATTTGAGGACAGCTAATAAAATGGCACGTATATTTTTTGTGGTTTCTTGGAATGAATTTTTCTTTTTATTGACAGTTTATAACGTCACTCTAAATGATCCCTGAAAGTTTTATGTGCCTACTATCAATTATTATTTCATAATTTGGATAGTAGTTTTATGATTTTTCATTCGTCGCACATATATTTGCTTTTTGCGCAGGTATACTAACTTAAATCAAGTTGAATAATTACATATATCATAATACTTTACTTTCGAGATCTTTGTCAACATATAATAGGAAATTAATGTGTCATCACAAAGTTTTTCTATCTCGAAGTTTTCCCGCTAGAACACTAAACGTCAATAAATGAAGATAGGCTTTAAATTTAAAATTATCAGAAGAACTGTTTAAGTTAATATATTTTACTTTCAGTTGTCAATATTAATTTAGAAGTGAAATAATCAGCTAATAATATTTTGAAAAATTAATTCGGGCGTTAATGGGTTGATAATAGTAAATGAAATAAAAAATCCAAAACAGTTAGAAATAATTTCTTCCTTTCCTTCATGGTTGAGATTAGACCGCAGTAAAATACACCGAAATATTGGCTTTTAAAGCAAAAGATGGAAAATAGTTGAAGCAAACACCTGTCAAAAAGCTAGTGACCATGGTATAAATTCGATTAAAAAAAAAAAAAAAAATATATATATATATAATATATATATATATATATAATATATATATATATATATTGTAAGCTATTACAATATTGGTATATTATGGTGTATATGGAGTATTGTTATGGTGATAGCTAAAAATAATTAGTTTCTTTTATATTCATAAGATGAAAGTTTTGTGTTTTTTTTTTTTTTTAAATTTTCCGACTTTCAGTTTTTTTAGGTTTAATATATTTTAATACTTTCTGAACGCGTTTGGACATATTTTTAATTGATGTCTGTCTTTTAGTGTGGTTGTGGCAAAATTTTTCGCGGCTTTCGATCAAAGACTAATAGATGAGATTTTCTAACATTATATGTATATTTGACATTTAAATAAATTACTGTGTATCACTTCTGGTTCATATCGCTCTACTACCCTTAGTCAACACAAATTCGATTTAAAATATTTATAATTATTCTTTTTATTGAAGTATAAGATATCTACTTTAACCGTTTAACGTTCATTGGTTTGGCAGCGAAACCAAACATTAGAAATCGTTTAACATTTTTTTATGCAGAAGTGTTTTTTTAACATTTCCCCTTGGTTTTTAATGAATTTTTTAACTTTTGTTCCTTCTCTGTTCGGTAGATAGCAGCACTATTCCAAAATTTAGCAAATAATGCTTCAAAGGAAGCTAAATACATAAGTAATACATAAGTCACTTGAAGTTTCTTACTGGACGCGAGTGCAAATTGCTAGTTTGATGATGCACTCATGTCTAGTTTTTTTTTTCATTTTTTTTTTTTTTTTTCATTTAATGGACAGCTGGACTATCATTTTCACCTGAAACAACTTTTACGAGTGTTTGTAGTAGATAATGTTTACTTACAAAGTGTTTTATTTATTAAATTAAATATTATTTGAATTTAATAAGGTTAACTTATAGATGGTTTGAATAAAAAATTTCTCGAAAAGGAACAATGTTATTTTTTTATCTTTTAAATTTTTATGATCAGCTATGCGTCTAAAAGCCCTTTTTAAAATTAGTTTTTTTAATTTTTTTAAATAAATTAAGTAGTGAACGATAAAGGGTTAACAAAATGGCCTCCTGATAGTGGGACCTCGAATTAGGGGTCCCAGGCGACACTTTTGTCCTAAGCTCCGAGAGATGTAGGTCCGCCATTGGCTTCATGTAGCTGTTTTTGTCATAAAGCATTTAGTGCCATAGAAGGAGGTTACAGTAAAATGTATATGTTCATTATTTATAAGTATATTTGACTGTCTTTCCATTAAATGAATTCATGTGCTTTTTAATCTAATTGGATTTTAAAGTCTCGTTGAGACATAAAAAAATTAATTATATCATTTTATTAATTAAAAACTTAAAAATTAAGTACTCTTGTACATTTTATTTTTGAAGTATTTTTGTTCTTTCTTTCTCAGCATTTTATTCCAGATAAAATGGACATATAGATATATTCATATTGCAGCTAGATTCCATATATATGTCATCAATTTTCGTAGTATTACATCGAAATGCCCCCATTTTTTACTTAATAAGTACGTCTTTTAGTCGAAAAAAACGGACAAAATATGAACATATTATGGACATAATATGAATGTATTTTTTTATTATTACATGCAAAAAATCTCATATACTTTTCAGATTTATCGGGATTAGATTCATATAAACATGGTTGTCGGCAGAAAGAAATCCAAAGACACAGTTCAGTTGTTTATTTCATATGATACCATAAAGGTCGATGAAAATTAATTTTTGTTGATTCATTATTATTTACCTTGAGAAAATAAAATATTTATAATTTTTTTATGCTTTGAGAATTTTAGATTTCTATGTAAATGTACTTTACAAATTCTTTATTTATTTTTATTTATGTATTTATTTATTATCCCACCTGCAAGAAAGTGAAACTTTGAAAATGATATATATTCTTGATCATTTTCTTTTGTTTATTACAAAAATTGCTGCTTAAATGAAGTTGTATTCTATACGCACATTTTGAACAGCAATCATGCATGCTCTAAAATCAAATCTATAAATTTGTCCATTAATGTATTTTAGGAAGAAAAAATATGCATAATAAATGTTAGAAAAATCCTCCAATTATAATCTAAAAATCATTATTGTTTTAAATAATTAGCATCTCTTCATTTTGCAAATAAAAATCAATTGTATTTATTGATTTTTAAATTTTTGTACAATGTTTATATTATTAAAAAAAAAAAATGCTCAGTTATATAGTTAAGAAAAAGAAAAATAATACTTTGTTAATATGTAAACATTAATTAGTTTTCTGAAAAAAAAAAAAAGAGTAACATCATTTCAGCAAAATATGTTTGTATTTCATTAAAAAACAATTTGAGTTTTTTACGTTGAACAAATCTCGCCTTTTTTTTTTTTTTTTTTTGTATTAAGATAACTACAAAAAAAACTGTTTAATCGATAATTCAGAGAATTTATTGATTTTTTTTTTTAAACATTCTAATAATTAATTTTAATTATTTTAGTAAATTTCTGATTTTCTGCTAGACATATTAATAGCTATTTAAGGTCAGGGTTCGACTGTGCATACATTTGAAGCAGTAAAGTAATTAGACGTAGGAAGGCAGATATTTAAGGTAAAATTAGGAGAGTTTGCGCAAAATTCAACAAAACGTTTTAAAGAATCTAAATTTTAATTTTTTGCTAAATTGTTGGTACATAGCTTTGAAGTGATCCTTCTTCTATGCATTTAAAATACTGTTTTGTTGTCATACTGTGATTTAAAGCAACAGCTGTAATAAAACCAAGAGAGCCTTATAGGGTAGGAGAGATTGCGTTTAATTTTAATTACAATTAAGTTTTTAACAATGATAATTGTAATTAAATGACATTGGTATAAGGTTTTTGTAAACAAATATGTTTGTACTTCATGTAAGTATTTCAATTTACTAATTGAAAAAAAAAAAAAGCTGAAAATGAAAATGAAAAATTTAAAAAGGATTAAAAATTGTTATTAAAAGAAAATAAATTAAAAAATGAGATTAAAAAAAATTACTACATAATAAAAACAAAACTATATTATTTACGAGACAAAACTTTTAAAATACATTTAAAAACAAAATATACATTTAAAAACAAGTATCTAGACGTTTCGAAACCCGTCTAGGTTTTCTCATCAGTATCATTACAACATATTTTACAAACATTACATGAATACACAAGGAATTTATAGATGTACAGAATATTGAGGAGCCAGTGCGCATACTTCTTTTGATTGGATTACAATTTCAGAATTTTGGTTGCAGTTTTTATATGACCGTCTGTGCTCCTGCAGTCTAATTCTTCCCGTACCACCAATTTCACCTATATAAACATATTTACAATTTTTACAAGGAATTAAATATATTACCTTATTTTGTAATACAATTATTCTATTAAAATTCCTAGAAAGGGTTTTAAAAATTTAAGCAAACGTTTTCGAAAACGAGACAAAATAACAATGTTTAATCTTAGGCTGTTCAAGCAGTGAATATGCTCATTTAATTGGCTACTCTGCTATCGATATTGTAGAACAATCTGGATTTTCATAGCGCCCATTGTATCTCTTCTTGCCGATCCCCTATGTGCGTAATCGCTCCCAGGTTTACCTTAAATATTTTAAATTGAAGCTAGGGCCTTAAAAAATAGCGTTTAGAGGCGTTTAGAAGTCAGGAAACGATTGTGCGTACTTTTTAAAAACTACAAAATTATTCGGGAAGTATGAGGGACAGGTATTTCACAATCTTGAAATATAACCGGGGATTATAAAACCCATCCCTGTTTCTAGATTCTTTAATTTGAGGAATCTATTGTGTATGCTTTCAAAGTTGGAAATTGTATGTGGGTAGAGAGGATACAAGTATTGTAAAATTTAAAATAGATCTAATAAGGCTCATAAAAACCGAATTTATAAGTTTCTGAGGGATTGGAACTCTACTGAACTTACTTTTAAGAGAGAGAGGAGCGCGTTGCCTCAGGGAATGGGAACACTGATCAATGTTCATGTTCTCTATTCAAACTTCAGTATTTTTTTTTTCGTGCGTGTAAATATATATATATATATATATATCGATCAGGTAAAATGCTGACACAGGTAATGGGGAACCCAAACCCAGAATGGTGGGATTGGTAAAGATGTTGACGAAGGTAGTACAGTCGGTAACAAAAGTGTCCGAACACTAGCAAAAATTCGTATATAAAAAAAGTACACTTAATACTGTTTTGTTAAATAAATCCTTGTTGAATCCTATTGTTAGTCGGTCTAAGAACAGGATTCAACAAGGATTTATTTAGCAAAACTGTATTAAGCGTATTTTTTTTATATAGGAGTTTTTGCTAGTGTTCGGACACTTTTGTTACCGACTGTAGGTGCCCAAACGGTATAAGGTACCCAAAGTTCAGTATTTTTTTTCTTTTTCGTGCGTGTAAATATATATATATATATATATATCGCTCAGGTAAAATGCTGACACAGGTAATGGGGAACCCAAACCCAGAATGGTGGGATTGGAAAAGATAATGACGAAGGTAGTAGGTACCCAAACGGAAATTTTAATTGATTTCGACTTTTTTTTTTTTTTTTTTTTTTTTGAGATTTTACATTACTAAGGAGTATGAAAATTTGATAATATATTTCAATATAGTGACCAACCAAGCAAGTATATACCTTGCTAGTTTTTGATTAAAATAAATGAATAGATAAAAAAAATATATATACAGACACGACATTATTTCATTATTTAAAACATGAAAATCTGACATTGACAGATTTTAATTTAGTGCCAGAGGCCTACTGCTAAACTTGTTAATATCGACAAATTCTTCTTTATTTAATTCGTGACGATCTAAATTCCATGATAAAGTTTTCATTAAATCAAACCAATGTGTTTCAGCTGCAGATATTGTAACAAATAACGTTGGAAGTCCAAACTGTCTTATAGCCGCAAAACAAAGTTTTTACTCTTTTTCCCAATGAGGGGGAGGTGTGCGTTGGGGGTGGACACATGTCAAAAGTGTGCCTTGGGTCAAAGTTGTACCTTGGGGGGGACTCATGTCAAAGTTGGGCCTTGGGGGGGACTCATGTCAAAGTTGGACCTGGGGGGGACTCATGTCAAAGTTGGGCCTTGGGGGGGACTCATATCAAAGCTGGGCCTGGGGGGGGACTCATGTCAAAGTTGTGCCTTGGGGGGACTTCATTCAATAAATCCTCATTCAATAAACCGACTGAAATAGGCCCTTAGCACTATTAAGAGTGTATTATAAAAATTCGACAACGCTGTACCGACTGAAATAGGGGTACATTGGGGGGGACTCATGTCAAAGTTGGGCCTGGGGGGGGGACTCATGTCAAAGTTGGGCCTTGGGGGGACTTCATTCAATAAATCCCCATTCAATAAACCGACTGAAATAGGCCCTTAGCACTATTAGGAGTGTATTATAAAAATTTGACAACGCTGTACCGACTGAAATAGGGGTACCTTGGGGGGGACTCATGTCAAAGTTGGGCCTGGGGGGGACTCATGTCAAAGTTGTGCCTTGGGGGGACTTCATTCAATAAATCCCCATTCAATAAACCGACTGAAATAGGCCCTTAGCACTATTAAGAGTGTATTATAAAAATTCGACAATGCTGTACCGACTGAAATAGGGGTACCTTGGGGGGGACTCATGTCAAAGTTGGGCCTTGGGGGTACTTCATTCAATAAATCCCCATTCAATAAACTGACTGAAATAGACCCTTAGCACTATTAAGAGTGTATTATAAAAATTCGACAACTGTACTGACTGAAATAGGCCTCTAGCACTAATAAAAATAAATAAAAAATGAAAATGTTTAGAGTTTACTGCGGACCACCAAAATTTTCTCGTGGACCACTGATTGGCGACCACAAGCTATCTAACGCCTAAATAGAAAGCTGAAATGAAAGTGTTCAGGGAAATTTTATTTAAAACTTTTCATAATACTTTTGAAGCATATTGTAAAATAATTCTTAATATGTACTTAAAAAATTAAATTTTTTATTTATAATAGTATAATAGAAATGTATTTAAACCCTCGACGATAGCCAAACCACCCATTCCCGCTCTTCGATGTTTTTTTGTTTTTTTTTTTTTCTAGTCAAGTTTGTTCTTTTATTTCTTCCAGTGTTAGCCTTTTTTTTTTTTTTTTATTATTATTTTTTTTTTTTTATTCCATGCTTTTTCTATGGTTTTTTAGCTTTTTTTCCCTTGCTTTTTCACATTCTAAAATGCGGTGACTCCCACCCACCGCCGAGTCACAGAATAAGCGAGAAGCATTAAACCCTCGACTATAGCTTTAATGCCCCAAACTACCCATTTCCGCTCTTTGATGTCTTTTTCTAGTCCATTTTTTCCTTTTATTTATTTCTTTGCTGGCCTTTTCTCTTTTTACACACCTTGTGAGTTTATTTATTTATTTATTTATTTTTCATTTTCCTCCCATGCTTTTTCTATGAATTTTTAGCTTTTTTCCCTCGTTTTTTACATTTTAAAGTGCTTTTATAAAAATCTAAAAATACATAGAAAAGCATGGGATGAAAATGAAACAAACCTCACAATGTTAAGTGTATATATATATATATATATATATACATGTATATGGAGGTTAACACCGGAAGAAACAAAAGGACAAAATCGAATAGGAAAAGTTATCGAAGAGCGGAAAGAACTCGGGTTGACGCTTTAAAGCTATCGTCGAGGGTTTAATACGTCTCGCTTATCGTGTGAGTGATAAATACTACCAACTGGAAATTTCTCAGAAATATTAAGCAAAAACAATGGCTACCTCCACACCAACCCAACAGTTCTATTTTTATTTAAAGTAACAACTGTAAATACATAATAACAAACTTTTGACTTCTTATCAAATCGTACGATTAAAGATCCATTTTAATTACAGTAAGTGTTAACAACAACTTCGACAGTTTCATTTAAAACTGAAATGCGGAAATGATTTACACCCGTTTACGTTCCATGGTAACTCAGATACTTATGAAACACAATTAAAGCACAAGCGGCACTCGAAATTAAATTTCACTTAGCATCACTGTCTATTAAAAGGTTCAACACCGGTTATAGTGTAGATAGATGTGATGTTGAAAATGTATAAAGTCGTGGCTCTGTCGACAATACTTCTATAAATTAATACACATATTTCTATAGGAAGCTACTAGGTGCATAAACAAACATGTTTTAATTGCAACATATATTTTGAATACTTTCCTACTTTAATTTGTATCCGTGAAGTAAAATGATAGATTTATATTAAGAGAGATAACTCAAAATTACACATTTATAATTAAGTTTGATGAAATTTATTTTTCTTCCCACACCTAATTTATTTCCTTATAAAATCTTTATTTAATGTAAACTGAAAATATGATAAAGATTTTATTTAGGCGTGAAAATGGCTAGTTCCCGTGAATATAAATAATTATTTTACAGAATGTTGGGTGTTGCAAAACTTTTATTTAAAAATTGCTTTTATGTTTCTAATTTAAAAAATTTAAGAATTACTGAAACATCTGGTACAGTATAATTTTTACAATCGAGAAAACATCTATGAGAAATAAATTAAGTTATATAATTAAACTTGTGCTAGTTTATTTTTAATTTAACTTTTTTAATTGTGTGATTATGTGTTATTTGTATACCTTAGCGTTGTACAAAAAGAAAAAAAAAAAAGCACATGTGGAGATGTTTATAAAAGAATTACGTGTTTAAAATATAAGTTACTCTAAAATATCTCCCCATCTGTTTTATAGAAATAGGAAAAGATACCTCCACCCCCTCTCTTTTTTTTAAGAATCATTCCTAAACCAAGAACGAATTAAATATAAAATAAAACAGGAGCTAACAATTTCAATATTTATTTTTTAATTGCATTCATTTTTTTTTCAATTATTAATAAGTTATTTTACAATGATGTTGCTGTATGTACTATAACATACATGTAGTATTTTATAAAACAATCAAGCTTTTAATGTTGAAATACTAAAAGTGTTTCATATATTTATTTGTCTATCTATATGTATGTTTGTGTGTCTTTTATATTGAAATGTAAACATTAAGAAAAAGTAATGTTTCAAAGATAATAACGCCAATTTTTCTTTTTTCGAATTACTTTTAACGAATTTTGCAAATTTATCTAATATATATATGTTTATAAGTATATTTTACTAAGAACTGTTTTACTAAAATTTTTATTTTATTTTATTTATTTATTTATTTATTTTTTTAATAATACTTATTATACAAGAATACTCTGGACAATATTATATGATTTTAATTATTTAGTACCATTGTAACACTCAGCAGACAAAAGATAGATGAAGATACCAACATAAAATAAATTTTCATTGAGATTTATTTCTACTAAAATTAGTCACGGCATTAAATTAATTTGAGTTCCAATGATTAGTAAAAACAAGTTAAAGTACTTAATCAGAAGATAAATGACACTAATATAACACATAAGCCTAACGATGAGAGAATTCCTAAAAACTATGAATTATTCGTAATAGTCAACAGTTGAGAGAAAAGAGAAAGGATAGAATCACCAAAGAGTTCCGTTAAAAGGGGAAAAAATTGAATTCATGAATTGAAAATTGGAATTTTAAATGCTGAAAAATAGAAATGTACCCATCAGTAAAATTGCATTTCTATCAGCATATGCAAGATTTCGTAAAACTGTATAGCTAATTACAGCAAATATACAGCTCAAGTCTCTATCTTGCAACAAAACAAACAAGAAAAAAAGAAAATTGAATTTAAAAAAGAAAAAAAAAAAAAGAAATTAAATTATTCAATAATACAAACCAAAATTTAAACAAGGAATAAGTAATTTAAGCATTCCACATGTTAAACGTTACTTTCCGAGATAGTAGAAATAAACAGGTTGCCAAACGAACATTAGTAAAAAGAAAAGATTAAAAGTATACAAACGATTAATTGATTTAGGTGCTACTGAAATATTTTATTTGATCGCATAATTTATTAGTTATTATTCTCTGAAAGCTTTTAACAATTTTAAAAATGGTGATTTTTAATTTTAACGTTAACCTTTTTAAAGTTCAGTTTATTTTTAACTTTCAACGTAACGTGAGCAAGCGCCATCTCACGTGAAAAAAGAGATTTACTTTTAGGTAAATACTTAAAATGTACGGTTTAACTTAGAATTTTTACTTAGTTGAGTTAAATTTTTAGTCTTAAGCAATCTCATCCAGAGGCCAACATGTCAATATATATGGATATGAAACAGCATTTCTTAATTTAATCGCTTCATTTCTACTTCTAATCTTTTACACTTCTTAAAATGTAATAATTTTTAATGTAATATATTTAAACAATTTTTGAAAGTACTTTTGTTCAAAGGAATTACTATAACATAAATTTTATTGGAAAGAGTAGAAACGAGCACTATAAAAATCACTAGTTAGATATTAAACAAGTTGGAGAGATAGATACGGTATTCCTTATCTTAATCATCTAGTCCCCATCCCCTTCCACCTTTCACTTATATTTTACACTTTTTAAAATACAGCATTTTGTGACGTATTTTTATGAATAGATAAAAGTTTTCTGTTAATTAAATTTTAAGTTTGATTAATATCGTGCAGCCTTTCTAAAAGTTCCTCAGAAGTGTAATTAGCTGTCTGTGAAAACTCCGAAAAGCCGAGAAAGTGGAAAAGAAGTGAAACCGAGAATTTCTCATTCACAGTCTTTTCAAGCAGCTGTTTGTAACTTAATTAATTTTTCATTACGTTTGAGCAATATACTTTTCATTATCGGTATTATAAGTACTGTAAATTAAAATTTTATCGTTGACAAAATCTCCCTGTTCTTCAAATTAAATTTTGGAAATTACATAGAGTTACAAATTGTTGTAAAAAAATATAGGAAAAGAGTAAAATAGAACATTTCTCTCTTTCTTTGAATTAAACAGTAAGAGAAAAGATTTCATTACATTTGTATCTTTCTTATGTTTTTAATTAGTTCTTTTAAATATATCTGTAAACGATTTCTCTCCATAAGATTAATATGAATTATATCGCATTAAAACTATGTGAGCTACTTTAGTTCGAGAACGAGATAAAAAATAAAATCTGTAATTTGGCAGTAAATTTTTAATTTAATTAAAATAAATTTCAGACCACATTTTTATATAATTATTTAAATTTCTGATCTAAAATGTTAGATTTTTTTTTTTTTTTTTTTTTTTTTTGATATTTTTGAAAAATGAATAAAAATATATCTTGATATTTGCAAGATTTCTAAAAAACAGTTTTTTAATAATCGAAAGCATGTTCAAGTTTTAAACAGACTATGAAGAAAATGAAGTGGCGTAAAATCAATATTTAAATTTAAAAACTTCTTCACACACCATAAAATAATTGTAAGCACTACCGGTTTTGAAAGGGCGTGGCCTTCTTCTTCTTCTTTTTTTTTTTTTTTTTTTTTTTTTTTCTTTTTAACATGCAAAAAGGAACCTGAAGGAGAAAGACCACGTTTTTTCGAAACCGGTAGTGCTTACAATTATTTTATGGTGTGTGCAGAAGTTTTCAAGTTTAAAACAGGCTACTAATTAGAAATCTCGTTGTTTGTTTGGTGAAAATCGTAAATAGTTCTGGAATCGACATTCAATATTCCTCTATCTTCAAAATTCTGGTACTGATAGTTTTAAGCAAGTAAATTGTGCTTTTACGTTACGATGTAATTGTGCTTTTTTTTTTTTTTTTTTTTTTTTTTTTTTTTTTTTTACGGTGAAAGGTTGCGCTTAGTTTTTTCATCCCGAATCAATTGCTTCTAGACGTTCAACTTATGTCCTTACTACCTTCAAAATTCTGGTACTAATAGTTTTAAGCAAGTAAATTGTGCTTTTACGTTACGATGTAATTGTGCTTTTTTTTTTTTTTTTTTTTTTTTTTACGGTGAAAGGTTGCGCCTAGTTTTTTCATCCCGAATCAATTGCTTCTAGACTTTCAACTTATGTCCTTACTATCGTCAAAATTCTGGTACTGATAGTTTTAAGCAAGTAAATTGTGCTTTTAAGTTACGATGTAATTGTGCTTTTTTTTTTTTTTTTTTTTTACGGTGAAAGGTTGCGCTTAGTTTTTTCATCCCGAATCAATTGCTTCTAGACTTTCAACTTATGTCCTTACTATCGTCAAAATTCTGGTACTGATAGTTTTAAGCAAGTAAATTGTGCTTTTAAGTTACGATGTAATTGTGCTTTTTTTTTTTTTTTTTTTTTTTTTTTTTTTTTTTTTTTACGGTGAAAGGTTGCGCTTAGTTTTTTCATCCCGAATCAATTGCTTCTAGACTTTCAACTTATGTCCTTACTATCTTCATCTTTCAACAACAACTTTTCAGTGAATTTTTTTTCGAGTTGTTAAAAACTATTTTATATAGATTATTTAAATTAGTTAAAAGTTCAATTTTTCTACATTTGTTTTTTAGGGTAAAAAAAACGACGCACCAAGAAGGAGTAATGCAAATTGGACACTAATTGATACAGGTTTCGATGGAAAATACAAAATTTTGAAGTTTGACTGTCATCGAATAAGCATGCGACGCTGAAGCGCATCTTAAGTGCGCATTTGGCAGAATATTAAAAATGAGAAATTTTTATTCCAGATCATAAATTCTTCTAGAATTTTATTCCATATAACCAGAAAGACAGTAACTATGCCTCGCATACAGGTGCGCAAAAAATATGCGCAGATGTCAGCATTTTAGACAGGTGTGTAGTTTTTATAAGCCGGTTGGTCTAATCTGTGACTTTTTTGACAATTGGATAGGAGCGATGCCGCTATTAGATGATATTGAGAGGAATGAGTGAATCATGGACGAATACAACGTCAATGAAAAAGCAATCGGCATAGAGAGAGGACAGAACATGAGAACCAATCAATCGTCAGAGCGGTATTCAAAGCTCCAATTCATCATTATCATCGATCCTACGTGCAAAGTTATAAAGTTTCATTTCATTTCATTTACACTTAAGAGTTTCGTTTGAATTGAGAAATGGTTTATATAAAAAAAAAAAAAAAATGAAAAATGAAAAATATGCTTAATTTAGTATAAAGTTTTTATTTTTCTATCTTTCTTCTACTTCTTTTCTTTTCTTTTTACTTACTTATTTATTTATTTGAATAACGCTAACAATGCTTTGAAAATTGTAAGATAAAGACTTTTCATAAATAAAATTTAATTTAGTATCCAAGGCATGTTTCTGAGGGATATTCTTCTAGTCAATGATAATTCTTCCTTGATGCTAAATTGAGGTATATTATCAGTCTTACTGTGCAATATATCTGTACAATAATAAGACGTATGGTAAAAATGAGCTTTTTATAAAATAAATATATAAAAATATATATAAAATCATCTACGTGACATTGTAAGTACTTATTTAATTACTTATTTTTAAATAATGTATTTTTTTTTTTTCTGTGGGTTCAATAAAAACCAGCTTGGTAGAAAAACAAATCATAAAAATAATGAAAAGCAAAATGATATTTGTAAGATGGCATAAATTTTCTTTCAACACACTTCATTTAAAAAAAAAAAACCCACTTTCAACGGTAAACTTAATGACATTTCTCCACTTTCTTCTCCCTTATTTTTCCCTTTTGTTCGATAAAGAAGGGGATAATTTACTGTGAAAAAAAAAAAAAAAAAAAAAAAAAAAAAAAAAAAACTGATCGTATTTTAAAAGTATACCATGCCCTAAAAAACAGCATTCTGTTGTTAAATATGTCAAGTTCAGCATAGTAACAATTTGTCACAATTTTTAACCTATATATATATATAAATTTTAGCAATATTTTGATATAATCTATTTTAATAATATTAATTTGTCTGATTTTTAACAAATAATTTATACTCTTTTCAATAAATTTAAAAGTCGAATCAATACTCCTAATCACTTTAATTTTGAATATTTTAAGCTTTTAATTAATTTTATTATTCATAATAAATCTATTTTGAATAATAATCATATATATACGTATACAAAACTTTGGAATCCCACAAGGTGTTAGTAGATCTAGTTTTTTTTTTTTTTTTTTTTTTTTTGGCAGATTTCTATCTATATAAGTATCAGAGAAATTTCAATGATGAAAATATTCTACTATGCAGGTCCATTGATGACATAAATATTTTTATTTTCTCTTAGTAGAAAAAGTTTCGATTTTGAGGCAATATTTCAAAATCAAATTTTTGTTATATTTACACGTTTTGATGTCTCCTGAATTCAAAAATCAGATTCTTAACGTTTGCTCTGGATGTGGGTCTGTTATCAGCATATCTCAATAACAAACAGCAGCAGAAATTACAAACATGGTATTCGCAATATATATCATGCACGGATGGTATACTAAACATTTATTTGCGATCAAGCATTTATATCGTGTGCAGGGTCTTCAAAGCAAATTCAAATACTTTACGGCAACGGGCAAAAGTTCGTTAGGTACACTTTATTATCAACAGGCGAAGGAAAGCAACATATATTTTTTTATGCATAAGAGCGTCCTTCGTGTGGAATATGGAAAGAAAATCATTCACTATTTATATACAGGACTACCCAAAAGAACTTGAATATACTATGCTTTTACATAGTTGAAAATGCATTTTAGTTTGTGCAGAGTGTTATTAGTATAGGAGTATACTTAAGTGTACAATGTTGTGTGTACATAACAGGGATGGAACACTATCGCAGAATTCGCACCACATGAATGAAATAAAATTTTCTGCTTCTTAAATCAATGATATTATAGGAAGAGAATTTTCTTAGGCAAATACCGGTATGAATTCTGTGCCAAAGTTCCATCGCTGACATAATTGGTGCGTATCATACGAGGCGTTAAAAAAACTTTTTTCAAACTAGTGATTGTGAGTTTTTTCTTTCTTTTTTTAAATCTGACATTCTAATTTTCGATGGTTACCCACACGCCTACCACCGCTAAGAGTACGATCAGGTGAAACGCAGAAATTATAAAAATTACTAATATAATTATTAAATATCGTTCTAAAACTGAACTTCTAGTTACTTTAAAATATTTTATCTAGCATAATTTAAATATGATATGCCAATATTTTTAGAGTGAGTAGACATTATTATAATTTAACCCTAATATTGTCTTTTACATTTTTTTTTTTTTTTTTTTTTTTACAATAAAATAAAATAAAATAAAATAAATTGTGTAAACAGGCACTAGTTACGGCTACCCTATTTACTTCTACAATTTAAAATTTGCACTTATTATTAACTTAAAATAATTATCTAAAATGCTTGTGATCCAAAATGATCCCAAAACACCTTCCAAATATATATAGGTTATGTAAATTAAAGGTGATTAAATTAGCTGATGCTTAAGCAAATTGTTGAGAAATCCTTCTGATGCTGCTGCCTAACACAAAATAAAACAATCTGCCTCCCTTTTACCTGTTATTACCATCCAATCACAGCCCACTTAGAACAGATTGTCTGTAGCCTATTTTAATCTATAATTTGATTAGTTAACTCATATTAAAGTACAGAAAAATCCCAAAATTTGTGAAAGAGACTATAAAAGGGGTAAAGTAAATAACTGGGGATAGAAACCCTATTTTTTAGTGCGCACCAACATATATTTGCTTAATTTTTAAAAATTAAATTAATAAAAAAAAAACATCAGGACTTTAGACAAGAAAAACACTTTAAAAGTCTTTTTTTTTTACAATGTTTTCCTTTCCAAGATTTTTTTTTTACTTACACGAAATATTATATGTTTTATTATATTAAACTTTTGTGTGTGTGTGTGTGTGTGTCAGACTTAGATTTAATTACATATAAAGTAGATTAACTACGTGAAATGACTTAAAATTTTCCAACTTCTAAAATTTATTCTTTTCTTCACATTTGAAAGTTCGCCTTTATAAAAACTTGATAAAATCCTTCTCAAATTACACTGAGTTTTTTTTTTTTTTTCTTAACTGCTTGCGTATTTCTATACTACATTCTACATGAAATTTTCTTATAGAGTGAAACTACTTGGTTTTCTCTTTTCAACTCGAAAGAATTCTCAGATGCGATTTATCTTTTAATCTCGAAAGTTCTAAATATAATCCTAAGTTTATATTTAATATTTCTTCTACTATTCTAGAAAAGTTTTTACAATTTAAGATTAAAAAGAGAAGTTAAACTAGAAAACAACTGGAATTGCATAGCGGAATGTGATATGCCTTATTTCTAGCAATTTTTCTTTCTCTAGAAAATATTTCAAACTTTGTTAACAACATGAAAAATGTACAAAACTTTTAATGCATTTATCTTTTTCTAATCTCACAAAAAGTAATTTTTAAATATTTAAGGTAAATCTAGGAGAGTCTCCGCACAATTCAACAAAACGTTATAAAAAATCTAAATTTTAATTTTTTACTAAACTGCTGGTGCATATCTTTGAAGTGATCCATCTTCTACGCATACCCATTACCATTTTGTTGTTATACTATGATTTAAAGCAACAGCTGTAATAAAAGCAAGAGAACTATTTTGGATATGGGGTAGGAGAGATATCGCTTAATTTTAACTACAATTAAATTGTTAACGACGATAATTGCAATTAAATGACATTGGTATAAGGTTTTTGTAAAAAAATATATTTTCATTATATGTAGGTATTTTAATTTATTAATTAAAAAAAAAAAATAATAATAATAAAAAGAAAAAGAAAAGAAAAGAAAAAACAGAAAATGAAAAAAGAATTAAAAATTATTATTTAAAGAAAATAAATTAAAAAAGCAGAAAAAAACAAGACTAGATAATAAAAAGTATCATTTAGTTATTTGATAATATATTTAACTTAAAATTAATAAAGTTCCTTTTCAGTTTGAATGGTTTCTTGTTTGTTGACCTAATCTGTCGTTGTCTATAATCGTTGCACTCTTTGTTATAAATGTTGCAACTTTCATGCAACCACCTGCCACAAGTAAAATTTATAAACGAGTCCATGGGAAATCGTTTAATTTAAAAACATTTTGTAACACTACTATTCTATAAAAAATCTTTAAAAGTTGTTCTGAAATTTTGAGCAAACATTTTTGAAAACGAGACAAAATAATCTTAGACTGTTCAATCAATGTACATGCACATTTAAGTGGGCACTCCGCTATCGATATTGCCTGGAGTTTCAGAGCGCGCATTGTACACCTTCCTGCCGATCCCCTATGTGCGCAAACTGTCCTACCGCGCAATCTCTCCTAGCTTTACCTTGTGAATTGTTTTTTACTCACAAAATTAAGTCATATAAGGAAAGCAGTCAGTTTCTTAAATTGTAAGTAGGTTTTTTTTTTTTTTTTATTTGATACGTATTTTTGCTTACCCATATATAGTACAGAAAGTATTGTTTTGGGGTCAAATTTTTAAATTTAAGATTTTGATGTACTTACATGTTTTCAGATCACTGAATCCGAAAATGACTCATCTGTAATACATGGAGATAATATTTGAAACAGTTTTTAAAAGTGATCAAGAAGTATCTGTATAGTTCCATCCAAATATATTAATTAAAATACATTAGAACTGAGTACTGATTTGCTGGTACACTGTTAAAAATGGTTTCTCAAAAATGAGCAAAATTGTTTCAAAATAGCTCCAAAACGATATATACAGGGTGGTTAGGATTAAACTTCCCCTATAAACAGTATCCTACAGCGAAAACGGGCGAACAGAATGTAACGAAATTCGGTATATAGACTATACACGAGATGCGCTCACGGAATTTCGAAAAAACAAATTAGTTCCAAAATGTCCACCAGAGGACGGCTTTTTCGGAAAAACATTAAATTTAGCACAATAAACGACCAAAACGGAAAACAAAAACAGTATTAACAATCCAGAATAGGAATTACGAGTAATAATATGTAACACAAGGAAAAGCTGACAGTTCTAGGAAAAAATGTCGAGATTTGCATGCTTACGAAGAAGAGGAAGCTTTATGCAAAACAGGTTTGGGTATAAAACGTTTGCAGGCGTAGTCATGATTTATGTCGAGGTTTCCGGCTGTAATGATGACGGTATCTTTAGTTGAACGTGCGTTATTGGTGAAGCTGTTTTACGAAATCAAGGGGAATGGTTCTGCTGCAGTTCGAGAATTTCGTTGTATAAAGAACCTACGGCGGCGTGGGCCAATGTCTACTAAAGGTAACCGGGTCATGATTAAGAAATTTGAAGGGACGGGAAAATCACTAGTTCATCCTGGAAGAGGCCGTAAACCTCTCTCATCGGTACTTATCGATGCCCTCAAGACAGCTGTTGCCGCACAATCGCAGACATCAGAGCCTGTGGGCAGTAGCGGACGTGCAGTTTCTCGACAGACAGGCTATTACAGTACAGCCCGAAAAGTGCTCAGAAACATAATGTACTACTTCCCATACAAGATCCACCATACCCAAGAGCTGCTTGATAGGGACAAGTCACAACGTCTCCCATTCGCAGTCAGTGTTCTCAACAGAATGACTGTTGATCTGTCATGGCCTTGGAATATTATGTGGAGCGACGAGGCTCATTTCTACCTCAATGGGACAGTCATCACACATAATTGCTGCATTTGGGCTATGGAAAATTCGCGAATGCACACTCGAATCCCCCTACATTCTCCAAAGGTGACTGTCTGCTGGGGATTCATGGCAACATTCATTCAGGGCCATTCTTGTTTGAGGAAATATCTACATGTGGTCCTGTCACGTGTTCCGCTTCGGGCCGTCGGTACCATGACATGCTGCAGATGTTTGTTGTGCCGCAACTACAGCAAAGGCGGGTCCTTACATCGACCATTTTCATGCAGGATGGTGCGTCACCCCTACATATCCATGAGTTCGTGAAAGCGCTATTGCTCCAACACTTCACAGACGAACAAGTTTTTAGTCCCTTCTTTTGTAGTCCATGGCCACCACGTTCACCGAATCTAAATCAGTGCGATTTCTGGTTATGGGGGCCACTTTAAATGTGTAGTGTATCATGGAGGTGCTGCGACGTTAAATGACAAAGAACTCCATAACGCTTCGTGTGCTAAGCATCCCAACTGATCGGTTATGATAAGCTGTTGAACACACTGTCCATCAACTTGAAATTTTGTAGGTGAATGAGGTCACATGGAGCACGTTTCCGTACATCTTACTGGACACGATTAACAACTGCTCTTCTTGTGCAATTTCGTCCTAATCTGTGATTGTTTTTGCAAACTGAACTGTTGTGTTTTTCTCAAACAGCGTACTGTTATTTTTTCCTTACCTTTACGTAATATGTTTCGATGACAAGGTGATCAGAAACTAGTCAATAAATGTTAATATTGTTTCTGTATTCCGTTTTGGCCGTTTATTGTGTTAAATTTAATGTTTTTTTCCGGAAAAGGCGCTCTTTGGTGGACATTTTGGAACTAAATTTTTTATTCGAAATTCCGTGAGCGCATCTCGTGTATAGTCTATATACCAATTTTCGTTGTATTCCGTTCACCTGTTTGCGCTGTAGAGTTTGTTTATAGGGGAAGTTTAAATATAATCACCCTGTACTGAAATTTGAAAACCCATATAGTCATTTTTGAATATAGTGACGTGCTCAAAAATGGGGATATTGGGATTCTTAGTGGTCAACCCCATGTTTGAAATATCAATATACTCAAAAGTAAGCACATGGCATTTTAAATTTAAGTATATATTGTTTCGGAGCTCTTTTGAGACAATTTTGCTCATTTTTGAGAAGCTATTTTTAAACAGTGTAGATATACAGGGTGTTTATAAAGTCCCGGACCCATTTTGATGTTTAATAACTCATAAAATAATAAAGATAGATTAAAATTAATAACATAAATGGTTAGATAGACTCAAAAAGTTTCATGACCCTTGTCAATGAACTTCCACGTGTGCTCCCTTCGTCGCACGGAGAATATGAAGTCGATAGTCAATTTCACGCCAGGTAGCGGCAAGCATGTCGGCATCCACAGAGGCTATTGAGGTTGTAATTCTGACTTTTAGGTCATCAATGTTCGACACTCTCCTCCTGAAAACATTGTCCTTTACAAATCCCCAAAGGAAAAAGTCCAGCGGCGTTATATCAGGTGATCTGGGTGGCCAAGGAATTGGACCTCCTCGACCAATCCATCTTCCTGGAAAATGGTCATTCAAAGAACTACGAACGATGGTACCCCAATGAGGTGGTGCACCATCTTGTTGCAAAAAGACATGTGGCTGAAGCTCTTCTAATTGTGGAAATACGAAGTTTTCCAACATGTCTAAGTATACGACTGATGAGACCGTCTTTTCTGTAAAAAAGAAAGGCCCAGTGACTCGGTCGTGCATTAGTCTACACCACACATTAACCTTTGGGGAATCCCTTTGTGCCTCACGGTATTCATGGGGGATTTCAGATCCCCATATCCGCCCATTATGACGATTAACAATGCCAGAAACATGAAAAGATGCTTCGTCGGAGAACATTATTGCGCTTCAGAAAATCAGCATCATCTTCTATCCTCCTTATCATATTTGTTGCAAAGGCCATCCTCCTAGGCCTATCGTCCGGTTCCAAAACTTGAACAATTTGAACTTTGTATGCATGCAGTCTTAATTTTTTCTTAATAACCTTGTACACCGTCGAAATTGGCATATCCAATTCTCTTGCCGCTGATCTCACAGATCTTCTAGGATTGTGTAAAAATGTCTCTCTGACACGGTCAACATCAAAATCACTTGTGCAGGGTCGTCCGGAACGTATCTTATCTGCGATAATTCCAGTTTCTAGAAAATTAGTTTTCCACCGCAAGATGCTGCTTTTGCATGGAGGATATTTTTGGTAAATTCTTCTGCAATTTCTCTGTGCTTGCACTATCGATTTCGTTTCTGTGTACCACCATAAAATCTGTGCTTTCTCTTGTGGTGTATGCATTCTCCTTAATATCCGCTTGAATAAAACATCACATACAAAAGTACTACATAGAACAAACACATCAAAAGTAAACATAACATTGCAATAGTTGCCAAAGAGAGAAAAATGCAATTAATAAGCAGGCGATATTTAGAAAAGTACAGATATTTAGACTGGAAAATGAAATTATCTGAAATTAACGACACGCGCAGACGATATTTACAAAAGTAAAGATACTCAAACCTGAAAAGAAAATATATGAGTTATTCCCTCAATAAATGCCATAAGTTTGTTTATATCTCCATTATTTTATGAGTTATTAAACATCAAAATGGGTCCGGGACTTTATAAACACCCTGTAGTTTAATATCTCTAGACATTGCACTAAATACAATGAAATGAAGATATAATTTTTGTAGTTATTATGGCATGTTTCTGATGGAATAGGGTATAAAAACTATTTACAGCTCATTTACAGGACCACACAAAGGGACTGAGATAGATTAAGGATATACATAATATTTGTAGTAAATTTAAATTTGATATTTTGAAAATCAAGTAAGGGTACCACTTAAAATGATCAATCAAGATTGTTTGCTTTTAGGAAGTAGTGTATGCAAAATTCTCTGAATAGTTTAAAACAAACCTTTAATTTAAGAACAGCCAGTATTCGTTTTCAGAATATTGGTACTAAATTCAATCGAAGGTTTAAAGAAAGCAGGCAGCACCCTTTTCAAAGAAATATTTATCAGATAAAACTATTTTTAAAAGTTTTAGTATTTATTTTAAAAGAATACTCATATATAGTTCTTCTTATCTTATTTCTTGATTTGTAGTCTGCATATTATTCAAATGTTAGGTAAGAGAAAGTTGTGTGATTGACACATGTGATTTATATCATATTAAATAATGAGTTCTATGCGCAAGATTTACATACTGAAAAAAAAAAAAGAAATCATTGATTAAAAAAAAAAAAAAAAAAGCATAATATATGAAAAATTGCTTTGAACCTGTAAGTATGATTTATTTACTGGGAAATAGAATCGAAGATAAATCGAAAAAAAAATTTCTGAAAATAAAATAAAATAAAATAAAATGTCAGAATCTAGCAAAAGTTTAATTTTCCTTATTGAAACTATTATGCACGAAAATGGCATGTATTAAAAGTTGTCATATTCAGTAAGCGTCACATTTTACTAGAAAAAGAGTTATGAAGAAACGCAATGATACCAAGAGAAAAAAAAATGTAGACAGACAAATATTTTAGGGGGGGGGGGGAGGAATGAAATCGTAACGGAAGATCAGCTGAATGTAATGAAAATGAAATTGTTAATTCAAAAAGATTTTTATGTGTTAAAATGGTCAAAATAACACAATTTACAGATCCGAATGTTTTAAATAAAATATTTTTATTTTTATTATTTAAGGGCATGTATTTAAATACAAACAATGAGTGAAAGGAAAAATATTATTTTAGTAGAAAGAAATGTAATATTAATAATCTTACTTTATGAACAACGCAAATATATTTGTAGATTTATATAAGAGTCTTATTGAGAGTATTTTATCTTGAATAAATTTTAAATTTCATTTTAAAAATAAACAAATATCATTGAAACATATATTTTTTCTATACAAATTAGTGTAGTTAAAAAAAATAATAATAAATAAATAAATAAGAAACAGATTAACAATTTTAATTGCAACATCGTAATTACTAACAAAACGTAATATACTACAATCATTAATATATTTTTAAAGTTTAATTTATGAAACACAATTAAATATCATACTAAGATTTCTTAGAAAAAATATGTATATTGTAACGTCTTTTAGATAGAAAAGATAAATTAATCTTCTAGAGAGCGAAAAATGTCGAGCCCAGTCATCAAACCTGGAAGAAGAGAACATTATGTACATATGTATATATGTACATAAAAAGTTGTTGGGACCATGAGTATAATACACGTTTCAATTACAAAAAAATATAATCAAGGATGACGATAAAATAAAAAGTGTTAGATCAAAGGGAAGTTATATGTCATTTCTATTGAAAATTTTTGGCACGTAAAAAACATCTATTAGAAGATGTCACAACCAATAAGCGTCATCTATTCTGCACTGAAGAGACGCAATGATGCACTAAGATAAGGAGAAGAATTATTGGAGAATATTTAATAAATTTTGCTTGGAAACAAAGAACTATTTTGAGAAAGGAATTGTAATCGGTTTGCAAGAATAATCTTTTTGTAATGAAAACCAAATTTTTATTCTCTGAAGAGATATCTGTTAGTTAAATTGATTATGATATGCTATAAATGATATTATTTGCCATATTTAAGAAGCCGTGTTATTCATTGAAAAGGCATAGATATCAGATTTAAGCAATATAAATAAAAATAAAATCAGTCTCCTTTTTATACTTTAAAAAAAAAAAAAAAAAAAAAAAAAAAGAATAGAAAAAGAAAAAGAAAAGAAAGAAAAAAAAAGAAAAAAAAAGTGCATTTAATAATAATTTTATGTTTTGATAATATAAAACGTTTTTAAGAGCATTATATAAAATTGTTATAAAACGAAACTAAAGAGCGAAAAATTTTTAAATCATATTTTAAGTTACTATTCCCTTTAAAAAATACTATTTTAGAACAAAGTACATTTGGAATTCAGTGTATGGAATATATATGTTTGTGAATTATAGATCATTAACAAGATAAAGAATTTGAAATGAAAGCTATTAACTCATTTATTAAACGTAACATTCTAAAATTAACTTCGAATTTTCAATATATATATATATAAATTATAAATATTTAACTAAGAAGAATATGGAAAATTAAGTACGAAATACATGTTTGCTGTAAGAGCAAAAATAATGTTAATAATCCCTAAAATTGACCATGCTTGGAATTTATTCATTTATCTATACGCCGGAAAAAAGGAGCTGATCGGTAATATCCGTAGAACATCGATATCAATGAATTTGAGTCTCTTGCGTAATAAGGTAATAGTGCGATTTAAGTATCAAACGTAGTTGCTAGGAATAAGTGAATTTGTTAATGACGATTCCTCGATTATTAGTTTGCACAATTGTTTCTGCATAATAAAAGGAATTACTACATTTTTATAAATAAATAAATAAATAAATATTTTGTTTTATAAAATAAATCTTGGTAAACTTTCGATTATTTTAATTTTATGTCTATCTAAGCATTTTAGATAATATTTATTCATACCAATACCTTGAATTAAATACTACCAGTGGACGAAATTTGTGCTGTTGAAGGTGATAAACTCCTAAGTCCTATACTCAATCCCCTTCGACCTAGTTCTCCATGTTTTTATTAGTAACTTGCTTAAAACCGATTACCTTTAAAGTACCAAAAAGAGGATAACAAACTATGCCACCCTTTTCTAGTCAATTGGATTTAAACTTAACATCAACAGCAACACAACTTACATTATTTTATTTATAACAAATTATTTATCGCAAAAAGAAATACACACTTGTGCAAATTAATTGAAACAAACTACTTTTTTCGTGAATTTTAAATCCATTCCTATTACTCTTTTATAATCATACTAAAATGGGTTAAAATAAGGGTGGGATAAATAAATCCTTCCCCTAGCAACAATTTTCACCAAACAGAGTGGGTCGTCGAGCGCATGCGCAGAAACTACTGTAGATTAAAGCCCCAGCTATGATCACATCAGTTGAGAGTCCAGTGTCGTTAGAGATGGATGTGACACCGCGAAAGCTTGCAAAGATTGTTACTCTCTCTAAACATACTCCAAAGACTTATAAAGAGATTTCGAAGACAGTTGGCATTAGTATTGCAACTGTGATCCGTATCATAAAACGAAATAAAGTAGCAGAATACATATCTCCAAAGCGGAGAGTAACATTTGGCCGAAAAAAGAAAACAACGCCAAGAGGTGACTCTTTTCTACTTATACAAAGTAAAAAATACCCTCAAAAGACTAGTGTTGCACTTAATAGAGATTTAAAAGAGCATGGAATAAGCTTATCTACTGTTTGGAGGCGACTTCTTGCAGCCGGTCGGACAGTCATCAGTCTATGAAGAAACAGCTTCTGACCTATCCAATGAGGAAAAAGTCGTGCTTGTGGGCGTTAAATATTAGAATTCGACATTTGAAAATTGGAGGAAAGTATTTAGCGACGAAAGATTTTTTTTTTTTTTTTTTTTTTTTGTTCTAAGGCCAGCGAATTCAACACGTGCAGAGATCGCCCGGCGAAAGAATTCGGGATTGCCACATTAACCAATTTGATAACCACCCTCAAAAGAAAATATTTTGGGGTTGTTTCGGTCACAATGGGGTTAGTTATTTGTAGCCTGTAGAAGGTATGATGCGTTGTGATAAATGTATTACTATTTTGAATAAAAAACTTGTTCCAGAATTGGAGAAAAATGCACTAATAGAACGGGGATGTTTCAGCAGGATTTTGGCCCGTGCCATGCGTCCAAAATGGTTAAGAAATTCATGTCTGAGAACCAAATTGAGACACTGGAATGGACTGGGAACTCTCTAATATCAACTCAATGGAGAATTTCTGGGCTATGTGCAAGAATCGCCTATTAAATATGGACTGTACAATTATGGAAAAGCTAATCACAGCGCTAATTCATGTGTTGTGCAAAGACACAAATATTATAAACGGTTGTAAAAAACTGGCAGAATCCATGCCAAATCATGGCCAAATATTAATAAAGAGTCTTGGGGGATCATATTATGTACTAAAACTTTTGATTTTGTATAAATTTCAATAAAATAGCATTTCTTCTTAGTTTTATCATTTTTTTCGAGTTTGTTTCAATTAATTTGCACAAGGGTGTACAAATCTTATAATGCAAATTTATTATAATTTTTTAACCTTTAACGTCTCTTTATTCTGCAAATTAAACTTGTTGTATTAAAAAATTATTGATAAACGAGAAAAATTATAATCACCCAAACTAGGCCACCCCTGTTTAGTCAGTTGTCATTAATCCTCACAACAGCACACAATTTTTAATTCTAGTAACAAAGAAAAAATAGTTCTGGAAATTAAGTGTAGACTAAATATACTTTTTTTCATCTTTTGTCTGACATTAGCGTGTATTGCTCAAAAGAAAACATGATCAAGTATATAGTTACAGCAAATAAAGCATGTTATAATAAGAATGTATAAATATGTGTGAAATATTCCGGCGAAATATGTTTGAAAAGGTTTTTCACAAGGTTTTTCACACACACACACACACACACAGACATACATATATATATATATATATATATATGTGTATATATTTATATATATATTCATACTAAACCAATTATCGTAAAATAAAATAAAATTCATATAGTTATAGAGTAAAATTTGTTAGAATTTTTTAATGCTCGGCTTCTCTTTATTGTGAAAAGAAATGAAATTGTAATTATAAAGTATTCAACTTTCGCACAAAATTTGAAAAAAAAAAAAGTGTGGTATATGGTTTCTGCATGATAATAAAAAATTCTTTTTTGCTTTTCGAAACATTTTCAAAACTATTACTAAAAAAAAAAAAAAAAAAAAAAAAAATGTGACTTATTACAAACAATTTCGTCTTTTACGTTGAAGATATATGTTTATTTATTTTATTTTTATTTATTTATTTAATTTGCATTTAATTGTTTTCTTCTAGCCATATGTTGATTGAAAAAAAGAAAAATGTTTTTTTCTGGACTAATAATTCCAAAGAATTTAGTGGTGTGTTTCATAAACACAATTCTTTGGGTATTAATTAATTATTATGTTTTCTTTAAAAATATTCATTTCTAGTTTATCTTTATCTTTAGCAATGTACGAAGTTCCAATATTTAATAAGCCTGAATCTCTATGTAAATTAAATTAAACTCTGTGTAATTGTCTGAAATAAAAGAAATAAAACAATAAACTGAATTACTTTTTATTTCTCTTTAATGTGAATTCTTTCATTAAAATACTTATGAAAAAAAAATATCAAAGAAAATTTTATATATATATATATATATATATATATATATATATATATATATATATATATATATAATTTTGAATAGAATGTGATAAAAAGGTGTAAGAGTTTAAAATAAGTATTTATATATAATTTAGGACAAATATGAACTTTAAATTTTAAAAATTGTTATTTATTTTTTGTATTGATTACTCCCATGATTGTAATGGATTGTAATGACATTTAAACGTATAACTTGTGCATCTTTTATGAAACGTTTTGTGTATATTTAAAACTTTAAATAATTGTTAAATTTAAATATTACAATTTAAAGCATTTATGTCAAAGTTATTATTTACGTTACCTTACGCATTTAAATGCATATAATTTACTGGCGAGACAAACTACTCTTATTATTACTTTAAACGCATTTTAATTGCAAAAACTCTCGCTGTGTTTCTACTGGTTAAATATACATTTGTGAGAAAGCGTCAGTAATCTCACTTACTAACATTCCTCTTATGCCAGCATACAAACACAATTAACTTTGTTTAATTCTGTCTCATTTATCAACAGCTCTCAGCTTTATGGTCATCTAAAAAATGTATTCTTTACTTAAACTATAGTTTAAAATAGACTAAATATACACGTATACACACTAATTTATTTTTTTAGACTTTTTTCTAAAATAATATGTTGCAAGATAGAAGCAAATAAATAATAATAAAAACACCAATGTTTATTTTTTATAAACATTTTAACAGAAACATGTACGGAGAATTGCTGTTTCTAATTTTAATTAGTGGAATCATATAAAGTTAAATACAAAGAATTCAAGAAAATAATTAAATTTGTGAAAGTGTAATACCGCTTATCACCATATTATATTTAATTAGTTCAAAGTTTAATGTACGTGCAAAGCTTCAGAAGGGCATTAATATAAAAAACTCCTTGTTAACAAATACTTTTATCAGCAACTGTAATATTACTGTGGAATAGAATTAAAGAAGTAACAACAACAAAAGAAAAAGGAATGTACTGTTTTAGATTTTGTTTGGGAATGTTTATTCTCAATGAAACTTAAAATTGCGAATTTGATTAAAGATATGAATTTTGCAAATTTAAGCTAATAGGGGAGAGTAGGGTACGTTGGACCAATTTTCGAAATTTTAGGTGTTTACTCACAAAGTAATAATTTATCACTATTGAAAATATGCGTACATATTACCTATATATTGGGTCTTATGTGGCACTCAATCAAAAGCAATAATTATGTTTACATTTTTTAATATATATTTTTTTAATAACAACTGACAAAATGGTACCCCGGCATGGTACCCCGACCGCAGGGTACAATGGTCCATGACATGGGGTACTATGGATCACAGGTCAAACTTAAAAAGCATACTAATGTAGTAAGTTTTTAATAGTATAGCATTGAACCCCGACCGCAGGGTACAATGGTCCATAACATGGGGTACTATGGACCACAGGTCATATTTAAAACGCATACTAATGTAGTATGTTTTTTAATAGTATAAAATGTAATATATATTATATTTGTTTATTTATGTCTTCGATTCATACAAATAATGTAAATTAATGAACAATAAAATTAGAAACTTATACGCTAAACAATTTTTGTGTCACTGAAAAATCTGCTGATTTCTTGTGAAGTTGTAGGTTCTGGAAAATGCATCATTTAAATAACTTGAAAATTCACAAGAGATATAGCAAAACTCTCAGAAATAAATGTAGAGATCGTAAGTAAATTTTCATTGCATGAATCTCATAAAAAACATATTCTTTATCTTTTATTTCTGTAAGAAAACCAACAAAAGGCAAAACCGTCTTTTTCGTCAAATTTATTTGCATTATTATTTTTTAATTCCATTATCTAATTTAGTTTGTTACAGCTGTATGATATTTGTAAAAATATAAGAATACAAAAGTAACTGAATGGTTATTAAAAATAAATAAGAAGAAACCTCAAAGTAAATTGCTTTCTTATCCATTTTTGAAGACATAATAGATGTGATAAGGTAAACTCGGAAATATTTATATATAGTTTATAGCTAACACTTCAAAAATGCAGATTTTGTAAATCAGTTTATTATGACAGAGAACTGAGGTAAATGGACCATGGTCCATTGTACCATGTTCCATTGTACCCCGTTTCTTACCCCGTCTGGACCTCTGACAGCAAATGATTAAAAAAAATAAATAAATAAAAAATCGTCTTTAAAAATATTTTAATGAGATTAAATATAATAATAGATAACCTTAGCTCGTTATTGTGCTAAATAGCCTGTTCCAGATCATTATTCCTGAAAGGCGAAAAAAAAAAATGTTTAACTAAAAATATTTACTTTTGGCTACCGTAAACTAAATTCCAGGAATAAAATGTCTAAATTGTTAGTTAGGCAATAAGTTGCTGGCTAAATTCATCATTACAGTGCTGCTAACTATGTATCAAAGTAGGAACCATAAAAATAAATAAATAAATTATAGGGAGCGGTTCATTATACCCCGTGGTTCATTGTACCCCACTCTCCCCTATAACTTAACTATAACATAATTGCGAACATTTTAATTTTTTTTAATCATATTTGAAATGTAGTTTAACTTCTGCCTTCCACTTAAGAAATCCCACTCCCAGGCCAGTCGATTGGCTGTTTAATATCCTCAATAGAAAAAGCCTGCTGTCTAAACTAAATAGTATATTTGAATTTCTTATGAATATGACTAATCTCACAGATTATTCTCACATCTGCTTGCTCTATATGTCATCGAACCTTCGCAAAATCATCTTTCCAGCAATCTTGTGCTGTGGGACATTTCAACACAACACAAAATATCGCCATCAACAACTGCAGCCTATTGTCTTGTTTCTCAAAATCAACATAAAAGAACCTCCCAGTTAATTGACCCCAGCTTAATAGTTATTATGGTGCCACTTGTCGCGTGGGGCACAGCCCGGCACATATAACAGTCAGTTTTCCTGCTTAAATTATCAACAACGTTGCCCATTCTCGAGAAGGATTTCATAAAGACTTTCACAGCACCAAAATTTATAAAGACTTTCCGAGCACCAATTTTTTGTCATGAACTCTCAACAATACCTTGCTACCAAATGTCTTTAAACCACTTGTCACTTTATCTACCAGCATAGAACATGCCGCTCCTTGTCGCGTGGGAGACCTGTCTCTAGCGGCCTTTGTATTTTTTTTTTTTTTTTAGAGTTTAAATAAACTCCGGAAGAGGAGCCTAGCATAAATGGAATCGCTCTACACTGCTCCTAGAGCGGTGAGCGTCACATCTTTCCTGTTAATCATATTTGACACCAGTACTTTTTAAAAGACCTATGTGCTATTATTTTTCAACTATTAACTAAAGTAAAAATTGTTGTAGAAAATTTCTGGTATGAAGTCTCCCACCGAAATCGGAAGACTTGACAACTAAGCTTTAAATAGCTTTTTTTTTTTTTTTTTTTAATAATTTACTTTTAAAATACTCATAGTATTAAAATATGTTGTTTGAAAATCCATCAAAAATATGCATTTTATTGCATGAAATTTAACATTCAAGCTCAAAACAATGTTGACGAACGCGGCACCCGAAATTTCTTGAACTCTTTGGTTTGAGTACTAAAATGTTATTTTAAATGCATTTAAAAATATAAATAGTAGTTTTTTTACATGTGTAGTTTTTAGTTGTTAACCTGGTAACTCTCTATCTTTCTATTATCTTTATATCATGATAATGATATAAAATTTTATCTCCATACTGCTTGTTTTTTATTTTTTATTTTTTTACGCAAAAATAAAATAAAGTATATTAAATTAGAAATGCTGAGAATAATTTAATAGGATTATACATTAAAAACTTACAGTGATTTTGAATTAAAGGGCTTATATTTTAGGTAATTAAAATTTAATTTAAGAAGGCGGTAGCGTTCGGTCCCGCCAAATTAAAATAGAGACCAAGAAATACTGAAATTTGCGATAAAAATATATCTATAAGGTAACCAAAAAAAATCTTGCTGTTTTGGGAAGTCAGAAAGAAAAAATGGTAAAACAAACTATAATCACCGCTAATCCTCAAAGTATTCACCCTTGGCATACAGGGCCTTTTGCCAACGAGTGGCTAGCTGTGCGATGCCATCGCGATAAATCTCAGAAGTCTTGGACCCAAAGAAGTCCGTGAGGGCATTTTCGAGGTCTGGCCGGTTTGTGAAGAATTTCCCACGAAAATGGTCATCCAGGGAATGGAAAAGGTGGTGGTCTGTTAGCGCGAGGTCTGGGAAGTAGGGTGATGGGGTAGTGTCTCCCAGCCCAGTCGCTGGATGGTGTTCCTGGCCTCCCGAGCCACATGCGGCCTCGCATTGTCACGGAGGAGGAGTACACCCTTACGATTGACCAATGCTGGCTCTTTATGCATCAGTGCCTGATGCACACGTTCCAACTGCTGCGAGTACAGACCTGCCATGATGGTTTGGTCCACTGGCAGGAGCTCATAGTATACCACTTGGTGACTAGTCTACCTGGGTATCTATTCTATTCTCCGATCCGACTGCCATAGCGACCGTCCTTAAACAACGAAAGTCGTCAAAACAAAAGTCGGAATATAACTCACGTGATCAAAATAACGACTGCTACAGTCGGAATTGATGTATAGTCTGGTCGGAGAATAGATGCCCAGATACAGAACATGATCTTGCGTGGAAGGAGAAAAGGTCTCGCAGTATGAGGCACGGGGCCCCGTGGTGACAACCAATGTCTGGAACGCTTGAATGTGTCATACTGGACCCACTTTTTATCGCTCGTGAGCACTCGAACAAATATGGATGCATTACGGTGCCGAGTAAGCAATGACAAACAGGCAGCGACACGCTGTTGTTTGTTTGCATCGGACGGTGAGTGGGGTACCGATATGCTCAATTTGTATGCCTTTTCTATGCGGTACAAATGGAGTCTGATCGTTTCCTCAGATACCTGGAAGTGTTCAGCAAGCTCACCACATGTTTGGCTACTGTCACTCTCTAAAGCTGCTCTCGGGGCCTCATCCGACCGCATGTGCCCGACCGCTGCGTGGTGCATTAATATGAAACATATCCCCTGACCTGAACTTCTGAACCAGTGCCTAGCGGTTCGTTAGTTAACGGTATCATCCCCAAATGTCTGGAAAATTTGGCGACTTGATTTTGCTGCTGACAGGCCCACTCTAAAATCATACAGCAAACAATTCCGAACGAGCGCCTTTGACACGCATTTCAATCAGTCACTTTGTCAGTTATGTTTGAAGTACCGATGCAACGCGCTTTTATACTCTTGGTCAATGTCCGGACTCCCATCCTAACCACTTCATCGCCAGATTTGGCGATTATTTTCATGTTGGGGTTCATTTTTCCAACGTCATATCAGAAATGGCAAGAACCTTTTTTGTGACCTTATATATAAAGAGAAGTGTCTGTGTGTGTGTATCTCCCTGTCTGCGCTCTAGTGCTCACACTACTGAACGAAGAGCTACAAAACTTGGCAGATGAGTACCTGAGATCCTGTAGGTGTGCACCTGATCGAGTTTTATTCGAATTTGATTATTTTTAATTATTTTTTTTCCGATTTTAAATAATCGCTTCTATGTTTCATTTTTATAAATTTTAATTTTTCGTTCCAATCGCCTGCGTATCTTAACAACGGTTATTACGCTATATATTTTTCATTTATTTGAAGACGAAATCTTTTATTATTATTATTATTATTATTATTATTGAAAATTAAATGGTAATACAGTAAAAAAAAAAGATATATATACTAAATTAAAAAACTTATGTTTATGTATAATTTTTATAGCATAACAATTTTTTATTTTTCATTTTTTTAATTAATTCCATTGAAAAAAAAATTTTTTTTAATTGTAGCATTTATCAGGGAAAAAATTGTAATTTATATAGAAAGGATTAAACCGATTAAAATTTAACTTTAATTAATATTTATTTGTATTTATTTACTTATTTCTTTCCTTCCAAAAAATCTACTTTTTATTTTATTTAATATATCGGTTGAATCATATGGTAATATAGTGTAAAGAGCGAGGGCTACAAAATATGTGGTTCAAAAACTAAAATATTTAAAAATGCTGAGATACAGTCATCTATAAAATCAGTTGGAATCATATGGTAATATAGTGTAAAGAGCGAGGGCTACAAAATATGTGGTTCAAAAACTAAAATATTTAAAAATGCTGAGATACAGTCATCTATAAAATCGTAGTTTTTAAATACTAGCAAATCCACTTGTCCTCAATATATACCCAAACTGAAGTTCCAGGGAAAGACCTTTCTGCAGGCAGGGGTGAACTTGGATCCGATTTAGTGCGGGCGGTAAAATGCGCTGCCGCAGGCAGCAGGTACCTGAAGCCAGGTTTAGAGCAATTTTAATCTAGTTATATATATATAATGTGTTATAAAAAATAAATAGTGTTTGAATTCTTTTGAAAATTCATTTAAATATAGGGACCAACAAAGCGGGCGTAGCCTGCTAGTTATAAATAAAGCAGAAACTTTTAAATATCTTGGAGTATTTATATATCAAAACCTAAAGAGGAATAGTCATGTTCAATATCTTAGAAATAAACTTCTTTATCATTTAATTACTTTCTTTCATTTACGCAGCTATGCTAGCAAAGATCTTTTAAAAAACTTATATTATGCATGGCTTGAATCAAATTTGCAATATGGAATAATGATTTGAGGGGGAGATTATGTATCAAATATTTTACCTTTGTTTTCAGCACAAAATCGTTTAATAAATCACTTAGGTGTGATACAGTATCGTAACTTTTTAACGATAAAACAACTTTATTTTTACCGAGATTTAATATTCATGTTTAAAAATAGCAATAATTTTTCTAATACTTTGCTTACAATTTGAGAAATCTTTCTGTACTAAAAGTTCCTAAAGCTTATAAAGAAATATTGCACATATGTTTTGTTTATATGGGTCCTAAATGTTTTAATATGTTACCGCTATATATTCTAAGTGAATTAAGATTAAACTGATTTAGAGAAAAACTGCGAAAATTTTTATTGTCTTTGGATGATGCAGATACCTATTTTAACCATTTATTATATAGTAAATAAACTTTTTAGTTTTTATTAAGTATTAATTTAATCTGTATTAATTTGAGTCCTTAAATTAATTTTTGTTGCGATTTGTGCGTTTTTAGCAACCTGTTTAATTTTTTATAACATATGTTTATGTTACTTTATATTGTCTTTGTGTTTACTTTATTGTCTGTATTTTTTCTTTTATGTAATTTATGTTTTATTTATTTAATTATTTATATTCCTCTTTATATATAAAAATTCATGTCACGGTGTTTGTCCGCGATAAACTCCTAATCTAATGAACCGATTTTAATGAAATTTTGCACACCGTGTGCAGTTTGGTCCAACTTGAGAGATAGGATAGTTTTTATCTCAATTTATAGTCACAGTGTTTTCTTTATTGGAAATTATTTATTATATGACAAAGGGTTTTAATTTTCTGTGAGCTCCATAAGTTTAATTGTTGCCAAATAAATAAATAAATAAATAAATGTTCATTTTCTTTTGCCATAAAAATAAAAATAACATTTAATCAAACGTGAACGCTAAACATTTATAAAAAGTGAAATTATGCATCTCACAATAATTAACGTCATAATCACGTTAAAAATTTAATACACATTGATAAAGTGCTAATGTAGTTCTATACACAAGCGAAGTGTGACGTCACTGGCCGTCTGTGGAGCCAAGAAAAATATTTCCTATGTTGATTGCCCAATGGATTTTTTCTAAAAAAAAATTATTAAAAATCGAGGAAAATTATTTCCCGATTTTATTCCCCATATTTGGTATAGATATGTATGCGTTATCGTGTGCATGCGTTAGATTGAGTTGTTTTGCTGTCAAAGTGAGAAGTTTTTAATTTAAAATTTCAAAACTCTGTCGTCCTCAGAGGTTTTTTTTTTTTTTTTTTTTTTTTTTTTGCGATCTAAAACGTAACACGAAAATAAACATGCCAGATGTATACTTTCGTAATATGTATTGTACGAAATACTATTTCATATTATTCATTACTGTTTTAATATAAGTTGTTAACATAGTAAACAATATTGTTTGTTGTTCAATTTTGTTCTTTGTATTATTTCTTATTTTGTAAAAAAAAATAAAATAAATAAAAATAAATAAATAAATAAATAAAATGTGTATAAAATTTACAAAATATATTTAACATTCCTCTTTTCCTCTTTAACGCTTAAACAACTTGTTTAAATTTTAAAATCTGATAACAAAGTGTTTAAATGTTAAAATGTGGAATAGTAAATAATATATATTGCTAATACTTTGTATGGTTTAAAATATATATATATATATATATATATATATGGTCGCGATATATTCTTGCGTAAATATACGTCATTTTACGGGGGGGAAAAGTAAATAAGGTAATAAAATTGAAAAAATATGTGCTTGTCATTCGCTTAAATAAAAAAAATAATAATAGTAATAAATAAATAAAGTACGCACATACACACGCAGTAGTTACTTTGGGTCGAATAGTGAAGTATGTACCACTTTTCTATGCACAAAAGCAGCAGACTTAAATATACGCTGCGTGTACTGTGCTAATATATATATATATATATATATACTTATTAGAATGTAGACGGGAGTTATTTAAATTAAAAAAAAAAAAAAAAAAAAAAAAAAAAAAAAAAAACTTCCTTTAATTAGGATTTTTTTTTTTTTTTTTACAACAGATATGTGAAGAAACATAGTAGTTATTATGAATTGTAGAGAAATATTTATTAGTATAATTCCAAACATTTTTACCGTTATTGATAAAACGATTAAAAATCATAAGCGTATAATCTTAAACTATATTTAAACCCTTTATAATAATTTTGTTCGAAAATTTCTATTATTCACTACCCAAAATTATGAACTGTAAATGTATTATAACATAATATTTCATTTCTTAACAAATGGTATAATTTCAAATCCATTCTAATTGCAATAAATGTTAACGACTATTTCGCCAGTTTCATTTAAAACTGTTAAGCTGAAATGATTTATACCGGTTTACGCTCCATGGTAACGCAGAGAATTTGCAAAACACAATTAAGAGAGGAGTGTTACTTGAAATTAAATCTCATTTATCATTACTCTGTATTGAATAGGTCAACACCTAATGTAGATAGATGTGATGTTAAAGATGTATAAACTCGTGTTCAGTCGACGGTATATCGAGAATTTATGAATATATATATATACATATAGGCACTTATGTGCATAAGCAAACAAGATTTAACTGCAATGCACATCTTAAACATTTTCGTAGTTTAATTTCTATTTGTTTGAATAAAATAATTTATATTAGTTAATAAGGATGAAGTTGAAATTGAACTCATAATCTAACTGAAATTCAATCTCTCTTAACGACAAAATTCTTTTGCAAAAGGTATTATCTAACGCAAACTAAAAACTTTTAATGATTTCGTTCAGATCTATAAGTATTGGAAGATCATGCTAGTTGAAATTGGCTAGTTATTAAACTTCACACTTTAAAACTAAAATCTTGTCTTTTATTGTAAATTCCTAGTGTTACCCTTTTTACTTTTTCTTGGGTCGAGAAAGTATTCTTTTAGGGACAAATTTTCGAACGTGAGTTTTTGTTATATTTACATGTTCTCAGGTCCCCTGAATACGAAAATCCTGTTTTTAAAGAATGGTCTGTGTGTCTGTCTGTGCTTCTGTCTGTGTGGATGGATGTCTGTGTGTCTGTTATCAGCATATCTCAAGAAAAAATAATAGCTGAAAATCCAAACTCAGTATTCTAAATGTGTATCATATAGGGATGCTACAGTAAGGTTTTCGTTGAGATGAAGCAATTGGTTCGTCTACATGGACACTCAAAAGTATTCAAGTACATTACGTCTATGGGGAAAATTGTAGGAAAGTAGAGTTTAACATGACTGCACTAAACCAAATAAAACGAATATATATTTTTTGTAATAGAGTTAGTCAACTGGGAAAAAAAATGGTGAATGTAGGAGCCACGGCCTCCCCCCTGGGAGAAGTTCCCCCTCGAGGGGAGTAAATTTTCATGATGGGTATCTTTCAAAAGAGCTCACCAATACCTTTAAAACGAATGGTTGAACCACCGATTTGCGATAATTTAAAATAAAGTTATGGATATTTTTCCTTTTTATCAAAAATAAATAAATAAATAATAATAATAATAATAATATATATTTTTTTAATGTAATATTGAGAATAAATTTAACTTTTTTTTTATACGTAGTGTTATACTACTTCTCTAATATGGAAATCGTCTGCATTATCATAAAAGATAATTTTTTTTTTTTTTTTTTTATAATAATTTTAATAAATTATTTTTTAAAAACAGAATTATTTTTTAATAATCGAATTAAATTCTATATAAATGTTGGTGCATTAATGAAACGAGGGGTTGAATGTGGCAGTAGCCTCCCCTCTCACAGAACTAATTATCATATAAAACTCTTCCGAAGCCTAATTTGAATTGTTTAACATAGGTTTACGTAATAGTACTCGTTATCTTACCTCTTAAACTCCAACCTGTATTTATAGTAATAAATTTGGTACATTTTTTGTTAAATAAATAAATAAATAAAATAAAATAATTCCTATTTTGATTATATTTTTTATGATTGTTTTTTTTTTTAGTTAATTTATGACACAAAAGTTCATATTCTGTATATATCTTTAAAGTATTGCTAGGTTTAAAATGACGCTTGCACAGATTCTGAAGAAATAACTGTTAAAAATATATTTTTCTGAAAAATAATCTCATCAAACAAATGTCGTCAGTTTTTCTTATTAGTTCATTGTACTAAGTCCGCGTGCTTCAATGTTGTCTTTGTATAAATATTATTTTTATCCTCGCGTATTTTATTAATCGTATTGTTTCGACAAAAAATAATTCAAACTGGTCCACGTTAGAGAAATATTATGTACATCGTTTTTCCTAGGATATTGATTGCTAAAAGAAATGTTGGATTAACCTCTTAAATATTGTATTTCTAAAAATGATTTGATTAAATGGTATGAAATACATTTTACAAATTAGAGGATTCCCAATAGAACCAATTTACTCTAGTGCCTTTGCAAATTTGTTTCTTTATGTTTACGAAAGAACATTTAACAACGTTTTAGATACATTGGTGACATTATTGTTATTAACTGTGAAGATTTTGAAAAATATTAAACTTATCCCACTAATCTTATTTTAAACCGAACGGATACCGCTAAAAAAAAAAATTATTTTCAGGACTTAAAAAAAGAAAAAAAAAAAAAAAAAAAAAGAAAGAAAGAAAGAAAGAAAGAAAAAAAAAATGATTAATAGAAATTTACAATAAAAAACAAGATTTTAGTTTTATAAGTTTGCAATTTAACGAACTGGTATTCATGTGTTACTTTTTATTTACTGAAGAGTAATATGCTTATGTAGATCAATAGATTAAAAGCGATTTGCAACAATAAAAAAGACCTACATATGATTCTTGAAAATCTTAAAAATAGTTTAATTGTCAACCGTTACCTATCATTTCTACTTTGTAAACATATAAACTTGCGAGAAAAAAAATTGGTTTAAGGCTTGTTTGCTACTACCTTTCGGACGAGATTGAAACACTGGTAAGTTGGTCATATCAGCTGAAGATGGTTTACTCTTCTAGGTGGGGAAATTTTCATCTTTTTCACTCCTTTTAAAGTCATTTTTTTAAATGTATTTATAGTTATATACATTTATTTAATTATATTAATGAATTCTTTTATATCAGTGAATTATATTAATGTACGTTATTTTGAATCGATTGCTGTATAATTTTTGTGCTTATAACTTTGAGAAGTTAAGGGTAAGTATGTTTTTTTTTTTTCTTTCTTTTTTTTTTTTTTTTTTTTTTTTTTTTCGGCTTCACTCATCCATCTTTTCAGAAACTTCTTAGTCTTTATATTCCCTACATGGAAGGGGGAGGAGAAGTGTCCCTTCATGTATTTTGGGATTACTATACATTTCTAAATTTGTTTCTCTACTTATTTTCCGATGTATATATATGAACTGTAATTTAATCTTTCAATTCTACAAACCTACTAAATGTTTTTAAAAGTAACAAACACAATTTGTTTTGTTTACGCTATTGAATATTATAAAATATTACTTTGTACGAGAAAATGCTACTTTATATCTTCATTTAATTTATGAATGCCAATATTTTTAATAAGTATTTTTAATAAGTAAATATAACATATATTTGCTTATCGATGATTGATATATTTAACATTTTCAACTAAATAAAATGTTCTGATACTCAAAGAAAAATTTTATTGACTTAGATTTCATCGAAAACTGCTTCGATATAAATTACCTTATTGCTTCGCATTATAATTTTGAATATTCCATTAGGGATACAAAAGATGTATACTAACATGAAAATAGGGTGATTTTATTTCTGTAGAAAAAGCTGAGAGACATATTTTGGAAACCATTTTTAGAGAACATTTTTGTGACTCTTTCTGAATAAAGTAACAATATATTTTATTGGTTTAAAGTATTGTTCCATTTTATTTCTTTTTATATTTTAAATTATTATTATTATTTTTTTTTTTTTTAAGTAAGTGCAATAAACAGGAAAGTTATAAATGCAGGGCGTTCGAAAAATCTTGACCTTGATTTTAATTAATTAAATATTTTCTTATATAAATATAACAATTTACAATCTTGTTAGATAAAAGACATAGAATTTTAAAATGTCTACAAAAAAATTCAAGTGACACACACACGCACACTCACACACACACATACACACAAATATATGTATATATATATATATGTGTGTGTGTGTATACTAAATATATATTTTTTTACAGCGACTATACAAATGTATATATATATATATATATAGAGAGAGAGAGAGAGAGAGAGAGAGCAAATAAAATGCATTTAATACATGAATAAGATTATGCAAAAAATTTCAACATCATATCACAACTGTTTTAGACATAAAAAAGGGGCAAAAATTTATAGTTAACAGCGAATGAAATAATTTTCAACTAGTTATATTCTTATAGAGTGCTTTGCTTTCGCATATATACTTTCACATTAATCTAAAATCGAAACATAATTATTGTAATTTTACTAATTTTAATAAACTTCTAATTACTGTAATTTTTATGATCATATTAAAAAAATAATTTTAAAAAGGCAACTTTTAGTGGATAACTTTATTTCTTCTAAAGAATGCTTCATTTATCATTTTTTTATAATATACTTGAATTGATTTCTTTGAAGCATGTTGTTAGACTAATGAAAGACATTTAGAACAAATACAAAAAAGGACTTCATAAATTAGTGAAAAAAAAAAAAAAAAAAAAAGATATATATGTATATATGGATACAACAATTCTTATTTTAATCAATTTTACTACTAAAGACTTTAACAGTTCTTAAAATAGAGTATTTTGTAGACACTTTCATATTATTTATTGAAAACGTATTAACAATATAACGCAAATTATACTGAAAACAGCACAAAAGAGTGCTTTAAAAATTAATGAAAAAGTATAAGTATTAAAAATATAAGATGATATATTCATACGATATTTCTTATTTTAATCAACCATTTTGCATCTTTTACATTTCTTAAAATGCATTATTTCGAGATTTATTTTTATGAATAAGTAAAATCTTTCTATTAATTAAATTTTCAGTTTGATTATATAGTGCACTCTTTCTAAAAGTTCTTCAAAAGCATAATTAGTGGTCTGTGAAAACTCTGAAAAGCCAAGAAAGTGGAAAAGTAGTGAAACCGAAAATTTGTCGTTCGCAGTCTTTTCAAGTAGCTATTTGTACTTTAATTAACTTTTCATTACGTTTGATTCATGCACTTTTCATTAATGGTATTAAAAGTAATGTAAATTAAAATTTTATAGTCGATAGAAAGTCCTTGAGTTTCCAATTGAATTTGGAATTGTGTGATTACAATGTGTTCCAAAAAATGTAATAGAATAAGTAAAGAGCTCTTTTCCCTCTTTCTTTATTTTATATTAAAGAAATAAGATTTCATTTTCAATATCCATTATATATATTTCATAATTTAATTTTATATGTCTATAAAAGAACTATTCATTATTCATTCTGTGTTAGGTTTCACATTAATTTTAATGAAATGATACCATCTAATACAAATTAATTCGTGAACGAAATTAAGAAAAAAAAATCTGTAATTTGAATTTCTCTTATTTATATTTTATAAATTTAGGAGTAATTTGAAATGCTACTATTTTATATTAAACAACACTGATAATATATACATATATAATTTGTCTGCAAAAGCCAATAAAAAAATAGCTTAGTTTAAAAATAAATCATGAAATGTAAAATAATGCCTGAGCGATAATATAAATTTTCCTTCAACACACCTCGTACAAAAGAATCTACTTTCAACAATAAACTAAATGGCTTTTCTCACTCTCTTCACTCTCTTTTTTTTTCTTTTGTTTAAGGGAAAAAGGATGATCCAGTATGAGAAAAAGATTATTTTTTTTAGAGACTCTTCCACACTAAAAAAGAATGTTGCATTAAATCTTTCAAGTTCAGTGCAACGCCAATTTGTCACTGCATCTACCACTTTTCTTACATTTTTTTTTTTTTTTTTTTTTTTTTTTTTTACATATATTAGAAAAGAACCACAACTATTAATGAAAAGTTTAATAAAAAATTATATGTATAATATAAATAAATAACGTGTTTTATTATTATTATTATTATTATTATTATTTAAGTTATTTAATCAACGATTTTTGTTATAACGTAAAAAAGGGAAAACAAATAGCAAGAAAAGCAAAAAAGGTAAAATAGACATTAATTATGACGTACAGAAATAACAGACGAGAGCAAACTTTATGGTTTGAATATAAATTATAACTTGTTGCTAATAAAACAAACTACGTCCCATTCCTTTCATATGGTTTCATTATTATATATTTTTATAATGTAAAACAGAAATGGTCTGCTTTTCAGAAACAACAAGCAAAATGTTTGAGAGGTATAAGTGGGAGTCATACCTCAATCTTAAATTAAGTATCTTAAGTAGTAAGTAAGAAATAGCACGAGACTCAAATTGAAATACAAATAAAGTTTTATTAGAGCTTAAGTGCAGGGAGGATACTTGTGCCAAACTCAATATCAAATTTCCAATAGCTTAACAAAATAACTTAGATAAATGAAGAAACGATCTCACCAGCTGCAGATCTTAAAATAGGCTAAGGGCTTCTTTTGATGAGCCACAACACTTTTCACACTGGACTAAGGTGGTAGGATTTTCTATTTCCACCAAACTCCCTACTATAATTCAACTCCTTCAAAACCTACACAACATTCGCCGAGCTAAGAAACTTATTCACTAAGGGCCGTATTCACCAAACTTCATTGATCGAAGATTAAACCATGGATCAGCAAATCCGAGAATCAAAGCTGACACTGGATTAAATTTGTAGGATCTCGATGTTTGGTTCGTCGAGGTACGTGTAGGTGTGGGGAAAATGTTTCCAGATAAACAGTCTTTGCTCGCTGGTAGTTGCGGACTTTAAATAAACTATTTACACACTTATATATACAAAGATCTATTTTAAGATTTAAACAGATTTCTTGCACTATTATAGTGCACAAACAATCATAACAGATTAGAGCTAGAGCCCGGCCGTCAACCTCCTCCGACTCTTCCAAAACAGCTCACAGTACATTCACTGATGCTTCTCTCTCTGCATCCTTTTCGCGACCCCTTTAAGGGTTGCCATGACATATATTCCCCCTCCCTAGGGGCTACCATATGGGTGTGGGACTCGCCGGCATTACGCCTCCCCCCCAAGATCGTGTCTCAGCGGCCGTCTGATGACACTATCTGAGAAATAAAAGGATGCCGGAGACTCTCACTCCATAATATTATTTACATCACACACTACTAAATAACAGTACATAAATTAATATTGGTAACAAAACCACAATTAAATAATGAAATTAGCAATTAAAATAATAGAATAAAATTATAAGAACCTTATAAAAAAAAAATGTTATACAGACTGGATTGAATAAATTCCTTTTCGACGTTCATTCTCTGAAATAAATAAAATAGTTGTAAAATCACAAACAGAAAGTTTTAATTTAAAATTATCTCTCTAGAGTTAGAGTAAAGTTCAATGAATTGTTCATTCAAAGTTTATTTAGAGTATTAAGAGTCTAACTTGTTCATAAATACACAATTAACTCTAATTAGCTAACCAATATCTAAATTCGCACTTTCAATAAACACGTTCAGACATATGAAGACTCAAGCTCCATTTCATTTTCGGTGACAAACACAATGTTATTTCTAAAGAAATTAATTTCTTGATAACGAAGGTATACTTGAACACCTTTAGCTCCTTCGAAGACACAAATAACGGTTTCGTGTGATTTCTTCTATCACTGGGATATTCAGTGACATCCTCGGGGTATGACAAGTCAGGTTCCATATAGTCTGTCACCATGACGTTCACATTTTTATTTCGAATACTTCCTTTGAAGTTGAAAAACATACGTTTACGTTTAACATGAGCCCTATGTGCTTTAATTGGCACGAAGACTGAGTTGCTTTCCCCTGGAGGAGTTTTCCAATTCTCCTTCACACTATACAAAGATGACGTGACATCTCTTTCGTCGAGGGTAATTCTGAAATCGGTGGCTTTTCCCTGTTTATTCGACTGTATCAAGTCAAAATTTCCATCAATTGGCTTGATCTCATAAGATTGTGAGCATTGTCGTGCTGTTTCGCCAGGACCGGTCCAGCGAGCGTATAGAATCGCCTGATCGTCCGCTTTAAAATTCCTAGAAGACGAACGTCTAATTTCGCCAGCCCAAGGTAATGATTTCAAATTACCAGACGACCAATTAAATTCCCCATTAGTCCTCCCACAATCATTAACGTTTACATTCGGAATCTCCGCACGCATAGAAATATCGCATAGAGAACTATAAATCGCTTTGGTCGTTAACGTTTTTAACTCGGTAGCTACCAGCCACCGCCCATGCTGTTCCCTTAAACATAATTCAGCGCACGCGACATCTCTCAAACGCACTTCAGAATGCCTCATCCCAGGCCAAGCGAAACTATACCGAACTCTCCCTTTAGTTTCGTTTTTGCATACGACCGCTTTTTGAGCTAAGTTCAATCTTTCCTCTTCCTCTCCCCTAGGTTGCAACAACACCGTTTTATCCAGCGCTTTTCTACCCCTCTGAACCTTCACTCCCTCGATAACGCTAGTTTCTCCTCGCTTTCCAAATCCGTACACTGCATCTGGAATTTCAGATGGTCAGTTTTCACCCTTTCTTCAATACAAAGCGTACTTTCCCCATCGACTTCCATTCCCCCCTCCGCGAAATTCGAAGCTTCTCTTTCTCTACTTTCAGGAGATCCCCCTTCTACAAACTGAACGCTATCTCTGCTCTGTCTGCTCTCTCTCTCTTTTTCATCCCTTTCTTTAGACTGCTCCCTCAACGAATTCCATATCCTAGGTGGGAGTAAGCAGGGAACGCAAAGTTTTCGAGTCACCGCCGCGAGAATTTCTTGAGGTCCGTCAACGGATGTTCCGCTTGTTCTGAGAGAAACGGGGAGTTTACATAATTTAGCTTCGGTCTGTTCGCCAAACGCTGATGTGAGAATTATCTTTCCTTGCTCTTTAAGTTCTATATCTGGTAGCGCCACAGGGTTAAAAATCGCAAAATTCGTGCCAGAATCTTTTATTGCTTTCACTTTCCGTCCCTCAACCATTATTTCAATGTGCGCTAAAGGTTCAATCGCGAGTTGGGAATTTAAAAATTCAGTTTTGACCATAGCGGTAAATATTTCGCTATTATTTTGCTCCGATTTAACATTTTCACTATTAAAATTTTGTTTTCGTTTATCACAGTCTCGCTGTAAATGGGAATTAGATCCGCAAGAATAACAAGATTTGGTTCTAGGTTTATAAGCATAACTCGACTGGTTTTTGGGTGTACGCAAATGAGGAGGTATGTATCTTTGCTCTTTTCCCATATCTATTGATTCTACCGTATCGCGTTGTTTTGCATTCTCTGAAAAATTTTGTTTGTGTATTGACTTGCCTCGGGACGTATCAAAGTTATCGCAATCCTTGCTCATTTCTATAGCTCTAAACCAATTGTCACCCTGTCGTATGCCTATATGCGTTTGCGTTTCTGGATCTAAAGTAGAAAATAGCTTATCCGCTACTATCAAATCGCGCAAAGTATCAAAATCATCACATTTTCTTAGTCGGAGGTAATAATCGAATGTTGTTTTAAGACGAGACGCGAACTGCATGTGCGTCTCGCCCACCTGCCTTTTAGCTGTATTAAAATGTTCCAAACAATTTGGCGCTGTCGGTTCAAATTCTCGTAACACGAGTGTTTTTATTTTTTCATAATCTTGGATCTCTTCATCGTTAATGTAAACTAAAATATTGGCAGCTTTTTCGCCTAATAAATTTAACAAAATTTCGGCTTGAATACTTTCGTCTACATTTTTCGTTTTAAATGCGCGTTCCAGAGTTGTGAAGAACAAATACCACAACTCTGGTTTTGACGGACCAGGAATCGTTAGGGACCTTATCGTTTTAATTATCCGATCTAAATTATCCCTATCACTACGCTGGACAGGTTCCGGCCTAGGGCTTGAGCCTTGAGCTCTAGCAAGCTCCAATGCTCTGGCATGTTCATCTCTTTGTTTACGATCTTCTACGGTAGTAATAATAAATTCTGCAACATAGTCAGGTGACGTTTTAAATTCGTCCGACTTCAAAATTTTCTCTTTCAAATCCTTTATTTTCAGATCTAACGTGGTGCTAACACCTATTTCTTCCGCAACCGTAATTAAATCTTCTTTTTTAAGACCCTTCACGTTAAAAATTTCGGCCATGTTGGCAAATTCTTTAAAATTTATCTTTCACAATCAGCAGATTTTAAACAGTTTTCTAGGTATCTTTCAGCAACAGTCACTTTTCATGCTTATTTTATTTTCCCCCAAAACATAAACAAGATAAGAATCTTCTTACCTCGATCCTGACGGGTGCGTCAGTGTAGGATCTCGATGTTTGGTTCGTCGAGGTACGTGTAGGTGTGGGGAAAATGTTTCCAGATAAACAGTCTTTGCTCGCTGGTAGTTGCGGACTTTAATAAACTATTTACACACTTATATATACAAAGATCTATTTTAAGATTTAAACAGCTTTCTTGCACTCTTATAGTGCACAAACAATCATAACAGATTAGAGCTAGAGCCCGGCCGGACAACCTCCTCCGACTCTTCCAAAACAGCTCACAGTACATTCACTGATGCTTCTCTCTCTGCATCCTTTTCGCGACCCCTTTAAGGGTTGCCATGACATATATTCCCCCTCCCTAGGGACTACCATATGGGTGTGGGACTCGCCGGCATTACAAAATTCCTACGGTATTCACTATCAGCTGATTATGTGATCCATAGATTGACTGGAAGAGAGATAAAAGCTTCGTTTTGATTGGCCAAGAACGAAGATAGCCTTTGGCTTCAATTAACTAATCAATCGGATTAGAATATTAGAAAGGGTAAAAAGCAAATTGGCAACACTGATACACAGTTCGCTTTTGTTTACACACGGATTAAGAATCAATTTTACTTTAGAACATCTTAAATAAGAATAATCACGCAGACGACAACTGCTTACGTTACGATTTAAAATTTTGATTGTTATGGATAAGAGAAAAAAATCCGAACTGGAGGCTGAGGCGAAGTTAACGCATTACTCTTTTCATTGGCAGATAACAGCCTACTAACTAACATTCGTATTAGAGATTCCACGGGATCTTTATTTAATCGATAGTGATATCGAAATGCCACATTATCCAAAGAATCCAAACCATTTACTCTAATTTGATCAGTCCATTCCCTTCTTTCAAATGATTCCAATAGTTTTAAGCTTTTAATATCATCTAGTGAGAATAGATCGTAAACGTTAGCCATGTTACTTATTTGTTTACGAAGCTGAGCTGCGGAGTGCGCATGCGTTACGAAAAGATCCGAGATTCATCTCTGTTAATCCTCCGATATTCAAGGATCAAAAACGAAGTGTTAAAGTAGCCGGTGAACTGCGGATTTTCGTTGGAGAATACCGATTTGGATTTTTCGTATGATCGAGCGATTACCGCTGATCCGAGGTTTAATCCGAGTGTTATGAAGTTAGTGAATACGGCCCTAAATGGTCGCCTAAGAACAATTCTATTCTACTCCACACTTCTCTACACTACACTACTTCACCCTCTTACACAAAAGACACAATCATATTTTTAATTAATCTCCATCAACTCTAAACACTTCACTTAACTATAAAAACTCTTCGTATTCAATCATGCTCCACAACTTACTTTCTTCATTGCAGCGCTATGCAGACCCAAAACTATTCCATCCTAAAATTTCGCCTACTACTGGCGCCGAAGTATTTTTAGCTTTCGTCACTGGGTCCGGCATAATTTTAAAAAACTCGTGGTGACCTACTACAGTCTCGACCTTACATGTTTAGAATTAAACAAACTTTACTTTTTAAAAAGAAAATCATTCATATTGATGTTTTCATTTCATCTTATTTTTATTTGAACTACGTGAAAGGGTTTATAAGAAATCCATATAACATCATATGTGTTATGTACATTTCTCAAAGATTGATACCTTTTTATAAAGGATGGAAGAAGAGGTAATATAATATGGGGAGATTATTATTATTACTATTTTTTTTTTTTTTTTTTTTTTTTGCGGGTTTTGCGAGAGGGATCTGCAAATTCATTGCCCGATACTAGGGTGCCTGGATAAAGGATACATTTTTACTTTTTTTAATACAGCAAACACTTTATTTAATTTAAACATAGTTTCTTCAAAGGAGTTAGCACCCAAGGTTAAATCATCTTTGAAGGCAAATATTCCTTTTTCGTGAATTTCATCTAAAAGTTTGACCATAAGTGGAACTAGCAGTTTTGAGGCCGAAGTGCAAACATTTATATTTACATATATGAACCCAACATTGATGTGAATGTAACGTAATCTTGAAAATCTTTCAGATAGATATATTTGGTGATATGCTTGTTGAAAATCAAGTGACTTGAAATACTCATGCGGGGATAAATTAATAATAATAACAACGCAGTGGTGTTACATTAAAACATTTGTTTTTAAATTCCACTGCAATTATTTTGTTTTGCATATTAAAGTATATTTGCATATTGAAATGTTGATTTTAATTTTCAAATATGCTGTCAAATACATCACTTTCATTAAGCTTATATTATGTACTGAAATGTATTTATTTCAATGAATTATTTTTATCTTTTTCGTCATGCTGTCTAAACTGCGAATACAATTTTCGTTTTTTTTTTTTTTTTTTTTTTTTTTTTAGCACACTATCTATTTGCATACATTCTCAATTAATTTGGATATGATGACACAAAGCAAACACTTCCATAAATTTTACTTACAGTTTTGGATAGAGTGACGTATTTAATATTGGGTTGTTCGATAAATAATGTCGTTTATTTTTTTTTATGTTTTTCAAAGTGAATTTATTTATTTTAACAACAAACAATAATCAATGATATATTGACCATTTCGTTGGATGACCTTTTGCCCTCTTTCGTTAAGTTGAAAAATTCCACGTTCGAAGAAGCCTTGGGTTTTAAAAGCGAAGGTTTTAAAAAACGACATTATTTATCGAACAACCCAATATATATATTAAAGAAAGATTTTATTTATTTATTTTTTTTTTGTAAGTTTATTTTTGACACAAATTCCCATAGATGGAGCCAAAACAATTATTTGAGATTGAATATTTCAGATGAAAGCGAAGTCTGTATGCGTCCGAGAACATGTGAACCGGATTACAATCTCTTAGCAGTGCGACGAAAACATTCCGCGAGTGTAATATAGTTCCATTTTTAAAGTGACATATATATAAAAAAAAATAAGAGTTTTATGTGAAAAACGGCACACGTCATGCTTCTCAGAAAAAATAAATTAATACCATACATCAATAAAAAAAAAAAAAAAAAAAAAATAATAATAATAATCACGCGCCGTTTTCGAGAAAATAAAATCACTCCATTACTCCTGTTCCTTTCATGTTAAATTAGCTGCATATATAGTATCGCTGCTAAGCTTTGTTTGAGCTTTGCTACGTCAATCGAAAAACCACGGTTTTTATGATATAAGTGTATTTATTTTTATTTTTTTTTTATTTTTTTTTTTTACTTCTGCACGCATTATTCAAAAATGAAAAAACATTAAACGAACAAAGAGGTTCCGCGGCTTCTATGTCGGCGGACACGATCTGGGATTCCCTCCACCGCCCTTTCATCTGATTCATCCGAATGGTCCCTCTTGATTCACTCTTTATTCTTTCAAATGAGATGACTCTACTGCTCAGAACGAAAAAAAATAAAAAATAAACTAAGTAAATTTTTGTTTTTTAAGTAATAGATATAAATGTCTCACAGAACAGAATTTAATTTAGTGTGACATGATTTAATCTATTATTCCATATAAAGGCATGATGTGATTGAGTTTCATTCCCCAGCAGGGGTTACTATATTTATTTTTAAAATTTCCTTTTCATCGCCTTAGCATAGGAGCTTCATGACGGCTGTTTAATTTTTGTTGTCCTTTTGACGATGAGTTAAAATGGCTGTCGTAATTGCGTAAGTAAAGATCTTGACGAGAAACATCTTAGCTGCTTCGGTGCCCAATTTCAAATTTCGCGAAGGGGAATCTATACCGAAGCTGTTCCATTGCTTTAGCACGATTTTTTTTTTTTTTTTCAATTATAATTGTTTCTAAAAACTGTTTACACGATAATTTTCCTTTTTTTTTTTCGGCATAAAATAAATATATTTACTTTTTATTTTTTTACTTTATTTTTTTTTTATTTTTAGTAATTTTAAAGTTAAAATTTGGTTTTCATTTGATATCTATTGAACCAGTTATCCGATTGAACAGAAAAATACGGAATCAGACAGATTTTTTCCTGATTAATAGGTGTAATATTTTTTTAAAATAAAATTTTATTATTCAGACTAAAAATCTGGACAAACACAACGACAAACTCACAGCTCCATATTTAGATAAATACATAAATTTTTATATGTTCATTCGGGGTGATAGATAAGAATTGATAACGACGGAAAAATCGCAGTCTAATAAAATAGTACGTCCTGTCATGTTATGAAAAAAAGAAAAAAGAAAAAAACACTGTTTGACATTCAAGGACTGCACATCCAAACCAACAATGCATGTGAACTTCACGTATATGAAAACCAAATAATAATCTGTGGTTTTCTAAAATTAAATTTAATTCTTTTAATTTCAACTGTATCTCCTTATGTGCCGATAGTTTTTTACTACGTTTTAAGGAAATTAGTTTGGGGTGTTATTCTCATGTCGGATGATTAAGGTAGAACCTCAATATAAAAAAATATTCTTTGTCGAAATTTTTAACAGATCATTAAACTACAAAATGGATGAACTATATAAGTATCAAAAAAAGATATATATCCTCTAAAATTACCTTAAAAAAGCTTTAGTATCGCCATGTACCAAAATCTGATTTTAAATTTAAAAATAAAGAAAGAAAGAAAGAAAGAAAATAAGAAAATTATCTGATACTATAAAATTTTTAATATAAGGACTATATTTAATATCAATATTAAAAAAACCTTAAAAACATCCTTACAAAGGAACAGCAAATTAATTTCGGTTACAATCGTAACCATCATCAGTGCTGATCACAACCTAGACGTCGTTCCTTAGTTACGAAATGTTGTTAAGGAACGACGTCTAGGTTGTGATCAGCACTGATGATGGTTACGATTGTAACCGAAATTAATTTGCTGTTCCTTGTTAAGGTTGTAAGGATGTTTTTTAAGGTATTTTTAATATTCATATTATCTGATACTATTTTAAAAATCTGCCTCTCTATATATGATTTTATGAATAGCAATAAAAAAAATCATTAAGAATAAAGTGCTTTTATACAGTTAAATTTTAATATTACATAACAAACAATAATTTTTACTTTTAAAAATAAATTTAACAAAATTTCATAAAAACAAACATTAAAAAATTGAGGAGGCACTGTTTCTATAATTAAAACTATAAATTTATCTTCGTATTATCTTCTGAATTTTATATTACTTCATGCTCTTATATTTGCAGCATTACACAAAAAATAATAGACTATGCCCTGTCGATTTATGTGTGGATATTTTAAAATTAAATTTTTATTTATATTTTGGGCCATTTACTTGAAAATAATGTCTGTTGTTTGTTATGCGATATTAGAAATGAATTGTAGAAGAAACTTTTTATTCAATTTTGTTATTTATTAAATCTTAAAAATTGCTTCGATGTATTTTAAATTACAGTGTACACGCACTTAAGACTTTCAGCAACACACTTGTTAAAAATCCATTTTATGTAATAAGTAAAAACTTTGAATAAACACCATAAAATGCAAGAATTCGCAAAAATTGTTTCGGAAGACACGACCTTTCGTCAGGCGAACAACACAGGCACGAGTGCTGCAAACAAAGCTTTTGAACGCCAGTTCTGTAGTGCTTTTTCACCATTTTATATGCTCATTTTAAAGAATAATTTTATTCTATTTTTTTTTATTAACAGGAGTGTGTTAGTAGTATGTAATACTTTTTCAGAGCTAGAAACATTCCGTTTTCAATTTTATTCACTCATAAAACATTGAAGAAAAAAAAAGCACAATAGATATTGAAAATGTAACTGTTTATAATTTAACAGAAAGCTAATAGAAATCTACAGAGATTTTGGACAGATATTGCGAGAAATTAACAGATTTTTTTTTTCTGTGTAAATACAGGAAATCTATAACGAATTTGCCATAACTACACGTTATAGTAAAACATGCGAAAACAAAACTGATTTTTAGAGTTGAAATTAAAAATATTTTTTTTTTCAAACATTTGTTTCATAAACAAGACCAATAATGATGTATTCCCCCATTTTTCTATTTTATTCTCTATTAATCACCTTTATTTATTTTTTTATCTAATAAATTTTTTAAACCTAATCATATAGAAACTGTTTAACATATCTAATTAAAAAGGAAATCTAACATTGAAAATACTTAATATGTTTAAAAAAATGATTTTTCAATTGAAAAGAAATTTTGAATTGAGACGGCATTTTGGCACGCACACTGAAATCGACAAAATCCGTTTACGGTAATCATGAAATTCATGAACTCAAATTGGCTTCGAAAAGAACAAAATCAGTCAAAATAAAAATTTCTGCAGTTAGAGAGAGAAAGAGGAAGGAAAATCTATTGCATTTTCAGTGACTTGAAATTGCGTTCGTACACGGCACTATTTTGAGAAACTAAGTTAACATAGATAATTTCTTTCTTCGTGACTGAAGAACTCATTTTGACATTGTATATATTTGAAATCTCAGTTGTCTATATTCTTGTACTTTTTTTTTTTTTTTTTTTTTTTTTTTTTTTGCCTTAGCTGCGTTTTGCCGGGTTTATGAATTTATTATATCATTCAAAGAAAAACAAATGTAATCTAAGTTAGTGTAAGGAAATTTAGAAATATATTATTGTTATTAATATGACAACTGTAATTTCATATAAAGACAAGTAACAATAAAAAACGCGAAAATATTAGAGTAGGATAAAATTGTTTTAAGGGAATGGTGGAAGTTATATATATATATATATTAATTATTACTTAATTAGATTTATAAAATTTTCTATATGTATCCATTGAAACATATAGTAATATCGAAAGCATATATATATATACACTGTAAACGTAAATGTCTTAAATTCAGTTTAAACAGTGCCTTAAATGGATGGTCATTTTTTAAGCGAAAAAATAATGTCTTACTTTTTAAGACACTTTTTTGCATCAGAAATTAAGATATTGCGAGTGTCTTAAAACTCCGCCATGTTTTAGTCTTAAAAACACCGCCATGTTAGGCTTAAAAATACTACCGTTTTTAAGGCTTTCTGATAAATATATAAATAAATAACTATGGCGTGCGATTATGTTTTTCTGTTAAAAATGTATTTTAGAATTGTTTAGAGCATTAATGAAATATTTATACAAAAAAAGAAAGAAAAAAGGAAAAGTCCCAATTTTTCCGGCGTTGGTATTCGAACTCACACCGTCTAAGGAAACCAAAACCTCAAGCCAAGCATCGTCGGAGTGAATCATTTACAAATCACGCTACCGTCGAATACAGCTATACGTGTTTTTATGATATAATATACTGCAGTATTTGTGAAACTAATCGCAGTGTTATGTTTTATTTCTAATTTTTTGCCATAAAACTATTGATAGTATGGTATCTTAAACTTAATAAATATTATTATCTTAAATTTCATATTTAGAAGACCAGAATTTCTTAATAATGCATAACAAGTATTGAAGGTTTCATCCCTCGATGATAAAGATTTCTTTCCTTAAAGTGATATTTAAATAAAAACGAACTATAATTATGAATACAGGAAAATTTGTAGTTTTACATTTAGATGTAGGTGAATTTGTGAAAGAAAAAAGTTTTTAAATGAATAATAATAAGAAAAAAGAAAGAAAAAAATTTGCACAAATTATTCATGATTGTTCACTTATAAATTCGCTTTCTTCTCCACATATTACTTGCTACATCCGTCTTCCTGCTTTTTCTTTTAATATAAGAAAGCTTTAAAGACAAAGATTTTTTTTTGAACAAAATAAGCTTTTTGTCTAAATATGCTGTTTATGAATTGTGTTAAAGATAATAGCATGCAAATATCATTCACATCCCTAGAGTATTATTCCATAAAAATATAATTTCATAAAGCTACCATAATTTAAGTAGTTTATCTGCTTATTATATAAAATAATAATATATTTATTGAATGTGGAAAGAAGCAGGATAAGCATATTTTCTTAGAGTAGATTCGATATGAAAAAAATTCTAAGTAATGCAAGTGTCTGAATTTCTAAAGTGTCTGAAAATTCAAACGCGTTTTGCTGTCTGAAAATTCGCGTATTTACGTGTTTCAGACATTTTTGTGCCTGAATTGATATTTCAGACATATTTCTGTCTTAAATTAAAATATTTATAACGTCTAAGGTACATTTTAAGACATTTACGTGTCTTAAATGCCGTTTCAGTTGTTTTTATGTCTTACTTTAAGACCCTTTTATTTGCAGTGTATATATATATATATATATATATATATATATACATATATGTGTGTGTGTATATATATATACACTACTGGCCATTAAAATTGCTACACCAAGAAGGAATGATAATTACGGAATGAAATTTATTGGAGACATACATTATAGTAAGAAGAACAATTGATTAAAATTTCAGGAAATTTCGAGTTATATGTACTGAGAAAACAGTACATAAAGCAGCGATCTCTGTGAGCAGTAATAGCACTTATTTGCCTAAGCATTGAATCGAACAGCGATTGGATGACATGTATGGACAGAGTACTTCATGATGTTTCAACACGATGCCATAATTCATCGATCGAAGTTACTGGTGAGTTGTGGTGGGCCAGTCGCTTATGAAAGATTAAACAGTCATTTTCATTGGTGCGTGATCAGGAGAACGCGCTTGCCAGAGCAACAGTCGATAACATTCTGTTTCAAAGAAGGTTAGAACAATACAAACAACTTGCGGTCGTGCCTTATCTTACTTAATTTTTGCGCTACGGAGGCATCGAGTACAGGGCAGAGGGGCGGGCCTGGAAAAAATAAAAAAATATATATATATTGAAATATATATATATTTATATATATATATATATATAAATGCCTGTTCTTTTCTCATTACTTTTTTTTCTGCTGAAAATGACTTTACGTAGATTGCTCAAAAGCGTAGATTTGTCGCTTACGTAGATTTGTCAAAACGTTTGAAATCGAAAATGTGCGATGGTTTATGGAAATGAAGGGCCCCTCTGCACTCACCGCCGCCGGAAACCGAAGCTAATGTTATTGTATGGGAAATTTTTCTTTACAAATAACTTATTAACTAATACATATTTTTAAATTCTGTTTTCACATTCTGAAAATTTCCAGCTGTTAAATTGACGGACCATTTTTAAAAAAATATTTCTTTAATTATTAATATTTTATTTTGAAGCTGCAAAATACGAATTTTCAATATGTGATTTTTTTTCATTTTGCAATTTCAAAACAAAATATTAATAATAATTTTTTTTTTTTAAGTCCGTCCATTTAACAGTTGGGAATTTTCTGAATGTGAAAACAGAAATTAAAAATATATATTAGTTAATAAGTTAATTGTAAAGAAAATGTCCCCATAGAATTGCATTGGCTCGGGCTTCCGGCGACGGTAAGTGAAGAGGGCCGTTAAAGTCGATTGACCCAAATATCACTTGTACGATGTGTATCAAAATAACATTTTCCAAAAAATTAGTAAAAATTATACTTTTTTTTTTTCTTTTATCTCATTCTATATGACTCTTCTTTATTTCTATTCGAATTTTTTGTCTGGATTATATGGAAGACTTATTTTTGTTCTATTGAAATGATAAAAAAATATGAAAGGAGAACGAATTCAAAGAGACATTTTTATTCCGTGCTAAGATAAGGCGAACAATAGTTTTTTTCATTCCGTTGCTAATGTCTCTTTAGTAGTCTCATCATGTTAATTTTTTCGTTCAATTGATCAAATTCATTGAAGTTGATTCTGAAAGTCATTAAATTTAGGTAACAGTAAAATGTTATTGTAGTTTTTTTTTTTTTTTTTTTTTTTTTTTTATATAGATTTTATACCGCTAACAAAAGTTTGAAAAGTCTCTTTTTTTTTTTTTTTTTTTTTTTTTAAATATTTTCAATAAATATTTTGTTATATTATATTTAATTATTATATTTAATAAAATATTTTCTTAAATTATAAAAGTATAAATATCAAATTTCAAATTAAAATATCAAAGTAGTTGAAAAAAAAAAATAATAATTTGGAATAATAAAAGTTATTTAATAATAAAATTATCATTGCACGCCAATAGTATAAAATCTGTTAATAAGTAATTTAGTTAGATCCATAAATATATCGAGTCTCGGTCATGAGTAACTTTCTTTTTTACTTAAATAAAACATACTTAGGTACATTTTATTTTATCCAGGTGTACCCATAATTTATTATATAAACTTACGCCATATCACCTCCCCTTAAATTTACAATAGAGCTGAGTTTAGAAGACCTTGTACATTCATACTTTAGTTCAGTAAAATCATTACTTATTAAGGTTTTTTTAATATATATATATATATATGTATATATATATATATATATATATATATATATATATAATAAATATTTTATAAAATTACATTTAATTATTATATTTTAATAAAATATTTTCTTAATTTATAAAAAGATTTTAAATAATAAAATACCAAAGTTTGAAAAAATAAATAAATAAATAAATAATAAAAGTTATTTAATAATAAAAGTTTCATTGCATGCCAATAGTATAAAATGTGTTAATAAGTAATTTAGTTAGATCCATAAATATATCGAATCTCGGTCACCTTTCTTTCTTTACTTAAATAAAACATACTTAGATACATTTTATTTTATCCAGGAGTACCCATAATTTATTATATATCCTTACACCATCTCACCTCCCCTTAAATTAACAATAGAGCTCAATGTAGAAGACCTTGGACAGTCATCTTTTAGTTCAGTAAAATCATTACTTAAGTTTTTGTTTTTTTGTCAGCGGATTGTAATAGACCGTAGATAATCAGACCATAATGAGATATTAGCATGCCCAGTCGTGGAGGCAAAGGAAACTTACTTCCCCTTTTAACCGTTTTTAAAATGCGCATGAAAATCGTTAAAAATTTTTAAACATATCTTTATTAATATTTAAATGTTTCAAATTTAGAAAAAAATTTAGAAAAAAAATTATGTTTTTAATATCAATGAAACTTATCGTTTATATTGTACATTTATTTATATTTGATTAAGCTATTACCTTAATATATCTAATGGAAATTTTTAAGTGATGAACTTCACTTGACTAACAAGAAAATAGTGTAAGACTGATTGTTAAAATTAATGAAAAATTTATAATTACGAGACTTTTATTTCAAAATTAATATTTCTTTTTTACACACTTTTATTTAATTTACATTTTTTTTTTATATACTGAACTAAAATTATAAAATTTTACACTTAATAATGGCTTTTTTAAAGATTTTTTGAGTTTATTGTACATTTTAAAAATCTTTATTTACATATAATCTCCCTTAAAAAATTGACCCGTCAGCGCCCAGTGTCCTCATTTGAGGACAGCTAATAAAATGGCAGGTATATTTTTTGTGGTTTCTTGGAATGAATTTTTCTTTTTATTGACAGTTTATAACGTCACTCTAAATGATCCCTGAAAGTGTTATGTGCCTACTATCAATTATTATTTCATAATTTGGATAGTCATTTTATGATTTTTCATTCGTCGCACATATATTTGCTTTTTGCGCAGGTATACTAACTTAAATCAAGTTGAATAATTATATATATCATAATACTTTACTTTCGAGATCTTTGTCAACATATAATAGGAAATTAATGTGTCATCACAAAGTTTTTCTATCTCGAAGTTTTCCCGCTAGAACACTAAACGTCAATAAATAAAGATAGTCTTTAAATTTAAAATTATAAGAAGAACTGTTTAAGTTAATATATTTTACTTTCAGTTGTCAATATTAATTTAGAAGTGAAATAATCAGCTAATAATATTTTGCAAAAATAATTTGGGCGTTAATGGGTTGATAATAATAAATGAAATAAAAAATCCAAAAGAGTTAGAAATAATTTCTTCCTTTCCTTTTTTCGGTTAACATTCATGGTTGAGATTAGACCGCAGTAAAATACACCGAAATATTGGTTTTTAAAGCAAAAGCATTGGTTTTTAAAAGCAACACTTGTCGAAAAGCTAGTGATCATGGTATAAATTCGATAATATATATATATATATATATATTGTAAGCTATTACAATATTGGTATATTATGGTGTATATGGAGTATTGTTATGGTGGTAGCTAAAAATAATTAGTTTCTTTTATATTCATAAGATGAAAGTTTTTTTTTTTTAATTTTCCAACTTTCAGTTTTTTTAGGTTTAATATATTTTAATACTTTCTGAACCCGTTTGGACATATTTTTAAATGATTTCTGTCTTTTAGTGTGGTTGTGGCAAAATTTTTCGCGGCTTTAGATCAAAGACTAATAGATGGGACTTTCTAACATTATATGTATAGTTGACATTTAAATAAATTACTGTCTATCACTTCTGGTTCATATCGCTCTACTACCCTTAGTCAACACAAATTCGATTTAAAATATTTATAATTATTCTTTTTATAGAAGTATAAGATATCTACTTTAACCGTTTAACGTTCATTGATTTCGCACCGAAACCAAACATCGTTTAACATTTTTTATCGTTTAACATTTTTTATGCAGAAGTGTTTTTTTAACATTTCCCCTTGGTTTTTAATGAATTTTTTAACTTTTGTTCCTTCTCTGTTCGGTAGATAGCAGCACTATTCCAAAATTTAGCAAATAATGCCTCAAAGGAAGCTAAATACATAAGTATTACATAAGTCACTTGAAGTTTCTTACTGGACGCGAGTGCGAATTGCTAGTTTGATGATGCACTCATGTCTAGTTTTTTTTTTAATTTAATGGACAGCTGGACTATCATTTTCACCTGAAACAACTTTTACGAGTGTTTGTAGTAGATAATGTTTACTTACAAAGTGTTTTATTTATTAAATTAAATATTATTTGAATTTAATAAGGTTAACTTATAGATGGTTTGAATAAAAAATTTCTCGAAAAGGAACAATGTTATTTTTTTATCTTTTAAATTTTTATGATCCGCTATGTGTCTAAAAGCCATTTTTAAAATTATTATTTTTTTATTTTTTTAAATAAATTAAGTAGTGAACGATAAAGGGTTAACAAAATGGCCTCCTGATAGTGGGACCTCGAATTAGGGGTCCCAGGCGACACTTTTGTCCTAAGCTCCGAGAGATGTAGGTCCGCCATTGGCTTCATGTAGCTGTTTTTGTCATAAAGCATTTAGTGCCATAGAAGGAGGTTACAGTAAAATGTATATGTTCATTATTTATAAGTATATTTGACTGTCTTTCCATTAAATGAATTCATGTGCTTTTTAATCTAATTGGATTTTAAAGTCCCGTTGAGACATAAAAAATTTAATTATATCATTTTATTAATTAAAAACTTAAAAATTAAGTCCTCTTGTACATTTTATTTTTGAACTATTTTTTTTTCTTTCTTTCTCAGCATTATGATACTGTTTATGATGGCGAACCAAGAGACCCTAGTTCAATTTGTTCCAGATAAAATGGACATATAGATATATTCATATTGCAGCTAGGTTCTGTGTATATTTCATCAATTTTCGTACATATTACATCGAAATGCCCCCATTTTTTACTTAATAAGTACGTCTTTTAGTCGAAAAAAACGGACAAAATATGAACATATTATGGACATAATATGAATGTATTTTGTTATTATTACATGCAAAAAATCTCATATACTTTTCAGATTTATCGGGATTAGATTCATATAAACATGGTTGTCGGCAGAAAGAAATCCAAAGACACAGTTCAGTTGTTTATTTCATATGATACCATAAAGATTGATGAAAATTAATTTTTGTTGATTCATTATTATTTACCTTGAGAAAATAAAATATTTATAATGTTTCTATGCTTTGAGAATTTTAGATTTCTATGTAAATGTATTTTACAAACACTTTAATTTAATTTAATTTTTTTTATTTTTTTATACCACCTACAAGAAAGTGAAACTTTGAAAATAATACGCATTTTTTATCACTTTCTTTTGTTTATTGAAAAAAGTGCTGCTTAAATGAAGTCTATATGCACAATTAGAATAGCATATCCTGCATGGTAAAATCAAATCTATAAATTTGTCTATTAATGTATTTTATTAAGGGGAAAAAAAAAACGTAATAAATGTTAGAAAAATCCTCTAATTGTAATCTAAAAACCATTATTGTTTTAAATAATTAGCTTCTCTTCATTTTGCAAATAAAAATCAATTTTATTTATTGATTTTTAAATTTTTTTACAATGTTTATATTATTAAAAAAAAATGCCCAGTTATATAGTTAAGAAAAAGAAAAATAATATTTTGTTAATATGTAAACATTAATTAGTTTTCTGAAAAAAAAAAAAAAAAAAAAAAAATAACATAATTTCAGAAAAATGTGTTTGTATTTCATTAAAAAACAATTTGATTTTTTTACGTTGAACAAATCTCGCTTTTTTTTTTTTTTTTTTTTGTATTAAGTTAACTACAGAGAAACTTTTTAATCGATAATTCAGAGAATTTATTGATTTTTTTTCTACACATTCTAATAATTAATTTTAATTATTTTGGTAGATTTCTGATTTTCTGCTACACATATTAATAGGTATTTGGGGTCAGGGTTCGACTGTGCATACATTTGAAGCTGTAAAATAATTAGACGTAGGAAGGCAGATATTTAAGGTAAAGCTAGGGGAGTTTACGCACAATTCAACAAAACGTTTTAAAGAATCTAAATTTTAATTTTTTTCTAAATTGTTGGTACATAGCTTTGAAGTGATCCTTCTTCTATGCATTTAAAATACTGTTTTGCTGTCATACTTTGATTTAAAGCAACAGCTGTAATAAAACCAAGAGAGCCTTATAGGGTAGGAGAGATTGCGTTTAATTTTAATTACAATTAAATTGTTAACAATGATAATTGTAGTTAAATGACATTGGTATAAGGTTTTTGTAAACAAATATTTTTGTACTACATGTAAGTATTTCAATTTACTAATTAATAAAAAAAAAAAAAAACTAAAAATGAGAATGAAAATGAAATTGAAAATGAAAATGAAAATGGAAATGAAAAATTTAAAAAGGAATAAAAATTGTTATTTAAAGAAAATAAATTAAAATATGAGATTAAAAAAAATTAATAACATAATAAAAACAAAAACTATATTATTTACGAGAAAAAACTTATAAAATACATTTAGAAACAAAATATACATTTAAAAACAAGTGTCTAGACGTTTCGAAACCCGTCTAGGTTTCCTCATTAGTACCACTACAACATAATTTACAAGTATTACATGAATACACAAGTAATTTATAGAATTACAGAATATTGAGGAGCCAGTGAGCATGCTTCATTGATAGTGTAGAGATGGCTGGCAGTGTGCCAACTCTCAAGGAAAATACGTGATTTATAATTATCATAGCCAGAATTTAGAACTTTTATATTATCGAAGTCAGAAATATGATCGGTTTCTATTGAATGGATTACAATTTTAGAATTTTTGTTGCAATTTTTATATGACCGTCTGTGCTCCTGTAGTCTAATTCTTCCCGTACGGCCAGTGTCACCTATATAAACATATTTACAATTTTTACAAGGAATTGTTACCTTATTTTGAAATATTACCACTCTATAAAAATTCCTAGAAAGGGTTTTAAAAATTTAAGCAAACGTTTTCGAAAACGAGACAAAATAACAATGTTTAATCTTAGTCTGTTCAAGCAGTGAATATGCTCATTTAATTGGCTACTCTGCTATCGATATTGTAGAACAATCTGGATTTTCATAGAGCCCATTGTATCTCTTCCTGCCGATCCCCTATGTGCGTAATATCTCCCAGCTTTACCTTAAATATTTTAAATTGAAGCTAGGGCCTTAAAAATTGTGTTTAAAGGCTTTTAGAGGTCAGGAAACGATTGTGCATACTTTTTAAAAACTACAAAATTTTTCGGGAAAATTGAGGTACAGGTATTTCACAATCTTGAAATATAACCGGGGATTATAAAACCCGTCCATGTTTCTAAGTTCTTTAATTTGAGGAATCGATTGTGTATGCTTTCAAAGTTGGAAATTGTATGCGGGTAGATAGGATGCAAGTATTGTAAAATTTATAATAGATCTAAGGCTCATAAAAACCGAATTTCTAAGTTTCTGAGGGATTGGAACTCTACTTAACTTACTTTTAAGAGAGAGAAGAGCGCGCTGCCTCAGGGAATGGGAACACTGATCAAAGTTCACGTTCCCTATTCAAAGTTCACTATTTTTTATTTATTTTTTTTTATTTTTTAGCGTGCTTGAAAAACGCTGACACAGGTAATGGGAAACCCAAACCCAGAATGGTGGGTTTGGAAAAAATGTTGACGAAGGTAGCAGGTACCCAAACGGAAATTTTGATTGGTTTCAACCTTTTTTATTTTTTTTTATTTATTATTATTATTATTATTATTATTATTATTATTATTATTATTATTGCGATTTTACATTACTAAGGGATATGAAAAATTGTAATATATTTCAATATAGTGACCAACCAAGCGAGTATATACCTTGGTAGTTTCTGATTAAAATAAATAAATAAATAAAAACATCTAGAGTAAACTACGGACCGCAAAATTTTTTTTTGTGGACCACCGGTTTGCGACCACAAGCTATCTAACGTCTAAATAGAAAGCTGAAATGGAAGTGTTCAGGGAAATTTTATTTAAAACTTTTCAAGCATATTGTAAAATAATTCTTAATATGTACTTAAAAAATTAAATTTTTCGTTTATAATAGTATAGTTGAGACCTATTAAATCCTCGACGATAGCTTTAATGCCCCCAACCCAACCATTTCCGATCTTCGATGTCTTTCTCTAGTCAGTTTTGTTCTTTTATTCCTTCCAGTGTTAGCCTTTTTTTTTAAGTTTTCATCCAATGCTTTTTCTATGGATTTTTAGCTTTTCCCCCCTCGTTTTTTACATTCTAAAGTGCTTTTATAAAAAGCTAAAAATCCATAGAAAAAGCATGGGATGAAAATATAATACTCTCAAAAATTAAGTGTATATATATATATATAAAGGCTAACACCGGAAGAAACAAAAAGACAATTGAATAGGAAAAGTCATGGAAGAGCGGGAAGGGACTCAAGTTGAGGCTTTAAAGCTATCGTCGAGGGTTTAATACGTCCCACTTATTGTGTGAATGACAAATACTACCAACTGAAAAATTTTCAGAAATATTAAACAAAAACTATGGCTACCTCCACACCTACCCAACATTTCTATTTTTACTTAAAGTAACAACTGTAAATACATAATAACAAACTTGTGACTTCTTATCAAATCGTACAATTAAAGATCCATTTTAATTACAATAAGTGTTAACAACAGCTTCGACAGTTTCATTTAAAACTGAAATGCGAAAATGATTTATACCCGTTTACGTTCCATGTTAACTCAGATACTTACAAAACACAATTAAAGGACAAGCAGCACTCGAAATTAAATTTCACTTATCATCACAGTCTATTAAAAGGGTCAACACCAGTTATAGTGTAGATAGATGCGATGTTGAAAATGTATAATGTCGTGGCTCAGCCGACAATATTTCTATAAATTAATACATATATTTCCATGGGAAGATACTAGGTGCATAAACAAACAAGTTTTAATTGCAACATTCATTTTGACTACTTTCCTACTTTAATTTGTATCCGTGAAGTTAAATGATAGATTTATATTATGAGAGATAATTCAAAGTTACATTTATAACTAAATTTGATGAAATTTATTTTTCTTCACCTACAGAATTTATTTCCTTATAAAATCTTTATTTAATATAAACTGAAAATATGATAAAGATTTCATTTAGGCATAAAAATGGCTAGTTCCCTTGAATATAAATTATTATTTTATGGAATGTTGGGTGTTGCAAAACTTTTATTTAAAAATTGCTTTTATGTTTTTAATTTAAAAATTTTAAGAATTACTGAAACATCTGATACAGTATGATTTTTACAATCGGAAAAACATCTATCAGAAATAAATTTAGTTATATAATTAAATTTGAGCTACTTTGTTTTAAATTTAACTTTTTTAGTTTTGTGATTATGTGTAATAATTTGTATACCTTAGCGTTCCACAAAAAGAAAAAAAAAGCACATGTTGAGATGTTTATAAAAGAATTACGCGTTTCAAATATATGTTATTCTAAAATATCTTTCGATCTGTTTTATAGAAATAGGAAATGATACCTCTACCCCCTCACCTTTTTTTAAGAAGGATTCCTAAACCAAGAAAAATTTAAATATAAAATAAAACAGGAGCTAACAATTTCAAAGTTATTTTTTAATTGCATTCTTTTTTTTTTTTTTTTTTTTTTTTCAATTATTAATAAGTTATTTTACAATGATGTTCCTGTATATACTATAACATACATGTAGTATTTTATAAAACAATCAAGCTTTTAATGTTGAAGTACTAAAAGTGTTTCATATATTTATTTGTCTATCCATATGTATGTTTGTGTGTGTCTTCTATATTGAAATGTAAACATCAAGAAAAAGTAATTTTTCAAAGATAATAACTCCAATTTTTCTTTTTTCGGATTACTTTTAACTAATTTTGCAAATTTATCTATATATACAGTCGGTAACAAAAGTGTCCGAACACTAGCAAAAATTCCTATGTAAAGAAAGTACACTTCATACAGTTTTGTTAAATAAATCCTTGTCGAATCCTCTTCTTAGTCAGTCTAAGAACATGATTCGATAAGGATTTATTTAACAGAACCGTATGAAGTGTACTTTTTTTACATAGGAATTTTCGCTAGTGTTCGGACAATTTTGTTACCGACTGTATGTTTATAGGTATATTTTACTAAAGACTGTTTTACTAAAAATTTTAACATTTTTCCTTTATATTTTTTTAAATAATACTTAATATCCAAGAGTACTCTAGACAATTAGTTATGACTATCTTCTCTGAATAAAATATACATTAAAATTTAGTTTAACATTCCAACATAAATTTCGAAGAATATTTATCTAAAACTGAATGATATATTACAAAAATTTTAATTATTTTTCATGTACATAGTTTTATTTTAAAAAATCTAAATTCTGAAACATTCTTTTTATTTAAAGGAGAAGGATTAAAAATATCTTCGTGTACCTCAAAGATGTCACGAGTAGCTAACACAAAATACGTTAAAATAATGTCTTACTATTAAAAAAAAAAAAAAAAAAAAAGGTTCCGCTGCAATAAAATACATATATGTAACAATATTTCAAATACAGTAAAAATAATTTATTTTGTTTATTGATGTTCGATAAAATTTATCTGGAATTTTATTTAGAATATAAAATTCTTTAAATTTAGTAAAAGGTTATTGACTCAGATTTCTACAAGAATTGGATTGATCTAAATTACTTTTTTTTTTCTACTTATTAGAATTTTGAGTATGCTATTAGGGATAAAAATGATGTATAGTATAAAATGTGACTTTTTTCCCCCTAATAGAAAGGACTGAGGGATATAGTTTGAATATTATTTTAAGTGTAAATATCAATACTTATTGAAAATAATAATAATTAATAAATCATATTTTTTATTGATTCAAACAGAATATATGTCATGCATTTTTCTTTCTTTCTTTTCTTTTCTTTTTTTTTTTTTTTTTTTTCTCTTTTTCTTTTATATTCTCATTCGTGTAATAAATCACTTCCAGAAACAAAACATAAGTTACTATTAGCATTGTTAAAAGATGCATTATATAAATTATCTCGCAAACATTAAAACTAATTTTAAAAGACTTATATGTATTGTTTAATTAAACACATATAAACACATATATAATCAAAACGTATAAATTAATTACAAGATCGCATAGCCAGATTTTTTATTATTATAGTAAAACTTTATATAGCCTATATTTAAAATACAAAAATATAGCTTTAGTTCTGAAATTTCAGATTTGCCCCCCCCCCCCCCACACACACACACATACATCCCCGTTGAGAATGGAGGTCATCAAGATCGGCATCACTCACTGAGAAATAAAATATACCACCTTCCTCTAGAATGAATAAGTGACCATTTTCTAAATCTCTTAACTAGAAATGTAGATTTCCGAGCTATGCGCGTAAGGCACGCCAATAAACTGAATAGACGAAATGATCGAGAATTTCTAGTGTACACATTTCTAGATGGTGAAACAATATTCTGAATACTCTAAATATTCTGAATCATTTGTATTGCGAGAAATGCTCGCTTGATTTTCTAGAATTTTATAATAAACCAAGATTATAGTTGCTGAAACCCGCCTCTTGTAGTCTCATTTATTTACAGAGATTTTTAAATAAATTTGCCCTCGAGAATATAGGCAAACGCTCTAGAATTTTAACAGGGGCTTCTAGAACTCGCTTTCCAAAGGGACTAGAATTTATAAGGATGACGTGGAACTATTTTTTTTAGAGCTACAACTTAGATTCTAGATGTCAGTTACAGAAGCTTTTCTCAGTGCTGACAGGGCATCATTAAATATTTCGCCGGTGTGATCTTTCTTTTTAATCTCGATCTGTTTGCATATAATAGTAATTCGGTATTTGAAAATATGGACTAAATGAGGTTGTATTTGAAAATATGAATGGATTTACTATGGTTAACTATAAAACGCACGCACTAAAACAGTCTGGAATTATTTGTTTTTATCTTATTATTTTTTTTCTGTTCACTTGACAATAGCTTAATGTCAATATAATGTTTACATGATTTTAAATAGGAGTCCTATTTTGTTCTACAAATCTAGAACAAATTTAATATACTGAAATTTTAGAAATAAAACCCTACAACTAATTAATATTTTTACACCATGTTGGTAACAATCATTACACAATGCTATAACAAAAGGAAAAAATCTGGAGTGACTCCACTCGACTTTCCGAACATTAAGTAATTAACAGTTTTGTAGATAAAGTAAAGAAAGAGGAGTTGTCAAAAAACAAAAGAGATAAAACCATAATACAGTGTTTAAGTATTTTTCTCCATATATTACACGATGTTTTATTTAACGCTACTGAACTTTGAGCCCATAGATAATAATGATAAAGAATTTTCGGTGTGTCCCTGTAAAAAACCTATAAATGCTAGATTCACCAAAATGCTTATAGTTAGTGTAACAGGGATTTATAATATTCATATAAATTTTCAGCTCAATCGAATAAGGCGTTTAGATGCTATCGCGCTTTTAACTAGTATGTTGTGGCCAACACATGACTTTCTTCTATATTTTCCTATACAAATTCACTCAGTAAAAATAATTTATTAAAATTATTATTAAAAAAAATTATCTTCCATGATAATGCGGATGATTTCCATATTAGAGAAGTAGTATAATACTAAATATCCAAAAAAAGTCAATTTTATTGTCAATGTCACATTTAAAAAAAATCGATAACTTCATTTTAAATTATCGCAAATCTATGGTTCAGCCATTCGTTTTAAAGGTACTGGCGAGCTCTTTTGAAAGATACCCATCATGAAAATTTATTCCCCTCGAGGGGAAATTCCCCCCCCAGGGGGTTTGGCGAGGCTCCTACACATACAAAATTTTTTTCCCAGTTGACTATCTCTATTATAAATAATTCTTGTAAATTTCATAATGATTACTAAAAAATAATTCTCTTTATGCACATTTATACAAAATTTTGTACTATACACCATGTTAAAAATTTAGAAAAAGCGGGATGGCAACGCAACCTGTAAGACATTTTTTACCAAAAGTTGATAGGCACTAATTTATGTCAAGGTGCAACTACATACCAATTTGTATGAAATTCTGTGAAGTAGTTCCTGAGATACAGTTGCCACAAAAGTCTGTCACACCCACGCAGAGACTGACAGACAAACAGACAGAAATTTTCTAAAAATGGTCAAATCGTGTTCTACAGCTCTCAAAACGCGTAAATCCATCAAAAACCCGAGGTCGAAAATTTTTACGAATCCAATACTTTCTTCTATTGAATATCGAAGAAAGTAAAAATTTGGTCTCACAGGCCATAATGATAAAGAATTTTTCTTTGTGTCCCTGTAAAAAAACTGTAAGTGCTAAATTCACCAAAATCTATACAGTTCGTGCAACTGTGACCTATAACATGTGTACAAATTTTTTGTTCAGATTAAATAAGCGTTTAGACGCTATCGCACTTTTAAAAATTTGGCCCCATAGGCCATAATGATAAAGAATTTTTCTTTGTGTCCCTGTAAAAAAACTGTAAGTACCAGATTCTCCAAACTCTATACAAATTGAGTAACTGTGACCTGTAATATGTGTATAAATTTTTTGCTCAATTGAAGAAGGCGTTTAGATGCTATCGCACTTTTCAGATTTTGGTCCCATAGACCATAATGATAAAGAATTTTTCTTTGTGTCCCTGTAAAAAAACTATAAGTGCTAGATTCACCAAAATCTATAGGGTTCGTACTATGGTGACTTATAATATACGTACCAACTTTCAGCTTATTCGAACAAAGCGTTTAGACGCTTGCGTGTTCAATCACAGACATACACACACACACAAACACACAAACACATACACACTACATCATCGTAAAAATAGTGAAAACGGACTCAGGGCACCGAAACGTATAGAAACATCAAAATCTCAAATTCGGATTTTTGACATGATTACAATATTTTCCTGACTATAGTGTTCGGAAAGTAAAAAAAATATATATGCTCCCTATAAATTCATGCACATGCAAATACATCAAATAAAGTAGTATTGACTTATTTTTGCGTATTGGTGATCGATTAACCATTATTATCTAAACGAAATTATCTCAATTTGGATTTAAAAAATATATTTATTGGCTTAGTTCTAGTGATATGAAAATAAAATTAGCAATAAATGGAATAATTATTTAAAAGTTACATTCTTAAGAACAGTATTGTTGTGTTTTCGTACATTTTTGTAACAGGGAAAAGAAATATTTAAATAGCTTGTAGATATAAGCATTTATATGTTATTAAATTATTATTTATTGGTATAAATATAGTTTAAGATTTATCAATACCTTATATTTTTTTATACATGTATTTATGAATGTAACTGAAAAAGAAAGAAAGAAGGGGATATTTTAAAGTGTCATTGTTTCTGAAGTATGCATAATTAATTTTGTTATTACTTTGTGGAGATATCTTTGAAGCATATTATTAAGATAATGTAAAGATATTAAAAAAGTACGAAAGACTGCATCATAATTTATTGAATAAATAAGTATATACATATATATATATATACAGTTCCCGCAGCTTATTAAAATCACAATCGTGCTGAGCAAAGTGATTTTATTAAGCGGCTGATTATTATATCCGGCGAACGTACCTGCACTTATAAGGAAAAGATATCCCTTACCTGAATTTAAAAAGAAACTTCAAAAGGTAACGAATAATGAAATTCATAAACAATATTAATTAATTTCTGATAGATAATTAATTAATCCTTCCTTCGATATAAGTAAATTAAACGTATTCCAAGTTCCCCTGCGTTTTCCTTTGAGGAAAATCATCATTTACTTTACCAAAAGTTCACGCTGTTCTTATACATTTAAACCTTTCCGTTTAAACCTCATAAATTATAGTAATTTCAAAATAGAAATAAAGTATATATATATATATATATATAATTTCAAATCAAATTTGTAACTTATTACTGAGCTTTGAAGAATACGTCACTTGAAATTGTTACAGTGATAAGTTATGGGAAGTGTAAAAATTTTTTTATTGTGCTTAAATGATATTTTTGGCTGCTGAGGAGATACTTTGAGTTTATTAATCGGCGATGCTGATTTTATTAAGCGGCGGCTTTAAAAGTAGTTTGTATTGATTTGATTCCAGTCCTGGCAAGTTGATCAGATTAAGAGGCTGATTTTATTAACCAGTGAATTTATTAAGCGGTGGTTACTGTATATGTATATGAAACAGCATTTCTTAATTTAATCGCTTCATTTCTACTTTTAAACTTTTACACTTCTTAAAATGTTATAATTTTAAATGTAATATATTTTTTTAAATTTTTGAAAGTACTTTTGTTCAAAGAAATTACTATAACATAAATTTTATAGGGAAGAGTAGAAACGAGCACTTAAAAAATCACTAGTTGTAAATTAAATAAGTTGGTGAGATAGATACGGTATTCCTTATCTTAATCATCTAGTCCCCATCCCCTACCACCTTTCTTTCACTTATATTTTACACTTTTTAAAATACAGCATTTTGTGACGTATTTTTATGAATAGATAAAAGATTTCTATTAATTAAATTTTAAGTTTGATTAATATCGTGCCGCCTTTCTTAAAGTTCCTCAGAAGTGTAATTAGCTGTCTGTGAAAACTCCGAAAAGCCGAGAAAGTGGAAAAGAAGTGAAACCGAGAATTTCTCATTCACAGTCTTTTCAAGCAGCTGTTTGTACCTTAATTAACTTTTCATTACGTTTGAGCAATATACTTTTCATTATCGGTATTATAAGTTCTGTAAATTAAAATTTTATCGTTGATAAAATCTCCTTGTTCTTCAACTTGAATTGGATATTATATAGAGTTGCAAATTGTTATTAAAAATATGGGAAAAGAGAAAAATAGAACATTTCTCTCTTTCTTTGAATTAATGAGTAAGAGAAAAGATTTCGTTACATTTGTACCTTTCTTATGTTTTTAATTAGTTCTTTAAATATATCTGTAAACGATTTCTCTCCATAAGTTTAATATAAATTTTATTGCATTAAAACTGTATGAGTTACTTTAGTTCGAGAACGAAATAAAAAATAAAATCTGTAATTTGACAGTAAATTTTTAAATCAATTAGGGGGCTCGCTCCGCTCGCTTCGCCTCCTCCCCGACTCACTTTACTTATTAACACATGCAGCCCGCCTATTCGCTGCTTTCTTTCACTGAAAAAGAATATTAATAGTGCATATTACAAGACAAAGGCAGAAAAATATTATGGAAATGCTCATATTCAATGCCAAATTGAAATACATAATATTTATATATATATATATATATATATATATATATATTTTAATAGAAAGAAAATCGTAATATCTAGACCATTTTGCATTACAGCTTTAGTATATGACATTTTTTTTCTTTTTTACAAATTTAAAGCCTGACCACGGTACCCCAGTCGGTAGAGCGCGAAGCTCGTAATTGGAAGATTTTGGGTTCGGTTCTCTAGCCGTCCAAAGACCATCGTGTACACTAATGGTGGCTGGCGCACGTAAAATATGTCGTGGTCACAATATCCTCCGTGTTCCCATCAAATTTATACCTCTGGGGCCACCGAAGCTGGGGAGCTATCACCTTTGTGCAGGACCAAAACTGTGGTGGTATGTCTCCGGTAGATCCGTAGGGGTGCATCCCAGACTGTCGCCAATTATCCATGGCGCAGTAATGGCGCGACATCAATCACCTAATTATCTACCTACCTACAATCATGGATCATATTTTAATTATCCCGTGTAAGAAGATTAATTTTCTAAACGTAGAGAAAAAAAGTTGATATTTATTTTCTTTCTTTTTTATATCCATGGTTTCCGGCCGCGGTACCCTAGTCAGTAAAGCGCTGAGCACGTAATTGGAAGATTGCCGATTGGATATTTGAGCCGGCCAAAGACCGTCGTGTACACTAATAGTGACTGGTGCACATAAAATCTGTCGTGGTCGCAAATTCCTCCATGCTCCCATCCCCACTATACCTCTGGGGACCCAACCAACCTACCTACCTACGTACAACCATGAATCATATTTTAATTTTCTTGTGTAAAAAGACTTCATGGCAGAAGAACAACGTCACTGGGAGAAACGTTTTTCAAAATGGCAAATAGAGTACCTTCATAAACTTTTCGTTTTTAGTTAATAACTTCTTTAATTAAAATGATAGAAATTTCTATGTAGCTGAAATGTCTTCATTGGAGTATTCGGAACACATTGATACCTCTCATGATGCGAAGGACCCTACCCTCCGTTAGAAGATGCTGTCACAGGCAAAAAATATTGACGCCAGTGACAGTAACTTATTTTGAATATATAGAGATTAAAATAAATTTCAGATGGGGTTTCAACCACATTCTTATATAATTATAAAAAATATATTTTGAATAATAACCATATATATACATAAACAAAATGTTGGAATTTCACAAGTTGTTAGTAGTTCCAGTTTTTTGGCAGATTTTTATCTAGAAAAGCATCAGAGAAATTTCAATGATGACATTATTCTACTATGTAGGTCCATTGATGACATAACTATTTTTATTTTCTTTTAGGTAGAAAAAGTTTCGATTTTAAGCCAAATTTTCGAAACTAATTTGTGTTATATTTACACGTTTTGATGCCTCCTGAATTCAAAAATCGGATTCTTAACGTTTGCTCTGGATGTGGGTCTGTTATCAACATAACTCAAGAACAAACAGCAGCACAAATTACAAACTCGGTATTCGCAATATATATCATGCACGGATGGTACTCTAATCATTTCTTTGCGGTCAAGAATTTATATCGAGTGCAGGGCCTTCAAAGAAAAATCAATTACTTTACGACAACAGGCAAAAGTTCATTAGGTACACTTTCTCATCAACAGGCAAACGAAAGCAATTGGAATGAACATATATTTTTCTTATGCATAAGAGCGTCCTTATTGTAGAATATGGTAAGAAAATCATTCCCTATTCGTATACAGGGATACACAAAAGAACTAGAATATACTATAGTTTAAAATACATTTTAGTTTGTGCAGAGTGTTATTAATATAGGAGTATACATAAGTACACAATGTTGCGTGTACAGTCGGAGAAAAGAAAACGCAACACTCAACTTAACTTTATTACTAATCGATGTAGGAAAATGTAATAGGTATCATCCGACGGGGAATCGTGAGTAGTTTCAGAAAATGAACTGAAATTTTGAATTGGGGGTCGTCTACACATTAAAACGTGGACCAACTTTGATTTTTTTTAAATGGTAATGCCCCATTTTTATTTTATATTTGAATTTCTGGGATCGCGATAACGCGAAAAGGTATATTGGTTGTATATTTTGCTTATTTTTTCACAGAGTTATAAGATTTCAAAGTTTGAAGGTGCTAATGTTAAATTCATATTTCAAACTTTCATTAATATCTTCACAAAAAATAACACGAACGATATATTTTTTTTTTTTTTTTTTTACAACATACAGTGAAGAAACCCAAACATAATGCATCATTAATTTTGATTCTGAAAAATAATTTTAATTTTGAAAAATATTAATAAATTCAAATTCATAAAAATCATGAATTATGACCTATGTTAATTTTTACATAAAATGAATCCTAATGCTGAAAAATATGGGTATGCAAATTTGCAGGTCATTCCAGTTATTAGTTTTCGAGATATAAATAAATCTTTCTTTTGGAGTGGTTTAGGGGGGCCGTCTCTTATAAAGTTTTGCATGAGATAACGAATCAAATCTTAAAAAATAACAAAGTTAATTTATTAACTTTGTTAAGTCAGTTAAGTTAACTTTGTTAGTTAAGTCATTACTTTTTATAATTCTTTTTTACCTGAAAGATTTCCGGTGTGAAACATTAAAATTTTATCTGTTTCTTATAGGATCTTAATTTTATTTTTCTAAATTTACTGATAACCCCCTAACACATTTTTTATTATAACTCTATAAATACTAAAGATAAAGTATGCAAATAGTATACTTTTCCGCACTGCCAGACTCTCAGAAATTCGAATATGAAGTCAAAAGTGGGTGTTGCTATTGAAAAAATCAAAGTTCGCGCTCATTTCAATATGTCGATGACCCCTAAATCAAAATTCGACTATGTTTTCAGAAAGTGCATTTAATTTCCTGTTGAATTATGTCTATTAGATGTTCCTGCGTCACTTAATAACGAAATTACGGCGGGTGTTGCGTTTTCTTTTTCCCCGACTGTACATAACAGGGATGGAACACTGTCGCAGAATTCACACCACATGAATGAAATGAAATTTTCTAATTCTTAAATCAATGATATTATAGCAAGAGAAATTTTTTAAGCAAATACCGGTATGAATTCTGTGCCACTGTTCCATCCCTGACATAACATGTGCGTATCATGCCATGCCCGTCCTTACTGCTTTTTTTTTTTTTTTCTTGACTATTTTCCTAAATTTTTTAGGTGGTTTTAATTTATGTTTTTCACACATGTGATTGTACGTTTTGTTTTATGCTTTTTCTTTGTTTTTTTAAATTTTCTTTACACTAGTGATTGTGAGGTTTTTTTTTTTTTTTTAATATGACATTCTAATTTTCGGTGGTTACCCACACGCCTACCACCGTTAAGAGTTACTTTAAAATGCTTTATCTAGCATAATTATATATGATATGCCAATATTTTTAGAGTGAGTAGACATTATTATAATTTAACCCTAATATTGACTTTTACAATTTTTTAATTTTTTTTTAACAAAACAAATTAAATAAAATAAATTGTGTAAACGGGTACTAGTTACGGCTACCCTATTTACTTCTACAATTTAAAATTTGCACTTATTATTAACTTAAAATAATGATCTAAAATGCTTGTGATCCAAAATGATAAAAAACTTCCAAATATATATGTTCTATGAATTAAAGATGATTAATTTAGCTGATGCTAAGCAAAGTGTTCAGAAATCCTTCTAATGCTGCTGTCTAACACAAAATAAAACAATATGCCTCCTTTTTACCCGTTATTACCATCAAATGACAATCCACTTAGAACAGATTCTCTGTAGCCTATTTTAACCTCTAATTTGATTAGTTAACTCAAGTTAAAGTACAGAAAAATCCCAAAATTTGTGAAAGAGACTATAAAAGGGTTAAAGTAAATAACTGGGGATAGAAACCCTATTTTTTAGTGCGCACCAACATATATTTGCTTAATTTTCAAAAATAAAATTAATAAAAAAAACCATCAGGACTTTAGACAAGAAAAACACTTTAAAAGTCTTTTTTTTACAATGTTTTCCTTTCCAAGATTTTTTTTTTTTTTTACTTTCACGAAATGTTTTATGTTCTATTATATTAAACTTTTGTGTGTGTGTGTGTGTGTGTCAGACTTAGATTTAATTACATATAAAGTAGATTAACTACGTGAAATGACTTAAAAATTTCCAACGTCTACAATTTATTCTTTTCTTCACATTTGAAAGTTCGCCTTTATAAAAACTTGAGAAAATCCTTCTTCAATTACACTGAGATTTTTTTCTTAACTGCTTGCTTATTTCTATACTACATTCTACATGAAATTTTCTTATAGAGTGAAACTACTTGGTTTTCTCTTTTCAACTCGAAAGAATTCTCAGATGCGATTTATCTTTTAATCTCGAAAGTTCTAAATATAATCCTAAGTTTATATTTAATACAGTTTCTACTATTCTAGAAAAGTTTTTACAATTTAAGATTAAAAAGAGAAGTTAAACTAGAAAAAAACTGGAATTGCAGCGGAATGCGATATGCCTTATTTCTAGCAATTTTTCTTTCTCTAGAGAATATTTCAAACTTTGTTAACAACATGAAAAATGTACAAAACTTCTAATGCATTTATATTTTTCTAATCACACAAAAAGTAATTTTTAAATATTTAAGGTAAAACTAGGAGAGTTTACGCACAATTCCACAAAACGTTGTAAAAAATATAACTTTTAATTTTTTGCTAAACAGTTGGTGCATAGCTTTGAAGTAATCCTTCTTCTACGCATTTCCATTGCCATTTTATTGTTATACTATGATTTATAGCAACAGCTGTAATAAAAGGAAGAGAGCTTTTTTGGATATGGGGTAGGAGAGATTGCGCAAATATAAGGTTTGAGAGATTGCGCTTAATTTTAACTACAATTAAATTTTTAACGACGATAATTGCAATTAAACGACATTGGTATAAGGTTTTTGTAAAAAAATATTTTTTTTATTACATGTAGGTATTCCAATTTAATAATAATAATAATAGTAATAAAAAGCAGAAAACGAAAAATGAAATAAGAATTAAAAAATTTTATTTTAAGAAAATAAATTTAAAAAGCAGAAGAAAAAGACTAGATAATAAAAAGTACCATTTAGTGACTAGATATTATGTTTATCTAAAAATTAATAAAGATCCTTTTCAGTTTGAATTGTTTCTTGTTTGTTGACCTAATCTGTCGTCGTCTGTAATCGTTGCACTCGCTGTTATAAATGATGCAACTTTCATTCCACCACCTGCCAAAAGTAAAATTTATAAACAAGTCCATGGGAAATCGTTCAATTTAAAAACATTTTGTAACACTACTATTCTATAAAAATTCTTAGAAAGTTGTTTTGAAATTTTAAGCAAACATTTTTAATAACGAGAGAAAATAACCACGTTTAATCTTAGACTGTTCAATCAATGTACATGAACATTTAAGTGGGCACTCTGCTATCGATACTGTCTGGAGTTTCAGAGCGCGCATTGTACCCCTTCCTGCCGATCCCTTATGTGCGCAAACTCTTCTACCGCACAATCTCTCCTAACTTTACCTTGTAAATCGTTTTTTACTCACAAAATTTCTAAATTAAGTCATATAAGGAAAGCAATCAGTTTCTTAAATTGTAAGTAATTTTATTCATTATTTGATAAATACTTTTGCTTACTATATATAGTAGAGAAAGTATTGTTTTGGGGTCAAATTTTTAAATTTAAGATTTGGATATACTTACATGTTTTCAGATCACTGAATCCGAAAATTACTCATCTGTATCATATGAAGTTGATATTCGAAAAAGTTTTTAAAAGTGATCAAGAAGTATCTGTACAGGTACATCCAAATATATTAATTAAAATACATTAGGACTGAGTACTGATTTGCTGATACACTGTTAAAAATGGTTTCTCAAAAATGACAAAAATTGTCTCAAAATAGCTCCGAAACAATATATACAGGGTGGTTATAATTAACCTTTCCCTATAAACAGCATCCTACAGCGCAAACGGGCGAACAGAATGTAACGAAATTCGGTATATAGACTATACACGAGATGCGCTCACGGAATTTCGAAAAAAAAAAGTTTTAGTTCCAAAATGTCCATCAGAGGCGGCTTTTTCGGAAAAACATTAAATTTAGCACAATAAACGACCAAAACGGAATACAAAAACAGTTTTAACAATCCAGAATAGGAATTATGAGTAATAAAATATAACACCAGGAAAAGCTGTCAGTTCTAGGGGAAAAATGTCGAGATTTGAATGCTTACGAAGAAGGGGAAGCTTTATGCAAAACAGGTTTGGGTATAAAACGTTTGCAGGCGTAGTCGTGATTTATGCCGATGTTTCAGGCTGTAATGATGACGGTATCTTTAGTTGAACGTGCGTTATTGGTGAAGCCGTTTTACGAAATCAAGAGGAATGCTTCTACTGAAGTTCGTGAATTTCGTTGTATAAAGAACCTACGGTGTGGGCCAATGTCTACTAAAGGTATCCGGGTCATGATTAAGAAATCTGAAGGGACGGGGAAATCAGGAGTTTAACCTGGAAGAGGAAGTAAACTCGTCACATCGGAACTTGTCGATGCAGTCAAGACAGCTGTTGCCGCACAAAAACAGTTATCAGAGTCTGGGGGCAGTAGCGCACGTGCTGTTTCTCTGCAGACAGGCTATTCTTACAGTGCAGTCCGAAAACTGCTCAGAAACATAACGTACTACTTCCCATACAAGATCCACCATACCCAAGAGCTGCTTGATAGGGACAAGCCACAACATCTCTCATTCGCAGTCAGTTTTCTCAACAGAATGACTGTTGATCTGTCATGGCCTTGGAATATTATGTGGATCGACGAGGCTCATTTCTACCTCAATGGGACAGTCAACACACATAATTGCCGCATTTGGGCTAAGGAAAATTCGCGAATGCACACTGAAATTCCCCTACATTCTCCAAAGGTGACTCTCTGGTGGGGATTCACGGCAACATTTATTCATGGGCCATTCATCTTTGAGGAAATATCTACACGTGGTCCTGTCACATGTTACGCTTCGGGCCGTCGGTACCATGACATGCTGCAGACATTTGTTGTGCCGCAACTACAGCAAAGGTGGGTCTTTACATCGACCATTTTCATGCAGGTTGGTTCGTCACCCCCACATATCCATGAGTTCGTGAATGAGCTATTGCTCCAACACTTCACAAACGAACAAGTTTTTAGTCCCTTCTTTTGTAATCCATGGCCACCACGTTCGCCGAATCTAAATCCGTGCGATTTCTGGTTATGGAGCCACTTTAAAAGTGTAATGTATCAGGGAGGTGCTGCGACGTTTAATGATTTAGAGAACTTCATAACGCTTCATGTGCTAAGCATCACAACTGATCAGTTATGATAAGCTGTTGAACACACTGTCCATCGACTTCAAATTTTGCAGGTGAATGGGGTCACATGGAACACGTTTCCGTACATCTTCCTGGACACGATTAACAACTGCTCTTCTTGTGCAATTTTGTCCTAATCTGTTGTTGTTTCTGCAAACTGAACTGTTTTGTTTTTCTCACACAACGTACTGTTATTTTTTCTTTAACTTTACGTAATATGGTTCGATGACAAGGTGATCAGAAACTAGTCAATAAATGTTAATATTGTTTCTGTATTCCGTTTTGGTCGTTTATTGTGTTAAATTTAATGGTTTTTTTTTTTTTTTTTTTTTTCCGGAAAAGGAGCTCTTTGCTGGACATTTTGGAACTAAATTTTTTATTCGAAATTCTATGAGCGCATCTCGTGTATAGTCTATATACCAATTTTCGTTGTATTCCGTGCTCCTGTTTGCGCTGTAGGATACTGTTTATAGGGGGAGTTGAATTATAATCACCCTGTACTAAAATTTGAAAACCCATATAGTCATTTTTGAGTATATTGACGTGCTCAAAAATGGGGATATTGGGATTCTTAGTGGTCAACCCTATTTTTGAGCATGTCAATCTACTCAAAAAGGAGTTATTGGGATTTTCAGTTTTAAGTATATATTGTTTCGGAGCTCTTTTAAGACAATTATGCTCATTTTTGAGAAGCCATTTTTAACAGTGTAGATATAGTTTAATATCTCTAGATTGCACTAAATACAATGAAATGAAGATATAATTTTTGTAGTTATAAAGGCATGTTTCTGATAGAATAGGGTATAAAAATTATTTACAGCTCATTTACAGGACCACACAAAAGGACTGAGATATATTAAGGATATACATAATATTTGTAGTAAATTTAAATTTGATATTTTGAAAATCAAGTAAGGGTACCACTTTAAATGATCAATCAAGATTGTTTGCTTTTAGGAAGTAGTGTATGCAAAATTCTCTGAATAGTTTAAAACGAACCTTTAATTTAAGAACAGCCAGTATTCGTTTTCAGAATATTGGTACTAAATTCAATCGAAGGTTTAAAGAAAGCAGGCAGCACCCTTTTCAAAGAAATATTTATCAAATAAAACTACTTTAAAAAGTTTTAGCATTTATTTTAAAAGGATGCTCATATACAGTTCTTCTTATCTTATTTCTTTATTTTTAGTCTGCATATTATTCAAATGTTGGGTAAGAGAAAGTTCTGTGATTGACACCTGTTATTTATATCATAATAAATAATGAGTTCTACGCGTAAGATTTACATACTGAAAAAAAAAAGAAATCATAGATTAAAAAAAAAAAAAAAAAAAAAAAAAAAAAAAAAAAAAGAAAGAAAGAAAGAAAGAAAGCATATTATATGAAAAATTTCTTTGAACCTGTAAATATGATTTAATTATTGGGAAATAGAATCGAAGATAAATTGAAAAAAAGAATCTCTGAAAAAAAAAAAAAAAAAAAAAAAAAAAGTTAGATTCTAGCAAAAGTTTAATTTTCCTTTTTCAAGCTTTTATGCACGAAAATGACATGTATTAAACGTTGTCCTATTCAGTAAGCGTCACATTTTAATAGAAAAAGAGTTATGAAGAAACGCAATGATCACAAGAGACAATATATATATATTGTAGACGGACAAATATTTTAGGGGGGAAATGAAATCGTATCGGAAGATCATCTTAATAGAATGAAAATGAAATTTTTAATTCAAAAAGATTTTTATGTGTTAAATTTTTTAATATAATACAATTTACAGATCCGAATGTTTTAAATGAAATATTATTATTACTTTTTTTTTTAAAGGCATGTATTTAAATACAAACAATGAGTGAAAAGAAAAATATTATATTAGTAGAAATAAATGTATTATTAATAATCTTACTTTATGAACAACATGAATATCTTTGTAAATTTATATAAGATTCTTATTGAGAGTATTTTATCTTGAATAAATTTTAAATTTCATTTTAAAAATAAACAAATATCATTGAAACATATATTTTTTCTATATAAATTAGTGTAGTTAAAAAAAAAAAAAAAAAAAGAATAAAATAAGAAATAGATTAACAATTTTAATTGCAACATCTTAATTACTAATAAAACGTAATATACTACAATCATTAATATATTTTTAAAGTTTAATTTTTGTAACATTAATAAAAATCAAACTAAGAAGTCTTAGAACAATTATATATATAACTGATTTTAGATGGAAAAGATAAATTAATCTTATAAAGAGCGAAAAATGTCCAGTCCAGTTATCAAACCTGGAAGAAGAGAACATATAGATATATACTTAAAAAGTTCTTGGAACCATTAGTATAATACACGTTTCCATCACAAAAAAATATAATCAAGGTTGATGATAAAATAGAAAGTGTTAGATCAAAGGAAAGTTATAAGTTATTTCTATTGAAAATTTTTAGCACGTAAAAAACATCTATTAGAAGATGTCATAACCAATAAGCGTCATCTATCTACACTGAAGAGACGCACTGATGCACTAAGATAAGGAGAAGAATTATTGGAGAAAATTTTATAAATTTTGCTTGGAAACAAAGAAATATTTAGAGAAAGGAATTGTAATCGGTTTGCAAGAATAATCTTTTTGTAATGAATACCAAATTTTTATTCTCTGAAGAGATATCTGTTAGTTAAATTGATTATGATAATGATATAATTTACTATATTTAAGAAACCGTGTTATTCAATGAAAAGGCATAGATATCAGATTTAAGCTATATAAATAAAAATAAAATTAGTCTCCTTTTCATTTTTGAAAAAAAAAAAAAGAAGTGCATTTTGTAATAATTTTATATTTTGATAATATAAAACGTTTTTAACCCTACAAGGCTCAATTTTTTTTTTAGTGCGCGACAAAAATATATAGGTTGTAATTAGTGATCAGAAGACAGGGAAACTTATAAAAATAAAAATAAAACCATATTTTACGTAAAAATCAACTTTTTAGCTCAACGTACTGTATGTGGAACATACATAAAAATATCATTTACTACTACGTTTACTATTGTAATAAAAAAAAAAAAAAAAAAAACTTACTTCTGCAAAATACACACTTCGTTATAACACACAGTATTTTTTTTTTCGAGTTAAAACTGTTCAATATCTATTCTTTTGTTTATTTTTTTATTCAAACAAACGACTATCGTATCACTTTCATTCAAATTTCACACGGAGTGCACTATGACAAAAATACAAACGACATCTTTAGGTAAAGATTCGTATGACTACATTGCCAAATGTGAGTAGCTTCTATCCAGATGTCAAGTGATGTCGCTACTAATAGTTTTATAACTATAGGAACGAATAAAGTCGGTATTCCACATATGGAACTGGGTGCTTTGTAGGGTTAAGAGCATTGCACAAAATTGTTATAAAACGAAACGAAAGAGCGAAAAATTTTAAATTATTTTTTTAAGTTACTATTCCCTTTAAAAAATACTGTTTTAGAAAAAAGTAAGTTAGGAATTCAGTATATGGAATATAAATGTTTATTAATTATAAATCATTAACAAGATAAAGAATTTGAAATAAAAGCTACAAACCCATTTATTAAACGCAACATTCTAAAATTAACTTCGAACTTTCAGTATATATATATATTTAAACACCAGCAGGGTTACTCATGTCACTCTCAGCGATATCAATTCAGTTGCTAAGGCAAAACTCAATGATAGAAAACTCAAAATCAAACACCAAATCCCTGAAATCAGTACCAATAGAACTCTCACCAGCACTCTGACAAGCAGAGCCCGATTAAGCTTTGTAGCTAGGGGAAGCTCAGCATCATTTCGGGGCCCCCCTTTCATTTCGGAAAATTTTGTTTTCCTGTTACGTATTGTAATATAAAAATGCTATAGACCAAAAAATAGTGTGTGTTTATTAATATTTTTTTTTTCATACATCTGGGTGGTTTCTACACAGAACATTAAAGTCATACAACTTTTTAATTAAGAACATTCAGATTTTTGAGGTTAAATAATAGATTTTTCCCGAAATAGTGAATATTTTGTCTTGTTTTAGGTAACCTTTCTCAGAAAAAAATTCAACCTCAGTGTGAAAATATGAAACAAAAAATTCAAGACCATGTTTTTAATCCTTATGGGGCCCCCTCTTAACCTTTTGAGAGGGGCTCTTCCGAAATCCTATGGTGAAGCGGGACAGATGCTGTCACAGCCCCTTTCAAAAGGTTAAATTTTAGAGGGGAAGCTTGTGCTTCCTGAGCCTTTTGGATAATCAGGCCCTGTGTGCTGTTGAAGGTGATAAACTCCTAAGTCCTATACTCAATTCCCTGTGTCGTTCTTCCACCTAGCAGTTAAAAATTCTCCATGTTGTTATTAGTAACTTGCTAAAAACCGATTACCTTTAAAGTACCAAAAAGAGGATAACAACCTAGGCCCCCCATTTCTAGTCAATTGGATTTAAACTTAACATCAACATCAACACACCTTACATTATTTTATTTATAAAAAAAATATTAATCGCAAAAGGAAATACAAATCTTATAATGTAAATTTATTATAATTTTTTAACCTTTAACGTCTCTTTATTCTGCAAATTAAACTAGTTGTATTAAAAAATTATTGAGAAACGAGAAAAATTATAATCACCCAAACTAGGCCACCCTTACATTATTTACTTACACCCTTGTCATTAATCCTAACAACAACACACAATTTTTAATTCTAGTGACAAAGCAAAAATAGTTCTGGAAATTAAGTGTAGACTAAATATTTTTTTTTTTCATCTTTTGTCTGACATTAGCGTGTATTGCTCAAAAGAAAACATGATCAAGTATATAGTTACAACAAATAAAGCATGTTATAATAAGAATGTATAAATATGTATGAAATATTCCGGCGAAATATGTTTGAAAAGGTTTTTCACAAGGTTTTTCACGCACGCACACACACATAAATATATATATTCATACTAAACCACTTATCGTAAAATAAAATAAAATTTATATAGTTATAGTGTAAATTTTTTTACAATTTTTTAATGCTTGGCTTCTCTTTATTGTGAAAAGAAATGAAATTGTAATTATAAATTATTCAACTTAAGCACAATATTTAAAAAAAAAAAAAAAGTGTGGTATATGGTTTCTACATGAAAATAAATTTTTTGTTTTTTTGCTTTTCGAAAACATTTTTAAAACTATTACTCAAAAACAAAAAATGTGACTTATTACAAACAATTTCTTCTTTTACATTGAAGATATATGTTTATTTATTTTTGTTTATTTATTTAATTTGCATTTAATTGATTTCTTCTAGCTATATGTTGATTGAAAAAAAAAAAAAATGTATTTTCTGGACTAATAATTCCAAAGGATTTAATTGTGTGTTTCATAAACACCATTCGTTGGGTATTAATTAATTATTGTGTTTTCTTTAAAAATATTCATTTCTAGTTTATTATCTTTATCTTTAGCAATGTACGAAGTTCCAATATGTAATAAGCCTGAATCTCTATGTAAATTAAATTAAACTCTGTGCAATTGTCTGAAATACAAGAAATAAAACAATAAACTGAAGTACTTTTTATTTCTCTTTAATGTTAATTATTTCATTAAGATACTTATGAGAAAAAAATCAAGGAAAATATATATATATATATATATATATAATTTTGAATAGAAAGTGATAAAAAGGTGTAAGAGTTTAAAATAAGTATATATATATATAATTTAGGACAAATATGAACTTTATATTTTAAAAATTGTTATTTATTTTTTGTATTTATTATTCCCATGATTGTAATGGATTGAAATGACATTTAAACGTATAACTTGTACACCTTTTATGAAATGTTTTGTGTATATTTAAATCTTTAAATAATTGTTAAATTTAAATATTACCTTTTAAAGCATTTATGTCAAAGTTATTATTTACGTTACATTATGCATACAATTTACTGTCGAGACAAACTACTCTTATTATTACTTTAAATGCATTTTAATTACAAAAACTCTCGCTGTATTTCTACTGGTTTAATATACATTTGTGAGAAAGCGTCAGTAATCTCACTTACTAACATTTCTCTTATGCCAGCATACAAACACAATTAACTTTGTTTAATTGTGTCTCATTTATCAACAGCTCTCAGCTTTATGGTGATCTAAAAAATGTATTCGTTTCTTAAACTATAGTTTAAAATAGACTAAATATATAAGAAAACACTCTAATTTATTTTTTCGACCTTTTTTCTAAAATAATTTGTTGCAAGATAGAAACAAATAAATAATAATAATAACACCAATATTTATTTTTTATAAACATTTTAACAGAAACAAGTACGGATAATTACTGTTTCTAATTTTAATTAGTGGTCTCAAAAAATACAAAGAATTCAAGAAAATAATTAAATTAGTGAAAGTGTAATATCGCTTATCACCGTATTACATTCAGAAGGGCATTAATATAAAAAAATCTGGAGTGACTCCACTCGACTTTCCGAACATTGAGTAATTAACAGTTTTGTAGATAAAGTAAAGAAAGAGGAGTTGTTAAGCAAACAAAAGAGGGAAAACCAAAATAGAGTAATTGAGTATTTTTCTCCATATATTACACGACGTTTTATTGAACGCTACTGAACTTTGAGCCCATAGATCCTAACGATAAAGAATTTTTCGTTGTGTCCCTGTAAAAACCTATAAATGCTAGATTCAACAAAATGATTATAGTTAGTGATACAGTGATTCATAATATTCATATAAATTTTCAGCTCAATTGAATAAGGCGTTTAGATGCTATCGCACTTTAAAAAATTTGGTCCCATAGGCCATAATGATAAAGAATTTTTCTTTGTGTCCCTGTAAAAAAACTATAAGTGCCAGATTCACCAAAATCAATAGGGTTCGTACTATGGTGACTTACAATATACGTACCAACTTTCAGCTTATCCGAACAAAGCGTTTAGACGCTAGCGTGTTCACTCACACACATACATACACACATACATACACACATACATACACACACACATACATACATCATCGCAAAAGTAGCGAAAACGGACTCATTGGACCTCAAAACGTGTAGAAACATCAAAATCTCAAATTCGGATTTTTGACATGATTACAATTCTTTCCTCACTATAGTGTTCGGAAAGTAAAAATCCATGCTAACAGATACTTTGGCTAGCAACTGCAATAGAATTCATAAAGTAACAACAACTACAAAAAAAAAAGAAAAAAAAAAAAGGAATGTGCTGTTTTAGATTATGTTTGGGAATGTTTATTCTCAACGAAACTTAAAATTGCGAATTTGATTAAAGGTATGAATTTTACAAATTTAAGCTAATAGGGGAGAGTGGGTTACATTGGACCAATTTTCGAAATTTAGGTGTTTACTCACACAGTGATAATTTCTCGCTATTGAAAATATGTGTGCGTACTACCTATATATTGGGTTTTATATGGCACTCAATCAAAAGCAATAATTATGTTTACTTTTTTTACATAATTTTTTTTAGTAGCAACTGACAAAATGGACCATTGTACCCCGACCCCTGGGTACAATGGTCCATGACACGGGGTACTATGGACCACCGGTCATATTAAAAAAGCATACTAATATAGTAAGTTTTTAATAGTATAACATTGTACCAAGACCGTGGGGTACAATGGTCTATGACATGGGGTACTATGAACTACAGGTCAAATTTAAAAAGCATACTAATGTAGAATGTCTTTTAATAGTATAAAATGTAGAATATATTATATTTGTTTATTTATGTCTTCCATTCATACAAATAATGTAAATTAATGAACAATAAAATTAGAAAATTATACTCTAAACAATTTTTGTGTCACGGAAAATCTGCCGATTTCTTGTGAAGTTGTAGGGTCTAGAAAACGCATCATTACGATAGCTTGAAAATTTACAAGAGATATAGCAACACTTTTAGGAAAAAATGCAGAGATCTTAAGTAAATTTTCATTGCATGAATCTCATAAAAAACAGATTCTTTATCTTTTATTTCTGTAAGTAAACCAACAAAATGCAAATCCGTCGTTTTCGTCAAATTTATTTGCATTATTATTTTTTAATTGCATTATTTAATTCAGTTTGTTACAGCTGTATGATACTTGTAAAAATATAAGAAGTAACTGAATGGTTATTAAAAATAAATAAGAAGAAACCTCATAGTAAATTGCTTTCTTATTCATCTTTGAAGACATAATAGATCTAATTAAGGTAAACTCTGAAATTTTTATATATAGTTTATGGCTAACACTTCAAAATTGCAGATTTCGTAAATCAGTGTATTATGACAAAGAACTGGGGTAAATATACCATGGTCTATTGTACCACGTTTCTTAGTGGTCCATTGTACCCCGTCTGGAACCCTGACAGTAAATGAATAAAAAAAATAAAAATCCTCTTTAAATATATTTTAATGAGATTAAATATAATAATAGATGACCTTAGCTCTTTATTGTGCTAAGGTCATCTATTATTATATTTAATCTCATTAAAATATATTTAAAGAGGATTTTTATTTTTTTTTGCGGCCTCGCCACATGCGGCCTCGCTTTGTCATGGAGGAGGAGTGCAACCTTACGATTGACCAATGCTGGCTCTTTATGCATCAGTGCCTGATGCACACGTTCCAACTGCTGCGAGTACAGACCTGCCGTGATGGTTTGGCCCACTGGCAGGCTCATAGTACATCACTTGGTGACTAGTCTACCTGGGTATCTATTCTCCGATTCGACTGCCATAGCGACCGTCCTTAAACAACGAAAGTCGTCAAATCAAAAGTCGGAATGTGACGTCACGTGATCAAATTAACGACTGCCACAGACGGAATTGAGGTATAGTCTGGTCGGAGAATAGATGCCCAGATGCAGAACATGACCTTCCGTGGAAGGAGAAAAGGTCTCGCAGTGTGAGGCACGGGGTCCCGTGGTGAGAACCAATGTCTGGAACGCTTGAATGTGTCATACTGGACCCACTTTTCATCGCTCGTGAGCACTCGAACAAATATGGATGCAGATGCATTACGGTGCCGAGTAAGCAATGACAAACAGTCAGCGACACGCTTTTGTTTGCTTGCATTGGCAAGTGAGTGGGGTACCGACTTGCGCATCTTGTATGCCTTTCCTATGTGGTACAAATCGAGTCTGATCGTTTCCTCAGATACCTGGAAGTGTTCAGCAAGCTCACCACATGTTTGGCTACTGTCACTCTCTATGGCTGCTCTCAGGGCCTCATCGCCCAGCGCTTGTGTCCGACCGCTGGGTGGTGCATCAATAAGAAACATATCCCCTGACCTGAACTTCTGAACCAGTGCCTAGCGGTTCGTTAGTTAACAGTATCATCCACAATGGTATGGAAAATTTGGCGACTTGATACTGCTGCTGACAGGCCCACTCTAAAATCATACAGCAAACAATTCCGAACGAGCGCCTTTGACACGTGCATTTCAATCAGTCACTTTGTATTTTATGTTTGAAGTATCGATGCAACGCGCATTTATACTCTTGGTCAATGTCCGGACTCCCATCCTAACCACTTCATTGCCAGATTTGGTGATTATTTTCATGTCGGGGTTCATTCTTCCAACGTCATATCAGAAACAGCAAGAACCTTTTTTGTGACCTTATATATAAAAGGAAGTGTCTGTGTGTGTGTATCTCCCTGTCTGCGCTCTAGTGCTCACACTACTGAACGAAAAGCTACAAAACTTGGCAGATGAATACCCGAGATCCTGTAGGTGTGCACCTGATCGAGTTTTATTCGAATTTGATTATTTTTAATTATTTTTTTTTTCGATTTTCAATAATCGATTCTATGTTTCATTTTTATAAATTTTAATTTTTCGTTCCAATCGCCTGCGTATCTTAGCAACGGCTATTACGCTGTATATTTTTCATTTATTTGAAGACGAAATCTTTTATTATTATTATTGTTATTATTATATTTATTGAAAATTAAATGGTAATACAGTAAAAAAAGACATATATATACTAAATTTAAAAACTTATTTAGGAAAATTACGTTTATGTATAATTTTTATAGCATAACAATTTTTTATTTTTCTTTTTTCTAAATAATCCTTTGATTTTTTTTTTTTTTTTTTTTTTTTAATTGTAGCATTTATCGGGGAAATTTTTTAAAATTTATATAGAAAGGATTAAACTGATTAAAATTAAGGTTTAATTAAAATTTATTTGTGTTTATTTATCTATTTCTTTCCAAAAAATCTACTTTTTATTCTATTTATTATATCGGTTGGAATCATATGGTAATAGAGTGTTAGGAGCGAGGGCTACAAAATATGTAGTTCAAAAACTAAAATATTTAAAAATGCTGAAATACAGTCATTTTTAAAATCGTAGTTTTTAAATACTAGCAGATCCACCTGTCATCAGTATATACTCAAAATGTTCCAGGGAAAGACCTTTCTGCAGGCAGTGGGAACGTGAATCCGATGTAGTGCGGGCGGAAAAAAGCGCTGCCGTAGGCAGTAGGTACTGGAAGCCAGGTTTAGAGCAATTTCAATCTAGGTTATATATATATATATATATATATATATATATATATATATAATGTGTTATAAAAATAAATAGGGATTGAATTCTTTTGAAAATTCATTTAAATATAGGCACCAGCAAAGCTGGTGTAGCCTGCTAGTTATAAATAAAGCAGAAACTTTTAAATATCTTTGAGTATTTATATATCAAAACCTAAAGAGGAATAGTCATATTCAATTTCTTTGAAATAAACTTCTTTATCATTTAATTGCTTTCTTTCATTTACGCAGCTATACTAGCAAAGATCTTTTAAAAAACTTATATTATGCATGGCTTTTATTATGCAAAAAAAAAAAAAAAAAAAGTAATAATAATAAATAAATAAAGTACGCACATTACCAGAATAAATTTTTAAAACACACGCAGTAGTTACTTTGGGTCGAATAGTGAAGTATGTACCACTTTTCTATGCACAGAAGCAGCAGACTTAAATATATGCTGCGTCTACTGTGCTAATATATATATATATATATATAATTTAGAAAATATGGTGAAACTTGAAGACAAGTGGGCGTGTATAACAAGAAAAAACGTTAAAAAAAGTAACGAATTATAGTAACGATGAACAATTGTAAAAACAACACTACATGCGAAAAACACCCTTCCGCTTCCTCTACAGTGGGTGGGAGCAGCAGAACAGACAATAAATTAAATTAAAAGAGGCCTAACAGGTTTCGGAAACATGGCGAAACTAGCATACTCCCAACAAAATCAAGAATAAATTACTGGCAAATTATATATAACAATCTTCATGTAAATTAGATATAACAAAATTGGTGCTTCATAAAAGTAACATAACTAAATTAATATAATAATCCAAAAACTACAATACAAAAACTACTACTATGTTTTTCGCATGTAGTGTTGTTTTTTACAATTGTTCATCGTTACTATAATTCGTTACTTTTTTTAACGTTTTTTCTTGTTATACACGCCCACTTGTCTTCAAGTTTCTCCATATTTTCTAAATTTTATATTTTTATATAATTTTTAGTGCTGCCTTTGGCGCCTTTTTTATACAAATACACTTTTATGAATAAGTAATTAATATATATATATATATATATATATATATATATATATATATATATATATATATATATATATATATATATATATACATATATATATATATTACATATATATATATATGTGTGTGATGATATATATACTTATTAGAATGTAGACGGGAGTTATTTAAATTTAAAAAAAGAAAAAACTTTCTTTAATTAGGATTTTTTTTTTTTTTTACATCAGATATGTGAAGAAACATAGTAGTAATTATCAATTGCAGAGAAATATTTATTGGTATAATTCCAAACACTTTTACCGTTATTGATAAAACGATTAAATCATAAGCTTATAATCTTAAACTATTATTTAAACCCTTTATAATGATTTTGTTCGAAAATTTCTATTATTCAGTACCCAAAATTATGAACTGAAAATGTATTATAATATAATATTTCATTTCTTAACAAATGGTATAATTTCAAATCCTTTCTAATTGCGATTAATGTTAACGACTATTTCGCCAGTTTCATTTAAAACTGTTAAGCTGAAATGATTTGTACCGGTTTACGCTCCATGGTAACTCAGAGAATTTGCAAAACACAATTAAGAGAGGAGTGTTACTTGAAATTAAATCTCATTTATCATTACTCTGTATTGAGTAGGTCAACACGTAATGTAGATAGATATGATGTTAAAGATGCATAAACTCGTGTTAAGTCGACGGTATTTAGAGAATTTATGAATATATATATATATATATATATATATATATATATATATATATATATATATATATAGGCACTTACGTTCATAAGCAAACAAGATTTAATTGCAATGCACATTTTAAACATTTTCGTAGTTTATTTCTATTTGTTTGAATAAAATAATTTATATTATTTAATAAGGATTAAGTTGAAATTAAACTCATAATTTAACTAAAATGCAATCTCTCTTATCAACAAAATTCTTTCACAAAAAGAATTATCTAACGCAAACAAAAAACTTTTAATGATCTTGTTTAGATCTATAAGCATTGGAAGATCATGCCAGTTGAAATTGGATAGTTATTAAATTTCAAACTTTAAAACTAAAATCTTGTCTTTTATTGTAAATTCCTGGTGTTAACCTTTTTCATATCGTTTAATAATTATATATATATATATATTCTTACGGTTTAAAATAAGATCAGAGGGAAACGTTTCGCTTGCATATTTTTCAAAATCTTGCACATTTTTCAAAATCTTATTTTTCAAAATATTTTTCAATCAGTTTGAAAAATAAAGTCACCAATGTACCTAATAAAGATAACGTTATTAAATTTTCCTTTTTAAACATGAAGAAACAGGTTTGCAAAGTCGCTAGAGTAACTCGTTTCCATCGGTATTACTTTGATTTGCAAAAGGTATTCCCTACCATTAAAAATAATATTTTCAAAAATATAAAACATTACAAGGTTAATCTTTTTTTTTTTTTCTCAACCAAAAATTTGGGGAAACTTCTCGTAAATATTTTCGAATATTTCTCGAATCAAACCATTCGGCTTATTGTTTCAAGTCGCTTTTATTTTATTAATTTGAGTAAACATAATATTTTTCATTACGTTAAAACTATACATGAAAATCAGTTCGTTAAATTGCAAACTTTAAAATCAAAACCCTGTCTTAATAGTGAATTCTTATTAACCATGCGGTTTAGTTCTAGAAATGTTTGAAAATATTTAAGACTATCAAACCTGTGCGAGTTATTCGCACTTTAATTCCTTCCTTATTTACATTTAAAATTTCAGACACATAAATGTTATACCAACTTCACCACCTAATCAAAATTTTAATTTATCAGAAGCCAAATTATTATTAAAACCAAATTAATATTGTACAACAGTGAAACCAAAATCATTCAAAGGAAGGTCTCCAAATTAATTTCCTGGTTCCGGCCCCATTTTAAAACTTCCACAGGCAGTACAACTTTAATATAAGACTCCCACGACGCCTTTTAAATTTTTGTCACCATGTTGGCGATGACTTTTTATTAATTTTGGTATATTTTTTGTTAAATAAATAAATAAATAAAATAAAATAATTCCTATTTGATTATATTTTTTATGATTGTATTTTTTAGTTAATTTATGACACAAAAGTTCATATTTTGTATATATCTTTAAAGTATTGCTAGGTTTAAAATGACGCTTGCAAAGATTCTGAAGAAAAAAATTTTGAAAATATATTTTTCTGCAAAATAATCTCATCAGACAAATGTCGTCATTTTTTCTTATTAGTTAATTATGCTAAGTCCGCGTGCTTAAATATTGTCTATGTATAAGTATTATTTTTATCCTCGCGTATTTTATTAATCGTATCGTTTCGAGAAAAAATAATTGAAACTGGTCCACGTTAGAGAAATATTATGTAGATAGTTTTTCCTAGGATATTGATTGCGAAAAGAAATGTTGGATTAACCATATAAATATTGTATTTTTAAAAATGTTTTGATTAAATTCTATGGAATACATTTTACAAATTAGAGGATTCCCAATAGGAACAATTTACTCTACTGCCTTTGCAAATCTGTTTTCTTATGTTTACGAAAAAACTTTTAACAACGTTTTAGATACATTACTGACATTACTGTTATTAACTCCGAAGATTTTGAAAAATATTCAAGTGAAACTTATCCCACTAATCTTATTTAAAACCAAACGGATACCGATAAATAATTATTTTCAGGACTTAAAAAAAAAAAAAAAAGATAGGGAGAGAGAGAAAAAAATGATTAATAGAAATTTACGAAAAAAGACAAGACTTTAGATTTAAAGTTTGCAATTTAACGAACTGGTTTTCATGTGTTAGTTTTCATTTACTGAAGAGTAATGTGCTTATGTAAATCAATAGAATAAAAGCGATTTGCAACAATGAAAAAGATTTGCATTTGACTCTTGAGAATCTTAAAAATAGTTTAATCGTCAACTGTTACTTATCATTCCTACTATGTAAACATATTAATTTGCGAGAACAAAATTTAGTTTAAAGCTTGTTTTCTACTACCTTTCGGACGAGATTGAAACTCTGGTAAGTGATCGTAGCAGCTGAAGATGGTTTACTCTTCTAGGTGGGAGATTTTTCCTCTTTTATTGACTTAGATTTCTTCGAAAACTGTTTTGATATAAATTACCTTATTGCTTCGCATTATAATTTTGAATATTCCATTAGGGATACAAAAGATGTATAATAACACGAAAATTGGGTGATTTTATTTCTGTAGAAATAGCTGAGAGATATATTTTGGAAACCATTTTTAGAGTACATTTTTGTGACTCTTTCTGAATAAAGTAACAATATATTTTTTTGGTTTAAAGTAGTGTTCATTTTGTTTTCTTTTTACATTTTAAATTATTAAATTTCTTTAAAAGTAAATCCAATAAAACAGGAAAGTTATAAATGCAGGGCGTTCGAAAAATCTTGACTTTGATTTTAAATGATTAAGTATTTTCTTATATAAATAAAACAATTTACAATCTTGTTAGTAAAAAAGTATAGAATTTTAAAATGTCTACTGAAAAATTCAAGTGACACACACACAAATATATGTATATATATATATATATATATATATATATATATATATATATATATATATATATGTGTGTGTGTGTGTGTGTGTGTGTGTGTGTGTGTGTATATATATATACTAAATATAATTATTTTACAGCGACTATTCATATATATATATATATATATGTATATATATCAAGCAAATAAAATGCATTTAATACATACATATACATAAATAAATTTCAACATTATATCACAACTGTTTTAGGCATAAAAAAAAGGGTGCAAAAATATATAATTAGCAGCGAATGAAATAATTTCCAACAAGTTATATTCTTATAGTGCGCTTTGCTTTCGTATATATACTTTCACATTAATCTAAAATCGAAACATAATTATTGTAATTTTACTAAACTTCTAATTACTGTAATTTTTAAGATCATATAAATAAAATAATTTTAAATAGGCAACTCTTAGTGTATAACTTTATTGCTTCTGAAGAATACTTGATGTATAATTTTTTTTTTAAATTTTAATAATATACTTGGATTGATTTTTTTGAAGCATGTTGTTAGGCTAATGAAAGACATTCAGATGAAATACAAAAGAGTTCTTCATAAATTAGTGAAACAAAATATATATGTATGGATACAGCAATTCTTAGTTTAATCAATTTTACTACTATAGACTTTAACAGTTCTTAAAATAGAGTACTTCGTAGACACTTTCATATTATTTATTAAAAACGTATTAACAATATAACGCAAATTATACTGAAAACAGCACAAAAGAGTGCTTTAAAAATTAATGAAAAAGTATAAGTATTAAAAATATAAGATGATATATTTATACGATATTTCTTATTTTAATCAACCACTTTGCATCTTTTACATTTCTTAAAATGCATTATTTCGAGATTTATTTTTATGAATAAATAAAATCTTTCTATTAATTAAATGTTCAGTTTGATTATAGTGCACTCGTTCTAAAAGTTCTTCAAAAGCATAATTAGTGGTCTGTGAAAACTCTGAAAAGCCAAGAAAGTGGAAAAGTAGTGAAACCGAAAATTTGTCGTTCACAGTCTTTTCAAGTAGCTATTTGTAACTTAATTAAATTTTCATTACGTTTGATTCATGCACTTTTCATTAATGGTATTAAAAGTAATGTAAATTAAAATTTTATAGTCGATAGAAAGTCCTTGAGTTTCCAACTGAATTGGGAATTGTGTGATTACAATGTGTTCCAAAAAATCTAATAGAATAAGTAAAGAGCTCTTTTCCCTGTTTCTTTATTTTACATTAAAGAAATAAGATTTCATTTTCAATATCCATTATATATATTTCATTATTTAATTTTATATATCTATAAAAGAACTATTCATTATTCATTCTATGTTAGGTTTCACATTAATTTTAATGAAATGATACCATACAAAACAAATTAATTCGTGAACGAAATTAAGAAAGAAATATTCTGTAATTTGAATTTCTCTTATTTATATTTTATAAATTTAGGAGAAATTTGAAATGCTTCTATTTTATGTTAAACTATACTGATAATATATACATATAATTCGTCTGCAAAAACCAATAAAAAATAGCTTAGTTTAAAAATAAATCATGAAATGCAAAATAATGCCTGAGCGATAATATAAATTTTCCTTCAACACACCGCCCACCAGCGGCCGAGCGGTTCTGCGCTCAAAGCTGGTAGATGGGAGGTGCCGGGTTCGATCCCAGGTCGCGCTCATCGACCTAGCCGTTCGGAGTTTTCCGTGGTTTCCTCCGAAACTCGCGTAAATACGGGCTAGGACCCCTTAGAAAGACCCCCACGGAGGGCATTCCCCCTATAGGCCTAGGACACATAAGGAGTCAATCGGCCTTAATCCTCCAACCAACCTTCAACACACCTCGTACAAAAGAATCTACTTTCAACAATAAACTAAATGGCTTTTCTCACTCTCTTTTTTTTTTCTTTTGTTTAAGGAAGAAAGGATGATCCAGTATGAGAAAAATATTATTTTTTTAGAGACTCTTCTACACTAAAAAAAAAGAATGTTGCATTAAATCTTTCAAGTTCAGTGCAACGTCAATTTGTCACTGCTTCTACCACTTTTCTTACATTTTTTTTCCTTTTACATATATTAGAAAAGAACCACAATTATTAGTGAATAGTTTAATAAAAAATTATATTTATTATATAGATAAATAGCATGTTATTATTATTATTATTATTATTATTATTTAAGTTATATAATCAACGATTTTTATTATAGCTAAAAAGAGGGAAAATAGCAAGAAAAGCAGAAAAGGTAAAATAGACTTTAATTATGAAATACAGAAGTAACAGACGAGAGCAAACTTTAAGGTTTGAATATAAATTATAACTTGTTGCTAATAAAACAAACTTCGTTCAATTCCTTTCATATGGTTCAATTACTATATATTTTTTTAATGTATAACAGAAATGGTCTGCCCTTCAGAAACGGCAAGCAAAATGTTTGAGAGGTATAAGTGGACGTCATACATCAATCTTAACTTAAGTATCTTAAGTAGTAAGTAAGAAATAGCACGAGACTCAAATTGAAATATAAATAAAGTTTTATTTATATTTTGTCAGGGAGGGTACTTGGGCCAAACTCAATATCAAATTTTCAATAGCTTAAGAAAATAACTTAGATAAATGAAGAAAAGATCTCAGCAGCTGCAGATCTTATAATAGGCTAAGGGCTTCTCTTGATGAACCACAACACTTTTCAAACTGGACTAAAATGGTAGGATTTCCTATTTCCACAAAACTCTCCACTATAATTCAACTCCTTTCAAAACTAAGGCTGTGTCGATTATTCGATTAATCGGTTCGGTTCATCGATCAATGTTTAGTCATGTTCAATATTTTTAATCGAGTTAATCGGTTTAATTAAATCGATTAAAAATTATCAAATTCCGATTAAAATTTTTGAACTACGAATTAAAATAAAAATGCTATTCCGCTTAAAAAAAAAAAAAAAAAAAAAAAAAAAATCACATACATTCTTAGAAACTTCCATCAAATAATAAAAAAGCAAAAAAGTAAATAAATAAGTAAAAATAAAACATTTCAAAAGAAATTGTTAAAAAAAAAAAATGTCAGATTTATGAATAAATTATTATTATAGAGAATTTAATTTTCAGAATATAAAAGTAATGATAAATATAAGTTATTTCTCAGCTGTATTTACGAATAAAGATCCTGAAAAAATACTATTTTTTCAGACTCGTTAATGCCCGAATTAATTTTGCAAAATATTATTAGCTGATTTTTTCACTTCTAATTAAATATAGACAACTGACTGCTTAAACAAGTCTTCTGATAGTTTTAAATTTAAAGCCTATCTCCATTTACTGTCGTTTAGTGTTCTAGCTAGAAAACTTCGAGATAGGAAAACTTTGAGATAACAGATTAATTTCTTATTATATGTTGACAAAGATCTCGAAAGTAAAGTATTATAATATATATCATTATTCAACTTGATTCAAATTAGTATAGCTGCGCAAAAAGCAAACGTATGTGCAACGAATGAAAAATCATAAAATGTCTATCCAAATTATGAAATAATAATTAAGAGTAAGGACATAAAACTTTCAGGGATTATTTAGAGTGACGCTATAAACTGTCACTAAACAGCAGAAATCATTTCTAGAAACCAATATATATATATATATGTTTACGTAACATTTTATTAGCTGTCCTCAACTAAAGACACTGGGCGCTAAAGTCTTAAGGTAGAACCTCAATAAAAAAAAATATTCTTTGTCGAAATTTTTAACAGATCATTAAACTACAAAATGGATGAACTATATATGTATCAAAAGAGATATATATCCTCTAAAATTACCTTAATAAAGCTTTAGTATCACCATGTACCAAAATCTCATTTTAAATTTAAAAATAAATAAATTAAGAAAATAAATAAAATAAGTAAAATAAGAAAATTATCTGATACTATTTTAAAAATATACCTTTCTGTATATGATTTATGAATAGAAATAACAAAATCATTAAGAATAAAGTGCTTTTATACAATTTATTTTTAGTATTACACAACAAACAACAATTTTTACTTTAAAATAAAAATTTAACAAAATTTCATAAAAACAAACACTTAAAAATTGAATAGGCACTGTTTATATAATTAAAACTATAAATTTATCTTCGTATTATCTTCTGAATTTTATATTACTTCATGCTCTTATATTTTCAGTATTATACAAAATAATAATAATAATAATAATAATAATAATAAATAATAATAATAATAATAATAATGAACCGTATCAATTTATGTGTGGTTATTTTAAAATTAAATTTTTAATTATATTTTGGGCCATTTATTTGAAAATAATGTTTGTTGTTTGTTATGCGGTATTAGAAATAAATTGTAGAAGAAACACTTTATTCATTATAAATTTTAATTTTGTTATTTATTAAATCTTACAAATTGCTGCGAAGTATTTTAAATTACAGTGAACACGAACTTAAGACTTTCAGCTACCCACTTGTTAAAAATCCATTTTATGTAATAAGTACAAACTTTGGATAAGCACCATAAAATGCAAGAATTCGCAAAAATTGTTTCGGGTCGAAAGAAGACACGACTTTTCATCAGGCGAACAAAGCAGGCACGAGTGCTGCAAACAAAGCTTTTAAACGCCAGTTCTGTACTGCTTTTTTACCACTTTATATGCTCATTTTAAAGAATAATTTTATTTTATTTTTTATTAACACGAGTGTGTTAGTGGTATATAATACTTTTTCAGAACTAGAAACATTCCGTTTTCAATTTTATTCACTCATAAAACACTGAAGAAAAAAAAAAAAGTACAATAGATATTGAAAATTTCACTGTTTATTTTTAACAAAAAGCTATTCTAAATTTAAAGAGATTTTGGATAGACATGGTGAGAAATTCACAGATTTTTTTTTTCTGTGTAAATACAGAATATCTGTAACGAGTTTGAGATCTGTAACGATATAGTAAAACATGCGAAAACAAAACTGATTTTTAGAGTTGAAATAATATATATAAATATAAATATATATATATATATATATTAAATTTTAACATTTTTTTCATATACAAGACCAATAATGATATATTCCTCCATTTTCCTATTATATTCTCTATTCATCACCTTTATTTATTTGTTTATCTAATAAATTTTTTAAACCTAATCATATAGAAACTGTTTAAAATATCTAATTAAAAAATAAATCTAACATTGAAAATAATTAATAAGTTTTTAAAAAAATGATTGGTCAAGTGAAAATAAATTTTGAATTGAAACGGCACTTTGGCACGCACACTAAAATCGACAAAATCCGTTTACAGTAATCATGAAATTCATGAACTCAAATTGGCTTCGAAAAGAACAAAATCAGTCAAAATAAAAATTTCTGCAGTTAGAGAGAGAAAGAGGAAAGAAAAACTATTGCATTTCCAGTGACTTAAAATTGCGTTCGTACACGGCACTATTTTGAGAAACTAAGTTAACATAGATGATTTCTTTCTTCGTGACTGAAGAACTCATTTTGACATTGTATATATTTGAAATCTCAGTTGTCTATATTCTTTTACTTTTTTTTTTTTTTTTTTTTTTTTTTTTTTTTGCCTTAGCTGCGATTTGCCGGTTTTATTTATTATATCATTCAAAGAAAATGAAATGTAATCTAAGTTAGTGTAAGGAAATTTAGAGATATATTATTGTTATTAATATGACAACTGTAATTTCATATAAAGGCAAGTAACAATAAAATGCCCGAAAATATTAGAGTTGGATAAAATTGTTTTAAGGGAATGGTGGAAGTTATATATATATATATATATATCTTAATTATTATTCAATTAGATTTATAAAATTTTCTATATGTATCCATTGAAACATATAGAAATATCGAATGCATATATATACAACATGTATATATATATATATATATATACACTACTGGCCATTAAAATTGCTACACCAAGAAGGAATGATAAGTACGGAATGAAATTTGTTGGAGACATACATTATAGTAAGAAGAACAATTGATTAAAATTTCAGGAAATTTCGAGTTATGTGTACTGAGAAAACAGTACATAAAGCAGCGACCTCTGTGAGCAATAATAGCACTTATTTGCCTAAGCATTGAATCGAACAGCGGTTGGATAACAGGTATGGATAGTGCACTTCATGATGTTTTAACACGATGCCATAATTCATCGATCGAAGTTACTGGGTAGTGGTGGGGGACCAGTCGCTTTTCAAAGATTAAACAGTCATTTTCATTGGTGCGAGATCAGGAGAACGCGCTTGCCAGAGCAACAGTCGGTAACATTCTGTATCAAAGAAGGTCCGAACAATACAAAAAACTTTCGGTCGTGCATTATCTTGCTTAATTTTTTCGCTATGGAGGCCTCGAATACAGGGCAGAGGGGCGGGCCTGGAAAAAATATATAAATTAAAAAACATATATATATAAATGCCTGTAATTTTCTCATTACTATTTTTTCTGCTGAAAATGACTTTACGTAGATTGTTTTTCTTTATATGTCCGAAGTATTTTATGTTCAGCAGACATACTTTTGATTCTATCATTTTTAGTCATATTTATTTATATAAAAATCAGATTAATTATCTTAAATGAATTAAATATCTCGACTGTTATTATTCTATTATTTTTTACTATCAGAATTATACTATAAAAAAAAGAATAGAAAAGAAAGAAACCCTTTTTTAATCATACTGATTTTACCTACATTGCGCAACTACCGTAGATACTGAAATAATTGTAATTAATCAAAAAAATATCGATTTTTCACCTGATTTTTGACCTAAAGTGGTTTTTGGCAACTTGCTAGTATGTATGTACATACGTATGAGAGTATGTATATTATGTGAATGAGGATCTCCTGATTATCATATTTCCGAAAAGAATAAAAATAGAGCAACGAAACTTCAGAATTGAGACAAGTCTATTATAAGGATGTGTTTTTAATTTTATTGAAAACTGAAAAATCGGAATTGGGACACTTGAAACCGTAAGTAAGATCTTAAACCCATTAAAAAAAAAAAAAAAAAAAAAAAAAAAAATCTAACGATCTTGTTCAAAAATGCTATTTAAACACCCTCTTAATTGTTATTTCATATGTTTTAGTTTTTGTTAGTTCAAAAACATTGAGAGGAGTCCTGTATAATAATTTCAATTTTAGATCCCGCAAATGTATTCCTTTAAAAACAGCTTTACTTTTTTTTTTCTTTCACACTCGTCATATTAAATTCATTTTAAACATACATTCGTATGCAATTGTTAATTTTCGGTGAAAGAAATGAATTTGCCCAGATTTGGTGAAAATCGGAAGCGTATCCAAAAGACCATATCGCAGAAACAGCTCTAACAATTTTTCTTCAAATTTGTTACATAAAACTGTTTTTAGATGTCCTTTCACACGTATTATTTGGTTACTGCAGGAAATCTTGATTATGTAGATAAGTTTTAAATCTCATAAAATGTGGGTTTCAAAAACCGCTCTATCGGTTTTTAAAACTAGTTACGTAAATTCCGTTTTTTATGTATTTACGACGTATGCATTAGTTTTCTATTACGAAAAATTCATTAAGTGTCGTATTTGTTAAGTCAACGTATTATTTTCAACGTATTATTTTCTAAAAAAATTATAGAATATACAATACTGATAATGGAAGTCATAGTGGGTGTTACACACCAGGTTTTATTTTCTCTGCAATGTTCTTTCACCATACTAATATGATTTCCAGTACAAAAAACAAAGAAAAGAAAATATAATATAAAATATAGCATTAAGAATTACTGATAAAGAAATACTATTAGATCAAACAAAAATTTTAGCTATCCTTATTGAAACTTCTTTTCGCGAAAAGAACATCTATTAAAATATGTCACAGCAATAAGCGTCACTTCTTCTTACCAAAATAAATAAACAAGTAAATAAATCTTGAAGAAAAGCGATAATGCGCTATGATAGAAAGAGGAATTATTAGCGAAACTTAATAAATTTGGCTTGGGAAGTAATAAAATATTTGAAAACCAAAAATGTAATTGGATCGAAAGGGTAATCTTTTTGTAATTAAATCACCATTTTTATTTTTCTACCGAAGAGATTTTTATGAGTAGAAAATATTGTGATATTATATATGACTAGCAGGCAACGCCCGCTTCGCTGATCCCTATTTTTAAATAAATCACTATAATTACTGAATTCTCAAACTTGCATTAATTTTTATCACGTGAAAAAAAAAAAAAAGAGAGAAACAAAATCTGATTAGAAAAAATTTTGCAACGGATTCTCACTGCCTTCGGAAAAAATTCCCAAAATGCTCTAACTCTCATTTTTATTATTTTCTCCCATTCGCCCCCCCTCCCGTCTATCCTAATAATTTTACAAATTCGAAAATATCCGCAATCGATTTGTAAGTATCAAAACCTCTATGCACCAGTTTTGAACGATCTATCTCTATTTTCATTTTTTTGCCCTTCCACTCAGGCCCCTCCCCGCCCCTCCCAATAATTTTAAGAATGCAAAAATATCCGCAATCGATTTGTAGGTATCGAAAACCTCTATGTACCAATTTTCAATGATCTAACTCTATTTTTTTTGCCCTTCCGCCCCCCCCCCTTCCCAGCTCTCCTAATAACTTTACACTTTTGAAAATATCCCTATTCGACATGCAGGCCTCTAAAACCTATCTGTACCAATTTTGAACGGCCTAACTGTATTTCTATTTGTTTTTGCCCATAGCCCTTAATTGGTTATGACAAAGACACTTTGTTGGTTATGAAAAAAGCACTTAATTGGTTATATTAGGACAAAAGCACTTAATTAGTTATGCTGAGGAGTAGATAGCGTAGCTACTGTAGATGGGTAGAACTTGCAAAGGTTCCGGAAAGGATTGGTTGTATCCCGCCTTTTGTAGATTTGAAGATATCGGTGGAAATGGAGGTGAGAAAAAGTGCATCCATGTCTGTTTATTCATGAGGAGTAAATAGCGTTTGTCCAAGGCAAGTGCATGACATGCGCAAGCAAGCCAAGTGCAAGAGCATGCTCGTCACAAAGGAAGGAATGAGGAAAATTTCGCAAAATTCCGTTACATTCCCATACCAACCCCACTCACCAAAATTCGTGACCCCAGATCCCATAGATTCCCCAGGACAAATGTTATGCAAAACGGGACTCTCAGTTTTCAATTAAGTATAATTCATTCAGTTTTAAAGATACAAGAATGCGGTTTTTTTTTTTTTTTTTTTTTTTTTTTTTTTGCAGTAATGTTGTTGCATTGAAAATAAAAACTTTTTAATTGACCAAATTTGTCTAGAGGGGTATAAAAATGTAAAAATGTAATTTTTTTGAAAATTAACAGGAAGATATTTTTATTAGCGTAGTTTTATTCCCTATTTTATCTTGTACACTTTTATGCAGTTTTCATTACCCTCTCACCTCTAACAGGTAAAGAATTAAACCGCGTTTCAATCTTTTTGGGACACCCTGTATAACGTTAATCCACAGATCATTTGAAAATTCTTTGTTGCAAAGAGAGATAAAAAATATCTAGTTTAGATATATTTTTTTGTTAATTCTCTAAATACGGTGTATCTCTTTATTGGAAATTATAACAAAAGTTATACAGTTTACATGTCTGAAAAAAAAAAAAAAAAAAAAAAAAAAAAAGTATATCTAAAGAATTATTAAAACTCATATAAAATCAAAAATCAAGTACATGGTTTCCATTGTAGTAAGACTAATTCCCTCAGTATCCTCCGATAAGAAAAGAAATCTTATGTTTTTAAGCCAATTATGTTTACACTAAACACATTATAATTACATAAGGACACAGGCCTTATTGTGAACAAATATGTGGTTAATTTTAATAACGCTTGAAATGTTGCAATATATATATACAGGGTGATTATAATTGAACCTCCCTTATAAACAGCATCCTCCAGCGCAAACGGATGAACGGAATGCAACGAAATTTGGTATATAAACTATACACGAGATGCGCTCACGGAATTTAGAAAAACAAAATCGTTCAAAATATCCACCAGAGGTCGCCTTTTCCGAAAAAAAAAAAAACATTAAATTTAACACAAGAAATGACCAAAACGGAATAAAGAATCAATATTAACATTTATTGACTAGTTTCTGATCACCTTGAAAATGTATCGTGGAGGTGTTGCGACGTTGAATGACTTAAAGAATTCCATAACGCTTCATGTGTGAAGCATCACAACTGATCAGTTACGATCTGCTGTTGAACACACTGTCCTTAAACTCAAAATTTTGCAAGTGAATGAGGGAGGTCACAAGGAGCACCTTTCCCTACATCGTCCTGGACACGACTAACAACTACTCCTCCCTTGCAATTTCGTCCTAATCACTTCTTGTTTTTTTTTTTTTTTTTTTTTTTAACTGAACTGTTTTTTTTTTCCTCAAACAGTCTACTGTTATTTTTTCCTTATCTTTACTTAATGTGGTTCCATGACAAGGTGATCAGAAACTAGTCAATAAATGTTAATATTCTTTTCGTAATGGTCGTTTATTGTGTTAAATTGAATGTTTTTCCTGAAAAGGCGCCCTCTGGTAGACATTTTGAAACTTTTTTTTTTTTTTTGAAATTCCGTGAGCTCATTTCGTGTTTAGTCTGTGTACCAAATTTCGTTGCAATCCGTTCACCCATTTACGCTGTAGGATGATGTTTATAGGGAAAGTTTAATCATAATCACCCTGTATACATAGTTTTATGCATTTATACAAGATAAATTATAGTTATTTCTAAAGAGGCTTTTACTATATGATAACCATAGTATAAAAAAGATTTTTTTTTCTAAAAAATTCATAAAATGCGACATATGATTTATCAGAGTATGCAAAAATGGAACTAATTCCAATTACGAACACTCGAACAGTTTATAAAATGAAAACGTTCAACTTGTATTTCGGTTTTTCCTTTTAAATAAAGAAACGAAAGTTTATTTTTTTTTTTTTTTCTCTAGAGAGTAGAAGAGAAAAAAAAGAGAGATTTCCAATAAGTCATTCTGTACAGTAATATTTTGCGTTATTCGTTTAATTAGCCTTTTCCTTGAGTGAATGCCAAAAATAATGAGTCTAATGAATTCCAGAGAAGATTAGTTTTTCGGATATATGCAGAAGTAGATGATTTCAAGGCACGTTTTACGACTTCGGCCAATTTAAATAATCATGAATTCTAAAGATATTTTCATCATTGAAGTAACTTCCAATTCAATTAATTAAAAATCGGAATACTTCATGAAATTTAATGAGCTGAAAATCAGGCTAATCATTTCCGTCATACTTTTTCAATTTTTCCTTGCAGTTATTGGCGAATTTTTGCTTATAACTTTCAAACATTTAACATTTTTATCTTTCCAAATGCAGTTGAGATTTTCTCACGTTAGTAAATAGTTAATGATGTTTAACATTTTCATTTTCGGAATAATTTGCTGTATCACATAAAAATTAATTGGTATGAATGTTTTAAACGTAAAAATTCCATCATTAAGAGTTTTAAATATCAAGCAGAAAATCCTAATTTTAATTAAAAAAAAAAAAAAAAAAAAAAAAAAAACGAAAAGAAAGAAATTAGAAGAATACATAGAATCAAGTTTATTAATAATAAGCTTGGAATAAGAAAACATAAATTAATACGTACATAAAAATAATTACATATATCTAAGGAGAAGAAAAATTTTGATACAGATCATAAATTTCATTGTGCATTATTTGTAAGTTCAATTGTTTAAACTAAGTATCGTTTTTTAAAACTTACAAGATAAACTAAATAAATAACATATATTTACATTCAACTGAAAAGTATAGCTAAATTTCTAATGAAAACCATTACAATACCTTAACAAATGTATGGTATAAGAGAAGATAAAAAACATTAAAACAATGCTTAAAATAATTAAAAGTTAAATCAAATCATTTAAAGTACATAGTCTTAAATATTTACAACTTGAAATTAACGCGAACAAGAAAGAAAAAAAAAACCACTAATATTTAAAGATATTTTAGCAAGGCATAGATAATGGAAATTTAGATAAGTATTTAAATGTTTGATGGAAAATAAAAAATCCCCCAAAGCAAACTAGATACTTTAACTAATGGATTTTTTAATGTTCAGAAGAGAATTTCACAAATTTTTATGCAAATCTATACATTTAAAGTGTATTTAAAAATCTGGCAATTGAGTTCTCAATATTAAAAATTAAAAATATTTGTAATTTTAACGTTTGAGAGAACAGTAAACATATAATTAATAGTAATATTTACATTCATATGTTAAATATTATATTTAATATTTTTCCTTACGTACGAATTAATTTTTTAAATAAAAATTACGTAAAATAAATATGTGTTTCAGCATTCTTTTTTTTTTTTTTTTTTTTTTATCAATTAAAGCAACAAAATACAATCTTTGGATGAAAATTTTTTTAATCAGATGACATGCATAATCAAAATAATATTGTAGAAAAATTCTTAAATTAACTGAAACTTAAAGATAAATTCAGATACATATATGTATATAAATAAAAAGAGAGAGATATGATACACATACACGCGCATACATATATATTCAGATATGTATGATACATAAAAATAAGATGGATATTTATAATATAGATAATATAATACTGATAATGTAGATAGATGGTTACGTGCCTATTCCGACGTGCTAATTCCGGACATAGCCAAAGTCCCTCTTTGTAAGGGATTAAAGTGTTGAAGGAATTTGTCTTAAAATGATTATTTTATACTTGGCCCACTCCCTAAAGTCTATTGACCAGAAATGTAGCCAAGGTGAATTTTGGCGATAAATTTACTAGTTTTTCACACACGGTCAGTGTGACTAAAGTAATTTTTCGTGCTTTCTAACATTACCAGAAATTAACGTTGAATGTTTTAATCGTTATATTATGGAGTCTATAGAAAACTGTAGAAGTGTATTGAAAGAATTATTCCCACTTGCGTGATTCCCATTTGCGCGACCAGGGATTGCAGGACCGGGCGTACAGGGGATTTCTTCCTTTTTGACTTTATAATCTGAGAACTAACTAGGTTCCGCAGCAATCCCTACCACGGCCGTAAAAACGAAAAACGCATCACTGGACACGCCTACCGCGTCGTGCATGAATCTGAGTACGCCCGTTACTCGGTTCCTCGGCCAACGCACGTAAAAAAAAAAAAAAAAAAAATCACTGGACACCCGTACCTCGCTATGCATCAATCTCAGAAGGCCCGTAACTCGCTTCCGCGGCAATCACTATCACGCACGTTAAAACAAACAAATAAATATAATTAAAATAAAAACATCACTGGCACCCCTACCTTGCTGTGCATGAATCTAAAAACGCACGTAACTCGGTTCCGCGGCAATCACGCATTTTTTTTTTGATGTAGCATTTAAAAGTTGTCCAAAGTAATTTATGCAAATTTACACAATCCATGTTGATTATGCATCACCGGATACAAGCGTTTTTCCTGTTTTGTTTGCCTTTCTTTCTGATAAGAAAGAAATTACTTAAAACTAGGAAAATTATCGCCAAAATTCACCTTGGCTACATTTCCGGTCAATAGACTTTAGTGAGTGGGTCAAGTATAAAATAATCCTTTTAAGAAAAATTCCTTCAACACTTTAATCCCTTACAAAAAGGGACTTTAACTATGTCCGGAATTGGCACGTCGGAGTCGGCACGCCACCAGATAGATACCTATATGAAGATAACATACGATTTACTTTTAACTCGTTGAATGTGGAGTTTTCTCAGTTGCTTAGTAGGGCGTAAACCAATACAAATGACAGTTATTGGAGTTCCTAGAAATATAGGCAGACTCACATCGAAAATGCTGTTCAAGCAAAAAATTAACACTTTCTATTTTTTTCATTTTTTGAAGCCATACCAATTGAGATACATTCCGTGAATAGTTTGAACAATTAAGAGCTGAACAACCATCCATAATTCCATAAATGTGTTCGATAGCAATTGTACAAAAATAAAGATAGTGAGCAACAAATTAAGTTGCGATTCAGCTCCCTTTTGTCTGATCCTTAACAGTTATGTTTCCGAGAAAAATCTTTGTCCTATTTCTATACAAAGTGATACTAGATATTATTTGACGGTGATCTGAGGTTTACGTCTTTTAGGTTGATTTGTGTTAATTTATATATCATTATATTAGTTATGTTTTACGATAGATTATACCTTTAAATTTAGAATTATATTCGAAAATATGTATATGAAGATACGATAACGAAGATACATTAAACCAGGACTTGCCAATTCGTGACTGTGTGCCGCATGTGGCTCATTTAGTACAACTTTGTGGCCCGCTACGGAGATCAAGAAATTTACAAAATGCCATATTTATTGACAGAGAAAACTAAGAAAATCTTTCTAGCACTTTTAAGGAAAAACAAAATTATACATACACACACACACACACACACACACACACACATGTATGTATATAAATTTGTGAGGGATAGGTATATGTTTCTTGTTGTATATTAGCCATTCTATAAATAAGGCTTCAAACATATCAGACTTTTAACAAGAACTCTCTCACTGTTATTCTTTAAAAAATAAACTTAATAAACGTAGATATTTCTTTCATAAAAAAAATTTGAAGGGCCGCGGTAGCCCAGTCGGTAGAGCGCCGGCCTCGTAATTGGAAGATTGCGGGTTCGGTACTCGAGCTGACCAAAGACCGTCATGTACACTAATGGTGGCTGGTGCACGTAAAATCTGTTATTGCCGCAATGTCCTCCATGTTTCCATCAAAAATTATAACTCTGGGGGTCACCGAAGCGGATCAAAATTGTGATGGCATGTCTCCGGACCACCTCTCGGGATGTGTCCCAGACCGTCGCCAATTACCCATCTGCGCAGCAATAGTGCGACGTTGAACCCAACCATCCAATCATCCATTAAAAATTTTGAATGTAAAATGAGTGGTATGTAAAATATGTGGGAACCTTGCATGTATCCCTTTAATTTTATATGTAATAATTTGTTGATATTTAACTAATTCAAACTTTTCCTTTATGGTCTTTCATTCATTATAATACACAGACACACACACACACACACATATGTATATATATATTATGCATGCATATATAAACATACAGTGTTGCTGTTCCGAGTTATATGCATTTGCAAAGCCACCTTGAAAACCTTTTAGGTTGGACATGCCTGAGTTACTGTAGAAAAAAACCAATATGTAATTGAATGGTTCTTTCATTTATACAGAAAAAAATATGTTTCTCAGATACTGTACATTGTTTTGAAAAAACTCAACCTTTATAGTGAATTCCTAAAATTAATAATTTCTTTTACACTAACAAATGTGATATTTATGTATGATAATATATCACTGTACATGTATACATTGTTTTTAAGGTAAGTTTAATTTTACTAAGCTTTTTGTATTTATACAGTTTCTGGCAGTGTCACAAAATTACACCCATTATAGTGTCTATGAATTCATGAACAATATATTTTAACAAGAATGCCTGTTTTCAATATTTTTACCATGTTCATTAATAAATTTTATACGCTGTTGTGTTTAAAAATGGCGGTCACTTGATTAAAAAAAAAAAAAAAAAAAAAAAAAAAAAATTAACATACCCTACCGAATGAGCCGAAAGGACTTGTTTACAATTTTTCCAACTAAAGTGTAAAGACATAAATTATATGTATATAAATTTAAGTAATATGAATGTGAAAATTAAATTTCGAGTCACCGAGGGCAAATACACACACACACACACACATATATATATATATATTATGCAATCTATAACAAGCATCGTAAGAATTTGATCATGTTAATTTATTAATTCCTGTTTCTCAAATGCAAGTATTGTTCAAATTGCAGCTCTAAAGCGACATAAAGTTCACTCAACCACTAATCAACCTAAATACAAATATTGATCTTGTAGAAATTAACAGCGATGTAACACAAACAATAAACTGGACAGAAAACAAACGCAGAATCGAATAAATTGTGTATCCTCAAAATAATTCAATATACCATTGCATTACAGGGACAAATGAAAGACACCGTGTAACAGTATTATTTACAGTAATATGTGGCTGATCAAAAGTTTTCTTACAATCAAAAGATTAATTTGTCTCTAGATTTATATACATATATATATATATATATATATATATATATATATATATGGCGATATATTTTTTTGTATCACGCTATATAATAGTTTCGTTTAGGATATAAGTGAATTGTCTTTTTTATTTATTATTATTATTCTTTTATTTTTTTATTTTTTTACTTTATTATATAAGTTAAGATCGGAATAATTAAATTCATCATTAGATATAAGCACAATTAACTTTAATAAAATGTAATCTTTTCAGTTAATATGACTTCCATATTATTAACAAAGTTGAGAGGGAGAATTTTTTGAAACATGATAAATTAATACCTTTTTCCTTTACTTAACTTCCCCCACAACATTTATGTTTAAAAAACTCAAGATGTGTTTTAAATATTCTTTTACGAAATGCAATAAAAAATCGGTATAAATTTTGAAATCCCACGTTTAAAGTGTTTCTAAAATTTAAATAATAATAATAATAAGAAGAAGAAATTATTAAATTAAACATCAAATATTATTACATATTATTACGAATAAAAACTTATAAATTACATTTTAATTAAATTATTTTTTATAAGTTTTATAAATGCTTTCTTAAACAATAATAAAGTAAACTAAAACTAATATTATCTAACGCATGAAAAAAATATTATAATATAATTAAATATATCACGTTTATATACAAATACAAGAGTAATAATTTATACATATATACATATAAATGTTTACGTTGAGCAAAATTTCCCATTAGCTGAAGGACTATTTCACCTCATACCACCAGATATATAAATTTATCTTAACAAAACATTGTACCTAGATAAAATACTAAAATGCTTCAGACGATACACAAAAACGTCTCTTTGGAACTCCTAAAAATGTTTAGAAATATCTCTTTAGAAAAGTTTTCCTTCAGCAAAACCACTAAAACTAGCCGATGTGGAATAAAAATCCCCACGCTTCCTTATAAAAAACGATCGTTCTATTCTACTTTATTATTTATTTATCGGACTTCTTTCCATTGATATCAGATTGTAAAATCATGCTTCAGAAATTGCCAGAATATTTTTTATGTATAAAACCTGGTTATTAAATTCCCTGCATATATATATATATATATATATATATATATAACAATAATCTATTTTAATATACACAGCACGAATTCCTTTATAAGAAGTAGATTCATTATTTCAGAAAGGAGGAAATTTAAAAATAAAATGTTTAATTAATTAATCATGCTAATTAACTCTCACTTCGTTAAAAGACAATTTGTCTGGATGTTTTGCTTTAATTAATAATAATGATGATATATATGTAATTGCTGAATTCTTGGTTAAGTCAATATCTGCTGAATAACACCTGTGCTATTTTAAACTTCTTAAGAATTTCTTGATAAAGATAAATGAGTAAAGGCTTTTTTTTAGATTCTAGATGACGTTGCAAAATAAATAAATAAATAAAATGCTCAATTTATCCGAATATTTAAATTTTGAAAAATTGCTTACTATATGCTTAGTTTTAAATCAGTGTATAATACAAAATTGTTTGTAAAATCATTTGTTCTTCCCGTACATTATAAATGTAAATATTTCAAAATAACTGTGTAAACAAAAAATATATAAAATTAATTTAACAAAATGAATTAATGTCATTTTTCTTTTTACTTTATCTTACCCATATGTATGGTAGAGAAATTATTTTTTATGGGTCAAATTTCTGAAGTTGAGATTTTGATTTACTTACACGCTCTGAGGTTCCTTAAATCAAATAATCTTATTTTTAAAGGTTTGTCTGTGTGTGAGTTTCTGTTTTTGTCTGTCTATCAACATAACTCAAGAACAAATAGCATCATGAAATCCAATCTCTGTATTATAAAACTATATCATATGGGAATGTTATACTAAATTTTTGTTGAGATTAAGCAAATGATTCGTGTACAGGGACATCCAAGAGAATTCAAATTCCTTTCGCCTATGGGCGAAATTTTGCTAGTTACAGTTTAATATCTATAGACTGCACGAATCCAAATGAAATGAACATATTATTTTTATGGACATAGGAGAATAATTTGTTTAGAATATGCAATGAAAACCATCCGCATACAGGGAACCCCAAAAAACTAGTTTATAGTGAAACTATGATTGGAAATGGCTATAAAAGCATTTCACTTAGTGTTATATGTTATTATTACAGAGTTGTATTTATGTACACAACTTAGTGTGTACATTATTAATAGAGGGAATACAGTTCTGCCAATAATTTAAAAAAGAATTTTCTTTTGTATGCAATTGGTGGAAGTGCTGTACTATATTTTACCACGTTCAAAGAAAATTATCAGAAATGAAAATTAATATCTAGTCACAAGGTAAATAAAATATTTTTTAAGTAAAGTTTTTAGTGCTAGTTCTACTAAATGTATAGCTGAATACTAAAGTAAAATCTTAACCTTTTTTTTTTTGTGTGTGTGTGTGTGAATATGTTTGTTATCAGCATAACTTAAGAACATTTAATTGTAGGCAATTCAAATGTTGCATTTTGTAGTCTATTTGAGATTGCTACTTAATAAATTTATTAGAAATGAGTAACTTTCAAAGAGTGGTACAAGTAAAAAAGTGTCTGAATAATTTGTAATTCGTGTTGGTGTTAGGATTACGGTGATAAGATTGCACTAGGTTCATAGGCCGGATTAGGAGTGCCCTCTGTGGAGTATTTTTAAGGGTATCAGCCGGTATTTACGCAAAATTAGGGGAAAACTACGGAAAATTCCAAACGCCTCGGTAAACGAGCGCGACAGGATAGCGAACCTGGCACCTTTAAATTTAAGAACTGACTTGAATTCTCTATCAATATATGTATTACACTCAAATGCGGAGTTTCAGAAGTGGTCCTCACCCCCCCCCCCCCTCCCAACAGAGAATTATTTGTCAAATAAAACTTTTCTTATACCTAATTTGCATTCCTTTCAACGTAGGTTTATATGTAGTTCAGTACTTGTTATCTAATGTCTTAATCTACAACTTGTCTTTACAATATTGAGATGCAGGATAAAAGAAAATCATGTGAATGTCACATCAGATTATTTTTATTATTTTTCTTTGTTTCTTTCTTTTTTTTCGAAAGATATATATTAGTTTGGTGAAAAGTAAAAACGCATCTGAAAATATATCACAGAATTTTGATATTTTATTGCTTTTAGATTCATTTGAAATGTAAATCAAAATATATTTAAAATTATTTAAATTATAACAATTATTATGAAGTGAATTTTGAATGAATTTTGTTTGTAACAATGTTTAGAATTTTATTATAAGAATATATCACTTAGATTTAAGTAAAACATGCTGATCATACGAATTAAATTAAATAACTAGTGATTTTTTTTTTAATGAAAGGAAACTAATTAAACTAATGTCATAAAGCATTCTATATTTATATTAATAATAATAATTATTTTATTATTATTATTATCATTATTTCTATATTACAAGAATACAATGATAAAACAGAAAGAAGGAAGACTGGGTTATTTAACAAACAACCGCATATTCAATTGAAATCTTATACAAGGCAAAATACAGAAAATTGCTAATAAAAATTGTTTATGAAATATTGATGGATGTGATATTGTAGAACAAATAGAAACAAAGTATAAATATATATATATATATATATATATATAGAGAGAGAGAGAGAGAGAGAGAGAGAAGTAGACGGAGAAGGGGCCACCACAGCTTAATGTATGTATATATATATATGTGTGTAAAACTTTATTTAAAATTTTGTTTCGGGGATAAGTATATATATAAAAACTAATTAATATAATCCTTTCAGATTTTTATTGTCTTATAACTGTTTTCAGTAATGTCTGTATATGTGATAAATTATGCACAACATTCTAAATAATTTAGCTTCTTTTATGCACTATACAAATACTATATGGTTAAAAGGGTATGTTAGAGTAAATGATAATAATCTAAACGTAATAAATCTATACTAAATTCACATGAGTACAAATAATTTAAATGAATAAAATTTTTTAAATATCACCAATATTAATGTTATTTTATATCATTTCCTAGTTATTAGTACAATTCAAAAAAGATTACTGATAAATGTTAATTTGCAAATGGTTTTATAATTAATGATTGTCGTTGTACGCATGTTTCTTCTTCCTCTTCTTCTTTTTATTTTTATTTTTATTTATATGTCCATTTAAGTTATAACTATATATTGCTAAAATACGTACTATTGCTTTAAAAGAAAATACCGAAATCTTGCCTTGTATTCAGTTAGTATTTTTATGATGAATAATTTTCTATAGCACATAAGATAATGGCCATATTGTCAACACAAGCTATACTCATAAAATGTGAAAAAATTAGAAATACAAAAATAAAATAAAATAATTGGAAATATATTATTTTACAATTAAAATGAAATATCTACAAGTTTTTACAGGGTTTTTATTTTTATTTTTCGATGTAGCTATTTATTATTCTTAGGCATTAAATTTCGCATATAACTGATTTCAGACTTCTCTTGCGTGTTCCTTTTCATTCAATCCTTCTACAATTTTGTATGAATTGAATTAAATTATTAGTTGCAAAAATATATATGTCCATTTTAAGACCAGAAAATTATTGTTATTCTTATTGTTATTTATTTATTCCTTTATTTTTAAGGAATACTTAAAAACAATTATATTTCAAAGAAAGAGAAAAGATAAAATTTGTACAATTTACACATTTTTGGTTTCAGGTGATGATAAAATTGCGACAGACGATACTGAATTCTGAGTTGTGTCCAGTAATTAATAATAAATATTTTGAAAATTTAAAATATGCATAGAGAATTTTGAAATCGGGTAATATTGTGCTTTATAATTATTATTTTAAGAAACTCCTATAATTACATTGTATTTTTTAAAACTAAATTATATTCATATCTTATGTCTGTACTTGATTTAAAAATTCATAAATTGTGAAAGAAAAGAAGTCAATTTGCTGCTTGAATATTGCAAATCCTATAAATAATAAATATAAGCTTCAACTAAATTATAAATATTGTTTCCAGTTCCGTGAGAACTAACTTGACCACAACATTTCCATATTCAATCTTCATTATTATTTCCAATAATAAAACAGATAAAATATTTAAGATGATTTTATTGAAAAAACTATTTTAAACTTTTAAAAATTGCTTAGAAACATTTTAATTAATCTATGAGTCCTAAGAAGAGAAACGTAATTGTATAATTGGTTAAGGTAAAATAATTTGTTACCAAATATTCATTATTTAAACTAAAATAAAGAATTTTATTTCATATCTGTCCTATGAAGACACTTACTTTCTATAAATAAATATATATGTATATACATATATATTGAATAATTCAATACCTTTTTAATAATATTTTCTCACTTAGATTAACTTTTTTTTTTCATTTCTAGTTTTATTTACTCGAACTTATTTTTAATGAAGATTTCTAAAATCAAAAACTTCTTAAATAAAATTATAAAGAACAAAACAATTTCTTCTACAAATATTACCATTCATATTATTAATAAACGATAATCTCATCTAAGTTATAACATTGTTTCTGTTCCTTTAGTAATAACTGAACCACCACCCATCATTTATATATTTAATCTTCCCTATCATTATACCCATCTGAAATAGGGAAAATATTTAAGATAATTATACCGAAACAACTCTTTTAAGCTCTTAAAAATGTTTAGAAACCTTTAGAATGATTTATGAGTCTTCGAAAGAAAAGTTTAATTATCTATTTGGTTAAAGGCAATAGACTCTACAAATGAATTTAACTTGAACGTTAATGTGTTTCTTATTGAAATTCGGAGGATAAACATAGGGGAGCAGTTGGCGCTTACTCTTTGGCGCTTGGAAAACTTTCGCCAAATCTCATGAAGGAGAGGAACTGTCATGAGCTCCCACACCGGCCGTAGAAAATTCTCACAAAACAGTTAACTCTTGTGGGTACAAGATGTGATTAGATTGCTCTGAAATTTTTCATTATCACGTGAATGACGATTGCATGTAAAAGATCTTACATCTTGCTTTCGGAATATAAGCTCTATATTTTTGGACAGCCGGTAAAGTTTTCAAAAGTATTAAATATTAATTTTAAAATATTGAACTTTTGGAATGTTAATATTACTTAAATTAAATATATATACCTTGAAACTTTTATTAAAGTATAAAATTTTGCGGGGATGTTAATATGAAACTTTCTATTGCCAAAGTCTTCTAAAGAAATAAAGATTTATATAGATTCAATATGATACCATTAGATCTCATTTTACGTCTTTCTTAGTTATTTAAGTAAAAATTGAGTTTTCTTTGAATCTATAACTCTTAACGATTTTTGAAACGAAAATATGTTTAAATATTTGAAATATTTAATATTAAAAAAGATCTCTCTAAACCAACTGACTACTAATTAAACAGACCATATCAAAATATTATCAGCATTTATTGTTCATGATGTCCTTCAACTATTTTTAAAGCATGATATTAATTGATAAAATTAACTAATACGTAACATTCTGTGACAATTAAACACTGAATTTTACAACATTATATATATTTTATTTAGTCTACTGGTATAATCAAGTTCGTGTGCTGAATATTTGCTAAACTTACAGAACTTAATAAATGCTAACTTGAGTGCTTACATTACTTACACGTATTTTATAGCTTAAAATCTAGTATACTGATAAAATATAATATGTATCGAAATTGTTTTAAATATTTCTTATACTGAACGTTCAACGTAAACTTGAAATTTATAAAATATATATTTAAATATCTAAGTATTACTTTGTATAAAAATAATTTAGATTTAATTAATAAGATAAATGAAGATGTAGAACAATTTAATTACATAAAATTCTTATTTTAAAAGTACGAAAAAGGGCAGTTTTCAACGTATTTGTTTAAATGAGAGATGTCACGTATAAATTAGATAGAAAATTCAGTCATAATTTAAAAGATAATAGGGAACTTTATTGAAAGATAAAGATATAAAAGTGACATTGAATATTACTAAAGATTAAAAATATAATATAAAACTTAATTATAAAATCTTATAATTTTTAATTTCTGTTAATATACTCTTTATCACATATTTTTTCGACTGCAACATTTTTATTTCTAAAACGTGTATATGTATCAAATAATTAAAATATGGAAAACATATTTTCTTTTTCTTTTTAAATATCTGAGTGCATTCTTTGTAAATAACAATTAATAAATTTATCGAAGATAAATAAATTAAATTTCTTAATTAAAATAATCTGAACAAAGAAACACCACCAGTCCGTACGTTACTTACGACGCTAAAACAGAAAGAACATCTGTCACAAAATAAATTTCATTTTTAGATAAGTACAGAAAAATGTGAATTTTATTCTTGACATTATTTCCCCCTTCTTTATTCAGATTTTTTGTAAAATGAAATAATTTTCTCCTATGCATTGAAAATGCTTTTATGAGAATGAGAGTAATACTTTGAAATATTTTGAAATTAACATATTGCTTTTAGATTTTATGCACTTGCATGCACCCTCATATTTTTTATATTAGATATGTACATAAAAAGAAAATCTTTGACATTTTTATTGAAATATGTTAAAATTATTCAACAGCCTAAATAACAGAAAATATTGAAAATTATGCTTATAAAATGATCTGTGGATACATTAGCATAAACAACGGATTCATAACTTCCGCTACGCTTATATGTAATAAATATTAAGCGACATAATAAGATATGCTTTTATATTAGTTGATTTAATCTCGTTTAATCCTAACTTATAATTTATTCTTATTTCAACTACAGTTTTTAACATTGATTAAACAAAGATAACACAAATTTTGGTTATCAACAATGAAGCGTCAACATTTCAAGCATTATATTAAAAGGTCTTCTTTCAAATTTAAATATCGTATAAATTAAATATTTATCGAATATCTAGAAAAATCAATACTAAATGTTTAAATCTAAGGAAACAGAATGTGCAGTCTATCCTGTTTTATGCTTTATCTTAAAATTGTGAATGTGACAACAGCACAGCAATGACAATTTTTTCAACACACTTGCAGAGTATAATAAAGACTGTCTGTTAATAAAACAATCAGTTTCACATTAGTTTATGACGTTACTTGTGCACTCAGTTCACGTAAGTTAAAGAAAATTCTGTCAATATGCAAAAAGATCGAAGTAAATATTGTCAAATAGAATCATCCTCGACGCCTACAGATTATGTGGTTTTACAAACTCCTTGGTGTTTTTCTTGCAAGGATATTATTGAACATAGGCTTTACTTGCCCATGAGCAATGGGGAGGTGAGAACATCGTGGGTAGTTACAACTCTTTGGACGATACTCTCCATCTTAGTTGCCTTCACGTGCACCATAGGTTTCGTCGAGACTGAATGGTTTGTCCGAGAAAACGTCACTTTGTCGACATTTAGGGAAGAGACCATACTCCAGTACGACAGGACATCATTGGTGTACACGACAGGCATGTTCAATGTTTGTTATAGAGACATGAAAAAAGCTACACTCCATTGCCACAGGTTTGGTATTTCCAAGTTCCCATCTAATGCATGGCAGGGTACTTGTTTGATGTATGGAACTGGATGTGTACTACAAGGTTGCAGTGTTTTTGTACTTGCTTTAAGTCTTTTGAAAGAAGGTCCAGTTAGGAAAATTGCTGCCCAAATGGTGTCGCATATGCATGTAATCGGAGGTGAGTGTTTATTTTTTTTAATTTTATATTTTAACACTTAGACATATTAATAGAAATCTCGTTATATTTATATTCCCTTGACAACATTTTTCTATGAGGATGAGAAAATTTTCATATTTTTTCTGAGGATTTGTTATTTTTCAATTGATTATTATATATATTTAAACTATATTTAAGTTTTTAGGCCATGCTTAAGAGCTATGTTTTCACTTTACATAAAAATACTCAAATATTTTTTAATAAAATAGTTGGTTAATATGTAGCCAAAATAGTCCCTATAAGTTATTTACATAATATTTCTATTCATTTTTAACCACTTTATTTATATTGTTATGTTGAATTTACCAAGTTGTCATTTTAAATTGCTCAAAATGGCTCTTACGTAGATCAATATAGCAAAAAGCAATACACTCTAAAATCATTTACTAACTTTAGTCTGCTCTGATATTATATATATATATATATATATGTATGTATGTATACTTAAACTTTTCGTTTTATTATTATTCAGATTATATGTCGATATGTTGATCACGGTATATTAACTAGCATCTTTTTACTTATCTCTGTTTCAATAATACACATTGGTGGTGCATACTTGTCTTATTGTTGGATAAAAAAAACGCTCAATTGTATCAACTTCGAGATTATTCATATTTCAATCAACAAATATTCGTTGTCACTTGCGGGAAAATATGCTTCAAAAAATTGACATCCGATAGTTAAGATTAAACTGCGTAAGCAAACTCTATAAACTGGTAGATAACGACGCTTAATAAGACAACGTTTACGTTGGCAGCACTCGTGCTTACTTTGCTTGTCTGATGAAGGGTAGTGTTTCATTTTTATTCGACCTGAAACAATTATTGTGAGTTCTTGTATGTTATGGTGCTTATTCAATAATAATTATTTATTACGTTTAAAAGCCAGTTCTGTGGTGCATTTCTATAACCGTTTTCTCCGTATTCGTGTTCCATTCATTGCCTACATAACTTAACGTGGAATAAAAACGTGATTATTTTATTTTATTTTTAATTCAAAATAACTGCAGTTTTTTTTTTTTTCCTTTACGAGGTTTGCTTTTATAATAATAATAATAATTATTATTATTATTATTTACAATACATTTATATATAAATACACTTATCAACTTTTATTAGCACGCTTATTTTTGCATGTACAAAATATATGATATAAGGAAGAGAATTTTTCTAAATGCTAAATGTTTATACTTATTCAATAGTAGTTTCAATACAAAATTATATGTATTGCATATTAATTTTTAAACATAAAGGTGAAAGGCAAAGCAATGTGTACCTTTATGGTCTTTTCTAAATTCAATAATAACGTGTAACATTTTTTCCACATGCTATGTAGTTATTATTAGGCATATTGTAAAAAGAAGGAAAACGTTAAAGTATAATTAGATCTATTTATCACAGAAATACTTCAGTTTAGTGAACTGCGCATTTAACTAAGAAAGTTTGTAAAGTGTTACACTTATTTTTTTTTTATGATTCATGTCTGAATCATTAATGTAATAATCCTTCGTTTTTTTTTTTTTTTTTTTTTTTCTTCTTTTATTTTTCCTCTGAAATAGGGTTGTGAAATAAGATCACTAAGTAAACAAAAACTCCTAAAGAATAATATCATTTAATATCTTTAATCATTCCCTTGAATTTAATTTATTTCTGATACACTTATTTTTGATATTTCTTTTATGGATATCTGGATGACAAATTAAAACATTTTTTCTATTTATTTATTTATTATTTTGCACGAACGATTTACCCGCTTCTCGGGTTACTAAATTTAAATGAATTATCAAAATTCTACATCACTTAATAATCTTAAATCTAAAAAAATTAAAAACTTCTAATTAAAATCCACACTCCCAAAGGCGGTAAGGAAAAAAAAAAATTCACTAAATCACATTACAGTGCGTGCTATATACACATAACAAAACCACATACCAAAAATGGATTTACTGAGATAATTTGGAACTGAGTTACGTTTTAAAAAGTAATTTTTGCCCCACCAACAGAAAAGAAGGGAGAATTTTCGGAAAATCCCGTGATAGTGTTTGTTAGAAACACATAACCAACCCATTCCTGACTAGCTTCCATTTATTCCAATAATGAAATCGTATAATCATTCAATTTTACATTCAATTCACACTTTCGTAATATTTTCTACATTTTTCTGATATGCCATTTATCAATTTCCTATTGGGTAATCCCTCATATTCCGCTTAATTATATTGTTTGATAAAAGGTCATAGTACCTGATTTACTTCTTATATATAGGGGCATTTTCGTTTCGTTTCTTTATGCACTGATGACGGCAAGCTCAGTGCTACCAAAACAGATATATTTTAAGATTTTCTTATTCCCTTTAGATTTCAAGACATGCAACACTTTTCCTGAGTTTTTTAAACTAGCGCCTTATGTCACCTTTTAATATTAGGTTTATTATATTAGTTATAAATCTTTATGATGCTGGTTCATTATTATAAATGGTTTTCTTTTACGACCCTTTGAATATAATCAACCAATCAACTTATATTTCTAAGAAAAAAAAAAGCCACTCATTAGATAGAGGTTTAACATAAGATTTTTGACTTGTCATTTGTCCTGAACATTTTTTTGATAAACTGCTGAAATTTAGCAAATCGTATTGTAACTGCTCGGGACACTTCAAAATCATCTTGAGACACATATTTTACACATCGAAATAGTTTTCTATGAGCACCATGTAAAAAAATTTCAATTATGTTGTACGTTAAACTAAATAGAAATAAGAACTTTTACGCAACGTTGAAAACGCCAATGTAATATATATATATTAATAAAATTATACTTTTAAAAAATTAAAGAACACGCTTTTATTGAAATGTGAACTAAAAAGCACAAAATATCTATCTTTATAGTATTAAAATGCAGTGTAAGAAAAAACTGTGTGATTGACACACCATATTACAGGTGGATTATAAAATAATTTAGAATTAAACAAAAACCATTTTTAAAAAATCTCCCCTAATGTGCTCGAACGTTAGACCTTTAGGTTCGTACCCGGAGCTTTACCTCTCAGCCACAGCGTCCACGTAGGGAAAGTCTTTTTTTACAATATAGGTTTTTTTGTTTGCTCCCAGAGCAGTTACAAACATACATACAAACGTACATACAGGTGAAGCTAATAAAAGAGTGTTAAAAATAAACTGCTGTTTCAGTACCGTGAAGTATACCATCATCAGTGCAGAAAGGCAGACATAAATATATATTTATATAGATTGCTTAAACTTAATTAAATAATCTGAAATAATTATTTGTTCTTATTTTAAAACATTACGAAAAGAATAATTATAATTTCTAATATCTATCTTAGAATAATCGATATTTAAAAGTTTTAATCATTAGTGAACGCTCTCTATATTTCAATATTTATCAATACAAAATTACACTCATAATATTTTTGTATGATGAAAAGGGCTAATCTAAGTGCTAAATGTGTATATATCATGCTAATTCAATATTTAATATGCACGCATGCATATCTTATACACTATTTCGCAAGCTAAAAGGTGAAAGTAAACTAAAATTTCTTTTGCAATTCTCCTCGACTAAACAGTCGCGTGTAATGTTTTCCAACACGCTATGCATTAATTATCAGAATATATACACACTTATATATATATATATATATATATATATATATATATATAATATGCTAAAGTGCAATTATTTTCGTTTTTCACGGACTTTTTTAAGTTTAGAGAACGAAGTTGATAACTACAAAAGTTTGAAAAGTTTTGTTTTTATTTTCTTTTGTGGTTTGTGTCTGTATAACTTGTGTGATTAGCCTATTTTTTTTCATTTCCGAAATAACATTGTCAATTGGCAGGTCAATGAACCTTTCCTAAATTTAGTACACAATCGAATAATTTTTTTTAAAGATTTCCTTCAATGTTAAACACTTCTGATAGATATCTCTATTTCCGGATTTTATAGATATGTCGATTTGGAATGATCTCGTTTTCCATTATTTTATGTTTTATTATTTCTTTTAATTTTTCTGTAAGAACTGACATAGTTCGTCCAGAAGCTGTTCACTTTTGTGTAAAAAGATAAAATTACTTATAAGCTTTGTATTTGAATTTTTAAAATTATTTCTGTTAATATTATAGGAGAAATAACAAAATTAATTAGTGTAATAACTTGTATAATTCTTTTAGAAACCTTTTTAAAAATATTTATTTATTTTATTTTTATAATAATAATGAATTTAATGATTTTTTTTTTTTTTTTATTATAATAATGAACATAAAATAAATTTCAACTCTCTCTTAAAAATAAATAAATAAATAAATAAAGTAAAACTAAAAATAACAATGCTTTACTTTCTAAAGGAATAATTTATGTTGTATAATAACAATATTTGTATAATAATAATATATTCTTTGAAAAATGTTCTATTGTTTATAATAAAAATTCACACAGCAATTATTATTTTATTTTTTATAATTAAAAAAATATTTTTTTATTGATTATCAAATTAAAAAAAGTATTACTTAACTTGCTGTTGATTATATTATCAAGATTAATCCTGAATGGTAAATCATTAACGAAAATTGCGTACCTTCTGCTGTAGTTAAAAACATTTATAATTAAAGATACATTAAATGCACGGTATTTATATATTTATATATTTATATATTCATATTATTGTATATTTATTATTATATTACTGTATATTATATATTTATATTAATATTGTTGTGTTTTCGGGATTTCTGGAACCACTTTCATGTAAAAATGTGTAACACTCGGTATTTATAATTTTCTCTCAAACTTAATCCACAAATGTATATTAGTAGCTAGTGATGCACTAGCAATAGTTATTCGTTGATGACGGTAACATCTAAAAAAACAATAATAACAGGAGACTTGGCGTTGGAATATAAAAACAGTTTAAACTCACAGATATTCTAATATATATGCATAAAAATATTATACAAACATATATATTATTCATGCACGCACACATATATTATATATATAGATATTTGCATACGTATTACACACACACTAATTTTAATAGGATATACATATGTATACGAAAAATTTACGTTTTTAGCCTAAACTATGTGTATTTCAACATGTCTGGATGCATAACATAAATTACTATTTTTCAGTCTTTAAGAACTTTCATTTCTAGTACTAACAAACGCTTACTTTCTATGTTAATTTAATACAATTTATTCTTGCACTTTTAACGTTATTGCAACAAACATATCTGTTTACAAAAAAAAAAAGTTCTTGGAATGATTTGCAAAAAAGAAAGAGCAATACTAATTTTAAAATTTTGTATTATATTAAAATACGATTATCTAAATCTTATACACGCATAAAATAGAAATAAAATAAAATAAATATCTGGAAAAAGGCGAAAATGAAAAATGTTGTTATTATCCAGAGACAATTGGTTTGTATTTCTTTGGACAGATCAAAACGAAATAATTTCTTTAGGTATAAAATCATGTTTTACATAAAATTTTTAATAATTTACATTTACTGGAAATAAATGCTACAATCTAGAATCGGTGTGCATTTAAGACAATGATAAGCAAACTAGTTGGCATAGGTGGACTCTGCTCAGTTCCCCATCATATTTATGTTCTCATAAATTTCTAGTGCGAGATATATTATAATCATGTTAAAAGAAATGAATTTGACCAAAGCTTGATACAGTGACAGAATGAAATCCCCGCCTAATAGGCTATCCACCATTCACTTTGATATATTTATATTATTCTAATCTATTAATTTTTTTTTCAGGGTCAATTCCGTTGTTTAGTTTTCATGCTACTATTTCCAATGCAATAATCCTCAAAATTCATATTTATATGAAAAATTTACAGTTTCGCTATGCTGATAAAATCGTAAATTACGAATAATTTACGAAATTTTCCTATTAGAATATTTGTATTCAATCATGCTCAAAAAAATATCATAAATGTAATTTTGAAGTTGTCTAATGTATTTATGATCCCCAAAATGGAAGTTTATGCTCAATTTTGCCTTATTCTGACATGTTAAGTAAATCATAAATTCCAAATAACTTACGAATTTTTTAAATTGGAAGAATCATAGTCGATGATATTCATGCCAGTATCCTAAATAATATTTCGAAAGTGGTTTGACATCTTTACGATGAAAATATCCCTCAAGATTGACGTTTATGTGAAATTTTGCTCTATTCTGCCATGTTAAGAAATTCGTAAATTTCCAATAACTTACGAAATTCTTATATTGGGAAATTCATATTCATTAATATTCATGCCAGTGTCCTAAATAATATTTCAAAAGTAGTCTGACATCTTTACGATGAAAATACCTCTGAAAATTTATGTTTATGTGAAATTTTGCCCTATACTGCCATGTTAAGAAATTCGTAAATTTCCAATAACTTGCGAAATTTTCAAAGTAGCATATTTATAGTTACTGATGTCCATTCCGGCATCAAAACTGATATTTTAAAACTTGTCTGCCATTTTTACAGTAAAAAGTTTCCATTTAATGCAGGTATAAGTGAATTTTTGTTCTATTCTCCCATGTTTAGAAAATCGTAAATTTCTAATAACTTACGAAGTTTTTTAATTCGAATGTTGCAAATGAATAGGGTTCTTGCCAGTGTCGAAAGTAATATTTTAAAACTGATCTGACCTCTCTGCGATCATTTGTTCGTGAGATATCGTGTAAACAGACTAACACACTAACGGACTGACACACTAAAAGACACCCTACATTGAGACAGTATACAAATTTTGTCATTTTCGGATTCCTCACAGCTGAAAACGTAGAAAAAAAGTGAAAAAACCGAGGTCGAAAATTTTCACGATTACCTAAGTTCCCCATACCTATAGTATGATGGGGAACTAAAAAGAAAGATCTTCTATTTATAAAAGAATTGGGTTTCTGTCTTTCATGTAGAATCTTTGAATAATTCCATTTATCACTTTTCACGTTAACTTACCAGGGTCCTGTTAATCTGTAGAAATTTTAAAAATTCATAACAATTGAAGAATTGGCAGAATAAAACAAAATAATAATAAAAAAATATTTGTCGGTAGAGGGCGCTGTACTTGACAAAAACACACATTTTCATGAAAAACTACACATATTTGCATGTAAATGTTTACAGGCATATAAATCGTATTGTATGTGTCCATCGTCACCACAAGTTACAGTTGTAAACGAGTTATAACACTGCTAACTTAAGCTTCAGTCGGCGCACAGTGGATCGAAGTATAGGCAATGGCAAACATAGGAAGGTTATGGCATTATTATTATCTATGTATGATGTTTTTGTCACATTTCGATTTAAATATGCATATATGTATGATACTAAAAGTGATTCTAAGATTTTTTAACCCTTTACAAGGCCACAGGAATATTTTCCCCACCAAATTCGTCATCATTTTATTCAACTGGCACCATTTTTTTCTTTTTTCTTTTTTCTTTTTATGATTCCTGTGTATCTTTTTGTGGAAAAATATCAGTATAAATATTATTTTTATAATATTGGTGCGAAAAAAAAAAAAATATTCATTTGTTGCAATTCTGCTTATGCTAATACAATGAGTTGTGAGAAGTTTGCGATTAATTAATAATGTGTCAAAATTAAAATAATTTTTTTCTAATAAGCTAAATGAATTTTTTTTCTTTACATCAACTTTTGTTCGTGAAATTAGTTTAATGTGCCATTTGAGGAAAAATTGGCATTATAAAGGGATTAAACGGTGTCATATTTTTCTGCTGCAAAAAGGTATTTAGAAAAATACCTGATAAAGAAACAAATGTTGCAGAAAAGAAGAGAATAAAAGGAAATAAATAAAAATTTCGTGAAGAAAATCTATATTTATAACACAATTACCGTAATTCTGGTAGATAACCCGCAGGTAAGAAGTGTCATTTATCCACCAGAAATTTTATTTAATAGAGAAATCTATACTGTTTCGAAGGAAGAGCTCGTACAAATATAAATTTATTTATCAATTGAAATTCCTGGTGAAAAACAGGATTATATAACCTGCGAGGTATGTACAAGAAATTATGGTAATAAGCACACAATGTTATATGTACGTATCATCACATTACTGCTTCTCTCTTCTTTCTTTTTTTATGTAGTATTTCAATAGAAAACTCATGCAAGCATTTACTGACAAACTCTATGAAAAATTCACATTTGTCTTTATTTTGTATTGTACAGAAACTTTTACTTTAAATCGTAATATGGGATTAAAATAATTAATTTTAACATTTAGTAATTGAACGTTAAACATTTATATAATTTTAACATTTTATGACATATGACATATCACAGCAACCATTTACGTTTCTCCCCTTTTTTTGGGTCCGACGGTACTTTTCAGTAACTTTAAAGTAAAATTAATTATTTTATTAAATATTTAAAAAAATAAGAGATAATTTCTGATTTATTAAATCTATTTTAATCATCTAATTTCTATAATATTTTCACTATAAAAATTTTAATATATTTACTGTCATTAATGAATACAGTTAGTCAGATAAATTTCTCGATTGATAATTTGGGGGTAAGCAGAATAAAAATTTATTTTTCTCTAAAAGTGGCGATTTGTGGAGAAAATCCTTTTCACAGATTAAAATGTATACTTTTGGAAGTAGTAAAATGTGTTTGAAATTTTGGACAATTTCGGACAAAAAAAGTTATACAACTTATAAATTTAATTTTGTTGTTAATTTTATATTCACATTTCATGCGTAAATCACAACATAAAAACCAACAAAATAATGACAGACGTGCCTTAAACTTTTATTAGGACATTATTAAAAGTTTTTTTTTATTTCGTATTTTTTCATAGTTATCTTAAGTGCCACTTTAAGGCTATTCAAATAAAGTCACTGAAACTCATCGAAAAATCTTATTTCTGAAAGTTTTCGTTGTGAACTTATTTATGTATAATAAAACTTCGTGTAATTGAAGAAATAACCCTATATTTGTATTTTTTAGACACTCTTTTAAAGTATTTCACTGCAAAATATCAGTTATTTAGAGGTTGATTTTTGGGCTTATGTTCGTATTTTAACATTGTTCGATCCACTGTGCGGCGTTTCGTAGCTGAGGGACAACCTCTTCCCCAATAACGCTTTATCCACCAAGTCAGCATCGTAACTGAAACTTCATGGATGCGCAAGTAGGAGGCAAAATAAGAATTAAGCTGTTCTAATCACAAAATTGTGCAATTTATAGCACTTTTATTTGAATATTTCTCCGTACACATCCGTAAATACGGGCTAGGACCCCTTAGAAAGACCCCCACGGAGGGCATTCCCCCTCTAGGCCTAGGACACATCAGGAGTCAATCGGCCTTAAATCCTACAACCAACCAACCAACCAACCGTACACATCCGTGCGAAAAACTTAACAATTCGTCTAAGGTCGACGAAAAATTTAGCTATTTTTTTTATACCCCCCTCCCCACTCCCCCCCCCCAAAAAAAAAAAAAAAAAAATCTCCTTTCACAAGAATGATTTTTTCGCAGACCACGTTCAATTTTATCTACTCCTTCATTTTTTATGAATTTTTTAATTACCTACGGACTTGTGGGATACCCGACACTATTTTTACTGCAAAATCTTTTTTTTTTTTTTTTTTACACCATTGACTCTCTCAAGAAAGATTAACTGAAAATTAGATTTTCTTTCGCTAATTTTAATCTGTATACCTTAAAACAAAATTCTTGTTCTAATAACAACTCGACAAGCTGTGCGTTTTTATCTCAAACTGTGTTTTTTTGTATTTCTGTTGTAAATGAGAACACCATTTGCTTGACACCTAGTAAGTATACTTGAAATTTTACCTCTTTAGAACAAATTTGTGGGTAGGGGATGTTTTACATTTATTTTTATTATATAAACCGACTTATAGCGATCATTGTTTACCTTACAACTTAAAAAAAATATCTTTCTTCGTAAGCAGAATATGTAAGACAATTAACTTATACTAATTTTTCAGTATTGTAAAATTATTGTGGAGATTTCAAATAGCATGCAATACTCGTAATATATACATATATAGGTATATATATTAATAGTGTTTTTCTTGATTAATTTTCTTTTAAATCTGTATCAATGAGATGAAGAATTCCTTTTGAATACTATTTGTGCATTAAATTAATTTATAGTTTCCTTTTTTTATACGTTTTATCTTTTAAAAACCAAGTATTTCTTGGAATATTTTCTTTAAATAAATTCTCTTGTAAGCGAAAATGTATACACAATCGCTTAATATAAATATATATGCTGAACTAGCTATACAATATTCGAAATCTTGCATCTCATGTTGACAGTACAGCTAGTTTCCTGATGAGAACTGTACTGGGTTTCAACATTTTTAACTCTATTTTTCCTTCATGCATTCCTTTTTATTTCAATAGTATTTTGGTTTATTTCTTGCAATTCTTATCTTGTGTTGCTGAATTTACTCGATAAATGGATTAAAAAAAACTATCTCATTGTTTTAGGCATTAGTGATATCTACGTCATTTCTCTTCTGTGTAAGTATTTTAACATGATTTTACTAATCGGTGAATTTTACTTAAATGGTATTTGTGACAATAACTTTATAAGTAATCCTTCTAAATATTAATATCATTGTTGGTATTTTCATCTTTCTCTTATTTGCTGAGTATTGTAAAGGAATTAAATTATTTATTATATATATATATATATATTTTTTTTTTTTCTTATTGTTTAAAGATTTCTCAATGGATTGTTTTCCGAAGCAACAAAAGAACGAAAGAAAAAAAAAAATGAATTTATACATAATCGTAATTTTTTTTTTTTTAATTCAAATAAAAGTTTTGTAACTTGAATACTTGTTTCGTAGATTTAAAATAAATAATAATAATAAAAATAATAAAATAAAGTAAAATAAATAAACAAACAAATATAAGATAATTACAAATGAAAATGAAAGATATAATAAATATAAAAACATTTCAAAGAGTTAAAAAGAAACACTTTTGATTTTTTTTCTTCTAAAATTGGATTCAAGTACATCACGTTAAAACTATCTATATAAAATAATGATTTGGGACTTCTTTTTTCATATACAGTTTTTTTCATATATAATTAATTTCAAATTTATTTAAATAATTGAAATCGCGATTATTTATTTTAAAAAATAATTTATTTAATGCAACCTTTATAATTCTCTTCTAGCATATAAATGGGATGGATGGTTGGGTGGATGAATGGTTGAGTTTTATGTCGCACTGGTGCTGCGCAGATGTGCAATTGGCGACGGTAAGGGACACACACCTAGAGGTGGTCTGGAGACATGCTATCACAATTTTGATCCTCCACGGAACGCATATAAATAGGGGAAAAATATTGCTATATGCAATATATAAATTCTTAATAATATTGTGAATAATTCTACTATCTTAATTAAGATTTATTTAGCGATCGTAAAAAAGAATGGATGAGGAACTTTCGCATTTTCAAAATAATTAATAATAATGAAGCGGCTAAGTACTCTTAAGTTAGTGACTAATTCAGTGAATGAAAAAAACAAAAAAAAGGACAATTATAACAAGGTGTTTGTGTATTTATCCCTAAGTACGTATTGCTTGTACAATCGACCAGAATATCTCAGTTTTTTTTTTTGTGTGTGTGTGTGTGCGTGTGTGTGTGTGTGTGTGTGTGCGTGCGTGCGTGTGTGTGTGTGTGTGAACATCTGTAAAAGAATTAAGCCGTTTTCAGTAATGAGCCTGCTTTAACAAAACTGTAAAACATATTTCAAGTAATACACACATCATTTTCTATATAATGTTCTTACTTTAGCAGAGAAATTTATAAGATATCAGTACATTTTTCTGTTTTATACGATTCAAAATTACTACAATTATTATAATCACTACTACTTAAAATGACATTGTAACACATATAACGTTTAATTATTTGAGACTCTAATACTTGAGATTAATATTTTTAACCTGTCTTTGAGGATAAGTGATCCACCCATTTTCTTTTATTAACAGGTGATGGCTAAGAGTGATCATCACGGTTAATCTGTTACATGGGGGCAATTGGTGAATTATCTCCATTATGAAATTTTCATACAATAATCACCATGTGCACTAGAGTCTTCAAAAGCACTTTAAAATCTGTTTGTTAAATAGTTCAAAGGATTTCATGAATTTAATTTTGCTGTGCATATTTTGTACTTTTTTTTTAAGTATAAAAGTTTATACAATACCATTAAGAAATCGTATAATGCAATTTTTCTTTACATAAACATTTATATTTGCAAATCCTTTCATTGTAAGAAAAAAAAATCTATAATTTTTTACAGTCGGTAACAAAAGTATCCGAACACTAGCAAAAATTCCTATATAAAAAAAAAAGTAGTGTTAATACTGTTTTGTTAAATAAATCCTTGTAGAATCATATTCTTGGTCAGACAAAGAACATGATTCGACAAGGATTTATTTAACAAAACAGCATTAACTCTACTTTTTTTTTTATATGTAGGAATTTTTGCTACTGTTTAGAAACTTTTGTTACCGACTGTAATATATGCAACATATACAAATTTAATGTTTGCCGCATTTACTTATTTATGTATTCATTATTTTTATTATTATTATTATTATTATTATTATTATTGTTGAAAATACATTTAATTTCGTCTTACATGAAAAGTGGTATTGAAACTGTTTTCAAAATAAAGTAAAATACAAAGCTATGTCTTCTAGAAAAGGCTAATAATGTTCCATGTCTTAATACGAAATTTTAAATGTACTTATTAAATATGTGCAAAATATTTGTAAATTAATTATTTTTAATTAAAAACTGATTTCTGTCACAGTGTTCATTTTTGTGAATGTCATATTGTCATTAACTAAATTTCTATAAACGAGTTTTTCATTATTAATAATTTATATATCAACACAAATCAATTTCGATAAAAAAGCAACATTGGAACTTCAAAGCCAAAAAAAGATTTTAAATATTTAAATTAAAAGCATCGTAAGACAACGATCGGAATAATGAAACTCTAAAATATTAATAAACTGTTTATTGTCATTGATTTTTTAAAATGAAATATCCATTAATGTTTAAAAATGTTTAATTAATAATTAAAATGTTTAATGCAATAATTGTATAAATCAGAAATAGTTTCAGTTTTTTTTCTTTAAGAAACAAAATACACGCACACACACACACATATATATATATAGAAAAAAAAGCTTCCAGATATAAATGTATAATAAATTTAATAACGCGAAAACATGAATGTTTGATATATTTGAAACAAGTTGATTTATATATCTATTTAGAACAACACATTTAAGCAAAATTTCATATAGCAATAGTCAAATACGTGAGGGAAATTGTAGCGTATGTGGTCTTATGCAGTGATTTTTGCTTATATATATATATATATATATATATATACAGTCGGTAACAAAAGTGTCCGAACACTAACAAAAATTACTATGTAAAAAAAGTAACACTTAATAGGGATTTGTTAAATAAATCCTTATCGAATCATGTTCTTACACTGACTAAGAACAGGACTCGACAAGGATTTATTTAACAAAACCGTATTAAGTGTACTTTGTTTACATAGGATTTTATGCTAGTGTTCAGACACTTTTGTTACCGACTGTATATATATATATATATATATATATATATATATATGTATATAATCAAACTAGCTAATATATTTTACTTTATTTTTTAACAATCTCTTCAAAATATGATTTTCTTTGGCGCATTTCTGAAAAATATACGTTTTCGGCAATTCTGATTTATAGCCGATGTTTCTAGGAAGATTTTTTTTTAAACCTTTATCCACCAACAAAATCTCAAGATCCCATTAGATTCAAAAGCCTATCAAATCAAATTTATGGAAGGTGTTCCTCGTATACTTATAAGGATTAAAAGTACATTCTTTTCTTTTATCTCACCCAATGACACTAAAATTTGAAGCTGTTTTTTAGTGAAGATCTAGTTTTATGGCGTATTGTGACATGCCATCTTTTATTATTTTTACCTGTGTTATTATTAGTTAAATTAGTAATTTGATTTTCAAAATGCAATAATTCACCAGGAATGTACACCGTGAGGTTCAATGAACGAATTCTACAAGGTTTATAAGGTTATATTTCATCCTTATTAAAAACAGTAAAATGTTTTAATGAACTTTACGCAAATAATTGCCAACATTTACGCTTTTTGGCCTTCGATAATTTTTTTTATAAATACGTGTTATAAAATTTGAAACTTTTTTCAATTATTGAATAAAACAAAAATTTCTACTTATTTAAAATGGTATTAACATGAGACAAAAGTAATAAAAAATACTATTCCAAAACTTTATTTAATGTCTGTAAAATGTTTTATTGGTGGTTAAATGAATAAACAACGGTGCAAACTATATAAAAGATATAACAAATGTATGCCTACAGATATCGGGGAATAAACACTCAAAATCATGATTTATTTCGTAATGTTCAATGTGAACATAAATTCGCTTTAAAAGCAACACATTCAATAATTCGACTGCATTTGGGAACTCGTAGGTGAAAGAAAAGATTAACAGAAAATTAAATTTTATGTCATCTTTATTGTCTAATGGAACTTTTCACTTGTTTCTGATGACCACTGTGTACGCGTGAAGAAGTGAAAGTCGAAACTAACAGGCATTATAGAGAAAAAAAAACCCATTACAGTGGGTTTTTCGGGTTTTATCGGGTTTAATCAGGGTTTTTAGGGTTTAATTAGGGTTTTTCAGAGTATTTTTCTGTTTTAATTAAAGAATTCAGAAATATTTTCTTTCTTCCTTTTTTTTCTTTTTCACATTGGGTGTATCATGCATAATAAGTCAATTAAAAAATTAAATGTTAATTATTCATTAAAATCAAAATTTAAAAAAAAATCAAAATTTTAAAGTATTTTTATTAGTAAGAGTTATACAGAAATTTTTATAAAACTAAATAATTGTACTTTTTAAATACTCAAAAATTCTATTTATCTGCACTTTACAACAGAAAACTGGATTTTAATAACTATTTAGTGTTACTTTATTAAATTTATCACATTTAATAGATTTTTATAAAATATATTTAATTATCATACTTTTACATTTCTTAACAGTGTTGCATTGTTAAAGTTTTCAGAATTTTTTAAGTTCGATTTTTATTTACCTATGTTTTACATTCCTCGAGTAACATAGTTTTCTTTACATATATATTGTGTTTTAATAAGATAATTATAAATTTTTTCCATGGGAAATTTTTCAAGATTTTTTTTCTATGGAACAATTTAAGCACCTCAAATTTTTCTGAAAAATCTTTATTCATTTAAAGAAAATTAGAAGACCTTACTTCAGCTTCATTGACGTAACTTAACGGTGGAGTACTTTCTTTTAGCCCCCCCCCCCCCCCTTCATCTTCAATACCAGTTACTTTGTGTTGTGTCGAGTCTATGAAGTTTTTCTTTAACTACTGGATTCTCTTCCCTCCTCTAGGAGGTGGCGCCAGGTTGGATCTATGCCTGTTGTTGATTCGTCCAGGTTGCATGCACGGGATTGGTCAATTGTTTCTATTGTTTCACGAAAATAGCATAATGGTGGTTATCGTAATTAGCAATTTTTTTAACATTTTAAAAATCTATTTAGATATTTTTGTTTTTATAGGTCTGTAGTATACTTTCCAAATTTGATGTCATTAATATGTTCTTTTTTTCGTGCATTAATTTTTCTTTTAATCATCTCTATATAACAGCTATCTCTATTGTCTTGATATTTGAAGGGGATTTTGTATATTTCATCGGTTTCTAGTTGGAGAATTTGATCTTTATCGTTTCTAATAATTTGATAGATATTCAGGTCAACCCGAATTTTAAGTGTAAAATAATAGTTTTGACTCTGATTTTTCATTCCCATATTTGTAAAACCATTTGGATTTAATGCAAAATATTAATCCACTGTATTCTAAAAATAAACTGCAAATCAGAATAAAGTTAAAATTTGTTTTTACGCATAAAAAAATAAATAAATAAAAATAAAAATATTTCAGTTCATAAACAGTTTTTTTATAGAATTAGTTTTTAAAAATAATTAAAAATAAGTTAAACTCTTATATTCAATTACTATTAAAAAAAAATCTAAAATCAAAATAACTTAAAATGTTTCTTCCAAGTAAAACTATCGTATATTAGGATAATTTAAAAGAAATCGTCAAATCAGAATGTTTTAAAAATAAAGATTAGATAAAAATTAATTTCAAGGCTAATCTTATAAATAAATGCGATTGACAGTTTCAAAATAATGTTCAAACAGAAATACATAAAAATATATTGAATAATGATTAAATATATAGATATATATATACATATGAAATCACAGCTTCCTCCTGTGAATTGTTTATTTTTTATTGATGAGATTAATAAGCATGCAAATTTAGGAATGAAGCTACAGAAAATCCATGAAATGGTCACTAAAATAATAGAAATCAAACTTTAACCCATTTTAAACCAAAGATGATGGGTTTAAAAGACATTGGTCAAGATAAGAAAGAAGCAGGGAACGGTAAAAGAGCAAAATATCTAAACATACAGTGTTATACAATGGTATATTATTATTTAAATACTTTATTTGACATTGAGATGTGGTTTAAGCAAAATTGTGAATTTGTGTAAAATAACTTTACTACTGTGCAATGTTCAAAAAATATAGTTAAATATTTATAGTTAAATACAGTTAAATATCAATATTTTAAGGTTATTCTTTTTATTTTTTTTCTGTAATATAGTATCGAAATGAAATATCAGAGATTATAATAATTAGACTTACAAATAAATGAATAAATAAATAAAATATAATAAAATATAATAAAATAAACCCCCTTTGATTTTAAATATCTATCTCCATCTTTTTTAAACTAAGTTTTCAACTGATGAAAGTTAAAATTTAAAAAAACAATAAACTCTGGCAATTTGTTAATTTTAAAAGATTTTCCTTTTCTTCTCAGAAATGGAAAAAAAATAATTTTAGGATTAGGGTGTGGTATATTTATATGTTAACAGATGGCGCCACAATAAAAAAATCTTGAAATACTATACTGTGTAAGGAAGATTTTGGCGAAAATGCATACAATGGTAACCGATAAGTATTCGCGAATTGTTTTGTTTTTAACATATTTCTTTGGAAAGAATGAATTTATGAATTATTTGTGTGAATTGTTTTTATCATTGAGCTTTAATTAGGCATATGCCATAGACATATGAAATGGCATCTGCTCGATTTCTATCATCGATGTTCTATTGCACTGCATAAAAAGAAAGGAATATTCCCGTTCCGAATTGGTTTAATATTTTCTCGCGCATGCCCAGATCGTACGATTTTGGTCTTACAGATAGTGCTTTACATTTTAATATAATAGATGATTTCTTAGACGTTTTGTTAAAGAACTACAACAACCACAAATTCTTAGGTAAAAGTAGACATAGGAACACAATGATTAATTCTTAGGACTTAATCGATTTTCAAATTGGAATTGTAGAACAATATTTTATTGTAATTGCGGTTATATTAAAAATATATATATATATATATTAAATTATTGTTTTTTTTATGGGATTTCACTAAACCGTTATCTACATTATCAAATAGAAATTAAAATGTAAAGATTTTTCTAAGACATGATTGCATTAAATTAAAAACGTAATCAAAATATTCTGAATAAATATCTTACATTATATCATATTTCTTTTCCTATATATTACATATTAGTATTGATCTCTTTATATATATTACCAAAAATTACACAGAGAAAATACTATCGTGAGTTACAATTGCACGTTAATTCGCAAACTCACGGCTTTTCCAATGTGTTTATATTAAAAAGAAAAACTTAGATTCTACAATCGTTTCATGTTTATTTATTTTTTTTTTTTCAGAAATCTGATAGCTTTCGTGATCTGAAAAAAATGAAAACTAAGTCATTGCGTGAACATTTTCATTAAGGAATGAACATAAAATCAATTATTTTCTCACGATGAAAATAGTTCTTTGATGATATAGTCAAATAGTACGGTTTTCAAGAAGAAGGCCATAAAGGTCACATAGAAGTAGCAACAGGAAACGCCCTTGCAATAAAAATTTAACGAGAGTTGCGATACATTTATTTATTTATTTTTTTTTTTTCTGATCACGCACTATGTAAGGAAATTATTGTAATGATGAAAAATTTTGTCGTGAAATTTCGGTATATCTACACGTTATAGGATATAGCGAACTCCTTTTTAGTAATTTTCATGATACAGTGTGTATGAGATTGATTGGTTGGTTGGGTTTAACATCGCACTAGTACTGCGCAAAAGGATGTTGGTGAAGGTCTAGAACGAACCTCTAAGGATGACATGCGATCACAATTTTGATCCTCCATGGAGGGGATGACTCATCCGCTTCTGTGAACCCCAGACTGTGCATATCAGATTACACGGTAACGTAAAAATGAAGCTTTCAATTGAGGTCAAAATTTAATGATATTTTATAGAGAAACGTGTGTAGAAATGTGTAGGTTTCATCAATGTAGGACATACTGTTCTTTCCCGGAAATTCGCAGATGTTTTTACACATTATGGCTTATAGATTCGAATAGTTAAAAAATAATTATAATATTGTGATTGTTTCACCACAACAAAACACAATTGTGTTAAACCAATTATCTCAATATAGGAAATGATGTGCTAATGAAAAAGAAAAAAAATAATTAACCAAACATGTCATGCACTAATAAAATGATGTGCACAATTTCAGCATTGGATTCTAAAATGTTTCAGAGATGCGAGAAAACAAAAAGAACATCTCCGAGCATTTTTAACAGCTCGACGTAAAATCTCAGATGCGGGAAATGAAAATTCCTTCCGCTTTAGGGGAATTCACAAATTGCGAGTGAAAAACGATTTTTATATAGCAAAAAACTATTACTTTATTACTGCTGTTATAACAATCTTGTTTAAACATACCTGTAGGAATTTTCATGAAATTGTTCTGAAATATTTAAAATTTTCTTCATTTTCTGAGTGAGGGAAGATAAACATTTAAATTTTATATTTATTGAAACAGAACTGCTTTTAATTTTCATTATTTTCAAAGATATATATATATATATATATATATATATATACAGAGAGAGAGAGAGAGAGAGAAAGAGATAATGCATCGTTATAATTTATTATACATGTGCAATATCAAGATTGTTACAATCGAAGAATCGCATAGTGGTTTACATAGCATTAGGCTGTGTTCTAATTTTTACAATCCCCATAAAATTATTGGAATTCATAACATTTCACATTATATTAATTAACTGAGTGTAAAATATAAAGAACACAGATCCGTCATAAATGTATTAATTTACCGTTACAAAGGTCAGAAATCCAAACACAACCAAACGATTTCGTTCTCTGGAATAAATATATATTTCTTGGAAAACACAAGTTAAATAGTCGCGATAAAAGTATATTAATAAAAATAATTAGACACATGACTATTATAATCATATATTTGAATCAATATTTAAGGAACTAAAACCAATGTTCAGGTTATCTTAAAAGAACCTGTATGTAATGCAAAATAGCCATTTAAAAAATACATTCCTGCTCAAATTTTAGCAAGATTTGCAAACGACCAGTTTTTTTCATCTTTAGATGAAATGTTTTCAAACATTGGATATTTAAAGAACTCGCTCTTGCCCATGTTTTTCAGTGAAGATTGGTTTAAGTCAACATTTAGGAAGACGGTAACAAAATGAGCAAATTCAACAATGTTTGTGTTTGTAATGTGTTTGTATTGTGTTTGTAATATTGTGTATTAATGTTTGAAAATAACTATCATTAGTTGAACGAAATAATCTTTAACTTTATCTGTAACCTTATGGTCTCAGAAATCTTAGTAAATAAACAAAATTATGTCAGAGTTACAAGCTTATAAGGGGCTTTTCACAAAAAGGTAATTTTGGAGCGAGGTTGAAATAATTGTACTTGAGATTAATTACGCAGCATGTGAAAAACCCCTTATAAAATTTCAACTCTGAAAAATACTTATAATCTAGCTTTTTCTTTTGCCGACAATTTGCTTAATTTTTACTCTATTCAAACGACCTTTTGACATAAGTTGCCCAATATGTCTAATCCTGTGTATTAAAAAGTTTTAAATCTTTCACGCATGCGCAGTGAAATCGTTTTTCATAGAAATACTCATATTTCATGAGACATTTAAGGTATTTGTATTCCGATAAACTCATGCTGATTTTTTTTTTTTTTTAGTTTTAAAATAAATGCTTATATATCCGTTATATTTAAGATGCTATTATCAAAGAAATTCATCCATAAATTGTACTGGTTCTATACTAACATATCCAAAAGTTACAGATCATTTCTTATATTTATTTATACAGGATAATCAGAAACATTATTGATTTTGCTCAATTTGTTACCGGCGCCCTAAATGTTGTCTTAAACCAATCTTCACTGAAAAACATGAGAAGACCCAGTTCTTTAAATACTCAATTTTTGAAAAGATCTCATAGAGAAATAAGTTTTTAAATTGAAAAAAAAAAAAAAAAAAAAAAAAACTGACCTTTTGCAAATTTTGCTAAACTTTTGAGAAGGAGTGTAATTTCTTTCGGTATTTAATTCGGTATCATTTATGTATTTATTTCAGCATTTGCAATTATCGACAAATCTATTTTTCAAAATATTTGTAATTAAATTTTGTTGGCCTTTTGTTGGCATTTTTAATTAATGTAAAAGTAACATGCAATAAATAATAATAAAAAAAATTAAATAAATAAATATTTTTAAATTTACTAAAAACTACTGGATTCACTCAAATTGTAGCACCATTTTATTTTTCTTAAAAGTTATATCGACTTTTTCTAGTAATAACTGTATTATTGGCATTTTTTAATTTATTGATGACAATATTTACAAAATCATTATTAAAAAATTGAATAACAATTTTTATTTCAAACTGCTTTCAACAAAAGAGCAGCCACACGAATGAAACATAACTGCTATTTCAAATTAAGTTGCATGAGAATATTTTCTTGCACTTTTATTAGAATTCATTTACACAGTTGCCTAAATTAATGACGAAACTTTCAGTGGCACGCTTAATGTGACAGATATGATTTACAGTATCCATTAAATATTCCAAAAAGGTGTTTTGTTGCCAAAATAAGTTTCTTTTCTGAAAGTTTGTTGACTAATTTCACAACTAACACTGCAGTATCATAAATATATATATATATATATATTAAATGCGAAATATTTATTTCATGAATAAAAATTGCTGAATGTAATAGAGTTAAAACTTTTCATCCCATTTCTGATTTCAACATTAAAATTAGACTCACAAATAAAGTTTTTAAACACACATGGTTTAATTCACAAGGAAACACATTATCAAATTTAAGAAAATATTGTAATCAAAATTTAGTTTATGGTAATTACATGCAATATTTCAGTTTATTTCCACTACTATTTTTAAAAACGTTTATATACATATATAAATTGTCCGAATTTTGAAAAAAACCCTCCAAAATTTAGAGGTGAAAAACATACATTTTAACGACACAATTAATTCAGTTAAAACTGAGAAAGGATCTGCTAATTCTGGCCATCCTGAAACAGTATTTGCCGCCAAATGTGATCGCTATTCTCCCCAATGCTGATTTTGCTCTTGGCATAGATTTTGGCGAATTTGCGTCGAATTCGGTGACTTGGTGACAAAATTTGGCGAACATCTGCGGTTTAGAGTTGCCAAAGTTTAGAAGCTCTGATTCAGTAAGAGAAGAATTCTGGAATTTTCCAGAAAGATTCATTCGTTTCTAGCGCTGAACTAAATTCTTCGAAAATTCTTTAAATGACAAATAATACTAAAACAAAATAAAGTGCATTCGTTAACTAGAACCTGCTAATTTTTCTTTACAAATTACTTTCTTTACTAATCTATTTCTTTACTTACTTTCCTAATCTTTACAAATTACTTTCTGTATAAAGAATTACTTTCTACACTAAAATATGTCGGCAACATTCATAACAATAACATTACGTGCTCTATCTACGTGCTGAATATTCATTAAAGTGCATTTTTTACTACAACCTGTTTATGACTTACCTGGTTACAACCTCGTTATGTAGGAATTACTTCTTACAAGCCACAAATGTTCACAACTTTCATAAAAATGCTGATTAAGGACTCTATTTACGGGCTGAATATTCATCAAATAAAATGCATTAGTCGACAAGAACCTGCTTATCTCTTTACAAATTACTTTCTAAACGTAAAAATCTCGACAACTTTCATAATAATATCATTACGGGCTTTATCATTAGCTTATTTTTAAATCTCTGTGATGGCAGGTCATGTACAATGGCCAAAACCTTCATATATTTGGTCATTATGAATATAATTTTCATAAATATCTTCTAAACGGAAAGTCACAGCATCATCAAAAAGGGAGGTGCACAACTAGATGTTATAACAAACCTATATACCAATTTGTAAAGTTCTATGGCCAACCGTTTTTACATTATGCGAGATGCATACACACATACACACATACATACATACAGACGTCGCGAAAAATCGTGTAAAACCGTTGATGTCTCTAAAACGAGAACTTTTATTAAGACGAAACTTGCAGGTGTACAACTAGACGTCATGACATATAAATTTGAAACATTCTACGATCATTAATTTTTGAGCTATGCAAGATACAAAATCCATTTCACAAATCGGGATTACAATACTTCCTTGTACTTTGCATGAGGAAGTGAAAAGGTTACATTAATATCTTTATTGAAAAATAAATTAAAAATACAGCATAGATAATATAAAAAATAGTACAAGATAACACAAAACCCAAGATAACACAAAACAACATAAGTATGTTTTTATGACTATATAAGGAAAAAAAAAAAAACTTTGTATATACCATGTTTTAAATTTTCTGATGAATCTATAATAATAAAAGAAGATGTCTGTCTGTCTGTCTATCTGTGCATCTAAACGTTCAGCCCCAACTGAATGCAGAAGTGCAAAAATTGACATACGGAAGGGCTCCTGAAAACAGAATTTTAAAATTTAGATTAGTTCCGGAGTATTAATTAAAACGTCAACCTATGTCTAATTAAAAAGCGAACGGATCGTATTTTTCACCCTCCAAGTAGAATCGAGCGCGTTCCTCAAAAGAAGAAACAAAGAAGGAAAATTTTGTGCGTTTTTGTAAAGCGATCCTTCCTCAACGGTTTGAAATATAGAAAATACGTTACTACCACGAGAAAGAACATTTATTACCGATTCTTACGGTACATCTTTTTTTTTTTTTTTTTTTTTTTAAATACGAATTTTTTATTTTTTTTTTAAATACGAATTTTTTAAAATTTAAAAAAAAGTTTTAAAAAGTGTCCAAAATTTCTCTTTTTCTTGATCGTCTTTTTTGTATCATCCTCTTTGAAAGAGTAATTATCCCATTTCTTAACAACCGGTATCTTTTGAAAGATCATTTAATCCTCTTTCGAAACATATAAAAAATTTAACAAAATTCGGATTAGTGATCCACATTTGTAGATTTTACGAAACATTGATTTTTTTCAGAAAACATTTTATAAGTCAAAATCTTTTAGAGATAAATCATTGATTTATTTATTTTTATTTTTTTGCATATAGACCTCGATGAAACGAAACAGATCTCAAAAGACTGAGAGATTATTTCAAAAACTCAATCAGTTATAATTTTTTTTAATTTACTGCATAACGCCATTGATTTTCATAAAGTGCTCAATACAGCATAACGCGTTTCAGAGTGGATTCGCATTACAATACTTGATATTTTGGTTACCACGGCAACTCCCATTCACAGAGATTAAAAAAAAAAAGAAATGTTTTTACTTCCTGTGTTCTTGAAGTGGGATTAAAAATTGCAAATTTCAAAATTCTTCAAATTTTCTTTGTCGCACACAAAACTTACGATTCAGCCCTAATTTACATGACAAACTTGCAGTTCAAGTTTCATCGATTTCCGTCAATGAACAAGATATTTACAATTTAATTATAAATTTAATTTTATTCTAATACGCGTAATTTGGCATATATAGGTTTTGTGGCCTAAAAAATATTTCTTTTTCTTTTTACTTTCATTAACCGACTTCCGTAGGTAATTGAATTCGAGATTTCACGTGATTTACATGTTTCAAGGTGTCCTGATTAGGTTTTCTTTTGTATCTCAGCTACTAATTAAAATGATTTCATAAGTAATACATTATTTGAAAGCTTTGTTGATTTGGAATTGAACAGTAGATTACAGAAAATTCTACCGCCAGATGGCGCTGTAATATTTTAAAATTTCAGTATTTCAAATTCTAATTAGGATTAAATTATTTTTAATACATCACTCGAAAGATATTTTAAAGTACTTTTACATTATCGACAGTGATATTCGAGATTTCGCCTGATTTACATGTGTTAGGGTGTCCTGAACAACTTTGTTCCAATATATTCATTTCTAATTATGATTAAATTACTTATTGATATATTAATAATGTAGAAATACAAAAGTAATAAGCTGCGCCTTAGTCGCCTTGCGGCGCCACCGAGCGGGAGTTTCGTAAAGTCGGATTTTTCAAGGAACGCGAAACAGCTGGTCGCTGAAGGCGGCTAGTCATTGATGAAGTACGCGAGGCTAGTTCAGTGAACTAAGAATAATAATGAAAAAAAAAAGTTGGTTTTAAAAATAAAATATTACTCCTTTTAGAACAACGTGCATTATTAACATCATGAACTACATTAGCACTTACCAATGTGTATAAAATTTTTAAACTGATAATGACGTCAATTTTTGTGAGATTCATCATTTCACTTTTTATAATTTTTTAACGTTCACGTTTCATTAAATGTATTTATTTTTATGTCGAAAGAAAATGAACTCGTATTTTTTTTTTTTTCAACAATTAAATAATAGCTAATATTTTAATGGCTATTTTGATTACAATTAGGAGCTTATTATTTTTATATTTTAATTAATTAAAAGAAAACTACTCGAAAATTCGAAAATCTGACTTCGAAGTATGGTGGTGTCACCGGGTTCTGAGCTACTGTAATAGTTTCAAATGTCTAGCTAGTAGGGAAAGTACTTAAAAATAGATTGCAAGGTTTGTACCAGACAAACAAACACACAAACAAACAAACAAGAATAAAAGTTAATAAAAACATGATAAAATAAAATATATTTTAAAGTAAAAAATGACAAACGAAAATGTCATCTTGCTCTCGCAATTAGAGCAAGCTTCGTGGACCTACCCTCGGCTTTGGAGCACTGGATCCACCCCTCATTATCCCGCGAATTTCTATATAAATCATTGCAAAAAATAGAGTCATCTTCTTTATCTTTATCTTTCTGTGATGAGTTGCTATGGGATTGCTTTAAGGATTGCTTTAAAAAGCAAAATGAGATATTGTTCTATTTAGTAATGTGCGGTTTTCCCTTGAAGTATACGCCGAAACAAGTATGATGATTTTAAGTTATACAACAAAAAGTAGTGATTCATTCTTATACTAAAATGTAATACTTAATAAAGAGATTTTTTTTAAATTCTCAACTTAAATTAAATCAATTAGCGTGTTGAATGTAAAATTATATCTCCCCCCCCCCCCAAAAAAAAAAAAAAAAAAAAAAGTAAGTAAAATAATAATAATAATAATTAATAAATAAATAAATAAACAATAAATAAATAAAAATAAATTAAATTAAATAAATAAATAAATTAAATTAATTTAAATTAAAAACCGAAAAAAAAAACTTAAAATTCATTCATAACGGAAGAACGTCATCGGCACAAGCAAAACACAACTCCAACTTCTTGTAATAACTGCCGCTGTACTATAAATTTTTAGTGACGACAAAATAGTAATATTATTTTTATTATTATTATTTTTTTTTCAACGTTGTTATTACCTTGTGTATATAAAGAAGAACAGAGCACTGATTTTAAATATAATAATATATTTTTTTGCCTCACTAGCTGGTAAGATCATTGGGGATTTAATAAAGAAAAGGGATAATCAATGTCTTGCACTTTTCTGTTCACACTACCTTTCATTTCTTTCTTTATATTAAATTTTCTTGTAAAATATTTAAAACTTATGATTTAAAATTGATGGTTATCATATAAAAAAAAATGTGAAATCAAAATTTTCCAATTTGTTGAACACGAAGACAAGTGAAATCTAAATGCAATAAAGTAAAAGTTACTCTCGCCTGGAACGTTAGTTGCTAATTTTGTTGTAAAGAACAACGCAATGTCATTGCAGTCGAATATAAGCCATCTAAAGGGAAGTATCCAGAATACCTACAGCGACCTTCCAGTTAAAGTTTCAAGGTCAAAGCAAATCTCAAATTCTCCCCAAATACTTGCATGTCATGAATAACTGAATAAATTAAAGGCAGATTTCTCTTTAAACTGAAAATAGTCACTTTGGCTAACATATGTGGTTTCTGGCTCAAGAATATTATTCTCGTCAATTTAGAAGATCCCAAGTTAGATGTTTTCTTCATGCTAAGCAAAACAGAAACTATAAAGCCCATATAATATAAAAAACTAGAAAACTCTAGAATAACATTTTAATAGAAAGTTGAGCAGTAAAGGAATCTTTGAAGTAGTCTATTTTACCACGTTTTTATTAACTTCGATTTTTGTTTGTATGTTTATTTGTTTGTCCAGTAAAAATCTTGCAATCGATTTTTAACTAACTTCCCGACTAGCTAGGCATTTGAAACTTTCAGGATAGCTCAGAACACTGTAACAATACATTTTTTAACACTTTTAGTCAACTATTTCAGGTTCCTACTGCCTTCGGTAGCGTTTATATGATTTGACAGAAAATTTATTTAACTAACTTCCCGACTAGATAGACATTTGAAAGGTTAAAAATAGTTCAGAACATGGTGATAATACACTTTTTTTAATACTTTTAGCCAACTGTTTCGGGTTCCTGCTGCCTTCGGCAGCATTACGAGTACAATATTTCAATCGATTTTTAACTAACTTCCCGACTAGCTAAACATTTGAAACCTTCACGATAGCTCAGAACATGGCGACATTACATGTTTTTATTGTTTTAGTCAGCTGTTTCAAGCCCCTACCGCCTTCGGCAGCGTATATATAATTCAACAGAAAATTTATTTAGCTAACTTCCCGACTAGCTAGACATTTGAAAATTTCAGAATTGTTCAGAACACGGTGAAAATGCATTATTTTAATACCTTTAGCCAACTGTTTCGGGTTCCTGTTGCCTTCGGCAGCGTTACCAGTACAAAGCTTGCAATCAATCTTTAACTAACTTCCCGATTAGCTAGGCATTTGAAACTTTCAGGATAGCTCAGAACACTGTAACAATACATTTTTTTAATACTTTTAGTCAATCGTTTCAGGTCCCTACTGCTTTCGGCAGCGTTTATATGATTCAACAGAAAATTTATTTAAGTAACTTCCCGACTATCTAAACATTTGTAACTTTCAGAATACTGTGAAAATGCATTTTTTAAATACTTTTAACCAGCTGTTTCGGGTCCCTGCTGCCTACGGCAGCGTTTCCAGTATAAAGTTTGCAATCCACTTTCAACTAACTTCCCGGCCTGCTGGCTAGCCATTTGAAATTTTTAAAAAAGCTCAAAACACGACAAAAAGGTTTTTTTAAAATAATTTTAGCCAATTGTTCCGGGTTCTCCCTGCCTTCGGTAGCGTTTATAGGATTAAACGGGAAATTTAAAATCATGGTATATAAAAAGTTATTTTTATCTTGTAATTAATTAATTTCAGATTGTTTGATATTCTTTGTGACCTTTGATGTCATTTATCTATTTAAATATCTTTCCAGTTTTTAAAACTATGCTTAAAAAAAAAACGTGGTGAAAACATTTAGTTATTTGGTTATTAAGAATCGATGAATTGGTTATTATCATAAACATTATCATAACCATATCATTACCATAACCGTATCTTAACCATAACATTATCATAAACATATTTATACACAATTATGTTGAAATTAAATCTTTGTAAGCGAACATCATAAATTGAAAAATCACATAACATTTGTTTCAGGTCGATGCAAATATTCACGGTTCTTCAAAAGAAACAGACAAGAGTGCAGCATTAAAGTGACAATGCGCAAATATTTATGAAAAAACTTTAAAAAATTAACTTTTTCGAAGACACTATAAGATAGATTGATTTCTAAACCTCTTCACAAGAAAGAGAAAAAGAAATATGTTTGTGTCTTCCTAATAGGTTTTTTAAGGCTTATATAATCAATAACTAAACTAAACATTTGCAAGTGTTCTATTTTTTTTATCACAGCATTTTTTTAAATATATATATATATATATGTATATAAATAATTACAAGATAAAAAGAACTTTTTATATACCATGTTTTTAAATTTTCTCTTGAATCATATAAACATGACAATTTTATGAATTAGTAAATACATTTTTTAAAAATGTTTTTGATGAATTATCCCATCAACTTGAAAGAAAATGATCGAATGCGTAATAATGAGGGCAGTTCTAAGAAGTTTTCAAACATTTATTTATTATGAATTCAGTTCTGCTTAAAGATGGCCTAAAGTATTAGAAGAATTCATTTTTATCGTGTTCTGAGCTCTTCTAAAAGTTTCAAATGTCTAGCTAATCGTGAAGTTAGTTAAAAATCAATTGCAAAATTTGTACTGAAGAAACAAACAAACAAGAAAGCGAGTTAATAAAAACATGGTAATAAATTGACAGAATTTTTGTAGAAATTGAAAAATGTTACAAGCATTTGTATTGCCAGGATCACTCAAATTCATTATGTTTCTTAATCGTGTTATTAGAATTGTTCTTCGTTATCTTGATTGCATATCAACAATTATTAACCGTTATGTATATATTTAAAGAAAAAAAAATATTATAAACTATTTTAAGTTAAGAGTTCATGTTTTCATACAATTAAACTGTTTAATAACTAACATATATATTCCAATAAAATATAAACTAATATGCAATACATATAGATATTAATTATTAATCAAGATTAGTTATTAATATGTAGTTAGATTGTTTGAAAAAAAGATAGACGCCTTTAATTTGTGTTGCTACCTTTTATTATTATTATTATTATTATTTAATTTATTTAAATTCTCTAATTAACTTTTTTTTAAAGATTTTTGTGGAATCTAATTTAAAGACGATACAATTAGATATAATTTCATTCATAACTTTTAAGAGTAACAGCTAAATCATTTCTGAACCCTCGAAAACGAATACATTAAAAAAGATATTTTGGTAATTATTACTTCCATTACGCTACTACCGTAGGCAAGGAAGTACTGCATTCGGTCCAAAAATTCGCTATCGATATTTCACCTGATTTACACGTTTTAATGTCCCCTGAGTCCAAAAAAGTGGTTTTGGGCAATTGGTCAGTGTGTGTGTATGTATCTTCTGGCCATCATATCTCCGAAACTAATAAAGATAGGACTACGAAATTTCAGAAATGAAACACGTCTGGTGTACAGATACATTTTCCAAATTTTGGTGAAAATTAAAAATCCGGCAGTGGGAATCTGAAACCGTAAGTGGTGCTGTAAGTCTATTTTTAAAAAACATATCTAACGATTTTCTTCAAATTTGCTATATAAAGACTCTATTAGAATGATATAACCTTTCGAATGATATAACTGGTTAGTTCAGGAAAATTGATAGGCGTCCTGTATAAATAGCGCAATTTCAGGTCTCGGAAACGCGTTTCTTTAAAAACGGTTGTACGGAATTTTTTCAAACTAGCCATATTAACTCATTTTTAAATATCCTTTTGCTTGTAATTATTGTTTTCTTGTCAATAATTGAGTTTTGGTAAATGTTGGTATCTCAAAAACAGCTCTATCGATTTTCTTGAAACTTTGCCTTAACTTTTCTTGCCCTATAAATCCATTCCATTCTCATGTATTACGTGGTTATTAGAGGAATATTAACAGTCATCCTACTTAGGTAGGCCAGTTTTAGATCTCGGAAATTGGTGTTTCAAAAAATAACTGTGGCATTTTTTTTCTTATTTTTTACCTCGCTATATGTAAGTTTCGTTTTATATGCCTGTACATGTATATAAAATTTCTCTTACCCGAAAAAAAAAATGTTTCTACTTCTTTAGGCCACTTTTATGTATCCTGATAACATTATCTCCACAAAATGCATATAATACGTGCAATAGTGGGTAATGAAAGTCATGTTCACACCAGATTTTTTTTAAAACAGGGAATATAATGTATTCTTTTAACAATATTTGCTTGTATAAATGATTTAAAAAAAAAGTCTTCTTGATTTTTTTTCTAATTACCAGAAATGACTATTACAGGCAACATAGTTCCTCGTGGGAGGTTTTCAGACCAAAAAGTGAGGGTGTTTTTCGAAAGTAATTTTCTCCAAAATCTGCATTTTATTTGGCGGATTTAATGTCTTTTGCAATATTTTTATGCCTTACAAAATGCTTTGTCACTTTTATAAATATTTTTGCTTTACTTTCAATGCAGTGGAAAGTGATTTTTTTTTTAAATTATAACTTTACAAATAAAAATTATTTTAACTGTTATTTTATTTCTGTAAAGCTCAAAACATATAAATATTAATATTGTAATGCTAAAAATATTTTATGTCATGAAAAAATATTGTAAAAATCATAAAATCATTGAAATTATTGTAAAGAGACAGCGTATCCACAAATATCACTCATTGAATAATATAAGATAAAATATATATCACACATTGCATTTTTTTTTTTTTTTTTTTACAATAATTAATTTTTAATGTTAAAATTATTATTATTATTATTATTATTATTATTATTATTTACCAATATATATTACAGTTAGAGAAAAAACTGTATTTAAATCAATTTTTTTTTTTTTTTTAATTTGCTATACGTGTCTGAATGTGAGTTCGTGATTTAGCTATCACTATATTTTAAATAGAAATATCAAGAGAAATTCCAATGTCGGTATTTGGATAATCAATACTACTTAAAGCTTGGTCCAATATGTTTCAGAGTGGTTTGAGCGGAAATTCTCTAAATGATTTGATTTTTTTTTTTTTTTTTTCAGGAATTTAGCTATAACACCCTGTCAGCGTGTAGCCTCAAATGACATTTCCACTTAAAAAATAATTTTTTAGTCTAAAATAATAATAATAATAATAATAAATTTAAAACATCTTATTGACTGCTCTAGCTTCATCATTTTAAGTTAGAATTTTACGTCTCGAATGACTTAGAGAGATATTTCTAGCTTTACAAAAATCAGTTTCAAACCGTTTGAATTGTGTCTATTTGAGTTGAAAAAATCCGGTTGATACGCTTAGAGTGTTTCAAACTCTTTAAATAGGATTGGTGGAGAGTGCGGCACCCAGCACACAGAAAGTTTTGTGTATTGAAACGGTTTTGAAACTTTGTTTACAATGTAATAGAATTGTTGAAATATACAACATATTATGTTACATCTCAAGTGTAATAATATGTGTAGAAAATAGTGTGAGTTAAACACAGCTTATTTTATTGATAAAAGTAAAATTTTTGACAATTAAATTAATTCATAAATATTATGTATAGATAATTTCAAACTAAACGTGAATATTTAATACACTATTAAAAAACAATTGGAAGTCTTTTCCCCTACAACCCGCACCCGCCAAAAATGTAAAATTTAGGTGCAACCAAGTCTTTTTTTTTTTTTTTTTTTTTTTTTCAATTTGACGTAAATTTAGCATTAAATTTCTAATCATGAAATTTGCTACTAAATTGGCGACATTTTTGGGAGGAAAACATTAAATTTTATTTTTTAACAATGTATTTATTTTGAATACATATTTTATTTTTTTTTTTTAATTTGTATTCAAAATCTGATCCCAAACAGATAAAATTTCGCATATTTTTATAGTATTGATTTTTTTTTTTTTTTTTTTTTTTTTTTTTTATATAAGAAATAAAATTTTCCTAATCAGTGAAAGAAGAATATCGAAAAAAAAACTTTTTTCTTCTTTTTGGGTATTAAGCATGACGAATTACTTTCTTAATATTTGCTTTGAAAGAAAAAACAAAATCCCCCAGGAATCATTTCTAATTACCAGAAACAGCTATCACAAGCAAACGATTTTCCCTAAAGGGTTCATTGACAAGAAAGTTGGTTTTTATAAGTGAGAAAATTTTTACAAGAAAAATTTATTTGGTAGATTTCGAGAGTATATACATCAGTATCTTTATCTATATGTTTATATACATATAAATAAATGTGCATAAGTGTGTATTAAAAAGAATATTGGACGAATGAGTCTAATTTTGACAGTTTTTGTTCTGAAAAAAAAGAAAATTGCTCTTGGGAATAAGTTCTTTTTAGTAGAAAGAGACACTAAAAGAGAAAAAATTTCTGTAGACAATTGCACGAGAAATAGCAGCCATTATTTTCTGGGAAAAAATTATTGCAAAAATTCCTTTTTATTTGGTTGATTAAATATAGTTTGTAGTACATTTATAGGTATTTGAAACAATTTCTCTTTTTCATTATTATCGTTGGTTCAACTGTAAATAAGTTGGGAAAATTGATACCTTCAAAATATAATTTTACCAGTAAAATATATAAATATTGATTTTATAATGTTAAAAATGCGACAATTGATCTTAATTATATGGAAAGTGATTACAAAAGGAAAATATGACAGATTATATCTATACAAAAATCACTCTAACACTAACATAAGTTTAAAAAGTGTATATTGTACGATGATTTTTTACGCCAAGAATGCATTTTTTAAAATAGTATAATTTATTTATAAAAATACAAATTTTAATAAATAACTAAAAGAAACATTATAAGATCTAACCAACTTTAACTTTAATTTAAACGTGAAATTGTATTACTGTATAAGAGACTGTTTAAAAATACATTTCTTATCTGCATTCTTCCGATATTTATTATTAATATTATTTTCAAATTCCTTAAATTTAAATTGATCATCTATTTTACGAAAAGCTGATTCAATAAAAGATAAAATTTTATGCATTTCTATTGCAATAACTTTTCCAAAGTTGAAGTATTTGTAAACACTCGAAAACGAATATCTACAAAAGAGGTGTTTTTAGAATTACTTTTTGAACACGAATTCTTTTCACAATATTTGCTTTGAAGAAGAAACAAAATATGTTCTGGGATTTTTTTTAATTACTAGAAACTGTTATCAGAAGCAAAAGATTTCCTGTAAACATTTTTTTTTTTTTTAATTTTTTTTTTTGGACGAACACAGGAGTTATTCAGCGAGTTTAAGTTTCTGCAAGAGCAAAATTTATTTGGTACATTTAATACATTTTTGCTGCATACATACATACATATATATATATATATATATATATAGATAGATAGATAGATAGATGCATAGATATATTGATATATATAAAAGGCGGTTAAGAGGTGTATTTCAATGTATATATATGTATTATGAAAGATTTTTCAAACATTGCACAAGAGGAAACCATGTATCACATGAAGAACTGGAAAGAGCATGAATTAAAAATTTCTAAAAATAAATAAATAAAAGACCTTTTAATGAAAGCACGCAACATACAATACTTTTTCAAGTGTTTGGAGTGTATTTTGCCAACAAATAAGTGTTATTTCTGTCATACAGTGTGCATTTGCCAAACATTTGCACCATTCAGAGCCCAAAAACACCTAAAAGGACGTAAAGAAAATTGGCAATTTAACATTATAAAAAGAAAAAAAAAAAACTTAAACATGCATTCAAAGACATTACTCACTTATTTGCATCTAGAAAAATAAAATAATCAATAATATAAAATTCATAAGAAAAATAATAAAAATAAAATTATTATTTATTATTTCTTATGTAACAAGCTATAACCGAAATCCTGTCAAAATCCTTCAGGTAAGCTACGAGGCTAAATACCGCTAATCTTCCAGTTAGTGATTGCAGTAAGGTTTTGAATCCTAATTAAGTTCTAAATTTTAAGATTAAAGTAAAATGTAACTGATTATTAATTTAAAAACTAATCCACTAAAATTGAATTAAATTAAATTTTAATTTAAGTTTCAAACATACAAAATTACTAGTTTCGTAAATTAAATTAGTATATATATATATATTGAGTTGTGGCGCCCTCTATTAGACCATTGACACATTTTCTATATTAAAAAAAAAAAAAAAAAAAAAAAACTAAATTTAGTCTTCTTATGGAGACACCTGGGAATTTTAAAATTCTTGTTATAGAACTGGACATTTATATATATATATATATATATATATATATAAAGGTTAATAAAAGAAAATTTAATAAGACCCTTTATTAAAAGAAACTTAATTGAATTAAATTAAGTTGGTATTATAAAGTTTAAATTAATGATATGTGATAACTGAAAAATATGTATATATATGTATATATATATATATATATATATATATATATATATATATATATATATATATATATATATATATTAAATTTTAGTTAATTAATGAAAAAGAAAAACAAAATAAAGATTTTTAAGAGTTTAAAAAAATTAAATAAGATATATTTTAACAATTACTACAAGTTAAATTTTATTTATTTTTACTTAAAAATTCATTAATATTCAAAATGAATTGAAAAGAACAATAAAAATAAATAGATAAATAAATAAAATTTTAAAGAAAAAAGTGTAAGCAATAACAATTCTCTTTATTTTCTATTTTTTATTTAATTTAATTTAATTTTTATTCTTTCTTTCATTTTTTGTATGCGTGTGTGTAATATATCTAAACGCTTAAACAAGGATTAGAAAACATTAAAAATATTATTTGAAGAAATTTACAAGATATTTACTAGATATTTAAGAAAGTCTAGCATGAAAATAGCTAGATTTAAAGTTTTTACTGTTATTTTTGTCAGAACATATTTTTTCCCCTCTTTATAAGAAATTAATTAGAATATTTTTATAAATAATTTTATTTAAACATGATTTTAAATGAGTAAATAAATTAAATTCAAATGAAAATTAATATATTTTATCAAGAATATCAAATTGTATGTTACCATTGCCATTATATATTTTTAAATTAAGAAAGTATTTTTTCTTTTTTAATCATATCATTTTTAGTTAATGAAAAGCAATTACGATAATTATCTATGAAGTAGTTTGTATTAATATCACTAAAGTAAAAAACAATAATATCATCTATATACTTGAAAAAAATGAGGTCATTACATAAAGAGAAATTCCTTTCAAAAAATAAAGAAACATTTCGGATAATAAACCACTGGGAGAACCACCTTGTGGAATACCTTTATTAATCTTGCACATATTATTATTGTAAAGAATATAATTATTACTTAAAATGAAATTTAGTAAAGCTTTAAAATAATGAGTAAATATTTTTTTCCCTTTTATACTATGTTGATGCTCTTTAAAAAGAATTAGCATGGTGTAATGTAAGTCTTTAATGTCAATATTATTGAATAAATTATTAAAATCAAAGTATTAATGTTTGAAGCATGTTTGAAATTTTTGATTTCATCAGGGAGTTGAAAACCACTTTTAATATAATGCTTATTGCCATTGTTTAAAGTTAAACTATTAATTTCTTTTAAAATTTGTAATGGAAGATTGCAAAAAACATTCTTATAGGCGTTACATCCAGTTGTTATTGTGTGAAATTTTACAGGAGTTTTATGAAATTTTGGAATAATGACTAAATACGGATAACTGAAATTTTTACATTTGAGTTTTAATAATTTATGAAAGCTTAGCGTGCTTTTATTTTTAATTTAAGTTTTTAAGGTGGTTTCTTAAAAGTAATATTATTCATAATAAATTTATCTAAGATCTATTTATATAACTCTTTACAAATTTTACGTATATATTTATGCATTTTTTTTTTCGCTTTTAAAACATTTTACTTTAAATTGTAAGCCAAAAGAAAATATAAATAGCTTTGAAAATACCACAAATTCCATAAATAGTGTATTTTTGTTTTTTTTTCTTAAAATAGTAGAGGTTTATAAAAGTAAAGCACTAATGTTTTACAGTGAATTAATCATATTATTTTTCATAATTGAATAAACAATCCTCTTATTATACATTTAGCCTTTTACCTCGTCTAATTCATCTTACCTGAGAAACCTTTTCTTCTTCTTTGTCATGTCCCTCCTAATATAGTTTCGCCTTAATCTCCTCCACTGTTGTCCATTCCTATTTTACATTTTGTATTATTTTAGATTATTTCTCATAATTATTGCTTTAAAGTACGAAACAAATTAATAAAGTTATTTTTATAATCATTAAACCATCCATAAACCATCATTAAACCAACCAGATTGCAAAATTAAGGTGCCTGCCTACCTTTAAAATGCATGTTTCGCTCAAAAATCCGATTTTCTATTTTTGGTTTAGAATTAAAGCCTGACATTTTAGTTTTCTAAATCAGTTTGAATTTTGATCCTATCTCAAGTTTTTGAAACCGGAGTTACTCGCAAGTTTTTGAAACTGGAAGTGACCGTAAATGTTTGTTTACATAAATGTTTTACTCAATATAATCATCTAAATTTGTCCCTGCATATAAAATGAATTTAAAAAAGAATATAAAAATCTTTGAAATAAATCAGAAACTTTTAAAATTATTTTTTATTTAATAGGTAAAATCTGGTTTTTAATTATGTTTTCTGATTTTTCCCAAAATGTGATTTTTAACGTTTTGCTTTATTGCAAAACGTAAAAACTTCAAAAGCTATTATTGAAACATTATGAAACTTTTACAAAATACTCTGGAGGAATTGTTTTATGGATTGAACTACAGCAATAAATCTAGTTAAATTAGTTTTTTTCTTTTAATATTCAATTCATTTAATATTTTATTGTTCTTCTAGAGATTAAGCAGTCTTTAGTCTAATTTGATCGCATAATACAATCAATAAATATATTATCACTAATACCTTAGTTTGTATTTAAAAATTCTGAATTGCTGAGAAATTTTAGAGTTTAGAACACACGCATATACACACTTAAATTTCAAATATTTGAGTAGAATTGTAGCTAACTTCTAAGTCTTGTTTATTCACTACGCTTCTTTAAAATTATTGTTATACATGTTTGTTATACATGTATACATATATATTATTTTTTTTCAGTTTTTCAAAAAAAAAAAAAAAAAATATATATATATATATATATATATATATATATTACTAATATTTTATACAATACTATATATACTCAGAAAAAGTGTACCGCTTTCATCTAGAACGAATAACTGGTCATTCTCCAAATCTTTAACTGGAAATATAGATTTCCGAGCTATGCGTATAAGGCAAGCCACTAAGTTGAATGGACGAAATGATCGAGAATTTTTCAAGTCTACAGATTTCTAGATAGTTAAACAATATTCTGAATATTGTAAATTGTTTGTATTGCTAGAAATTATCGCTTGCTTTTCAAGAATTAAACCAAGATTATAGTTGCTAAAACTCGCCTCTTGTATTCGCATTTATTTCCAGAGATTTTTAAGTAAGTTTGACCTCGATAATACAGGCAAATATTCTAGAATTCTAATAGGGGTTTCTCGAAATCGCTTTCAAAGAGGACTAGAATTTATAAGGATGACAAGGAACTGTTTTTACTAGAGCCATAATTTAGATTCTAGATATTAGTTACAGAATTTTTAACACGCTTTTATTAGCTTCAGCTGTATGTATGTTTGTATGTATGTTTGTACCCGCTCTGGGAGCAATATATATATATATATATATATATATATATATATTGTAAAAAAAGACTTTCTCTACGTGAACGCTGTGGCTGTGAGGTAAAGCTCCGGGCTACGAACCTAAAGGTCTAACGTTCGAGCCCAGTCAGGGGAGATTTTTTAAAAATGGTTTTTGTTTATATTAAAAATTTAAAAATATGTAAATATTGTGGTGTGTCACTCACACGATTTTCTGTTTCACTTCATTTTAATACTATAAAGATAGATATTTTGTACTTTTTAATTCACATTTCAATACAAGCGTGTTCTTTAATTTTTTAAAAGTACAATTTTATTTCTTAGTACAGTGGCTTAATTATGTGCTTACAAAAATAAATTAAATAAATAAATAAATAAAATAAATAAATAAATAAAACTAAAATATTATTTTTATTTTTATTCCAGGTTTGTTCCAGACTGTCAGCCTTTTTCTGTATCCTTTAATTCTGGACACTCATGTCGGTCAACTACACTGTGGAGCAAATGCGCGAGCGTACATTCCAGACCAATGTCGTGTTGGTTGGGCATACGTCGCGGCTACATCAGGGACACTGTTGACATTCTACTGTCCCTTCCTAGCTTATTTCAGCACCTATCGAGACTTTAGACGGACACAATGTTTAGAGAAGAACTTAGTGTAATGAAATATTTCAACAGGAATTGACTACAGTGTAACTTAAATATATTTTCTGTACTGATATGGATATAAGATGTGTCATTTTTTATATGTTTACAAAGGAATTCAGTGTACAATTTTCCGCACCAGCATATGATACATGTACAACGTATGAAATCCGAACAGACATTTAAAAAAATGGATCGCTGAAAAATATGACTTTTAACAATTTTATAGTATTTTAACGAGACAAAATTATACGATATAAAAAACGTCACAACAATGGTTTTTTTCTTATGTTATCACCATAAAGCATATTTTCTGTATTAACCCGGAATTACATTAGGATGCATTTAACATTACCACTTTTAAAAAATTTGTAGAAAATGTTTTGTTTTAAAAAGTATTGTTTAATATTTATGTTATTTATTCATTTTTATCCTTAGTTTTTTCATGCTTAGGCCTTAAGCATTCTTTAAAAAATTATATATATATATTGTTAATTTCTGTAAATTAATATTATGTAATTTAATGTTGAGGAATTAAGTCTCAAAGATTAGTTTAATTAATTTTAATTATCCGTATGACACAAAAACTAATTTTGTAACACATACATGAATAATACATTAAAGGGTATAGAAACACAAAAATTATAAAATATATAAAAAATTAATTAATTAAAAAAAAGTATTTCGTTCTATGAAAAAATATAGCATAAACATTAAATCTAATATTTTGTATTTGATATCGTTCAAGACAATTATTTTTGTCCGTTCTTACACACTGCTAAAAGTCCTTACAATCAGCTTGTTTTTGTTTTGTTTTTTAAGTATATTTCTTTTCATATTTTTTGAGGAAAAATACGTAAATTTTAACTGAAATATTCTTTTCTTTAAATGTAAAACAATATTTAAATATTTTTTAACATATCATGTGTGAAAATATATATTAAAATGTTCTTAAAAAGTCGTTAATTAAAACCTTTCATTTGATGCAGAAAAAACCTGTTTCTGAAATTTACGGAAAACTCTATCACGTTTCTAGTTTAAAAACACACATATTTTGTGCATATTATTTGGTTACAATGAATACTAAGAGGAATTAAATTTTTCTAAAGGGAAATACGAGAAAAATTTTCTTATACACATATTCTTAATTGTCATATCGGCATAATTTTCTTTCAACAAAACACACCAGAAATATATTTTTACTCTCTGTACGAAAAAAGTGTCGACATGTATTTTTATTTATTTATTAACTTTTTTAAGTAGTGATTTAGGGATACACCTACAAAAAAAAAAGCACAATATTTATTTAAGGAAATATTGCTTATAATTTTTATTAAAGAATTTTATATACATAAATACTAATCTGAATTTTTTTTTAAATTATCAGTTAGTTATGGAAAAGAAAACATATCATAAAAACAAAACAGGATTCCAAGTCTTCACAAGTGAATTGTACTCTACAAATTTAAGAATACATTTCATGAAAATACATTTGCAAAGACAGGTATATTCTTTCCCTTAATAAGTTATTTTAACAACATTGTTAAATTCTGCATCATTAAAAAAGCATTCAATACCTTTTGTTGTCAGTGTTTGTTTAAAAAATATTTGTCGAATAAATATTAGATTCATAGTTCAAGAGTTCTTTTATTTGAACGTAACATGTTTAACACGTAATCTATATGTCACTATACTTTTAAACTAGGGGAAGTCGGGGTAATAAAAAACAAGGGTTATAAAAGACGCAGTCAAAAAACCACCAAAAAATATACATAGACAACTTTAAAAATATGTAATATTAAGTATCATGTGTGTTCTTTACTACAATAAACTTATTGAGAAGTTTATAACACATTTTGATTATTTTTTATTCGATGGAAAAATAAAAAACATTCACTTTGAACTTACCCTAAAAATTCGTGAATTTTTCTAAATTTTTTAATTTTTTTTTTTTTTTATAGGTAAGTTGTTTGGGATTTATTAATGTGTAACCTTTTGACCAAGACTATGTCTTTTGATTTACAATTTTTAAAACCTTGAAAGCATTCTTCATTTACATGTTCTAGGCATGTTTCTTATTACCATATTTTTATTTTTTGTGGGGGTAATAAGAGACATGAGTCTCTTATTTACCCCAATATTAATTCCTATATCCCCCCCCCCCCCAAATTCTAGTTCCTGTTAATTCTTCCTGACCAGTTTACGAAGAGTTTACCTAGTGTTAGGCCAATGTTTACCAAGAGAATTTTTTTTTTCATTTTAAATAAAAAAGCAGTTTTACTCATTAGGATAGACCATATTTACTTGTTATGATTATGTAAATTTATGTTTAGAATGTCTATAAGTTAGTATTTAGTCATTAATACTTCCTTACATAATAAATAAGTTCATGTATAATTGCTAGAAAAATCTTTTATAACATTTTGTTTGCTTGTATACAATTCAAAGATGCGGGGTTTTTTTGCCTATTTTCGACTGCACTTTAGAAAATGCGTAAAATATTTTCTTTACATTTTAAAAATTATATTGATATTTTTGGTTAATCTCTAGGTTATGTTGGTTATGTAGAACTATCATTAAGTACAATATTATATTATTTAGGACTTAATATTAAAAGAAATGAATTTCACAAAGCTATTTATGTCAGTTAATTTTCGAGAAAACATAATTTTTGAATGTATGTAAATAATAAAAATTAAAACTTACTGGTTAAATCAGAATTGTTTCCAGATGTCATTCATTACCCCACATGATTTTACATTGTATATATGGACAGTTACAAGCCTGGCGTCTTATTACCCCGCGTGAGGTTATTAGAGACAATGATTTAATGAATATTTACAAAAAAAATTAACAAAAAAATATAAGTTCAAAAATCCCCTAAAAAGTCAAGAGGAGTCCATTTAATGAAATTATTACGAGACATTTATTTCAAGTTATTTTGAATAATAGTATAGTTTTTTTTTTTTTTTTTTTTTTTGTCTCTTATTACTCCGGCTTCGCCTATTCATAAAATCACACGAATCGTAATGACTTGCTTTGCTTTTTCGTAGATTATTTTTTTATCTCTAACTTTAACAGCTGGTAATATTTTCTTCGATGGCTCCTTGATAAAAAAGTACCCCTCTGCAAGTGAATAAGTGTAGATAAAATGCTTCTAAGTATTTATTATATAAACCAGAGAGGTAAAAGTTTTACCTCCTCTCGTGGCATTATGCAATGTGCATTCTCAGTGTATTCTACATCATTTGCCTATCTGTAAAAACGTACCCACTCGTTAAGTTTCGTTATGACCTGAAAATACGTGTGACGTCACTGACCGTCCGTGGATGCAAGAAAATGATTTCCTATGTTAATCGCCCATTGGATTTTTTTTTTTTTTTTTTTTTAATTAAAAATCGAGGGAAATTATTCGCGATTTCAATCCCCATATTTGGGTGTATATATGCATTAGTTATCATGTGCATGTGTTAGATTGAGTTATTTTGCAGTCAAATTCACAAAATTTTAATTTTAAATTTCAAAACTCTGTTGCCCTTGGTGTTTTTGTTTTTGGCGATCAAAAACGTAATACAGAAATATACATGCCAGATGTATATTTTCTTAATAGGTATTATACGAAATATTGTTTCATATTATTCATTACTCTCTTAATATAAGTTGTTAAAATAACCATGATTTTTGAAAGGAATTAAATTATGTTCCCCAGATAATTTGGCGGTATATTTTTTTTTCTGCCAAGGATGACTGATATCAAATCTATTCCGTTGCAACATATTAGTATCTTATATCAGATACTTTATTTAGACGTTTGAAAATAAATTTGACTTCAAATATGATAGAATATTTATCATTTTCTTTTTAATTAGTATATTAGTTGGATATTTATTGTGTAAATATCAGCCTGTGAAATGAAATGTTTATGTTTTTAATCGAATATGGAAGTTTGCCATTTTTTTTTCTAGAGTTTTGAAATTTAAAATTCAAAATTTATCAATTTTACAACAAAAACGATTTAATCTAAAGCATGCACGCGATAACTAATACATATCTATACCTAAATATGGGGATTAAAATCGGGAAATAATTTTCCTCGATTTTTAATAATTTTTTACAAAAAATCCAACAGGCGTTTAACATAGGATATATTTTTCTTGCATCGGCGTACGGCCAGTGACGTCATCCCTTCGCTTGCGTATTACTTCTCGGTGGTCCAATCCTTTTTGCAATGAATGTGTATGTAAACATCTTTCCTATATATCCATTGCATGTCATATAAAAACAATTTTTTTAAACAAAATTTAAGTCTTTTACACAAAATTCTTCTTTTTCTATTTAAAATACTTAAGCTAAATATGTTCGCTTTTTCCTATACAGAGTTTTATTTGAAATTTATAATTTTAGACAAAAGTATAATAAATAACAAAATTATTCTTTTCATATTTGTATTTTACAATGCCATATATGTAGCTCTTGAATGTTTTCTTAATCGCATACGCAGTAATTTTAAAAAGAAGCATTTTTTATTTAATCTCATTTTTTTCTGTATCACAAATTTACATCTCATTAAAAGAGAGATATTTTCTTTTATTCACCAAACATTTATTTACAGGCACAAGCATGTGAACATTTTTCTTAATAGGTTCCATAATAATTAAGAGACTTTTTTTAGAGGTAAAGTAAGCTATAAAAAATAACTTGAAAAATCTAGATTAATTAAATCATTAATCGACTTTTCTTGAAATAATTACAGAATACCTTAAAAGCATGAATAAATAATATGTTGATTTTATTAAAAATACTAATAATATTTTAATCGGAATATTCCGAATTTAATAAATAATTATTAAAAAGATAAGACTATCAAACATTTGCTTCTCAGCAAAAATAAAATAAAATAAATAATGAAATATTTAGAATTGTTTATTTATTTATTTATTGCATTATCAAGAACAATATCTATTATTTAGAACATCACCATTAATATTCTGCTTTTGATGTAAAAACCTTTTATGGATATATTTTACGTAGAAAAGAAATTAATTACTCTAGTTAAATTGAAACTTTTTATACGTATAAATTCTAATGTATTAAATGTTGTCAATTAATAAATTGTTATAAGCTATTTATTTAAATATATATATATATATATATATATATATACATATATATATATATATATAATACTAAATTAAATTTAAAATTAAAATCATAATTCACTAATAAACATAATCATAATGTCTTCATCATCACTTGTTGGCCTTTTGATGGGATTGCTTAAGAATACAAATTAAACTAATGAAAAAATTGGAAAACAAATCGTACATTTTCTATAATTACTTAAAAGTAACTCACTTTTTTCACGTAAGATGGCGCTAGCTCACGTTACGTTGAACGCTTAATCTAAACTGAAAATACAAAAGATTAATGTTTTAATTAAATAACCCTGTTAAATATCATCTTTTTAATAGTGTTTTTAGCTTTAAGTTTTAAAGATTAATAACTATCTCTTAACCCTTTGCGGCGCAAGACAATTCAGTTCATTTAAATTATACTGCCACTGGAATTCATGAACTAAGTTAAACTAAAAGAAATTTTAAATTGCCTTTTCTCATATGTTATAAACGTAAATTTTTGCTAAAAAATTTCCGGTATGAATTTTTGCAGCTGGATCTTAAATTTTGCGTCCTCGCAGCGAGGACAGAGCGCGTTAAGGGGTTAATGCTTTCATTTATTTCATTTCAGAAGCAACTAGTTCGATTAATCGTTTCTTTACTTTTAATCATTTCTTTTTAGTTTGTTCGTTTTGGCAACCTCTTTATTTCTACACACTTCTGTTTGGAATCGGTTGCATGTGGACTTATGAAAAATAATTCCATTTTTAAATTCTGGTTGAGTTAATGTTTAATCTAATTTCCTTTTTTACTTTGTTTTGTTGCAAGATAGAAACATGAGTTGTATATTGCTTGAATTAGCTATACAGTGATCAGAAATCTTGCTTATGCTGACAGAGATGCAAGTTTCCTGATGAAGATCATTTCTTTTTTTCAGCTTTTAAAATTCTATTTTTCATTTCATGAATTCTCTTTTCTTTTAACAGATCCTTTTGGTTACTTTATCTTTTTCCATTGCTATTATTTGATGAATGTTTATATTCGAATAATTGATTACGTAAATTATCTCATCATTAGGCTTATGATTTATGTGTGTCATTTCGCTTCTGCGTAAGTACTTTAATACGTTTTTACTACACAGTGTAATTAAATTAAATTATCACCATGAATATAATATTATTCGAAATTCATCTCATTTAAAATTTCATATGTTGGTATTTTCATCTCTCTTTCATTTGCTGAGTTTTGTAAAGGAATTAAATTACTCAAATTATATATATATATATATATATATATATATATATAAGTAAAATAAAACTATTCTTAACTAAAGAAACACATTTAAAAAGAAATATTTGACTATTATACTTTAGACATATTATAACTGCAGAATTATATTAGCTCGTCCTTCAAAAATTTCTTCAATAAATATTATAAATTCTTCTTAATTTGTTAAATTAGCTATCAATTACGAGGAATGTATTTCAAGCAATAGTGTTTAATGAGCACATTATACAAACAAATATAATTTTATATTATTCTTCATGTATTTTTCTTCAAGTAACAAATAAGAGAAATCAGTTTTTTAAAAAAAAGAAACATGTTCAAGTTAGATTGCATTATATATACAAAACGTTTTGTCATTTTTAAGGGGGGAAAATGATAAACAGATTTGACTTTTTCAAAAGTTTTAACTGTCTGTGTGAATAAGTTATATTTTTCATTGCTGTGAATGTAAATATGTCAACTAAATAAAACACATGTAACATGATATTGTATTATTTTTCTTCCCATTAAGCGACCACTCATGTTAAATATTTAAATTTCTTCACAGAAATAACTGCCTATATACGATTGCAATTAATTCGTATATGAAAAGAGTAGCAATTGTTGGACATATGGTTAAACTCTATGGTTAAACTTTAAATCCACATTTTATAGCATATTCTACAGTATGAAATCCACAATATAAAGGTTTACTAAAATTATTCGAGGAATTCACATATCTTATCTAAGAAAAAAATATTCATAATAGCAGACTCTATAAGTCTGTTTAATAAAACGTTCTTTTCAAATGAAAAGAATCAATGGTATACGTAACTGTTCATTTTAGTATTAATTTATTCAAGTGTAGATAAATTATTTTAAATAGAAAATCTATATAAATAATCAAGAAAATATTATAAAAAACTGTTATGTTACTCACCATACACTGTATGACAAAAATTTCCATGCATCAAGAATTAGTGGATTTCAGCAACTGTAATCTTGGTGTATGATCCAATTCTCAATTCTCGAAAATCAAGCAAGAATTTCTCGCAATACAAAGGATTCATAATATTGAGAATACTGTTTCACCATCTAGAAATGTATAGACTAGGAATTCTCGATCATTTCGCCTATTCAGATTACTGGCGTTCTTTATACGCATACCTCGGAAATATATATTTCTATGTTAGGGATTTAAAAATGACCACTTATTTATTTTAGATGAAGGCGGGTTTTTTTTTCTCAATGTGTGACTTTTCCTTTTGGAGACATTTGCGAAACTTATATTAATAATGGCCAAAAATACAAAGGTTTTTGTTATTTTATATGTCTTACCGCCATAGAGATTTCAAAAGAAGTTAATTATAGAACCTATAACCCTATTGTTATGAAAGCTGTCACCATTTTTTGCATGTAGGAAGTAATTTCCAAAGACATAAACAGGTTCTAGTCAACGAATGCACTTTATTCAATGAATATTCTAAAAGCAATTGAATAAAACTGTTATTTGCAGTACAAAATCAATAATAAATTCAGGAACAATGATCAACCGCACAGCTTGAAACTTGCTAAAAATTTCTATTCATCAAGTGTCTTGTGATTGGCTTATAGAATTTTCTAAGTAATTACGAGCCAGAAACCAATGAATCAATGCGGAAACTTTCAGAATTCGTCTCCTTTTGAAGTTAGATTTTTTCAAACCTAAAAAGTCTTACCACTGTTCACCAAATTTGGATGCTAAATTGCTTAATTTGACGATAAGACAAAATCCACCTTCATAGGAACGAAAAAGCTGCCATGTATTTCAACCTTTACTATTAAACCGTATAGAAAGTGTCACGTTAAGAATTAGGCAAGTTCTAGCACATAGTCATGAATAATGATTCTCCTTTTCGTAAAGTCTTGTTGTCATTTATAGATCTTTCGAAGAAGTTAGTTCTGTGTTAGATACTAGTGCATTTTTCTGCAAAATTCCTGCACACTGTTCGTATTGAAATTAGGGCATACAAACTTTTGCAATCCAAAACTACAACTTTTTTGGCAAAGTTGCTCGCCGATTTACCAAATTCAACGAAAAATCGCAAAATATTAACGCCAACACCAAAATCTGCGTTGACGAAAAACTTGGAGACTTATTGGTTATATTAGCGACCCAATTTGACGGAAATATTATCTCTGGTTTGCCAGAATTAGTAAACTCTTTCACAATTTTAACGTAGGTAGTTGTTTTGCTATAATGTATCGTTTCTTGCGATTAATTTTAGACAAAGGGAACAAAAATAGGCTATCTACTTTCGAATGAATTATATTCAACTCTAAAATGTGTATTTGCCAATGAGAGATTCTGTAATAATCTGTGGAATACTATTCCAGAGCAAGCGATATTCACTCTGTATTGTGTATATCTGTATTGAAAAGTATAAAGGATTTAAGTCAATATTCTTCATTTTTCAGGAGACGAAAAATAAAGTTAAACTAACTAAAAACTGATCAGAAGAATCGGTTAGGAAAAGGGATTATGTTGATTTATACCCTTTATAGTACCATTCAGTGATTGTCAACCTTCTTTAATAAAGGGGAAAAATTGAATTAAATATTTTATACCAAAGATTAATGCTAAATTTCTGACTTTAATCTTTTTTTACCAATGGATTTTCTCAAAGGCTAAATGCCATAGATTTAAATCCTTTACACCAATCGATAGAGAATTTTTTTCTCAGTTTGATTATGTACTTAACTCAAAATCGACATTTTTGGACTTAAATCCTTTATACTTATCAGCACAGATATAATCTAATTATCATGATTTTTATGGTTGAAATAATAGTTTTCTTGAATTGTTTTCAGAAATGTTTATAGACTCGAACCTCTTTATTTAAGAACCAATTATCACACAAAAATATCTATATCTTTGAAACAATATACATATTTCAATGAGCGTATTTTAATATATATATTTCAATGGGAAGTTATGTGGTAACTACATCATATATATATATACATATATTTTATATATCCAAATTATGAAAATTAAACATCACAAGAGATAGTGCCTCGAAAAGATAATAAATTACGTGATAAGCATTAGTTTAAAGCATAAAAGTATCTTTGACATATCCCGTCTAATATAACAGTATAATTTTAAATTTCGCAAATTTTAATTTTGTGATTAATAACGAGTTTGCTTATATTGTTAGTTGTTCTATAAATTAAATGAATAGTAATATCTGTGGTCAAAAGTTAAATAAGTAGTAATATTTATTCGTATAGTGATATAATTTAACAGTATAGACGTCAAATAATATCCATAGAGATCATATTTAAACATAAATTAAAAAATTGTAATACTTTATGATGCCTTTTTGTAACATCTTTTTTTGGAATCTAACTGTAGTATGTATATAAAACAGTTAATTTTATTAAAAAAAAAAAAAAAAAAAATACTGCAGATATTATCTGTGTTACTTAAAATATATGTTATGTATTTATTTTTTTTTTATATTTTTTCTTAATATATACCTATGTTCTTTCAAATAACTTTCTGTACACGTGGATGAATTATTTGATACGATAGTGTTTTTTTTTTACAAAATATTCTTGCCCCAGAATTTTATCCATAGAAATGGAATACATGCTTCATCATTAATTTATCACTAAACAAGCTTTACTACCTGATTTTTTTACGTATATCACTTACTCATACACACTCAAGAAAAACCAAGAAATCGCTGATGCCGTTGGAGGGAAAAAAAATGGTATCAGGTAAAAATATTTGAGTTGAAAAAAATTATTATACTGTGATGGAGAAAGAAAAAAGTGAAATTTTTTATGCAAACCGTATCTAAGCAAATAAATACACCATTCATAAATTTTCAAACAGAAAAATATACATTAAAAAATATTTATCCAGTAAGAAATGTAAAACACTTTCCTTTTATATAAACTAAAGAAAGTAATTTGAAAATTGTTACTGAAATACGAAAATTGGAATGTATAAGAATTAACATATGATAATTGAAAATCAGCACACTAAATTGAAAACTATGAGAAAGACGTTAAAAAAAATTGTTAGTAATGATAATGATTGACTATAAATATTTGTATATATACAGGGTGGGTGAAAAGCTCTGACAATTGTATTTGTACGGTTTTTGTCATTGTCATTGTGGTTTTACGTCACTTTGAACAATTTTGATGAATTCCTCGTGTATTTTCAATCCAGGAAATGTTTAATTTGTTTGTTTTTTATTCGATCTGTTTACATTATGTGTCGTGAAAATGAACGTATCACTGTTGTGAAACTGCACAAGATGGGAACGATGACGGCCGACATTGTTCGAAAGACTGGTTTTAAGCAGAAGACCATCTACAAGATCGTGAAACGCTTCAAAGAGACAGGTGGGACTGAAGACCGTCCTTGGACCACTTCCACCACTCCGGAGAACATGAAAAAGGTGCGATGACGGATTCGTCGAAATCCAGAGCTGTAGATGCGCAAGATGGCCACACAGCTCGAAATCAGCAGAGAACGTGTTCAAAACACCGTCAAGAGAAATCTTCGACTTTGTAGTTACAAGATCACCAGCGTCCGCTTCCTTAATGACGCTATGAAGGAGAATCTGCTAAAGAACTGCCACAAAATGCTTCGGGTGGTCGGTGCTGGTCGCTTGAACAAGGTGCTCTTCACCGATGAGAAGCTTTTCACTCTCGAGCAGTTCCATAATCGCCAGAATCGACGTCAGATACTTCAAAAACGGTCAGCAGAAGACTGTTGCAGCATAAACCCTCGGCCGCAGCCATTTCTCGGACTCTGTGATGGTGTGGCGAGAAAGCTATGCCACTGGAAAGGCGCCGATCGTGTTTACCCAAAGAAATGTCAAAATCAATGCCGCCAGGTATCAGCAACTGATCCTTCCCCTAACAGCACAAAATGTTCCAGAAACGTAACAGTCATGTAACACTGAAACATTATAAACATTTCAGAAACGTTTAAAAACGTTCAGGTTGCTGTCCGATTACTTTCAAAAACGTAGAAATGTCCGTGATCGTATCAAACAATCAGATACGTAACAGAAATGTTACAATCACTTAACATATAGAAAATCAAAAAGGGCGAATGTTTCAGAAAGGTATCAGAGAGCATACTTAAATGTGTTACGTTTTTGAAAGATTGTAAGATTTTTGCAACATAACTGAAACATTCTGTGCTGTATGGGTCGTGACGTACTCAAACCATGGACGACTCAGCACTTTGGCCCGGATGGATTTGCATATCAGCAAGAATGGACTCCGGCGCATTCTGTCAAATACACAACTGCCGTCTGCGAAGAGCTGTTTCCGGACTTTTGGGGCAAGACATTTGGCCGACAAAATCACCGGATATCAATCCAATGGATAATTCAGTGTGACCCATCCTAGAGCAAAAGGTTTCGGCTACACGATACGCTAACGTAGAAGCGCTCATAACAGCTCTGACGCGCTTATGCGATGAAAATGCGGTAGGACACTGTGCAACGATCATCGGCAATTTTTCAAAGAGGCTGCGCAAATGTATTGAGGCTAATGGAGGTAATTTTGAGCATTTGTTGTAAAAGTTTTTGTTCTAATTTATTGTTATTGAATGAATAAAAAATATTATTCGATCAATTCTGTATATTCCTTTGTGTATAAGTAATTTTAGACTGGTGAAACATTTAAAAATATTGCCCGAACTTTACAGCCGATCTGTATTAGAGGATGCGTTAATTACTTTTAAGATACATTAATATAAAATGAAAAAATTAATTTTGATTACTATATTTTATCAATTTCAAGAAGATTGTTTTTTAAAATTACAAAAATTTTATTTAAAAAAAATAGGAATATAGGGAGAAACATTTTCAACATTCTTAGTTAAAGAAAGACAGTATGCTTTCGTACATATGTTTAATTTTTTCGAAATAATTTTGAAAGCACTCTTGTGAAAGTCATTCATTTTCACAAAAATATAGAGCTGTACATTTTAGTATTTCAAATATTTCTGAATTAGACGAAACAGTTTTTAACTGACTCAATATACAAATACGGGGAACTTAAAATATGCATTTACCTGGAATCTCAGCTCTATAAATTATAATGCTTTTCCAATACGTCGTTGATGCCACAATAAAATTGAAAAATACGATTTTTCTAATTTTCAAAAATTTCCTTTCTGTAGTAAGTATATATCACAATACTTTCTCCTACATGATTTTTATAACACCTACTGGATAACATGTATAAAAAATTAATCAATAGAATGTCTTACAATAAAGCTTTACAAATTTTAACCATTTGATGCTCAGATGTAGTGGTATGGAAAATAACATAAATTAAGAAAGATCAGCGCTCCTTGTGAAAATAGCTCCTGTCCTCTACTTCCATAGCCTGCAGTTATTTTGGTGTGAATAAATACATGATGCAAAAACGACGATCATTTATTTAATCCATGCAACAGTTTATTGGTTCTATGATTGGGAGGGCTGGACTACTCGCACTTAACTGATGTATATTTAAATCAGTTTAAATCTCTTGAGATAGCACTGAAACGCATATACGCATACCGAAACGTTGTATGTATATTAGAGTTCTAGTGTTTTAAGATTAGATTCAGGCAGACACTTCCTATTCCCCTCAATAGACTTTAGATTTGATTTCGCTTAAATGTTATTACTGTAAAATCAATTTCCATAATTTCAAACACTAAATCTTCAAAATCCGCTCCAATCCATTCATTCTCACGTCTTGTCAACTGTAAAATCTTTAAACAAACTTCGAAAAGATTAGTTTTCTAACATACGAGATACACACTTAACACTTTTGTCCACGCCCTTCTGGGACTAACTTAACTCCCTTGCTTCGAACATGAAATTGACTTCGCATATTTAATTATTTGCAAACGTTCAACTTTTTTGTGAACTTTGTAAGGTGCTTTAAGACCTGTTAGCCGAAATACAAACTAATGTTCCTTAAGCACGAGTGGCAATGACTGTGGGTACTTACCTTTTTACATATTGATAATAGCAGATACAGCAGGATACAAAGCTTTTGACCTCAACGATTGGTGTAGGGACTTTTCTATACCTGCGAATACGTACCTAAATTTAATCAACATGTTCTTTCACAAATAACCTCTCATTTTTTATGTTTTCTGTATGTATACATTATAGAAGCTGCGATATAATCTTCCTGGAAATAACATTAATTGGAGAAAAGCTCCACTACTTGGTGATAGGCACCAAAAATTTATAAACACCAATTCATTTCAATATAAAACTAATATAAAGTAATGTAAACATTTATGGAATTCTGCTCTTCAGTTCTTTTTCCAGAATCACCCAAAATGTGAGTACACACACAAACACAGAAAACATTCAAAAATATTCAAATTTACCTTTTAACGGATTGATAGTAGCAGGTACAGTAGTATACAAAGCTTTCGAGCTCAACGATTGGTTTAGGGACTTTTATATACCTGCCAATACGGACCTAAATTTAATCATCATAGTTTTTCAAAAATAACCTTTCATTTTTTATGCTTTCTGTATGTATACATTATAGAAGCTGCGATGAAATCTTTCTGAAAATAACATTAATTGGAGAAAAGCAGCACTACTTAGTGATAGCCACCAAAAACTTATAAACACCAATTTATTTCAATATACAGTCGGTAACAAAAGTGTCCGAACACTAGCAAATATTTCTATATAAAAAAAGTACACTTCATACGGTTCTGTTAAACAAATCCTTATCGCATCATGTTCTTAGACTGACTAAGAAGAGGATTCGACAAGGATTTATTTCACAAAACCACATGAAATGTACTTTTTTTACATAGGAATTTTTGCTAGTGTTCGGACATTTTTGTTACCGACTGTACAACTCATATAAAGTAATGTAAACATTTATGGAATTCTGATCTAAAGTTCTTTTTGTAGAACCGCCCAAAATGTTTGTTACGCACGCAAACACAGAAAACATTCAAAAACAGCCATATTTGCTCAAAATATCTTAAAACGTTCAAAGCTGTAAAAAAAGTGAAGTTAAATTTTTTAGAAATAAATTTTTTCTTCTGTTGGTTACAGAAGGAAAGTAGATAGTTAAAACAACAGTATCAAAAAAAAAAAGAATAAGAAATAATTACACAGAATAAGAATTATTTTAATAAACCACCACAATATTCACAAAAGTGTATTACATAATTCGGATATAAAAGGACTAAGAGCGGCATTATATTAGCCGAAAAGAATTGTCGTCACGAGTGTAGAATGAAAAAAAAGTGATATAAATAATCAAGTCAATAATAATAATAATAATAAAAGAATTATCTTGATTGCTACGTATTTTAATGTATTCAGAAACTAGACTAAAATAATCATTTCCATTTTTCTGCTTTTCATATTTACATAGTTACATATTTGCAAGCGTTCACATATTTACATATTAGGAAACATTTATCATTTTTGTGAACTTAGTAAGGTTTTTTTAAGACCTGTTGGCCGATATACAAACTAATGTTCCTTAAGGTTTTGAGAGGGGCTCTTTCGAAATCCTATGGTGAAGCGAGACAGATGCTGTCACAGCCCCTTTCAAAAAGTTAAGCACGAGTGGCAATGACTGTGGGTACTTACATTTTTAACAGATTGATATTAGCACATACAGCAGTATATAAAGCTTTTGAGCTCAACGATTGGTGCAGGGACTTTTATATACCTGCCAATACGTACCTAAATTTAATCAACATGTTTTTTTCAAAAATAACCATACATATTTTATATTTTCTGTATGTATACATTATAGAAGCTGCGATATAATCTTCCTCAAAATAACATTAACTGGAGAAAAGTAGCACTACTTGATGATAAGCACCAAAAATTTATAAACACCAATTTATTTCAAAATAAAACTAATATAAAGTAATATAAACATTTATGGAATTCTGCTCTTCAGTTCTTTTACTACAACCACACAAAATGTTTGTTACACATACAAACACAGAAAACATTCAAAAATAGTCAAATTTGCTTTTAGAAGATTGATATTAGCAGATACAGCAGTATACAAAGTTTTCGAGTTCAACGATTGGTGTAGGGACTTTTAATGTAGGGACCTGCCAATTTGTACCTAAATTTAATCAACATAGTTTTTCAAAAATAACCTCTGATTTTTTATGTTTTCTGTATGTATGCATTATAGAAGTTGCGATATAATCTTCCTGAAAAAAAAAAAAAAAAAACATTAATTAGAGAAAAGTAGCACTACTTAGTGATAGCCACCAAAAATTTATAAGCACAAAAATTTATAAACATCAATTTATTTCAATATACAACTAATATAAAGTAATGTAAACATTTATGAAATTCTGCTCTTCAGTTCTTTTTATAGTTTCAGTTTTTGTTCAGTTCTTTCTGTAGTTTCAGTTTTTGTTCAGTTCTTTTTGTTAGTTTTATTTAAATCTTAAATTTTTACACGTATTTTAAGGTTTTAAAATTAAATATAAAAAATCTTGTACAATATTTGTAATATCATACAATCTTACAAAAATACATGAGCGGTTATTCACAATTAAATATAAATATACTTTAACTGAAAATTTATAAAAAGTCACTTGACAGTGGTATCCTGTAAAGCTTAAAGATATTTTATTGCAGCTCAGATTAAGAAAACTTGATTTTATCAGTAGAAAATAAATGCATTTTCAAAGTGCCCACCAAAAAATTATCACAATTTTCTGCGCATAAAAAAAATATTTTTTAAAGTAAAAATTAAATTTAGAATCTCTCAATATCTCATACACGCCGATCCACGCAAATCCAAATACTTCCATCAGATATTTTATTACATTATATTCAAAAAAAAAAAAAAAAAAAAAAAAAAAAAAAAAGAAGAAGAAGATTATGCAATTTATGTATAAACATCTTTTGCTTGATTTGGAACTCATTGTTGAAACTATGGATTAACAGAAGAAGATTAATTCTATGAATAGAACACAGTTTTTCGAAATTAGAAAAAAAAAAAAAAAAGGTTTTAAAGTATTTTTTCTATTATTCCTGCCCAGTCATGATTAAACAATATATAGGATTAGCCTATTCAAAATCACAATTTTGAAAATCTTTTGTAAGACTATTGTTGACTTTTTTAAAAAAGAATTTTCAGCATCAACGAGTTTTTGTTGTGAATGAATGAAATTGTTCTCATTAATCATGATTCTGAATTCAGTATAAAGGAATACACATAATTTTATCTATACATTTATTGTTCAATATTCTATTAATAGTTAACTTACTTTAAATGCATAAAGTATTAAAAAAAGAATTCAAAGCAGAAAATCTAATTCAATAAATTGATAGAAATTGATAGAAATATAAAATAAAAGGTATTCAATTTTTTTCTTATCATTGGTTTTTTCAAATGCTCTCAGACTATTGTCAAGTATTATATACTGAAAATTTATTTTACCGTAAATCCGGCGTATGAGCCGGATTCACATACGGGCCGCACTAATGTAATTTCGGTTTAGGAAAAAAATAGATTTCTCAGAATCACCGCATCCTGTGTAAGAGCCGCACTTCGAAAATTAAACTAACACGAGAAATTCCATAAAGTTACATAAAAAGAAGTACTATTTATATATCACACGGCTTTCTCTTACAACGCATTTCAATATTATAATGATAGATTCCATATTAAAATTAAAAATCAATAGCACAAGATAATAAAGTTTAATGTACTTTTAAAATAATCTAAAATAGGTTTAGAAACAATTTTATTTGACATGTGATTATGTGTGAGGAGACTACCGCCCCGCCCCCCTCAACCCCCCGTTCAATTACAGTGCATAGAATTATTTTTAAAAAAACATAAAATCCAGGCTGTTATTAATTTGTCTTCAAATCTGCCAGTCTTAATCAAATGTTTAAGTGATAATCTAATACGAAATTCAAAATGCCAATGCCAAATTTGAATTTCCATCAGTTATTTATTTTTAAGTTATGTTGATAACATATATACAGACAGATCAACCGCTAAAATTTGGACTTTCGCAATCAGGCCACATGAAAACGTGACATTATACAAGAAACAGGGTTATGAAAATAGGACTTCAAAAAATACTTTATTTACAGTATGATATGAAATATTAATTTTGACATATTCATCGACATGGTAAAATGTACAAAGCACTTCTCTTAGTTACATCTAATAGAAAAAAAAACATTTTGCTTTATTCTGGATAGCCCTGCATAATTTCTATAATCAATATGCACTATTAAGAATACACTGTATTTAAAATTAGTCCTACTCGAAAATCATTTAACACAAAAGAAATTACGATACCTGAAATTTCCAAGCATAGCCCAAATATATCTAAATACTTTGGGTAAAAATGTAAATGAATGATGAATGATTTCCATACCACAATCTTTTTTTCTCAGTACATTGTTGTAATAGTGACGTAATATTTTCTGTTAAATTAAACTTTTTTTTTTTTTTTTAATCAGATTATTATATTGTTTAAACACGTGATTAAAATTTTATTATATTTTCAGTGATCATTTTTATTATCGTTTGCACGTGACATAAGCATCAGATTATAAATTTTTGCAATGAAAGCTATCCGCGTTTGTAATGATCGATAGATGGCGCTTTTTCAGCTTTTGTTAGTAAACATAATAGCCACGTGTATTTATTATTGTTCTTTTTGTTATTCTACTCAATATTCGTACTATAATTTCTCCGCCATTACATCATGGAAAATTGTTTGCTTTTGGAAAATAATATTTCAGTTTATTCAAAGTTCGATCGGAAGTAGATTTTTAACTGAAGTTGAACAAATATTAGTTTCAAATTATCTGATTAATTCTTTACTTCCATTAGCCGAAGCAACTGAAATTTTAAATTTGTCATTTGGATATAAATGAAAGCTTAATTCTGGATTTCTTGGTCCTTTGGAGTTACACTGTAGCACACAACAGTATGTGTTATCATTTTTACCGGATTTATTCATTTTTATTTAATAAATATATATGAAACTAAACATCGGCGAGCAATGGCGGCTTCATGGAAGCCGAATTAAAGCATGTTAATTGTAATTTCACCTCAGCCCACCAGAGGGCAAGCATTTCATTACAATCGCGGGTAGAAAATGTCGGCTTCACCACAATTCACGAAAAATCACTTTTTAGCTTATAACTTCTAAGCAATTGAAGCTATCGGAAAGGTTTAAATACAAAAATTGTTCTTTAGGGTAAGGCGGTAATTAGACTGATTTGAATTTTTTTCCTATTTTCAATATTAAAGAAATTATGGGCATATGAAAATTTCCACCCCACACCATTTCCACCCCCTTTGATCTGGACACCCCATCTACAAACTAGACCGAGATTTTTACTGTCCTGACAACATATCCTGAGCTGGTTAAATTTAAATAAAAATTACTCCAGTTATCGTGTTCACAACTTAACATGGGAAAAAGCGTTATACATATATATATATATATATATAAACTTTCGAACGGAGGGTGGTTTTGGGTTCTAGGGGTCATGATCGGTGAAGATATGAACAAATTTTCCAGAAGTCGTGTCATGAGAACCATTGCAATAGGTAGATCTCCTATAAGGAATCTACCTAAAAATTATGAGACTGTTTTAGACAAATTTTGACAAAAAAAGGTTTTTTTTTTTCTTAATGCAACAACATCATCACAAAAAAAATTAAATTATTTAAGTTTGAATATTAATATAGAAATTAAATACTAAAAGAGAAGTATAAATTTGCAACGACGTTCATAACATTTTTATTCATTATTAAAAAAAAAAAAAAAAAGAAAGAAAGAAAGAAAAAGAAAGGAAAAGAAAAAGAAAACAGAAAACGAATTTTCAATGTAGGAAATACGTACCAAAAGAAAAGTGCAAATTTGTAACATAACGGAAAATGTTAATACAGGCCCCTGTGGTTTTGTTTGTTTCAGTTGTATAAATATTTGCAAAAAAAAATAATAATAATAATAATAATAATAATACATGTTTTTGAGGATTCCAAATAGTAATTAAAAAAAAAAAAAAAAAAAACTTTATTTTTACCCATAAAATGCTTCTAAAAAAAATATTTTTACTTTGTAATATAAAAGCCTAATTTTTTTTTTCTTTTTTGTAACATTAAACCACACACTTAATTCCTCGTAACTAAACAAACTTGACTAAAACATTTCTCTATCTGTAAAAAGCGTTTTCTTCTTTTTGATTGCCATTCGAACACACTGATTTCTTTTACCCCTTCCACAGTCACCTCTCCATCCATCACTCCTGTTTTCCAATTTGAAATATTTTTTTGATTACCTCATATGCATATTGTTTTAAAATAGGAAACAATTATTGAATATAGCTTTTATCATCAAGGAATGCACAAGAGGATAACAAAATAAAACATTAAACAAGGAAAATGAGTTTTACAAATAAATAAATAAATAAGGACATCATATAGTTTTTTTTTTTTTTTTTTTTACAATAGTTTGAGTTATAGAATTTTTGAGCTTTTGCAATATTCTAGCTAAAATATATAAGTAACAGTTAAATCATCTTACTCAGATTTTCAGTTGTAGACCTGTGTGCATGTTAATATTTATATGAAAACAATTTCTCGTGTTAGGATATATTCGCATTATAAACGTAATAGGTGTCAATAACTATAGACATTACTACTCATTATATTGCATGTAAGCAATTTAGAAGTCATATATTATCCATGGAGATTAGATAATTATCTATTCATTACATAGCCGTAGAGTGAGAATTTATTAAACTTCCTAATGATTTTTGTGTCTTTTTTTTTTTTTAATCTAACTGTAATATTTTACAATATATATATATATTTTTTTATTTAAAATGAAACTGCACGTGCACATACTTGTATTATATAAAATGTTATTTGTCTTTTAAATATTTATTATATGTATTTCTGAAAATATTCTTATACACGTGGACGAACTGCATTTGTTAAGACATCGGTTTTGTTAAAAAAAACTTTTATCTTAAGCATTTTATTCATGGGAATGGAATAAATACATCATTGTTAGTTTATCACTAAACTTAGCAAACAACTATCGCTTCCTGAAAAAAATACAACTTCCTTATGCACACATACACACACGTACAAAGAAAAGCAAGATGTTTTCAATATTCTGCTGCATCCAAACTTACCTGAACCGTCTTATCGCTGATACCATTACGGTTAAAAAAATCGGTATCTGGTGGAAAAGCCGAATTAAAAAAAAAATCTATTCTACTGTGATACTAGAAGAAAATTTGTGATTTTTTTTATACAGGCCACATCTATGCAAATAATGCACCATTAATGTTAGCCTATAAAAAGAAAATATGCACGAATGCATTAATAAAGTAGGAAAAAGGAACACATTATACTTTTACACAAGCTAAATAGCTTAACAAAGTGAAAAGCATTGAAAATGAATTAAAAAATATTTTTGAACTTCAAATAATTAGGGAGTATTAAGAACATATATTTTTATATTTATTGTAAGTTATTTAATTAGATTAAATACGTTTAATAAAGAAGCATCACAAAACTGGCGTTGTAAAAATTATTACTTACAAACTTTGAATAAACACCATAAAATGCAATAAACTCGCAACAATTGTTTCGGGTCGAAAAACACACGACCCTTCATCAGGCGAACAAAGTAAGCACGAGTGCTGCAGTCAAAGCGGCAACGCACAAAATCGTTTAAAATGAAAAGAAAAAGTTTATAAAGTAGAAAGTAAATATAGCTACTGGTGTGAGTAGAATTGTACGAAAAAACAAGAAAATAAATAAATGAGTGAGATTAAATATATAACAATCTAAGGATAACAAAATTAAACTAAAATCTAAGTTACGTGAGTAATTTCCAAGCATCAGAGAAGAAAGGAGTGGAAGAAATATCATTAACAAGATTTTTCGAATTTTTAAATATGTAAAATGCTTCATGAATATCCAAATGGGAGGAATAGACAGGAGATGAAATTATGTTAGTTTTGGAAAAATCAAAACGATGACCTTGAGACCAGCAGTGGGAAGCAATAGAAGATTTTTTAATCTCTTCATTACGAACATTCCGACGGTGCTCATTTATTCTGTATTTCAAACGCCTCCTAGTTTGACCAATATAACCTATGTTGCAGGACGAACACGGAATTAAATAAATTCCAGAACGGTTTTCGGTGGGAATGGGATCCTTAAGAGAAGATAATTTAATTTTATTGACGGGTTTGTAAATAACTTTGAAACCAAACGGTGAAAGAATTTTAGAGATTTTAAAAGAGAGTGAAGAATAAAACGGCAAAACAACTGGGATGCGACTGTGATCGTTTAATTTGGGAGCAGAACGTTTAGGATTCTTAAATTTATATAGAGCTTTATCGATGATAGATGGGTTATAGCCACGAGAGAGAGCAAGAGATTTTAAATAATTAATTTCTTTCGAAAGATTAGACGGGTCAGAACAAATATGTAAGGCACGGTAAACATAAGTGTAAAAAGCAGACATTTTTTGTTGAGGGGCATGGTTAGAGAGAGCATGCGGCGGCAAAGAGACTGAGAAAGGTTTTCTAAACACAGTAGTTGAGAAACATTCCTTTTCTTTATTCACAAGAACGTCAAGGAAAGGCAAAGAGCAATCCTGTTCAACCTCAAAAGTGAATTGAATGCATGGGTCAATCGAATTGACCAAAGAAAGTAAATTGGACAAATCGACGTCAGGGGAGACAAGAACGAAGGTGTCATCCACATACCTAAACCAGTGAGGAAATTTATATACACCGAAGAGTTTTTCTTCAAAATAGTGCATATAAATATCGCAAAGTAAAGGAGAGAGAGGACTACCCATGGCCATACCATCATTTTGGGAATAATAAGTACCATTAAAAATGAAGGCAGTTTGCCTGATACACAAATGAACTAAATTTACAAGCTCCTCAATTTCGATAGAAGAATAATGGAATTCACGTAGTCTTCTCTCTAAACAAACCAGAGCACCTTGAACCGGAACATTTGTAAAAAGTGACTTTACATCTAAAGAAATCATAGTATAGTTAGACGGAGAGATGCATTTAATTTTGTCCACAAAATCATACGAAACTTAAAAAAGATCCTTCTAATGATCATCTTGATCAAGTCAAACACCACGTTAAAAATTCCGTTATTCTTAATGATTATACCAAACGCATGGTAATTCCTTCTGCTGCTAATTGTGCTCGTTTTTATGCACTTCCGAAAATACATAAACCCACTCTCTGCTTTCGACCTATTGTGTCTAATATTGGCACGGCTTCTTATAATCTTGCTCGATTTCTTTCAAACTCTCTTTCTCATCTAACTTCTACTAATCTTCATACTGTAAAAAACTCGTATGATTTTGTGGACAAAATTAAATGCATCTCTCCGTCTAACTATACTATGATTTCTTTAGATGTAAAGTCACTTTTTACAAATGTTCCGGTTCAAGGTGCTCTGGTTTGTTTAGAGAGAAGACTACGTGAATTCCATTATTCTTCTATCGAAATTGAGGAGCTTGTAAATTTAGTTCATTTGTGTATCAGGCAAACTGCCTTCATTTTTAATGGTACTTATTATTCCCAAAATGATGGTATGGCCATGGGTAGTCCTCTCTCTCCTTTACTTTGCGATATTTATATGCACTATTTTGAAGAAAAACTCTTCGGTGTATATAAATTTCCTCACTGGTTTAGGTATGTGGATGACACCTTCGTTCTTGTCTCCCCTGACGTCGATTTGTCCAATTTACTTTCTTTGGTCAATTCGATTGACCCATGCATTCAATTCACTTTTGAGGTTGAACAGGATTGCTCTTTGCCTTTCCTTGACGTTCTTGTGAATAAAGAAAAGGAATGTTTCTCAACTACTGTGTTTAGAAAACCTTTCTCAGTCTCTTTGCCGCCGCATGCTCTCTCTAACCATGCCCCTCAACAAAAAATGTCTGCTTTTTACACTTATGTTTACCGTGCCTTACATATTTGTTCTGACCCGTCTAATCTTTCGAAAGAAATTAATTATTTAAAATCTCTTGCTCTCTCTCGTGGCTATAACCCATCTATCATCGATAAAGCTCTATATAAATTTAAGAATCCTAAACGTTCTGCTCCCAAATTAAACGATCACAGTCGCATCCCAGTTGTTTTGCCGTTTTATTCTTCACTCTCTTTTAAAATCTCTAAAATTCTTTCACCGTTTGGTTTCAAAGTTATTTACAAACCCGTCAATAAAATTAAATTATCTTCTCTTAAGGATCCCATTCCCACCGAAAACCGTTCTGGAATTTATTTAATTCCGTGTTCGTCCTGCAACATAGGTTATATTGGTCAAACTAGGAGGCGTTTGAAATACAGAATAAATGAGCACCGTCGGAATGTTCGTAATGAAGAGATTAAAAAATCTTCTATTGCTTCCCACTGCTGGTCTCAAGGTCATCGTTTTGATTTTTCCAAAACTAACATAATTTCATCTCCTGTCTATTCCTCCCATTTGGATATTCATGAAGCATTTTACATATTTAAAAATTCGAAAAATCTTGTTAATGATATTTCTTCCACTCCTTTCTTCTCTGATGCTTGGAAATTACTCACGTAACTTAGATTTTAGTTTAATTTTGTTATCCTTAGATTGTTATATATTTAATCTCACTCATTTATTTATTTTCTTGTTTTTTCGTACAATTCTACTCACACCAGTAGCTATATTTACTTTCTACTTTATAAACTTTTTCTTTTCATTTTAAACGATTTTGTGCGTTGCCGCTTTGACTGCAGCACTCGTGCTTACTTTGTTCGCCTGATGAAGGGTCGTGTGTTTTTCGACCCGAAACAATTGTTGCGAGTTTATTGCATTTTATGGTGTTTATTCAAAGTTTGTAAGTAATAAGATTAAATACGTATTAATATAAAATAATTGTATTAGTTTTAAACTACAAGGCTTAATTCAAGCCATTTTTTTCCAAAAATGACAAATTATAAAGAAAAACCTAAATTATAGCTATAAACAATAGAAACATTCCTAAATTTAGAAAGATACTATACGTTCAGATATATGCTTTATTTTTCGAATTATTGAAATGGCTTTCTTAGGAGATAATGTGAAAGGTAAATCTGTAAAATGTAAATTTCTACAATTTATGTAAACACTTCAGTGTTTGAAATAACTCTGTATCATGCGAAACAGTTTTTAACTGTCTTACCATATGTTGAACTCAAAATATGAATTTACTTGAAATTTAAATCTGTGAATAATAAGGGTCACGGTAGCCCAGTCGGTAGAACATCGGGCTCGTAATTGGAAGATTGTGGATTCGGTACTCGAACCAGCCAAAGACCGTCGTGTACACTAATGTAGGCTGGTATACGTAAAATCTGTCGTGGCTATATTTTTTTCCATTGTTCCGATTAAAATGATTCCTCTTGGGATTACCGAAGTGGGGGAGCTATCCTCTCCGTGTAGGACCAAAATTGTGATGGCATATCTCCGGAAGAGTCCCAGACCGTCGCTAATTGCCCATTTTGCTTAAAACCCAATCAACCAATCAACTGTAAATAATAAAAGTTTTTCCAGTATTTGTTAATGTCACAGAAAAATTAAAAAAAAAAAAAAAATATTTTTTTTAACCACTGTCTTCACAAAATTTCTTTTGGAAGTAAATTAATAAGAACTTTTAATAATATTTTCTGATAAAATTTTTATTTTGACAGCAACTATTTCCATGTTTTTTACATACTTTTCATCCTTTAAAATATACACAGTTAAAATTGTGACTAAAAATTTAATTTACAAAAATGAAATGAAATAGAGAAAAGTAAAATAAAAATAAAATAAATTAAATAAATAAGTGGAATTTATTTTCCCATTTATTAAATTTTTGTTTATTCAATATTCGTCTGTGAATCAAATCTAGAACTACAAATTTTACATGGCACAAAAATATGTTTTTTTTGCTCTACTGAATGACAAAGAAAGGAAAAGAAAATTATTATTTTACATGACGGAATAACGCATGATATAAAAATAAAAATAACTAGAATGTTAACCTAGCTTAGTTGACCCTCGTTTTCTTCTAAGATTTAAAATAAAATAATTTCATAATTTTAAATTCATTTTTATGATAATACTACTTTTATAGCATCGGGAAAAATCACCATTGTAAAATTTGAAATAATTAAATATCATTATTAATTAAGAAGCTTAAACTAACAGCTAGTCAAATAAGCCAACCTTCCCTGATTGCGAGATAAATTAGTCTACGTTACTTGTTCAATGGTCTGAAAGTATAGAATTTAAAGGAATGTCCAACATTTTATAACATCTCAAAATTTAATTCATTTGAATGTACACCTAATACAGCCTAAAGGAATTTTTTCATACAACATTCTTTAATGAAGCAAATAGTGACATTACTGAATATCATTTTCTTCAATACAAAGACTAGCATTAAATATCGTTTCTCCAGTAGTAATGCATGATTCGTGTGCCCAGTATTTGCACATGCTACATTTAACCCATTATTCTCTCGATTTAATGCTTTAAAATACAGGGTTATTACAAAAAAAATCATCGGGTTTCCGAAGCGTTTATTTCAGAACATAATCGGCGTACAACAATGAGCTATACATGAAAATAAACCGAAATCATCCAAGATTGACGTCCATACTATAGATGTTTAATGTGTGTTCTTTGGGTGATATGGCAATGTCAAGGCGATAGTTCAGTTTGCTCCACATATTACTCAGCTTGGACGCGTTCGGAACTTTTGCCTTTACATAAACAACCGGTTTCTTTGAACTGTCGATACGAGACAGAATGCTTTGTTGGTTGGTGGTTTGCATTTGTATGCCCGTCAGAATGCTCTTTGAACGGTTATGAGGGATTCAAACTTTGAAAAATCTAGTACACAAAACGATTTCTACTGTCCAGTCGCCATTTTGAGTATAGCGTTCGCGCAGCAACCATGGCAACCACATGCACATTGCACATACGCAGAGTAAAACTGTACTTAACCTCGTTTGCGTTGTCATGGAAACATATACGTTTTCAAGTTCGGACGTAGTAATGTATCAAACCCGATGATTCATTTGTAATAACCCTGTAGTTTAAAGTAGTGAATACACAAATTGTTCTATTCCTACTCATCTTCTTTCGCCGTATGTTTCTTGCTTCTACGTCGTCTTTTGGCGTTTTCTGGAGCTTTTTTGCTTCGTACAATGACTCTTTTAACAGTTTTACCATTTTGCAAACATATTTTTCTTTTTCTTTAATTTGCTTTTCCTGATTGTTTTTTGATTGGTGTGTCAGACAATTTACTGCAGAATTTCAATTTCTCTTTAACTACAACTTTTTCTTGAGTTTTTCCATTAGAAAAGACCTCAGAATTTTTGAAGAATAAAAATCATTTTGTTCTAAGATTTAATTTGAGGACCTTTTTAATCGTAGACGGCATTGGAAGAGGACTCGTTGAAATTGGTGGCAAACGCGGAGTGGTAATTGCAGCGAGTTACGATGTGGAATCTGGGCTAGAACAAATTTTGATATACGATGTCATTAAATTGGCACCTGCAAAAACAGCTTTATTTAGTAGGAAAATGCCAGTCTTCCTGAACATTCTGCAAGCTGAAGTGCAGGTTTAAACGGATGGAATATTACATAATATCATATTGGATGTTTAACCATTGTTGTTCAATCATCACAAGTTCAATTAACATATTTTTTAAAAGGACATACCAACTTTGATCTAAAATTTATAGTTTAGGGCTATAGAGGAGTGCAAAAAACAAAAATGTGGTGCATTGAGTTTTGAAGCTCCAAATTTTTGAACACATTCAAAAACATTAAATGAGATCAGTCGTTGGTTATAGGCAAAAAATACTTTTTGTCTTAATCATCAGACATTAGATACAAGGAATTTCCTGATATCCATACAAATGTATTCCAAAGGAGAAATAATATTAATGATTAAATTAGTAAAAAGAAACATTTCCTACTGCTTATGAAGCATTTTCTTTTTTACAAATGCATGTCATTAATGCATTATAGAACAGTAAATAATAAAAAATTGGGCGTACGAAGCTCTACAAAGAAACATAAACAATCTATTATTTTCAAAGCTATTGATATATTTGTACAACAAAACATTCGATATAATATGAAAAAAAAATAAAAATAAAAAAATAAATAAACGTACATACACACAACAGACTTAGCGATTCGATATTCCTAAAATATTATCCTATACGTATATATATATATATATATATATATATATATATATATATATATATATATATGTATATTTGGGTTGATTTCTGTAGAAATCGACTTATTGCAATCACTTCGTTTATCTACCTATCTATAAATAATGAAAATTTTGTCATCACGATAACTCCCGAAATAATATTCCAAATTGAACCAAATTTGGACAATGATCTTATCTTATAAATATCTTCGGTGAGTTCTTTAACCAAGTTGCTCCGCGTTTTTGTTTTCAAGTGGCGGCCACTTGAAAATTTCAAATTCACAATGTAAAAAGGCCAGATTTGATTGAAATTTGATGTAAATTTAGACCACATAAGTGTCTCAAACAATTTTATTAATGAACTTTATCCACCATGTTTAACAAAGAGTCGGATATCTTAAATTAAGAGGGGCCACTTTAAATTAGGTTACCACTTGAAAAATTAACAACACGATAACTTCAGAAACAGTACTCCAAATAGAACCAAATTTGGACAGTGAGCTTATCTTATGTGTTGGATGTATTGTTAACCAAGTTGTTAGGTCATTCTGTTTTCAAGTGGAGATCACTTGAAAATTTCAAATTCACATTGTAAAAACCGTATTCCGAATATATTGAATTTGTTCACTTTGCAACTCGATCTGACATTTTATTTTCAAGTTGCGGCCACTTGAACTGAGGCGGCCACTTATAAATATGCCATCACGATAACTTAAAAAATACTAAACTGATTCAAACCAAAGTTAGATAGTGAGCTTAAGATTGAATATCTTGGATAAGTTTGCATGATAACTTTCTCTGACATTTTATTTCTAAGTGACGGCCGATTGAAAATTTGTCATTATGATAACTTTGTGATACTGAATTGTACCAAATTCGGGTGTAAAATTTATCATTCAAATATCTTAGATAATTTTGTTGGGCATTTCACTTCGCTCTTTTATTTTATTGCTGTTTGAAATTTCTATGATTTCAAACCACAACAATGTGGTACCATTTGAAATTTTTTTATCACGATAATTTTTGAAATACTGACTTAGTTTTAACCAAAGTTGGATAGTGAACTTATCATACGAATATCTTGGATGATTTCACTGGGCAAGTTGTTCCGCCATTTTGTTTCCAAGTTGCAGCCACTTTGCCTATCACTTGAAAATTCGTCTTAACAACAACTTTTGAAATACTACCCTGATTCGAACTAGTGTTGAACAGATAACTTATGCTTCAAATATCTTGTATGAGTTTGCTGGGAAACATGCTCCGTCATATTGTTTCCAAGTGGCGGCCATTTAAAAATTTGTTATCAAGACAACTTTTGAAGTAATTAATTCGAACCAAAGTTGAAAAATGGATTTATCATTCAAATATATAAGTTTTCCTTTGGCAAGTTTCTCTGCAATTTTGTTTCCAGGTTGCGGCCACTTGAACACTGCCACTTCTGAATTTGTTATCGCGGTAAATTTTGAAATACTGAATTTATTCTAGCCAAAATTGGACAATAGCAAACTGCAAATATCTTGGATTAGTTTACTGAACAACTTGCTCCGTAATTTCGATCCAAGTGGCGACCACTTAATTTGGCAACGCGATAACTTTTGAAATTCTGTAAAAGTTCGAATTAAATATGTACACTAGACTTATCTCACAAATGCATTTGATATTTTTATTTGCCAGCTTAGTTCGCCATCTTGTTTTCAAGTGCCGACCACTTGAACAGTTCAAAATCACTTGAAAAGTTTTTATGAAACGATTTGCTTAAAATTCCATATGTACACAGCCCACGTCAGTATTTCTACCAAGTCCATTAAAAATTTGTAGCCGCCATTTTGTTTCAAAATGGCAGCTACTTTATAAGAAAAAAAAAAAAAAGAAAAACAACCTACCATTCCGAATGAGCCGGAAGGACTTGATTTTAATATTAAAGAAAATAAAATGTAAAAGCACAAAAAAAAAAAAAAACTGGTGTTATATTAAGCTGAATGAGAATTGTTTTAAAGAACAACAGTTTGGATATTTTATTAGACAAAGCTTAATGTAAACATGAATGCAGCGTGAAAGAATCAGTACATAAATATTTCATTTTAACACACAGTATAAAGTTTCTTTATAGCCATAGTATTTTAAATATTTAAAGCCTAGCCGAAAATAATTTTCTTTTCAGCATTTCTTTATTTCTTTATTTTAAATTTAAGGTGTATCGTAAACTATTAATTTAATATTAACCCTTTTTGGTCCACTGTCCACTGATATTGGACATCACATTTCCGTTAAATAAGTTCATTTTCGTGTTCCACTAGACAGTGGACCTATTCAACCGAAATGTCATATCCTGCAGTACTGGACAGTGGACCTTAAACGCTAATATTGAGGTTTCTGTATAAAATTTCTTTAAACATATTGTAATTTCTTTAAACATAAAATTTTTCAATGTAATTTCTTTTTTTATACATACAATGATAATGCGTGTGAGTTATTTTCAGATATATAATATTTAAAATATGAAATATGAATTGTCCATCTATTCACAAAATATAAATCATAGAATATAGTTTTTTGATCATCATCCTTGTTAGGTCTCTCTTGGGTACTGGTGTGGTGTGGAGGCACAAATTAGATTCAGGTGGACTGTATACTCATTTTTATTTTAAACACAAACTCAAAGTGGGATCGCGCTCGAGGATCCCTGTTTACACTTTCGAGTCTACTCAAACACTGACTCGAACTCAGAGGGCGTAGCCTCTACACAGGTGCGTGCGCACCTTATTAAATCATAATATAACAGATGCCCGTACATTCCCCCGTACCTTGCAATGTTTTTTTAAACATTCAAGAAATCTAACAGTCATTTTTTTTTTTCAACATAAAAATTCTGATACACTTAATATTACACAATATTATACAGTAAATATTACATATGTTAAATAAAAAGTAATGCAAAAAAAAATGTATCAAAATATTACATAATTTACAACATTCATAATTAATAACAATTTTAATCATTTATTGGAAGCGGGCAAACTTTAGAAATGGACCTTTTAAATTTTCCAGAGGCAGTACTAATCTCCACTACCCTTACTTTTTTGTCCGCTCCGGGAAAAATTTTGCTTATTCTGGCCAGTGGCCACTCACATGGAGGTAAGTTATCCTCTTTTAGAATAACCATGTCTCCAACATATATGTTTTGTTTCTCAAATTTCCATCGCGATCTCTGTTGTAAGTGGCATAGATAATCTAAGTGCCACTTACGCCAAATGCTTTGAAATAACTTTGTTATTTTTTGCCATTGGCTAAGCCTGTTTTCTGTATTTTCTGATAAATTTGGCTCAGTTATAGACGTAATTGACCTTCCTAAGAGGAAGTGGGCAGGAGTCAACACATTTAAATCCTCTACGTTAGAAGTTAAGGGGACTAAAGGCCTAGAATTTAGCATCCCTTCAATTTGTATAATTAAAGTCAAAAATTCTTCATAGGTTAATTTTAAATTTCCCGCAGCTCTTTTCAAATAATATTTAAAGGATTTGACTCCTGCTTCCCACAATCCTCCAAAGTTTGGCGCTCTAGGAGGTGAGTACTGCCAATCAATGTTTTCTGAACTCATATACCCCGAAATTTGATCATCTGGTCCATTTACCATTTTATACAATTTTTTGAGCTCTGCATTTGCTCCTACAAAGTTCTTAGCATTATCTGTATACAGCTTACTGCATTTTCCTCTCCTCGATATGAATCTCTTAAGAGCAGCTATAAAGGCTGCGGACGTTAAATCCGTGATTAACTCTAAATGTATAGCCTTGGTCACAAAGCAAATAAAAATTGCAACATATATTTTATTATAAATACCTTTTCACTGATTTTTATACTTAATATAGAAAGGACTAGTGAAATCTACCCCAGTGATATTAAATGGATAGTTTTGAACAATTCTATCTTTTGGCAAATTACCTAATATTTGTTGTGCTGAATTTGGATTAACCCTAAAACATTTAACACATTTATGCACAACTTTTCTACATAAATTTCTACCATTTGTAACCCAAAATTTTCCCCTCAAATAATACAATAGAGAATTAGGCCCAGCATGCAAAAATTTTTTATGATAAGAGACAACAATTAACTCAGTTAATTTATGTTTAGATGGAAGAAGAATTGGAAATTTCTTATCATAATTTAAATCATTATTTCCAAGTCTTCCTCCTACTCTTAGCAGGCCTTCTTTGTCAATAAAAGGATGCAAATTGCTTACCTGACTTCTAGGACTTAATGTACCTCACTTTTTTAGAGACACTATTTCTTTTCTAAACTCCTCTTCCTGTAACATTTTTATTAAGATCCTTTCAGTGGTCTCTATCTCCTTATTATTCAAAGGATCTTTTTGTTTGTCTTTATTTTTACAATTGTTTATGAACCTGTAAATAAAACTAAGAACACGGACAAGTTTAGGATAATTATTACTAATATCAAGAAAGTCAGATAAAAAGGTACTATTTGTACTAATAAATGTTCTTTCATTTAAATGTTCTACTTTAGATTTAAGTTCTTTCTCAAAGTCATTTACACTTACAGGCACTGGAATGTCTCTATTGGGATATTCTGGCATAGTCAAAAACTTTGGGCCGTTGTACCATAAATCACAGTTTACTAATTTATTTGGGTCTATACCTCTGGATAACAAATCAGCTGGGTTGTTCTGGGATTGCACATGTCTCCATTGGTGCCCATCGGACATCTCTGGAATAGTTGCAATTCTATTTGCTACGAAGGTTTTAAGCTGGTGAGCCTCTTTCCGTATCCAACATAAAACGATCATAGAGTCACTCCAGCAATAAAGGGATGTTACATTCAGCTTTAGTGCGATTTGCACTTTTTCTATTAGTTTCACTAGAAGAACTGCAGCACACAACTCTAAGCGCGGAATAGTAACCTTTTTTATGGGCGCAACTCTTGACTTACTGGAAATCATCTTTATTTTAAATTCTGCTTTCCTATTGGTTGATTTGGCATAAACAACTGCTCCATAAGCTAGTTATGAGCTGTCAGCAAATCCATGTAATTCTACAGCTACCGAATCCGCTATAACTATGCATCTGTCTATCTTTATATCATTTATTACATGTAGACTTTCAGTTAAACGATTCCACTCGTTTTGAGTTTCAACTGGTAAGGGGTCATTCCATTCAATTTTTAATAACCATAATTTTTGCATAAAATTTTTTAAACTAGAAATGATGGGGCCTAATAAACCGAGTGGGTCGAAAATATGTGCTATAGTTGACAGTACGCTTCTCTTGGTTTGTACAGTTTGTGGTTCGAGTGCTACCTTAAAAGCAAAGTGATCGTATTTGGAATTCCAACGAACTCCTAATGTTTTCGTAACCTCACTTTTCATAAATGAATAACTTGAGTCGTCACTATTTTTTTAATTCATTTGAATTACTACACCATTTATGAAGATGCATACCTACCCTTTTGAAGATTTCGCATAATTCATGTTGTAACTCTTTAGTATTAATGAGTGTGTCAGAACCCGACAACACGTCGTCTATATATACATCGGACATTACTATTGGAGCAGCTATGGGGAATTTTTTGATTCATCTATTGATAATTGGTGTAGTGTACGCATGGCTAAATATGGAGCACTTACTGTCCCGTATGTGACAGTAGCTAACTCATATATTTTTACTGGCTCATCAATTTCTGTTTTCCAAAGTATTCGCTGAAGTTATCTCTGCTCTGGTGTTATCAAGATCATTCGAAACATTTTCTTTACATCGGCAGTAAAAGCAAATATGTGTTTTCTAAATCTGGTCATTAAGGTAAAAATATCATCTTGAATTACACCTCCATTGTATTGTAATGAATTCAGCGAATTCCCTTTTGTTGTGGGACTAAATGCGTTGAAAACAACTCTTAGTTTCGTCGAACTTCTTTCCGGTTTATATACCCCCAAGTGTGGTATAAAGTATGATCCTTTCTCATTTTCTTTCTGCGACGCTTCGTACATATGTCCCATATCCTCATACTCCTTTAAAAAATCTTTGTATAAATTTAAATAATTGGAATCTAAACTCAACCTTCTCCATAAGGCATTTAATTTTCTTAGGGCTATATCTTTTGATTCTCCCAAAAAAACGGATCTTGTTTTAAGGGCATACTGACTATATATTTTCCGGACTTATCTCTTCTATGCGTATTTTGAAAATGTTCATCGCATATACTAGCTTCTTTATTTTTTACTGTTTCTTTTTCAATTGATTCAATTTCCCAGAATTTACGCATTGTTATTTCTAAATCATTTGTAGTGTTTATTACTCCACAGTGTTCAAATCTTTCTCTTTCACTAAAAATACTTCCTGACACTATAAACCCAAATACAGAATTCTGTAAAATTAAACCTGAATTTTCAATTTTCAACTGTCCTGGTCTTAATAACTCGTAAAAAACTTCTGCTGAGAGAAGCATTTGCAATTTTTGTGGATAACTAAAGTTTACATCAGCTAGTTTTAAATGAGAAATTTTGTTCATATCTAATTCGATTTTTTGTGCAGGGACTAAGTCTTGTGTTATTTTTGGTACAATAAAAAAATCTAAGATTTTTATATAGCTTCTATCTTCGTTCGAAATGCATGCAGACACTTTTGATCTAATTGTAAATAACGCGTCGTTTAAACCTGAAATTACTATATTCACTTTTTCTTTTTTTAATTTTAACATATCAGCATACTCCTTTGTTAAGAAACACGAAGTGCTTCCTACATCTAATAATGCCCTAACCGGATGTGATATTTCAAATAAGTCATTAATATAACAAACAGCTGTGCTCAATAGAACTGTTTTTGTTTTATTTATGCTAGATGCTACTAATAAATTACTTTCTGTCGGGTGCAAAAATTCTTGTGCATTTGCGGACAGGGAGGGGGATATGACGACAGTAAGAGAGTGATTCCCGTCTATTTAACGGTTCTCTTTTTTTGTTTCATAATGAATTGACAGATGGTGTCTTTTTTTACATATTGAGCAGGAAAATTTAGAAGTACAATTTTTCACTATATGTTTAGATGACAGGCAATTAAAACAATAATTATTCTTTTTTACTACTTCTATTCTTTCAGCTATAGATAAGTTTTTATACACAGCGCATAAGTGTAAGGGGTGATCTGTATTACACAAGACACATTTTAATCGCTTAACATCGGTTAAGAATACTTTTGACTCATGTTTTGGTTTAAAACTATAGTTAATATTATGAGTTTTTCCTCGTGATGTGTCATATAGATCAATTTCTTTTGCTAATTCACAAGGACTAAACCAATTTTCTGCTTGTCGAACTGAAATGTGAGCCGCTTCCTCTTTATCAAGAGTACTGATTATTTTATCGAATATAATTAAATCATTTAATGACTTAAAATATGATACATTTCTTAAATTCAAATAGTATTCCCAACTCGTGATTAAACGAGAAGTGAATTGAACATAAGTTTCGTTTTCCTGGCGTGTTGCTTTTTTAAACTGTTGTAAGCAAGCCTGTGGCGTTGGTTGATATTCTCTCAAAATATTCGATTTAACTTTTTCGTAATTATTTAATTCATCTTCTTTAATGTATGTAATAACATTACTTGCTTTTCCTCCTAACAAATTTAGTAGAATTTCTGACTTGTACTTTTCTGGAATATTTTTAGCTATAAATGCTCTTTCTAATGAAGAGAAGAAGAAGGCCCAGCCTTCCGGCCTAGTAGGCACTTTCACAGTCAGAATTCTTACACTTTTCACTAATGAATCTAAAGAATTATGAATTTCATGATCATTTTCACTTTTGTTTTCAGTTTGTGTTTCAGCACGTAACCGTGCTAACTCTAGTTCTGTTTTCACTCGCTCTAACTTAATTTGTTCTAAGTTAATTGAATTAGCAGAATTAATTTCTTTACTTTTACGATCTTCAATCGTAGTATTTATAAACTCTTTTACAAAACCTATATCAGTTTTGTAATGTTTATTATTTTTAATTAGCTCAATTAAGTCAGCAACTAGTAAACTGTTAGTTACTGTTTCACCTAATTCGGAGGCTATTAGCCTCAGATCGTCTTTTTTACAGTTTTTAAACATAGTTTATTAATTAAAGCACATCTCTAATTACGTTTATTTTCTCAAAAACACAGTTAAAAAGTGTTAATCACTTACTCGATCTCGTTCGGTACTGTAACTCTCGTTCCGAACTGTAATTTCACAGTGCCTCTTTTTTCCGGCTGCTCGGACCATTATGTTAGGTCTCTCTTAGGTACTGGTGTGGTGTGGAGGCACAAATTAGATTCAGGTGGACTGTATACTCATTTTTATTTTAAACACAAACTCAAAGTGGGATCGCGCTCGAGGATCCCTGTTTACACTCTCGAGTCTACTCAAACACTGACTCGAACTCAGAGGGCGTAGCCTCTACACAGGTGCGTGCGCACCTTATTACATCATAATATAACAGATGCCCGTACAATCCTAATCAATGCAGCTTAAATGATGAAAGATGACTCCAATTTTGTTAGTACCTTTATAAGGAAAATACCAAAAATACCAATCTAAAGTGTTCATATATTCCACGAAACTGAATGTACATTACCTTCAAATTTTGGAAGTACAGTCGGTAACAGAAGTGTCCGAACATTAGCAAAAATTCCTATGTAAAAAAAGTACACTTCATACGGTTTTGTTAAATAAATCCTTGTCGAATCCTGTTCTTAGTCAGTCTGAGGACATGATTCGATAAGGATTTATTTAACAGAACCGTATGAAGTGTACTTTTTTTACATAGGAATTTTTGCTAGTGTTCGGACACTTTTGTTACCGACTGTATATGACATGGTTAAATGGCAACTATATGCCCAAAAGTTTCTTTGTAATAAACCGTATCTCGATTTTTTAAAACATATAATAGAATTCTTAAAGATGATCGTGTAATATTTTCTCTAAAAATTTCCCTTATTTTCAAAATACGTTTGCAATAGACATTTAAATTTTTGTACTTTAACACTGATAGCTTTTACTAAATACTCAATAGTTGTCCGAGACAATTTTGAAAAAAAAAAATCACATTAAACGAAATTGAATATCTTTTATTTTATATTTATATTAAATAATGCTAAATAGGTTTTCTACTTTGCATTTTTTAACATTTAATACGCTTAAAATAAATTAACAATCAATAGAATAACAAACATAATATGTACAGAAACAAATTGTGCGCATTTCTTTTTATTTAATTCAGAATAATGATAAATAAAACAATCCTTTATTTCAAAACTCGTTGACGCTGAAAATTCTCAGAAGATTGTGTAACAATAGACTTAAGGAACTTTTTCAAAAAATGTGATTTTGAATAAGATAATCCTATATATCGTTTAAGCATAACAGGACAGTAATAACAGAAAAAAATACTTTAAAGCTTTGTCCTTTTCTTTTCTTTCTAATAAAAAAAATGGTTTCTGTTCATAGAATAAGCTTTTTCTGTTAATCTACCGTTTCAGCAATGAATTCGAAATCAACCGAAATATATTTTTACTTAGCTTGTATAACATTATATTATTTAAACGTATTGCCTACTAATAAATAAAGTTTTCTAAACATAGATGTGTACGAAACACACACACATATATACACAATATATATATATATATATATATATATATATATATATATATATATATATATACAGTTCCCGCCGCTTTTTAAAATCACATTCGTTGTGAGTCAAAGTGATTTTATTCAGCGGCTGATTTTTATATCCGGCGAACGTACCTGCACTCATAAGAAAAAGATATCACTTCCCTGAATTTGGAAAGAAACTTTGAAAGTTAACGAATAATGGAAATAGTAAACAATATTAATTAATATCTGATAGATAATTAATTAATTGTTCCTTCGATATAAGTAAATTAAACGCATTCCAAGTTCCCTTGCGTTTTCCTTTGAGGAAAATCTTCATTTACGTCACCAAAAGTTCACGCTGTTCTTATAAATTTAAACCTTTCCGTTTAAACCTCATAAATTATAGTAATTTCAAAATAAGAACTAGAAATTGCTTTTTAACTTAGAAATAAATATATATATATATATATCATTTCAAATCAAATTTGTAACTGATTAATAAGCTTTGAAGAATTCGTTCCTTGAAATTGTTACAGTGATAAGTTATGGTACGTGTTTAATTTGTAACTGTGTGCTGCAAGTATAATATCTTCAACAATGAGCGATAACGGAGGGTTTGTTGTGCTTTAATTTCTTTTTCTATATAAAAAAAAAGTAATTAAAAAACATTAGTGTGCATAAATGATATTTTTGGCTGCTGAGGAGATATTTTTGAGTTTATTAACCGGCGATGCTGATTTTATTAAGCGGCGGCTTTAAAAGTAGTTTATATTGATTTGATTCCGGTTCTGGCAAGTTGATCAGATTAAGCGGCTGATTTTATTAACCAGTGAATTTATACGGCGGTTACTGTATACACTAAAAATCAGAATAATAATAAGTAGTTCATTAATTGTAGTGATTCACTTAAAAATAGTGATAGTATCATTATTATTGCGTGATGTCGCAAGCTGAATGAGCAACATACGTGGCAGGTGTCGGACAGATGTCTTTCAGGTGAATCCTTTGTATGTTTTGCTTTGACTTCTCTCTGCAATTATAAATGAAGTTTCTATTCCGTGCCTTGCCAATAACTCTTCGTTTTAAATTCCATTCAGGCTTCACATTTCTATTAAAATACAATTCTATGAAAGTTCTTTTAATTTTATTTGTAGAGCATTATTTTATATTGTATTGAATCTTATTTTTCATTTCAATTACTTTAGCACTTCTAGAATTAAATATTGTTTTATCCCTACACCTTTTTTTCTAGCTGATTTAAGGAATCAAGATTTACAGAACATAAACCTGAAAAAAAAATTAAAGCAATTAGCAAAGGTTGTAAACTATTTTTCAGTTGTACGAGGGTTTATCCAGAAATAAGGTTCCCAAAGAGCTCCAGCCGCACGGGCAGATACAAGGCGAAATCTGGCAACACCGCTGTCCGCGGCTGTTCCCCCACTCACGATTCTGGTCGGCCACGCTTCGTTGCGCCACCCAGCACACCCAGCAGCAATCAGAGAGGAAGGTGTCCATTGTTGCTCCCGCTAAGTGCAAGATTCATTCCGTAATTCGTTTTTTGTGCGCCAAGCGACTCCACCCGTGGATATTCATCATCAGTTGACAGAGGTGTATGGCGACAAGTATATGTCCGTTCAACACGTTAGAAAATTCTGCAGGGAGCTTAGTGCCGATCGGAAGGACAACCACGATGAAGAAAGGAGTGGAAGACCGTCAGTTTCGGAGGAGATTGTCGAGATAGTCCAACGCGAAGTGCTTCAGAACAGCAAAATCACCGTCCGTGAACTTGTTGCTCGGATTCCTGGGAGTTCTTACGATAGAATGGAAAGAGCTTTGCCTAAAAAATTGGGGTATACGGGTTGGCGGCGGAGTTCTACGACATTGGGATACAGAAATTGGAGCACCGTCTTCAAAAATGCGTAGAAAAAAGATGGCGATTATGTCGAAAAATAGAAAGTGTTTTTTTTTCAACAATGTACATTACTATGAGAATAATCAATAATGTTTATTTGTAAAATTGATCTGGATCGATCCTCGTAATTGCTCCTTACGCTGTTTAATGTTCAGTACAGTTTGTTTGAGTGGTAAAACGACCTTCAAGCGTATCCAGTTCTAAAACAAGAATAGAATAAATCCTTTAAAAATTCTGCATATAGCTTCACTGTTAAAGAGAAAGTATAAAGTACAAAATTTTTGTGTAGTCCTCTATATTGTGTTAAAAGGCCTTTTGTACCACAGAATATAATAAAAATAAATACAACAATACATTATAATACAACATAGCAGGCTCACCACCCAGTTTCTAATTATGCCACTTATTATCGTTATTGTAAATTACAGCTTATTCTATACAGAAAATGTCTCCATAAATATGAACACTGTATGTTAATTTCATTAACTTTTGTTTAAAACAAACTTCTAAAAATTATTTTTGTAATGCATGTGTGGACACCTAAAGGACATTCTTCAGCTATTTTCGTGTACTGTTTTTAGTTTTAGAGTCTGTAAAATCAACCAACGTCTCCTGTCTCAATTAACTTGTCATTTATTCGGTTGAAATGCGAAAGTTGCTAATTGTATCTCTTTTATGTGTGAAACAAAAATTTCCGATCTTAAAATGTCCCACTAGTGAATACGCTAGAGCCCAATAGTTGACATCTTTGAAAGTTTTCAGAAATGGTTAAAATAAAAATCGATTATTTTGAAAAATATATTTTTTAATAAACGAAGTATTTCGGCTGCATTAATGTATTTTAGGAAAATTTCTCTCCTTTCGGTTTTTCTTTTTTTTTCACTTTTCTAAAGCTTTTTTCTTTACTTCTTGCTTGGCTGCCTAACATTTTTGTTTCTTTCTTCTTTATCCTGCACTTTTTTTCTAGTTTCTTTCTCTGTTTCTTCTCTTTTTTTCTTTATAACTTTTACTCGTACTTTGTTAATATTTTCCATTAAAATTTTCATATCGTTTCTTCCATTATAGTATTTTCTACTCTTTTGAAAGGATGACGCTTGGAATAATTACATACCATGATCCCTTTTTCTGTATTAAAGATCCAGGTCGGCTCAGATTTTTTTTTTTTTTTTTTTTTTTTAATGAATTCTCTGACCATTGAGGATTTGGGTTTGAGTGGTCTCTCTAAGGTCAGTTTTGCGCAATAAGGTGCATTACAATGTTTCCTGTCAGAAACATCTCCGTGTTCTCTGAACTCATTTGCTGTGGTTGCAAATCTTAACATTCAACACGCTGCAATTGCATGGAAGCCGACTTACTGTGCGCTGTACTCGGCTTTTTTAAAGGGAGGTGCATTTAAATGTAGTCAATGTACTGTATATAACAGTGCATGTATAATTTAACAATGTCTTGTTCTACTAAAAGTTTCAATGATTTAGGAGTTGTTTTTATAACATTCTTATTGTAACAAAAATTTATAATTATAATAAGCTTTCACTCGTTTTTTGCAATCATGGTAGGTGGTAAGAATTCAATTCTAGCAGAATAACATTTATTAACCCATTAACCGCCAAAACTAGAAATAATGATTTTTAATAACAGTATAAATAACAGTAACGCTCAATATTTTTATCATATATAACAATATTTTAAAATAAAATTATGAAAATTGGTCATACCTTACTAAAAATAGAGTGTTCTATTTGTACAACATCAGCGGAATAAGAGTATAAAATGAATACAAATATATGTTTATGGAAATTTCCTTGAGGGAGCATAAAAAGACAAAAACTACAGATGGTTTCAAAAGTAATCATTTTATTTTGATAAAATTTTTTTAGAAGTTATGTAAACTCATTCAAATATGAAAATTTTCAAAAGTTTTGGTTTGAAAAGTGCCTCAAGTTTGAAATTCATTTAATAAACAAAATTATTTTTTTGATCAATTTTTTTGTAATTAAATAAATACCTACTATTTTTTTACTTAAAGGCAATTCTTAACATAAAATATCTTTTTTAGTTAACTGTTAAACGCATTTACTTCTGGTGTTGCGTGAACTCAACACCAGCGGGCAATGGGTTAACCCGGCAAATGTAATATTCGACACAAAAAAACAGCTGAAAATACAGCTATTAACACACTACAATAATGTCTATTGGTGGCAATTTTGTTTTTGCTGGAAATACCTAAAAGGAGTTTCCGGCCAAACTGTTTCTGGTTGTATTTGCATTCTACATGTTTCAAACATTAAATCCACCATATTTGGCTCTTTTATCATCAACTGAACATCTTTGATACTTTTGTTCTTAAGGACATACAAAAACCTCTGAGTAAATTTCGGATCCTGGTTTCTGCTTGATTGGAGACACAATCACTTAATATTAAATAAATTCAGACGTGGCTTTGAAATAAAACACCTCCTACTTAAAGACGAAAACATTTAATAAGACACTACTAAAAAAAGACGCACAAAACATAGAAAAACATTTAGAACACAAATAAAAATATTCTTCTCTAATTAACTAAACATGTCATTCTCTCGTTCCATCCAAACTCCGTTCCCTTTTTCTTGGTTGTTGCCACCATCTCCTATCTAAATACCACTTCATGATGTCATGCAACTTTACTCGTCACTCCTTTTTGAGCTCATACGTCACAGGAGTGACTATGATGCTACCAATCTTAGAAAACTGTTTCATGATATAGAGAGTTTCTACATAAATGTTCACATTGATACTGCTGAACAGTTTTTTGATGTGAGTTTTTCATATAGAAAAAACACCAACAGATAATACTAAGAGTTTCTAAGAAAATGTTCATGTAGGTACCACAAAAATCCTTTTTAGAAAAAGTTTATAAAATAAATGTTCATATATGTAAATCCTAAAAGTTTATATCAAGAGTTTATTAAAAAAATGCATATATCATAAAATCTTTAGGAAGAGCTTCTGCATATGCCCAAAGAAAAAAAAAATTAAATGCATAGTATATTCAGCAATAAACAACAACAGCAATACACACAAATAATTGATCTAACATTAAATATCTTACAAACAACCCTTATAATATGCACATGAATTATATAGTATATCACGAGGTAAATTAAATTTGAATAATTAGATATAACTGAAATACTATTAAAAATATTTTAAGGAAGTCTAGATAAAGAATCGGCATTGCCATGATTTTTCCCCTTCCTATACGTAATTTTTAGATTATATCTTTGCAAAGCTAAAGCCCAACGTGCTAACTTTGCACCGTGTGGCATTGTTTGGGTCAGAAAAGTCACAGGATTGTGATCGGAAATTACTTCGACTTCTGCACCGAAGAGCCAAGTATCAAACTTTCGTAGAGCAGTCAGCACACTGTAAGCTTCTCGTTCGATCGTTGACCATTTGACTTGGCACGGAGACAGTTTTTTACTAAAAAAAGCAATCGGATGTTCTTTGCCAGAATCGTCCGACTGAGATAAACATGCTCCAATAGCTTTGCTCGAAGCATCAGTGTACAATTTGAATGGATTTGCTATATTAGGCGTATATAGATATGGCATATTCATTAAATGGTGTTTCAATTTTTGAAAGGCTGTTTCTTGGGCATCAGACCAGGGAATTTCATTAGGTACGCTTTTCTTTGTTAATTCAGTCAAGGGAAGAATTTCTAAAGCAAAATTTGGAATGTATTCCTGGTAATAATTAGCCAAACCAATTACACAACGAAGTTCTTTTTTGGTGATAGGCCTGCAAATTTTTCTTATAGCTTCGGTTTTTTCGGGATCGGGTGTATGTCTTCCTGATCCAATAATATGGCCTTGACGCTATATTAGGCGTATATAGATATGGCATATTCATTAAATGGTGTTTCAATTTTTGAAAGGCTGTTTCTTGGGCATCAGACCAGGGAATTTCATTAGGTACGCTTTTCTTTGTTAATTCAGTCAAGGGAAGAATTTCTAAAGCAAAATTTGGAATGTATTCCTGGTAATAATTAGCCAAACCAATTACACAACGAAGTTCTTTTTTGGTGATAGGCCTGCAAATTTTTCTTATAGCTTCGGTTTTTTCGGGATCGGGTGTATGTCTTCCTGATCCAATAATATGGCCTAAAAATTTCACTTCATTCTTTCCGAAATCGCATTTCTTTAAATTAACTGTAAGACCAACTTCTTGGAATGTTTTGAGAACTGCTTTCAAATGTGTTATATGTTCACTCCAAGTGGTAGAGAATACTGCAACATCGTCGATATAGGAACGACAATAATCTTTATGACACTCTAAAACTTTGTCTATAGATTTTTGAAATGTACTACCAGCGTTCTTCATACCAAATGGTACGACATTCCATTGGAAATGCCCTGAGTGGGTAGTAAAAGCAGTATAATGTTTGCTGTCTTCTTTCATAGGTATTTGCCAGTACCCTTTCGTGAGATCTAGAACAGAAATAAACTGCGAATTACCAATCAAGTAAATAAGATCATTGGCAATCTTCATGGGGTATGCATCTGGGATGGTATAGCTGTTCAATAAACGAAAATCAACACATAACCTAACAGTTCCATCCTTTTTTGGCAACGCAAACTACAGGATGAGCCCATTCGCTGTTACTATGTTCGATTAGTCCAAGTGTAAGTAATTCTTGAATCTGTCGATCCACTTCTTTTTGCATAACTATCGGTATTCTATATGGACGTAGTCTTTTAGATCAGCAATCTCTAGTAACGCGGACACTGTGTCCTTCTACTTTAGCTATTCCGGGTTTAGTGCTGAAAACATTATTATATTTGCATATTACATTTTTCAAATCATTTTTCTTTTCAAAATTTAAATCTAAACTATCAATATGTTCCGCTATTTCTTTAGGGGTTAAGCATCCATTTCCGAATGGTGCATAATGAATATCACCAAAATCTTTATCTTCATCAAATATTAGGCCAACATGGTCAATTCGAGCAACGTATGGTCTGAGCTTATTAAAATGTAGTTCTCTTCTGGACCCATTCTCTAATTCAACTAAGGCTGAATGTGGTCTAGTGATTTCAACAACAGTAGCTGGGCCAATCAAAGTTTTAAGTAATTTATGCGAAGATGAAGGAACTAGTATTAGTACTTTATCACCAACATTAAACTGTTTATCACTTGCTCTCAAATTATACCGCGAAGTATATCTTTCTTGAGAATCCTGAGCATATTCTGATGCAATTTCATGTGCTTTTCTTAGTTTCTCAACTAATTCTGATATATATTTTTCAACTGATGCGGAAGCTGAAGTGGGAATTTTCTCTCACCAGTCCATACGTCTTTCAATAGTGACAAAGGTCCAGGAGGCAAACGCCCATAAACTAACGGAAACGAAGAAACACCTGTCGTACTATGAGGAACTTCTCTGTAAGCAAAAAGTAGATATGGAAGATGCAAATCCCAGTTAGATCCATATTCCTGTATATTTTTATTTAACATATCTTTCAATGTTCGATTCCAACGTTCCACTGCACCCATACTTTCTGGATGACCTGGCGTTGCAAACCTCGGAGAAACTCCAAGAACTTCCACAAATGCTTCACTTAATTTAGCAGTAAAATTAGTACCTTGGTCTGTACATATTACTTTGGGGAACCCTGTCTGTGTAAATATTCTCATCAGATTATTGCAAGTTGTTTTAGCATTGATGTTAGTCACGGGAATAGCTTCAGCCCATCTAGTACTTAAGTCAACTGCACAAATCACATATTTATGTCCTCTTCGAGACGGGGGTTCTAAAGGTCCAATACAGTCCAAACTCCAGACTTTAAATGGAATTTCTGGCCTAACGATGGGTTGTATCGGTATACGATCCCTATAGGAAACTGTTCTGCGTAATTGGCAGGTTTTGCAACTTTCACAAAATTTTTTAACGTCTTCTTTGAGACTTGGCCAATAAAATGAATATTTTATTCTCTGTTTTTTTTTCTGTTCGCCTAGATGACCAGCCAATGGTATTTCGTGTGCCATCCTAAGAACTTCTTTTCTTTTGCATGTGGGCAGAACTACTTGATCAACATTTTCTCCACATAAGCATTCTGAATGGACAAGAACTCCATTACTAATTTTAAATGAATTCTTCCCATTTTTGGCATAAAACCAGGATTTCTTTAAATCTTCATCATCTAATTGTAATTTTATAGAATCTTCTTTATTTCCATTGCTTTTATCATCGGTAATCTCAGCATTAAGTTGAAAGGACGTTGAGATGTTTTTCTTTTCATCATGTTCTTCCTGATTTTCTTTTTCAATGCTCTCATTTAACTTTGCAAGTGCATGATTCATGCATCCATTTAATTCTACATTCTCCATTAAAACTTCATAGGCAGTTGAACAAATTAGCATATCATTCACAAGTTTCTTCGACACTGCACAAGTTACAGGTACATTGCCGTGTTTCCCATCATCTATCTTTAGGTTAAAAATCTTTTAGAGCAGCTACTTCTTTTTCACCGAAAGCCGAAATAATTTGGATTGTTCCATCCCCTTCTCCAAAGTCGGTATCGACCAAATCTGCACGTAAGACTGAAATTTGTGCTCCAGTATCCACTATTGCCTTCAAAACCTTTTCTCCACATTTGATATTTACGTATTTCAAATCATCAATTCCATCTTTAATCGGCATAGAGGTTGACACAGGAATTGACACCTTAGCAGTTACAACTTCGTTCGCTGTCTTTGGCTTCAACCACATTACTTACGGCATTACGAGTTAATGTTTTCTTGGAATTCTTGGGACAAACTCTAGAAAAATGCCCCACAGATCCACACGTACAACAAGTAGGTTATATTCTAAAAAAAAAAAAAATAGATTTTCCAATTTCATGAACAAAATACGATATTTACTCTTATTTATTTCATCACACAAAATACTTTTGACTCCGTATTTCGGAGAGCAAACAAACTAATATATATATATATGTATATATATCAAACTGAGGGGGTAAATATCAAGATCTACAGTTGTAGATATTTAACAGATAAGCAACTCTATATTTTTTGAAGTAAATAAAAAAAAATTACATTGTATTAAAATTAATATTCACTGGCGTGAAATATTAAACCTTTATTCACTGCCGTAAATAAATGTAATTAATACATATACGCTGTATTAAAATTAAACAATCACTGGCGTGACATCGTATGCTGTTATTTACCAGCGAAAAAAAATATAATGCACTTAATACATTCACACTGTATTAAAATTAAACAATCACTGGCGTGAACGTTGTTCGAATGTATTTGAGAACAATAACTTAGAACTGGCGTTCTATTATCATTTTATGTTATAAAAATTTTTTTTAAAAGGTACACTTAAAATATTTGGGCATATACACGAAAGCTCTTACCTTCCCCATTTTCTCGGTATCGTTTTCTATCCTAGCAAAAGGCTGCGCCAGTAAAATTCGGATCCTGGTTTCTGCTTGATTGGAGACACAATCACTTAATATTAAATAAATTCAGACGTGGCTTTGAAATAAAACACCTCCTACTTAAAGACGAAAACATTTAATAAGACACTACTAAAAAAAGACGCACAAAACATAGATAAACATTTAGAACACAAATAAAAATATTCTTATCTAATTAACTAAACATGTCATTCTCTCGTTCCATCCAAACTCCGTTCTCTTTTTCTTGGTTGTTGCCACCATCTCCTATCTAAATACCACTTCATGATGTCATGGAACTTTACTCTCTGTATACAAATCATTAGTGATATGTATACTATATTCAGTGTGGATATTCTATAGTGAATATGAATGACATAGATTAATTTTAAAGAATTCTAAAAAGTTATTTATATTATAATAATTCTTAATTGGATATAAAAGAAGGTAATTGTTAATTAGCTATAAAAAAACAAATCGACAAAACAAAATCATTAAATATTTTTAAAATTTTAGGATGCATTAAATATTTATATCGAAACGGAAAATTCATTTGAAAATCCAGAAACCTCATGTGTAAAACCGAATATTTTTGTTTATCTGTGTAAAAAAACTATTAATGATGTATATGATATATCTATAGGAAAGGCCTTTTATTACATTTAAAATATCTATTTTGATTTTGTTATGTTAAACAAGGTATAAAAAGTGTTGCAATGGTCTTAAAAATAAATACTTATCTTACAACGTCTTGTATTTGAATTTTTTTGTGTGTCCCTGTACACAAAACAATTTTACTAGTTGCACAATTTTAAATCAGTAACATTCTATAATGTAGCAGAAAAACCTAAACCAGTTTCAAGGAATTTTAAGTTAATTACGTTAATGAGTAGAAGGACGAACCGAAGTGAGAAAAACCTTAAAACGTTATTAGAATGCGTTCCAGTACCATAACACTAATAAGAATTCCCTTCAAGTAATTAACATTTATGCCTTTCAATGTTTATGAATTTGGTTTTCTTTGTACATTAATCACTGGTTGCAGTTTGGCAGCATTTTATAAAAGGACTTGCTTTTTACAGTCTGAACAATGTATGTTAATTCCATTGTGTTATGTACACTATAAAGCTGTTTAAATATCTTTCAAAGACTTAACTATTATACCTTTACCATTTTGACCATGGAACATGTCATAATAGATTCCACTAATATATATAAATTTCAAGATATTCTGAAAATATTTACAGGAGTTAAAACGCTGTCAGACAAATGAAATGATACAATATGTGACAGACAAACTGATGTCATAAACACTTTAAAATTTTGTTAGAGAGTGTTTACAAAGGGAGAAACAGAGGGAGTTCATAAAAAAAAATACATAATCAATTTTAAGAACTTTTAAAAATGATATTTATAAAAATAATAAAGAATTAATGCTGTTATTCTTCTCTAAATTGGTTAAAATGATAGTATAAAAGAAGAGTGGAAAAGAAAAAGAAAGAACTTTAAAAACATTCTTTGCAGGTGAGTACATCATTAGAAAAGTAAACAGAAGACGAGTTGAGAAAATATCCTGCAGCGAAACTCCAATCCATAAAAAAGAGAAGGTGAAAAAGTGTTGATTTAAGTATTTACTAAGTGAAAAACACCGCATTAATAATCTGAAAAGTAAAAATTCGGGAACAGTTTTTTTTTTTTTCCATTTGACATCGTTTTTGTCTGCTAAAATATATATGTTGTTGTAATAATATGGAATATATATATATATATATATATATATATATGTGTGTGTGTGTGTGTGTGTGAAGAAGTGAGCCGTTTATGCTGTTCTCCAAATTTTTAATATATACCTTAAAAAACATTATATATATATATATATATATATATATACATGATCCTTCTACAGTATGTATAATTATCTTTTGATTTTCGCTTTAAGCAGTTTATTATAAAAGAAATATAAATTACATATATTAATACCGAATTTTTACGTTATGATACATAAAACTTTATAAGGAAAATTCATATTATAAAACCAACCACAAATTTTATAATCAAAAGTAATCAAACAGTTATTTGAGTTAAAAAAATATTAAACACAATGCTTCATGTTTATGTGGCAACATGATTAAAGTTGCGTGAGAAAATTTCGGGCCAAACTGTTTTTCGTTAATAATTGTCGTATGAAAAATGAAAAAAAAAACCCCTAAGTATTATTATGTAAGATAAATCAGTTATATTAACAGGGAGGCAGTGCCGCTCACCACTCCAAGAGTGGTGTCGAGCGCTTCTAGCTATGCTAAGCCTCTCCTCCGGAACGTTTGCTTAAAAAAAAATACAAGGGCCGCTAGAGAAAGGTGTCTCCCACGCGAAAATGAGAGGCGGTTAAGATGAAGAGAACATGGACGGCTGGCCTGAAATAAGTTGAGAACAGTGGACAATCCAAATTGCAATGTGGCGTGCCAGGGGTATGCCTCTCGCGACTGTGGGAACTAACGGAGGTTCTGTTGAAAGTCTTTAGGGAGTCTGTACAAGTTACAGAAACTTGTGTCACTATTTCACTATATTATTACAGGCATTCTAGAGCGATTAGTTCATAAATGATAGAAACTCTTGAGGCTGAGGAGAGTCCAATTATAAGTAGGGTTTTAACAAAGCTTGTCAATCCTTAGTCTTGACTTGGGTGTGGTTGAGGAAGGTCCATTTGATGAGAGGGTTTAGACATTGACTGTCAGTTCCTAGACTTGATTTAAGTATTCCTGTAGCAAGCAGGAAGAAGAAAAAGGAAGAGAGGAAGTTGGTACTAGTCAGTTAAGTTTGTTATGTTCATTAGATAGGAGTAAATTTTATTAAGTTTATTAATTAAGCTATTATGCGTGACAATGTTTTCGAGCCTATTAACTGGTCGAGGAGAGGGATTTCTCAGGTGAAATTGGGCAGTTAAGCTGCATTCGGAAAAGTAATGATGGGGAGTTTCCTCCTCGCTGCAAGGACACAGGGATAAACGTCGACATTAAAGTCTCTTAAGGTAAGAGGGAAAGGGACATTACCCGTGAGATAGGCAGCCACTGGAGGAGTTAAGCTCCAACTGTTTATCGAAATATTAGGTAACAGATTGTATGTGTATCTGCCCTTCTCAGAGGTGTCCCACAGATCCTGCCAACTTTGGTGTAGAAGGGTTCTGATTTTTAGTTTTACATAAGATGGTGGGGCGGGGAGAGAAGAATTGCACATGGTTTTTTCAGTTGCGGCTTTTGCTAATTCATTTGCAAGTTCATTACCGACGACACTCCTGTGGGCAGAAACGTGTGCCAGGGAGATAACATGCCTGAGATTACATAGTTTGAGTTTTAATGCTATTATTTGTGGATGTCTGCATCTTTGGCGAACGAGAGCGAGCAAGCCAGAAAGGCAGTTACTGAATATATGAATTTGTGAGTAAAGGTGGGAGTTGGACTCCGCCCACTCCACCGCCATTTGTATAGCATAGAGTTCTGCCTGGAAGACAGAGTTATATGTCTCTAGCTTGCTCGCTCACCGATGTATAACGTTGTTATTGATCAGAACGCAAAGCGCTACCGCAACCCAGTGCTCTGCGTAGATCCATCAGTAAAGACAGCCACATGTGTAGAGGGGGAGAAGCTGTTTTTATTACTGTTAGTTATTAATGGAGCAACATCTTTCGCCAGGTGAATTAGCCGAATATTGATGGAGTATTGGATTGGGGGAATAGGGAGTATGGAATTAGAGATTTCATTATTTTTAAGTTGGAGAATATTTCATCTTAAGAAGTTATGATATGCCTGCAAATGGCCATGAGGAATTCCCGTGTTGACAGTGAGGGCGTCAGTGGAGACGGTTTTGTACCCTCCTAGGATTTCGAGGACAAAAGGTCGTTGGGCTGAGCTGAGTTTAGTTTTTGCGTCTGGCGACAGGGGACACCCCTAAATGCCTGCTCCGTACATAAGGATCTTATCAATGATAGCTGTGTACCAAATTTTGAGTAAAGAGGTGGAGCTACCCCACCTCCTTCCTACCATTTTAGTCGCACTATGATAGTGGGAAAGGGTCTTTAATTTAAGCTCGCCAATTGTAGCGAGCTAGTTAAGCTTCCTGTCGAGTGTGACGCCTAGGATTTTGAGTTGTTGAACGTGTCGGACACTAACGCCGTCGATCCTCATCACGGGATTTCATTGGAATTGTCTAGGAGAGGCAAAAGTGAGAGCCTGAGTTTTAGTTAGTGATAGGGGTAGGTCTAGTTCATTAAAGATTTTGCTAAGCAGGGTGAATGCCCTCTTGGCCTGGTCCTCCAGATCCCTCCTAATTCTACCCGAGAGGATAATTGAGAAGTCATCGGCATAGGCATAGGTGGTGAAGCCCCCAGAGTTTATGCGTTGAAGAATTTTGTTTGCAATGAGATTTCATAATAAAGGCCCCAGGCATGAACCCTGTGGGCAACCTTTAGTTTGGGGTACCTCAGAGCTACTATTACCCCCAGTTAACCAAAATGTTCCTGTTGGACAGGTTAGCTACCCATGACCCCTGCTACGTTTGCCGGGCAGTTGAGTTCTGAAAGTGTTTGTAAGATGTGGGGGCCACTCTAGGTTGTCGAAAGCCCCCTTGATGTCGAGTGATACGAGGGTGGTGTAGTTTCTGGACTGAAAGTTAGGGGCACAGGAGGTTTTAATTTTCTGCAATGCCATTTCACATGATCTGCCCTCTCTGAACCCAAATTGATTATTGAGTAGAATATCATTAGGTTCTAAGAAGTAGTTTAAGCAAATAACTATTAATTTTTTTGAGTAATTTGCCTAACGTTGGTAAGAGGCAGATCGGACGGTATGAGGAGGATTCAGAGGAAAGCTCTCCTTGCTTCAGAAAGTACACCACTTCCCCTTTATGAATTCAATTTTATTGTCAAACTAAACAACTTACAAATTTCGTTAACATAAAATTGCTATATATCAAAACATATAAAATTTATGTGATCCAAAGTTTTGAGCCAAACATACTTATGAAAAGTAAAGTATAAAAATAGTAAAGAAAAATGTTTCTAATATATCAGAAGACCAAATAATATTGATACTTTGTAGATATGCCTTTTGAAGCCCTCACAGTAGCATATCCACAAGGCACCCACTCTATTAAAGTTGTAAGGTATGAGTGGCGTCGAGTTGAGAAAATAAAGGACGTCAATTGGATTTTGTGACGGAGGTGGTCGCAAGTTATTGTGTCAAGTTAGAAATATTGAGTTGAGAAAGTAAATATCGCCACTTGAATTTAGTATTAGAGGTGGCCTCAAGTAATAACGTCGAGCGAGAAATATTGGTTCAGAAAGTGAAGGTCACTAACTGGTTCCAGGACAGGTGGCGATGTTTTGAATGAGATATCATGGTGAATTTAAAAGTGTCGAGTAGATGTGCAATTGGGTTGGCGCAGAGTGTCTATTGGAGAATTAGTTTGTCAAATTGAGAACAGGATTTACGGAGATTGCGAATGTAGAAAGAAATTGAATATATGTAATTTTAGAAGGTATTTTTGGTATAAAATGAAGTGAATCGTTTCGTAAACTTTACTTTAAATTGACTTCTGAGCTAAGTAAGTGTCTGCTTATTGGAGCGCTTATCAGAGTGACTTGGAATGCTTATTGACCAGCTTTATGTCGAATCTCGATGATAGACGTTTTGTTTTTTTAAACGTTTAGTGCACATATAGGCTTCCGACAACAAGCGCTACAACTTCATGACCTCGAACGTTCACAAGTGGTTAGAAATCTTTTTCATATACAAACGGCTGCAAAAGTATCCGAGCACTAGCAACAATTCCTGTGAAAAAAAAAAAAAAATCGCTTAATACTGTTTTGTTAAACAAATCCTTGTCGATTCATGTTCTTAGACTGACTGAGAACAGGATTCGACAATGATTTATTCAGCAAAACTGTATTAAGTGTACTTTTTTCATATAGGAATTTGTGCTAGTGCTCGGATACTTTTGATGCCGACTGTAGTTAAAATTATTGAGTTATTCTACTATTCTGATAAGTATTTATAGAGGCTTTTCCGCATCTTAATAGCTCCTTTCCCTTTCAATACGATAGTTTCATATTTTAAAAAACTCGAGTTCTTAATACAACATCCACATACCTAGCAATATGATTGGAGGTAATCTTCTAGTTGAGGCTGCAGCGCAGCCATCTCAAAATCTTAACCTTTATAATCAAATTTTGCTATTCCCCCTGAACTTTTTCCTTTAAATCGTTTTTCTTTGAACAATTACTACCTCCTACTTTTACTTTTAGGCCTTCCCATAAATGTTCAATTGGGTTTAAATGAGGAGATTGACTTGTTCCTTCAATAACACGAAATTGTTTTCTGTAAAAAAAAAAATTTCGAATGAGTCCAGATCGATGTTTGGGGTCATCATTTTTTGGTAAATGAATTCTCGTGGAACATTTCAGTAAGCACAGGGGAAGCGTCCGGACCATTAAGATGCTTTTATACATAACTTTGTCCATAGTGTCTTCTACATTCATTAAAGGACCAATATCTTTATACAAAAGAGATTCCCCCTCAATGATATTTCCTCTTCCCTATTTTACAGTCGGACTTTGATAACTAGAATCATACCTGTTATTGTTTGCTCTTCGAACATATCTCTTTCCGCAATTTCGAAACAGATTAATCTTTCTTTCATCAGAAAATAACACTCTTTTTTTTATCTTCTGCTGTCCAAAATTTAAAAGCAAAAAACTTGTACAGATGTTATTGATCACAGACGCACTGACTGTATAGATTTTGGTGAATTTAGCACTTACAGTTTTTTTTACAGGGGCACAAATAAAAATTCTTTATCATTATGGCTTACGGCACCAAATTTTTAAAAGTGCGATAGCATCTAAACGCCTTATTCAATTGAGCTGAAAATTTATATGAATATTATAAATCACTGTTGCACTAACTATAAGCATTTTGGTGAATTTATGGTTTTATGGGCATTTATGGTTTTTTACAGGGGCACAACGAAAAGTTATTTATCATTATGATCTATGGGCTCAAAGTTCAGTAGCGTTAAATAAAACATCGTGTACTAAAAGGAGAAAAATACTCAAACACTCTATTCTGGTTTTCTCTCTTTTGTTTGTTTAACAATTTCTCTTTCTTTACTTTATCTGCGAAACTGTTAATTACTCAATGTTCGGAAAGTCGAGTGGAGTAACTCCAGATTTTTTTTTTTTTTTAATAAACTGTCGATCGTTTAAAAACTTAAGAAATATCTGTCATAAAGTGTTTGTTTTAAACTATTAAAACAGTTAGTTAAAAAATAGATTTTCTTGTACAATTACAAACTAATAGTACTAACCAATCATGTAAAATATTAAGAAAATAAAATTTTAAACACATCATTTTTAATTAAAGTGTCACATTTAATATCCTGTTTAAAATTAAACGGAAATATCTCGAAATATGAGTATTAAATTACTGATTCATTAGCTTGAAAAATGTCGGACACAGTTTTAAAAGATAAATGTGTAATGTTTTCGAAAGTTCAAAATAAAAATTCACCTGTAATTATTTCGAAGTATATAAATAGAAATAGCAACATAATTAGCGTATCTTGCTTCGCCTGAAAATTATAACGTTAATTGTTTATATTTACATTCTTTAAAAGTTAGTAGAAACAAACAGTAACATCAGTTATAAAAACAGGAAATTAATTTATTTAAATGAGAAATACGTATGCTTTTAAAATACATTATCATTATATATTGGTTCAAATATTTTTAGTTTCGCTTATATTTAAAATATAATCTAGTTACATAAACTGAAGGAAAATGCAAATGCATCAGATGCAATAGTCTAATTTAAAAAAAAAAAATGAATTTTTTAAAGGAAAAAAATTCCTAATTATCTTTTATTAAAGGAAGTCAATGATTAGGATAATATGGGGTTAAGATTTATTGATAATAATAGAAATATTATGGTAGCTATTAAAATCTACACACACACACACACACACACACATATATATATATATATATATATATATTGTTGCGTACTTGGGGGTTCGCAAGTCGTACGAGAATGACAGGCGAAACTTGCAAAAATTCCGTAATTTATTCACAGAAAGTTCGAGAAAAATGCAGGTCTATAAACCAAGTATCAGCTTCAATTTATCCAGTAAACACAGCTTAAACATCAGCCGTGAACAGCAAAACCGCAGTACAAACTGTAAAGCAATAACACATACAGCAAGTCTCATTCAAAGAGGCTCAAAGCAATGCAAGCATTTAACTCACTGAGACTGACTAAGAACTGAACGTCAACGTCAACGTCAACGTGAGTGCTTCCGAGTACCTGCAATTGGTCGCAACCAATGCTAACCTGCAACGAAAAATGAGAAAAACATAAAAATATTTTTCCATAAAAAAGACAGACAAAAGGGTTAAATTTAGAATTTGGTCTCTGAATAAATTGCCTCGTGAGCAGAAATCCTTCAGAATAAAGCATCCGGAGTTAGAAGAAAAAATAATAATAATAAATTTGGCCCGATTTGGCGCGTTTAACTTCCTTTTATACTCTTCTATGGAACCCAGACTGTCCTGGAAAATTCGCGTATCTCATCAGCCAATGCGATTAGAGCTTCCATATTTGGTATATCCTAATAAGGATTTTCTCGTCAAGTTCGCCAAAAAAAATCGCCAAGGAGCGAAAATTCGCCAAATTTGGCGCCAATTCTCTTACCTGCCTTGTTGGAGCTTTTTAATGCGTTTTTCAGGGAAAATGAAGCTATTTTAAAGCTGAAACGACTAGAAACGCCCAAAATTAGCATTTTATCAACTTACTAAGCCACTTTCAAAGCATTTATACGAAAACAAATACAATTATTTACAATTTCGTAGCAATATATATATAGTGTGTGTGTATATATATATATATATATATATAATAGTGATTCAAACATGAGAATTAATACCAGCAAGAAATAAGCACTTCGGACCCCAAAATCCTTAAGGACCCGCTTCATTCACAGCCGCCGGAACCCGAAGCTAATGTTACTCTATGGGAAATTTTCTTTACAAATAACTGATTAACTAATACATATTTGTAAATTCTGTTTTCACATTCTGAAAATTCCCAACTGTTAAATTGGCGGACCTTTTTTAAAAGAGTATATTTTTAATTTTTTACATTCTATTTTGAAGCTTCAAGATACGAATTTTCAACATGCTAAATTTTTCATTTTGCAATTTCAAAATAAAATATTAAAAATTAAAAAAATACATTTTTGAAAAAGGTCCGTGAATTTAACAGTTGGGAATTTTCTGAATATGAAAACAGAATTTAAAAATATGTAGTAGTTAATAAGTTATTTGTAAAGAAAATTTCCCATAGAATAACATTGGCTCGGGTTTCCGGTAACGGTAAGTGAAGAGGACCGTTAATGTCATAAGGGAAGTCCATCTGTGCAGTGTAGAAGCTGTAACATCTGTTAGTAAATACTTAAATGAATCTTAGCACCCTGTATCTTATAACACGAAAAAAATAACCATTCAGAAATTCAAAGTACAAAAATTTCCAGCTGTGTCTTGCAGATCATACTGTTTTTAACCTGAATTGATGATCTGTTTTTATAACGGAGTCAATGATTTTAGCCTGGGTGTGTTTTATTCAATTTGACTTTTCTTAATTTTTTTTTTTTTTTTTTTTGTTATTTTGTTTACATTTATTTTTCCTGTTGGGGTTTCTGCTCTGTGTGAAGTACGTAAAGAGGATTTTTTGTGATTTTAATCATTCAATTCAATTCAATTACACATATAAATGGAGCAAGCAGCATTAAAATATTTTTGAAATTAATTATAAATTTTATTTAATTCTTGTATGAGAATTATTTTATTAAATAACTAGCAGGTTTTTTACCGTTTCGTTTTATTTATATGTATGTATTTCTGATACTGTGTAATTACAAAAATGCAATTTCTGTAAACAGTGATGTTTCATTAAATCTATTTATAGAAAAGGAACAATTTGAAAAAGCATAAGACTTTATTGAGGAACATAGGTCATGGTCTGATTAGACGTTCAGATTTTTTTCTTTGTGGTAGAAGTAATACCTAAAATTTCAAGTTTATTTTTCCTTCCCGTCAGTGAGGGGCCATTGATAGAATTTCCAGTCACAACATGACTTATCTCGGGAAATATCCAGACCCAACCAACACCACTTGTAATAGTGCCTCCGAGCTGAGCTCTACGTCACGGAAGATCGGCCGATTTCATCCAATCCCCACGATTCAACATGTATCATAAGAAGTGTTGATTGGATAAAATCGGCCGTTCTTCTACGACGTAGAGCTCAGATCGAAGGCATTATTACAGGAGGTGTTGACCCAACAAGCTGACAACTACTAGCCACTAGCTGTACTTTCATGGTTCAGATTCTGATAAGATCGCCCGTTGAAACGCAAACCGCAACTTCTTCTGCTCTTAAATATGCAGTAGTTTCTTCAATAATATTTCCCAGAAAGTGCTCTTGTCTCACCTCTATTCAAATACTAGAAGCTGAAAGTAGTATAGATAGGCGAGTTCGCGTGAAACAGATTGCTTCTTCTTTTGGTTGTATCAGAAGAGCAGATGGCAGATGTTCTGTGTTCTTGTTTTTGCTTGCAGTCTTTCCAGTTGGAGTGTCTGCTAGCACTCATTCAGTGCTCAAGATATTATGTTTATTTTCTGAAACGCCATCTCAAGGTGTTGGAAATGGCTGATAAAATTATTGTAACGACGATTTTTTGTAGATCACGAAATAAATTTCTTTATTTTCTAGATTTTAACAAATTTTGGTTTTAATAAAAACTAAATTTGATTTAAAGTTTAATTGTCTTATTTTTCATTGCTGTATGTGTTTAAATTAAAATTAGCTATTCTAATTTCAAATCAAGATAATAGGAATTACATTAATCATAATTAATCTGGTTGCTTACAAATTTTGATTTCTTGATTTTATTTAATTAAATTAGTAGCTAAAGATTTATTTAAAAGATTTACTTGAATTTAGTTGCTAAAGATTTAGTTTGAAGTTAATCATTAAATGTAATGTCTAAAGATTTGTTTCAAGTTTAATAGTTTTGAAGGTATGATTTCAGACATTTATAAGTTTTTTCAGATTGAAATAATTATAGTTTAAAACAGTAACCGCACTTCATTGTTATTGATCTCTTTCAAAATACATGGCTTCTCTCGGCTAAAATTCTATTAATGTTCAAGATGGGCTATCGGATTATTGAGTTAATTAATCCGTAATCCAACAACCTCCTTTTCTCGACTAAAGAATTTACAAGGTTCTCTCTCTTAATACATCCTGAAAATTGTGTGCCCAAACAATAGGGTCAAACAAATGGAATATTGTTTTGTCACTGAAAAACAATTCATCCGTCCAAAAACGAAAACTTTATGAGCTCTTCTGTCGACAAAAAGGAAGGGGGGGGGGACGTGTTCGGTCATGGTGTGGGACGTGGTCTGTTTCAAAGAAGTATCGCTGATATTGCTTTTGTTGGTGATCTACATTGCTCTTAAGATTAGTGAAATGTCCTCAAAAGCAATTTACTTCCACCTGGAAAAATATCTTAGTGGGTGAAACTGGAATTTACAACAGGACGATGTGTTGAATCACACATCCTATTCAAAAAAAGTTTGTTTAAGCAGAATTAAGTTACTGTTACTGACTGATATTCTGGACACTCAGCATTCCATACCAAAATGCATTTGAGCACTTTTGGGGAGTACTTGCACGAGAGGTGTATGCAAAGGTCTTCAGTTTTTGACTATGCAGATATTAAAGAAACAATAGTGTAGAATTGGTACTCATAACAGCAGTCATTCTCCAAGATTTAGTTGTAAGCATGCTTGATAGGATTTTCAAGATATTTCTGAGGAATTAATACAAAATTTGAATTTAAATACAAAATAATCGAAAAGTCTTTATATTTTTTAAACAACTTTTTTTTTTTTTTTTTTTTCAAAAATTCTGTAAAACCTACACTTTATTTCTTTGTTGTGATACACTTATATTCTGATTTCATATGCTTATTATTTTTTTCGTGATTTTCCTTTTTTGATCTGTTATTTCAAAAAATCCCCTGTCTCTATAATTTTGAAACCCTTTAATCTGTAAAATAAAAGCTATTATTTATTTATTTATTTGTTTAAAAAGAAACTATTTTTCTTTCATTTTATTTTGATGAGCCTATGTCAGACCTCAAAATTAATCAATTAAGTATTAACTGCTTATGTAAACTGCAGCAGTTTACTGTAAAAGTATTTTAAAATATTTTTGCATGTAACATTGTTAAACGCTCCTGCACATTTTTAAAAATATAGTCCTATAATATAATGATTTGTTTGAAAGTAATTTTCATTTTCATTTTATTTTTTATGTGTATATTTAAATCTTAAAATTAATCAGTTAAATCTTAAACACTTGTATAAAATGCAGCAATTAATTTTAAACCTTTTTTAATTAATTTTTCATGTAACGACCTTTAAAAATCTTGGTATTTATGAAGTAAAATAGTTTTTGTAACTACAGAATAGACATTAAAATAATAATAATAATAATAATAATAATAATTAATCTTCCTGTTTGACCATCTGACATCTACAGATAAAAATATTAATAGGAATAAAACCAAAATTTAAATAAAGATTGCGAAAGACATGCGGAGATGATTTCTGAAAAAAAAAAAAAAAAAAAAAAAGAATGGCCGATTGGAGAGATTTTGAAGCTGCTATCAATTGGCTTAATGGAGATATCATTCCTAGTGCATATGTAATTTTCGGGCTGTTAGAAATGAATAAAGCCATAAGAAACTGCATTCTGAAAACGTAACCCTTAAGTGTAGATTTTTCACCAATTTCATTGTAGGATCACACTTTTTGAAAATTATTTTAACTTTACATAATCCTTTTCCGATGCATTCATTCTAAATATTGAATTTTTGGCATCACTAGCTCCAAAATCATCACGTATGCACTAGTACAGTTATATAAACTACCTTGATTGTGCGTATTTCCTTGTATATAGGTAACAGCAGCGCCAAAACGTGATTGTCGACGATTTATAGTAATAATTTTGTCATTGTGGAAATTGTCTCACAATATTTTCCACAGCTTGTATAAAAATTTTATTCCATTCTTTTCATTAGTTTCATCTGCAGGTGCTTGGGGTCACCTGGAAGTTATTTTATGCAACCGATGTTTTATATTTTATTTTTATTTATTTTACTTTTGGGGGAGAAAGGGGCTCTTTTATTTACATTTTATTCTATTCAAAAGAATTCTTCTAATTCATATGTAAATTAGGTATATAATTATGTTACTTTTTAGCTTGAAGCATACATATTTTGAGAAATTCACCTACATCTGCATAGAATAACTTCATGTATACCCCAGGTAAAGTACTGATTATTGTTAAGGCTTATCACCCCCTCTTACGATTACCCGTCTCTGGTGACGAAATCCCATTTAAGTCTGTAGCGAAATTTGTTCATAGAAATACTCATTACGAAATTGATATATTTTATTCAGTTTTCACATTCAGAAAATTTACAACCGTTAAATCAGTACCCATTTTCCAAAAGTCGATTTTTTAAAATTTTAATATTTCATTTTACAGCTAAAAAATGAGAAAAATACATTTAGTAAAATTTAGCATTTTTAAACTTGAAATTCTAATTTTGAAATGTTTAAAAATAATTTTTTTGGAAAACGAGTATTAATTTAACAGCTGTGTGATTTCAGAATGTTAAAACGAAATTTAAAATTTTTAATTAGGTAATGTGTAATTCTATAAATAAGTTTACTCAAAGAATAACATAGGCTTTGGATGACCTTGACGGTTTGTGATGTATCTCCTTTAACTTTTATGTATTTTAAATTATGTCTATTTCTCTTTCTTATTGAGATTTTTGTTTCTCTAAAAGTAATATATTATAAGCTTATATGTCATCAGCATGATCAATATCAGTCTTTATCAATCCACAGCAGGATAAAGGCCTGTCCTCGGTGATTCCAATCTGCCCTGTTTTCTGAAATTTTTCTTCACTGTGCTCTTCCGTTCTTTACAGATAAACCTTTCCAACGATTCTATGGTCTCTTTCCCTGTTGTTTCGTATCGCTCTGTGTCCAAAATAGTTATCTAAGTATCCATCTAGCATCGTTTCTTCTTACTGTGAACCCAGCCAAGCTCCATTTAAATTCTTAACTCTACAAATTATATCGGTAACCTTGGTTTACTCTCTAATCTATGTATTTCGCTTTCTGTTTCTTCGAGTAAATCATGACATGTATCTGTCTAAGCTTCTATGAGTTATTTGAAACTTTGTATAGTTTTACGCGTTAATGTACATGTTTTTGAAGCATAAAACATCCCTTAAAAATTATATAAAAAGGAAAATTATGGTAATCGATTTCTATGTAAATTACTATAAGGTTTAATATATGTTATGTATTCTGCATTGACAAAATATGATATAAATTAGTGTCTATCAAATTTTCGTCCCTGTAATTTAACAGGTGGCTCTGTTGTACCATATTGTACTAATTTTTAACATTGCAGCATAGGATGGTACTTTATTTAACCCTTTCATGGTCATGAACGTGTATACACGGTCAGAGCTTTTTACTTCTGAATCATTTATTCATTGCTACGAATTTGCTAAATAGAAAACAATCAGTTTCTCGGTATTCCTGATAAATTAGCAATATTATTAGTACTTCATGACTTAAAAATATATAAAACACATCCCACTAAAATGGCTTCGAAACGAAAAAATTAAAAATGGCGTGACCATGAATGGATGCACGCAACAGGAATTATTCTTAAACAATGATTGTGAATATATTTCTGTGTAAAAGTAATAGTTAAATAGGATAAATATTTTATGCATGTAGAAGATCATTCTTCCTACACCTGAAGAGATTTTGATTATAAAATGCCTTGTGTAAATATATTTTCTATTCGTCTCTAAAAAGTTAAAAAAAGAACTTGCACATTAAGGATTAAAAATATTTAAAATAATTAATGCAATTATTAATTCAATCTCATATGCTCAAAAAACATAGGTATTAACACATTATAGAGAAAATTTTAATTAATTTTAAGCAAAAAAAAATATATCTTGTCGATGACATTGTTCATTAAGTATTCTTTTTTTATTCTTTTTTTTTTTTTTTAATAGAAATAGTTATTAATTTTTATGCCAGTATTAATTAGTGATTTTTCAGAAGATGGAATATGTTTTTACAAAATGCTTGGAATTAATTTTGTTATAAGTATGTGTAAACTTTCAAGTGAGGATTAATGAATTTTTTATTGAAAATTTTGTTCTAAACGCTTGTGTTCTTTTGAATATATGCATACAGTGTTTATAAAAGATATTTACTTAGTTTAGTTTTTAGAATACGTATTACAATAAAATTATTATTTATGTACGTATTATTAATGTACAAAAAATGCAAATTTTTAAATATATATGTATACTGATGTGTTGATTACTGTTATGTTTTCATTTGTTTATTTATATATATATATATTTTTTTTTCTTTTCTTTCTAAATAAAATTTAAACCTCTTTCAAAGATATAGACGATAACTTGCATATATATATATATATACATATATCTAACAAGTAAAATTTGAATATATATATATATATATATATTTATTTATTTAATTAAAAATTTTAGTTTCCATTTTAAATTACTTATTATCTAAGGAAATAAATAAGTAAATGCATTTTAACGAAAATTCATTATTTCCCTTATTTCATATGTTATTTTTAAAGTATTTTGCAATATAAATATGTGTTCAATTTGATATAAATGGCAGAAATTTATATTTGCTTCAAACTAATATTTACATTCATTAAAATTTTTATTTCGATTTCATTTTATGGTGTATAAAAATTTAAATGTGTAACATTTTATAAATTAGTGGGAAGAAAGTTTTAGTAACTTGATCTTATCCTTTATCGCATTTTGAAAAAAAATTAAAATTACATTTTTCTTTTCTCTAATTGGTAACAAAATAATGCCTGTTTCAATCGTTTTGATTGCTTGGTTGAGTTGTATTCATTGACATAATGTCAATTAAATAAATTAATAAAATAAAATAGAACATTTTAAGCCAAACAAATGAGATTTTTGAAACGTCTGGATGCTTCAACCTTTTTGGACTTACTGTGCAATGAAAATACGTTTAGATAACTATCGGAGTCGTAGTCATATACATTTAATAAAAAAATATATAAAACCACTTTAAAATACGTATAAATGATTTTATTAAAATTGTACACAAAGCTTTTCGCTACAACTATGTAGCATCTTCAGGTGATGTTTTTAACATAAGAAAAGAGTATGCAGCATTATATATACTAACGTAAATTGACACGGTTAAAGTCAAAAGAATTAGTCTTGTACACAACATGATGAGTCACTTGAATTCCGTTAGGGTTACACCAGGGTTACATATTCAAATCCTATAAAAGAAACATTCACTTGAAATCGAAGATTGAAGCATTGCGAGATTATCTTGCAGCGTAGTTATATAAGTTTAGAAAATATGGTTGCGTTCCAACATGGTCGCACTACAGCTACATGGCAAAAAAATTCGTGGAAGAAATACAAATTTTGAGTAAAAAGACTGGAGGTTTCCAAGAACATGCAAACAGCAAATAGCTTAAAGAATGGATGTTAACTGAGCATAAGTAAATTCCATTAATTTTATTAACATAGTGCATGCCAGATTTTATGGAGAGTTCCGGGATCTTTAAAGTTGATAGATTTATTGCATTTAATGATATTGATTGCTTCAGTTAGGAGAAGGTCTTGATAATCACGGGGAGCAGAAATAATTTCAGCTTGGGGTCATAAAGGAAGTAGGAGGCAAAAAAAGAAATATATTGTTCTAATCGCAAAAACTGTGCAATTTATAGGACTTTCACTTGCATATTTTTCTTTCGCATCCGTGAGAAAAATTTTATAATTTGTCGAGCTACCGCCGACAAAAAATTTAACTTTTTTTTCTTTTCTTTACCAAAAAAAAAAAAAAAAAAAAAAAAAAAAAAATGATTTTTTTACAAACCGCGTTCGATGCTATAAATTCATTCAATAGTTATGAATTTTTAAAATGTCTACAGACTTACGGAACACCCTGTATATATAGTTTGTTTTTTCTTTATCTCTCCAATAATCCCCCACCCCCAAAGATTTATGGACGAATAACTTGTTGATTCCTCAAGGTGCGTACAAACACTAACGACCGAAGCAGAGCGGGAAGGTCATAAATTATCCATTGTCGGAAAGTGACTTTCGAACATGTTTACTGCTCGTTTAGGAATTTTACAAAATAGACCCAAGTTTACCATGTCAATTATCGCAGTAGGAGGTTCGTCAGAGGAAAAAACGACTCTTCCAGGCCCTTGGTCTCTCAAATCACACATCAAAAGGATTTGAATAGAAACCGCCCTTGCCGCACTGAAATCGCTAGTGTTTGTACGCACCTTTAATGTCTTGAAGACAAACCATTATCCAGTATTAAGCATTTCAAAAATTTGTTTAATGCTAAGGTATTATATACTATATAAGATATCATATACTAAGAGATACCAGATTCAAATGAATAAATTTTAATATTTGGAAATGTAACTATTTAATTCTCAAAAGTTTATTCTCTTCTGAACTTCAACTTTACTTTTATTTCAAAATAGCAAAAGAATGTACAGAATCATGTCTAACACACACACACACACACACGCATATATATTGATAGATTAATAGATAAATTTAAAAGGCGCAATCAAATACATTTTTTTTTTTTTTTTTAATGTACATTCATTTTAACTGAGCTTCAAAATTGCTTGCTATTATGCAATCTCCCTTCGTTCTTATTTTTTAAAAATATTTAGTGGTGAAACAGTTAAAAAGGCAAAAAATCTCTTATATATCTTAAATTGAAATAAATATAATTTGAAAAACAGAAGTAAACAAATGAACCGATATGATTAAAGAACCGAATAAGATAATTCAAGTTACTTTCAACTATTAAAAGTAAAATGAAAAATGAAACGGGCTACTACATAATAAGAAGTAATTCAGACTTAAGAAATTATTTAAGCAATGAATTTTTATGAATAGTATATATATGTATATATATATTTTTTCTTTTTAAGGCAAATTTGCAATAGGGGAGAGTGGGAATAAATGGGACATTTTTCATGTTTTTATTGATAACATCAGCCATATGTAATTCAGAATTTTGCAACATTGCTCATAAGTACTCTTCAGTAATAAACATACAAACTGTATTAAAAAGTTGTCATTTATAATGAATATATATGTATATATATATTTACATGCATGTGCATTGTCCCATTCATCCCGACCTATGGGGATGAATGGGACAGGACTGGAGTTAACAAAGAAAAGAAAACGAAATGGAAAGTAAATAAATTTTTAAAGTTAAATTGGTTTATGCGATTTTATTACACACTATGAAGTTACTGAAATTAACATAAACTGATGTATTGATTCAAATTAACATCAAAAGGCAAAAGTCCTTTGGTTTGCACAGTTCCTAGCGCTCTAGGCTTTGATAATTTAATCTAATAAGATATAATCTAAATATAAATAAAAAATTAAGACACTAGAAAGAGATAAATCATTATAACAGAAATTTTTGTTTCCGACAAATCGGGAAAATCAACATTCTATTCTGTATTACATTAATAATCACCAGAATTTATTTAATTAGCTTGATTTAAATTGTGATTTTAATCAAACTATTATTAGTTTATTTATTTATTGAAGTTTCATTTATATCATTAATTATAATCTTCATTTACCTCTTATAATTATTACCTATCGTTAGTTATCAGACATACTTTATATATTTTTTCAATTTCACTTTATGTCGCTTCGCTTATTACTATTTTTTTTTTTTTTTTTTTAATTTAAATAAGTTAAATATATTTTTAACAAATACCTAAAAGTATAATTTTCTACAAGAGATAGATAAATCTATGCATATAATCAAAGAAGATGTGCCTGTCTGTGTGCGTGTGTGTGTATATATCCTGTGCTTTTAAGAAAACGGCTGATCGCAGAGCTACACAAATTAGCTTGGTGGTACGTATTGACCTCTCATAATGCTATTTAAAGCCCGATTTTTGAATTTTTGATTAGTTTATTTTAAATTAATTAAAATATGAAAATAATAACCTTATAATAGATTTAAAATTCGCCATTTAAATATTAGTTGTTCTTTTTTTTTTTTTTTTTTTTTTTGACATAAAAACAAATATATTTTTACGTGAATAATAAAGAATTATCAAAAATTAGATTTGCTTTTGAATATGAAAAAGTGACGTTATTATATCTCTAAATTAAAATAATAATAATAATACACTTATAAATAAACTTGTGCGATTTTTTAAATTTTGACGCTGAATTAGATCAAACATTTTTTGACAAGGACTCTAGTTTCGCGATAGCCATTTTAAGCAAAGTAGCAGATTAAAAATATAAATAAATTACAATATATATATAAAAGAAAGAAAGAAACAGAAACAATAATCTCATAAATTATCTATTTTTGTCTAGTTATTATCATTTTATTGAAAAAGACAAAATTGTGACAAAAATTCAAAAGTTGCCAAGGGGATATTTATTTATTTATTTTTCTTCATATACCAATCGCTTTTAATTAACTATAAAATATTTAAAATGTAAAATGTGTATAGCCGCAAAAAAGTAGTTGTCTTATACTGTAAACGTAGCGCTCGTAGCATATTGAATATATATGTCCATAGCATATATTTTATTTTGTCATAGCATATATTTTGTCCATAGCAAAAAATTTATACATATACTATAGGTCACAGATACTCAACCTGTATAGATTTTGGAGAATCTAGGACTTATAGTTTTCTTACAGGGACATAAAGAAAAATTCTTTATCATTATGGCCAATGGGGCCAAATTTTTAAAAGTGTGATAGCGTCTAAACGCCTTATTAAAATTAACAAAAAATTTGTACACATGTTATAAGTCACGGTTTCACACACTGTATAGATTTTGGTGAATCTAGCACTTACAGTTTTTTTACAGGGACACAAAGAAAAAATCTTTATCATTATGGCCTATGGGACCAAATTTTTAAAAGTGCGATAGCATCTAAACGCCTTATTCAATTGAGGTGAAAATTTGTATGAATATTATAAATCACTGTTGCACTAACTATAAGCATTTTGGTGAATCTAGCATTTATAGATTTTTACAGGGACACAACGAAAAATTCTTTATCATTATGATCTAAGGGCTCAAAGTTCAGTAGCGTTAAATAAAACCTCGTGTGATATATGGAGAAAATTACTCAAACACTCTGTTATGGTTTTCTCTTTTTTGTTTGTTTAGCAACTCCTCTTTCTTTATTTTAGCTACAAAACTGTTAGTTACTCATAGTTCGGAAAGTCGAGTGGAGTCACTCCAGATTTTTACTTTCCGAACACTATAGTGAGGAAAGTATTGTAATCATGTTAAAAATCCGAATTTGAGATTTTGATGTTTCTATACGTTTCAAGGTCCAATGACTCCGTTTTCACTATTTTTGCAATGATGTATGTGTGTGTGTGTGTGTGTGTGTGTGTGTGTGTACGTATGTGTGTATGTATGTGTGTATGTCTGTGAGTGAACACGCTAGCGTCTAAACGCCTTGTTCGAATAAGCTGAAAGTTGGTATGTATATTGTAAATCACCATAGTACGAACCCTATAGATTTTGGTGAATCTAGCACTTATAGTTTCTTTACAGGGACACAAAGAAAAATTCTTTATCATTATGGCCTATGGGACCAAAATCTTAAAAGTGCGATTGCATCTAAATGCTTCATTCAAATGCTTCAGCAAAAAATTTCTACACATATTATAGGTCACAGATACTCAATCTGTATAGATTTTGGAAAATCTAGCACTTAATTTTTTTTACAGGGACACAAAGAAAAATTCTTTATCATTATGGCCTATGGGGCCAAATTTTTAAAAGTGTGATAGCGTCTAAACGCCTTATTCATCTGAGCAAAAAATTTGTACACATGTTATAGGTCACAGTTGCACCAACTGTATAGATATTGGGGAATTTAGCACTTAAAGTTTTTTTACAGGGACACAAAGAAAAATTCTTTATCATTATGGCCTATAGGACCAAATTTTTAATAGTGCGATAGCATCTAAACGCCTTATTCAATTGAGCTGATAATTTATATGAATAATATAAATCTCTGTTTCACTAACTATAAGTATTTTGGTGAATCTAGCATTTGTAGGTTTTTACAGGAACACAACGGAAAATTCTTTATCATTATGATGTATGGGCACAAAGTTCAATAGCGTTAACTAAAAACATCGTGTAATATATGGAGAAAAATACTCACACACTCTATTATGGTTTTCTCTCTTTGGTTTGTTTAACAACTCCTCTTCTTTACTTTATCTACAAAACTGTTAAATACTCAATGTTCGGAAAGTCGAGTGGAGTCACTCCAGATTCTTTTATTTAGTTTTTGCCTTTCAAAGTGGTCCAGTAAAAAGTATTATATAAAAAAAAAAAAACTAATATTAAAAAAATAATAAATAAATAAATAAAATAATGAATCTCGATATCGTTTTAATTTCTTGTCCATTATTGAATATTTTTAATGTAATTGCTTTATAAATATTAATTAAGTAAATTTATGACCGTCTTCTCTGATTTTTTTGTAATATTACTTACTAACTCATTACGAATTTCGTAAAACACTGTAAACGTCGTTTAAAAATTTTAAGATAAAATAGTTTACTAACAAAAAAATAAATTGCTTGAAAAGGCAGAATGATGCTATAAAAATATTTATTAATGTGATTTATTTATGTAATTATTTATTTTTAAACGCAATATAAAACAGGTTTTATTGCTCAAAGGGATTTTATTGCCCACTTTAGAGATTCTTCCTGAGAGATAGAACTGTAATTTGTTTTAATAAATGTAATTTTAGAAATGAAAATCAGTTTTGTTAGTTTGACTCTTTAAAACTACTTTTATGCACTCTATCAAATAAGTTTTCGTTTTTATCATTAATTATCAGTAGTAATATATATATTATAATTCTCAGTTAACGTTGGTTATGAATTTCAAAAAAGTTACGTTATGGTGTGTTAATTATAACTGAATCTGTATATGTATATTTATTATTTTAATTTAAATAATTAATTTAGAAATTTGAGAAGAGGTGGATTTTAGAAAAAAAAAAAATGTTACATAAGAAATTTTCTGAACAGAATAATTAATCTTAAAGAATAATTAATTTTTTAGGGGTTTTTTCTTTATGTTTTTTTTTTCTTTATATTATTTTAACCCATTTATTTATATTGGTTAAGAAATATATTTAGATTTTTTACAATTTAAATTAAGTTTTGAAAAAGGAAGAGTAATGTTCAGGACTATTACCCGAATTAATATATATATATATATATATATATATACATATAAATTTACATAAAAAGGCAACTAATTAGCAATTCTCTAAAGGAAAATTTCAAACACAAATTATTAATAAAAATATTGTAAAATTTAGAATAAAAACTTTAAAAATTCAATGTGTTAAAAAATTACCGTAATGTACTCTTAAATTAACGATTGAAAATTTTTATACTGACTTAATTTATTGTAGCATTTGTTGTTCATTTTTTTAATGATGTGCATTTATAACGACCATTTCGGTTTGCAAATTTCTTAAACGAAATGCTAACAAATATTTCAAATTTTGCATTTCATTGAATAACTTTTTTCCCCTATACCCGTTCCGCGGTTAATTATAAAAGGGGATAAAAACTCATACATTTTTTTATCCTATCAAATTGCTGTAACAAATTTTCTCTAGCTTCAACTATTTTTCTAAATATTTTAAACGATAAAATATGTACTAATGTTAAAAATGTATATAATTTAAAATCTTTAAAAAATTTATGTAAATTTCGTCGATGTAACTTTTTGACTTATTTTTTTATAAATGTTTCACCTAAACATCTTGAATTTTCGTATATTTAGCATTCTTAACTCTAAAAAAAAAAAAAAAAAAAAAAAAACTTTTTCTACGATTAAAAAAGAATTTTTTTCAAAAAGAAAAAAAAAAAAAGATAGTTATTATTCAAAGTGTTATCGAAAAAAGAAAAAAAAAAATAGAAGAATAGAAAACTAAAAGTTTGCGAAATGTAAGCAGTGAACGAAGTGGGAAAGAAATTCAGAAGTAGATTAAAAGAAAAATAAAAGGAAAGTAAAAGATAACACTCAAGGCTGTTTGAGATGTTGGAGGAATTGATTGCTATTAAAATCAATTAAGTTTGAGAAATTGTCTAACTTCTACGGGGATGATATTCATTTGTTTTTTCGTAAAATATGTTGAAACCTTCATCAATTCCATGCAATTTCTTTTCTTTAATTTTACACACACACACATATATATATATTAAAAATAGTTGATATAAATATTCGGAGTTTTAATATTTATTAAAAGTTTGAATAAAATAAAATCAAAAACGTTTCTGTACACTTGCATACATTGTTTACGTTTTAGTTATTTATTTTTAGTAATTGGCAGCAAGACTTATAACAGTAAAAAAAAAAAAAAAAAATTAAAAGAGGTTTTAAATTTTGTATATATCTTTTCTGTAAATAATGTTTATATAAAATAAACATTTATAAACTCCATTGAATTTCTGAAAGGTCTTTGTGTCATGAAATGTGTTTGTGATGTAGTTAAGGCATTTTATTCACGTGTATTATGTATTAGAAATTAAAAATAGATACATAAATAATCCGCGTTTGTAATGATCGATAGATGGCGCTCTCTGAACACTGCAGTTGTTAGTAAATATAACAGCCACGTGTAATTATTATTCTTTCTCCGCCATTTCATCATGGAAAGTCGATTGCATAATATGAGGATATGCAGTGGTGTGATAATTTCACCTTAGCCCACCAGAGGGCGAAGCATTTCATTACAAACGCGGATAGGAAAAAAGCTATTTTTTTTCATAAGCTGAATTTCATTATTAAAAAATTTTTATTCAAAAAGGGATCTACCAATTAATAATCGAAATTTTTGAAATAAAATATCAAATGGGGACGAAACAAATTTTTGATTAAAACTAATTTTCTAAAGGCCAGAACCTGGACACAATAAGTTTCACATCAAGTGCTTAAAATTTTTATCCTCCACAGTAGCATTGGGGATGATTATTGTTAGATGTAAATGGAATAAAACAGTAAAAAATGACAAGTATATATATAAATATATTTTTAAAGTTCGAGAATGATTGTATTGCCGTATTGAACTGTGCATAACTGTAGAAAGTACTCTGAGTACTTGAAGAACTTTATTTGTAATAATATTGTCCTATTTTAACACTTTAACGGGCCGTGGTAAGTATACTTTGTATTCAAATTACAAATTTTCAAACTGGGAAGAGAAGGGGTGGTAAGCTAATTTATCACTACTGCCGTTTTTACTTTCGTAAAATGCACGAAAAATCAGGATAAAAGTCCAAAATAATGAATTTGGTGGTAAAGTATACTTCTGATGCACTTATAAAGGATTAAAATTCAAATTAATTTTAACTAATACGCTATATAAATTTACTTTCTAAGATCAATCTCAATTCCCAAAATATTTTAATATAACATTACTAGAAACTAATGGTCCATTAAAAAGTTAAAGTATTGCTATTTTTTTATTCCGCAAATTATTTATGAATCTTAGATTATTCTCTAGTTGATTAGGTTGGAGTTTCCAATCATATATACCCATGTCATTGTATTTTATTTTATGATTTCTCCATAACCTAAAATTTTATATGTTGAATTATGAATCAACATGCGTATTCTTACCTTTAAAAATAAAATATCTGCATGGCTGATCTGCACAGTTAATAAGATATTAAAAAACTAATAGGAGTACATATTGTATTTTTTTTTTAAACTAGGGGGCTCTGCCCCCTGCTCGCTCCGCTCACCAACACCCGAGGAAGGCTTTCCCTCACCCTGACTTGCTTCGCTCATTAACCCCTCTTGGATTTTGCCCGACTATTCGCAACTGTGCCTTTCATTGAATTGGAATATTAATAATACATAACACAAGAGAAAAGTTGAACAATATTATAGAAATCCACCATATATGGTATCACATTGAAATACACAATATTTAATATTATATCGTTTAAAATATGTGAAAAATCTGTCTTAACGTTCGACAGTTTAATAACAATTTGCCATTATTTTGAGAGAAAACATATGTTAAACAGCTAGACACACAAAATAAACAACGATAGCACTAACTGTTTAGAACAGAGAGAAATTCTTATCTAAACGATTTAGTGCTACAGCTTTGGTATACGATCCACTTGTTAAATTTTTGTCACTGTTGGACGATGAATTTTTCGGGTATTATTGCTTGATTAAAGAAATTATGAACTTATTTTTTCTAATGCCTATATTTATTACTATTGAATTTTTTTAGTTAATTTAGGGCAATATGTAACACTCTGCATTTATTTCATTATTATGTACAACAAGGTTTAAAATGGTGCTTACAACAGTAAACATGTAACTTTTTAAAGTGCATTTTTCCTAGAATAAAGTTTTAGTCAGATCTATTGAAATCAAATATCTTATGTGATTATTTTAAACATTTCATTAGTAGTAGTACGACAGGACAATTTCTTTCAGATAGCGATTTAGTATTGTCGCCATGAATGTGCCAAGATGCCCGTCAATATCTGATTTTACCATTTCTTAAACTATATTAAATACTAAGTTAAATCGGGGGTAGGGGGGGATCACACTTTTCGAAACCTACTAATAAGCGAAAAATTCATCCTTGATTATATTGTAAAAACGAATTGCCGATTTGGAATATTCAACATAGACCATCACCATTCATAAATTAGATGGCTTTTGAATGTTTGTTGACAATATTTTCTGAATAAATATTCATGAAGGCTCCGGAATACTTGTTGGCGATATATTCTGAATAATTATTATTGTTGGCGATATCTACTGGTATATATTGAACATGACATCTTAATAGTTGTTGGCAATATCTCCTGAACTTGTGTTAATGATTGGCTTCTAAATATTTGTTGGCTACAACTTCTGGATGTGTACTGGTTACACCTTGATTTTTTTACATATATATTATATAATATTGAATTTAGAAAATAAAAAATGCGTGTGGAAAATGAAACATAATGATATTGGATAATATAATTTAATTTAATTTATCGAGACATCAAAGGTACAGCAAAAACTACTTTAACCATTTTCTTAATAGTACAGATAATATTTTACCTGGAGATATTTTGTATATTTAGCTCAAATAAAAAATGTTCTTCTTTTTTTCTCTCTTGAATTAAGTTCAAAAATATTTAAAATAAAATTGAAAAAAAAAAAAAAAATTGCTAAAGCAATGGAACAGTTTAACCTCTTGGCGAAATTTTAAATTTGGCACCGAAGTAGCTTAGACTTTTCTCGCAAAAATCTTGACATGCATAACTGAGATAGATAATTTAAGTCATCGTCAAAATAAATGAAAATTTTAAAATCTGGCAGTGAGGTCCTGTATTAGGCGTAACTAAAATATTTTAGCAATGCAGTTACTTCATTCCATTACATGGAAAAATAGACAAAAAAAAAAAGTCCTGTTGTATTAAATTAAATTCTGTTTTCTGCAAAGTTTTACATCAATGCTTAAAACACAAAAATAGGTTGTGAATTTTATTATTATTATTATTATTATTACTATTATTATTATTGCACTATTTTATAATTTTTCTCGGTACTTACGTATTAACGCCACCGCAGCAGAAGTTGCGCTAATGCGCCAATAAAGAGCAATCTTGTTGTTCGCACACAAGAGACATAGGGGGACAGCGAGACATCTTTTGGAATCTTATTTATCAGAGTGAACATCTATAGTAACTCCCCACAACTGAATTTGCGATTTATATTTGGCGATTATGACTAAATCATAAATCTGAAAATCATAAATGATAAAATCATAAGCTAAATCGTAAATCATAAGCTAAATCGTATAATCATAAATCCAAAATAAGCAGCCTGCAGGCTGCCATATTATATCTCAAAGAGTCCAGAACGACATCGTTATCGTTCAAAACGGCGCCAAAGAAAAATCGCCAAATTCAGTTGTGGGGAGATACTCTAGTTGTACCTAGCTGCGGTGGCGTTAATACGTAAGTACCTTTTTTCTCTGTATTTAAGGCATGGCTAGAGTTAAAATGGCTATTGTGGTTGCGTAAATGAATTCCTTGGCGAAAAACGTACGAGTTTCTTCATTTCTAATTTTTAAAATTAGCTAAATTGGTCATAGTAAAGATCCATCATTTTAAATATATTTTGAGTGAAAAAACTAAATCTTTATATAAAGTAATTTATGTTGTTGTCTCGTAAATTTCATTTAAAAAAATTCAGGGCTTAACTTCTAAATTCATACCGGAACAACTATAGTATTTCCCCTCAGCTAGATTTGGCGATTTTTCGTTGGCGATTATGGCTAAATCATAAATCTAAAAATCATAAATCATATAGCATAAATGATAAAATCGCAAGCTAAATTATAAATCATAAATCCAAAATAAATAGCATGTAGGCTGCCATATTATATCGCAAACAATCCAGAACGACATCGTTATCGTTCAAGTCGGCGCCAAAGAAAAATCGCCAAATTCAGGTGAGGGGAAATACTATAGTTGTACCCTAATAATATAAACTAAACTAATAGTATAAACTTAACTAATAATATAAAATAAAATAAAAATATAAACCAATTTTCATTTCATTTTTATTAAATTTTTACTTAATGTTTTTAAAATATCGATTATTTTCATGTTTTGCTATTCTAAATAATTTTTTTCTTCTCTCGAGCATCTCGAAGATGCTAATATTTCAATTTTCTTATTTACACCATTGGTCACATTTTAATTTTCCTGAGGAAAGTGACGTCAGAGACACAGAAAAAAACGTCATAAGAGAAATTTTTCCCTCCGGTGGCAAATAAAGTACCTTCATAAACTCGACGTTTTTCTTAATAACTTCGTTAATTAAAATGATAGAAATTTCTAAGCAGCTGAAATGCCTTCCTTGAAGCAGTCGGAATACACTGATACCTCTCATGATGCAGGCCACTTTGCCCTCCTCGAGGAGATGCTGTCGCAGACAAAAAAAATTGACGCCCGGGACAGTTACTTTTTTTTAATATATAGAGATAATGATAATAATAATAATAATAATAACAATGATAATAATAGTAATAATAATTTCCATTCAAAGTTCCATAAATGTCCTTTAACTTGCTCATATACAAAATCCTATGAAAAACGTTATTTGTTACAAACAGCTAAACGCTTTTTATATATTTTTTTAACACTTATTTCATTAATTGTAACACACAGTTAAAACTAAATATGACATTTTAAATTATTTTTGATTATTTTGAAATATTATTAGTATTATTGAAAATCAATTGTATACACTGTTCTTTTCTGGACATACATATGCAACTTTTTACATAAAAATTATGTTTCTAATAAGTCATTTGATGCCTATACCAGAAAATCTGTATTTAGCGTACGTTATATATAATATGTTAATCAAAACAGTAGATAGTAAATATTATGTGAAGTAATGTACATTTTAAAGCAAATATGAGAAATAATATATATATATATATATATATATAATATATATACATATTACCTTAAGATTATTATTATTATTATTTTGTTTTATTTATTAGTGTACAACCTGCATAATTATCAACTTTGCATTTTTAGAATACCAGATAACTTTAATAGATTTTCTTTTATTTTATTTAATCAGTGAAATCTGTTAAAGAAATATATAAAATTTTCTATTGAAATTTTCCGTTAACCAGAAAAGGTAAAAGTTGGTAACTATGATATAGTAATTTTATTGTTATCAATGTCAATCATTTTTTGTTACTAAAAATGGTTATAGTTTTACCTATAAATATTCAGTCAACTATTTTCATTCACCGCTCATTTTTATTGTACAACTAATAATAAAGAATACATTTTCTGCTTAAAAAACGCTTTAAAAAATAAATAAATAAATAAAGTGATCTCGATATTTAAATGTGTGCATGTTTTAAAAATTGTAAAAGTGCCAAATGCGAGAAAGTGAAAATATATTTAATTTGTTGTTCCAGTTCTACAATTTTTGTTTGAGGTAGCAAAACGTGTTTTATAACGTAAAATCACAAAGATATATTCACGCCCTTTCCTACAGATCGGAATAATGTACTATATTAATCTACACTGAACAGACAACACTAAGCTTATATACAACAAATATTTTATTGTCATTTAGCTCGAAGTTACGACTGCATAACTTTAAAATATATTTTTTTACTAGGCAAAAAACGTTGTCACATGTTTTGCAATCGTAAAATTAGCTTGTATTTATTCTAATAAACGAATTTGTATTTATATATTCAACACTAAGCTACGATTACTCTGCTGTATTTTTACATAAGCAGGATTTATTTTTTATTTTTTATTTTTACTCATTTTCTTGTTTGTGAATAAGTTTTTTCTTCAGAATAAATATTTCAGTGTTTTATTTTTAGCATTTTAATGTTCGTTAAACGGTATCAACTAATGCATAGAAGTTCGGTAGAATTAAGAATGGATTTAAAAAGTAGTTCAATTATTATTTATTAACTTTCCTTTTAAATACTTATGTATACTAAATCCATTTGTCTTTAATTTAAAAAGAAATATTATACTATTTTCAGTATTTAGTTTTCAATACATAAAGAAAAAAAGACAACATTACATTTTTAAAGCACATACTTTTTGCCATATATGCATATATGTATATATATATGTGTGTATGTGTATATACATATATATATATATATATATATGTGTGTGTTATATATATATATATATATATATATATATATATATATATATATATATATATATACCCTAACAGCACAAAATATTCCAGAAATGTAACAATCATATAACATTGAAACATTATGAAACCTTCCGAAACGTTTAAAACCGTTCAGAATATTTTCCGATTAGTTTCAAAAACGTAGAAATGTCCGCGATCGTAACAAAAAATCAGATACGTAACAGAAACGTTACAATCACTTAACAGATAGAAAATCAAAAAGGGCGAATGTTTCAGAAAGGTATCAGAGAGCATACTAAAACGTGTTACGTTTTTGAAAGATTGTAAGCTTTTTGCAACATAACTGAAACATTCTGTGCTGTATGGGTATATATATATATATGTATAAGTAGAAAGATAGATATAGATATGTATATACATATATATATATATACATGCATATATATATATATATAACTTTTGAAAAGGTTCCTGAGATTTTTTTAGGAATGAATTATTGGTTTCACACCCTTAACCATCGCCGGGAATATAATTTGAACGATCCACTGTTGAAGTCCCAGGTAGACTGTGTGATAAACTAATGATTGTCGCTATATTGAAGAATTTGTATTCGTGTCCTGTTATGTGTTTGTTCTACGAGTTTATTCGACTGCTTAAAAATTTTTACTCAGATAAAGTACATTCATTAAATGGAAACTATATTTTTATATTTTGACAATTTTGTCTGCAGTAGAAAAGAAATATATATATATATATATATATATATATATATATATATATATATATATATAGGAATTTATAAATGTAGAAATATATAAACAAATGAATGAAATAAAACCCGAAAATACACTGAGATCTTCATCAGGGAGGCCCCTCAGTGTAGGGGTGAATGAGAAGTTTCTGAAAGGACAGTAGCTATAAGCTAATAACTATCCTTAGCCCCCAACTTCTCACCAAACAGAAAACCACCAATAACTGAAGAGAAATCAAACAAATATATAATGCATAAAACTACAAAAATATTTTATAAATTTATCAAATTTTAGAATTTACAAAATTACATGAATTCATTAAAATATATATATATATACATAATACACAAAAGAAATACTGAAGGTAAAATCGAAAGAATAAAATGAAATAAAAATACAACCTTTCATTTGAAACACAAACTATCTTCGGCCGACGGGGCTACTCGTCGGTTCTTAAATATCGCCCTTGAATGTAATTCTCCTTTTTGTAATTCTCCTATTGTTTTTTCTAATCTGTTGAACTTATATATTTATAAAATTCCTGTTAATAGATATCTATATATCTATATATATTTATAATGCATACAGAAACATTTATAGTAACTATAGAAAATATAGCTTTCACTTAAAATATAAAGCTTTTTTTTTTTTTTTTTTTTTTTTTTTAATTATGAATATATTAAAATGACTCAAAAAAGTTCGAATTTTATAACATAATAATTACCAAAAGAGTTGAATGCTGCTGTTTAAGAACGCAAAAAAACATTTAAGGCAAACACTATAATTTGTAAACACTCACAAAATTACTTCAATAGAAAATATTTAAGCACAGTTGCTAATCAGACGATATATCAAGTGCGGTGTTTTATCATTCCGACCAGAAGTACAGATTATTCTATTTTTAAAAATGTTTAAACAATAATTTGAAATTATAATGTCAAATATAAAAATATAAACTACAAATTTTACTTTATTCTCTGTATATAAGAGGAAAGTATTGAATACGGAAAAACTTTCCTTCTTCCAGTTTTCAATGTATTTTCACTCTTTGAAATTACCTGAAAATAACTTGACCATTTTATACAACTGCAGGTCTGTCTTGTGAATGTGTGTCTGTGTGAGTGTTAGTAAATTATTTTGTGCTGTGTCGTAGAACCGATGGACAGATTTAAATATTACTTAATAATTAATTCGACGTTGACTTACGATTTTGCTGATTTTCTTTTGGTACATATTGCTCAACAGGTAGCGTTATTGTCCAGCAATTTAATCCAGTTTACTGAAAAGCAATATCTCAGCTTCTATAAATGAAAAATGCGCCAAATTTGGCTTGAAATGCTGACATAATGAAAAGCTCTTTTTTGGACTCAGAACGGACGGCAGGAGGTGCTGCTATGCAGCTATTTATCTTTGTATAAAGAAACACGGTTCTCAGTTGCAGGATATATAAATATATCAATCTTGCTAAGTGAGATGGATGTTATGAAAAAATATATTGATTAATATCGGATGCATATTCAGAATGAGGGGGCGCTGTTACTCAGTAATTTAACATCGTCTATAATAACGCAGTATGTCAATTTCTATTAATTATAAATGCACAGACTTGGTATGTGAAAAAGGTAGGAAAAAATTATTTTGATTCAATTTGTGTGAATATGGAATGACAAGTGACGCTTATAACATATTTTATAGTGGGGAAACTGGATGTTAATGATCAAATAAATATCTGGAAGGTGTTTTTCATTCAGTTTTAGTAAATAAATTATTCATAAATTTTATTTACTAATTTATCCGTGTGTGTTCCTGTGTGTGATTTACTCGGGGAAAGGCAGCCATTAGAGTGACTTTTCCCGAAGAAAAAGGTATCACTTTTTTCCTCTCGCAGATCAATCTATGTCTTATTACTATATCTGTGATTAAAAATTGTCAGGCAACCAGAACTAGGCTCCCCTCGCGAAATCTATCGATAAAAACATTAAAAGTAATTTTCAGGTATTTAAAGATACAACGGATTTTTTTTTTTTTTCTTTTTCTTTTTTTTTTTTTTTTTGTTCGTTTGAGACCGGATATAACCACAGCTGATTTTAAAGCACTTAATGTCGAAATGCTTTCTACTTTAATTTTAATGAGCATAATTAATGCGTTTAATTAATTTTAATGCGCATAATTTAACCATAGATTAAGCTATCAAAAACCGTTGCGTGCAGTCTAAACAATATTGGTGTCTAAAAATCATTTTATAACATTTTGAATTATTATTATTATTATTATTACTTATTTATTCAAATATATTCCTCAAATATTTAATCATCACCTAAATTTTTTTAATAGTAATTAACAATCATTTTTCATAGCAATAATAATATCAATTGTTTATAATAATTTACACTATAATTGGTTTATAATATTTAAGTGTTTAACATTTAGAAACTGATTATTTTCATCTCCTGAATTTTTCTAGCTGTAAAACTTGTTCCTAGTTATTTTCGTTATAAACTCTGTAGAAAAGATAAAATTATCAACACATTATACCAAAAGTGTACATTATAAGAAATATTATCATAGTATAATTATATATATATATATGTATATAATTCCTCTAGCGACGTTTTATAATTTATTTAAGAAAAACAACTGCTTTGCAAAAGAATATTTTAATTTAAATCTTTGAATATAAAGTGGTTTGTAACATTTTGCTTAATAAATTATTACTTAATTATCTACTTACACAAGTATGTACTAGAATGCTGATGCTGACTTCTACACCCCGCGACAAAAAGATAGGTACAAAGGGTTTTTTTCTTTGATTTTTCATAAAATAACATTATGTAAATTGTGCTTATCATTTATTATTATCATAAAATAACACTACTCCCGGACTAATTTTTGTTTTAAGACTAATTTAGAAAAAACTTAAGACTACAATTTTTCTAATTTAAGATTACACACCGCGACAAAAAGATATGAACAAAGGTTTTTTTTTTTTTTTGAATATGATTCAAATATTTAATATGTTTTTGATATGATAATATTTTGTTATGATAATAAATGATCAGCACAATTTAGATAACATTATTTTATGAAAAATTAAAAAAAAAAAAAAAACCCTTTGTTCCTTAAAAATCGTTTTGTCGCGGAGTGTAGTCTTAAATTAGAAAATTTTTAGTCTTAAAACTTTTCTAAATTAGTCTTAAAACAAAACTTAGTCCGGGAATAGTGTTATTTTATGATAATAATAAATGATAAGCAAATTTAGATAACGTTATTTTATGAAAAATCAAAGAAAAATCCCTTTGTACCTATTTTTTGTCGCGTGGTGTATGCCAGATGAAACAAAAAACGCATATATATAACAAATTTAAAAACAATTCAAATTGACACATATTTACAACGTATTTAAAAGTTATTACAAAGAAATTAAATTTCAAAAGAACTTCTATGCTTTCTTTATTCAGCTTCAAAACTTAATTAGTCATTTAGTACAAACAATTAACTATTATACATGACGTTATTTTACACAAAAATCTAATTACTAATTCTTTGCAGATGTTAGTTTAATTGAAAATAAGTCTTCATAGAAAATCCTGAAATTTATCCTCATTAAAATCTAATTTGCTTTATATGGATCTTATCAACATTTCTCACAATATTGGCTCTGTGACACTTAGATTTTCATTGAATTTCTTTATATACCTTTAATTATGTTATATAATTTAATTATGTTATATTAGTCGAGAGTCTAATTTGCGAGACTTCAAATAACACTTTAGAGTTAATTTAGAAAGAAAAACGGGGTGTCCATGGCAACATTATTTAAAATTTATTTCTTATTGACTTGTAATTAATTATTTAAAAGAGCATAAATTATTATTCATGCTACATTTCCGCGCTAATTGGTATTTTGTCTAAATAATTAATTTTCTTTTCACCAGGAAATTGAGAATAGCGGGAACCACTTAAGTATTAATATTATAATTGTTTGCATGAAAACGTATTAATTAATACGTGATTTGCAATCAAAGCAATTAAATTCAGAATTAAAATAAATTAGTAGTTATTCTAAGGAGAGCAAAGGTTAAAAAATATATTTCAATAATTAAAATACAGTAATATATTTTTAGTAAAGATTGAAACACATTTAATTTAAATGTTTTTACGTTTGTAATTTAAGAAATAAGCGTTAAATTTAGTTCTACTCGATGAAAACGGTCCGATTACTAACTGGAGAACCTATGTTGTCAAACTATCCGAACGTAATGAATCTTAGAGTTATATATATATATATATATATATATATATTTGTTCTTTAACTGAATATAGTTCGTATATTTAAAAAAAAAAAAAGATACATATGCAAATATGAGTGAATGTAAGCAAACAGAAAAAATAATACTTTTTTTTTGTTCCGAGCCATAATATCATACTTACAGATGAAGGTAATTCAAAGATATTTTAGTAATATTGTATTTAAATAGCATTTCTTGTCTAAGCATTTCACTAACTGATTTGTTGCAACGTATTGCACTCATAAAAACGTCAATCATAGTAATTTTTCATAGTAATTTTTCAACGTCAATCATAGTCAAACTGTACATTAACATAGTAATTTTTCATTTTTTAAGTAGGTTGTAGGATATGCAAAAGTTATTACATGTAACATTATATATTGTCAGTTCCCACAAATTTTTTACGTTGCAGTTTATGAGCTAGAATTATTTAAATTTGCTTTAATAAAATTAAATTGTTTTAAACACACGAAATTAAAAATTTAAAATATTCAGTATATTTCTTCATTGTTTGATCTTCGATTAAAACAATCATTTCTAATATTTCTGTAAATATTACGAATTTCATTATTTCCTTTCGTAAAATAATAATGATAAAATAAACTTTAAGCACTTTACATTGCGTGAAACGCTTAATTTAGATTAATTCTAATTACTCCAGAAAATTTCAAGAATAATGTTCAAAATTTCGTTATAGTTTGTTTCCCAAGAATTGTTCTTTGGAAATGATTTATGATGTCAACTCATAAACGATTTATTTGTATGTAACGTATGAATTAATAATTTTGTTCTAAATAACTTACCCAATGTTTGTAAACAAAGTAAATAACAATGCGATTTTATTTATGTTAACAATAAATGTAAGCGTAATTTAATTTGATTCAATGCAGAGCCGTGCTTAATTTACTTAATTATTTTTTACTTTTCTTAGCCCCACGTTTAACTTTATTTCATGTTTCTGTATTTTTATTTAAATTAGTGTGAAGATATGTGTTAAGAATAAGTGTCGAATAAATTTTTTTTAACTATATTAAAATCATAATGAAGAAAGGTTTGAAATGCCGGTAGCTGATTCTCAAAATCAGATACTTTATAACGAATAAGGGTGAATAAGGATTTATTTTTAGAATGATAAATCACTATGCGCGAGGGTAATAATGAAGATTTTTTTTAAAGACCTTTGGGACGAAACAGAAATATGATTATAAACATTTGCATAAGCACAGAAACGACAGTAATTTAAAAATTTGTATGTAAATTGTCATATAATATACATATATATATATATATATTGTATGACAAAGTTATATATATATAGTTATTATCATATATATATATAAATGTATAGTATATAGTATATATATATATATAGTTATTATCATTATCAATATTATTAATATTATTATCATCAGTTTTCCAGCTAATATTAAAAAAAAATATTAGCTGGAATATTATTAAATATATTAACCGCATTATTAAAAAAAAAAAAAAGAGAGAGAGAGAGACAAAGAATACGAGCTGTTTTAGTAAAAGAAAAACTAAGTTCACTAAATTCACTATTCCTTATGATGTTAACACACGTAAACTTAAAATACATATACAATGTTAGGAATTTGTCTATTGAAAATTTACATCTGATTTTCATATGATAGCATTTTTATATGTATGAATATAAGATTTATTCATCGGCAGAAAACGAAAATTTCTAAATTATCACGTAATGTTCTGATGTTTTTCCACTGCAATTCATGATCATTAGTTTGAATCAAATATGTAGTTATGATAAGTACTTGCATACGCATGTGTACGATGCATACGATGTGCAGGAGGCCTGTGATTTTATAAAGGCATAAATGAAGTTCGTTATACCATTACAAACCAGCCTGGTAGTGCTCTATACAGTTTAATGGATGATCAGGAGAAACACGCAGATTATCAAAAGATGATCAATACCCAACAAAAACAAGCCTTTCGGGATCGAGTCGGGCCGCAGTCGGCACTGTCGGTTTACTGTCGGCAAAGGCGCACTGCTGACGGCGACTAATCAGTAGAATGCCGGCAACCGACAGTAGGAAGCAATGTCGGGAAACCATTTCTATCGGCATAGGATACTGGGCTTATATCTGATATCCGGTAGTGGCCCGAAAAAATTGTGCCAACGTCAGTGCGATTTTGGAACAGTTTGCTTCGATTTTCAATTTTTAAATTTAATATTAAAAAATAAATAAATAAATAAATAAGTTTATTTTTTATTATTAAGTTTTACTTTTGTTATAAATGCTTAAAATGTTTACTATAACACATGCATATATTTGTCATATTATTATTATTATTATTAATAACAATAATACTATTAAATATAAAACAAATTAATTAATTAAAATAAAATAAAATAAATAATATTAAGTAATTCATTTATTTGAAATGCCAAAGAAAGAATGTATATGTTTTCATCCTTTTCATTAAAAATAAAGTAATAATAATAATAATAATAATAACAATAATAATAATAATAATAAATAAATAAATAAATAAATAAAAATGCTATAAAAAGTATATTTTGAGCCTAATTTAAATATTAAATAGTTCTTTAATGTGCATATCATATGCATTGTTTAATAAAAATATTATATCCGTAGAAATTATTCAAATTGCAATATTTTCATTAAACAATACACAGATTCAAATCATACTCTATAAATTATTTGATCTGAAGCACAACTCAAAAATTAAAATAAATTTAACTGGATATTTAAAATCTATAACTCCGAAAGTTCAAAGTGTCTTCACTAGATGACAGCTCTAATTTTTTCAGAAACGTGCTTTTTATGCCTAAAAAGCACATACGTAATTATATATGCTCATTTCATTTTGTTTACTGCAGTTTAAAGATGTTAAACTGTATCTTTAAGAATGTTTGCCTATTTATGTAATATATATTTTAACTCTCCTGGATATTTTGTACGCGAATCATTTGATTAATTTCAATGAAAAGTTTAGATTAGCATCCTCATTTGATATTGATTTAGAATACCGAATTTGAACTTCCTGCTAATATTTATAACTATTTTTCGGGAACCTCAAAAGGTGTAAACGTAAATAATCTCAATAAAAAAAAAAGCCCCTAAAATAACAATAAAAATTAATTACATTTATATAAAGTGTGAATTTAATAGAGAATTTTTTTTTATTTGCATTTATCTTTTTACAAAATTGAAGTTTCCATGCTTTTTTTAATTAAATCATTTTTCCTTCTAAAGAAACATGCATTTTTATTTTATTTATTTATTTTTTTTTTCTTTTATTGACAGTCTTAATTTGAAACAATTAAAGAATTATGTAATCTCTGTCTCAGAATTAACGATAAAATTTATGTTCTTGATAACTTAAATTTATTTTTAGTTTCGCTTTCGATTGTTTCTACTAGGAATAATACATAATAAATTATTAAAATGTACTAAAGTATTAAACTGAAAATAAAATTTTATTAACAGATAAAAGTTCAATAATTTCACTGGACTCAAAACATTTTCCTTAAAAAATATGTAATATATTTAAAATATATTTTTTTTATGTAACTATTGGATATTCTAATTTTATTGAAAAAATTATTTGATCTAAACTACAATTTAATAATAATTTAATTGTATTTCTTTTGATTATATTGAATTTTTTAAAGTTTTAATTTAATTGTAACATCTCATAAAAGTATACAATATCTATCTTAAATAATAAATAGCGAAACTATCCTTTATCAAGGAACAAAGTTACAAGCCACGATGGTCGAATGGTTAAACGCATGCAAAGTATAAAGAGAAACCACTGGTTGGAAGATTTGCGGGTTCTGCCCTCTTCTCGTTTAAGTTAAACGGAAATTGTAAACATAAAAGTTCACGACTTCTTCACTAGATGGCAGCGCTGATCAGTCAGGCAGGAAACTTATTTTTTCTGCAAAGCCGATGCCAGTCCATTACCGGTATATGTTTGGTTAGGAAACGGTTAGATGTCGGTGCGGTGTCGCGCCGGCTGCCTTGTCGGTTTTGCCGGCAACGGACCGATTGTGGGCCAGACAATCGGACGACTGCAACCCGAAGGCCCACAAAAGTTACGTACCCGATTCGGCAAGCGGCATCGGTATGTCACCGCCTAAAACGGCAAGCCGGTAATGGACCAACTGTCTACCGATAGGTCTGTGTTTGTTGGGTAGGTTTACATTTTATGCTTGTTTAAAATTCATTCGCCTCTATCCGCGATGTGATTGCTAATGTGCCCACTTACTCGAATAGTAATGTTAAATTGGACCTTTTAACCATATTGGTAAGGGTAACACCGGGTAGAGTGAATATTCCTAAAAATGCTATTAGTTACTAGCAGGCTACGCTCGCTTCGCTGGTCACTATTTTTGAATGAATCATTATAATTAATGAATTTTCAAAATTGCATTAATTTTTATCATGTGAAAAAAAAAGGAAAAAAATCTCTGATCGGGAAAAATGTCGCACCGAGTCCCTACTGCATTCGTCAGCGTAGACCCGTGCGAGATGCGCACGCACGAATGCATATATAACCTCGCTGCGCGCGCGTATTCCTTCACCACCCTTCCTCTCCCTCCTTAATTTTGCACTTTCGACAATATCCTCATTCGACTCGTAGGCACCCAAAGCCTATATATACCAATTTTGAATGGTCTAACTCAATTTCTAATTTTTTGCTCCCCTTTAGGACACCTCAAACATATAAATCAGGTGAAATCTCGAATAATTGGGATTAGTGCCCTCTATTGGATAAATTTAATGTAGGTTATTCGATAATATAAAAGCACTTTAAAATATCTTTTGAATGATGTATTAAAAATAATTTAACCATATTTAGAATTCGAAATATTGAAATTTTAAAATATTGCAGCGCCAGCTTACGGTAGAAATTTCTCTAATCTACTGTTCAATTCCAAATCAACAAAGCTTTAAAATGATGTATTACTTATGAAATTATTTTAATAGCTGATTATAATTATTTTACTAGCTGAGATACAAAAGAAAACGTTATCAGGACACCTCAAAACGTGTAAATCTGGTGAAAACTTTCGATAATTTAAAAGAACTTTAAAATATCTTTCAAATGATGTATTAAAAATAATTTAATCATAATTAGAAATTGAAATATTGAAATTTTAAAATATTACAGCTCCATCTGGCGGTACAAATTTCTGTATTCCACTGTTCGATTGCAAATTAAAAAAGCTTTCTAATGATGTATTACTCATGAAATTATTTTAATTAGTAGCTGAGATACAAAAGAAAACTTAATCAGGACACCTTAAAACTTGTAAATCACGTGAAATCTCGAATTCCATTACTTACGGTAGTCGGTTAATGGAAGGAGACAGAAATTTGTGGCGTCGACTCTTGAAATTCAATTCAAATAAGTTTCAAAATGACATATTACTTTTGAAATTATGCTAATTAGAAACTGAGATACAAAAATGATATAAACAATATTATAAAACGCATTATGTCTGACTTTTTCGTGGTTTTCTCCGAAACTTGCGTAATTCCGGGCTAAATACTGTTAAAACTCCATAGTATGAAATGTGAAAGGAGTATCAGAATTCGAAACTCTGCAAAATATAAAAGAATAAAGGCGTTCTGGGTTTTCCATTGCTTTCTCCGAAACAACCTTTCCTTTTCAACGTTTTTGTCCCTCTCCCCCCGTTCCGTCCCTTCTAATAATTTTACACTTGAAAATATCCTCAATCAATTTACCTTTCCTTAAAATCTAATAATACCAATTTCAAACGCTTTAAAATACTGCAAAATATAAAACAAAATTTAATCTAATTTTTTTGTTTATCCACATATTTTCATGAAAATTGAACAGTAGCTTTATAATATGCTGTCTAGGTCGAACATTAATTCAAATGTAACGTGAATGAAAATTTGAAAAAAATTGAAAATTGCAATTTTCCCCCCCATTATAAAGCATGTGACATCTTGATAAGTTACAATCATTTCCTCTTTCATGGCAGACGGTCGTCTGGTATTTGAAATGATGTTGCCAAAAAAAATTCATACTTTAGTTTATTTTTAAAAATCTAATTGTTGTACCGGTAAGCCACTTGCACACTTAGATTCAGAATAAATGCCCCTTTCATTTGGTATCGAAATCGTAATGATAGGACAAATATTTCTAATTTATTTTCCACTATTTCTGCTTTTAACTCCGTTAAAATATCTTTTTTAATGCAATGGCGGTGAATTCTCACTCATTCTCCTGCTTTTAACTCCGTTAAAATATCTTTTTTTATGCAATGGCGGTGAATTCTCACTCATTCTGCTGCTTTTAACTCCGTTAAAATATCTTTTTTTATGCAATGGCGATGAATTCTCACTCATTGAGATCGCTTTTAGATTAGACATGATTGGACGTTTTAATTAATAACTCCACAACTAATTAAAATTTTTAAATTCTGTTTTCAGGAGCCCCTCGGGAAGGCTCCTGAGCATCCGTATGTCAATGTTTGTACTTCTGTGTTCAATAGAGGCTGAACGTATAAAAGAACAGACAGACAGACAGACATACAGACAAACAAACATTTTCTTTTATTATTATAAGATACTTGAATTTAATGTTACACGTGGATGTGATAAAGTATTTATAGTGATTTTTTTTCAGGTATGTAATACTGAGAATATTTAATATAATATTTAACAGTTGTTAAAAAGGATATATTTTAACAAAGCAGTTTTGCCAGTAAAATACGAACTTCTGATGCAATAACATAAAATAAAAATTTGAAGTGACGCCACACCACTCTCCGAATATTTAATTTTTTTATGGGACGTCTAAATAAATTTGAATCACTGAATATTTCAATGAAAAAATGGCTTTAAAATTTATAATAGAGTTTTAGCGTATTTTTACTCATGTTTATAATTCCTACAACGTATCCGAATTCTTTTGTGCGTCGTGACGGTCATACAGACTTGACACTTATTAAATTATGGCAATCCCAATTGTGGTACTCCAAGGTGAACCAGTACTGGTGATCCCCTTATCCTAATTGTATTAAATTTATTTAGAGATTTCTTCACACACTTACACATATTTCCCTCCAAAAATTAAGAAAATGATGATAATTCCCATGTGTTTAAATTTTAAAAAAAAATCCTCTTTACGCTTGTAAATTTATTATTAATTATGTTATCAAAACAGTACAGATGCACGAAGGAATTAAAAAATATGTGGAGCACCGTTTATACGTTTTTCAAGGGACCGTTCCTAAAAAACGTATAACTGAAAAAAACGTACAACTGAAAATTCGTTTTAACATTAATACACAATAATGTCATATTAGTAATTATTATTACAGATAAAAGTCTAATCAATTTTCATGATTTCCTTTGCATTTATTCGAATAAGATATACTTTTAATTAAATTTAAAATATTTTTAAAAGGTAAAATAAAAATTAAATAATTAAAAATACAGAAATTCAGAAAATTTTCTCAAGATTTCGATTTTAACCTTTAAAGACAAAGCCTTTTGTTCTCTAAATGGAGATGGCAGTTTTGCAAACGATTAAAAGAAAGGGGGAAAAAAATCCTTGTTCCTGCAGTTCTAGTCGCCCAACGGAAGTGAGTAATAAATCTTCAAGTTTACAAAATGCCTATAAAGTTGTGTTTTTTTTTCCCTTTGATATCCCATCCCTGCAGTCAATTAAAAGAGTAAGTGGGAGGTCTTCAAGTGGTCACTGGCTACTTGTATACCTACCATTGCACCCAGTCGCCAACTGCTGAAAAACACCCCCCTTGACCCAGGCTATTGATGCCATAGATCGATGCAGGTCGCAATTTGTTCTATAGCCACACTTTGCTACCATAAATCTAAGAAAAAATAATTGAAAAAGATAGGAATAAAACATAAAGAGCATTCATCTTTTTTTTTTTTTTTTTTTTTTTTAAATCCTGGAATGAAACTCAAACTTGGGATTCTACAAGGAGAAAAAAAAAAAAACGTATAAGTGAAATTAATAATTTACTCGTGACGTATAAATGAAATATTTTAACATTAGAATTCAATGGAATGATTTGGGACCGAAGTCGAAAAAGGTATAAATGAGAAAAACGTATAAATGAGAAACGTATAAAAGGTGCTCCAATAATAAAAATAAATAAATAACTGTTTTTTTTTTTTTTTTTTTTTTTTAATAAATAAGTTGAAAGATAATTAATTAAAAGTAATATAAAAAGAAAATAAATAGGAATAGGGGGAAAAATCTGTTTTTGGCAGAATTTAATTTAGAACGACAGGACTAATTTATAAATTGCATTTTTTTTCCAATAGATGTATAAAAACCTTTGCCAACTATACAGAAGACATCGCCATTAAGAAGACGTAACCATTTATCCAGAAGCCATTATCAAAACATATCCAGAAGAAATATCCAAAAAATATTTAAAAACCATAATCCATGCATATTCTATAGACCTCGACAACAAATATTCATAATCTGTACATGCCCTCAAGTTATCGCCAACAAACATTCAAAAGCTGTAACCAATACAAATTCAGAAAGGTATCGCCAACACATAGTAAGAAGCCATCATGAATATGTTCTCCGAAGATATCGCCAACAAATATACAGAAGCCATCATCAATATATATTCTGACGATATTGCAAACAAATATGCAAAAGCCATTATCAGTATATCTGCATATAGCTGACAATATCCAGAAACCATAATCAATATATATTTGGAAGATATAGCCAACAAATATTCAGAAACCATTCAATTTATGAATGTTGATGGTCTCAGAAATCAAGATCGGTAATTGGTTTCGACATGCGATCGAGAAAGAATGACTAGCTTAAGAGTAGACTTTTAAAAATATAAAAGATTTTATGGATTTGACAAAATATTTTAAGTAATTTTGTGTATAAGGCTGATTCTTAATATACCAACTGTGTGAAAAACACCAGAGCCGAGAATCGAACCCGTACCCTCCGCTTAACGCGCGGATGCTCTTCCACTGAGCCACCCGAGTTTATAACCACCACGACATTTCTCACATGATAAACGTTGGCCAGGTCACCGTAGCTGCAATCGCAGATGTAACGTAGGTGGAAGAGCATTCGTACGTTACGTGCAGGACCTGGATTCAATTTTTAGCTCTTGTATTTTTCACATAATTGGTATAAAAATAATCAACCTTACACTCCAAACTACTTAAAATGAATTTTAACGTCTGATGAGTCTATCAATGTAATTTCTAAATATTTTAGGATAGATATTGGAAGTAGAACACTACAAAATGGTAACAACGCAAAAAGGCAGATTGAATGAAATAGTCCTGCCGTACTAAATAGTAATAAGATAATTAAAGATAGTAAAATAATTCATTAAAAAAAAGTAGACATTACGAGCTATGTATTCTAAAATTGTATAACAAATCGAAATAGAATCGTGTGTATAAATATATTTCTTCAGTTTTTGCTTTTGTATTTTACATTATTTAATATAAAATTTTTAAGGTATGTATATTTTTTATCGGTGGAGAATATTCCCAGAATCAGGTTTGAAGTCACATAATGGAGAAATAATTCGTAAAAAATATAGACATGTCAAGCATCAGTCAAATATTTACAATGGAGGCGTTCTATTTTGCCAGATAGATGGGTTACAGGATAGACTGCATGAAAAGGAATTTGAAAATGTCCTTGTAATTAAAAAAAAGTATATTATTATAGCTATGGGAATGAGGAGGAGAACGAATCAACACAGAATCTTACAGCAGCTTATTACAGCTTATTACAGAGAGAAGAGAATTTTCAAAAGTGTGAGAAAGCGGGTCGTTGTGCTTGTCAAAGTAGATACGTGATTCACATTAACGTCAAAATGAGCTTCAAACATGTCATTTGTTGTAAATTATTTAAAATGGAAACTTTTCGAAAAAGAGATCCATTGAAAAAAGTTAAGTCAATGAGGAATTTGCACGTTTTCTGATTTTATTCTTATATAATAGAAAATGAAAAGGTAAGAAAATAAATACATACATTTTCTTTATTTGAAATCTAGTGACTGATTTATAACATGTTTAACATCGCACTATTTACTCTATGGAGAAAACGCAATATAATATATCGTGACGTCACTCTTTATGAGAACAAACAGGAGTAATCTTTGTTTGCATTCGATTTCGTGATTTGCTTCTTGAATCAGTGAGATAGGTTTTGTATTTTATAATAATGATGGATATTATTAAATCGTAAAATAAATATTGTATTGTACCACTCTGTACTAATACTAAGGCTAATATGTCTCAAAAGCTATTCTTTAGCGTTCCACAGATCCTACTAAACATTGGACAACCGCCATGAAAAGAAAACAGTTGAAAATAATGATAATGGAAAAAGGTGATAATGATATTAAATGATTATAAGGTGAAAAAGAAACGCTCAGAAATCAGATATCACTCAGAAATCACGATTAATAATTACGGAAGTTAAAACGAATTGCTGCTTGCTAACTAGTCTAACAATATGTAAACATTGAAGCATCATAAAGTGTGACGTCAGGCAGCATATTAAAGTCACGTGATTTTTGGTTAATTTTAAAGTTTTTTTTTTTTTTTCAAATTAATGAGAGCTTTTTTTGCAGTTTTAATAAACTTTTTGAAATCTTTTTGAACTTCTAAAACTACCAGAAAAATATAATTTTGTTCAAATCACCCATGTGTGCAAATTCCTCATTGTTAACGTCAAGTGTGCTTGCCAATAGAAACCGCGTGCTGGGTGCCACACGTCAGTAATTTTAGTCAGGAAAAGAAAGATAATTACTTTTTAATAATAAATAATATGAAATATATTTTTTTAACCATTTCTAGCCTGAAAATGTTAAAGCATTATATTAATTCGGAAAGGATTAAACCGATATAGTTAATTTTAATTTCTAACTGTAAAATTTCGTCCCGGAAATTTTTAACAAAATTTTACTTTACATAGAAAAAGAAACTTTATTTATTTCTTTTCTCTTAGATTTGCTCGTACATTCTGGTAGAAGTTGATTTTAAACGAGCAAAATTACCTTGCCCTTCAAGAGATTAAAGCAATAAGGTTTCGTTTTTAGGGAAAAACTACGAAAAAAAGAAAAAGAAGAAATTAAAAGAAGTGTCTGCTTTCTACGGTATGACTTTTTAAAAATTAATTTTGTAAAGCATCATGATATACATATAAATTTGTACATATTTTTAAGATAAAAAAGTGAAATGTAAATAAACACACAGGAAAAGAAATAAGTACTATTGTTTCATTACAAGTTTATTGATTGGTGTTTAGAATACATATGTAAAAAATGTTTCATTTTAAAAATAGAGTGCATTATAGTTTTTTTTTTTTTATTCACATATTTGGAGGTATAGAATAATATTTTAAAAATGCTTTGACTATTTGAGCTGCTATAGAGGGTAATATTACTATTGGAGAGGAGCTCACCCAATTTAATGGAGTCCTACCTCTTTTTTAGCAGCTTGAGCTTTTTAGTCCTGTCTTTTAGCTCTATAAAATTATATTAATTATTTTTATCAGGAAAGTTATCTTTAATTTCATTTACTTGATTTATGTTTTCTTCACTAAATATGATTTCGCTATTTATCTGATCCTTTTCTGGAGGAGCAACCGAGCAACAAAATAAGTTTCTGAACCATCTTCTTAAAGCTGGAAATTTTTTATTCTTCTTTTTCTTTTGAGGACTTATTCCATAAGTATTTGGTTCAGGAGTATACGTTTGACTTTCTTCAAAGATAGTTTCATTGTTTGATTCGTCATTTTCTGGAATATCAAAGGAACTTTCAGGAACTTGATTTGGTGAATTAACATAAGTGAATGCGATATCTTCACTGACATTTTTCGAGTTATTTTTTTCTATAATGGAATCTGGGTCTTTCTTCTGTGAACGGTACTCTGCAATACTTTTATGGATAGTTTTATTCTTAAAATCTCCAATTTGTTTTTCGAAAGACAGCATAATTGTTTTTTTCTCTTCCGAAATATATTCTGTATCATTTTCATAAATGGCTTCTTTATCTGGGTCTGCATAAACGGTTTCAATAAAGAGACTATTTTGTTTTTCATTTTTTCCATTTTCTTTTGACTCATTTGCATTTATATGATTCAAACTCAAATTAGTTTCTTCCCTCAATTTATTTGTTTCAAGAGGATTAATTGAATGATCAGGCATTACAGTAATTTCAAAATTAACTATTGTATTTTTCTCAATAATCCTATCTTCCTCCTTTTTTTCCAAAACGGTATCTCCATTAGAGCAGGATAATTCTTTGTAAGTTGATTGATACTGGACAACACTGATATCTTTATCTCCAGTTTTACAAAATGTATAACTTTGCTCTGAACACTGATAATTTTCATCAGATACTTCACTTTTTTGTTCATTCTCTTCTTCACATTCTTCTTGTAAAACTGGTAATATGTGAACAGGAGGAACTCTGTCTTTTCGAGGAAGTTTTCTAAAAGTTAAGATTAACAAACCATTGCATAAATATTTAAAATATTTGATAAGTATATTCAACATAGTTACATTGAACTTATTTATGATCTCGTACATAAACTAATTAATAATTGTATATTTTATAGATTTATAACTAAAATATTTTAAAGTAATATAATCTGTAATAATGCATTGTTTAATAAATTAAATCTCACAAAGCAGCAAAAATGTATTTCGATATAAACTACCTGGGATTACTAAGGGGAGGTAACTTTGAACGGTAGAAATTAGAGGTCTGAACGGGCCGGAATTTCGAAGCCCGGGCCCGGCCCGAACAAAAAACGATAAAATCCGGTCAGGCCGGATTAAAAAATATTTAAAATAACAACAAAAAAAAAGTGAATGCCTTTCTCATGAAAAAGATTTTAGTATGTGTTTTTCAGAGGTTTTATATAACCAAACAACAGTACGTTCTTTAACAAAACTGCTAAAATTTTACAAGACAATTATATATAAACAGAAATTCATTATTATAGACAAGGCACAAAGACAAACAGAAAGTCAAATCTAAATTAATAGCATTCATCAAACAATATAGGAAGGTATTTAAAATGGTTAATACTACTAAAAATGCACTTTCAACCCTTTCCTCTTATATACCGTAATGTATCCGAATCTTTCATGTGCTCCGGTCTACAAAACTTTAATGTTAATCCAACCATATCCAATAGAAAAGTTGCTTTTGCCCATACTAAAAATTATACTACTTTTGTCCACTGGAGCAAAGGAAAAGGAGACTTAGAGAAAAAGCTACAGCGGAAAGAATTTTATAGCCTTTATACCACCTAATTTCAACAGATCATAAGAAGCAAAGCCTTATACACAGTAACGTATCTAATTTCTTTTGTTATGTACATGTACACAAACTGGTAGTGACATGCATACTATTTTGAATAGAAAACCATCTAATATTACTTTAAATAAAATATATTAATTTCGAGGTATGCTAAAAGTATTTGCGAAAAATCAGATTTCGGACAGACAGAACTCATAGACAATTAAATTGAAGTTACATACACTTTTTTAACAAAATAGAACTTTATGTGTCATACCAGCCTGTAAAATTACGTAAAATAAATGACTGATGAAATATTTTATCTTTTTTTCTTTTTCGTTGATTAACGAGGAAACCAGAAAATGATTCGGGCCGACACGGCCCGGAGAAAGTTTCATTCTGGCCCAGCCCGGCCCGACACAAAAAAACTGAGCCCAAGTCCGGCCCGGCCCGAGAGCAAATTCAAAAATTCGGGCTCGGTCCATAAGCCCGGCCCGTGCAGACCTCTAGTAGAAATATCAGTAAAAATATTATATCTATAATAATTTTTACAATAACAGGAAAAAAAAATGGAACTTGAAACTTTTAAGAGGTGTTAAAAAAAAGTATTTATCTATTAACAGCTGTTAGAATAATTGTACGTCTTTAACTTATTTTTTCTTAAAAATATCAAGACTCCTTTTTAGTCGATGCAATCTTTGCGCCCAGGGTTACATCATGCAAATAATATATCACATGAACCCGAACTAAAAAAAATAAAATAAAATAAAATAAGCGCGTGAAAAAATACCCTGTAATTCAAGTGACGAAATATAACTTTACAGGAAAGCTGCAGTTTCTTAAAAAAAAAAATAAGAATAAATAAAACAATATTTATTAATAATTATCCCTCTTTTTCGTTTAATTATGCTTATAATTATAAACCTTTAATGTTTAAAGGGTAATTGTTCGCCATTTCATATGTTTATTTGTCACGTAGAAATAATAAAACTTTCATTAAATTCTGGTTTATCATCAGTGATATTATACATCGCACAAGATTATACACTGACAAAATATAGCTCTGATTTTTTTTTTTTTTTACATTTTTTTTTTCTTTTTTAATAAACAATGTAGAATTATTTTTATGACTGTAATAGAGAGATAAATCTGTTTTTAATCCATGTAAATTTTTACAAATTTAAAAAATAATTATTTTTTGAATTATTTTAAATAAATTTATGATCATTTATTTCTGATACATTTTCATAATTTCCAACCTAACCCGAAAGATCGTTAGTTCTGCCCCTTTTTGTACACCACTTAATTTTTAGAGTATATATTTTCAAACATATTTGCTTTTTAAAGAAAGTACTGTAAAAGAAGACTGATATGAAAAAAATCGGCAGAAATGGGCGGAACTAACAATCTTCCGGGTTAGGTTGGCAAATATGCATTTTCCTTTAAAAGGTGCCCTACCCCTTAAATAAGAGATATCTTTTTAAAAGAAATTTTTACTAAAACATCATTAATGAATTTCTTTTTAAGAAATTTTTTTTACCTGAAATACTTCATTATAGGAATATTTATTCATGAAATAGTTAACGTGTTATATATACTAATGCTTCCAAAGTTATCTTTAAAATAAAAAGAGAAAATATCTAATAAAAAATGAAATGTTTTTTAATAATTACCAATTTTTACATTTTCCTACATGCAACAGAATAAAATATCGAATTTAGAAAATGTTTAGACTTATATTTTAAAAGTTTCTGAACGCATTTTACTATATTTACTATGTTACATGTGTGTAAGTGTTTGAATACAAGTAATTTTGTGGCAATTATAGATCTAGAAATATTTCATATAAAAATCGTGAAACATTTATAAATTATCTTTGTAAATTTGCGTTTAACTTTTATTCGAAATCGCTCTACATATGACGTCGTTTTGCCACAATTTTGTATATTAAAGAGTCTGTTACTTATACCTCAACTGATAGTTATAATTGATTTACTCAATGTATACTGCATGGAGTATAAGGAAAGAGAACTTAATATTTGGGAGAGTCTTTGTGAAAAATTACATTGATTCCGCGTGTTTCCAAATTATCTGACAGATGGTGCTGCTGTACTGTAATTTCCTCTGTTCACTGGAAAGCTATATTCCTCTGATATGAGACACAAAAGCGCACTAAACTTGATATTTCAACAAAACATTATGAGAAACACTGCTGGTTAAATTTTGATGCATAACATCAAATCCGTGATACTGCACTCACCATCCTACGATATTTCTGCATATGTACAATAGTTTTATTTTTCATAAACATTGCAGATTTAATTTTTGCGCATGCAAATAATAGAATTTTTCACAAAAGTCTGTTTTGTGTTAATGTGAGGTAACTAGATTTTTTTCTTTTAAAGAATTTTTGCTTACCCTGATAAGGCTTCTATATATAGTTGTTCTTTCTGATACTTTATTTGGGCTTTATAGTCATAATTTGACATAGAAGTTTCCTAAAAGAAAGAACAAATATTTTTAATAAACCAGCAACGTTATCTATTACTTTTTATAAATTCTGCTTTTCAAAATTATTATATACTAAAATTATAATCTTCTTCAGAGACTTTAAGTTGAAGAAAATACAGGCTCTATAATTTAAATATCATTTAACGTTCTTTGCAGAAATAATTATTTATAAAATAAATGCTTTATAAATTAAATGTTGTTGTAAACAAATCTTCTTAAATTTCCTCTTTTAGTTAATAATAAAATTCATTTTAAGGTCATAAGTGATACTTTAAGAAGTCGCATATTTTTTCACATACCCTCCTAAACTAGATGCCCGTCGCGTGGCTCAGAAACTTGGCAACAGTTCAATCGGTAGACAGCGCCACCTGGTATAGATAGCACGACATTTTTATTCAACAGCCACCAAATATTTTTAAAAGTGGGATTTAATATACATAAAAGGCGAATAGAATCGAAGAAACGTCGATTATACATATCATATATCACATCTTAAAATTATTGGTGACATATGAATAAAATAGTCGCGCATTCTGTACCAGGTGGCGCTGTCTACCGCTTGAACAGCTGCTAAGTTTCCGAGCAACTCGAAAGGCACCTAGTTTACGAGGCTATGTTTTTGCATAATCGAGAAATTCAAAATCACTTTCGGAAAAACCACTGACGTTTTATTGAAATTTTTGTAGATCAAATTCCGCATTAATACACCTATGGAATTTTTTTCATTTTTTATCAATTCATGCATTAAAAAATAGGTGAAGATCCGACATTTTAATGATCACTGATCTGAGACTATGGAAAAATCAACCAGACAAACAATTAATGAAATATGTTAGGTAATATAGTTAATAGTAATAAAATTTTATCGGTGTTACAGTATTGCCAGATTTTGCGAATTTTTATTCGAAACCCACCACTAAATTTTAAATGGTTCTGTCATCAATTCGAAGATTAATCGTCAATTATGTGTATCAAATATCACTTCTTAAAATTATTGGTGACTATTAAATAAAAAAAATCGTAAAATCTGGCAAAACTGCTGTATTATAGGAATTTCAGTAGTTATTTACTTTCCTTATTAGAGAATTTTTAATAAACATTTAAAATTTTCAATTCACGGTTCGCATTTTAATTAATTTTCTAACATTTCGAATTTTTTTTTTATACTGTATTTGTTAGAAATTGAATTAAGAAAAAATTCTTAAAATTTAACAATTCTTTTTAGTTCCCCATCTTACTATAGGTTTGGGGAACTTAGGTAATCATGAAAATTTCGACCTCGGTTTTTTTTACGCGTTTTCAGATTTGAGGATTCCGAAAATGACAAAATTTGTATGATGTCCTTCTGTAGGGTGTCTGTTAATTTTTAGTCCGTTAGTCTGTTACTCTGTTAGTCCGTTAGTGTGTTAGCATGTTAGTCTGTGTGCACGATATCTCAAGAACAAATTGCCCCAGAGAAGTCAGATCATTTTAAATATTATTTTCGACACTGCCTATTTATTTGCAACATTCAAATTAAAAAACTTTGTATAAGTTATTAGAAATTTACGATTTTTCTTAACATTGGAGAACAGGGTAAAATTTCACTTAAACGTGCTTGAAATGGAAAATATTTACTGTAAAAATGTCAGACAAGTTTTAAAATGTCAGTTTTGATACCACATGAGTACCAGAAACTATAAGCATGCTAATTTGAAATTTTCGCAAGTTATTCGAAATTTATGAATTTCTTAATATGGCAGAACAGGGCAAAATTTCACATAAACTTCAATTTTGAAGGATGTTTTCATCGTAAAGATGTCAGATCACCTTTTGAAATATTATGTAGTATACTGGCATGAATATCATAGACTAAAAATTTTCCAATTTAAAAAAAATCGTAAGTTATTTGAATTTATGATTTACTTACAATGGCAGAACAGGTCAAAATTGAGCATAAATGTACATTTTGAGGATCATAAATGTATCAGACAATTTCAAAATAATATTTATGATACTTGTTTGAACATGATTGACTACAAATATTCTAATAGGAAAATTTCGTAAGTTATTCGTAATTTAAGATTTTTTCAACATAGCAAAATTGAAAATTCTCCTTATAAATATGCATTTTGAGGATTGTTCCATTAGAAATAGTAGCTTGAAAACTAAAGTATGAAACTGACTTGAATAAAATAAATTAATGGATTAGAATAAGATAAATTGAAGTAAATAGTGGATAGCCTACTTGGCAGGGATTTCCTTCTGTCATCGTGTCAAGCGTTTAGTCAAATTTATTTCTCTTAACCAGGGCCCGACTTAGACTACCTGGAGCCCCGGGGCAAGCCTATTCTGGGGAACCCCTTGCAGTGGCATAAGAGCTCTTTAGTTTGTAGAATTTCTGCATACGCCTGTAGGGGGCCCTTTCATAAGGGGGGGGGGGGCAGGGCATTTGCCCCGTACGCCCTGCCGTTAGTCAGGGCCTGCTCTTAACATGATTATATCATGTTAAGAGAATGTCCTGTACTAGACAATTATGCGAACGTATATATGATGGGGAACTGAGCAGAGTTCACCTACATCAACAAGTTTATTTTGCAAGGGTATGTGTGCCGTTGTAGACTGGTTTGAAAGAATTGGTTAACGAAATAATATAAAATTGTCTACTTATTACGTTTTTTGGATACCCCTTTCACATTATTTGTAGTGCATGAAGAGATTCGAATTATATTAAAAAAAAAAAAAAAACAGAGGGAGAGAGAGTTTTGCTAATATATAAAGGGTAGTGTTTGAGACCGATACCATAGCTAATATAAGCTTTACGACACTTATTATTTATTACAACCTTTCTCAATATATCTGAAGCAAGGTTTTTATAATATTATTAATTTATAAGGATGCTATGAAAAAAAAGTAATGAATAATTTGCAATTTTTAGAGCAATTAGGAATTATGAGTACCAAAAATATGTCACCACAAGGAGACTAATAAAACTTAAAAAAAAAAAAATCAATAGAAGTTTCATTCGTTTTTTAATACAAATCCTATTTATGGTATATTTCAAAATATTCACTGTAAGTTATATGTACGTGTTACCAAAGTTTCACGCCGGTTGTCATGCATACTTGTCAGCAAAAAACACACTCATTTCCCGGCCGACACGCCGATGTGCCAAAGCATTATCTCGTTCATCTCCGGACTCACTTAAGCCAGTGTTCTGGATCGTTTTAAAAACTGTAATTTTTGTCACAAGGTGACATTGTATATCCATAGGATATTAATGCATGTTTGTGCCTCCCGTCATGAAAGGGTTAATATACACTAGGACTGAGGTAGAATGAATTGAAAAAATATATATATATATATTGGAAACAAAATTCGATAAAAATACAAGGTGATCCTGTAACATCATATGATGTAGATATATTTTTAGTTACGTGTAACATTTAAAATTCAGAATTTTCAGTTGAGAGTAAACTTTAAAATAATTTCTTTAAAGTAGTATGGTTAGAAGTAATTTTTCAATATATATTCTTTAAAAGACATTCATGTATTTTACATGCAAAATACCTTTTAGAAGTAGGGTCTAAATTACATGTCATGTCACTGTGTTTCACATTATGCCAATTTTTGGCCATTATATAATCGTTCTTGCGCTTTTATTGCAAATAAAAGAAAATTTATTTTTTATTTTTATTTACTATTATTATTATTATTATTATTAATGAAAAGGAAAAATATGTATGTTTTTAGTTCTAAATATTTCAATTATTTTGAATGTTATACATTCAAGTAATTTTTTATTTATTCATTAATTATATCTTATGATTTTATATATATCATAGCGATAAAAAAAAAATGTATTTATTAATATTGAATATAAAATATTTGCCTCTCAACGAGTTTTAAAAATTCTTCAAACTATACCGATCGACTGTTTAAATATAAATACACGAAATTATATTTCAATTACCTTTATAGAAGAGTCATAACTTTCTTCTTCTTCATCAGGATCACTCACCTCCGTGGTCCAGTCCAGACTATTCGACTGAATAAAATCGCCACAATTTTCACCAAGCTGATCAATTTCATCAGAATCGACGATTTCATTTATGTTTTCAGAATCTTCGAACACTGGATAAATTTGGTTATTTTTATCAGAATTGTTCAGTTCATTTAAGACATCAGAATCTTCCAAAACTTCACCTACGGAATCTTTTTCTACGAGAGTTTTGATAGTATATATGTTAGTAGATTGTGCCACAGTAGTATATGTTATTCTTTCATTATTATTAGGTATATTTTGTACTAGATTACTTTCATGATAGAAAATCTGATTTGAAGCTTCTTTCAGATAATAGGAACTTGAAATATTTGGAGAAAATGAGTCAAAGTCTTCACCTACAAGTACTTCACTGACACTACTCAGAACATTAACATCATGATTTTCAGACGTGACAGGCAGAAAGGATGTTGGATTATCATTGTAATAGACTTCAGGAACAGCAAAACTATAAAATGAAAAAAATAATAATAACTCAAAACATATTTAAATATTATGTATAGGAAATTAAGGGGTCAGGCATATTCGAAAAGAAACAATATCAGAAACACATGATCATAACTTTATTTGCGATAATAATTATAAAAAAAAAAATCTTTTGAAACATCAGCTAAATTTTAATAGGTGTTAAGAAAATTCTTATCGCTATTACAGTCTTTACAATTATTTATTTATTTAAAAAGATTTTTTTATTTTATTTTATTTTATTTTATTTTATTTTTTTTTAATGTCAGAGCGAATTTTTTATTGATGCATATCTTGTTTCGCCGAATATCACTGTGATTATTAGCCAGAATTTAATAAAAGTTTAACAATTTTTACATGAGATATAAATATATGAAATTACAAACAATTATTATTATTTTTAATATCAAAAGTTTTGTAATTATAAGCAAAATTAAACAAAAAATAGCGATGATTTTTTAATGATATGTATAAGATTTTTTTTTTTCAAAACAACGGCCCTTTCCAACAAAATTATTTTTCCTTATTTTAATTATAGAGTATTTTTCCAAGTACACATTTTTTCTTAGGTTCATGTGATGCATCAGGTGTATGTAATCCTGCTAGTAACGCTTTTAGCGATAAAAATGTCTTCCGATATTTTCAAGAAAATATAAATAAAATTAAAATGTACAAGTATTCCAATAGCTATATTAGAGAGAAAAACATTTCATAATACTTGCTTAAAATGACAAGTTCAAAAAGTAACTATTTTTGAAGTTGTTGAAAAAACAATCCTGATCATTTTTTACTGATATTTACACCGTTCAATGTTACCTGTTCCCTTAAAGTTAAGCTAATTTATACATCTTACATATAAAAGTTAATTTTTTGTTTAAGATCCAATTGCTTCAACCACACTGTAAAAGTTCATTTTGTGAAAAAACCCTTATAAGCTTGTAACTCTAACATAATTCTGTTTATCTGATAATATTTGTGAGATAATAAGGGGTTTTTGATCATAGATATAGTAATTTATATCTATCATCCCCATGTTATCATGCAAAGATTTTGGATGCCGAAAACATTTTTTGGCATCAGCCATTAACTGGTATTGAAACTCAGCAATTGTAATAGAATAGAATGTTGATGAATTTTCAAAATGTCGAAATACTGTGTCTTTTAATTCTTATAATAAATTTATGAAAAGGAATGGGATAAGTTATCATAAAAGTAAATTACATTTGATTAAATTATGAAAAATATAATTTTTATAATCAGTTGCTTTGTTATTATTATGAAATAAAAAAATGTTTTGATTTTTAATGGAATACTTTTTTTAAAAGTTTGATTTTTTTTAAGATTTTATTTTAGTATGTAATATAAAATTTTCAAAATTCTTTTAGATATATAGTTTGCAGCGGCTCATGGAAAGGATGTTAGTTTTATTATATATAAAAATAGTTTAACTTTGAATATTAACTAAAATAATAAATATAGAAAAAAAAAAATTGAAATTTTATCTGCAGTTTTTCATTCCTCTTTTGTACTTAAATTATTCATAAATTTTATCTGCTAAATTATCCGTGTATATTCACTCGGAGAAAGACGGCCATGAAATGGTCAAAATGGCCGTTTCTCTCAGAGTAAAAAACGATCGCTTTTTCTCCCTCCATGATAAATATATGTCTTATTACTATATCTATGTTTTTCAAAAAAAGAAGATTTGCAAAGAGGGTGAAATAATTGGATTTTCAAATTAATTACGCGGCATGTTAAAAACACTTATGAAATTTCAACTCTGGAAATATGCTCGTTCATTTAAAGATAATTTGCTTAATTTTTACTGAAATGTATTTTCACAAAAGTTGTCTAATATATCTAGTTTTGTAGTAAAGTTTCTTCTACCTTTCACGCATGCGCAGTGAAGTGCTCATATTTCATGAGATTTCAGTATATTGTTTCAAAAGTGTTTTGCAATTTATTTGAAGGGAGGGGGGGGGTAATTTTCGTTTGAAACTTTGCACATTATGAATAATAATAATAATTTTAAAAAAATGTTGACTTTTTGGAGGTTTAAAATAAATGCTTATATCTCTATTATTTAGCATTTTATCGTCAGATAAATTCATAGACAATTTGTAATTCGTCTATATTAACTTATTCTAAAGTTACAGATCATTTCGTTTTTTTAATGATACAGGTTGATACAAAATTTATTGATATTGCGCAATTAGTTACCGTCCCCCTGAATGTCCCCCTGAATGTCCCCCTAACCAATCTTCACTGAAAAAAATAAGAAAGACACATTTGTTTAAATACCCCGTGTTTGCAAAAATTCCATTGAGAGATAAGTTTTTTAATTGAAAACAACTGACCTTTTGCAAATTTTGCTAAACTTTTGAGCAAGAGTGTATATATATATATATATATATATACATACATACATACACACTTGTTATGCCCATTGATCCTAAAATACTCGTTATTTATAACGTAGAGAAGTTACTTTACTTTATAAAGTGTAAAAAAAAGCGTTACAGTAAGTTAAAACATATTATAAAATAACATTTTTTCCTTTGAATGTTGCTAAAATTTTTTTTTAAAAAAATGTTGCTTCAGAATAGACAAAACTCTCTCCGGCTAACAGAAAAAACCGGTGGTTGGACCCGTCTGACGCTACTACTGATATAGAGCGTTTATAAAATTATCGATACACGCACGCGTAAACAGGTATTTTCTAAAAAGAGTCAAATCATGTTCAATATCTTTATCTCATGTTCAATATCCGTCGAAATCTAAAGTTTGAAAATTTCCAAGGATTGAATACTTTCTTCTTAATACTAAATCTGCCATGACGGGTCAAATGACCCATTTTAAACTTTTTGTCAGAATTTCTTTCAAATAACATTATCACATCGTCCACGTTTCATGTACCAAATTGTGCTAAACAATATATTTTTGCTGTACATAGTAATATATATAACATTTTAAAGACGGGTCACTTGACCTGCTGTGGTAGGAATAGGTATACATGAAATATCGGTAAGTTTAGTGTTAAATACTTATGAAAGAAGCAAACATTTTATAATAGATATGTAATAGCAATGTAATGTACTTTCATTGCTATACATTAAAGTTCAGAAAGCATTCACTTATCATCAAAAAGGATTCAGTAACAGATAAATAGAATGCTCTGTCTTCAAGGGTATTTGAAAGCAAAATATTTATCTCCTAAATAATAAACAATATTCTTGAAGTAAATTAAAATATATATATATGATATTTATTTAAAATAGGGCAAATAAAGTCGTTATCCTATTAATAAACATATTATTACAAGTATTGTACCATTTTTTTAAACATTTTCTTAGATCTTTAAAATTTGAAAATTAGAATAAAAACATTTCATGAAATTTGAATACTTTCTGAAAAATCCAGCTAACAGCAAAATAAAATTTTAAAGATTTAATTAACGATGTTGCGAGTTAAATTAGTGAATAGAGTAATTACTTTTAAAGAATTGTAAATGCCTGTAAAAGGTTACAAAAATGAAAGAAAAAATTGAGTGTAAAACAAGAACAAAGAATCATGCAGTACGCATTGATTATTAACTCATTCAAACTGTACGTACTAGTTGTATCGTATAACGTTCAATGTTTTTTGCCTACGTTATCATACAATGGACAGGCATATGGATTGGAAGGCATTCAAATAGACTAATTTAATTCATAATCAATTTTATACATTATTGGAAAGTATTAATGGTTCTTAACGCAAAGGAAATTGCAGAACTTAGATTATAATAGCAGTCCTTAATGTATCTGAATATTTTTGTGTAGCACTGTAAATCTTTAGGTGCACCATACCAAATTCAATGCAAAATATTATTCTAGCATATTAACATTAAATGTCAGTGTTTTTATGATTTTTGCAGAAGAAATTTATTTATATGAGATTTATTAAAATGTCTGTCCTAAAACGCAATGCATTGGATTTTTTTTTTTTTTTTTTTTTTTTTTTTTTTTTTAATGTTCTTCTATAAAAATCATTTATACAAGCCATGATAAATAGGGAACGTGGATAATGAACGTGAATAACATATATCATTTCTTTAAATTTCTGAAAGTAATTACCGACGCTGAAAGCAAGCAAACGGACAGAGAGACAGATTGACAGTCGCACAGAAAGTTACACGAATTGAATTCATATCGACTCTTAAAAATTGTTAAAAAGTGTTTAAAACGCTTAATGTAAACGAAAATTCAATCCCAGCAAATATCCTGTAATAGACCTAAATGTTACTGAATATTTCTGTGTGGCCTTGTAAAGATGAATGCTAATCATGCTATATCCAATCTTTTCTGCGCCCACCAGTGGCCGAGTGATTTTGCGCTCAAAGCTGATAGATGTGAGGTGCCGGGCTCGTTCCCAGGTCGCGCTCATCTACTTGGCCGTTAGGAGGTTTAATCCGAAACTCGCGTAAATACGGGCTAATACCTCTTAGAAAGACCCCCACGAAGTCACTCTCCCTGTAGGCCTAGGACACATACGGAATTAATCGGCCTTAAATCCCCCAACCAACTAACCAACCAACCGATCTTTTCTGCGCACATGAATAACATATTTTCATTTCATTAAGATATAGGCAAAGTAAAGTTATACAGATTTGGTTTATAGAAATATCTCTCATAGAACACAATGCTTTAGAATACTTTCGGGTGTCCCTGCGCACAAACCAGTAGTGGTACTTACTCCATTTTCTATAGGAAACATCCGATATGGAACATGAATAACGTATTTCAGCTTCATTAAGGTTTGTGTAAATTAACGATATTAAAATATGGTTTATAGGAATACATCTCGTAGAACACAGTGCTTTGGAATACTTTCGGATATCCCTGTGCACAAATTAGCAATTCACTCCATTTTTAATAGGGAACATCCAGTAGTGAACTTGAATAACAAATATCAGTTTAAAGTAATTCTATGAATATTTCTGAAAGTTAGAGCGCGGACAGACAGACGGACGGACATCCGGACACACTGACAAGCTGAAGTCATTAACATTTTTCAAAAAAGTTGGAAATATTAGCATTGGAATGCGTTAAATATAAAAAACATGCACCAATTTTACTTAATAAAACTAAAAATTGTGATTTATAAAAATATGGATATTTATTATTACAGCATTGAAAAAAATATAAATCAAGAATTAGTCTAAATTTAACAAATATGCACAAACTAATATTCATGATGTGAACTTACGTGAAAACTGGCACATAATATTGACTGTAATGGTAGAACGTTGTTCCATTGTGTTCTTGTGCTGTTACAAGTGGGATTTGAATCCAGTAACTTGGCTGAACGTAGACTACAGGATCAATTGGCTGATTATTATAAAATTGAGCAGTGTCCAAATTATCATATCTAAAATAAAATAATTAGCATCCATAAAATAAAGTATACCAGTTATGCAATATAAAGTTCTGTATGACACTCATCTTCCTGATTGAAAATGATTTTCGAGAAGATACTATAAAAATAAGAAATTTCTCAATATATTCAAAGTATACCTGAATTCAAGGGACAAATTTTTGGAGCAGGTAAAACATATATACCGAATAACTTTTTTGTATAGCAATATGTGGTCGGAAATGGAAAGTGTTGGCGGAAAAACAAAAAAACGTACACTGAGGAATAAACTGTACGCCTTTCGCTAGAATGAATAAGTGGCCATTTTCTAAATCCTTTAACTAGAAATATAGATTTACGAGCTATGCGCATAAGGCACGCCAATAAACCGAATAGACGAAATGATCGAGAATTTCTAGTCTATACATTTCTAGAGTCTGAAACAATATTCTGAATATTCTGAATCTTTTGTATGGCGAGAAATTCTCGCTTGATTATCTAAACTTGTATCATAAACCAAAATTATAGTTGCTGAAACCCGCCTCTTGTGTTTGCATTTTCTGGAGATATTTTCAAATAGGTTTGGCCTCGATAATATAGACAAACTCACAAGAATTCTAGAGGGGGACTAGATTTTATAAGGATGACATGGGACTATTTTTTCTAGAGCCACAATTTAGATTCTAGATGTCAGTTACGGAGTTTTTTCCCAGTGTACCACACTTTGGAATAGGTAAAAAGTTCAAAGTTAAGAGCATGGAAAAATAAAAAAGCACAATCACATGTGAGTGAAAAAAAAATTACTAACAAAAGTTAGAAAATTAAGAAGAATGGATAAAAAAAAGAAATAGAAGCAGAGTAAGGGTGGATTCGGGGCTCACCAAAAATTTTCATTTCCGACTTTTCATGTGCAATTTACTTGAACTTAATGTTTGGACCAGAAGTTCAGGAACATCATGTATATAGACAGTTTTCAACTTTATTTTAAAAATGTGTCGATCGGCAACTCGATCGTTGTAATCATGCAGCCACAATCTATTTATCAATTTTATAAAAGCAATATTTTATACTTTTCATAAGTATATCTCTTTGAAAAGCATTTATTTTATACGCTCACGTTTTATTTATTTACTTATTTAATATTTTTTTTAGAATCCAGAATTTTCAAATATTTAGCTTAGTAACTAAAATGTCCTGGACCTGTGCAAATTTACAATAATTTTTTCTAGAAAATAAAGATTGAGTTTTCCTATCTTTGAACAATATTTTTATTTATTTATTATTGTTTTATTTTATTCAGAAATTTAAAATAATGCTTCTAGTTCAGACAAAAATGCTATAAATTACTAATATCCTCTTGGCAATAATTAAATAAAATAATATTAGAAATTAAATTTTACATGTGAAACATATTTAACATTTTTTATTGGTTGTATAATTACTTAAAACTTAAAGTGATTGTCAGTAGACTTAATACGGTATTTAACAATCACAGTCAAATTAATTAATATAGGGAATATTTTTATACTTTACATGAAAATTATAAATTAAAAATAGGTAAGAAATTATTTAAAAGAATGTTTTTGCATTATAATATGCTTCAAAATTACTTTTGCATTACCACTTAATTATGCACTACTTGTTTATCAATGACTGAACACTTTTGATTTCAGAAGTTTTGTCAAACATAATAATAAAGAAAAAAGTCTTGACGAATTGTCCTTAAATTCTGGGCATGTAAAGAACAACCTCATAAATTTTAGCAAAACGTTTTGCCCCGAAAACGGAAAAGTAAACAGTAAAATTTAAAAGGATATACAAAAAATTTAAAGTCTCCCTGCACTGAGAAAAAAAAAAATATATATATATATATATATACCGCCTTCCTCTAGAATGAATAAGTGGCCATTTCTTAAATCCCTTAACTAGAAATATAGATTTCCGAGCTATACGTATGAGGCACGCCAATAAACGGGACAGACGAAATGATTAAGAATTTCTAGTCTACACATTCCTAGATAAAGATACAATATTCTGAATATTCCGAATATTTCGAATCTTTTGTATTGCGAGAAATCCTCGCTTGATTTTCTAGAACTGGGTCATAAACCAAGATTATAGTTGCTGAAACGCGCCTCTTGTATAGTCTCATTTATTTGCAAAGATTTTTAAATAACTTTGCTCTCGATAATATAGGCGAACGTTCTAGAATTCTATTAGGGGCTTCTAGAACTTGCTTTCCAAGGGAACTAGAATTTATAAGGATGACATTGAACTACTTTTTCTAGACCCACAATTTAGATTGTAGATATCAGTTACAGAATTTTTTTCTCGGTGTATAAAATTAGTGCTTGAATTGCATCCTAACTCTAGCATGTGATTATGCGGTTTCTTCGTATTATCAGCCTTTCTTTATATGAGACTTGCTCATTTATTCATAGAGGTAAAGATTTCTTATATATATATATATATATATATATATGAAAGGATAAAATGAGCAAGATTCTAAATTAGTATTTAAATGAATATTAAGTGATAACTTAATATTAATATCTCAGAATAAATCTTAATTTTAAGAACAATTTTATGAGAACTCTATTTGAGTGCCCAGGTAAAGTTGGTTTCCCAACAGAGCTTCATAACGCGGGAATCTGATTTCAGAATAAGTTTTGTAATCACAATTATACAATAGTCGAAATATGCGGCAAAGCATTGCGAAATACTAAATCCTAGATGTCCTGGTCAACCAATGATAAAAGATAGGCGTGTATTAGATTAGCTAATTATCCAATAAGCATTCATAAGAATAGTTTCAGTTCCCGCCGAAATATGCAGTATTTAAGCGGGAGCACCCGAGAAATCGTGGCTTTTTACGATAATCACTTGCTGAGTAAAATCACGTTTGATTAAGACTCCATCATGCAATAATCTTACTAGCTAAACTCGCGGCGCCCTTCGGGGTTCGCCGAAAGTGCCGGTCATCGGCACCTTTTTCCGGGATATACTGCTCAGGATGTCTGAACAAACGGCCTATGACTGCATCATTTATTGTGACTGCATCCTAAAAACTTAATAAAGGATATTCGTTACTCAAATGGACTCCTGCGTTTCCTTTTATATAAGATGCATGGACAATAGCTACTTTTATTTCGTTACTTTCATTACATAAATATATATATATATATATAGTATATAGTATATAGTATATATATGCACTCAGTGTATTGAATTAAATACAATGCTAGTTTTTAAGAAACTAAACAAACTACTTTGGACACTTCATATTGCAACCAGAATATAAATATCTTAAACACATTAAGTAATGTGAACATTTTTCTTAAAAAATTTTAAACTATGCATGCATAAGAATCACCAATATTTTGTTTGCATAATTTATTAGCCAAATACATTCAGCTACTTCAATCATTAAAAGAATATACCGCCTTCATCTAGCATGAATAAGTGGTGATTTTCTAAATCCCATAACTAGAAGTATAGATTTCCGAGCTATGCGCATAAGAGACGCCAATAAACTGAATAGACGAAATGATCGAGAATTTCTAGCCTACACATTTCTATAGATGGTGAAACAATATTTTAAGTATTCTGAATTTTTTGTATGGCGAGATATTCTCGCTTGAGTATCTAGAATTGTGTCATAAACCAAGATTATATTTGCTGAAACCCGCTTCTTGTAGTCTCATTTATTTGCAGAGATTTTTAAATAACTTTGTCCTCATTAATATAAGCAAACGCTGTAGAATTCTAATAGGGGCTTCTAGAATTCACTTTCCAAGGGGACTAGAATTTATAAGCATGACACGGATCTATTTATTCTAAAGCCACAATTTAGATTCTACACTGTAAAAAATAGGTTCTTAAAAATAAGCATATATTGTCTCAAAATAGCCCCGAAACAGTATATACTTAAATTTGAAAACCCATGTACTTATTTTTGAGTACATTGACTTGTCGAACATGGGGATATTGGGATTCTTAGTGGTCAACCCCATTTTTGAGCATGTCAATGTACTCAAAAATGAGTACTTGGGTTTTCAAATTTAAGTATATATTGTTTTGGGGCTATTTTGAGACAATATATACTTATTTTTAAGAACCTATTTTTTTCAGTGTAGATGTCAGTTACGATTTTTTTCTCTGTGTACATTGGACACATTATATTGCAAACAGAATATAAATATTTTAAATACATTACAAAATGTGAACATTTTTCTTAAATAATTTTAAATTACGCATGCGTAAGAGTTACCGTTATTTAATTTCCATAATTTATTGACCAAATACATTGAGCTACTCGTTAGAACTACTTGTGTAAATTGTAAAAATGAATATATCCAAAAAAAAAAAAAAAAAATCCAGTACATGATCTTGTATTTTCTTAGCCCCATTTTTTAATTGAAATATTTTCATTAGAAGTAAAATAATTTTGGAAAGTATCGAGTAATTGATTTTTATGAAAACATTTATCTAAGGAAACCCAAAGCATTTTTTCCCTTTTAAACAATTATGTATAATACGCATTATTTAAATACAGAGTATACTATTTTTGTATATGTGTCTTTTGATACATGTATATAAATCATTCTTTACGTATATGAGTAAACTTTAGACATCTAAATATATATTTCACATTCTTTACACTATTATTCGAAAGTATAAGAACATATAAAAAATAATTTTGTTCTGGATACCGTCATATAAATTTGAGCTAAATGCTAAATGAATTGTCTGTATTTACTCTTATAATATGGGGAGTATATTATTCGACTATATAATGTATTACTTTATCGGTATATACATATACAAGGAAGATAAATGGCTAAAATCGTTAATGTTATTTCTATTACATCTTTTCAAGCATAATAGATAATCAAGCACTATGTGTAGCTTTGATACATAGAAAGCTTCTTACTCTTGAGCGAAAAATTCGTTGTTTACGTTAGGAAAATTCTCCATCATGGAAAAGAAATTATCTCTGTTTTAAACTTGATCAAATAAGATGTTATTTATATAAATGTTCAAAGTCGAATTGCACAAATTAAACTTTCAAATAAGCGCCCAAAACACACCGTAATAGTAAGGTAGAGTTTTGAATAGAGTAATAAAATAATGAATTTTTCTTTTCATTTACTTTCTGCAACAATGAGAGAAAAGAATAATAATCCATTGTTCATAACTACTATAATAAAATATAATGAATTTTAAACAATAAAAAGTCTTGTCCATTTTCATTGTTGGAATTTTTAAATGCATAATTGGTTTGTGTAAACAAAAATTAATCTGGTGTGGCCCTCACACGACTTTCTCTTACTCTGAAATTCAATATCATAAAGGCAGCTTAGAGATTATGGAATAAGATAACGAGTACTGTAATATAAATTTTCGTTAAAAATGATTTAAAATAGGATTTGGAAAAGCTTATTTTGACAACTAATTCTGCATGAGGTGAGGCTACCAAAAACTTCACATCCCTGCTTCAATATCGTATTTACATTTAAAGAGATTATAAAAACTATTATTAAATTAAGAAATTCATTTCAAATTATTCAGACAACTTTCACTTGAACCAGTCCTTGAAATTCTTCAATTTTGATTAAATTTTTCAAATAAAAACCTTTTATAAACTTGAAAATACAACATTTGAATCACCTGAAATTGTTTGTTTTAAGGTGTCTGCCTACCGTCGGAGGTGTTTTTTTAATAATTGAAAAATTACGTATTTAGGTGCATTATATGATAAAATATAGTAAAAAACAATGAATAACCTGAAAACAATATGCAAATTTAAAAATATTTTGAAATTTAGGCTCAAAATATGCATAAAATTCGCGAAAAAAAAGCACTTTTACAAAACATCATAAGTCAAATTTAAATAAAGATATTTTTATTCTGGAAATTTTATTTAGATTATTGAAAGGTTCTTAAGGTATTGAACTACTCTCAAAACTATAACCATATTATTTAATATTTTAGAGAACATAACATTTTACATGCTGAAAAAATCATGAATATACATGGCAGTTCATAACTTCTATCGACAAAAAAACAAAAAATAATTTAGCTAGATTCATTGTCTTAGGTCATTCCATAAAACATTTCCTCTAGAGTATTTTGTCAATGTTTCATAACGTTTCAATTATAACTTTTGGAGTTATGATGTTTTGGGATAAAGCAAAATGCTAAAAATCTCAATTTGAGAAAAAGCAGAAAATAAATTTAAAAACAAGATTTCACCTATTAAACAAAAAAATAATTTTAATAAATTCCTGTTTTATTTCAAAGCTTTTTAATTTCTTTTTTAAATTCATTTTATATTCAGTTACAAATTTTGATGCTTATATTGAGTAAACCATTTATGTAAACAAACATTTACGGGTCATTTCCGGTCACTTCCGGTTTCCAAAACTGGCGAGTGACTAATATTAAAATGCCTGTAACTCAAGTTCTATGCAAGATAGAAACAAAATTCAAACTAATTTAGAAAGCTAAAATATCAGGCTTTAATACTAACCCAAAAATGGAAAATCGGAGTTTTGACCGAAAATTGCGTTTTAAACGTAGGTAGGCCCTTAAATTATTCTGAAAAAGAATTAATGATTACAAAGATTCAATGACAAAGATTAAATGTTACAAATATGACTTCAGTATATAGGGAACCTCAAAATGTGCAAATATACAGGTGCTTTAACTTGCTCCCCCCCCCCACTTTCGAGTTTTTAAATTTCAAATACAATAGGAATTAGCTCTCAATTAGCTCTAATTTGCTCTCTAATATTAGAATTTGCTCTGGGTTTGGAATCGAGATATAACAAATTTAACGGGGGGGGGGGGAAGTTAACTCTACCCCCCCCCCCCACATTAGAAATTTTTTATTTCAAGTACGTCTGGAATTAGCTCTCAATTAGCTCTAATTTGATCTCTAATATTAGAATTTGCTCCGGCTTTGTTAACGAAATATTTCAATTTAAAAGAAAGGGGGGAAGGAAGGGGAGGAAGCGAAATTGCAGCTATCGAAATTTCAAATATGCCAAATTTTAGCTCTCAATTAGCTCTAATTTGCTCTCTAATATTAGAATTCGTTCTGGATTAGGTATCGAGATATATCAGTATTTTTGTGGGGTGGGGGGTGGGGGGGCTAAGTTAACGCTGGCGCACCCGACTCCCTATTACAATTCAAAAAATCCCGGCAGTGCCAATATTTAACTTTCAATTAGCTCTAATTTGCTCTCTAATATCAGAATTTGCTCCGGCTTTGTTAACGAAATATTTCAATTTAAAAGAAAGGGGGAAGGAAGGGGGAATGCAAAATTATAGATATCGAAATTTCAAATATGCCAAATTTTAGCTCTCGATTAGCTCTAATTTGCTGTCTAATATTAGAATTCGCTCTGGGTTAGGTATCGAGATATATCAGTGTTTTGTGGGTACGGGGGAGGGGGGGGGGGCTAAGTTAACGCTGGTACACCCGACTCCCTATTACAAATAAAAAAATTTCGGTAGTGCCAATATTTAGCTCTCAGTTAGCTCTAATTTGCTCCGGCTTCATTAACGAGATATTCAGTTTAAAAGAAAGGGGGGAAGGAAGGAGCGAAAGCAAATTTGCAGATATAGAAATTTCAAATATGCCAAATTTTAGCTCTCAATTAGCTCTAATTTGCTCTCTAATATTAGAATTCGCTCTGGGTTAGGTATTGAGATATATCAGTTTTTTTGTGTGTGTGTGGGTGGGGGGGGGGGCAAGTTAACGCTGGTACACCCGACTCCCTGTTACAAATAAAAAAATTTCGATAGTGCCAATGTTTAGCTCTGAATTAGCTCTAATTTGCTCTCTAATATCAGAATTTGCTCCGGCTTCGTTAACGAGATATTTCAATTTAAAGGAAAGGGGGGAAGGAAGGGGGGAAAGCAAAATTACAGATATCGAAATTTCAAATATGCCAAATTTTAGCTATCAATTAGCTCTAATTTGTTCTCTAATATTAGAATTCTCTCTGTGTTAGGTATCGAGATATATCAGTTTTTTTGTGGAGTGGGGGGGGCTAAGTTAACGCTGGTACGCCCAACTCCTTATTACAAATAAAAAAATTTCGGTAGTGCCGATATTTAGCTCTCAGTTAGCTCTAATTTGTTCCGGCTTCGTTAACCAGATATTCAGTTTAAAAGAAAGGGGGGAAGGAAGGGGGAAAGCAAAATTACAGATATCGAAATTTCAAATATGCCAAATTTTAGCTCTCAATTAGCTCTAATTTGCTCTCTAATATTAGAATTCGCTCTGGATTAGGTATCGAGGTATATCAGTTTTTTGTGGGGGGGGGGTAAGTTAACTCTGGTACACCCGACTCCCTATTACAAAAAAAAAAAAAATCGGTAGTGCCAATATTTAGCTCTCAATTAGCTCTAATTTGCTGTTTAATATCAGAATTTGCTCCGGCTTCGTTAACGAGATATTTCAATCTAAATATCACAGACAAATACTGCTTATCAAGGAAATGTGACTTAATAAGTCATTTTTCGATTTAATTTAAATAAAAAATTCTACATTCGATAGAAAAGTTAAATAAATAATTAGTAATTTTAAAATTAGTAGAAATGTTCGGAATCTGAAAAAAAAAAAAAAAAAAAAAGACTGTGTGACGAAAGGGTGATTTAATTGAGTAGTGCGCTCACAAAGCATAATCAATAAATATTAACAGTGCTAACAGCTCTATAGTTTTCTTCTAATAAAGATTTTAACTAAAATACCGTCGATTACAAGAAAGAAACAGAAACATAAAATATGCATAAAATTTTGTCTCTTGATTGAACCATATACAAGTGATCTGTAAATGAAACATTCTTTTAAACTTTAATTTGATTGTTAGTTTGTAAAATCCACAGATCTGGAAGCATAAAAAATATTTTTAATATGCTTTTAATTAAAATTTTGGAAGAATCAGTAATTCCTAAGAAAAGTTTTCATTTTATTTTGCCAGATATTTAGAAAGAAAATTCCTGTTTGTTGGATAGGTCTTTGTTGGATAGGTTTGTTGGATGTAGTTTAAAATCATGATTACTTGTAATGTTTTTTTTTTTTTTTTTTTTTTTTTTTTTTTTTTTACTTTGCAAGGAAATTGTTTTAGGGCAGCACATTGCCGAATATTTATTTTTCATTTGTAGGAAAATTCGCTGGTTTTGAAATCTGAGGGGATTTTTTTTCCCATCATTTTTAAGTTCCACTGCATCTGGAAGAGACAACATAACAAGCAAATAATGTTTATCTACTTTTTTTTTTTCTTTTTCAATGTATACATATATATATAAATTACAGATATAAAAATGTGTGACTATTTGTAGTTTGACATCAAACTATATACCTGGTGATTCAAAAGTCACAGAAGGAATAAAATTATACTATTTAAAATGTATTGACTGTAGCATATTATGGTTTTTCCAGAAATGCAAAGAAAGACATTTGATTTTTTTAGGTAGCCAAAGATTTATTAGCAAATTAGATTAAATTTTCTTCATAAGGTGACACGTTATTTGTAAAATTACTTTTTTACAATGATGCAGTACATTCAGAGCGTATCTAGGAATATAAAGGCTCAATATGACGGTTATCATTCATGAGAATGACTATCAAATGTTGCTCATTTTAAATTTTCCAAAAAACTTCGAAATATGGTGCCATTTGATAAGGCGATTCTGTTTAAAATTTGCAATGATTCTGCGAATTCGCTGTTTTTTAAAAATGTAACTAATATTTGTTCATATATATATATATATATATTGGGTCGTTGCAAAAGTTCGTGCGAACGCGGATCATTTTATTGCCTCCAAAGACGAGAGCTTCTATCGCCGTGGTATACATTTGTTACCCGGAAAATGGGCAAAGGTTGTAGAAAGTAATGGATAGTATTTTGATTAAAAATTGTCATTTGATTTGATGTATTTTTATGAAATGAAGCAATAAAAAATCTGACGAACTTCTGCAACGACCTAATATAATTCCTGTAAATTTCAGTGAAATTCCTGTAAATTTCAGTGCTTTTCTGTAAATTTTAGTGCTTTTCTGTAAATTTCAGTGAAAACTGCATAGAGCTACAGTCAGTATTTTGTGAGTAATATGTGATTTTTTTTTAATTCTGTGACTTTTGGATCACCTGGTATATGAGATATAAAAAATTTAACGAGTGCTTCTTCATACGATGATGTTGTAAATAGTATAAGTGCGGTAATACGAGATGTTATGTTATTTCAATTAAAGTTTCCTATTGTAAATATACATTTTAAGTTTAATGTTTTGTAAGTTTAATCGGCATGGATTGACTTTAAATTAAGGTTTTTAAATAAAACTATATAAAAAGAGAATCATTGTCTGTTTTAATGCTGGTATTTCATTGGACAAGTTATGAATGGTTTTAAGTACACATATGATTTTGAGACGGAGCATGGAATTAAAAACTTAAAATTTTAATTATCTGTAAAATATAGAAGGATATGTCTTAAGGACTTTCAGAGAATTAATTCTGTTACTTGACGTCAAACCTATTCAGACCATTTGATGCCAGACCAATTCTTATGGAGTCTCACTCGTCTTCTGTTAATTTAGTGTTGGTATTATATTGCACAAGTTTTTAAATGGTTTAATTACATTTTCGTATTCGGAGGACCTCAAACATGTAATTATAAAAGATAAATTAAAGTTTAAAATACGATTCTAAATGAAACAAACTTTATAACAGTTAAGAAAAAGTATTTATCATTCCTACACAATTTTTCTTCTGGACATAGTAAAACTCAATATATCTTGAGTTTCAATAACTCTGAGAGTCAGTAATAAAATTTAATATATCTTGAGTGAGCGAGATAAAACACACACACACACACAGGCAGACTAAGATATATACCAATCGCTAAAGTTTTTTTAAATGAAAATAAAATTTTCAGACAACATTCATTGCAAAAAGTAACATTAGTTTTCGCAGTAGAAGGAGCTGGCAAAAGTGGGTGCCACCACATTCTGCTGTCAAATGGGATAATTTACAGGGAATAGGATAATTTACAGCTACTCTTTTACAGACTTTTTTTTGTAGATTATTTCTTTTTCACAGCAGAATGTGCTGGAACACCCTTTTTGTCAGCACATTATGCTATAAAATCTACTGCTATTTTTTGCAGTGTTCAAACAAGATAAAGATTTAGAATACAGAGTTCGAGTATCCTTCCAATATTTGTTCTTGAGTTATGCTAATAAAAAAAACACTACACATAGAGAGAACGAGAGGGACCAACCGCTAAAAATTCAGTTGGATTTTCTTAATCAGGAAACCTCAAAACGCGTAAATATATCAAAAGCTCAGGTTCGAAAATTTAATTTAAAGACAATATTTTCACTACCTCACTTAAATAAATGAAAATAAAAAGGTTTATTAACACTTTACTAAACAAGATTGGCTGTATTAATATAATTATAAATAAAAGTAAGGTTAATCAAAATGGAGATTGTTATTCTATTCCTCATCGTTCCTTTATTATTTTCTCAAGTGTCGCACAAAGCTCTAATTTTAAAACTTACACTTATGATCAAACATTCTCTTAGATTTTTGAGATTCAAGATTATTCGCAATAAAATCCCCTCGACGTGAATACCAGAAATCAAATAAAATGTTTGAATATCAATTAAAGCAAATTAGATTGAAATAAAGGTATAACTTAAAGGAATTATTAAGTAAGATTAATTAAATTTCAGCCAATGGAAATTATTTAAAATTCTTCAAAGAATATCATTGAATTAATAATTGTCGGTATACATCTCAATTTGTTTCAAACAAAGAAATATAAACTGCCGTACCATAAACGTATTAAAGTATTTTTGTTACTTTTTAATTCATATAATATTTTCATTTTAATTAAATCGAAGATTCTTCAAAATATCTCGATGGATTTATTACGGTAAAAATATTCTTTTCCTTTAAACTTAATTAATGATTTTAATTTAAAAATAGAAATTAATTCAATATATTTGTTATTCAGAAAAATGTTCAACAAAATTTATATTTTTATAAAGATTTTATTATAAGCTTTCTCTCTTAATAATTTTTTTTTATATTTACGAGTTATTTAATGCCTATTAAACTTTAAAAACTAAAATGTATATTTACAATAGGAAACTTTAAATGAGTTCACGTAACATCTCGTATATTAACAGACTCGTTTTGTTGGTCAATGTGTTTAAATAAATCACTAATAAATACAAAGTCTGAAAAAAAAATAATAATAAATAAAATAAAAAATAAAAAATTCCTATGAAATGAAATTAAAATTCTGAAAAATCCTTGGTACGTTTCGACAGTATTTTGTCGTGTCGTCTTCTTTACCCTCTTTATTCCGGGTTCAAATACAACTGCCTGCGGCAGCGCCTTACTACCCATACAGCACAGAATGTTTCAGTTATGTTGCAAAAAGCTTACAATCTTTCAAAAACGTAACACATTTAAGTATTCTCTCCGATATCTTTCTGAAACTTTCGTCCTTTTTGATTTTCTATCTGTTAAGTGAGGCTACGTAACGTTTCAGATGTGTAACGTTTCTGTTACGTGTCTTATTTTTTGTTACGATCACGGACATTTCTACGTTTTTGAAACTAATCGGAAAGCAATCTGAATGTTTTTAAACATTTCTGAAATGTTTATAATGTTTCAATGATATATTATTGTTAGGTTTCTGGGACATTTTGTACTGTATGGGTAAGGTGCACAGGGTACGCACAGAATGAAACGTATTCACACATGAATCTCAGTCGAAGTCCCTACGGCCACTAACAGCGTCTTTACCGCTTACACTATATGTTAGTTAAAATATTATGGCTAAAGGAAAAAGTTACTATGATAAACGGACAGAGTAAACTTTCGGCAAAATCATAAAGCGGTGATTTCAGTAGAATAAAAGATAGACACGGGAAAATAAATAAACAGATTTTCGTCTTAAAAGATGTAAATCTTATGATAAAAAGGATAAAACAACCGTTTGACAAAACCTCAGAACCTGTAAATTGAAAGATAGGCACAGCGATGTTCGAAACAAAATGGATCTTAAAAAAAAAAAAAAAAAAACATTTAGACCAAACTTTTTTTCTGTTGGTGGGGACGAGGATTTTAATAGCTTTAAACCTTCTCCGACAATGCGGATCATTTTGTAAAAAATCGCGCGTTAATCGTTTTAACGATTTCTAAGACATTCTAACAAAGGTAATATATATATATATATATATATATATAACATGGGTTTGTCAGCTTGTCTATTCGTGTTCTAACGCTAGTAGATATTTTTTAAAATGTCTTTAAACCAATGTATGTTATTAAAATTCACTATCACATGTTCTTTATTCAAAACAGTGTAAAAATTATACTGGATTGTGCATTCCAGCACCCTAAATAATGCTAATACATTACGCTCTATTAGAGGTATTTTATACATAATATTTGAATACATTAATACTACATAAATCATAATAAAAGTTATATGATTTTTTTTTTAAATTCTGTATGTTATATATGATTAGCATTAACGGCCCTCTTCACTTACCGTCGCCGAAAGCCCGAGTTAATGTTATTCTATGGGGAAATTTTCTTTACAAATAACTTATTAACTAATACATATTTTTACATTCTGAAAATTTAACGAAAATTTAAATTTAGCGTAGTAAACGTGCAGGTCGTAATCAGTCGTCGTACATTGTTTGTCGTTAACCATTGCAACATGAAAGTAGTTAGAAATAAACTTAGAAAAAGAACACCTAAGACATTTCATAGACTAAAAACTTTGGAAGTTTAGAAAACTATTTTAAAGGCTGTTAACCACGTTGAAGACTACAAGTTCTAGTGGCATTCTGTGAAAGTGACGGAGAGATCCTATAAGCAGCTGTGTTGAACATTCAGTATCATAAGACGGATAGAAAATATGTTACAAATCAATATACAACGAGGCCGCTAGTTAGGCTAAAATAATAATAATAATAATAATAATTAATAAATAAATAAATAAATAAATAAATAATAGTAACGACGACAGCGACTTAATTGGATAGATGAAAAACAGATTGAAGCATTCAATGAACTTGTGAAGTACTTGAATATCTGTAGAGAAGTCTTTATGCTTAGGGATTGTCTGCATGAATGTAAGCAAATCCAGAGACGTATGATAATAACCAACTATGAAATCAGAGCCGCTTGTGATGATAATCACCCACCTTAGATCACTTCACAAAAGCTAGAAACATATTTTGAGAAGGATACTGAATTTCAATCGATATTTAGACAAAACGAGTCATCTATACTATTTTTCCCTAAGCATGAGGGAGCATATGTGGAAGATGCCCTGAATAGTTGGGGCAAAACACTTAAATTTGATTTAGAATATTTTGAAAATACTTCACAGCAAACATAAGAAAGCGTCACAATTGTCATGTTTTTGTCAGGTTCAAGAACTGCAAAACGATTCTATACCTAATGACATTCACAATTTATTAGAGTTTCTAGCAGATCTTCATTCTAAACTGAAGACTATCATGCATTGATTGAATAACATTTGCAACCAGGAGTATGTTTCTTTTCGCAAAGTGTCATGAACTTAATCCCTGGAAAACGCCACCCATTGCAAGTAAACCTATCGATGTCAGTATAAAACTTAACTGCTATCTAGGAACTTATTCATATCTTTAAAAAATTTAGAATTGCTATTTAATACAACGATGTACTCGATGAGTTATCAATATTGGCATTAAAAGAATACAATAAGACAAATCCAGTAAAACATATGGATTCAAATATGCTTTATGTGCACATCTATCTATTTGCATCAGGTAGGTCGGGAACATCCGTGATGGATAATGACGATTTTAGTAAAGACGGGTTAGCAGGTTTCGAGACGATTCATTATACATTAGTCTGTATTATTTGTTCGTTGTTTAAAAATTCTGTCTTCGTCAACGTTAATAGTAGTAGGCGTCCCATTAAGATCCTCAGTTAAATTGTTGTTTTCGACGTTTAAAACTTTAAAAGGACCTATAAAATTTGGTCCAAATTCACCCACTAGTTTATCTTTTTTAGAACTGATAAAACAAGATTTGAGAAATATTTCATCTACAACTTTCACTTCTAAAGTGCGGCGTAGAATATTGGAGTAGTACGCCTGTTGCTTCTGTACTTTTTGTAAATTACGTTGTTCTTCGTGTATTAAGGGTTCAAAGTTTTGAGTGATATACTGGGAGACATTCTGATTTATCATAGTTAGTTTTTTAAATGGAGTTATAATTTTTCACCACAAAAACAAATCAGCTGGGGTTTTACCAGTTGCATCATTGATTGCTGTACGTATAGCATAACCAAAATGATGTATGAACTGATCCCAGTTGTCATGATTTTGACCAATGTACGTCGAAATCATTTGGACTAATGTTCTGTTTACACGTTCGGCCTGATTGGCTTGTGGCCGATATGGAACTGTAAAGATGTGTTTTATTTCAAGTTTGTCGCAAAGTGCTTGAAAAATATTGCTTATAAATTGAGGACCATGGTCCGTGATTATTTGAAGGGGAACCTGTAGTGAGAAATATAATTATAAAAAAAAGGCAGTAGCCACTGCATGTGCCGAGGCTGTGCTCAAAGGCTAAAATTCTATCCATTTACTGAAATAATCTACCATTACTAAAACATATCTGTATCTATTGGGTTTAGATAGGTGGTACACTGACAAAAAAAATATACCGCTTTTATCTAGAACGAATAGGTGGCCCTTTTCTAAATCCCTAAACTAGAAATATAGATTTACGAGTTATGAGTATAAGGCACGGCAATACACTGAGAAAAAATTCTATAACTGATATCTAGAATCTAAATTGTGGCTCTAAAAAAAATAGTTCCATGTCATCCGTATAAATTTCTTATAAAAAATTTTCTAGTCCCCTTCGAAAGCGAATTCTATTGACCTCTATTAGAATTCTTGAGCGTTTGCCTATACTATCGAGGACAGACCTATTTAAAATTATCTCCAAATAAATGTGAATACAAGAGGCGGGTTTCAGCAGCTATAATCTTGGTTTATGACACAATTCTAGAAAATCAAGCGAGAATTTCTCGTAATGCAAAAGATTTAGAATATTGTTTCACCATCTAGAAATGTGTAGATTAGAAATTCTCGACCATTTCGTTTATTACGTTTATTGGCGTGCCTTATGCGCATAGCTCGGAAATCTATATTTCTAGTTTAAGGATTTAGAAAGTAACCATTTATTCATTCTAGATGAAGGCGGTATATATTTTTTTTCTCAGTGTAGGGATCGGTTATGTCGAGTCCTAGAATTTGATGAGGAAATTCTACTTTAATAGAAATTAAGTTACCGGAAGGTTAAATATTTTTATAATTATACATTTGGCACAAGCGATAACTCAAAACATAATCACAGACCGACTTCCTCATTTTCGGAAAGTAACAAGCATCCAAAAGTTTTTTATATGTTTTTCCAATACTTAGGTGCCCAGAAATTGCTGAGTCGTGAAACTAAAACAGAATGGCTTGTACAAGAGGTTGGGGAATTACAACTCGTAATTCGCCATAAGATGATAACAATTTAGAATAGAATTACAAGCCATGAACTAAACAAAATGTTTGGGACCAGGGCATCTATCCTCTGACCAGACTATACCTCTATTCCGAATGTAACAGTCGCTATTTTAAACACTTGACGTAAAATTCTGACCTTTGATTTGACAACTGTCGTTGTTTAAGGACTGCCGCTATGGCGGTCGGATCGGAGAACAGATACCCAGTTCATTGCGATAGCCGATTCAACTACAGAAACTCAATCTGTGTTTTCCAGATGCTTATATAATTTAGCAAATTCTGGATCAGCACTGACGCAGGCATAAGTGCTTCAGCGATAGTCATTATAATGAAAAGTTTGTGGCCCTTTAACTGAGTTAACTTAGTTTGCAGAGAAGAGTTGTTAGGAACGGTTCTTGAAAGAACATCAGCTACCGTATTTTAAGATCCAGGACGGTGCTGTATTTGCATGTTAAAGTTAGATAATTTTAAATCCCACTGTATCATACGAGGTGAAAGATTTGTCCTGGTAGTTGACCGAGTTAAAGCTGCAGGATCAGTTATTACTGTGACTGGAAGTTGAGAAAAGTAAAATCTGAATTTTTGTAGTCCCCAGAGCACCGCTAAACATTCACCTCCAGTGAAGGGATAATTTCTTTCAGCCGTAATAATTGTACTTGAAACATAAGCAATACTATGGTCTTCTTGGCTTAAAACGGTGAATAATCCGTTGTTACTTAGAAATTTATGTCATAATTCGGGTGAATTAACACCAGAGGGGAACTGAGGATTTCTTTTAACTTTTCCAAAGCCATTTGGGCTTCGTTAGATCAATGAAATTTAACTCGTTTACTTCTCAATTTAAAAAGAGGTTCACAAATATGAGAACAAAACTTGCCATACCAGGCACACATGCCTAAAAATTCCTATTTGGAGTTCGCTGGAGGGGACATATTTAAAACTTGTTTCACTTTTTCTTTATCGATTGAGATTTCAACAGGCGTTATACGGACGCCTAGTTATTTATTTTTTTACGATTAAAAGAAGACGAAGTAATGATAATATAGTCTGAATAGACGCGTTTTTTTTTTTTTTTTTTTTTTTTTTTTTTTAACAGGTTTAAGGAGTTTCCATGGATTATTGAAAAGTTGCGACAGCACTTGAATAACCGAAAGGCATACTTTTAAACCCAAATGTTCCTTGTTTAGTAATAAAAGCTGTTTTTACTATGTCGTCAGGTTTCATGGCAATTTGAAAGTAACCTGAAGTAAGGTCTAAGGTAGACGTATATTCAGTTGTGGCAATATGAGCTAATAACTCATCAATGACAGGCAATGAATACTGAGGGTGCCGAGTAATAGAATTGTGCTTTCTGAAATCAATTGCAAAACGCCCCCCCCCTCTGGGTCAGTAATTCGTTTATTATTTTTCTTGCGGCACAAGACAACAGGTGAAGCGAATGGAGAGGTTACTGGCATTATAATATCACCTTTTAACATTTTATCTATGTGCCAATCTATTATTGCTTGTTTAGCCTGATCATACCGAAAAAGTTTACTGAAAACTGGGTTATGAATACCAGTATCAATTTCGTGACGAACTACATGAGTTAGACCAGTCGTATCAGAAAATAAGGCTTGAAATTGTTTAAGAAAATTAACAATTTCAGATTTTAGTATTTCAGTGAGAGCACTTTCCTCGAGATTTATAATTAACTCTGTTGGCTCGACAGGTTTCGACCTTAACTTTGATTCATCAATATACAAAGATTTTGTGGCAAAATTAATTCCACTTTATGGGATGTCATGAAATCTAACACGATAATACAAGGGTGCTGAAGATGATCTATTACATAAAATGGCCATGCAGTTTCTAAATTATGTATTTTAACTTTCAACTGCACTTCACCTCAATTAACGCACGTCTGGATTTGCGCTGTAGTTACATTTAAGTTAGCATGCTTTAAAGGTTTAAATAAAAATATTTAGCACACATTTCGTAAACTAAGAAGCAACGTTCAGCACCAGTATCAAAAAATGCAGGAGTGACTACATCATGTAGAACAATGTTCAAGTTAGGCAAATCCACTGGACTGCTACAAATGGCATTTAAGCAGGTGAATGTGATTGGGGTATCCTGTGTCTGCAGCCCCTCCGTACAGGAGCTACTTAGTAGTTTAACTAGTTATTAATTAATACGAGAGTTTCTATCATTTCTTGAAAAATTTGGTTTTGATTCGACCGGATATTGCAAGATTGTTAAAAGTTACTATGGCATCTTGACTGTTGAGGTAAGCGGCCTTGTTGTTGTCGGTTAAAATTTCGGTTTTGAGGGGGGGTGAAGTTGTCACGCCTTGAAAAGTTATTTTCAGGTTATACATTTTGCCACCTGCGATCGAAGTTATTTTCAGATTTTATAGGATGCTGCTTCTGATACTCAGACAGATTTGAAATAAGAAGTTAATTCTAATTGCTTGATGATATCAAGTTTACGGAGCAAGAAGGTAATGGGCTTGTCAAAGAAAGACATATTTCTAGTATACAGCTCATGGCGTAATTTAGATCAATCGGCGACAGAGAAAAAGTTGTCTTTAATTCGACGCTTTAAGGCGTCGTAGGTGGGATTAAGACCAAGCAAAAGAGAGGCCACAATTTCTAACCACAATTTTGCAACTCCCTTAAGCAAGTACTTCAAAAACTTAAATTTATCTTCATCAGCTGTTTTAGATAACTCAAAATATTCTTCTAGATTATTAAAAAAATCATTAACATTTCTTGACCCAGAAACGAAAACTCGAGCGGAGGATGATGTCAAGTAAATTAGGGAGCCACTATAATGTCTGTGCCCCGGCATCAGCACTAGACCCTACCTTAAACTTGTACATAAATTAGTTATTAACTAAAGGAGACTCTTTAAATGAAACTAAATCAAGGTTTATTTCTACTTGAAATAAGGGCACGGACAGCTTTAAGGGAAACTCAATGACAAATGAATAAATGAATATTAAAGTAAGAGTAAAAATAAATCTCACCACTTGTGATTGACGTAACCTGGCGAAGCTTGCTTTGAGCTTAACTCTCAAGAAACACATCTGGCTCTACGCCCCGTTGATGGAGAAATGCACTCGTACCTCTAAACAACTTATTACACACCAAAATTATTACGCATCGATGCTCATTAAATTCTCTCTTGAATAAGACTCCCTCAGTCTAGCTACACCAAAACCACCAACTCTATTCCAACATCCCGCTATTACAGCGTCTAGAATAAAAAGTGTGGAAAGCGGCGAATAAAATTGTACTAAAAAAATTAAGCCTGTCACCAGATGTCATTGTAATCGAAGCTAGTGTCACGGCATCAAAACCGGAACTCCCTATTGGTTAATTATATGCTTAGATGAAGTGATTAAACTGACGAAACTGGGAAAAGCCAATCAGGTCTTCGATTTGAGCAATAGCTTCGATCACAGCGACATCTGGGTAAGCTTAATTTTTGTAGCATCCTTTTAACATTACGGTTATAGGCGATTGCCACACTGCTTATTCTAGACGCTGTACCGCTATTTAACACTGTCAGGGAGGCGCCGGCGTACAGAGTCTGCTAATGCAATCTTTTGGGCGTTGGTTTTTAGATAACCCCTTCCTGAACTTCCCCCTTTCTTCTACCCTCCTAGAAACATTCCGTGAGTGCAACGGAGCTGGTTTTTTCGATCAGTTTGACTTCTGCCGCCCGTGCGAAAGGATTATTTCCAGCTTGTCGAGTAGACGAACGCAGTACGCCGCTACTCCAAGTATGTATAGAAAAAATATTGTGCCTCCTGAAGATTATCTGCGCGTTTTACAAGAACTGTCGGATGAAGAGGACTCCGAACATTTAGATATTGCATCTGATCTCGATGAATCAGAGATCATTGAAAATTCTGATAATGCAGGTGACTCAGGAATTGATGAAAACGTTTCTAATCATCCTAATTTTCCTTCGTCAAATGATGTTTGCCTAGCAAACGACGATTTTATTAATGTTGAAAATAAGGAATGCGATTTAAAATGAGAGGAATTTTTTGTAATTTGTATAATTTACCAAAAGAAAAAAGTTGGAGGAAAGATTCTGAAAGAAATAAAGGAAACTTATAAGTGGAATAAAGTTCCCCTCAAAAGCAAATTTGCCAGAACGCCTAAAAAAAAATTGATGAATAAAATATTCCCACCTGTTAAAAATTGTGATGATACAAATGATGAGCTTTCTGCTTTCCAGAAAATCATAAATATAAATATGATTGATGCTATCATACAATATACAAATATTTATCTCAAATGTAATAGAGCTGTGAATGACCCCCAAAATATTTCAAAGAGAAGCATGTATGATACTAATAGAGAAGAAGTATTAGCCTTTTTAGATGTTTTATTCTTGTTAGGGAGCAAAAAAATGTCAAAACTCAATTTGGAGGAAGCATGAGCAAAAGACGGTACTGGAATTGAAATTTTGCAAGGGATTATGGGTCTCAAGCGATTCAGAAACCTGTGTTCTGCTATTAGATTTTTACGATAAACACACAAGGTACGTGCGAAGAAAAACTGATAAACTTGCTGCACAAAGAGAATTTTTTGAATAATTTAATCTGAACTGCCAAAATTTTTATTCGCCTGATGAATAACTCACAATCGACGAGAAATTGGAACCCTTTCATGGTAGATGTTGTTTTATTCAATACATCCCCAACAAGTCTCTAAAGTACGGTCTGAAAATGTTTGCAATTGTTGACTCGCGAACTTTTTATACATTGAAGCTTGAAATTTATTGTGGCACTCAATCGCAGGATCTTACGAGGCCTCTAATTCAAGCATTGACATTGTGAAACACGACTATTACACGACCATAAAACGTTCTGAGTGTTTTAAGTTTACTTGCAAAAATCATTTGGGCAAGACAGTACAACTTTGCAAAGCCTGCTGCAGTGAACAGGAACAATCTGAAGAAGATTAAAGTAATTAAAGTTTTCTAACTTCTTTATTTGTGAAATTTATTATTTGCCGAACTATTTCTTCACAAAATAAGTATAATTTGTAAATTCAATTTATGTTCTAATAATTTTCATAGCATACTATGTAACTTGCAATTACATTTCCAGTACATTCTTCTTTTGAGATAATTAAAAATTCATATTTTATATCTCTCCTGCTTTTCTTCTGATATTCTTTTTATTATATCATTTTTACTATGACAAAATACTTTATTAATGTAATGTATAAGGTTAAATAGTTTCAAACACCATGAAGTGGCTCGAAAAACGAACTGGCGTACTTTATACGCCGCTCCTCTAAAATTGTACCATACACCCGCCCCTCCAACTGAGGGTTAACTACCATGAAAACAGGAAACCTTCATCCTTTCAATTCACAACCTCCAATAACTAATCGTATTCACCCATCCTATTCAACCTCGTAAATTTACTTTTCTTTTCGTTACTCCATCCGACCTAAATACCGACTTGCGACCAATGTATTGCGTCATCAGTTGTGCTGGGCCCATTTTCACGTTTTCCACCTCCAATCGACGCGTTACTTCCACAGCTGGCTACATCCTTTTAACCTAACCGCCGCTACAATCGTACTTTCCATACCGCTTACCTGCGGCGACATCCTTTTGTCTCAACCTCCGACTTTTCATCTACCTCACAAAATATACAACCAATATACTTTTTTGCATCGTCACGACGCTAGGAATTCAAATATAAAATAAAAATTAGGTATTACCATTGAAAAAGTCGATGTTGGTGACTGTTTTAATATGTAGACGACCCCCAATTGAAAATTTTACTTCATTTCTAAAAGAACTCACAATGCGCAGTCGAATGATACCTATTACATTTTTGTGCATTGATTACCAACGAAGTTACATAGAGTGTTGCTTTATCTTTTCCCCGAATGTAACGTTTATTCTAAAAAAAGAAAAAAAAAAAAGTACACATTTAAAGTTCTGTGATACTTGGACCAGGAATAATAGATACGTTTTCGTGTTTGAGTTAACTGTTACAATTTTAACTGCTTGAATAACTGAAAGTATATAACGTGTATTTTACATAATCTGGTTTTCTTGTAAAACATATAAATGTACACAAGTGTAGGTAGTAATACACAAAATTTAAAAATAAGTAAATGTGTTGTATAATAATTCTATTGACAGATATTCATGGTTATAAAGTTTTGATAAACGCATTCTTCTATACATTATACTCTTAAATATAATAATAATAAATATATACTATATATTTATATATTTCATCTTTTCGTTTTAATGTATGCGAAAACATAATTTATAAATATAAATTGCAGACTTTGGTGAAATGTATACGCATACTTATTTCCTTCAAAATAAATGGTTTGTATATAACATGTTTAAAAAGCTGAAAAATAAGGAGTGAAATTTAATAGCTTCTTAACTATGTAATAAATAACTCCATTAAATTATATTGTTTTAAGAAAAGCTGATCTTGATTAATTGATTAGAAAAGATGACATTCTTTATTGCCAATTACTTTTAGCTGATTTATGGCAACTCGTTTTAACAAAGACTTTTAAAGATAGCGTAATGTTTAGAAATTTCCTTCTATAAAATGCTCAAAGCATAAAAGTTTCTTTTTCTACACTTTCTTTTTTTTAAATATTTTGTTATATTTTTAAATAATTAAAGTTTTCGATTGAATTGCCTAGCAATGTAGGAATTTTTTTTTTATTTGCTATATGTAGATGACTATGTGAGTTTCTATTTTTACGATATATAAACATTTTCCCCGTAAAATCCATAAAAATTAAATACTTTTTAATATACATAACAGGTTATAACAATATTGAATTTTTCCATATTTGTTCTCGATTATTTACTGTACATTTTTTTTCTCTTACACACACACGCCACACAGACACACACATGTATAAATGTGAGTGGGTGTCATATTATTCGGAAAAAAATTCATTTTCTAAATAGCCAATTTATTCAAAATTAGTCAATTTTTTGTTTTTTTATTTACTTATTAATATTAATATTATTATTATTTGAAAAAGGAAAACATATTTAGAATGTTGCAATATTATAAGTAAATAGACCTGAGGCAATTTTTATATTTTCCTTGTGTAAAATTTTTTGATGGAAGCTAGAGTGTAAAATTTTAAATGAATTATAATAATTTAATGATTTTTTTTAATGAATTATGATTTTACTAGAAGATTTAATTCTTATTATAATAATAAAAATAAATTATATCTTAATATTTTAAATTAAATGTATCTATTAACAATTAAAGATGATAACAAACACAGTTGAAGGAGCAACTATAAATTTGTTCGTTACCTTAAAACATTAATAATGTAAATAATATACAAAATTTGGATATTAAACATTTATTTAAGAATTTAAAACTGTATGAACTTAACAATGTCATGAATTTGTTTTTCATTTCATATTAAAAGAATTACAATTTTCAAATAATATTGATTCATATTATTTTTAACCTTTAATTAATTATGTAAATAATCATAGTTATCTTCATCAAAATAAGTAAATTTATATCGAAAAGAAGTCGACATTCCACAAGGTCTAGAAGTTTAGAATACAGTACACATCCGCACAACATGGGGAGAGAGTTACCAAAAAAATACTACAATTTTATTTTTAACACTAATAAAGCTATTGTTCAATCTATTGTTTTATTACATCTGATTTATTATTTTATTTTTTGTATAAAGCGGTTACTTTGATATAAAATTAGAGGTGTTAAAAAATAAAATTGCAGTATTCATCTAGAAACCTTGCCCCCACATTGTAAGGGAGTCGAACTGTATACAAATTTATCAAAATATTGACAATATAATAGAAGTATCTACAGATAATAAAAAATATTATGAAATTCAACTATACTCGTAATTTAACACTGATTACAAATTGTCTAAATAATAATACTATACTATTTCTCGATTTAAAAAGTGAAACGTGCGATTTTGAAACCCTTGAAATAGTAAGTTACAATAGGAATCAGAGAACGAGAGTGGTGCCATCTGGACAACAAACCCAGTAACCCTGATATTGGTATTCAGTTGAGATGGCTTCATGGACCGGTGAACAACGCGCTTTTGCTGTGAAGGTGTTTTACAGAAACAACGACAGCTACGTGGCTGCGCAGCGTGTATTTCGGGCTCATTACAATCTCCCACGTCATGCCCCAGTTCACAGACGTCGCACACAGTTTGAACGCCACAGAATTGAATTTTATTCATTTTGTGGAAAACTTTGTGAAGTTGTAAGTTAAATAAATGTATGTTAAAAATATTAAGGTAAAAGTGTAAATGAATTCACAATTTTATATAATATAATATTATTGAATCACGCAAAAATAAGGATATAATTTATCATTCAAAAGGTAAACAGAAAATTTAATACTTCAGTTCAAACGAAACTATGTAAATTAAAATACATTAAAATAAAACAGCTAATTATGTATATATATATATATATATATATATATCAATTTAAGAAACTTACATTATTCTAATTTCGTTCAACTCGTAATATTTTTAAAAAGGGACACTTTTAAAATCAGAAATGCTTATTTCTTATTATCTGAGTTTTTCTGAACTTTATATATTAACATAATTTCCCAGAATATCTTTGACATGGACATGAATACAAATTAACAGTTAGAGGAACAATTAATTAATATATATTCCCTATTTATCTAAACTTTCTAGAACGAAATATAATTACTTCTCACATTTTGCTTCCAGATTGTAACCTACTTTTGATTTTTCTAACTTTTTTTTCACTAAAATAATATAAAATAATAATAATAATAATAAATAAATAAATAAATAATCGGTCTTCATACATAAATTGCTACATGATATATTTAAATGCATTTCAATTTACAATTGTATTTTTTATAAGCAAAACATTAAAAATTAGGGGGTTTTTTTATAAGGTGAGTTTTAGTAATATTATATTTTATGTTACTTTTGGTAATAATATGGACGTTTTGATAATGAATTACTAAAATTGTTATAATCATATTTTGTACTTTTACAAGATAATGTATTTAAAGAATATACAAATTCAAGATTAAAATTTTATTTTTACTTGGTGATGATTTTTGTAAAACGGTAATAATATCTATGTGACAAACCTGGTTAATTATGTTGCTAGATTAAACGTTGCTAGATTTTAAGCCCAGATTCAGTCAGATTAGAAAAGTAGAAGTATTTGAATACAATTTTGCAAACACTTCGGTATTGTTATGATTTTCGTGAAGTATGGTTTAAGAAAATGTCACTATCTAATGAAAATGTATTTTAAATGATTTATCAAATACAGGCTTCGTAAATTTCAATTTCATATAGATTTCAACATTATTCTAAAAAAATACATTTCTAATCTAATGAGTTTATAATGGTCTCTTTAAAAACAATTAAATAAATAAAAAAAATCAATTCTGTACATTTGATAATTTAAATGACTGTATTTTGAGAAATTAACGATGTTTACTTCAGAAATTTATAGGATACAAGTTGCCACAAAGCAACTAATGGAAATTAATTAATTTGAAGAACCACATTTTAAGTCAATGTATACTAGCTGGATAAACCAGCTGGATGGCCAGAGACCCACGAAAATTTTTACAAAAAACATGCTCTCGGGCGCCTGCGGCGTCAATCGTAATTTGTTCTCTGCAAACGTCGCATAATTTTAAAATATTAAAAATTCAAATATTTTTTAATAAAATCTAAACGTAGCTCTAATTCAACGTAAAATACACTCAAATCAATGAAAATCAAATAAACAAATCAAATCTCGTAATTCCTCATAACGTTGCTCTAGTTCAACGTAAAATACGCTCAAGCCAATGAAAATCGAATAAACTAACCAAATCTCTCCTAAGATTCTCCATTCTGCGTCATTATAGAAATGGGAAGTTTTATTTTCATATTTTTATTAATTAAAATAAAACTAATCAAAAATTCGAAAATGTGACTTTGATGTACACAGTGAACCTACAGAGGGCACCTTTGTGCTAAATCATGTGAGTTGAATCCGTTTTCGAGAACAGTGAAATATACATATATATATATAAATATATATATATATATATATATATAGATAGATATATTATATATACAACAATTGCTCACTTAATAGTATAAGATATAAAGAGAGAGAGAAAAAAAATTAAATTTTAATTTTTTATAAATGTCTTCCTTTAAACTACTCAGAAAATAAAGAACATGAAAAATAATTTCCATTTTTCAGGTCTCATTCATCATTTCTAAACAGAAACTGTCTAGCAGTTTTTCATTTCAGAAATCACAATGAAGGATGTTCGGTCAATTTTGATGTATAATGTCTCTTGAAATATTAGATTTCACATTCCACATTTCTTCAAAATCAGATAGATGAAAGTTTAGAAAATTAAAATTTAATTTTACGTTATTGAAAGGTGAACAATTTACATAGTTTAATGGCATTAAAACAAACTGAACATTCACAGAATAGTGTTTGACTTTAAGTTATATATACATACATATATATATATATATATATATATATATAACTTCTTTTCTGGATTTATAAATTAAAAAAATATATAATAACTGGTTTATTGGGATTTATGATAAAAGACAAAATTTTAACTTTAAAGTTTGTAATTTAACAAATTGGTTCACCTGTATTAGTCATAAAGTTAAAAAAAAATATTCTGTTCACACAAATAAACAGAATTAAAATGATTTGCAATGACAATTTTAACCTGAATCTGGCTATGAAAACTCTCAAAAACATACTAACAGCTAACAGCTATTCTGTTATTTTAATCAATAAACATTTCAGTATTCTTGATGACATTCCCACTTAAGGTTTGTTGTTCCATATTGGGCGACATTTAAGTGCAGGTAAGTTGTCCTACTAGCTGAAACGGGTTCTGTGTTTATAATGAGGGTGGTTTTCAATTTTGCAAATTCTGACTATTCCAGTTTGTTCATGTATGTATTTATATATTCTTGTATTATTTATATTCTTGTATTTTATATTGATGTATTATATTTTCTGCTTTATTTCTGAATTTAATTCTTTTTACGCTTTGTATTAATTAAAATTCGTTTGCTGTATGGTCTTGCTTCCATCTGTGAGACGTTGGGGACTAGAAACGTGTTTTTTTTTGGTTAAATTACCAGCGTTTCGTCAGAAACCTCTCATATTCCTTTCCCTACATGGGGGAGCTCCCCTTATGAAGGCCCTCATGTGTTTTGGGATTAAATTTTCATCTGGCTTTTATTATTTTGCTTATATATATATATATATATATATATATATATATATATTGCGTTGGACATTGATTATTAACGTTTTCCCAATAGGTGTACTTGTTGTATCGTACAACTTTCAGTGTTCTTTAGCTACATTATTACACAACGTACAGACAAAAGGTCTGAAAGGCATTAATCATTCTCAAACATAGTTGTAAAGCTTCAAAATTTCTTAATGCAAAAGAAAATGCTTCTTTTAGATTCGAATTGCAACCTTTAATCTGTCTGAATATTTTAGTGCAACCCTGTAAATTGGTAGGTTAACTATATCTTATTCTATACAAAACATTATTTTAGCATATTAACAATAACTTTGTTATTTTACATGTATTTCACAGTAGCAATTTTTTTAAATGTAATTTATTTAAATGTCTGCCCTAAAACATAGCGCATTCGCATTTTTTGAGTGTTCCTGTACACAAAACAGTTAGGCAGCATCTATAGTTACCATTTTAAATAGGAGACATTTCATAATAAACTTGAATAACACATAAATTTTTTTAAAAATTTTTGAAAATATAAATAGATGCTGGAGGCGGACAGACAGATACACAAATTCAAATCATAATCACACTTAAAAATGGTTATAAAGTGTTAAAAACGTTTAATTTAAAAATGTAATTTCTGCAAATTTCCAATGATATCCCTTAATATAACTGAATATTTTTTTGTGGCAATGTAAATCTTAATGCTAACCATACTTTACTCTATAGAAAGACTTCTTTTTGTGCATTTGAATAACATATTTTAACTTAACCCTCGCTTTCTCAAGATCAAAGCATTTCTGCAGAAAAATTGTTTTCATGTGATAATTGGCACGTTTGGCGAAAATCACCAGTACCGCACTTTTTTGTAGCGTTTAGAAGTTACTATATTCTACTGGTTACGTTTGCTATCTCTGGCGAATTAGCGCACTTTTTTAATTAGGCGGGCTTAACTAAATTTCATCTGCAAAATGTGGTGAAAATGACCCCATCTTGGGAAAGCGAAGGTTAATTAATATTCGTGCAAAGTAAAGGTATTAAAATTTGTTTTATAGAACAATCTCTCATAGAACACAATGCTTTGGAATACTTTCAGGTTTCCGTGTACACAAACCGGCGGTGTTATTTACTCCATTTTCTTATAGAAATGCCTTTCATAGAACATAATGCTTTGGAATACTTTTAGGTGTCTCTTTACACAAACCAGTCGAGGTATTCACTCCATTTTCAATAGGGAATATCCGATAATGAACTTGAATATAACATTTGCGGGAGTTAGAGCGTGGACAGACAGACAAACCGACGTCATTAACTCTTTTCAACCTTATTGGAAAGTGTTAAAATGGAACATAATACAAGATTGTGTTTTAAAAATTAGCTGAAAAACATTTTTATAATACATTTTACCCAATCATTTTTATAAATCATTCCGTTATTTACAATATACAAACATTTTTATTTTATTTTTTCCCCAAAACATAAATTCTTTTTCAGAAATGCTCCCTTCGTTTGATAATGTGAAATATTTTCTAAATTAAAAATATTTAAATTTTTAATCCCTTACATTAAAAATATTAAATAAATACAAATTTAATAATCAAAAACAAATGCAAATGTCAAATATTCCTAAAACAAACAAAATTAAAATAACTGTCTAATACTTTATTTGTTTTCTAAAATTAATATTTCACAAAGTTCTGTTCATTTCATGGGAATTTTTATATATTTTCGTAAGTATGTATTTTAATTAAAATAAACGATTGCGCGTTTTAGAAAAATATATCATTATTAGAAATGCTGTTACTAAGTTTTATATTTAATTATTTTATTTGCACATTTAAGCATTAACTTTTATTTAAAAATTTTTATCACATATTTTTCCCTTTTTAAAAATTTCAGAAATAAAATGGATTTTTTATTAGTTGATATATTTTGTATCAACTGTCTTATTGAACTGAAAAACACGGCGTTAGCTAGATACTGGTTAATATCTGTACCAATTTTCATATCGATTTGTTCAACTGTATACTTTGTATAGCGAAAAAACCTGACATAAAATGACATCCATTATCCATTTGCGTTGCAAGGCAATTCCGATCATTTAAATTATACTGCCACCGGAATTCGTAAACTAAATTAAACTAAAAGAAATTTTAAATTTTAGGGGTTAAAAAACCGACCTTTTCTGCTATGTTATAAACGTAAATTTTTGCTAATAAATTTCCGGGATGAATTTTTGCAGCTGGATCTTAAATTTTGCGTCCTCGCAGCGAGGTCAGCGCGCGTTAAGGGGTTTTAAACCAAAATAAAACAGGAGTCCAGATATACAGGGTGAAAGTTATTGAACTATATGAAATGAAACATAAATTACATACGAACTACAGCGTGCAGAAACTTTATTCTACATGTAAACGTCACTACAGATATTCGGATTTAGGTTATGACACGTTCGATATGCCTACCATCATTGGTGATGATGTGGCGTAGACGAATAGTGAAATTCTGCTATGATGACCGCTGTGTCAGAATATCGATGCTGTCGATGTCTTCCTGAATGGCTGTTTTTAGCTTAGCAATGGTTTTGGGGTTATTTCTGTACACCTTGTATTTAATATAGCCCCACAAAAAAGGAGTCGCAGGGTTTCAGATCAGGAGAATATGGCGGCTAATCGAGGCCCATGCCAGTGACCTCTGGGTACCCCAGAACCCGAATGAAAACCCCAAAGTGCTCCTCTAGGAAATGAAATATTCTCCTGCTTCGATGGGGGACGAGCTCCGTCTCGCATGAACCACATCTTGTCGAAATCAGGAGCACTTTGGCCAATGGGGTGAAATAATTTCAAATACCTTTATGTACCTTTCAATATTCACCATGTCGTCAACGAATATCGTTTATTCCTTGACTGGACATTGCACACCACACAGTCACCCGTAGAAGGTAGAGAGACTTCTCTATCTCTGTTATTGCTCGCGCAGTAGGCCTTCACAAGCGCTATACGCTGAGACATGCTGTTCAGGCACCATTTTCACTTGCAAATGGCCGACTAAAACAAGGTACGTGCACAAGTGCATACTACTTCCCATCATGACCAGCGGCCAACCGTGCAGTTTGTACGTCCTAACGCGAACCGTTCGGAAGTTATGGCAATATTATTTCATATAGTTCAATAATTGTCACCCTGTATATATGCATTGTGAATGGTCGTATCTGACACTATTAGGTAGGTCTCTCCTTTAATATTATATAGGATAGTATTAAAAAAAAAAAAAAAAAAAAAAAAAAAAAAAAAAAAACTTTGTACTGAACAAAACATAATAGAAGTGACATTTATAATTCTTAGGATTAAAAAAATATTTGTTGTAGAATATGACATGTTTAGTGTCAAGATTTACGGGGTCACACAAAAATATCCAGATACATTAAAGCCTATAATTGAAAATAGCGGAAATGGAATCTCCATTTGTGTTAATCGTTTCTAATACTTTCTAATAGTGTTTTAAAGTGGTTAAAATTTCAGTCAGGCTATCTGTTTTTTCTTCTGTCCGTCTGTCTGTCCATTTTTTGATAATATATGCAAAGCACATTAAAGGTTAAATCTGTACTGACAAGTATAAAGGATTTAAATCCAAAAATATTGATTTTGAGTTAAGCACATAGTCAGACTCAGAAAAAAATTCTCTATCGATTCGTATAAAGGATTTAAATCCATGTCATTTCGTCTTTGAGAAAATCCATTGGTAAAAAAGTGATTCAAGTTAGAAATTTAGCTTTAATCTTTAGTATAAAATATTTAATTCAATTTTTTTCCTTTATTAAATGAAGATTGACAATCACTGAATAGTATAAAGGGTATACATCAACCTAATCTCTTTTTCCTAATCGATTCTTCTGATTTGTTTTTAGTTAGTTTAACTTTATTTTTCGTCTTCTTAAAAATCAAGAATATGGACTTAAATCCTTTATACTTATCAGTACAGAAATAGTGCAACTAGTATGTACTCTTGGAAAGCGTTAATAATCTAAGTAAACCGTTTGATTTTCATTCTTTTTAATTTTCAAATCGGGATGTTCTTTGCTTGATACCTTAAGAAATTTTATTTAAAAATAATATTACTCGAAACAAACATTAAACAACAGGCAACAAGAAATATTTGAATCATTTTTTCTCTTACACACAAACGTTAATGAAAGGGCTTTTGTTTTACTGTGAGTTCCAATGTTAAAACATTTTAATGAGACTCATTAAATTTGAATGGATTTTAAATGTAACTCGTTTCTTTTTAAAACTTGTACAATGTATTTTATTCAGTTGCACAAATTGAATGCGTTAGTTAAAAATCTTTTTTAATTTAACATAAATGCTTATTCAGTAAACAAAATGGGAACACGAAAGCATTCATTTTAATGAGATAAAAAAAAAAAGAAAAAAGTATGATAGTATTGAACAAGAATTTCAAAGGTAGTTTAACATTTAAAGTAATCGAAATATCTTATTACATTTTCATATGAATTATGCATTATTTGTCAGTGGAAAAAGAAAAAGATGTATAGTAATAATAATAAACCTTTTATAGCAATTGTTTAATTGGTAGGAAAAAAGTAATATACAAAAATAAATTTTTTTAAACTGTATGATTTTCTTAAACTATAATACTAAATTCTTCCCAGCAAAGCAAATTTTGAAAAATCTGTAATTTGAATTTCCTGAATTTAAATAAATGAAAATAAATGAAAAGTACACATCAAAAGTAATGAGTGAATTAATTCAAAAATCAGGTTATTGTGACTTTAATTTTATATAACAATGTATTTGTTAATAAGAAGATGAAAATAATAATTACTTTGTATTCAATATTAAAATATAAAATTAATAGGAAGTATATATAAAAAAAAATTAATAATATTTTAAAATTGAAAAAAAAAGACAATGTCAGAATAAATCTTTGTGCAGTTGTACAGAACGATTTCAATGATGCCTTTTTAAAAAATTCTGTAAAAAGAATCCTGATACGTCCTGATCTTAAATGCATACCTCTAAATGTTTTTCTACAAAAGGTCGAATTATAAATATAGAACTATGCGCAAATTACGTAAGAGATATTTTTGTCACGTAAACTACATAAATAACGATTTGCACATTCGAATATTTCATAACTGAGAAATGTGCGTATAAGTAATGTTAAAATACACTTCATTGTCATAATTTTCTCAATTCTTTTACACAATCTGTTTACCATATGCCCACTCTGCTGTAAATATAACAACTATGATCCCTAAGAATTTAAAATGTAAATAAATAAATAAATATTAAATTTATTTTTTCAAGTAAAAGTAATGAATTTAATTTTTAAAATTCGAAATGTTGACAACTATGACCACCACATTACGGATAATAAAAGAAGCCTATAAATGATTATTTGAAATTTTATGAGAATGTAAAATTGTGCTGGAATTAAGTTTTATGTATACGTCCTTTAAATTTGGTGACAAAAAACCATATGTAGTGTTATTTCAAAAACACGAGTACTTTAATTAATAAAAATAATAATTCAATTAACGAAAATTACTTTAATATAATGTATGATAAGGTTTACTGAATGGTATGTAGTATGAAATTTAGACCGATATATGCAATCTAATAATGACTTTTTAAAAACTTTCAAGAAGAATATATTATCACATTTGGACAAGTGATTACATTATGGTATGTTTTTCAGGTTTTTATTTCCTAGTTTATAATGATTAAATAATAATTATATTGGTTCAGTATTTTCTCTAATGTACAGACGTTCAACACTTTCTCTAAATTTCTTAAGCAAAAGAATATTTCTGATCGAATTAGTTCAATTTTTTCTTCAGCAGGTGGCGTTTTAATTTTAAATTACTTTTTACTCTCACGCAGTACATTTTACAACGGAACTAGAACAATGAATGTTTAATGTGATGGCCGTCATTCATGACAATGGCCGTCAAATGTTGTGCTTTGGGAATTCTCATGACAAAGCTTAATTAACAATGTCTTATCTCTAACCGATATCATGATTATCGTTTAGGAATGATTAACAGCAGTAATAAACAATAAATGTTTAATTTAAATATTCGCTAAAATCATATGCAGCGCACTAAATTCAAATTAATCAATATTCTCAATATGTCGTCATTTGAGAAGGAGGATCTGTTTAAAATGTGAGAGGATATTGCGAATATAGCGCCAACTATTGTGACTAATATACATATAACTAATATACATATGTATATAAATCAACGATTTTTCTGATAATTTCAGTGATAATCGCATTGTGCTACGGTCAATTCTTTTTGAATAACATATATATATATATATATATATATTTTTTTTTTTTTTTCCTCTGTGACTTTTAGATAACCTATATTACTATCTATAACTGACATCAAATTTATGTGTATATTATCATGGTTAAACTGTTTGTCACATAATGAATTTATAGATCATAAATATAGTTAAAGTAATGGTTCTTTTTAAAGAACGTGATGTCCTTAGAATTCCTGCCTGGTTTACATGGAATGTTTCACCCCAAATATACCGGTATATTATAAGGGATACCTACTCGATGTGTATTTTAAGCGGTGTTTTACTCATATTGGACAAGAAAAAAGTAAAATTGAATTACAAGGTGAGGATGCAAGTAGATTCCCTCATGCATAAATATATCGCATTGTTAAAAGAGTATATAATCTATATTCGTATAGAATTCATAATGAATAAGCATTAACAGCTCATTAATGAGTTATGTAAACACGATTGTGAGGCACCTGATTTAAAGTTCGAATGGTAAGTAAATCTATTTACAAATTTTTACATGAAAAATCTGTCTATTGTGTATAATTTTGAAACCAGTACAAAAAATAATATATATATGTATATATATATATATATATATATATATGTATATTTAATTTCAGTTATTGATAAATAAATGAAAATGCTACATTTCGTATTAAATAATATTTATTTTTCAGTAGAAGCGATTCAAATAATAGATAAAATAGTTGTACAAAGTTTATATAAATAGAAGTATCAGTATTAGCGAGGGAATTGCAAATTATTGTATTATCTTTTAATCTTTTGTCTGTGTAGGATATTGCTTATAGAAAGTAAAAGAATGTCGGGAATTATAGAGATTTAAAGTGTCTACTAGATGTACAATCTTTCTTCATATATCATTCCTAAGGTAAAGCATTAAGCTTTTTAATCTGTATAATTCGTATTATTTATCTTTAAAATCTTTGAAGAAAGAAATATTTTTTATTTTCTGTTTGAAACAAATGTTAATAACATTTTTAATAAAGATTAATTTTAAAATTGTGATGCTCGATTTCATTTTTTTTTTTTTTTTTTAATGGAAAATATTATTACTGCGATCGAAACGTGGCTTCCGAAAAGTCATTTCTTTCCAAGAAAATTATCGAATGAAAAAAAAAAAAATATGTACCGTGAAATATTTTCTCTATTTTTTTTATTTTTTAGTGCTAGAGGCCTATTTCAGTCGGTTTTTTTAATGGGGATTTATTGAATGAAGTCCCCCTAAGGCCCAACTTTGACATGAGTCCCCCCCCAGGCCCAACTTTGACATGAGTCCCCCCCCAAGGTGCACCTATTTCAGTCGGTACAGCGTTGTCGAATTTTTATAATACACTCTTAATAGTGCTAAGGGTCTATTTCAGTCGGTTTATTGAATGGGGATTTATTGAATGAGGTCCCCCCAAGGCACAACTTTGACATGAGTCCCCCCCAAGGTACCCCTATTTCAGTCGGTACAGCGTTGTCGAATTTTTATAATACACTCTTAATAGTGCTAAGGGCCTATTTCAGTCGGTTTATTGAATGGGGATTTATTGAATGAGGTCCCCCCAAGGCACAACTTTGACATTAGTCCCCCCCAGGCCCAACTTTGACATGAGTCCCCCCCCAAGGTACCCCTATTTCAGTCGGTACAGCGTTGTCGAATTTTTATAATACACTCTTAATAGTGCTAAGGGCCTATTTCAGTCGGTTTATTGAATGGGGATTTATTGAATGAGGTCCCCCCAAGGCACAACTTTGACATGAGTCCCCCCCAGGCCCAACTTTGACATGAGTCCCCCCCAAGGTACAACTTTGACATGAGTCCCCCCAAGGCCCAACTTTGACATGAGTCCCCCCCCCAGGCCCAACTTTGACATGAGTCCCCCCAAACTTTGACATGAGTCCCCCCCAAGGTACACCTCCCCCGCATTGGTAAAAAGAGAAAAAACGTTGTTTTGCGGCTATAAGACAGTTTGGACTTTAATGAAAACTTTATCATGGAATTTAGATCGTCACGAATTAACTAAAGAAGAATTTGTCGATATTAACAAGTTTAGCAGTAGGCCTCCGGCACTAAATTAAAATCTGTCAATGTCAGATTTTCATGTTTTAAATAATGAAATAATGTCGTGTCTGTATATATTTTTTTATGTTTTTTATTTTTATTTTTTTTTTAATTTTACTAATTTATTTATTTATTTATTTATTTATTTATTTTTGTTTTAAATAATTAGTCTCACTTTGTTCCATAAAAGTAATAATAAATGCATTTTAAAGTGTCTGCTCAAAAGTAATGCTTTTTTCAAAATGAAATAATTGGTAACTTTGTGTTGCCATAGTTTTAATAACCGAAAAATTTTAACAAAAAACAAAATATTATTTTAATTGGAATGTCATTTTGTAAGAAAGATTTTAGAAAGAAATTATGATTCTTTTACGTGAAAAATGGTTATTTTTAAAAGGAAAAGGGTTTGTTATTTTTTAATAAACAGTATAAACATTATTTAGTTTAAAATTCTAGCATTGTACTGTTGATCATTAAACATTTCTAATATCAGTAACAACCAAAATTTGATTTTTAACAGTGTTTACTAACCAAACAAAATTGACGTCTTATGAAAATAAATCATTTGCAGCAGTCTCTTTATATTTACTTATTTATTTACTTTTCATTTTCTCTTTTCATACTCAGACACATTTTAATTTAAGGATTTTGTTCCAATTTGATAAAACTGATACACATTTCATCGAAGATATAATGGTCTAATTGCTTTAAGAATATCTACTGTTACGTTTAATTTTTTTAAATTAAAAATGTATGTTTATATACCGTATAATGAACAGCAAAACTGTAATTGTAAAGCTAAAAAGCAAACATTTAAAAAGAAATCTATAAATCAATTTATTAAACAACTATTTTATAGGATCTTTCTGTCAAGTGAAGACACAGAAAATGATGTAATGTGACACTCAGAATTTTCTCGTATTCTGCATTTCACTAATATAATAACAGATTGCAGATTATAAGGTATGATAAAAAGTACTGTAAATGAATCTACTTAAAAATGCTTTTGAATAGGTTTATGAGCAGTTCCATATTTGGCATATAGTTCTATGTGAAGGTAGCTACCGGGCTCCTTAACCTGCATTTAAATATAGTACCAACATTTAAAAGAGGATGTCAATTTTAAAATTAAATTAAAAAGTTCATTTAAAAGTATTCTTTCTTAGACAACTTTCATCCACAACGCAACTTGAATATTACCAATCTTGATCAAATTTTTCATGTGGCAACCTCACATAATCTTCGAATGCCAAATTTGAATTTTTTGATATTGCTTGTTTTTAAGTTGTGCAACATACATACAGATAAAGCATCAAAAATTTAACTTTCTTAATGAAGAAAATTCAAAACAAGCAAATCTTAAACTTAGTTTCAAATAACACTTTATTAACTTAATTCGTATGGAAATTTTATCTTCCTTTCTGAGCAGTTTTCATCGCCATAGTAAAATGTAGAAAAGCCTTTCCGAAATTACATTTAGCAGAAAATAACTTTTTGATTAATTTTGGAAGCCCTGTATATTGTAGATGAACTGTATATGCACCAAATTGTATACTTAAATTTAGTATATGAAAAACACATAAATCAGTTTGAAAGGCACTTCCAACTATTTCCAAGTAAACTCCAATCTGTCGAAACTCATTTGATAGCCCTGTAAAGGAATGATGAACGATTTCCATTTCACTTTGTTTAGTGCAACATTTTGATGTTACACTGTTCGTTACAGAAACTTCGCCCATTGGCGTAAAGTATTTGATTTTTCTTTAATGTTCCCGTGCACTATAGTGACCAGATCCAAATGTCCCCATTTTGTGGAGAAAGCCTTTATTTTGAATGCATTTTTCGGAAATTTGAAAAATTGTAGAAAATAAATTAGTTATCATTCATATTTTATTTTTTGTCATTATATATAAATAATGAAAAAATATATCCGTAATTGTATAACTGTAGCAATTTTCAACGCTGCTCTGTTATAAAGGTACTTTGATCTGGTTACTGTACCGTACACGAACCACTTTCTTTATCGACACGAAAAGTTTATTATGGTATATTTATATTATACAGATTTAGAATACCGAGTTTGCACGTTCTGCTATCGTTTGTTCATGACATATTTTGATAACAGTTTCACAGAAAGACATACAGACACACATTTAGATTGACAAACATACAGCCACACAGATCAACCGCTAGAAATGTTTTTAGGATTCAGTGTATCTCAAAATGTGTGTATGTACCAAAAACTCAATTTCGAAAATTTGACTCATAAACAATTCGTTCTATACCAAGTCTTACCCGATAAGAGAAAGTAAATAATAATAATAATAATAATAATAATAATAATAATATCGTGAGAGTCTCCACTAGATTTTTCAAACATTTAGTAATTAACAGATTTTTAAATAAATTTAAATAAGAGACGTAGTTAAATAAAGAAAAGGGAAAATCATAAAAGGATGTTTAAGTATTTCTTTCCAAATTTGTATGTTCTTTAACGCCCTAACGCATCCCAATTCTTTTGTGCGTTCCTGTAAGAAAAAATGGTAAATTTACGATAAATATTTATTTTTTCTTTTATGTTTTCAACAATTTAAAACAATGTTAAAGCGATCTGTATAGATATTCTGCTATGCATGCTGGTGAAAGAAAAATGAACAAATCTGAAACTCTGTCAAGTGTCTCCTTGGAATATCTCTTAATTTTAGTAGAATAAATGATAATATAATGCCAGCATTCACGATTTTCAGACATACATAGTAGTTTTAATGTCAAGAATAACTATATTATTTAAATGTAGATAGCACTGTAATCTATTATTTTATAAAGCTTCTAATTTCTTTTCTATTTTTCAGATGAAACATACCATATTTTAACCTTATTCGAAATACGCAGATCCTTTCGTGAAAAAAAAAAAAAAAAAAAAAAAAAAAAAAAAAAAACTGCACATTAATCCAGTTGTTTTTGAGTTTACAAAGAACACACATGTTAACATTGCAATATATATACATATATAGATAGATAGATAGATAGATAGAGATAGACATAGATATTTTATAAATGAAAGTATTTTATGCAAGATTATAAAACAAATGTACGAGTCATCATTATAAGATTTACATCAAAGCTTTTAATTTATTTATCTAATACGATCATTGCAAATCGTTTTATATTAATTATCTCATGTGTGAAAAACGCAAATTTGTTAAGCTCCTAATCATATAATATATTCCACCATTGTACTGAAGATTTTAGAAACATCACAACTGATTAATTGCTATTCGATCAAGATACTCGTTAACGGTTGTAAATCATCAGATGATTTATAGCTTGTGCTATTTATGCTATCTACAGATGCTTAAGAAGACTTTGTTGTGGCTAACAATTTTAATTTTACTAGACTTTATAAACAGATACAATGTTTAACTAAGTAGCAGAATTGCACTTTTCCAACTTCCTACTAATTTACATATATGTATATGTGTATATATATATTTGTTTTCTGAAATATTTTTATAGTTTTGCTAAAGCAGATTAGATGTATAGAGTATAGAAGCAGCTTAGATGTATAGCTTAGAAAAATATTTATATAAAGTATACGCAATTTATTTAAAAGTTCTTTTTGAAAGAAACAGTCAGTTTTTTGACGTTAAAGAAAACTGACCTTTTTAAAATCAAAAGTAGATTTTAATCAATTTAGAAGTCTTAAAATATTTATTTTCAATTCGTATACAAAAGTTAATTTTTCGATACACATAAACAATTGCACTAAAATACAATTCTTAATTAAATGAAAGTCTGTAATTACATAAAATACTAGACGAACACTTATAATAATTTTTAATAGTTACTAAAAGATATATTTTGTTCTCTAAAACTATTTTTTCATCTAAAATCATTAGCTATGTGAGTATTTCGGATATTTCTATATTTAATGTTTGATCATTAGAGTTAAAAAAAAAAAAAAAAAAAAAACTACATTTTATGTTTAGATATTTAACGACATTTTTTTACGTTTCTTTCTTTCTTTCTTTTTTTTTTTTTTTACGTTTCTTTCTTTTTTTTTTTTTTTTTTTTTTTTTTGCTTTTTGCTTTCTCATTGGACAGTAATAAAAAAAAAGTAATTTTACATTACATAATAAAGGAAGAGCAAGAAATACCATAAGCAAGATTATAAACATTTTCAGCTTTATGTATGTTGTATCGTTGAATTTTCAATGTACTTGTAGACTTAAGAACACTTTATTGGATTTTAATTAGGAATGAGGAAAATTCTCAGAAAATTATTTTGATACGTTTTATTAAGAAAATTATATAATAGATTTCATTGTGTATCCTTATATAGAGATTCCCTTTGTAACCTAAAACAAACTGAAACTTCAAGCCTTAAAAAAAACGCTTTGTATAGCAGTGTAGTAAAGAGTCTCATAGCACAAAACCATTATTACAGCTATATAAATAAACAAAAATCATTATAAAATTTATTTTGTATTCATTAAAATATGCAAAAATACGAGGACTCACAGAAGTTCTCAGATTGTTTATACTAAGACCTTAAACTCAATGCTGATAATTATTTTAGTTAGTAATGAGTTTAGTTTTTCTGTTTTTCTGTTTTTTTTTTTTTTTTTTTTTTGAGAAATTTTAATATAGTAATATGTTTAATTCAAACATATGCAAATATTTATAACTGTAACACGTTAATTTACTAAACGTTTATGACATCCACCATCACCTAAAAATAATTATAAAATCTTATTGTAAAGGATAAATTTTCACAATTTCCAAAATAAAACTTTCTGGTCTACCTATAGAACACAGTAAAATTACATGAATTCACTGAATTAAGAGTGGGAATTTACCTACTGATTTGTATATGGGAGCAAATTTAGGTATAGTAATAGATCACTAGATTAAAATGTTTCTTACTCGCCTGCATACTTTAAAAAACAAACTTTCGCAAAATTACCGAACTAAGTGTGGAACTCTAATTAATGATCTGTATATATTATACAACAAACTTGTATTAAATCGCATTGATCTGCATAGATCTCATAACATCGTTGCATGAAGTTACCGTTTATAAGTGATATCTTACCAATTGGTTTTCCTACGTTATACTACAACGTTGTGTGCAGTTAATGTTTGCGAGAGAGGAACTTTATCTACTGGTCTGCATATGTTACACAATAACATTGTTTAAAGTTACCGTTTGCCAAAGTGGAATCTTGCCTATTGATCTGCATACGTTACACAACACTATTGTGCAAAGTTACCGTTTGTCAGAGTGGGAACTTACCTTCCTTATCTCCATACGTTACACAACTATACTGCGTAAAATTACCGTTTGCCAAATTGGAATCTTACCTACTTATATTTAATGTGCCTTATATTTATATGCCTTACCTTATACTTAATGTGCATACGTCATACTACAATGGTGTGTAAAGTTACCGTTTGCGAGAGTGGAACCTTATCTACTATTCTGATAATACTACACAACACACTTGTGTAAAATTACCCTTTGCGAGTGTGTAAATTTTCTTCCCTGTCTGTAAAGATTACGCAACTACAGTTGGTAATGTTTCTCAACAGAGTTGTGGCAAGTAATTTAACTCAACATTGTTGAGTAAAGTTACACAAAATTTTTTACAGTGTACGAAACTAACTGAATTTTGCTCAAGATAAAAAAAGTTATTCGATTATTTAAAAAAAAAAAAAAAAAAGATATTTCTAGATATTTTTAAACAGTTACAGTGCAGACTTCTCAGGATGAATTTGGTAGAAAAATTTTCTTTCATATAAATTATTGGAATACTGAAAATATCTTTTTAAAAAAGAAAAACTTTACATAAAATCTCTAAATTAGCATTTATTACTTTACATTCAAAGCAATGATAAGAGAGACACATATATTTAGCGTAACATTATAGCTTTGTATACTCATAAAATTTATATTTTTGATGATACGAAACTTTTGTACCAAATACAATAAAAAAAATGTGATAAATTTAATAATTTTGGGGAGATGATCTTCAAAAATATCATGTTACATTTTTGAAGTCTCATCCAATGTGAGAATAATAGATATAGTGCTTGATAGATGTAACAATATATATTTCAATAAAACGTTTGTAATCAAACATATGGAGGAGAAGCCATTCTGTTAATAAGAATTACAATTTCATGTTATTTGTCGTTAATAACAGCGGGTTATAGAGTTTTGCTCCCAAGCACATAAAATAAGTCACAACGCTTTGGATTTCTTTTCACTACTATTCAACATAAGCATGGGCAAAAAGAGACTGTCAAACATATATTTATAGAGGATTTGATAATTCAAAAAAAATGTTAGAAACTAGTAGGTTCTTTATTTTCTGAGGTCCCCTGAATTAACATCGAACCATTGAGAAACAGATTCAATAATGCTTTTTTTTTCTAACATATATAAGACAGTAGCTATTCAACTTGGACACAATATTAACTTTAATGAGGACACAAATTTATTCTTCTCAGCAATTTATTGCAAACAACGGTTAGCTAGTGTTAATTATCAAGGTTTATGGTTCGACGGTTCTCATAAAAATAAATATGTCTTAAGATTTTATTTAACAGGTTGATTCTTTGGTAAAATTTTTAGTAATATTTTGTTGACATTAGATGTCGTGAGTAATTGCCATACTGCTAACAATTTAGATAACAAACAGCAGCATTTAAATTAATAAATAAAATACTTTAAAAAACGTATATAAGTTTTAAAAACATATATTTAATTAAAAGAAGCATATTTCAAAGCTTTTCGCCCTGAAAAGCAAGGCATCATTAGGAAGTCTACATGGTTTTACACAATGTGCAGCTGTGCTACAAATATATATATATATATATATATATATATATATATACCATAAATCAGGTTAAAGCTACAGACATCATTACTTTAATACAAAGAAAGTTTTCAGTTCATTGGTTGGAGCCATTCTACATTAACACTGAGGCAACACTTGATTACTGCAACTTGCGTTGGAAAATCCAGTTTTGGATGGCTATTGGAAAGGCTGGCGGTGGTAACATCAAGGTGAAAAAACTTGTCGAGCAGTGGTAGTGAATAGAAGTCATTCTTTTGGAGGAGTCAATGGATGGGAGCTGAAACACTGGACTTAAGTTAACAACTATTAGAAGATATTTGTCCGAAAACTTGTAGTGGAAAGAAATCAAACCTTGGAGACAAACTGTGGATGGGAACATGAAACTTGAAGTGGCGATAACTATCGTTGGAGAAGGATGCAGTAGCGTCCATTGAAACTTAAATGAAACTTGAAATTGATGAGGTTACATATTGTACTTCAAAAATATAAATGCAATTTTGCATTAATTTTTGCGTAATGTAAAAATAAATAAATAAAATAAGCAACGCTTTATTCCGAAATATATATATATATATATATATATATATATACTAATACCTTTTAAATGAATTACAAATATCTTTAAATGATTTATTAATATCTTATCATAATACTTTTGGGTCTAAAATTAATATATGAGTTGAATTTGGTAAGTTCTTTATAAATTAGCAAATGACCTGACACAACATCTATAAAGATCTATATTTTATTTTACTCGTTTATCTAAATTAGAATTAGGGCAATGGCTATGTAAATAAATGCTTATTTCCAACGTTAATTTGGCTATCTTGTATGTTAACGAAAAATCTGGTACATTGTACCACGCCTTGCTGCGTTCCTAAAAATGTAGGTTCATTTTATTATATTGTCATCACAATTTTCAAAAATACTTTTGCGCATAATATTTTAACATTAGAGCAGGCAAAAAAAAAAAAATATTTTATTATTATTATAATTGACGGTAATAGAGGCTATATAATAAAATGAATGTAAAATTTTAGAAACACCGCGTGGCTTTCTGAACTATAAATTCTATTTTAAATTTCATTATTTGTATATATCAACCATACATAATTATCAATTTTTAAAGGAATAATAACATGCATATATTTGTATATTTTTTATTTCTACATGAAGAAATAAATTATGAAATTTATTAGAAAATGAACAATGGATATTTAATATCAAAAGATGGAAATTATTGAATATATTCATATTAATTAATTGTTTCTTCATTTTTCTTGCATTTCGAAAACATATGAGAATTTTGCTTATAATTAATAAATAGATAGAAGTATTACATATTAAAATATTAAAGATTCAAAAGAAACTTTAATAAACTTTAAGTAATTTTCCACCTAATTATGAAATGAAGATTTTAGTCATATGAACATGTGCTTGATACATTTCTCTACGTTTAATTAAAAGTTTTATCGAAACTTTTTAATGTTATTATATCCAAATTGCTTCCTTTACTCTATCAAACATGAAAGTTTAATAAATATCCTTTAAAATGCATGAAATAAGTTATTAAATTTTTAATTTTCGATTCGAAAAAGCAATTTCATTTTTAATACTCGATAAAGCTGTTAAACTGTTTTCTTATGTGATTCATTTTATAAAAGGAAATAATGCTTAAGAAACAATGATTAAAATGCCAGAAGATTTAATTAAAGAAATATTCAAGATAACTTTTAATTCAAAGTTTTATAGTACGTTTCTTTATTATAATTTTCTTTTTGTTTCACTTTTCAATGTTGATATTTCGATTACAGATATGTAGAAAACAATGCAGCCGAAAAACTTTAAGCATAAATTAACTATCGCTATCTGCAATAATAATTAGTATAATAAAATATGCGAGGATAAAGAATAATATTTATAAACGGACAATATTTCAGCTTGCGGACTCAATTCATTGATGAAATAAGGAAAAACGACGACCTTTGTCTGATGAGGTTATTTTATGGAAAATATGGACTTTTAATAGTTGCTTCTTCAAAATCTTTGCAAGCGTCATTTTAAACATATTAATATTTTAAAGATGCAACACTTTAAAAAATGTGAATTATTATCATAAATTGGCTAAAAAACATAATCATAAAAAGTATAATTAAAATAGGAATTAGTTTTTTTAACACAAAAAATTGTGACAAAATAAATAAATGAAAAGTCGTCGCCAACAGAGCGACAAAAATTTAAAACTTTTCATGGGGGGCTCCTATACTAAAGCTGTACTGCTTGCGGAAGTATGAAAACTGGGTCGTCAGTCATGAATTTTATTTTGAAATCTTTCGTTGAATGATTTTGCTTTCACCATATCACAATATTGATTTGATTTTAATAATAATTTGTCTTCTGCTAAATTAAAATTTTATTTAGGTGGAAAAACTGATATATTTTTTATGAGTTTCAAATTTTAAAGGTAAATCTGAAAAGAAAAAAAGTGCGAAAATTTCGCATGGGTTTGCTAGTTTTAATAACAATAAAATAAAGTAAAATAAAATAAAATCATATAAAAAAAAACAGAGGTAAATATGAAATATTTATTATAAAGTAAAATCATTTTGTATAATTTTAAGTATAAAAACAAATGTTTGAAAGTATTACTCTACAATATTTTTAAATAGTGATGTTAAACAGATAACATTAGAAATGTGCTATTTATATACATAATATATATATAATAAAAGGTTAAATGCCCCTAACTAGTTGTAGTTCAAGAATAATTCATAATATCTTAATGAGATATTTTGAAAAGTACTTGCTCAATTTTTGAACAGTGAATGTTCAAAATACTTTGAACAGGTATATTTTTAAAATTCTTTTATGAGAACAATGTATCTGAAAGTCTGCGTAAAATAAAGTTGAAAAACCTCCATTGATGAGAAATAGTCTGCTCTTCAAAAAGTAACAATTTAAATGTGCTAAATATCTTTCAAAAGAATTTATGTTTTTAAAAGTAAAAAAAAAAAAAGTAGTATTAAATGATTAAATGTAACCAAAAATCATGTATATTTAAACAAAGTGTACATAGTATTAAATGAAATTATGCTTGCATGAAGACTAAAGAGTTGTAATTTTCTAGATACACATAAATAAAAAGGGTTTAATATTAAAAACGTAAATTTTGTTTAAGATGATTATTTTTCTATATGATATTAGTCTAATAATAAGATAATAACTTGAGCAAACAGTGGGCATCAAAAAAACTCTTGGGTTTTTTTCTTAAGAAGCCATCTGAAATCATTTGTTTATGAGATGCCAGTGAATACAATGGAGAATCTCACAGCATGCACCGTTGTGGCTTCAAAATCATTGCCAGCACATCAGATAACCTTGAATGTGTCCGGCAATTCTTTTTCCGTCGGACTTGACTGTATAATTAACTTCTCGGCTGCAATTTCAACCGCCTGTTGTAACAATTTATCGCCATCACCTTTCTACTGTTAAACTGTGATGCTTAGTCTCTGTTGTAGTCTTGCTTATTTACATCAAATAAATATTTTCCTAATCATTATTCATCCCTTCCATGGAGGATCAAAATTGTAATGGCATGTCTTCGGACCACCTCTAGGGGTGGGTCCCAGACCGTCGCCAATTCCCCATCTGCGCAGCACTGGTGCGACGTAAAACCCAACCATCCAACCATCCATCCTAATCATTATTCACCTTTTTTGTTTCTCTTGATGTTGCACTAATTATAAATAATTTTGCGATTGTCTTCGTTTAAGCGAGAATTTCGTTCTATGTTCGATGGTAATTTTTCATTTTTTTAATGCTACCATCATCCCTCTGAATTTGCCGGTCGAAATCGGCAACACACTGTGCGTTTTCAGCCTATGTAATGAGAAAGATACTATATTTTGCGCATATCAAATAAAAAAATTATTAGCTACAATTACTCAATTTGAAAAAAAAAAATAATAATAATAATACTCTTTATATTCCAAAATATTATTGCTCTAACACTTTGTGAATTTTTCTGCAGGTTTTCTAAAATTTTATTGAAATATTTTCCTGTTGTAATAAAAAAAAAAAAAAAAAAAAAAAATCCTGAAAACTTAATACTCTTAGAAAAAACACATGTAGCATACAAATTTTGCGGGGAAAAAATGCATTTAAATAATACGTGAAATCGAGTTTTAAAGATGCAAGTTATTTATAGCTTTTTACAATACAGGTAATCCAAAGTATTTTTGTTTTAATTCAATTTCTGAATTTTCTGCTAGTTGTTCTCGGGATTAAATTGTTAATAGAAAATGCGAATCGGAAAAATTTCTATAAATATCTGAAGCTCAATGGAACATTTTCACAATGTTTCTTTAGCAAATAGAAAAAAAAACTTCAATAGTATGATCCCCTATTATTTATTATTTCTATTTATTTACTATGTATCTATTATTTGCTATGTATGCAATATATATACAAAAACCTATACAAATTCATGCATATATAAATAAATAAATAAATATATATATACTGAAATTTTCATACGCAAAAATGTATATACGAGACATAAGTATAGTCGGTAACAAAAGTGTCCGAACACTAGCAAAAATTCCTATGTAAATAATGTACACTTCATACGGTTTTGTAAAATAAATCCTTGTCGAATCCTGTTCTTAGTCAGTGTAAGAACATGATTCAAAAAAGATTTATTTAACAACACAGTATTAACCCTACTTTTTTTTATATAGGAATTTTTACTAGTGTTCGAACCCTTTTGTTACCGACTGTATTCTTAAGCATAAGCTTTGATTTCTAAACTTGTAACGATACAGTCGGTAACAAAAGTCTCCGAACATTAGCGAAAATTCCTATATAAAAAAAATACACTTAATATAGTTTTGTTAAATAAATCCTTGTCGAATCCTCTTTTTAGACTGACGAAGAACAGGATTCGACAAGGGTTTATTTAACAAAACTGTATTTAGTGTACTTTTTTTTATATAGGTATTTTTGCTAGTGTTCGGAAACTTCTGTTACCGACTGTACAGTGCAAATGAGGATAATCTAAAAATTTAATTTTATTCTACGTAATTAATCTCATATTAATGTAAATGTTATAACCATTCTTTTACACTGATAAATTTTAATTACTATATAAATTCTAAATTAGCTTAAGGTGGTTATTAAAAATTTAATCGCAAACTACAGTCAAATATTTAAAAATTTAAACAGCGTATGATAACGTTGTTAACGAAGGAAATGTCCTATTAAACACTCTGCTAAGCTTTGAACTGAGAATGATTAATGGCAAGACTTATTTGGGTAAACATATTTTCCGGGCACTGCCCGGAATTGTGTCTTTGATGACTGCGTTCACATTAATTGTATTAAAAGATAAATTACCTATTTAACTGATGATATTACTTAGATAATAATTCTGCAGGTCTATTTAATTTCATTTTGGAATACTTCATCTATATTTTATCAAGACTTTTCTACCCATAAAAAATTTGCAATCTATGTGTATTGTCACACTAATAGTTGACATTCTGGAAAGTTATATAAAAGTCAAAAAATTGTCACTAAATTTGAATTCTTATTTGAAAATGTATTTAATAGTCAAAAAATAAGATATTAAAACACACAGTGTTTCAATAGAACTCTTTAAATTTAATTGCCAAAATTTTTCTAATTGTATATGGTTTCGGTAATATGATTAATTTTTTTTTTAAATGCATATATATATATATATATATATATATATATAGTAATACAATAATATCAGTGCAAAAATATAAAGATGATTCACTTGAGCATTAAAACTATTATTTGGATCAAAAGCGAAGACCACCCAAATCGAAGATTCAAAAGGTAAATAAATATACATCATAACAGAATATCAAAATGGAATGAAAGGATGAAAATTAAAAATTAATACCTAGAAACTTGCTAACTAAGAGATAAAAGCTGCACAAAGAGAATTTTTTGAATAATTTAATCTGAACTGCCAAAAATTTTATTCGCCTGATGAATAACTCACAATCGACGAGAAATTGAAACCCTTTCATGGTAGATGCTGTTTTATTCAATACATCCCCAACAAGCCTCTAAAGTACGGTCTGAAAATGTTTGCAATTGTTGACTCGCGAACTTTTATACATTGAAGCTTGAAATTTATTGAGGCACTCAATCGCAGGATCTTACGAGGCCTCTAATTCAATCATTGACATTGTGAAAAGGATAATTGGTGCGTACGAAGGTTCCAACCGTAATCTAACCACCGATCATTGGTATACTAGCTCACTATCTTCTTTCCAAAGGTATAACACTTGTGGGTACGCTGAAAAAAACAAAAAAGAAATTCCAAATGATTTCCAGCCATCAAAAACAAAAGAAGTCGGCAGTTCATTATTTGGTTTTCAAAAGGACATGACACTTGTTCCATACGTAACGAAAAAAAAATAAGTGTGTAATACTGCTCAGTACTTCACACGGTGATGATAAAATGGACCTTGAAGCGAATAAACCTGACATAATTTTGCATTATAACAAATGTAACGGCGGAGTTGACACGGTAGACCAATTCTGTGGCAACTTCATTGTCGCACGAAAAACAACTTGGTGGACAATTTCAATATTTTTGCACTTTTAAACGTAGCGGACATAAATTCGCAAATGCTCTTGAACTTCGCCAAACCTGACGCAACAACGAAGTTCAGAAGATATTTTTTTTGAAAAATTTAGCTACATCTTTGAGGAAACCACATCTTCAGAATCGTCTAACGCTGCCATTTCTCCCGACGCAATCTAAAGATATTATTAGAAGGTTGGTAACAACAGAAGCAAACTAGACGACGGAAAAGGAAGAGGAACCACCTGTAAAAAAGATCAAAGGACATTGCACTGAGTGTGGCCGAATAAAGAACAATTACATGACCATAAAACGTTCTGAGTGTTTTAAGTTTACTTGCAAAAATCACTTGGGCAACACAGTACAACTTTGCAAAGCCTTCTGCAGTGAACAGGAACAATCTGAAGAAGATTAAAGAAACAAAAGGTTTTTAACTTCTTTATTTGTGAAATTTGTTATTTGCCGAACTATTTCTTCACAAAATAAGTATAATTTGTAAATTCAATTTATGTTCTAATAATTTTCATAGCATACTATGTAATTTGCAATTACATTTCCAGTACATTCTTCTTTTGAGATAATTAAAAATTCATATTTTTTATCTCTCCTGCTTTTCTTCTGATATTCTTTTTATTATATCATTTTTACTATGACAAAATACTTTATTAATGTAATGTATAAGGTTAAATAGTTTCAAACACCATGAAGTGGCTCGAAAAACGAACTGGCGTACTTTATACGCCGCTCCTCTAAAATTGTACCATACACCCGCCCCTCCAACTGAGGGTTAACTACCTTGAAAACAGGAAACCTTCATTCTTTCAATTCACAACCTCCAATAACTAATCGTATTCACCCATCCTATTCAACCTCGTAAATTTACTTTCCTTTTCGTTACTCCATCCGACCTAAATACCGGCTTCAATGTATTGCGTCATCAGTTGTGCTGGGCCCATTTTCACGTTTTCCACCTCCAATCGACGTTTTACTTCCACAGCTGGCTACATCCTTTTAACTTAACCGCCGCTACAATCGTACTTTCCATACCGCTTTCCTGCGGCGACATCCTTTTGTCTCAACCTCCGACTTTTCATCTACCTCACAAAATATACAACCAATATACTTTTTTGCATCGTCACGACGCTAGGAATTCAAATATAAAATAAAAATTAGGTATTACCATTGAAAAAGTCGATGTTGGTGACCGTTTTAATATGTAGACGACCCCCAATTGAAAATTTTACTTCATTTCTAAAAGAACTCACAATTCGCAGTCGAATGATACCAATTACATTTTTGTGCATTGATTACCAACGAAGTTACATAGAGTGTTGCTTTATCTTTTCCCCGAATGTAACGTTTATTCTAAAAAAAGAAAAAAAAAAAAAAAAAGCTACACATTTAAAGTTCTGTGATACTTGGACCAGGAATAATGGATACGTTTTCGTGTTTGAGTTAACTGTTACAATTTTAACTGCTTGAATAACTGAAAGTATATAACGTGTATTTTACATAAACTGGTTTTCTTGTAAAACATATAAATGTACACAAGTGTAGGTAGTAATACACAAAATTTAAAAATAAGTAAATGTGTTGTATATTAATGCTATTGACAGATATTCATGATTATAATGTTTTGATAAACGCATTCTTCTATACATTATACTCTTAAATATAATAATAATAAATATATACTATATATTTATATATTTCATCTTTTCGTTTTAATGTATGCGAAAACATAATTTATAAATATAAATTGTAAACTTTGGTAAAATGTATACGCATACTTATTTCCTTCAAAATAAATGGTTTGTATAAAACATGTTTAAATAGCTGAAAAATAAGGAGTGAAATTTAACTATGTAATAAATTAACTATGTAATAAATAACTCCATTAAATTATATTGATTTAAGAAAATCTGATCTTGATTAATTGATTAGAAAAGATGGCATTCTTTAATGCCAATTACTTTTAGCTGATTTATGGCAACTCGTTTTAACAAAGACTTTTAAAGACAGCGTAATGTTTAGAAATTTCTTACTATAAAACACTCGATGCATAAAAGTTTGTTTTTCTACCCTTTATTTTTGTTTAATACCTTTTTATATTTTTAGATAATTAAAGTTTTCGATTGAATTGCCTAGCAATGTAGGAATTTTCTTTATATGCTATATGTAGATGACTATCTGAATTTCTATTTTTACAATATATAAACATTTTTCCCGTAAAGTCCATTAAAATTAAATATTTTTTAATATACACAACATGTTATAACAATATTAAATTTCTCCATATTTGTTCTCGATTATTTATAGTACATTTTTTTTTTCTCTTACACAGACATACACCACACGGATACACACATGTATAAATGTGAGTGGGTGTCATATTATTTGGAAGAAAATTCATTTTCTTAAATACCAATTTATTCGAAATTTGACAACTTTTTGTTTATTTATTTATTTATTATTATTATTATTATTATTATTATTATTATTTGAAAAAGGAAAAATATTTAGAATATTGCAATATTCTAAGACCTGAGTAAGTAGACCTGAAGCAATTTTTATATTTTCCTTGCGTAAAATTTCTTGATGGAAGCTAGAGTGTGAAATTTTAAATGAATTATAATAATTTAATGATATTTTTTTAATGAATAATGATTTTACTAGATTTAATTCTTATTATAATAATAAAAATAAATTCTATCTTAATATTTTAAATATATCTATTAACAATTAAATATGATAACAAACACAGTTGAAAGAACAACTATGAATTTGTTTGTCACCTTAAAACATTAATAATGTAAATAATATACAAAATTTGGATATTAAAGATTTATTAAATAATATAAAACTGTATGAACTTAACAATGTCATGACTTTGTTTTTCATTTCATATTAAAAGAATTAAAATTTTCAAATAATATTGATTCAAATTACTTTTAACCTTTAATTAATTATGTAATTAATCATAGTTATCTTCATCAAAATAAGTAAATTTATATCGAAAAAATTGATATTAAACAAGACGTAGAAGTTTAGAATACAGTAGACATCCTCACAACACGGGGAGAGGGTTACCAAATAAATACTACAATTTTATTTTTAACACCACTAAAGCTATTGTTCAATCTATTATTTAATTACATCTGATTTATTTTTTTGTATAAATCGGTTACTTTGATATAAAATTGGAGGTGTTAAAAAATAAAATTGTAGTATTCATCTAGCAACCTTGCTCCCACATTCTATGGGAGTCAAACTGTATACAATTTTATCGAAATACTGACAATATAATAGAAGTATCTACATATAATAAAAATGCTTATGAAGTTCAACTATACTCGCAATTTAACACCGATTACAAATTGTCTAAAAATTGTCTAAATAATAATACTATACTATTTCACGATTTAAAAAGTGAAACGTGCGATTTGAAACCCTTGAAATAGTAAGTTACGTTAGAAATCAGGAAACGAGCGTGGTGCCATCTGGACAACAAACCTTTGCCATTGACCCTGATATTGGTATTCAGTTAAGATGGCTTCGTGGAACGGTGAACAACGCGCTTTTCTGTGAAGATGTTTTACAAAAACAACGAGAGCTACATGGCTGCGCAGCGTGTATTTCGTGCTCATTACAATCTCCCACGTCATGCCCCACTCAAAGTTCCACATATTTCATATTTCTGACCTTACTCTTTCAAAATTATTTCATTTCAAAGTTTGGAGATCCTTTCTGTATCATCCAGTGTGCACTATTAAAAAAAAAAAAAAAAAGATAATAAAATTAATGAAAATTTGCTTTAAAAAAAAATTACAAACAATTTCATTTTCCAAAAATGTTTGTTATAAGTCTGTCATATACAATAAGAATAGGTTATATTCATATATAATATATATATATATATATACTAGCAGACCCGGCCACGCGTTGCTGTGACTAAGTTATACGTTGAATTATACGGCTGTAAACTATTTAGGACAGTCAAATTATTATTTACGAACAAAGACGAAAACGTTGTAGCCGATGTAAAAACCCAAGGGGTTGAGATTTGAAACTTAGGTCAAAATTTGGAAGCGATTGATAAAAATTTTCGTAGTGTTGATATTAAGCACAAATTAATTTTATTGTAGGGTCCTATAAATTTTAATGGAGAAGTGATATATATTATTTCTAATGCCACTTTGGATAAAATTGCTAAAATGACTAATATATAAATTAAATTCTATTAAAATTATATTAAAATAAAAGTATAAAAGAAACAGACGATTTTAAAATCAATTTTTATGGAGGAGTGAAATATAATATATGCTATAATGGATAATTTTACTATAAAATGACCTCATCATTTTAAATATTTTAAAGAGGGCAACAGCTGTAGTTATAAAAAGGAAAACAATAAGGCTAAACCAGAAAAATAAGTAAATTTGATAAATATTTTAAAACTTTAAAATTGGAAATCTTATGAAATATTGGGCATTTAAAGTAAATACATGTATCATTTTAAATAAAAAAAGATTTTGGAAAAATTTAGTGTATTTTAACGAAGTGATGAGAAGTTTTTGAGTATGTTAAAATTTTAATAGTAAATTCAAGTTAATAAAGATGGGAAACATTGAGGATTAAGATAAGAATAATTATAAGATAAAAAAAAAAAAAAAACTTTTTATATACCATGCTTTTAAATTTTAATATACTAATAATTTACTAATTAAAAGTAAAATGATAAATATTCTATCATAGTTTGAAGTCAAATTTGTTTTCAAATGTCTAAATAAAATATCTGATGTAAGATACTAATATTTTGCAGCGGAATAGATTTCATTTCTGTCATCCTTGGCGAAAAAAAAGAATATCGCCAAATTATCTGGCGAAAATATTTAATTCCTTTCAAAAATCATGGTTATTTTAACAACTTATATTAAAAGAGTGATGAATAATATGAAACAATATTTCGTACAATATATATTACATGCCATACATACGTACAATGAATAATACATATTACATTTCGTACAATGCATACATCTGGCATGTATATTTTCGTGTTACGCTTTTGATCGCCAAATAATAATAATAAAAATAAAAAAAGCCAAGGGCGACAGAGTTTTGAAATTTAAAATTAAAATTTTGTCAATTTGACAGCAAAATAACTCAATCTAACCCCCGCGATAACTAATACATATCTATACCCAAATATAAGGATTAAAATCGGGAAATAAATTTCCTCGATTTTTCATAAATTTCTTACAAAAAATCCAGTGGGCAATTAACATAGGAAATCTTTTTCTTGGCTGCACAGACGGTCAGTGAGTCACACTTCGCTTGCGTATAGAACTCATAGATATAGTATAGCATATATAGAATAGAGTGATCATTGGGGAGAAAAAAATTATTCCTTTTCATTTGGGAAAAGACGACGTTTTTACCAAAATATGACCGTCTTTCCCCGAGTGAATACACACGAGAATACATACTAATATTTTAGCAAATAAAATTTATGAATAATTTATTTGCTAAAGGGGAATGGAAGACTCCAGATACAGTTTCAAATTCATATTTCTTTCTTTCTTTTCTTTTCTTTTCTTTTTTTTTTTTTCTTTTTTTTTTTTTTTTTTCAATACCACTTAATGGCTGTTTCCAAAGCTTTTATTATTTTTTTTTTTTCGGCATCAAAAATCTTTGTACGATAACATGGGGATGAGAGATCTATATATATTACTATATCTATGATAGAACTACATTAGCACTTTATCAATGTGTATAAAATCTTTAAATTGATTATGATGTCAATTTTCGTGAGATGCATAATTTAACTTTTTATAATTTTTTAACGTTCACGTTTGATTAAATGTATTTATTTTTATGTCGAAAAAAAATGAACTCGTATTTTTTTTTTTTTTTTTTTTTTTTTGCAACAATTAAATTAATGGAACTCACAGATATTTTGGAGCAACTTTAATAAAGGTCTATAATTAACAAATAATTGCAATAAAATAATATTGTGACAATAAATTGAGATAAAAACTATCCTATCTCTCAAGTTGGACCAAACTGCACACAGTGTGCAAAATTTCATTAAAATCGGTTCCTTAGTTTAGGAGTTTACCCCGGACAAACATCGTGACACGTAATTTATATATATATACAGATATATTGTTACGTATTCGGAGTTTGTGTATTGTTGGTGAATAAATAACCGGTTTTGCGGAGGCTTAAAATTTATTTAACAATATGTTCTAGAAGATTGGAAGGCTGTCGACCGAGTTTCATCCTCAGATACGTCGTTTAACACAGCTTAAATATAGTGTAACCACGTTTCCTACGCCTAGCAGTGAGGACGAGTCGAAAATCTTGGAGGATTTCCAAGTTGACCAACAGGTTTGAATTTAGTAAACATCCAGTCATTCAGTATTCCTTTATCGCTTATCTTCTCTCAACGAAAAGCTTGTCTCCCTTATTTTACTAGTGGACTCCTTGAATCCGCACTTGCGCAGAGGCTTCCATGGTCTCAAGAAATGTTGTTAAAGAGTAATAGCTAACATCTGAGCTTAAACTGTATCATAAGCATCTCACAGTATAAGCTGTATTCAATAACAGAGGTTGAAGCAGAGAGCTGCTAGAATGCAACATTATTTGTAGACATGCAGGTTTCTAGCAATTTATTGCTATTTCGTGAAATATTTTATTTAGAACTTCGATAATCGATATGCCTATAATAAAGATTTCCCGCCAGTCACACCAAAAATATCTCCAAGGGAAAATAAACACGCCAATCTTGTACTACATTTGTCAAAGTCATTCCTTGGTGAAGACTATTCCTCGGTGAAGTTTTTTAACAGCTTTTTAAAATGATACGAACTATTTTTATGCCGTAACAAGGCAGAAACATCTTTCTATACCTAAAACATCTAGAAATTAAAAATGTGAGGATACATTAATAGAAAATGATAGAGTATTTTCAATCATTTTTCAATCATTTTATGATATTTTTTTAATACTTTTGAACGTTATTTTTTTAATACGTAAATTTTGAAATAGACGTCAATAGACTTTCGCATTTATGTCGCACATAATTTGAAAATCCTCAGAATAAACTTTTATTCCTTTTGTGGGTAAAGTTGTGAAGTTGTAAGTTAAATAAATGTATGTTGAAAATATTAAGGTAAAGGTGTAAATGAATTCACAATTTTATATAATTGAATCACGCAAAAATAAGGATAAAATTTATCATCCAAAAGGTAATCAGAAAATTTAATGCTTCAATTCAAACGAAACTATGTAAATTAAAATATATTAAAATATAACAGCTAATTATGTATATATATATATGTGTGTGTAAATCAATTTATGAAACTTACATTATTCTAATTTTGTTCTACTCCTAATATTTTTTAAAAGGGACACTTTTAAAATCCGAGATATTTATTTATTGTTATCTGAGTTTTTCTGAACTTTATATATTAACATAATTTCCAAAAATATCTTTGACATGAATACAAATTAACACTTAAAAGAACAATTAATTAAATATATCTGTAGTGATAAGTATAAAGGATTTAAGTCCATATTCTTGATTTTTCAGGAGACGAAAAATAAAGTTTAACTAGCTAAAAACAAATCAGAAGAATGGATTAGGGAAAAGGTATTTCGTTGATTTTTACCCTTTATACCATTCAGTGGTTGTCAACCTTCATTTAATAACGGGAAAAATTAAATTAAATATTTTATACCATACATGAATGGTAAATTTCTAAATTGGTCCCTTTTTTACCAATGGATTTTCTCAAAGACTAAATGACATAGAATTAAATCCTTTATACCAATCGATAGAGAATTTTTTTCTGAGTCTGACTATGTACTTAACTCAAAATCAACATTTTTGGACTTAAATCATTTATACTTATCACTACAGATATATTCCCTATTTATCTAAACTTTCTGGAATGTAATATAATTACTTCTCACATTTTACGTGCAGATTGTAATATACTTTAGGTCTTTCTAACTTTTTTTCTTTTTTCTTTTTTCTTTTTTCTTTTTTTTTTTTTTTTTTTACACTAAAAATAATAATATTAATAAATAAAAAAATAATCAGTCTTCATACATAAATTGCTACATGATATATTTAAATGCATTTGAATTCACAATTGCATTTTTTATAAGCAAAACATTAAAAATTAGGGCTTTTTTTTTTTTTTTTTTTTTTTTTTTTTTTTTAATAAGATGAGTTTTAGTAATATTATATTTTATGTTACTTTTGGTAATAATATGAACGTTTTGATAATGAATTACTAAAATTGTTATCATCATATTTTGTACTTTTACACTATAATATATTCATAAAAAAAAAAAAAAAAAAATACAAATTCAAGATTAAAATTTTATTTTTACTTGGTGACGATTTTTGTAAAACGGAAATAATATCTATGTGACAAACCTGGTTAATTATGTTGCTAGATTAAACATTGCTAGATTTTAAGCCCAGATTCAGTCAGATTAGAAAAGTAGAAGAATTTGAATACAATTTTACAAACATTTCGGTATTGTTATGGTTTTCGTGAAGTATGGTTTAAGAAAATGTCACTATCTAATAAAAATGTATTTGAAATGATTTATCAAATACAGGCTTCGTAAATTTCAATTTAATATAGATTTCAACATTATTCTAAAAAAAATACATTTCTAATCTAATGAGTTTATAATAGTCTCTTTAAAAACAATCAAATAAAAAAATATTTAATTCTGTGCATATGATAACTTAAATGACTGTATTTTGAGAAATTAACGATGTTTACTTCAGAATTTATATGATACAAGTTGCCACAAAGCAATGGAAATTAATTAATTTGAAACACCACATTTTAAGTAAATTAATTTATACTAGCTGGATACACCAGCTAGCTGGCCAGAGGCCCATGAAAATTTTTACCAAAAAACATGCTCTCGGGTGCCTGCGGCGCCAATCGTAATTTGTTCTCTGCAAAAGTCGCATAATATTAAAATATTAAAAAATCAAATATTTTAAAATAAAATCTAAACGTAGCTCTAGTTCAACGTAAAATACACTCAAATCAATGAAAATCAAATAAATCAATCAAATCTCTCATACTTCCTCATAACGTAGCTCTAGTTCAACGTAAAATACACTCAAATCAATGAAAATCAAATATACCAATCAAATCTCTCTCTTCTCTCCTCATAAAGTAGATCTAGTTCAACGTAAAATATGCTCAAACCAATGAAAATCGAATAAACCAATCAAATCTCTCGTAATTCCTCATAACGAAGCTCTAGTTCAACATAAAATACGCTCAAATAAATGAAAATCAAATAAACCATTCAAATCTCTTGTAATTCCTCATAACCTAGCTGTAGTTCAGTATAAAATACACTCAAATCTATGAAAATCGAATAAACCAATCAAATCTCTCCTAAAATTCTCAATTCCGCGTCGTTATAGAAATGGGAATTTAATTTTAATATTTTTATTAATTATAAGAAAACTAATCAAAAATTCGAAAATGTGACTTCGATGTACACAATGAGCCTACGGAGGGCACCTTTGTGTTAAATGACGTGACTGTCCGAGCTACCGTTTTCGAGAAGAACAGTGAAATATATATATATATATATATATACAACTATTGCTCACTTAATAGTATAAGATATAAAGAGAGAGAAATAAAGAATTAAATTTTAAATTTTTTATAAATGTCTTCCTTTAAACTAATCAGAAAATAAAGAACATGAAAAATAATTTCCATTTTTCAGCTCTCATTCATCATTTCTAAACAGAAGCTGTCTAGCAGTTTTTCATTTCAGAAATCACAATGAAGGATGTTCGGTCAATTTTGATGTATAATGTCTGTTGAAATATTAGATTTCACATTCCACATTTCTTCAAATTCAGATAGATGAAAGTTTAGAAAACTAAAAGTTTAATTTTACGTTATGGAAAGGTGAAGAAATTACACAGATTAATGGAATTAAAACAAACTGAATATTCGCAGAATAGTTTTTGTCTTTAAGTTATATATATATATATATATATATGAACTAAAGTGGGCGTTAATAATTAACTCAACTCTAGATTTTAGCTATTTAAATTTAATGAAAAGTAAATATGTTAAATTCTGCACAATATATATAAGATGAAAGTAGGGATCAACGTCCGTTTAAATTAAAGTCAGTTCATAATATCATATAATAGTCATAGTAAAACAAAACAGTCACAATTTATACGTAATACCAGTCTCATACAACTTTCAATAAACACGACTATCTAAGAAGATTATAATTGATATTTCGTCCGTTTAAGAGCACTCGTCTAATGCTCTTCGTCAAGGAAAACTTTTCAGCAGTTCATCTTACTGTTGATCGTCGATATAATATTGGGCACAACTAGAAAGTATTTCGTCGTCAAAAATAATAACTTTCATTACGTCTTTAGCCATTTTGTAAAAGAGCAGCCAGCAGAGCTGAAACACTGCCTCGTCCAAAGGTCCCATCGTCAACTGAACTGTTTCTCGTATGTGCTCCGTCTATGGGGATGCGTGCGCAGGAGAGGTGAGAGTGATGACGTCTTTCTCGCGTCACGTATACGTCATCAGTCCTCAAGGCTGTCCACTCTTTGCTGCAGTGAGAGAACTGGACTTACGAGAAATCTGGTTTTGGAATCAAATGACCGGACAAGCATGGTGCTTCCACTATATATATATATATATATATATATATATATATATATATATTGCGTTGGGCATTGATTATTAATACTTTCCAACTGGGTGTACTTATATTATCGTACAACTTTCAGGATTCTTTACCTACATTATCACACAACGGACGAACAAAAGGTCTGAAAGGCATTAATCATACTCACACATAGTTGAGTCGTAAAGTTTCAAGATTTCTTTACGCAAAAGAAAATACTGCCTTTAGATTCTAATTGCAACGTTTAATGTATCTGAATATTTTAGTGCAACCCTGTAAATTGGTAGGTTAACTATATCTTATTCTATACAAAACATTATTTTAGCATATTAACAATAACTGTAATATTTTACATGTACTTCGCAGTAGCAATTTTTTTAAATGTAATTTATTTAAATGTCTGTCCTAAAACATAACGCATTGTCATTTTTTGAGTGTTCCTGTACACAAACCAGTTAGACAGGATCTTTAATTACCATTTTAAATAGGAAACATTCCATAATGAACTTGAATAACACATATCTTTTTTTTTTTAATTTTTGAAAATATTTATGGATGCTGGAGTCGGACAGACAGGTGGATAGTCGGACAGACAGATACACAAATTCAAATCATAATCACACTTAAAAATTGTTATAGATTGTTAAAAACGTTTAATGTAAAAATGAAATTTCTGCAAATTTCCAATGATATCCCTTAATATAACTGAATATTTTTGTGTGGCCTTATAAATCTTAATGCTAGCCCTACTTTATTCTATAGAAAGACTTTTTTTTTTTTTTTGTGCATATGAATAACAAATTTTAACTTAACCCTCGCTTTTCCAAGATCAAGGTTTTTCTGCAGAAAAATTGGTGCTGCTTGTCACGTTTGGCGAAAATCACCAGCACCGCGCTTTTTTGTATCGTTTAGAACTTACAATATTCTACTGGTTACGTTTGCTATCTCTGGCGAATGAGCGCACTTTTTTAATGAGGCGGACTTAACTAAATTTCAACTGCAAAATGTGGTCAAAATGACCCCATCTTGGGAAAGCGAGGGTTAATTAAGATTTCTGCAAAGTAAAGTTATTAAAATTTGTTTTATAGAATTATCTCTCATAGAACACAATGCTTTGGAATACTTTCAGGTGTCCCTGTACAGAAACCGGTGGTGTTATTTATTCCATTTTCTGTAGAGAACTTCCGATAATGAGTTTGAATAACATATTTCAATTTCATTAAAATTTCTGTAAAGATACGAAAATATGGTTTATAGAAATGCCTTTCATAGAACATATGCTTTTGAATACTTTTAGGTGTCTCTTTACGCAAACCAGTAGAGCTATTCACTTCATTTTTCATAGGAAACATCCGATAATGAACTTGAGTAACATTTACGGGAGTTAGAGCGTGGACAGACAGACAAACCGACGTCATTAACACTTTTCAACCTTATTGGAAAGTGTTAAAAAGAACATAATACAAGATTTTGTTTTAAAAATTAACTGAAATATATTTTTATAATACATTTTACTCAGTTATTTTTATAAATCATTCCGTTATTTACAGCATACTAACATTTTTATTTTAATTTTTTCCCAAAACATAAATTCTTTTTCAGAAATGCTCCATTCATTTGATAATGTGAAATATTTTCTAAATTAAAATATTTAAAATTTTAATGCATTACATTAAAAATATTAAATAAATACAAATTTAATAATCAAAAACAAATACAAATGTCAAATATTCCTAAAACAAACAAAATTAAAATATCTGTCTAATACTTTATTTACTTTTCAAAATTAATATTTCAAAAATTTCTATTCATTTCATGGGATTTTTTACATATTTTCGTAAGTATGTATATTAATTAAAATAAACTATTTCGCGTTTTAGAAAAATGTATCATTATTAGAAATGCTATTACTAAGTTTTATATTTAAATATTTTATTTATATATTTAAGCATTAACTTTTATTTAAAATTTTTTATCACACATTTTTCCCTTTTTAAAAATTTCAAAAATAAAATGGATTTTTTTTTAGTTGATATATTTTGCATCAACTGTCTGATTGAACTGAAAAATGCGGCGTTAGCTAGATTCTGGTTAATAACTGTACCAATTTCCATAGCGATTTGTTCAACTGTATACTTTGCATAGCGAAAAAACCTGACATAACATGACATCCATTATATCAAAGTAAAATAGGGGTCCAGATATGCAGGGTGACGATTATTGAACTATATGAAATAAAACACAAATTGCATACGAAGTACGGCGGGCATGCACTTTATTCTACATCTAAGCGTTACTACAGATATTCGGATTTACATCTTGTCTTTAATATAGCTCCACAAAAAAGGAGTTACAGAGTCTCAGATCCGGAGAATATGGCAGCCAATCGAGGCCCATGCCAGTGGCCTCTGGGTACCTGGGAGCATTTTTACTTGCAAATAGCCGACAAAAACAAGGTGCGTGTACAAGCGCATACTAATTCCTATCATGCCCTGCGGCCCACCGTGCAGTTTGTACGTCCTAACCCAAACCATTCGGAAGTTGTGGCAATATTATCTCATATGGTTCAATAATTGTCACCCTGTATATATGCATTGTGAATGGTCATACCTGACACTAGTAGGGAGGTCTCTTTTTTAATATTATATATAGGATAGTATTTTAAAAAAAAAACTTTGTACTGAACAAAACATAATAGAATTGACATTTATAATTCTTAGGATTAAAAAAATCTTTTCTGTAGAATATGACATGTTTAGTGTCAAGATTTACGGAATCACACTGAAATTTCCAGATACATTAATGTCTATAATTGAAAATAGCGGAATTGGAATTTCCATTTGTGTTAATCGTTTCTAATACTTTGTAACAGTTTTTTAAAGTGGTTATAATTTCAATTAGTCTGTTTTTTCTTCTGTCCGTATGTCTGTTCGTTTTTTTATAATATGCAAAGGACATTCAAGGTTAAATCTGTACTGATAAGTATAAAGGATTTAAGTCCAAAAATGTCAATTTTGAGATAAGTACATAGTCAGACTAAATTCTCTATCGATTGGTATAAAGGATTTAAATCCATGTAATTTAGTCTTTGAGAAAATCCATTGGTAAAAAAAGATTTAAGTCAGAAATTTAGCATTAATCTTTGTATAACATATTTAATTCAATTTTTTCACTTCATCAAATAAAGATTGATAATCACTGAACGGTATAAAGGGTATAAATCAACATAATCCCTTTTTCCTAATCGATTCTTCTGATTAGTTTTTAGTTAGTTTAACTTTATGTTTCGTCTCCTAAAAAATCAAGAATATGGACTTAAATCCTTTATACTTATCAGTACAGAAATAGTGCAACGAGTATGTACTGTTGGAAAGTCATAATAATCTAAGAAAACTGCTTAGTTTTTCATTCTTTTTAATTTTCAAATCGGGGTGTTCTTTGCTTGATACCTTAAGAAATGTTATTTAAAAATAATAATACTCGAAACAAACATTAAACAACAGGCAACAAGAAATATTTGAATCATTTTTTCTCTTACACAGAAACGTTAATGAAAGGGCTTTTGTTTTATTGAGAGTTCCAATGTTAATACATTATAATGAGACTCATTAAATTTGAATGGATTTTAAATGTAACTCGTTTCTTTTAAAACTTGTGCCATGTATTTTATTCAGTTGCACAAATTGAATGCGTTAGTTAAAAATCTTTTTTAATTTAACATAAATGCTTATTCAGTAAACAAAATGGGAACACGAACGCATTCATTTTAATGAGGTAAAAAAAAAGAAAAACGTATGATAGTATTGAACAAGAATTTCAAAGGTAGTTTAAAATTTAAAGTAATCGAAATATCTTATTACCTTTTCATATGCATTATGCATTATTTTCCAGTGAATAAAAAAAAAAAAAAAAATTGACGTAGAATAGCAAAAATAATAAAAATTTTCTAGCAGTTGATTAATTGGTAGGAAAAATAAATTTTTCAAATTTTATGATTTTTTTAAACTCTTTGGTCTTTGCATAAATCCGTGCGGTTTTTTATTGCTTCATTTCATAAAAATAAATCAAATCAAATGACAATTTTTTATCAAAATACTCTCCATTACTTTCTACAACCTTTGCCCATTTTTTGGGTGACAAATGTATACCACGGCGATAGAAGCTCTCGTCTTTGGAGGCAATAAAATGAACCGCGTCCGCACGAACTTTTGCAACGACCTAATATATTATTAAATTTCTCCCACCAAAGCAAATTTCGAAAAATCTGTAATTTAAATTTCCTGAATTTAAATAAATTAAAGTAAATGAAAACTACACATGAAAACAAATGAGTGAATTAATTAAAAAATCGGATTATTCGGACTTTATTAATTTAATTTTATATAACTATGTATTTGTTAATTACAAAATGAAAAAAAAAATAATTACTTTGTTATCAATATTAAAACATAAAATTATTAAGAAGTAATAAAAAAAATAATAATATTGTAAACTTGTAAAAATGGCAATGTTAAAAAAATCTTTGTACAGTTCGATTGTACAGAACGATTCCAATTTAAGTATGCCTATTTAAAAATTTCTGTAAAAGAATCCTCATACGTAACATTAAAGAATCTCAAATGCATACCGTGATAAATTTTTCTAAAGAAGGTCGAATTATAAATATAGAACTGTGCTCAAGTTACGTAAGAGAAATTTTTGTCACGTTAACTGCATAAATAACGATTAGCACCTTCGAATATTTCATAACTGAGAGATGTGCATATTAGTAATGTTAAAATACACTTGATTATCATAATTTTTTCAATTTTTTTACACAATCTGTTTACCATATGCCCTCTCTGCTGTAATGATAGCAACTATGACCCCTATGAATTTAAAATGTACTGAATAAATAAATAAATAAATATTATTATTTTTTTTTTTTTTTCAAATAAAAGTAATGAATTTAATTTTAAAAATTCGATATGTTGACAACTATGACCACCACATCACGGATAATGAAAGAAGCCTATAAATGATTATTTGAAAGTTTATGAGCATGCAAAATTGTGCTGGAATTAAGTTTTATGTATAAATCCTTTAAATTTGGTGACAAAAACCCATATGTAGTGTTATTTCAAAAACTCGAGTACTTTAATTAAGAAAAATAATAATTCATTTTAATGTATCATAAGGTTCTCTGAATGGTATGTAGTCTGAAATTTAGACCAATATATGCAATCTAGTAATGCCTTTTTAAAGTCTTTCAAAAAGAATATATTATCACATTTCGACAAGTGATTACATTATGCTATGTTTTTCAGGTTTTTATTTCCTAGTTTATAATGATTAAATAATAATTTATATTGGTTGAATATTTTCTCTAATGGACAGAAGTTCAACGCTTTCTCTATTTTTTTTAAGCAACAAAGGATTTCTGGTCGAATTTTTCTTCAGCAGGTGGCGTTTTAATTTTAAAATTACTTTTTACTGTAGCGCAGTACATTTTACAACGGAACTAGAACAATGAATGTTTAATGTGATCGCCGTCATTCATGACAATCGCCGTCAAATGTTGTGCTTTGGGAATTCTCATGATAAAGCTTAATTAACAATGTCTTATCTCTAACCCAAATCATGATTATCGTTTAGGAATGATTAACAGCAGTAATAAACAATGAATGTTTAATTTAAATATTCGCTAAAATCATATGCAACGCACTAAATTCAAATTAATCAATATTCCCAATATGCCGTCATTTGAGAAGGGGGATCTGTTTAAAATGTGTGAGGATATTGCGAATATAGCGCCAAATGTTGTGACTAATGTATATATAACTAATATACATATGTATATAAATCAACGATTTTTCTGATAATTTCAATGATAATCGCATTGTGCTACGGTCAATACCTTTTGAATAATATATATATATATATATATATATATATATATTCTCTCTGTGACTTTTAGATAACCTATATTACTATCTACGACTGACATCAAATTTATGTGTATTTTATCAAGGTTGAACTGTTTGTCACATAATGAATTTATAGATCACAAATATAGTTAATGTAATGGTTCTTTTTAAAGACGGTGATGTGCTTAGAATTACTGCCTGGTTTACATGGAATGTTTCACTCCAAATATACCAGTATATTATAAGGGATACCTACTCGATGTATTTTTTAAGTAGTGTTTTACTCATATTGGACAAGAAAAAAGTAAAATTGAATAATAGGGTGAGGGTGCAAGTAGATTTCCCCATACATAAATATATCGCATTGTTAAAAGAATATATAATCTATACTTATATATAAATTATAATGAATAAGCATTAACAGTTCATTAGTGAGTTATATAAACAGGATTGTGAGGCTCCTGATTTAAATTTCCATTAGTACATAAATCTATTTACAAATTTTTTACATGAATAATCTGTCTATTATGCATAATTTTGAAACCAGTACAAATTAAAATAATATATATATGCATATTTAATTTCAGTTATTGATAAATAAATGAAAATGTTATATTTCGTATTAAGTAATATTTATTTTTCAGTAGAAGAGATTCGAATAATAGATAAAATAGTTGTACTAAGTTTATATGAATAAAAGTATCAGTATTACCGAGAGAATTGCAAATTATTGTATTATCTTTTAATCTTTAGTCTGCGTAGGATATTGCTTATAGAAAGTAAAAGAATGTCGGGAATTATAGAGATTTAATGTGTCTACTAGATGTACAATCTTTCTTCATATATCATTCCAAAGGTAAAGCATTAAGCTTTTTAATCTGTATAATTCGTATTATTTATCTTTAAAATCTTTGAAGAAAGAAATATATTTTAATTTTCTGTTTGAAACAAAGGTTAATTACATTTTTAATAAAGATTAATTTTAAAATTGCGATACTCGATTTCTTTCTTTCTTTCTTTCTTTTTTATGGAAAATATTATTAGTGTGATCAAAGTGTGACTTCTGAAAAGTTATTTCTTCCCAAGAAAATTATCGAATGAAAAAAAAAGACATCTTTCTTTATGTACAGTGAAATATTTACCTTTTTTTTTTTTTTGGTTTAACTAAAGGTTTTTCTTTATTATTATTATTATTATTATTATTAGTCTCACTTTGTTCCATAAAGTAATAATAAATGCATTTTAAAGTATCTGCTCAAAAGTAATGTTTATTTTTACAGTGAAATATTTGGTAAATTAATTTGTGTTGCCATAGTTTTAATAACCAAAAATTAGAAAGAAAAAAATAACTGGAATTTCGTTTTGTAAGAACGATTTTAGAAAGAAATTATGATTTCAGTACGTGAAAAATGATTCTTTTAAAAATAAAAATTGTTTATTATTTTTTTAATAAACAGTATAAACGTTATTTCATTCTAAAATGTAGTATTGTACCGTTGATCATTAAACATTTCTAACATCAGTAATAACCAAAATTTGATTTTTAACAGTGTTTACTAACAAAACAAAATGGACGTCTTATGAACACAAATCATTTACAGCAGTCTCTTTGTATTTACTTATTTATTTTCTTTTCCTTTTTCTCTTTTTATATTCAGACACATTTTAATTTAAGGATTTTGTTACAATTTGAAAAAACTGATATACATAGAAGATATAATGGCGTAATTGCTTTAAGACTATCTACTGTTACGTTTAATTTTTTTTAATTTAAAAATGTATGTTTTTATACGTATAATGAACAGCAAAACTGTAATTGTAAAGCTAAAAAGCAAACATTTAAAAGAAATATATGAATCAATTTATCAAAGATCATTTTATAGGACCTTCTTTTTAAAGACACAGAAAAATGCGGCACTCACAATTTTCTCGTATCCTGCATTTCATTAATATAATAGCAGATTGCAGATTATAAGGTAAGATAAAAATTACAGTAAATGAGTCTACTTAAAAATACTTTTAAATAGGTTTATGAGCAGTTTCATATTTGGCATATACTTATTTCTGTGTGAAGGTGGCTACCTGGCTCCTTAACCTGCGTTTAAATATAGTACCAACATTTAAAAAAGGATGTCAATTTTACAATTAAATTAAAAAGTTCATTTCAAAGCATTATTTCTTAGACAACTTTCATTCACAACGCAACTTGAATATTACAAATCTTGATCAAATTTTTCATGTGGCAACCTCACATAATCTTCGAAATGCCAAATTTGTGCAACATGCTTACATACAGATAAAGCGTTAAAAATTTAACTTTGATAAACAAGAAAACTTAAACAGATCTAAAATTTAATTTCAAATAACACTTTATTAACGTAATTGGTATGAAAATTTTATTTTCTTTCTGAGCAGTTTTTATCGCCATGGTAAAATGTAGAAAAGCCTTTCCGCAATTACATTCAGCAGAAAATAACTTTTTGATTAATTTTGGAAGCCCTGTATATATTAGTATTGAACTGTATATGTACCAAATTGTATACTTAAATTTAGCATATGAAAAACACATATATCAATTTAAAATGCACTTCCAACTATTTCCAAGTAAACTCCAATACGTCAAAACTCCTTTGGATAGCCCTGTAAATGGATGATGAAAGATTTCCATTTCACTTTGTTTAGTGCAGCCTTTTGATGTTGCACTGTTCGTTACAGAAACTTCGCCCATAGGCGTAAAGTATTTGATTTTTCTTAAATGTCCCCGTGCACTATAGTGACCAAATCCAAGCGTCCCGATTTTCTGGGGACAGCCTTTATTTTGAAGGCACTTTTTTGAGATTTGAAAAATTGTAGATAATAAATTATTTATCCTTAATATTTCATTTTTAGTCCTTATATATAAATAATGAAAAAATATATCCGTAATTGTATAACTGTAGCAATTTTCAACTCTGCTCTGTTATAAAGGTACTCTGATCTGGTTACTGTACCGTACACGAACCACTTTCTTCATCGACACGAAAAGTTTATTATGGTATATTTATATTATACAGATTTAGAATACCGAGTTTGCGCTTTCTGCAATCGTTTGTTCATGACATATTTTGATAACAGTTTCACAGAAAGACATACAGACACACATTTAGATTCACAAACATACAGCCACACAGATCAACCGGTAGAAATGTTTTTAGGATTCAGCGTATCTCAAAATGTGTGTATGTACCAAAAACTCAATTTCGAAAATTTGACTCATAAACAATTCGTTCGGTACTATATATGGTTAAGTTATGTTTAAGTCTTAACCGATAAGAGAAAGTAAAAAGTAAAATAAAATAATTATAATAATAATAATAATATCGTGAGAGTCTCCACTAGATATTTCAAACATTTAGTAATTAACAGATGTTTAAATAAATTTAAATAAGATACGTAGGGAAAATCATAAAAGGATGTTTAAGTATTTCTTTCCAAATCTGTATGTTCTTTAACGCCCTAACGCATCCCTATTCTTTTGTGCGTTCCTGTAAGAAAAAATGGTAAACTTACGATAAATATTTATTTTTTCTTTTATGTTTTCAACAATTTAAAACGATCTGTTAAAGCGATCTGTATAGATATTCTGCTATGCATGCTAGTGAAAGAAAAATGTACAAATCTGAAACTCTTTCAAGAGTCTCCTTGGATATCTCTTAATTTTAGTAGAATAAATGATAATATAATGCCAGCATTCACGATTTTTAGACATACATAGTAGTTTTAATGTCAAGAATAACTATATTATTTAAATGTAGATATCACTGTAATCTATTATTTTATAAAGCTTCTAATTTCTTTTCTATTTTTCAGATGAAACATACCATATTTTAACCTTATTCGAAATACGCAGATCCTTTCGTGAAAAAAAAAAAAAAAATCACATTAATCCAGTCGTTTTTGATTCTACAAAGAACACACATGTTAACATTGCAATATATATATATATATATATATATATATATATATGGATAGATAGATAGAGATAGACATAGATATTTTATAAATGAAAGTATTTTATGCAAGATTTAAAACAAATGTACGAGTCATCATTATAAGATTTACATCAAAGCGTTTAATTTATTTATCTAATACGATCTTTGCAAATCGTTTTATATTAATTATCTCATGTGTGAAAAACGCAAATTTGTTAAGCTCCTAATCATAAAATATATTCCACCATTGCATTAAAGATTTTAGAAACATCACAACTGATTAATTGCTATTCGATCAAGATACTCGTTAACGGTTGTAAATTATCAGATGATTTATAGCTTGTGCTATTTATGCTATTTACAGATGCTTAAGAAGACTTTGTTGTGGCTAACAATTTTAATTTTACTAGACTTTATAAACAGATACAAAGCTTAACTAAGTAGCAGAATTGCACTTTTCCAACTTCCTACTAATTTACATACATGTATATGTATATATATATATATGTTTTCTGAAATATTTTTATAGTTTTGCTAAAGCAGATTAGATGTATAGATTATAGAAGCAGCTTAGATGTATAGCTTAGAAAAATATTTATATAAAGTATACGCAATTTATTTAAAAGTTCTTTTTGAAAGAAACATTCAGTTTTTTGTCGTTAAAGAAAACTGACCTTTTTAAAATCAAAAGTAGCTTTTAATCAATTTAGAAGACTTAAAATATTTATTCTCAAATCGTATACAAAAGTTAATTTTTCGATACACATAAACAATTGCACTAAAATACAATTCTTAATTAAATGAAAGTCTGCAATTTCATAAAATACTAGACGAACACTTATAATGTTTTTTAATAGTTACTAAAAGATATATTTTGTTCTCTAAAACTATTTTTTCATCTAAAATCATTAGCTATGTAAGTATTTAGGATATTTCTGTATTTAATGTTTGATCATTAGAGTTAAAAAAAAAAAAAAAAAACTACATTTTATGTTTTGATATTTAATGACATTTTTTTTACGTTTCTTTCTTTCTTTCTTTCTTTTTTTTTTTTCTTTTTGCTTTCTCATTGGACAGTAATAAAAAAAAAAGTAATTTTACATTACATAATAAAGGAAGAGCAAGAAATACCATAAGCAAGATTATAAACATTTTCAGCTTTATGTATGTTGTATCGTTGAATTTTCAATGTACTTGTAGACTTAAGAACACTTTATTGGATTTTAATTAGGAATGAGGAAAATTCTCAGAAAATTATTTTGATACGTTTTATTAAGAAAATTATATAATAGATTTCATTGTGTAGCCTTATATAGAGATTCCCTTTGTAACCTAAAACAAACTGAAACTTCAAGCCTTAAAAAATACGCTTTGTATAGCAGTGTAGTAAAGAGTCTTATAGCACAAAACCATTATTAAAGCTATATAAATAAACAAAAATCATTATAAAATTTATTTTGTATTCATTTAAATATGCAAAAATACTAGGATTGACAGAAGTACTCAGATTGTTTATACTAAGACCTTTAAACTCAATGCTGATAATTATTTTAGTTAGTAATGAGTTTCGTTTTTCTGTTTTTCTGTTTTTTTTTTTTTTTTTTTTTTAATTTTTGAAAAATTTTAATATAGTAATCTGTTTAATTCAAACATATGCAAATATTTATAACTGTAACACGTTAATTTACTAAACGTTTATGACATCTACCATCACCTAAAAATAATTATAAAATCTTATTGTAAAGGATAAATTTTCACAATTTCCAAAATAAAACTTTCTGGTCTACCTATAGAATACAGCAAAATTACATGAATTCACTGAATTAAGAGTGGGAATTTACCTACTGATTTGTATATCGGAGCAAATTTAGGTATAGTAATAGATCACTAGATTAAAATGTTTCTTACTCGCCTGCATACTTTAAAAAACAAACTTTCGCAAAATTATCGAACTAAGTGTGGAACTCTAATTAATGATCTGTATATATTATACAACAAACTTGTATTAAATCACATTGATCTGCATAGATCTCATAACATCGTTGCATGAAGTTACCGTTTATGAAAGTGATATCTTACCAATTGGTTTTCCTACGTTACACTACAACGTTGTGTACAGTTAATGTTTGCGAGAGAGGAACCTTATCTACTGGTCTGCATATGTTACACAATAACATTGTTTAAAGTTACCGTTTGCCAAAGTGGAATCTTGCCTACTAATCTGCATACGTTACACAATACTATTGCGCAAAGTTACCCTTTGTCAGAGTGGGAACTTACCTTCCTTATCTCCATACGTTACACAACTCTACTGCGTAAAATTACCGTTTGCCAAATTGGAATCTTACCTACTTATATTTAATGTGCCTTATATTTATATGCCTTACCTTATATTTAATGCGCATACGTCATACTACAATGGTGTGTAAAGTTACCGTTTGCGAGACTGGAAAACCTTATCTACTATTCTAAATATACTACACAACACACTTGTGTAAAATTACCCTTTGCGAGTGTGTACATTTTCTTACCTGTCTGTAAAGATTACGCAACTACAGTTGGTAATGTTTCTCAACAGAGTTGTGGCAAGTAATCTGCCTCAACATTGTTGAGTAAAGTTACACAAAATTTTTTACAGTGTACGAAACTAACTGAATTTTGCTCAAGATAAAAAAGTTATTCGATTATTCAAAAAAAAAAAAAAAAAAAAAAAAAAAGATATTTCTAGATATTTTTAAACAGCTACAGTGCAGACTTCTCAGGATGAATTTGGTAGAAAAATTTTCTTTCATATAAATTATTGGAATACTGAAAATATATTTTTTTAAAAGAAAAACTTTACATAAAATCTCTAAATTCGCATTCATTACTTTACATTCAAAACAATCATAAGAGAGACACATATATTTAGCGTAACATTATAGCTTTGTATACTCTTAAAATTTATATTTTTGATGATACGAAACTTTTATACCAGATACAATAAAAGAAATGTGATAAATTTAATAGTTTTGTGGAGATGATCTTCAAAAAGATCATGTTACAGTCGGTAACAAAAGTGTCCGAACACTAGCAAAAATTCCTATGTAAAAAAAGTACACTTCATACGGTTTTGTTAAATAAATCCTTTTCGAATGATGTTCTTACACTGACTAAGAACAGGATTCGACAAGGATTTATGTAACAAATCCGTATGAAGTGTACTTTTTTTACATAGGAATTTTTGCTAGTGGTCGGACACTTTTGTTACCGACTGTACATTTTTGAAGTCTCATCTAATGTGAGAACAATAGATATAGTGTTTGATAGATATAACAATATATATTATAATAAAACGTTTGCAATCAAACATATGGAGGAGAAGCCATTCTGTTAATAAGAATTACAATTTCATGTTATTTGTCGTTAATAACAGCAAGTTATAGAGTTTTGTTCTCAAGCACATAAAATAAGTCACAACTTTTTGAATTTCTTTTCACTACTATTCAACATAAGCATGGGCAAAAAGAGACTGTCAAACATATATTTATAGAGGATTTGATGATTCAAAAAAATGTTAGAAACTAGTAGGTTCTTTATTTTCTGAGGTCCCCTGAATTAACATCGTACCATTGAGAAACAGATTCAATAATGCTTTTTTTTTCCCCCTAACATATATAAGACAGTAGCTATTCAATTTGCACACATTATTAACTTTAATGATGACACAAATTTATTCTTCTCAGCAATTTATTACAAAAAACGGTTAGCTAGTGTTAATTATCAAGGTTTATAGTTCAACGGTTCTCATAAAAATAAATATGTTTTAAGATTTTATTTCACAGGTTGCTTTTTTGGCAAAATGTTTAGTATTATTTTGTCGGCATTAGATGTCGTGAGTAATTGCCATACTGCTAGCAATTTAGACAACAAACAACAGCATTTAAATTAATAAATAAAACACTTTAAAACAAGTATATAAGTTTTAAAAACATATATTTAATTAAAAGACGCATATTCCAAAGCTTTTCGCCCTGAAAAGCAGGGCATCATCAGGAATTCTACATGGTTTTACACAATGTGCAGCTGTGTTACAAATATATATACCGTAAATCAGGTTAAAGCTACAATTACATCGCTACTTTAATGAAAAAAAAAATTAGTTCATTGGTTGGAGCCATTCTACATTAACACTGAGGCAACACTTGATTACTGCAACTTGCGTTGAAAAAATCAGTTTTGGATGGCTGCTGGAAAAGCTGGCGTGGTGGTAACATCAAGGTGAAAAAAACTTGTCGAGCAGTGGTAGTGAATGGAAGTCATTCTTTTGGAGGGTCAATGAATGGGAGCTGAAACACTAGACAGATGTTAACAACTATTAGAAGAAATTTGTACGAAAACTTGTAGTGGAAAAGAATCAAACATTGAAAACAAACTGTGGATGGGAACATGAAACTTGAAGTGGCGGTAACTATCGTTGGAGAAGGCTGCAGTAGTGTCCATAGAAACTGAAATGAAACTTGAAATTGAAGAGGTTACATATTGTACTGGGAAAATATTAATGCAATTTTGCATTAATTTTTGCGTTATGTAAAAATAAATAAATAAAATAAGTAACGCTTTTTTCCGAAAAAAAAAATACTAATATTGTTAAATGAATTTAAAATATCTTTGAAACGATTTATGAATATCTTATCATAATACTTTTGGGTCTAAAATTAAAATATGAGTTGAATTTGGTAAATTCTTTAAAAATTAGTATTCGTAAATGACCTGACACAACATCTTTAAAGATCTATATTTTATTTTTTCTCTTTTATCTAAATTAGAATTAGGGCAATGGCTATATAAATAAATGCTTATTTCCAACGTTAATCTGACTATCTTGTATGTTAACCAAAAATCTGGTACATTGAACCACGCCTTGCTGCGTTCCTAAAATTGTACGCTCATTTTATTATATTGTCATCACAATTTTCAGATATACTTTTGCACATAATATTTTAGCATTAGAGCAGGCAAAAAAAAAAAAAAAAAATATTTTATTATTATTATAATTGACGGTAGTAGAGGCTATATAATAAAATGAATGTAAAATTTTAGAAACACCGCGTGGCTTTCTGAACTTTAAATTCAATTTTAAATTTCATTATTTGTATATATCAACCATACATAATTATCAATTTTTAAAGGAATAATAACATGCATATATTTGTATATTTTTTATTTCTACATGAAGAAATAAATTATGAAATTTATTAGAAAATGATCAATGGATATTTAATATCAAAAGATGGAAATTATTGAATATATTCATATTAATTAATTGTTTCTTCATTTTTCTTACATTTCAAAAACAGATGAAAATTTTGCTTATAATTAATAAATAGATAGCAATATTACATATTAAAATATTAAAGATTCAAAAGAAACTTTAATAAACTTTAAGTAATTTTCCACCTAATTATGAAATGAAGATTTTAGTCATATAAACATGTGCTTGATACATTTTTCTACGTTTAATTAAAAGTTTTATCGAAACTTTTTAATGTTATTATATCCAAATTGCTTCCTATACTCTATCAAACATGAAATTTTAATAAATATCCTTTAAAATGCATGAAATAAGTTATTAAATTTTTAATTTTCGATTCGAAAAAGCAATTTCATTTTTAATACTCGATAAAGTTGTTAAACTGTTTTGATATGTGATTCATTTTATAAAAGGAAATAATGCTTAAGAAACAATGATTAAAATGCCAGAAGATTTAATTAAAGAAATATTCAAGATAACTTTTAATCCAAAGTTTTGTACGTTTCTTTATTATAATTTTCTTTTTCTTTCACTTTTCAATGTTGATATTTCGATTACAGATATGTAGAAAACAATGCAGCCGAAAAACTTGAAGCATAAATTAACTATCGCTATCTGTAATAATAATCTATATATAATAAAATAGGCGAGGATAAGGAATAATATTTATAGATGGACAATATTTAAGCTCGCGGATTCAATTCATTGATGTAATAAGGTAATATGACGACCTTTGTCTGATGAGGTTATTTTATGGAAAAATGTACTTTTAACAGTTGCTTCTTCAAAATCTTTGCAAGCGTCATTTTAAACATATTAATATTTTAAAGATTTATATGCAACACTTTAAAAAATGTGAATTATTATCATAAATTGAGTAAAAAAATCATAATCATAAAAAGTATAATTAAAATAGGAATTAGTTTTTTAACACAAAATTTATGACAAAATAAATAAATGAAAAGTCATCGCCAACAGAGCGACAAAAATTTAAAATTTTTCATGGGGGGGGGGGGCTCCTATACTAAAGCTGTACTGCTTGCGGAAGTATGAAAACTGGGTCGTCAGTCATAAATTTTATTTTGAAATCTTTCGTTGAATGATTTTGCTTTCACCATATCACAATATTAATTTGATTTTCATAATAATTTGGCTTCTGGTAAATTAAAATTTTAACTAGATGAGAAAATTGATATATTATTTATGAGTTTCCAATTTTAAAGGTAAATATGAAAGAAATAAAGCGCGAAAATGGGTTTGCTAGTTTTAATAATAATAAAATAAAATCATATAAAAAATCAGAGATAAACCTGAAATATTTTTTATAAAATAAAAGCATTTTGTATAATTTTAAGTAGAAAAACAATTGTTTGAAAGTATTACTCTACAATATTTTTAAACAGCAATGTTAAACAGATAACGTTAGAAATGTGCTATTTATATACATACATATATATATATTATATATATATATAAGGTTAATTGCCCCTAACTAGTTGCAGTTCAAGAATTATTCATAATATATTAATGCGATATTTTATAAAGTGCTTGTTCAATTTTTGAACAAGTGCGAATGCGCACAATGTAAAAATTTAATTTATTATGTATTTAATCTCATATTAATTTAAATTTTATAATCGTTCTTGTACGCTGATAAATTTTAACTACTATATAAATTCTAAATTAGCTTAATGTGATGATTAAAAATTTAATCGCAAACTACAGTCAAATATTTAAAAATGTAAACAGCGTATTAGAACGCTGTTAATGAAGGAAATGTCCTATTAAACCCACTGCTAAGCTTTGAATTGAGAATGATTAATGGCAAGACTTATTTGGGTAAACATATTTTCCGGGCACTGCCCGAAATTGAGTCTTTGATGACTGCGTTCACATTAATTGTATGAAAAGATAAATTACCTATTTAGATGATGATGTTACTTAGATAATAATTCTGCAGGTCTATTTAATGTCATTTTGGAACACTTTATCTATACTATTTCAAAACTTTTGTACCCATAAAAAATTTGCAATCTGTGTATATTGTCACACTAATAGTTGTCATTCTGAGAAGTTATATAAAAGCCAAAAAAATGTCATTAAATTCGAATTCTTATTTGAAAATGCATTTAATAGTCAAAAATTAATATATTGAAATACACGGTGTTTCAATAGAACTCTTTAAATTTAATTGCAAAAATTTTTCTAATTGTATATGGTTTCGCTAATATGATTCTAATTTTTTTATTGGCATATATATATTATATATTAAATTATTCGTATGGAAATGAAAAATATATTCTACTTGTAAAATATCTTGATATGCGACATTTTTATCACAATTTTATGTAGGGGAATGTCTCCTTTTATGGGTATTCTCCGGTAATGGGCACTCCACCATATCGTCTAACCGAAAGCAAATATGGTGTATTTGAGTACTGTCAAACTTGTGTAGTGATAGTACGTAGTTTTTCTGCTAACACCGAAGTGAATAGACATTTTTTGTTTAGTAAGTGCAAGCTTCGAAAAAACATTTTGTTAAAAACAACACAAAAGTAATTTGTGAATATTTTCAGAATGCAATAAATCAAAGTGAATTAATTAAAAGATTTAAGTGCAATGTATATTCATGCAGTATTTTCATTATCTTTTGTGACGCAATATCGAATTTAACCAAAATGCGGACCGAAATTTGCTTTTTCTGTTATTATAAAAATGGATTCAGTTTCCGGTTGTGTTCCCCTTCATGTAACGATTGTGAGTACACTTTTTTTTTTTCTTTTTTTTAAGCGTGTTTGATTTACAAGCTTTAAAATTGGTCGTTTATGTCAACACAACATATTTATTAGTATTTTTTTTATATACTTTTAGGAATTATTAGCCATGTCAACCACCGAAAAGTCAACCAATTCAAAAGAAATGGATTTTAATGCGCTGGTTAAAGACATTTAGGATTGCTTAGTAGATTAAAAAAAAAAAAAAAAAAAAAAATCCATAAAACTGACTGCTGGAGAATATGAACTTCCTCGCAGCATCTTTGTTCCTCCAGGAGAAGCCTGGAAAAAGTAAGGTAACTCAACCTGTCAAACTGCCGGCCAAGCGCACTAAAAACAGGAACATTCACAATCTGATAAGGATGTTGACTTCTGCATCATCTGTTTGGAGCACCTGCTACCATGCCTAACAAGAGCCAACTAAACCAAATGCAAGCAGTGTGATCGTCAGTTGCATTTGAAGGGCGCCAATATACATACAAATTATTTTATTTTCAAGCATTTCACTTCTGATTTGCAGGATGAAGAAGATGACGAGTAAAACTGGAAAATTGCGATTTTCTGTTGTTATTTTGGCCACTGAATCCTTATAATATGAATGAATTTTGTTACTTTCTGCATTTATGGTGTTTTTATTTTTGTTTTTTTTTATTATATTGCCATTTTTTAGCGTATTTTTCAAGTGTGCCCTCAAACGGGTACAAAATTTTTTTTGACCAAAATTGATCACTTCACAAAATTGGTGACAAAACTTTTCTACTTGACGGAATCGATACAGTTACCTTATCAAACATAGGATAAGGGTTCTAACTTTCATTAGTATTCATATGCTTCCATAATATTTCATCTATCAAAAGTTATAAACCAAAATCAAAACTGTGCCCACAGCCGGAGATATTACCCTACATTTTTTGCTTCCATTATCCGACTACCGTAGGTAATGGAAGTATTGTATTCCTCGATACCGCGTTTTCACCTGATTTACATGTTTTAAGGTCTCCTGAGTCCAAATTAGTTTTTGGCAATTGGACTCTGTGTGTGTGTGTGCGTGTATGTATGTGTCAGGGAAATCTTCTGACTATCATATCTTCAAAACTAATAAAGATAGAACTACGAAACTTTAGAATCGAGACAGGTTTGGTGTACAAATGAATTTGTACATCGAAAACCGGACATCGAAAACCGGAAGTGGTACCATAAGTTTGTATCTCAAAAACAGCTCTAACGATTTTCTTCTAAGTTGCTATATAAACTCTCTACTAGATGTCCTTTCGAATGATATAGCTGGTTAGTTCAGTAAAATTGACAGGCATCCTGTATAAATAACTCAATTTCAGGCCGCGCAAGTGCATTCCTTTAAAAACGGCTGCACGGATTTTTTTTTCAAACTTGTCATATTAACTGCCTTTTAAACATCACTTTACACATATTTATTGTTTTCCGGTCAATATATGAGTATGTAGCGTTTTGGCAAAAGTCGGTATCTCAAAAACGGCTCTAATGATTTTCTTGAAAATTGTTACATAAATCCATTTTAGATATGCTTTCTTATGTATTACGTGGTTATTAAAAGAAAACTAACAGTCATCCTGATTAGGTAGATCAGTTTTAGATGTCGGAAATTAATGTTTCGAAAAATGGCTAAACCGATTTTTTATCTTCTTACTATTTTTAAATTCGCTATGTAAATATATTTTATATATCTTTATATTTGTTTAAACTTTTTCTTACTAGAACATTTTCAGGTGTCTAATTTGTTAGGTAAATTTTAGTTCTTCTGATCATATTATCTCCAAAAAATGCATATAATACATGTAATAGTAAGTAATGCAAATCATGTGGTTGTTACACACCAGATTTTTAATTATTATTTGTTATTATTAATTTATATCTACGTTGCCTAATTCATGTAGTAAAATTCACTTTTTTTAAATGCAATTTATTACCACACAAATTGTTTTACATTTGTACCATGAGAAATAGTTCTTTTTAATATCTTTTAATGAAATGTATTTAATAATATTGTCAGGCTATTTGATGAAAAAAATCATAAAACTAGAAAATCGTTTAATTTTTTCTTCCGTTATCTTATAAGGTTTGTCCAAAAGTAATGAAAATGAAATTTTAGGGCCAAGCAGAAGGCCAAAGGGTGGAGTTTGCGGATGGTACGCGTGGTGGGGACTTTAGCTGCAGAGTCTGGTGGACGTCAGCTGGCCTTGAGCCTTTGCAGTGCAAGGGTCGCTTGTGAAGCAGATACATGTTTGAAAGTGGTGTTAAGTTTTCAGAATGCAGTGAAGAATCGATGTTGCGAAACGCTATAAAATTTTGTGTAAAATTTAAAAAATCGGCAACTGAAACGCTTTATGTGTTACGGGGTGCCTACAGGAAAGATCCTTTGTCCAAGGCTCAATTTTTTATGTAGCTCAAAGCCTTCAAAGACAGAAGAGAGGACGTTGATGACAGACAACGCACTATGCGCTCATTAAATTCTCAAACTTCAAACAATATGGCTGAAATTAAAGCAATTGTAGACTCTGGTCCTCGAATGAGTGTAAAAATGATTCTGGACGTGTTGGATCCGATTGTGCATTAAATCATCACAGAAGAACTTCAAATATAGAATATTTGTGCCAAGTTCCTGACTCAGCCTTTTGCAAAAGACTGCATTGCAATGCAGTTCCAACCATCGTATTGTCCCAATCGGTCACCGAAAGACTCATTTCTATTCCCCAGGATAAAACTCATCTTAAATGGTCATCGTTTTGACAATCTGCAGAATTTGGAGGGGGGGGGGGGAAATCACACGGTTTGAACAGCATTCCTGTATTAGACTTCCAGGTGAACATCAATGCGTCGCAAAACGTTTGACAAGGTAGTATTAACGCAAGAAAAGGGCATCCCAAAGAACATTAAATGTCTGTAAATTTATCTTCAAATAAACGAATTTTATGTAATCAATCTCATTACTTTCTGTACAGATGCTGTACAACCGTACGTATTGTATTTGTTCAAAAGTTTCGTTATCGATTTTTTACCACATTTGCATTTTTTAATGTTTTTTTAGTCCAAACATAGAGATTTTTTTTTTACCTGAAATAGTCAAATCGTATGTGTAAGTGTCAGAAGCGAGGAGTGGTCCAGAAAACTATGGAAGCGCCGAAGCGAATCACCTCCAAAAGAAGAGGAAGAACCAATTCAGTCTTTCGACGAAGCGACATTACTTGATTACTTTTTCAAAATCTTAAATAGGGGAAGCGCTGCTTCCATCGCTTCCATGGACGCTTCGCCACTGGTTAGTGCATATCTGTTTAATATTGCATGGATATTTTTCGAGAGTAGTTCGTTTACTACAACTTCTCCGAACATTCTCTTGCTATAAATAAGCTAAAAAATTACAGTCAAAACTTGAATAAAAAATCAAATATGGGTTTACTGAACTTAAGGCACTGGGATAGTGTACCGAGCTGTTAATTGAATGTGTTTGTTTAGTTTAACTTAAAGCGCTTTGGCTAGTGATAGGAAGAAAATTAGCATAGTACCTTCTCTAAAGTTTTTACTTTCGTAGAGACAAACGCTTCTCAGCTTATTGCTGTCTCCAAATTACCAGGATCTGAAATTTATCTTATTATTTATTAAATTATATCACTAGAGAACAAATATGCAAGCGTCGCATCCCAAATCATCAGTAAAATTCATCCCAGTCCATCAATATCTGAAACACCTTCGCAGACAAGGAAATCTTCAAACAAAATTTTACCTTTTAACTAACTTCCACCAAACATTTTCCAGAACTCACTTTCGGGATCCAGACATGAAATAGACCCCGAATACACGAAACTCGAGAATTTCCATGAACATAATAAGGCGTCTAACAATGCGTGAGGAATCTTTTAATTACTATATCTCAAAAACAACAACAACAAAAATAAAATAAAATAAAATAAAATAAAATCTGACTTAGTTTAACATATATTTAATGTAAAAAAATAAATAAACGATTCATATTTTTGCGCGTGGTAAGTTGTTTGTAAATAAAAAAAGAGGTATTTAATTATTGAGGGAACTTTCCCCACTAAAAATAATCTCAAGATATTCTGTAGATATTTTTAGAGAAAATCTACAGAATATCTTAAGTTATTTGGCCCATTTTTAAAAATGTTTACAAAATTTCTTTATATTTTTTTCAAACTTTCTGAAGATGTTTTATAAAAAATGATAACTCTTCAAAATATTTTAAAATATTTTAAGAAAGTCTTAAGAAAGTACTATTTTCTCAAGAATATCTTCGGATTATTTTAGTGGGGGTTATTCCTTTAAAATCTAGTAAATCTGTCGTCCAAGCCACATAAGTAATACAAAAAGAATTATTCAATACATGGGACACAAATATCATTTTTTCAGTAAATGTAACAAAAGATTATTACGCAATCTGTCATTGTTAAGCCTAGAAATCAAGTTTTAAAATAGAATCTACTTGAATGAAGATTTTCTCCATTCATACTCTTTGATGCAGATGAGCGGCGTGAAATCACTCCATAATACTAAAATAGAGACTAAACTCCGCTTAAAATTGAAAATTCACTACCAGTTTCTGGCTAATTCAAACTCTTTTTTTTTTTTTTTCCGCCAATTTTTATCACTAATCACACCAAGTCATCAAGCATGTCACCAAGGTAGACTTACACGTGCTCTTTCTTATATTTTTACGCCAGCATCCTTTATAATAAAGCTAAAGCGTTTCTTCCTTTATAACAATATAAATGCAGACTCAATTATTAATTTTTGTTAATTTCTCGAAACAGAATTTTAGAGGTTACAATATTTGGTCATATAATAATCAAGCATTTTACGTTTTCTAAGTAATTTGAAACTAGAAAGTCATATAGTAGCTAAAAAGAGAGTAAATATACTAAATATTATAACGAATCTACATAAAAATTTTCTAAAGTGTACAAAATCTATTTTTGAATTATACGAGATACATTCATAAATATATGTATACTTACACAGAAGCATAGTCACATACAGAAGTCAATAGAAATCTTGTAAAATCGTGAATATCACGAATGCACAATATACTGAAAATGCAGAAATTTAAAACGAAACAAAAAATGTTTAACAGTCATAAATATAATTTTTAACATCCTACAGCTAAACATTTTTGAATTATGCAAGATACGAAATCCGTTTTGAAAATCGCTTTCATATATAATACTTCACTTTACTTCCAAAGAGGAAGTAAAATCATAAAGAGGTGAAAATTTCAAATTTAAAATTAAAGCAGATCCTATATATAGACAAACTTTTCCAATTTTCAAAGGTAGGTATAAAATTGAAAGCTGATATCTCTAAAACGGGGCTTTTTTTTTTTTTTTTTTCGTATAAAAAAACATCCTTTTAGGTATCATTTATTTTTGTTATCTTTCTTAATTGATAAACGCCCAGGTTAGTTAGATTAATTTTAGATATCGGAGATGAGTATCTCAAAAATGGACTTTACCGATTGTTCTCTCTACATAAATTCTCCTTAAAATAAAATTAATCCCTGCAGTGATTATAAATTATCTTAAATTTAATGTGAAATATGTAAACTTTATAAGTAAACATATCTTCCAATAATAGAAAATAAATTCTGTGTTTTTCTTTCTAAAAACTTTCCATCTCGATAAAGCTTCTAAATTGAAATTTCAAGAATTACGTAAATCTAGAAATTTGCTAGACGTTTTCAATTTTGTATTAGCATTGGATAGATGAAAATTTAGAGAATTTTACAATATATATATTAAAATTTTATTTTTTATAATGTATTGAAATTATCATGCATTTTAGTGCAGAAAAATGGATTCCGAACTTTTAAATAGCGCAAAATGCACAAAATAATTTTTGAATTTAGCAGTAGAAAAAAATAGATTTCAATTTAATTTACAGACAACTGTCTCAATTTTGTATTCAATACTTTATTTTAAATATCCTTAATTTAAGTTCCTAAAACTTAAAACAAAGTATGTTCATTGCAAAATCATAAAATAAAAATCTTAAAAAAAAAAAAAAAAAAAAAACTATTATAATTCCTAAAATTTACATTCTAATGTGAAAACTTAAACAAATCTCTTTTGTATAATGAGTTAAGTATATCATTATTATGAAAAAAAAAAATCATACCACAAGAAATACCGTAATAAATGTTTTTCGTAAGAAGTTAAAATATATTTCAGCCAATTTGAAAACTACATTACCATATTTGTTTATTGAACATTATTTCATATCTAATAATACGACATTTTTCTTTTGCATTAAATTTGAGATTATTGATTAATTATTTCTTTTTCAAACATTGCAATCATTTTTCAAGCAATTTGAAAAATGTATATGCAGTAAAATAAATTATTAGTTTGTTTTGTATCTCAAAAGATGTTTTACCATTATACAGTCTTTGTAATTAATGTTTAACTATTGTATAAACGTTGGTGCATATTAGAAATTCTTATTCGTTTTTAATCATATTGTTTGTGAAATTATCAGGAATAATTTGAAAATTTTTCCTGAATAAGTTAGAAAATTAATAATTTATATAGTTTTTTCTAATTTATATCATTAGAAAGAACTTTGGAAAGTTAAATAAAATTGTGTTATTGCACACCTACATATAATAAATTTATTTTAAAAGTAAAAAAACAATAATTGTGTTCATTTTTTAACGTTGTATTTAATTCAAAATGACCGTTGTTTTACAATTTTCTTTATTTTTAGATTTTTGTAAATATATTGTATATATATATATATATATTTTTTTTTTTCAAGGAACTATTTTGTAATATTTCATATTTCATTTTTATTTTGTAAGCAAGTAACGTTTCATTTCATGAATTATGAATTATTGAATTGCTAAAAGTTAAATAATTTTATCTTAAAAAAAAAAAAAAAAAAAAAAAAAAAAAGACAGTAAAAAAATTTTTTTTTCTTTTTTTTTTTTTTCCTTTTCATGCACTTAAGCAATACACTTATAAGGCTCATATTGATTAAAAAATTCTTAGTTTCTGAGTTCGAATACAATTTCATAAAATATATATTGTATAATGTTCTACCTGTTAAATATAGTTATGTTACATTTATAGCAAATAAAAATATAATTAAAAATCGTGTATAATAAATTGCATATTCTCTTGTGCGTAATATTATATATTTATATTGAAACGCGTAATTACCGTAGATCAAATTAAAACAAAATAATAACTATTATTATCTTTAATAATTTTCTAAATGTAACCCAGATGTAATAAAAAAAAAAAAAAAAAAAGTAAAAGAAAAAAAGAAAAGAAAAGACGTCAAAAAGTATTTTTCCTGTATTGGCATCTTGCCCCAAAGAATTTTCGTCCTCTTACATTAAAAAAAAAAAAAAAAAATTAATTTCGCTTTTTAACATACTAAAAAAAATCAGCTCCTTTTATTGGTTTGGAGAATAGGAGACACACTGTACTTTTCCAAATTACTAGATTTTTTTTTTTCCTCTTTAAATTACGGTTTACACTGCTCCATGTCCAACGAGACATTCTTTGATAGAAATAAAAAAACAAAATATAATATACATATATATATTTACAAAACTGAGTTCAAAATTGTGTTAAACATGCATTACTAATAGATGAAGATACACATGTAATGAAATGTTAAACTAAACTTTTTTTTTTCTTTTAAACCTGCATTCAATATTTTTGCATTAATTTTTCTTTTTTTTTTTTCATGTTTTTCATGTTTTTCATTTTTTCATTTTTTTTTTTTTTTTTTTTTTTTTTTTATGGATAACTTAAAACATAAAATAAAGAACACAACATTTTTAAGACCTTTTGTTATAAAAAAAAAAAAAAAAATACGCTTTTATTTATCTAACGATGATCATAATTTACAAAAGCTAAAATTACAGCGTTTTTCAAAATATTCGTTGAAGAAGAAGAAAAAAAAAGCTTTTAATTTAACACTTGGAGACATATGTATCTCACTTATTAACACGCTTTTATTAGCTTCACCCGTATGTGTGTTTGTATGTATGTTTGTAACCGCTCTGGGAGCAATCAAAAAATCTATGATGTAAAAAAATACTTCCCCTACGTGAACGCTGTGGCTGGGAGGTAAAGCTCCGGGCTACGAACCTAATGATCTAACGTTCGAGCCCAGTCAGGTAAGATTTTTTTTAAATGGTTTTTGTTTAATTCTAAATTATTTTATAACCACCCTGTAATATGGTGTGTCACTCACACAATTTTTTCTTACCCTGCATTTTAATACTATAAAGATAGATATTTTGTGCTTTTTAGTACACATTTCAATAATTAACACGTTTTTATTAGCTGCACTTTTATGTATGTTTGTAACCGCTCTGGGAGCAAACAAAAAATCTATGTTGTTAAAAAAAAAAAAAAAAAAAAAAAAAAAAAAGACTTTCCCTACGTGAACGCTGTGGCTGGGAGGTAAAGCTCCTGGCTACGAACCTAAAGATCTAACGTTTCAGCCCAGTCAAGGGAATTATTTTAAAAATGGTTTTTGTTTAATTCTGAATTATTTCATAATCACCCTGTAATATGGTGTGTCACTCACACAATTTTTTCTTACCCTGCATTTTAATACTATAAAGATAGATATTTTGTGCTTTGTACACATTTCAATAAAAGGGTGTTCTTTAATTTTTTAAAAGCATAATTTTATTTGTAAATACCATTTCACGATTAAATTGCTTCTTCTATTTTTTTTTTTTTTTTTGGGCCGCGGTAGCGCAGTCGGTAGAGTGCCGGCCTCGTAATTGGAAGATTGTGGGTTCGGTACTCCAGCCGGCTAAATACCGTCGTGTACACTAATGGTGGCTGGTGCACGTAAAATATGTCGTGGCCGCAATGCCCTCCATGTTCCCCCAGTGCAACGTAAAAACCCAACCAACCTACCAATCTTCTATTTTTTTTTTAAATTTATTTAAAAGCTTAAGATATATATATATATATATATATATATATATATGTTTAAGGATTATCACTAAAGTTAAAATTATTAACATTTCGATTAATGATTTGCTAACAAACATTCCATCAAAATTTTATGTTCATAACATGATTTGTTTAAATGTTTTTCACAAAAGAAAAAATCAGGAAATCAGGTTTTTCTTCAATTATGCACACCAGTGTACTTATTTTGAACCAATAAAAGATAACAAAATTTGAAAACACACACGCGTAAAAAAAAAAAAAAAAGATGGTTTTACTGTATGCTTATTAACTTTCATTGCTATCTTATTAAAATGATATTTTCTTAACATTCTTAAATGTTATTGCACTGTGAATTTCAACTTAATTAACAATTTCTGCCCTTATTTTTTAAACAAAGCTATTCACACTAACCTAACATGAACTAAACCGTTCTTTCAAATTTAATTTAAAAAACTAACATGATGTGGCCACCACATGACATTTGTCCATATAATTTTACAAAAAATTCATTGAATAAAAATTATTTATTAAATTATTAAATTATTTTCCATTAGAAATGCAGACGATTTTTATCTGACAGAATTATATCACTAAATGCCAAAAGAAAGTCAATTTTTTGCCAATATCAAGTTTTTTTTTTTTTTTCGTTAAAAGATAAAAAAAAAAAAATCTATAACATTGTTTTAAATTATCACAGAACCATAGTTTAACCTTTCATTTTAAAGGTATTGACGAGATCTTTCGAAAGACATCCAAATTGAAAATTTACTCCCCCAGGAGGGAAGCGATGCTCCTACATGCACAATTCTTTCCCTAGTTAACTACTACTATTATAAATTATTCATATTGATTTTACAATCGTACGTTTAAAATAACTCTCATTATGTACATTTAAACGAAATTTTGTCCTATACTGCCATGTTAAAAATTTAGAAAAAAAATACGGTCACAGCGCCACCTGTTGAGCAGTTGTTCCCCAAATCCAATCAGCACCAGTTTACGTCAGGGTAGAACTAAATACCATGTTTCGTTAAATTTCTTTCACTGGTTCGTGAGTTACAGCGTGCACAAAATTTGTGATACACACACACAGACTGACAGACAGACAATTTTTAAAAACAGTCAAATCGTGTTCAGGAAATCCCAAAACGTGTAAATCCATCGAAAACTGGAGTTCAAAAATTTTCACGAATCCAATACTTTCTCTAAATATACATACAGAAGAAACTAACAAAGTCAATCTGTAGATTTTGAGACTCTTTATTCATGTAATATAAGTTATTATAATGAAAATAATAAATATATCGTTGAAATATTGCATAACTATTAAAGAAAAAAAAAAAGAAAGAAAGAAAAAGAAAATTCTTCTTGTACTTGGTCTTCATTTTTACGTCCTCTTACCCATGTTCCCAAAACTAATGTTTTGAAGTGGAATTTTTAAATTTAGATTTTGCATATGTGTAAAACCATGATTTACACATATTTTGGATGATTTTCTTATTATATAAAATATAATAAGAAAATCATCCACAGTTCGCATATAGGGCTACACGGAAGAATTAAAACCTAATACCGATAAACATGAATTTTCAGTTATGTTATGTGTTTTTCTTATATTGTGCTAAACTTAAGCACACTGTGTAGAACATATAACGTTATCATATTATACAAATGGAAATTAAGCTAACTTCATTCTTTTTTATTCAATATAATTGTTAGAAGTGTTTTACTAATTTATATCAAGTTTAGGAAATTTGGTTAGAAATGATAATTACATTTTTCATAACCTTAAGGTTGTAAAAATATTGTTAAAAATCAAAATTTCAATATTACATCGTGCTATAATATGGGGTTTGGTGTCTCCTGAACACGAAAATAAAATTTTTAGCAGTTGATTTGTGAAATGCCTTTTATAATTATAATTGGGAAAAAAATAGTACTCTTTGAAATGAAAACTTCTTTAGTCGCGTTGAGCACTTTTAGATGAACAAAAATCATGGAACACGCGTCATCATTACCGAACGCTTTCCATGAGCTATATGTATACTGTGTATATATGTACATAGATATACCTCCGTGCGTTATTAGTATATATTATATATATACAAAGAGTATATCTCTCTACATATATATCCATATATGTAGCGCACGGCGCGGCATGCTTCATATACATATATATATGTGTGTGTGTGTGTGTACAAGATGTATACTAATACGAGTAGTATACTAGCTACTGGCATCTGTCTCTTTCTAGTTCTATACTCTATGTATGTATGTACTTTTTCCACAGTATATACAGTCGGTAACAAAAGTGTCCGAACACTAGCAAAAATTTCTATATACAAAAAGTAGAGTTAATACTGTTTTGTTCAATAAATCCTTGTCGAATCATGCTCTTAGACTGATTAAGAACAGGATTCGACAAGGATTTATTTAACAAAACTGCATTAAGTGTACTTTTTTTATATAGGAATTTTTGCTAGTGTTCGGACATTTTTGTTACCGACTGTACATAGTTCACAAAGTACAAGCACGTGCTTTTAGACAGACTGTTATATTCTTCTTTTTGCTTTCAATATAAATTTTCAAATAAATAATAATAAAAAAAAGTCATATTACAATATTAACACTTCTTTACAATCCAAACATAATTCAAAAATAATAATCTAATACCTCGACGATACAATTCACAAGTTACTTAGTTTTCACTTCTATCGGCAGTCCCCAATGACTGCCCCGAGTTTTTTTTTTTTTTTCAAAACATATGTGCAAGAGGAACATCTAAAGATAAAAGTTATATGCGTTGCAAATATCATTACCCTTTTCATTGATAACTAGTTTGTAGTAGCTCGACTAGTTTAGGATATTTATAAGTAAGCGTTTCCAAATTTATTATTTCTTGTTTGTTTGGCTCTCTTAGCAGAATGTATCATTTAGTACGGTATGTTAAATGTTTGCATGGTATTTTGAAAGTAATCAAGGTATTTATTTCAACTATACAAGACATTATAAACGTTTAGATACATTTTGAGTGTCCTGTATCCAGTAAATATAAATGAATTTAAAAAAATAATCAACAGTATTAAAAAGAGTTGTGAATACAACTAATGTATAAAATATGGAATATTTTGTGTCTTTAAAAGGATTTTTATTATGTCCTAAGAAACAAAAATGCATTACTACAATAGGATATAATCATTTTTTTTTCATTTGAAATACCTTTCTTTTATATTTCCTTTGTTTTAAATTATAATTTAAATTTAGTTTACTTTCTTCTATATGTATATATAGAGAAAGTATTGGATACGTGAAAATTTTTGAACTACAGTTTTCTATAGATTTACACGTTTTGGGATGTCCTGAACACGATTCGACTGTTTTTAAATACGAATATAAAAAAATGTCTGTGTGTCTGTGTGTGTGTCACAATTCTTTTGGAAGCTGTATCTCACGAACCAATGATCGAAACTTAACGTAACTTGGTATTTTGTTGGGTCCAAACATAAACTGGTGCTGATTAGATTTGGAGATCAATCGCCCAACAGGTGGCGCTGTCATCGCATTTTTGCTAATTTTTTTACTTGGCAGTTTAGGACAAAATTTCGTACAAATGTGCATAATGAGAGTTATTTTTAACATGTTAATGTGAAATTAATATGAATTATTGATAATAGTAGTAGTAAAGTAGGGAAAAATTTTTGTGTATGTGGAAGTATTCCTTCACCCCTGGGGGGGGGGGGGTAGTACGCCTTCGGGGGTGTAAATTTTCAATAATGGTATATTTCGAAAGATCTCATCAGTGCCTTTAAAACGAATGGTTGAACTATAGATCTGGGATAATTTAAAGCAAAATTATCGATTTTTTTTACTTTTTGACGAAAAAAAAACCAAAAAATTTTATTTTTTCTGGTAAATGCAAAAAATTGTTTTTTATTTCGGCATGCAGTGATATAATTCTGTCAGATAAAAATCGTCTGCATTGAAAAGGGAAAATAATTTAATAATTTAATTTAAAAAAATTGACTGAATGAATTTTGTGTAAAATTATATAGAAGAAAGTTATGTGGTGATACTAGATTTCCTTAATGCATTATTCTTGTTATGAAGTTATTTTTTCTGTTAAAATATCTTTTTAAAATTATTTTATTCGATCCAACCCATGGAAGAAGTTTTTCTTTACCGCAACACAGTTTTGTCTCTATGACGTCAAATATTTCATGTCGACTGGTCCCGGTATGTTTCGGACAATGGCCAACTGTCTACACCTCAGACATGTGCTAAAGGGGGGGAGACTTCCTTGGGGTATCATTTTAAGGGGTTTTAGAACGTATTCACGCAAGTTTCGAAAAAAAAATCATGCATACTTTTCACGATTAAAAAAAAAGTGTGAATTTCAATAAACATGAAATATCAAACGTTACAATGATTATCGAAAATGACATATAAGAATTATACTTTTAATAATACACTTATAATAATAATTATTATTATTATTAAATAACAAAATATCTAAAACAAAACAATTAAAATAGTCAGGTTTATATTTTCGAATTATATTACACTTTTTAATATTTTCTTATGATGTATGTTTACACACAGTATTAAAAATTTCATTTCATGCGTTGAAATTTTTTAAAGTACTTACAGTAATAAAGTTAAAAATAAAAATGGTGAACAAAATTTGAAAATTTAAAAGATCTAAAAATGAAAGAAAAGAGACATTTAATGGCCATCGTCATTTACATTAAAGTTAGAAATCCATTAAGAGAATCGATATATTTTTTTCAGTGTTGTTACGAAATTCAAAATGATCATTTAATAGTTATGGGAATTTTTATTGTCATTGTTGTATCAATGGGAAACACAAATCAAATAGAATATATATATATATATATATATATATATAACGCATATTGAATATAATATATAAATGTATATACATACATACATATATATCAGTTTTGAAAATTGATATTTTTATTAGGCAATTTATGTGATAGAATGCACTTTTCCTTGTACGTGTGTGTAATAATTTTGAAATATGTGAAAAATATGCTAAAACGTGTCGTGTGAGAATCATTGTTATGATTTCTATTTAATAAAAAATTCTTATGGCGAAATCCTGTATAACCAATAAAATATGTTCGTGAGAGGGTATTGTAAGGTAGGCAAACAGGAGTAACTCTTATTATTATTATTAATGACAGAACTTCAGTTATTACTTCTGGATAAACGCATATCTATGTTAATATATAAGTTTTTTGAATTACACGCTGCAGAATAAAGAAATAAATAATAAATAAAACACTTTAAAACACGTATATGAGTTTTAAAAACATATATTTAATTAAAAGACGCATATTTCAAAGCTTTTCGCCCTGAAAAGAAGGGTATCATCAGGATGTTTACATGGTTTTACACAATGTGCAGCTGTGTTACAAATATATATACCATAAATCAGGTTAAAGCTACAGTTACATCACTACTTTACACAAAAAAAAAAAATGTTCATTGGTTGGAGCCATTCTACTTTAATACTGAGGCAACACTTGATTACTGCATGAATCAAGTCAATCTGTGCAGTAATCAAGTTTTGCCTCAGTGTTAATGTAGAATGGCTCCAACAGATGAATTATTATTTTTATTTATTTATTTATATTTTATATTAAAGTAGCGATGTAACTGTAGCTTTAACCAGATTTATGGTATATATATTTGTAACACAGCTGCACATTGTGTAAAACCATGTAGACTTCCTGATGATGCCCTGCTTTTCAGGGCGAAAAGCTTTGAAATATGCGTATTTTAATTAAATATATGCTTTTAAAACTCATATACTTGTTTTAAAGTGTTTTATTTATTAATTTAGAACGTTACACATGTTTTTGAGACACGTCTCTATATAAGATATATTTTTTAAAGAAAAAACTGTTTTGTTTTAAAATAAATAAATAAATAAATAAATAAATTCATGTAAATAACAATTTTTAACCAACAATTATTTTTTAAATTCAGTTTAGAAAATAAATAAATTAATTAATATCAAATCAAATTATACCTAAACATAAACTATTCACAAAATTTACAAAAAAGAAATAAAAAAAAATAGAAACCTACTGTATGTGTAAATATTATTAAGTTGGTAAAAATTTTAAAAATGTTTTGATTATGTAGTATATGATAAATTAAAAATTTCTAATGAGATTTAACAAAAGTTAAACAACCATGAAATTATACTAAAATTCAAGTAAATATGAAGAGCAGCTGTCATACATAAATTTAAATATTTTTGTCGTTAAGAACAATTTAAATCATGAAAATAAATTGTAACAGATCCCTTCATAGGGTCTACCGTTCTATGGATAAGACTTAAATGTATGGCCGTAAATATAACAAACAAATATATTGGAAAACTCTTATTAGATATTAAAGGTTTAGAATGTTTATTGGTATTAACGAATTGTTCGCTCATGCATGATAACTAGAAATATTTTAAATGGGTGCATTGGAGAATAAACTATCGGAAAAATATACGAATCATATTTTGGGAAAGGTGAGCTACATATTTGATGTAAAATTCAAAGTACAGTCGGTAACAAAAGTCTCCGAACACTAGCGAAAATTCCTACGGGAAAAAAGTACACTTAATACAGGTTTGTTAAATAAATCCTTGTAGAATCCTGTTTTTAGACTGACTTAAGAACAGGATTCGACAAGGATTTATTTAACAAAACTGTATTAAGTGTACTTTTTTATATAGGAATTTTTGCTAGTGTTCGGAGACTTTTGTTACCGACTGTACTCTTTCAAAATCTGTACGTTTAATAGTAAAAATGATCAATAATATGTTCATTAAATTTTTTATATACTCAACTTCATTTACACAAACATAAATGTGTTAAATGTTGAATTTATGAAACTTTTGAACAGTACGAATAATTTTATCAATCCTAATACATTATTTAATGAAAAACAAAGATAAATATTTTTGAAAACAGCAAGAGAGGTAAAATTGAAAAAATAAGTAAATACAATTATTTATAAGGACAGTTTTAAAAATAATTAAAACACCTGTAAAAGATTTCTTTACAAAGCTTGGTTGCACCTTTTATTTTTTAAGTAGAGAAACTGGATTGTAGAAAACTTAGAAAAATAATAAATGGATTTAGAACAGATTTGGAATAAAGGTAAAATTTTGAATGATTCCATGTATTTGTTAAGATATATATATATATATATATATATATATATATATATATATATATTTACTTTAAAAATTTACTTTAAACTGTATTTGTAATGTAAAATTACAGCATTTTAATGTCTTAAAATTATTAAATTTGTTTTGAATTAAATTTTACATTTTTTGTATATATTACATTTTTGTATATATTACATTATTTCAAATGTAATAATGTCTATACTAATATTATAAATGCCAAAGTTTGGATGGATCTTTGTTACTCAATAACGCCACAACGGCTAAACGAATCTGGATGAAATTTGGGTACAGAGATGGAGATTAGTCTGGATTAGGACATAGGCTACTATTTATACCTAAAATTTTATTAGATTTTTTAAAATTAGTTAAAATATGAAAATAATAAAGTGATAATTGCCTTCTATAAGCCATTTAAATTTTTAATTGTTGCCAAAAAAGTTTACAAGGTATTTATTTTATTTATTTATTTATTTTTTTTTATTTTACTTTTTCAAAAAAAAAAAATAAAAAATGAAATATGCTTTCACGCAAAAAATAAAAATTATTAAATGTTAAATTGGTGAATGAGAAAATGACGTCTTTATATTATAACTCTAAACTAAAATAGTAATAATACAAATCTAGCATGTTTCTTTTGTATTTTATTTCTTTTTTTTTTATATATACCCCAACTTTAGAATTTTTTTTAGCACGGAGGATTCACGCTTGGCATAAAAGCTAATTCAGCATTATATTAAAAGTATTTACTTATTGATAAATCTGGACATTTTTTAAATTTTGATGCTGAGGTAGATCGGACAGTTTTCGCGAAGGAAAAGATAGAAAGATTTTGGAACAATAATCGCATAAATTATATTTTTGTATAAAACGGCGACAAAAATGCAAAAGTCGCCAAGGAGAGTTATATTAAGGCTGTACCATGATCAAGTTTACATATTAATTAATTTATTTATTTTTCTGTATACCAACTACTATTAACTAAGCATGAAGTATATATAACCACACAAAAAATAAATAAATAAATAATAAATAAATAAATAAAATAATAATAATAATAATAATAATTGTCTCATGCGATAGACGTAGCCGATCATAGCATGTTGTAATATTATATTTGGCTTGAAATTGCTGTCATTCTATGGTTGATCGATTAAATCAAATAAATATAGGAAATAACTTGAAAGCAAATATTATGTACATCGCGTATAATGTTGTTCATATGTAACTGGAATTCAAATATAAAAGGGCTACTTCTAATATTTCGATACTGTCCGTATCGAAACTGTCATATATGATAAGCACTCAAATGGAAGCCCACGAGTATGCCATTGTCGCAAGCAATAGGGACAGACACCGGAGACTGTGAGGACGAGCAAATCCCTGCCGAAGGCAGCGGGAACCCAAAGCGATCTTTTGAATGATTTGAGTATTATTATTTTTATTTTTTCATAAAGCAATATAGAAAAGAGTTTCCTTTAAAGATAGTGACCAGCGAAGCAGGGCAAAGCCTGCTAATAATAATATAATCGTCAACATACACATGTTCATAATTTATCTTTTATAATTTAATAAATTTAACTCAAACGTATAAAAATATATTAATATAAATAGTTTTATTTAGAACTATATTATTGTATAAAAGTAAATTAACATTTCGTTGAATTGACTTCACAGAAAATAAAATGCACTTAATGCGGAATCAACTGCAGATAAAGAACAGCATTAAGGATGGATGGATGGTTGGGTTTTACGTCGCACTAGTGCTGAGCAGATGGGCAATTGGCGACGGTCTGGGACACACCCCTAGAGGTGGTCTGGAGACATGCCATCATAATTTTGATCCTCCATGGAAGGGATGGCTCTCCCGCTTAGAACAGCATTAAGAGAAAAATATTGCTTAAATTGTAACTTTAAATATATAAATTTGGCAATGATGTTGCATAAACATGGAAACAAAAAACTATTGTTTATTTTATTTCATTTTTTTCTGCAAAAAAAAAAAAATCTTTATTATACAAAATTTAAGATTTTAGAAGAAAAATATTTACACATATTATAACTAATATTATGCAATATTTATGTATTAAGTGTATATTAATATCCATGTATTTATGTACCAACGGCTGTTTTTGAATAAATTTAAGAAAAAAATAAATCTATCAAATTTCAAGAATTATCAAAATTAAGCATATTTGGTGATTGATTTTGAGTACCTGGCGGGGAAAAAAAACACGGTTCTGTTCGTACACGGCAATCTCAGTGCTAGCGAACTGAACGCCTAACAGTGCTAAATCGCCAAATATGCTTAATTTTGATAGTTTTTTGTGGTCGCTGTAGATCATTTCAGCCGATAATTTTTTCACTTCTTGGTGTTTTATAAAGAGTAGAATCACATATATTATTTTTCAATATTTTTTGAAGACGACACCTTTTGAATGTTTCATTGTAAGATACTGGTCCAAGCATCAATTTTGATGATTTTTTTTCTTTTTGGTGACCACAATGAAATGCTGTTTTTGAAAATGGTTGCCATGGATTCCAAACGTAAACAAAGGACAAATGCACTTTTTGAAATGGCATTTGTTTTGAAATTCACAGAAATCAATTACCCCTATTTTTAAGATTAATAAAACAAACATTTAAAATTAAGCTACTTCAATGCATGAAAATAAAAAAATGCTTGAAATTCTCTACTGCAGGAACGGGGCGGGCTGGGGCATGGGTCCTATCGTCCAGGATTAATACGACTCGCCTAGTATAACTCTTGGCGGTGGTGGGGGTGGGTGGGCGGGAACCACCGCCACTTTAGAATGTGGAAAAAGAGGGGGAAAAAGGCTAAAAACCCCATAGAAATAGCATGGGAAGAAATGCAAAAAAACTCACAATGTCAAGTGTGTTAAAAAAAAAAAAAAAAAAAAAAAAAAATCACACCGGAAGAAATAAGGGGACAAAGTTGACTAGAAAAATACATTGAACAGCGGGAACCGGGCGGGCTGTGGCATGGGTCCTATCGTCCAGGATTAATACGACTCGCCTAGTATAACCACCGCCACTTTAGAATGTAGAAAAAGAGGGTAAAAAACGTGTAAATATAGAAAAAACTTCAATAACAATACTTATCAATAACAATTCTTGTATTTACCCCCCTTCCCCCCCTCTCAAAAAAAAAAAAAAAAAAAAAAAGAAAAAGAAAAGATATGGAATTCAACTGACTTCACTTGTGTGAACCTTGAAATTCATGAAATTTTGTATTGCAGATCATATAGGTGTGGTAACATATGCATGTAGGTACGCTTCGCGTACAGGAAAACCAGAGAAAAATCATTTGATGCAGTTAACCCGTCTTGCATGAACTACGCATGTATAACCATAATACGCATGTATAACCGTTTCCTGTTTATGAAAACAGAAAATAAAAATAAAAATAAAAAAGGAATAAAAGAACATCTCTAGATACATCAAATTCTTCTTGTATGAACCTTGAAATGTACAAAAATCCTATACTGCAGTGGTCAGTAATGCATACGTTTGTACGCTTCGTTGAACCGCTTCGTAATGTATACGTTTGTACGAAAAAAAAAATCACTGGATACAGCTGACTCATTTTGTATAATCCTTGATATGCATCAATTTTTTAAAGAAACAATCGCACAATTAAACACTAATACAAGTACTCTTTATGTTTCTCTTTCAGCAAACACTATTTTTCAGCAATGTGTTTCACTGGATAACTAAAAATAGAATACATACATAGACAAAATAAAAAATAAACAATTTAAAAAAAAAGCAAAAGTTAATGTAATGGAAAAACACAAACCTGTTTATAGAATCTCACTAGCATGGCAAGCGTCGAACATATAAATAATGATCAGGATATCAAAAATAAGCAAGTTGCCATATCAGGTAGCTCAAGAGTACAGAACAATGTCATTATCGCTCAAAACGCTGCCAAAGAAACATGCCAAAATTTTCGGACCAATATCCCAGTTGTACCATTTGGCCTTGTAATCAAGTATTTTAAAGAAATATTCATTATATGTTACTTTATATTCAGAAATATGCTTTGCTTAAAATCTAGATAGATGTATCTTAGATCTTACATTATATTAAGGACATTTTAAAAATATTAAGTGAATATATTTTACGCATTTCTTTTTCACTTTTGTCTTTCAACTCTTTTTTGTGTTCTTTAAGACAAGAATATTCAAATAAAAATAATGAAAAAATAAAGTAAAAATAAATGAATACAGAAATTGGGTAAAAATAAATTAAAATAAAATAAACAGGAATAGTTGAAAATATTATAACAAGTAACAATAACGCATTTTAAATAAAAAAATGTATATACATAGAATAATTACATGGCATTTATATAGATTAATTATACAGTAACGTCATTTAGAAAGTTATGAACCTTATGGCGCATAGATTTTTACAATATAAAATAGAATCTTCAAAATGAGACAGTCTTTTAGAACGTACATGGAAGTTTCTAATATCAGATTTATTAGTTTATTTTGTTTAAATATTTAGCATAAATAATAATAATAATAATAATAAATAAATAAATAAATAAATATAATTAAATGAATAAAAAAAATGATAATGTATCATAAGTTTTAGAAACATTCACGTGTAAATATGCTTAGGACAATAACCTTGCTAGTTTTTAATACAGACGCATTGTTGCAAATATATATCTTTAAATTATCAATTAACCATTATTAATTGTATATTTATATTAGCAATTTTCATAAATAATATTCAGTAATTGATTATTTATTAAAAAAATGAATGAATAATTCTACCTTTAAAAATTAATCCCTTGTTATATTTATATTAAAAAATATGTTGTCGAAACATGAGAAAATTTAAATTAATCTTATGGAAGTAGCTGATGAAATAAAATTGTGTTGAATGTGATTTTTTAAAGACTAACGAACAAAGAAACTCGAACCCTATTCAAATTTACTTCATCAAAACATAATTAATTCCCTTTGCAATTGTATCAATCGGAAATTCTTGGTAACATGTACATTTTTTATGTTATGTTTTGGCAGAATAATTTTATTTCATTTAACAAGAAAGGCATTCATTCCAAGTAAATGCGGAAATGATTCTTTCAAAAAAATTCTTTTTTAATTTAATTAAGGAAATTAACTTTTATGTTAAAAAAATAAATTTAAAAATATCATGAATTAGTTAATTAGAAAATGATCATTGACAAGCTTACACAACTCTTGTATTTAGCCTCTCCCCCTTTTTACACAAGACAGATTTCCTTTATGTGCATTAGGATTATTATAATTATGACCTATAGTATAGACTTATATATAAAAAATCGTTATATTTTGAACTTTCATTAAAATGCTTTTAATTAGATACGACATATATAGCTTTCTACTCTTAACATTTTCAATAAATAATCGTGATTAAATATTTTGATATAATACTAACTATAAAATATCTTGTCATAAAATACTTTCATTTAAGAATGTAATAATTGTTTTTGAAAAAAGACTCATTTTGAAAATTTTGAAATATGAGCAATTTAGAAACATTAATTCTTGAATGTCTTTATCTCACAAAATTTTCCAACACTCTTTTCTTAAAAAAAAAAAAAAATGAATAAATTATATTAACGGCAAAAAATCAATGTAATTAAAATAACTACATATTTTAATTTAATAAAACTAAATCAGTTTTTTCAACAACATTGCTAAAATTTTGTTTTTACTACTTTCTAAAAATTTTAAAATTATTTGCAACTTTTTTTTAGAATATATAATGCCAAAATAACATATGTTAAAGATCATCGACATGGAAAAAAAAAAAAAAATCTCACATCACTGTTTATTTTGTGTGTCTCCGGTCGTATCTGGTTACCAGAGTCGCTGTTTACAGAATAAGTTAAAGAGCACGTTTTCAATTGACTGGAATTTATAAGATAATAATTTAGAAAGCTATCAATTAAAAACTTCTAGCTAAAAGTGCATTTTGTTACAAACATAGAAAATGATTTCCCTGATCATTGTATTTCTGTACAAAACCATTATTCCGATGTACCGTAGTGTCTATTCGAGAAAAGTTTGGAAATATTTCCTACTGTAAAATTACCATCATTGCGCTTAAAAAACATGGAATAACATATGCTAATAGAATCGGACAATCGAATCTTTAATTTATTTGAAGGTTCTTTTTTTCTTTTTTCTTTCTTTCTTTCTTTCATTCTTTTCTTTTCTTTTATCTTTTTTTTTAATACAAATTTTTACCATTATTTTTATGTAAATTCTTAGAAAGGATTGCATTTTTGTCTATCTTAAGCTTTTTATACGAAGTATCTTTTGAACTTTACAGTACTCTTCATTGTTCAATCTATATCTTTCTTACTGACAAGGATATATTCAAAAGGTGTCGTCTTCAAAAAACATTGAAAAAAAATATATAAATATGATTCCACTCTTCATAAAATACGAGAAAAGGATAAAATTATCGGCTGAAATTAATTACAGCGACCACAAAAAAATATCAAAATTACGCATATTTGGCGATTTAGCGTTTGCAAGCACCGAGATTGCCGTGTAAGAACAGAACCGTGTTTTACTTCTCCGCCAAGTACTCAAAATCAGTCGCCTAACAGTGTGAAATCGCCAAATATGCTTAATTTTGATAATTTTTTGTGGTCGCTGTAATTCATTTCATCCAATATTTCTTTTCATTTGCTGGTGTTTTCTGAAGAGTAGAATCACATCCATTTTTTTTTCAATACTTTTTTTAAGATAACTCCTTTTGAATGTTTCCTTGTGAGTTTGAAAACCTATCCATTAATGCATTCCAACATTCACACTAATATATGATTGTATGATTGTATGATTTTTCGCCTGAACCCGTTAGCGCTCAATGTCCTAGTTTTATAGGATAGTTTTATTTTGTGAAATTCACACAGAAAAACCATATTTATCCCAAACTTCTACAAACGCGTCACAGCCTGCGTGATATACATATAAATATGACATTAATTTTTTCGAGCTGTAACGATGGAATTGGAATTATTTCTCTATATTAGTTTAACACTGATGTCTCAAACATAATTTAAAATAATTTAACATATTTTTATGCTTTAAAATTTGTATTTTGAAAAATCAGGTAGCTGAAATTAACTTTTTCCTGCGCTGAGTAAAAATATATACCGCCTTCCTCTAGAGTGAATAAGTGGCCATTTTCTAAATCCCTTAACTAGAAATATAGATTTCCGAGCTATGCGCGTAGGCACGCCAATAAACTGAATAGACGAAATTATCGAGAATTTCTAGTGTACACATTTCTAGGCGTTGATACAATATTCGGAATCATCTAAATATTCTGAATCATCTGTTTTGCGAGAAATTCTCGCCTCATTTTCTAGAATTGGGTAATAAACCAAGATTATAGTTGCTGAAACCCGCCTCTTGTAGTCTCATTTATTTGCAGAGATTTTTAAATAACTTTGCCCTCGAGAATATAGGCAAACGCTCTAGAATTCTAATACGGGCTTCTAGAACTCGCTTTCCAAGGGGGGTAGAATTTATAAGGATGGCATGGAACTGTTTTTTCTAGAGCCACAATTTAGATCCTAGATGTCAGTTACAGAATTTTTTCTCAGTGTGTTAGGTATATCTGCCGCCAGACCTACATTCAAAGGATGTTAGAACCCTTTCAAATCAAATCACCTTATATATATCATATATCGCCATCAACAACTTCAATTTCAGCCTTTATCAATCCACAGTAGAATGAAGGGCTCTCTTAGGTGATTCCATTCTATCCTCTTTACTGCATGTCTTCTCCATTCTGCTCATCCAAACTTCACAATTTCATCTCTCCAACGACACAGTATAATCTTCCTCGGATTTTTCTATCGGTATCTGAAATAGACCTTTGGCGGACAATCTATCATCATTTCTTCTGGCAAGATTTTCTGATATTTTAACTTCTTAACTCCAGAAATAACACCAATAACTTTATTTTGCTCCCTAATCTAAGTGTTTTGCTTCCTATCTCTTCGGGTGAATTCTAACATGCATCTCTTTATGCTTCTTTGATGCTTGGTAGGAAAAGAATTCTACTTTTGAAGACAAAAAGTGGAAATATCACTCGGAATCAAGAGCAAATTTAAAAAGGAGCAGCAATATTTTATTCAGAATGAAACATTTCACCAGAATAACTCAGATCTCATTACTACGACACTATTCCAGAAATATTGAAGGAAGAAGTAGTTATGGTAATAAAAATATTGGAAAATGGAAAATCTTCAGGAGAAGAGAAAATGACTGTGGTATTTTAAAAGAAGCAGTGTTTGAAGCCATTGAAGTTCTTAAATAATAAGAAAGCACCACAGAACTGACGTTTTAAAATAATAAGTACAAAGCTTTGAATAAGCACCATAAAATCAAAAAAACTCGCAACAATTGTTTCGGGTCGAAAGAGCACACGACCCTTCGTAAGGCGAACTAATTAGGCATGAGTGCTGCGATGAAGCTTTGATTGCAGCACTCGTGCCTACTTTGTTCGCTGACGAAGAATTGTGTGTTCTTTCGACATGAAACAATTTTTGTGAGTTTATTGCATTTTATGGTGTTTATTGAAATATTTGGTTTTATTTCATTGAAGTTCTTACTGAACTATTCAACAAATGTATAACATTATGTGATACTTCAAAGTACAGGAAAAATGCCATCATAATCTTACTCTTTAAGAAAGGAGAAAAAAAAAGATATAAGATACTATCATCTAATCGGCCTGTTCTCAATTTTTAAAAAAATCTGATGAAAGTTCGGTCAAATCGCTTACAGAAACATTTAGGTGTAGCGCAGTCTAAAGAAAAAGTCGGAATTCGAAGTGGTACCGTTGGCCATATTCATTCAGTTAGAAAAGATATTGAAAGAAATAATGAATACGAATTCCCTCTCTGTGCGGCTATTGTGAACTATCAAAAAGCTTTTGAATCTGTTTCATCACTAGCAGTTATGGTTGCGCTAATGAATACTAATATTAATTTAGGATATATTCGCCTTATTGGAAACATTTTTAAAGAAGAGACAGCCAAATTAAAACGCCACAAAACAAGTACCGTAATTTAGTGAAGATAAGCTGCGGGCTATCTAATAATGCCTAATTCCGTCGTCCATACTTCTTGGAACAGACGATCTTAACCGAAAACGGAAGTTTAGTATTCGAGTTTCTCGAGCACTGATTCGCGCTTATAATCTCTTATTTTTCAACTAATAATCTCTTATTTTGATTAATTTGCATATACGTCTGCATATACAGTTCGCCATCTTGTTCCCTTGTTTTTGATTTTTTTGCATCGTTTTTGTATACTGGCTTTGTTTTGCTTTATTTTTTATTTTTATTTATTTATTTATTTTTCATACAGTGCCTTTTAAAATAATTTATTACTTTCATTTATAATTAATAATTTTTATGACTTCGTATATATGCCTGGATTCCACCATCTTGTTCACGTATTTCTCATATTTGTTGCATTACATCTGCATAATGGTATATTTTGATTTTATTTTTTTTATACCTAATTACTTCTAACTAATTATTTCTTAAATAATTTAATTAATAATTTAAATTATTTTTATTAACTTGTGTAGATGTCAGAAGACTGATATCTTTTTTCCTTATTTATCTGTCACATCATCGTAACAATGCTTGCATAAGCCGCGGCTTACCTTCTGGTGCGGTTTATCTAAGAGCATTGTTTTTTCGCAACATTTTAATAAGCTGCGGCTTATATACACTAAATTACGGTAATGCATTCAAAATCAGAAAGGGTGTAAGAAAAGGCGACACAATTTCTCCTAAACTTTTGATTGCAGTGCTTCAAAAAGTTTTCAAAAAACTAAATTGGGAAGAAAAAGGCATAAAAATTTATGAAGAGTACACGTCATTTGGTATTTGCTGATGATATTGTACAGCTTGCTTCCTCATTTCAGGATTCCCGAGAGACACTTCAGGAATTAAATAAAGAAAGCAAGGTCACTGGATTGAAAATAATCCTCAGTTAGGCAAAAATCATGTCAAATATCTTTGTTTATTCACTCTTAATGGGGATGAATTGTGAGGTTTTCGTTGACGCAGACCCCATCTTAACTCAATGATTAACTTAGTTAATTTAACTACTTAAGTATTAGATATGAAATTAGTACAGAGACTCATATATAAAAATAAAACTAAGAGTTTATTCAACCAGATTAATGGGAGGACGATCCGGAATTGCGGTAGCTCAGTCAGCGTATTTAAATTCTTTATCAAATAGATATATAATTACTAATTTAAACAATTCAAAATATCTCACCCCAGAATAGCAGAAGTTATGGACGGATACACTCCTTTATGTAGATACTGTGACTTTGCAACCGAATCGTGGATTCCCTGCCGAATCAGTTTCCATTGGCAAATTCTCGCACTGAAGCATAACAACACTCTTCAAACTGCTTAACTTAAGCAGCACTTAATCTCAATTACTGTAATATAACTTTCTCCACACTCTACTACTTAGCCGTTGTCTTAGATAAACGTCCGAAAAGACTCCACTACTCCACACATTTTAACGAAAACCATCTCCATCTTATACTACTTTCTACCAACTTCCTTTCTCTTCATTTCAATCAAACTTTTAAAATCGCTTCCAATTCATCTACCTCTCGCAACTTAATTCGTTCGTTGCAGCAGCATGTCGACACAAAACTAATCCGACCGAAACTTTCGCCGAGTCACTGGTGCCGAAGCGATTTAATCATCCCAACTTAATACTTTGCTGGATCCAGCTTAATTTCAAACAAACTGTGGTGACCTTCTGCAGTCTCAACCTCACAGAATTAGAAACAGTATACAGTTATACTTATCTGAGACAAGACTTTACGATGAACGGGAACATGATGGAATAAATTAACAGCAGTGTTAAACTTGCACGGAGAACATTCGAAAGAAATAGCGATATATTCAAAAGCGACCTCCCAATTTGTTTGAAAAGTAAAGTTTTTGACCAATGCATTTGCCTATTTTAACTTATGCTTCAGAAACTTGGACATTAACGTGTAAAACTGTATATATGTAATACACATTTGTATGTGCATGTGGGAGTTTTCAGAATTTACTTTAAAACATTACTTTTTATTAACATATTCGTCAAATATTTAAGTAATTATTATATTTTAAAGTAAAACTTATACTTTAATCGTGTTAAATATATTTACATTTTTCCCCATTATTTTACAAACTCAAAAAGTGAGCGCTTCGGAACAAAACCCTATCTTTGATTTCCTATTTTTGAATACAAAGAGCAAAAAAGTAGAATTACTGTTTCCAGCATTTTAACTTAGAAAAGAGAAATTCCATTCTTTTGAAATCTGATACATAAATAAAGTAACTTTAAAATGTTCAGTATATAATAAATCTGAGACATTTTGTATTCCAGTGTTTATTTATGGAATAACAAATAAATAAGATGGCAAAATAAATTTATAATTCGTTTTAAAGGAGTTGTTTTTATAATTCTAATGTATCAATTTCGTAACAATGGGGAAATAAATTTCGTATTTCATATAATGCAGCATTTCAAAGAATCGGTATATGTTACATAGTTCAAATATTTTGCATTGATAAGTTTTAATATATTAAATTACTAGGTTTAAAAGTATCAAATTTCCTGAATTAATACATTTATTTTCTATATTGGCTTTCAGTTTTGTATTTTAATTCAGAGTTTCCTAAATGTACCATTTTAAGTAATCGAAGCAGTTAACTTTTAAAATTTGTTCAACAACTATTTTCAATATATCAGTTCAATTTTATATCATGAGGAGATCAATTAAAAAATGATATTTTTAATTTATTTTTAATGATAAGTTTATAGAAATACATATACATATATTAGAGTGTGTATATCCATTATAAAAAAGAAATAATAAATAAACATATATTTCGTCTCTAAAATTAATTTCATCTAAAATTTTGTAATTTTTAAACTATATAAATATTTTTTTCAATGATAAACGTATATCTTTATTGTATAATTTCAGTTTGAATTTTTCTGTTAATACTAACAAAAATTCAGGTACATTTCACACGAAGAAAGTATGCGCAAGGGCAAATGTGTATCCACTCAGCATTTCCATCTTAACGCTTGCAACTGACATGCAAACATGAAATTTTTTCCTTGTTATCTATGGTTTTATTTGGAGTATTTCGCGATAAGAATTAATAAAACTTGCGCTCAAGATTAACAGAACACACATTTCTGTCCATACTATGATTTAAATGTGTAGTCATATGAGAATCATATTGTCGTACATGATTTTGAATTGGAGTCACATCAAAATGCAGGGACATATCTCATTTTATAGTTTTTGTATGTGACGTTGTTTGACTTTTTCATGTGACTTATATGTATTTTCACATGATAGTCATATAACCTTCCCGTGACACCGACATTGAGTTACATTCCAGTCAGTGACCATATTACGATTTTTGAACGAGTCTTCTAAGACGTTGTTTTGTATTCACCTTATAAAATGTATGCCAGAGGCTATATTACGAAAACTAAGTGAGCCTAAAATTTTTCTTTAATTTAGTACTATTAAATGAGTTTAATTTACGTATTGCGAGGATTATATGCAAAAAAATGTGTCTCTTTACTTCATATATCATCATACGTAATAAATAAATATTTTATCGTAAACTGGATTACGATAAAACGTTCTTTTTTTATATTTTCTTTTCAAAATGGGAAATTTCATTTTAAAATTGTTATAATTAGCATTTTTTAATTTTATTTTATTTTTCAGATAGAAAGAGAGATAGAGAGAGACAAAAAAAGTTAAAGTTAGTAACTATGCGTGCAGTATTTATCGTTCCATATATAAAATATAGTGTAAAAATAAGAAGTAATAAAACAAATTTCAGTTTTGTATAACAGTCATATATCCGGTAAATCCTATGACACAGCTGCTAAATGGAACCGAGGTATCCCGCCTGGTAAAGTATCCATATCTTGGTAGGAAAACTGTGATTTCAATGCTAGTACATATAGCTTGTACATATAGCTTGTACATAATGCTTGTACAATGATAGCTGGTGCATATGAAATTCGTCATGGCTGCAATGTCTTACATTTCCCTTATAAAAAGTACCCCTGGGCGTTAGCAAAGCGGGGGATCTATGCTCTGCGTAAAAGATCAAAATTGTGATGGTATGCATGTGTAATTTTATACAATTACATTTATTTTGGTTAGTTGATAAAAGTAAATGCGCAAGGTGAAATGATAAAAATAAATAATAATAAAATAATAATAATAATAAATAAATAAGCAAGTGTGAATATTACTGTACTAGCAAACCCGTGCGAAATAGTCGCATTTTATTTCTTTTCTTATTTACCTTTAAAATTTTAAACTCGTAGATGTTATACCAATTTCACCACCTAATTAAAATTTTAATTTACCAGAAGCCAAATTATTAATAAAACCAAATTAATATTGTACAATAGTGAAACCAAAATCCTTCAAAGAAAGGTATCTAAATAAAATTCATGGTTCACGACCAAATTTTCATACTTCCACAGAGAGTACAATTTTAATATAGGACAACCACGACGCCTTTTAAATTTTTGTCGTCATGCTGGGAATGACTTTTTATTATTATTTTTTTTAATAAATAAATGAATAAAATAAAATAAAAGTAATTCATATTTTGATTATATTTTTTATGATTAGGTTTTTTAGTCAATTTATGATACAAAAGTTCATAATCTGAATATATCTTTAAAATATTGCTAGGTTTAAAATGACGCTTGCAAAAATTCTGAAGAAACAACTGTTCAAAATACATTTTTTTCGTAAAATAATCTCATCAGACAAATGTCATGAATTTTTCTTATTAGTCCATTGAGCTAAGACCGCTTGCTTAAATATTGTTCATGTATAAATATTATTTTTTTTATCCTCGCGTATCGTATCGTTTCGACAAAAAATTATTGAAACTGGTCCACGTTAGAGAAATATTATTTAATTAATAATTATTTCATACATTTTCAATTAAAAATAAATTACAAGACATTTATTATGAATTAAAGGTCTCTTACATTATATTTTATTTTTTATAATATACTATTAACGACAGCAGTCTACACAAAATTGCAACATATACTTTGTGAACGCGTAGAATGAGCATCTACATTAAGATGCTCATATACGTTTGTCCGCGTGTCGTAGAAAAATAAATAAAAGTGATCAGTCAGAAAAAAGTAAGATTAAAACCATTAGATAATGCGTTAAATGAAAAAAAAGAAAACTTTCAAATAGATAGAGTACATTATAAAAGCTTATAAAAAAATGCAAGGTGTGTTTTACAAAAAGTACTGTTAGAAACTCGGAAAAAAAAAAAAATCCTCCCTGATCTAAGGTAGTGCAGTCAATCCGCCTTAATTTAAACTAAAAGAAAACTAATGCGAAAATTATTTACTACCGAAAATTCTTCAGTGTTTTTCGCAATAAGTCGCAGTGTATCGAAATTAAAACGAAATATTTAAGATACATTTTATCAATAAAAAGAGGCTATGGAAAAAAAAAGGGAGGGGGGGGGTGATATGATTAAATTAAGTTAACAGTTATTTATGGAAATAAATATTTATATTTTTCATTTCTATTTCTATCCGATTGATAAACAGCAACTAATTTAAGAATGCATTAAAATAAAGTGTTCTATGTATTTTGTATAATAAAGTAAGTTATTTTTTAAATTTTGGTTCCACTACATTTTTCCTAATAGTTATGTAAATAAATTTTAACTTTATTTATTTAGCATTTTCCATTTTTAATTTATGCTATAAAGTGCTGTATAATTGAAAGAATTACCTCTAGTCATTCTTTTGTACAATTAAAACGCTATTTACTAGGGTCATATCATTAGTAAAATAACAAATAATGTTTTTTTTTTTTCACTTTTAATGTTATCTAAACGTAGCAATGTTATATTATCCTAAATTTTATTTTATAAGCAGCTGGGTGTTTTTTATAACATTTTCTACAACTTTTCTTAATTTTTGCACTATGTTTTGGCAAATGCAATGTGCCTTCATGTTAAAACAGATTTTAATACATAAAATTTTTATGAATGTTTTAACTCGCAATGATTAAAAAAAAAAAATCTAATTTTCATTCAAGAAAATATGAAGGAAGGTATATATTTAATTTTATCTGACTCATACAGAGATAGAGACTGTATTATTTTAGGATGAAATTTTCGAAATTGTTTTTTTTCCTATAATCAAATATTTTGAGGTCCCAAAAATCGATAACATGTTATTCCCAGCTTCTCTCTCTCTGTGTGTGTGTGTCTATAAGTGTTTATGTAAAAGAGAGTTATAGAAACTATTATCAGCATAACCCTGCAACAAATATTAGAAGGAAGTCGAATCTTAGATACTAAATCTGTAGCATTTGGAAATATTAATTACATTTTTTTATTATAATCGCACAAATGGTTCGTCTTAAAAGACCCTCCCGAATAATTCGAATATATTACGTCTACGGGGAAAATTTCTGGAAGATACCTTTAGACTGCACTAAACAAAATTAAAGCATATATATTTAATATGCAAAAAAGCAGGATGTTGCATGAACAGGATGTTATATGAAAATCATTCACAATTCGTTTACAGGACAACACAAAAAAATTCCGATATATTGTGACAATACTTGGAAACTGCAACAAGATAATTCAAAGTTGTGATATGTATATTTCTTAATGTACTAAATTTAAGTACACTGTGTGATTTGTGTATAATTTATACACATAATACAAGGCTGTCCACTATTATATGAATATATGTATATATATATATATTTCTATTGAATGTAACTGATGCAAATCCTTGAATTTTACCAGGTACACGAAAACTGCTTAGGAATCATAATGATTTAAAGCATACCCGTATAATTAACCCTACAAGGCACCCGGTTCCATATGTGGAACACCGACTTTAATCGTTCCTTTAGCTATAAAACTATTAGTAGCGACATCTCTTGACATCTAGATAGAAGCTACTGACATTTAGCAGTGTAGTAATACGAATCTTTACCTAAAGATGTCGTTCGTGATTTTGTAATAGTGCACTCAGTGTGAAATTGGAATGAAAGTGATACGTTAGTCATTTGTTTGAATTCAAAAATAAAAAAAGAATAATTATTGAACAGTTCTGGCTCGAAAAAAAAAAAGAATACTATGTGTTATAACAAAGTGTATATTTTGCAGAGGTAAGTTTTTTTTATTTTATTATTACAATAGTAAACGAATTAGTAAATCATATTTTTCTGTATGTTCCACATACGGTACGTTGAGCTAAAAAGTTGATTTATCCGTAAAATAGGGTTTTATTTATATTTTTATAAGTTTTTCCTATCTTCTGATCACTAATTACAACCTATATATTTTTGTCGCGCACTAAAAAAAAAAAAAAAAAAAAAAATTGAGCATTGTAGGGTTAATAAAGCGTTAATATAGATTAAGTTTTGTTTTGTGATATTTCCTGCTGTTCTAAATTTAAGCAGACTATGCAGTGTGCATCATTTGTGCATAATTATCGATATCACATCTCATCTTTATATAAAAGTTCTATTGAAACAGTAAATGTGAAATAATTTTGCATAAACTGTGAATGACTTTTTATAAAGCCAATATCGATAATAGTTACTAAAGCTTTGCTAGACTATTTCATGATGATCTAATTAAAGTACTTTTCCTTCGGTAAGACGTACACTGCTTTCAATAAAAATGAATTCACAGTTCAAAACTTTTAAATATATTTATAAATTATAATTTTACAATGTTTTTAATTACTTGAATTTACGACACGGATAAAGATATACTTTTGCAGCATACTAAATGTTTGATTTCTGAGAATGAACATAATTAAACTACATTGTGAAATTTGAATAAATGCAAATATGCTGCATTTATCACGATAACGTGCTTCTCTGCTGCGATGAAATGGAATTTTCTCTTCATGATTGTTTCTCTTATGGCAATATTTCAAAACAGAGAAATGAAGATTACCCGCAGAAGTTTTAATTAGAGCACTTTTAATAACAGATTTCGTTTTCTTACGCTCTCAAGAAAAAATTTAATGATAAAACTGTTTACAATTTTATTATTCTGTTGTTCACATTAATAATGAAAACCTCCATTTATGTCAGTAGCATAAGTGTTAATTTCTACAGTAAATGAGTGTAATGATTTAATCTTTAAAAATATTAGGTCGTTGCAAAAGTTCGTGCGGACGCGGATCATTTTATTGCCTACAAAGACGAGAGCTTCTATCGACGTGGTATACATTTGTTACCCGAAAAATGGGCAAAGGTTGTAGAAAGTAATGGTGAGTGTTCTGATTAAAAATTGTCATTTGATTTCATGTATTTTTATGAAATGAGGCAATACAAAACCCCACGAACTTTTGCAACGACCTAATATATTTTATTCATCTCATTCAGATACTTTTATATTACTCTTTCAGGTTCTTTGATGCTTGTAATATACTAATTGAAAATTAATTTATTATTAGATTTTTTAACTAAAAATGGTTATTTCTATTTATTTTCTAATCGAAATTTACTGAAAAATTAGCTTTTAATGTTATTATAATAAAAAATAGCTGAAAAAAATAAACTTTAATAAACATAATCGGTGCGATCTTCCTGGAAGAAGGTGGTTGCCCCAATTCGGTAACTCGTAGAATCAGTAGTTCGGAATTAGAATAAGATGTTGTTTAAAAGTCGTAATTGTTACAAAGACTAGTTTATTAACTATACTAGTTTATGTCTAAAACAATCTAAATTATATCTATTATATTGAGCATTCAGGACTTATTCCCATTCAATAATTCAAATAAAGCTGATTTTGCCGCGACGTTTTCATAATTAGTTATAGGTTTATATATTTATATTCAGCGAGTGACAAATAGAAGTATATTTAAAACTACTTTCGTAGTTTATATATAAAATTTGTTTAATAATTGCTAAAATCCTTTAAATTGTTCGTTTACAAATTCACGAAATACTAAAGATTCCTAAAATTCTTTAGAAATACAAAAATAGTATATGAATTATAGATTTATGAATATTATAAGACAGGATTGTAGTAATAAACAATATATGAAAATTATAATAAAAATGTCCTGCGTTTTGTAAAGGTACAACTTATTATTATTTATTTTTTCTGCATTCTTCGTCTCTAGATTAATTCATGTACACAGTTTATTACAGTTATATTATTTTTTGCTGTTATTTTATTTTATTTTATTTTTATTTATAAAAGCCAATTGGTTCGTAATATGAAGATTTAAATACAGGGTTAGCAAGAAATAACTTGCTCACTTCAGAGAGCTCTAGAATCCGTCCCATTGGTCCGAATGAGGTAAAAGGGTAACTACAGATAATTCAAATGATGCGCTTGACATTTATTAAATAAAAAATAATAATACAAAATTCCGCCGGTAGGTGGCGCTGTAATACACATAACCAAATCTAATAAACTTTAAAAAATATGCGTGAAAAATAAAGTAACATTCGTTCGCCAGATATGACCCCTGCGACTTTTGGTTGTGGGGTTATCTAAAGGAAAATATCTACCGTCAAAGGCCATCAACTCTGCCTGATCTGAAGGACAGCATTCGGCGCCATGTTTTAGATATTCCGGCAGACTTACTCCGGTCAGCTGTTGAAAGTATGATTATGCGATTACAGCACATTGTTGAACATGAAGGGTATGATATTGAGCAGTTTTATTAATGTTACTTTATTTTTCACGCATATTTTTAAAGCTTATTAAATATGGCTATGTGTATTACAGCGCCACCTATAGGCGGAATTTTGTACTTTTTTTTTATTTAATAAATTTCAAGTGCAACATTTGGGTTATCTGCAGTTAAAATTTTATGTTACTTGCACCAATAGGACGGATTCTAGAGCCATCTGAAGTGGGCAACTTATTTCTTGCTAACAATGTATATATGCTTCTCCATGAATTAACAATAGGTTATATATATATATATATATATATATTAAAAAATTCTTATTGTAAATAATTAAACGTTAAATGCATTTATATGTTCTTCTTTACTATACATCAAGTAATCATGCATATTATAATTCTTTTACTTTAAAATGTTATTTTATTTTTATTATTATTTTAATATGCCGATTAAATAAATTAATAAGAATCAGTCTTGAAATACTCTAATAAGATTCCTTTTCCACCACTACATTAATTTAAGTTGAGCAATATATTTATTTCGGAAACCATCTGCGTTTATTTCTATTTGGATTACGAAAGTAACGTATTATACTTTTCTAAGAATGATTATTGACGCATGCACTATTTGCAATATATGTATCAGAATATTTAAAATCGAACTTAATGATATCCAGATTCATTTCCTGGAGATTGATAAACTCTACTATTACTTATATCCATTTGTCAATTCATTTTATTTCAATTTGAACAGCTGGATATTATTTTAGCTTTAATTTGAGCAGCCAATAATTCAATTCGAAAGACAAATTACATTGTATTATTATAAATTTTTATTAATGCAATTGTATTTGCATACGTTTATTATTTTTATATTAAAAACAAAGCTGTATTAATATAAATTTCTTAAAATATAAAAAATACAAACTTTTAATACATTTTTATACAAACTTTTAATACATTTTTATTATAGTAATTTTGATGCAAACGAGAAAATTGAAGGGCTAATAAATATTGATAGAAAGAATTTGTTTTTAAGGTTTTATTATTTTGTAACGTCTTGGCGTTTCCATAAAAACTTCTTTATTTTTTCACTTGCTTCGCAAGTGAGATCGATTGATAAATAATTTTCTTAAAATATGAAAAATACAAACTTTTAATGCATTTTTATTACAGTAATTTTGATGCAAACGAGAAAATTGAAGGGCTAATAAATATTGATAGAAAGAATTTGTTTTTAGGGTTTTATTATTTTGTAACGTCTTGGCGTTTCCATAAAAAATTCTTTATTTTTTCACTTGCTTCGCAAGTAAGATCGATTGATAAATAATTTATATGATCGTGTTTACTGTGTTGATCAATAAAAGTGTTCTACAACCATTACTTAAACACATATATTTCCCTAAAGAAATTTTGTATGAATGTTTGTGTTTTGTGTGTCATGAGATGAATATATGCAATTAAAGTATGATGCAGTAATTCATATATATTTTTAATGTGCTTAGAAAATTGTAGTTCAAACGTAATTTGTGATTTCACAAATTTTATTAAAATAAAGTCATAATAAATTTATTGTTTAATCAAATTATACTATATTATACTTCCATTGATGTATGTAAGGAAAAATGTTTAAGAAATGTTTAAGAAAAGTGTATTAAATTACTCCTTACATCCTTTTTACCTACAAAAATGACAATTAGATCCTGATATTGTAGTTTATGATAACAAATATATTTAATTAATTTTTCGAAATCATAAGAATTATCTAATTACATTTAGAAATAAAAAGTATTGACTGAATAATATTTAAAGTATTCCATTAAATAAATTTCGAAAAAAAAAAGAGTTCTCTTTATTATAATCGCTTCAGTTCAAAACATTCATTTCACAAAATTTATCAAAAGAACCAAAAATTATTATTTTTGCTTATAATACAGTAAAAATCGCTTTATTAATCTTATTAAATTACAAGAAAAAATTATTTTTGTTTAAATAACCTAACTAAAGAAAGCTATCAATAAACTGTTATAATAATATCAGAATAACAATCTAAAATATTAGAAAAAAAAGTTACACTATGCAACAGGACAAAAAAAAAAAAAAAATCATGTCATTAAAACCACCTGACCGCCTTTAAAAAGCGTAAAATTGTAATGTTGTTTTCGCTGCATTGATTCTTTAACGTACTAAAGTAATATTTCTTTCAACTTGGGATTAAAAATGTAACTGTGTACTTAATTATGATCCTTATAACCTTCAAACCTAATTATGATCCATTATGACCTTCAAACTTGAAAAACAACCTAAAATCCCATGAAATTTTAAATTATAAGTGTATTGTCAAAACATGAACAGCTCAGTGACCGTATATATATATAACTATAAGAAATATTTTTTGATTTTCCACAGATTTCTTTCAGAATATCTAAAAAGTATTAGATACTGCATTCAAGATATATAAAAATTATTAAAAAAAAAAAAAAAAAAAAAAAAAAAAAAATCTAAAAATCTCTCTAAAGGCTTAAAAGTGTATAAAATACACTAAGATCTGCTTAATATTATTCCTATGTCTATTTGCATTCGCATTCAACATCAACAATGAAGTTTGTTTCATTTGGTTTATATTCATAATTTTTTACATACCTTTATTTATGAATATTTAACTTCTTGCAGAATCTAAACATATTTTCTATAGTTTAGTCTTAAGAAAAAAGCCATTTCTTCTTCTTCTTCTTATTATTATTTTTTTTAAATAACAAGGCTGTAAATAGATTAAATATCAAAATCTTTGTTAAAAAGAAGATACTACTACTAAAATTATTTTTCATTACCTAATATTTAATCCAACTAATTGTTTCACTTAACATTGGACCTCAGAATTATGCTTTTTCTTAAATTTCAGATTAATATTTACTCTCAGGCAAACTTTTGACAAAATTTCGAGGACATATGAGTTTGTTTTCCAATAAACTTATCACCTAAAAAAAATACCATTTCAAATTTATTTTATTACTTCAAAATAGGAAATTCAAGTATATTTTTTTTTTCTCTACAAATTTTAGCGACATCTCTTAGCAACAATAAATCATTCTCCCGTACGAGCTGGCCTCTACAGAATCTATTTTATTTTTTATATATATAAAAAAAAAAATGTACTTAAATAAGTGATTCTAAAGGAAGATAATATAAATGTATAGATATATAAAACTTATGCTTTTAGAAAAGGAAACTCAAAGTTTTGAATTTTGCACATGTTCAATTTCATTAAGAAACAAAATAAGTAGTTTTAAAGGCATAAATTAAGCCTAGAGATTACCATTTTTTTACTTTCTCTTACTCATATATATGGTAGAGAAAGTATGTGGTTTGGGGCTAAATTTTTGAAATTGAGATTTTGTAATATATACACATTTTGGGGTTCCCTGAATCCGAAAATCAGGTTTTTTAGTGGCTGGTCTGTGTGTCTGTCTTTTATCAGCATATCTCAAGAACAAACAATAACAGAAAGTCCAAAATGTGTTCTAAATGTGTATTGTATTGGAACGCTACGCTAAAATTTTCGTGCAGATCAAGCAAGATCGTTTAAAGAAGATCATGCAAGAAAATTCAAATACATTATGTTTATTGGGAAATTTCTCGTAAATACAGTGTAACTTATATAGGCTGACTTAAACAAAACGGAATGAACAAAATTTATTATATGCATAAAAGCATGTGTTGCGAAGATTGTTGTTTGGGAATCATTCATCATTCATTTACAGGGCTACCCAAAGTATTTGGATATGTTGTGGCTATACTTGAAAAAAGCTGGAATTGTAATTTCTTTTGTGTTATAAGTTTTTCAAGCAAGACTAAATTTAAGTACACAATATTCTTTATAGTACATACTGAATATAGACAATATACAGGGCTATTCAAAATTAAGCTAAACATCTTCTTCACGAACGCAGAACGACTTCTATTGAATGCAATTGATAGAAGTACTTTGCTACATTTTACTATGTCGACGACAATTGTTCAGGAAGAAAAAATATTTTTTCATACGCATAATCTAAGCAAAATATTTGTTTGAATTTTTAACTCTAAATTTTTGTATAATATCACGTTTTGAGCTGATTCTGGAAATAAAGTTTTTAGCGGTTGATCTGTATGTATATATTACTATCAGCTTAACTTAAAAACAAATAACATCAGGAAATTCAAATTTGGTATTCTGAAGCCCATATTAGGTTGCCACTTAAAACTTTGATCAAGGTTGGCAAATAAATAACAGCTTTGATTTTGTTAAAAATAGTTGTATGAATAGTTGTATTGAATAGGGCAGAGGTTGAATTGCATGTCAAAAAAACTGTTCCTAACCCTATTTTAGATTATTTTAAAAGTACATTGAACTTTATTATCTTACGCTATTGATCTTGACTTAACATGCAATCTACCTTTAGAGTATTGAGATGCAAGGTAAGAGAAAGTCGTATGTGTGACACACCAGATCATCTTATTCATGGATTTCATTTAAGGTGTTAAACTCGATTTCAGGAATATACAATTTAAATAATGAAGTCAGTTTTGAAATTACCATTAGATAAAGATCTATTAAGTTAAATTTTAAATTTGTTTAAATAATTTTGCTTAATTAGTTGTATTTTCAATGAAAAAAATGTCTTAAAAAAGAAGGAAAGAAAAGAAAAGTATAGGGAATATTACATTATACTATGCTGAACTTCGAAAGAAAAAGTCTTTTCTTGAATTATCTAATTTTCAGATGTGTATTGTTAGGCAGGCAAAATTGTTTAAATTGTGATTGCTTGAACTGACTTGAATTTTTACTTTCCTTCATGCACCATTAATCAGCTGCGAGAAACTTATTTACGTCCACATTTTGTGAAATTTTAGAAACCCATTTTAGGCCAAGCATAGAACTTTCATAAAATGTGATATTATCTTCATTGAAATATACTTAAATTACATTCATTAAGACACACAAAAAGTTTCGTGCATGAAAAAATAAAATTTTATTTAAGAAATAAAATGGTGCATATAAAAAAAAAAAAAAAAAAAAAAAAAATAAAAATTAAATTAAATAAAAATTTCTAAGTTTTTAGGACATTTGTTTCATTTTTATTTTATTTATAGAACTTGCAACTTTAATCCATTATAAAAACATATGATTAATCTCAAGTGGATTATATATACATTTTGAAAAATTCAAATTTATCAATAACGTTTTTAGTTAAAAAACTAGCGTATTTTGAAAATTTTTCAAGAGAAAGTGTTCAGACTGAGAAAAAGTCCTGTAAATGACATCTAGAATCAAAATTGTGGCTCTAGAAAAAATAGTTCCATGTCATCCTTATAAATTCTTGTCCCCTTGGAAAGCGAGTTCTTGAAGCCCCTATTATAATTCTAGAACGTTTGCCTATATTCTCGAGGGCAAAGTTATTTAAAAATGTCTGCAAATAAATGAGACTACAAGAAGCTGGTCTCAGCAACTATAATCTTGGTTTGTTACCATATTCTAGAAAATCAAGCGAGAATTTCTCGCAATACAAATAATTCAGAATATTTAGAGTGTTCAAAATATTGTTTCACCATCTAGAAATGTGTACACTAGAAATTCTCGATAATTTCGTCTATTCAGTTTATTGGCGTGCCTTATGCGCATAGCTCGGAAATCTATATTTCTAGTTAAGGGATTTAGAAAATGGCCACTTATTCATTCTAGTGGTCGGCGGTATATTTTTTTTCTCAGTTACTCCAATTGAATTACTACCCAAGCAGCACAGAAACGTTCTCTGAACGTTCAAAAATTGTTCTGCAAACACGTTCTAAGAACGTTCACTTTGAACGTGTTATAGACGTCTATTTGTCCATCTTGAAGACGTACAATAGTACGGTTCAGAGAACGTTCAATGAACGTGTAGCAATCACCATCGGTGTTATAGAAACGTTCTGAGAACGTTCTACGTATACGATCTCAGATCGTTCTAAACGTTTTTAGAACGTTTTCAAAACGTTATACACATTTTCAGAGCGTTCTAGAAAACGTACTGTAAACGTTCTAAAATAGTGTAGTCTAAAAAAAAAAAAATGTGACGTCATTATAAAAAATCACCTCATTACGGGCGTTTAGAAGTAAAATGTACATAGCTGATGACGAATAATGATACAACACATGAACAGGGATATGAATTACTTTTTTTTTTTTTTTTTTCAATTCAAATAATGTTTGAGAAATTTTAACATACTTGCTATTCCTTTAATTTTAACGTATACGCATGAAAAATTCTATATTCTATGACAGTTTTCTCCAAAAAGTGTCATAACGTCTATTTATCCCTTAAAAAATTTCTTAAATCTTTGCATTTTTTAAAAATTTCTTTTTTCCCCCTAATCTGAAGATAATGAAGTTATAGTATTAATTAAAAAACTTTGAATAAACACAATGAAATGCAAGAACTCGCACCAACTGTTTCGCGTCAAAAGAAGACACAACCCTTCATCAGGCGAACAATGTAGGCGCGAGAACTGCAAACAAGCACGTTGAGTGTTTTGAATGCGTTGCCGCTTTGTTTATAGCAGCCATGCTTTGTTTGTAGCAGTCGCGAGTTCTTGCATTTTATGGTGTTTATTCAAAGTTTCGTAATTAATACTATAACGCCCTTATCTTCAGATTAGGGGAAAAAAGAAATTTTTTAAAAATGCAAAAATTTAAGGAATTTTTTAAGGGATATAGAGACGTTATGACACTTTTTGGGAATTACTGTCATAAAATATGGAATTTTTCATACATATACGTTGAAATTAAAGGAATAGTAAGTATGTTAAATTTTCTCAAACATTATTTGAATTAAAAAAAATAATAATAATTTATATCCCCGTTGCTGTGTTGTATCATTATTCTTCATCTGCTATGTACAATTAAACTCTTGAATTATTTTGCTTGTTTTAATCCTTGTGATTCCGAATGCATCATCCTATGATTAATGTTTGTTTTTCATGGTTGTTTTCTGTTTGATTCTCTGATTTCTTGAACTAAATAATTTATTCCAATTTATTCTTCATTTTTAACTTCAATTAATTTCTTGTACGATAGGGTGCCCGCTAGCAATTTGCTATTATAGCTGCTAACGAACGAAATCGTACATTGGTGCTCAACGACGAAAAAGGTCACCCCTGACGAGTTTTTTTTTTTTTTTTTTTCCCTACCGTTCTAAGCATTTCCTTAAAAAAAATGTTCAAAATGATGTCTTAATTTTTTATTTCCTCGTTGCTTGTTTGTATCTTTTGATTTGAGTTTCATGTGGTTTTTACGCACCGGCAAAATTATTAAAATTGCAACTTACAATATAGGAATAAATTTATGATTAGACTGAAGTTAAATAAAATAAAAATCAATAAATAAAAAATAAATGCTTCAATAAATCACAATCAGTCTCCCCAGGTTATTTAAATTTCTTGTAATTTCCTTCTCGTTGTTCTATGTGGTTTCAGTGATCTTATATCTGCTGCTTGGCTTTAACTAAGATTAAAAATTCATTTATACTATTTTTTTTTTTAAATACAGGGTGCAAAGCATAGTCACGAGAATACCTTTATCTCCGCAACTATTGGTCGCAAATATATAGTTTCAGTTACAAAATGTTTTAAAAAATATGAGCACTTACTTTTTGCTTACTATTTTTTTTTTTTTTTTTTTTGTAAATACATTTTCTTAGTGGAGGACATCTGAGACCAATTGTTGCGCAAATAAAGGCCTGCTCTCGACTTTGCACCCTGTATATTCTATACACTTCTGGGTACTACTTTGTAAGTCCATGGATAGTTTATCATGCTGAAGTTCATAGAAAGTTTTAATATTTCAACATAAAAAGTAATTTCGAAAATGAATGGACCAATACACCGCTAAAATAATATATAATTGAGTTTAGAATATATTGTTAATTTATAATAATAAGAAATTGAAACGAAAAATTAAAAATTAGTTAGAAGGAAGAAATTTAAAAAAATTCCAAATACTTAAATATATAAATATTTTTTTAATCAAAATATTTTTCTAAAATATTTAACATACTTCATATTTTTAAATTTCAGTGCAAGTGTGTATACATATTTTCAATTTACAGCAGCAGTTTACAAAAATGATGTTTGCAGGTATTTAAATTTTTCCACATGGCAATGTAATTGGTATTCTTTAAATGTTTAAATTTCTTTAAATTGAGTCAACGCAATTTTTACTCATTTGATGTAATTATGCTATCATGGCATATTAAATAATTAATAAATGTAAATATTATTATTATTAATAAATAATATAGTAAGTATATTATTTATAATTAAAATATTATTTCTTAGTATATCATTTATTTACTTATTAATATCGTCTTTTTTTTTTTTTTTTTTTAAGCAGAATACGTTTTTTTTTATAAAGATGTGGAATAAAATTGAATTGAATCTTTGTTTTATTATGCAGTTAAACAAGTTGATATATTTTATTTAATAAATTACAGTAAAGAGATATTTAAAATTATAAGTCGGTGAAACTTGGGATATCATTTTAAAAATATGCAATTTGCATAACCTAGATTATATATATGATCATATAAACAGTAAATAAATACTTCAGAATTTAAAAAGAAAAAAAAAGAATTACAAACCTTCTTAATTTTCTTCATAAACCTTACAAACCTTTCTTCAAACTTTCTTAATTTTCTTTCAAGAAAACACCCTTGCAACTAGCATTTTAAAATGCACAATGACCAGTTTGCAAGGGCATTCACTTAAAATTTACTCTCATCTTTTAAACTCTTTATGTTACTTCATTCAGAAACATAATAACCGAAAATAGTCATTTTAACAATTTCCATCTCAGAAGACTAAATTAATAAAATGAATCCATAATTTCTAAGCGGTTTTCTGTAACTGGAGCAGATTTTTCTGCGATAAAACGGTGCTTACAAGTATCAAAAGTTAGTCTTAAGAACTTACGCAGATATGAAAATGATTGTTTAATTGATATTAAAATAAGGCTTTAATAAATAGAACATAGAGAATATTACAGGTTAAAAATATTACATTTTTACCTTTTCTAAAGCTTATCCAAGTCATTATAACGCGAAAACGGAACAAAACAGATTACATGTTTTAAAATTACCGCTTCACATAACGACACGACATTGCCAAGACCTGGCGCTGGCGTTTGTTTGACTTTGCACGGTCAGCGAGAATTAAATAAATGAAAAATGCAATCCACAGATGTCAATTTCATCTGCTCTTCGCTTCTTACATCCGGAATAATCATGTTTCAAAGTTCAACATTTGAAACAGAAATTTATTAAGCATTTATAGCTGTAGAAAACATATAGTTTTTTTTTTTTTTTAGGAAAAATGGAGCTGAGTTAAACAATTATTTAAATTTTTATAAAGAATTTGAAAAACTTATGAGATCACTTTATTTTTCCATTTTAAAATCTCGAATTAAACGGAAAAGTATATTTTGTTTTAGTGTATATTTCAGTATTAAACAAAATATTCAGTGAAAGGATCAGAAATGGCATACACTTTATTTTTTCTGTATACATAAAAAGAACGCAAAGGATGCATGGGGGGGCTTTAACACTTCTTGAGACGTCCTCGACAGGATTCGACAATTTTTAGAACTTGTTTGCGCATCTTAATAAAATTTTGTGGAAATTGCATCTGAAGAATCAGTGGACAGAATTTAACCTAACTTGATATTTAGTCGAACCTTTATTTAAACTAGCCCTGATAAATTTTTGGAATATATGACCTAATAGGTGCTCAGCTATTATGTAATGCCCCCCCCCCCCTCCATGTAACGGAGGGCAGTATCTCAGTTTCTATTGAATAAAACTGCACCAAACTTGATATGTGAGATAGATATTATGAACAACTATGGTGATCTAATTTGAGCATATATTGATTGAGAGGTGGCACTAATGTGCTGTAACTCAATCCCGTTTAAAGGAAAGCAATATCTCAGATTATTATTATTATTATTATTATTATTATTATTATTATTAAAAATTCACTAACATGAGTATGTGAAATATATATTATGAAAAACTATGATAATTCAGTTTGGGTGTATATCTACCGATATAGTACTCTTTATTATGCAATTTTTCCAGATAGCTATACCTCAGCATGTGTTAGTGAAATCTGCAACAAATTTAATATGTAAAATTTTAATTTTGAGATACAGTGTTTATTAAATTTTTGTTTATGTTAACTGGTTAAGTGGCGCTGTTATATAGAATGTTACAGAATAAAGTAGTGCGATGGGTAGAAGATTTCTTTTAAACAGTTTAATTAAAAGAGAATGGCTACGTAAAATGTTCATCTATTAAGAAAATAATTTTTGAAATATATATTAAATAATTTTCTTTTATTAAAATTTATTAAATAAAATTTGGATAAAAAAAAAAATAAATAAATAAAATAAGAACAATCAAAGAGAGTAATGATTTAAAAACATTATCAATATTGATAATTTAGCAGTAACATTCAAACTTAAATAGAATCATAAATAAAATTTAATAAAAGTTTAAAATTATGCTTAAAGAAAGAAAAAAAAGACTCATTTCTGTAACTTCCCGATGAGTATTAGTGACCGCGAGGTTCTACTCTCGAACCTTACAGACGGGAAGTGTTGGTTTCGATTCCTGGTCGCGCTCGTCGACTTAGGTTTTCGGAGTTTTCCGTGATTTTCTTTGAAACTCGCATAAATAAGGGTTAGGCATTCATAGAATGATTTCCACGGAGCACACACCATCCAGACCTAGGACCCTCGTGTAGTTAGTTTGTTCTAATCCTAACACCAACATTCAATGAATATTACGAAATCAAAACTGAATCTGGGCATTTTGTCCTATTCGTAATAATCTCACTGAGACAGAACGTTTTATGACGGTGTTACATTTAAACGTTTTGTATAGAACTGAAATTGTACGTTTTATGGAAGGTACAATGCACACTTTTTTTGAACGTTCTAAATAATACAATTTTTGAACGTCTAATGGAACGTTCTTTTGACACGAAACACGGTGTTTGAACTATTGTAACCGTTATTAGACGTACAAAGAACGTTCCGGTGCTACTTGGGTAATATTTTAAACCCTTCAAAATAGTAGAAAAATAAAATGCGAAGTGATTTAATTGTTTTTGTTTATTGTTATAAATAAGCGTTCTTTCGAGTAGTTTAAGTTTTATAATTTCACTAGCATGATTGATATGTCATTTTAATTAAAATTATGAAAAAAAAATATCCAATTTAATGCTGCCATTTCATTAAACATTTCAATCTTACAAGCTTGCATTCGTCTTCGCCTGGAATTTTTTTATATTTTTTAACTATCTTAGTGGTCGGAGTAATGACACACTAAGCACTGAAATAAATGAACGTTCATCTAACATGAATAGGCTGCGTTTCTTGCATGTATACATATGATTCCAAAATATAAATTTTGCAAAAGTCTTTTTCTTTCTTCCTTTCTTTTTCTTTTTTTTTTTCTTTATAATTTTTTTCAGAAATGTTTTCTTGCAATTCTTTCAAACAGAAGCCAGACATATATATATATATATATATTGGTGTGTGTGTGTGTGTTTCCCCTCTATAGCTCTCGTATTTTAATTGTTTGTCTGAACAGGTAAATAATTTATTGCAAAAACATTTTTTCAATTTAAAAACAATATATATTTTTATGTGTACCTTGGGCAAGTCAAAAATCTTAAATTACTGAAGGTTGTTCACTCATTCAAGAAATGATTTTAAAAATTATATTTTTACAGAAAATGAGCATATTTTCTCTGTAGTAACCTTTCATCTAGTTATGTTTTTTTTTTTTTTATTAAAGTCACAACTTTCTTGAAAAATAAACATTTTTGTTATGTCAATAAGAGTAATAAATAAATAAATAAGCGCAAATCATGCGTTAATTCTTTAAATCAAGTTCTAGATATCTGTATAAAATATGAACGCGCATAAAAAAATATATTAAATGCAGTATAAATTTTATATACATATGAATATATCTTTTACCGACATATTTTATTCTCTTTGAGAACAATTTTAAAAAGTTTTCAATAAAAAATTATCCACTGCTTAATTTTGAAAAAGATATTTCACAAATTCCTTTTACTGGCGATACATTAAAGTATATTCTAAACAACATCCTTTGGTTAGTTCGAATTGAAAGGGTAACTGAAGATTAATTTCCTCCTTCTCTAATCTAAACAAGATGAGGATTAACCAGAAATTTCTTGTTACATTCATGTATTAACTATGCTACATCAGACATCTGCATTCAATGGATCGTGAACATTCTTGAGTCTTCTAAACTAATGAAGAAACTTAATTTCTATATTCTCTAAACGTATCTTTTGAGATATGAGTAGAAAAGGAAGGATTAATTTTATATTACAGTTGTCTTAAAAAATATTTTGATACGTATAGGGCATAAAATCTGTAATTTTATGCGATTTTTCTTGAATGATAGGAACTTTTTTCTGTATAAAGTAATTACAAAATTTTAAAATAAATTCACTTTTAGTTTAATTACTATTATAATTAAATTATAGTCTTATATTTAAACAAATTATTTACTTATTCTTTTATTTTTATACAGCTTTATAAAAGCAAATTATAAATTTACGTAAATAAAATAAAACTATTACTTAAATAAATCATTGTGTTTTTCAAAAAATCTTTAGTAAATTTCAATATTGTTTCAAATTTGGGGTTCGTGTATTGTCCGTTAATGAATGACAGGTCATGGAGAGTCTTAAAATTTATTCACAAAATATCCCAGAAGATTACATGTCTGTCATTCAATTATCAGCTTTAGTTACACAAAAAATTAAGATTAAATAATAGATAAGAACACAAAAATCCCAGCATAAACCGTAACATAAGCATAATACACAGTAAAATCTGTAATCAATAACATAACACACATAATAAGCTGTACTCGTTAGCAGGAACATAGTCAGGGAGCTCCTAACTCTTTAATGTATTGGCCTCAATTGAGCTGACGACGATGATATACTTCATATAGTCAAGCATATTTTCAGAATTTTCCAGGCTTCTTTGAAATATTCGAATTAGAGCTTAGATAATCGATATATATCGATTATAAGGATTATCTTTGTCAAGATCTCCCAAAATCTTCCAAAAGGGCGATAAAATCGACAACATGGCACCAAATTCTACGCCAAAGAAAATTTTGCCCAGGAAATTTTCAATGGGTTTTTAAATGAAAAGAAGCTATTTTCAGGTCAAATATGGGCCAAAACGCTGAAAATTAACAATTTATAACGTGACTAAGACTTTTTATAGGACATTACACAAAAATAATGACTATTATTCACAAATGCGTAGTATTTTTCTTCTCCCAAGTACAGGGTGTGGTAGATAAGTAATGAGACTCAGTCTAGAAAAACAAATTTATTGATCCGATTTGTACAAAACGTTAATATTCTTCAAAGTACTCGCCTTGGGCGCCGACACAACGTTGCCAGCGCGTTTTCCAAGCTTCATAGGCCCCACTGTAGTCCGTTGGAGTTATCCCAGTTAGTGCCTTCGTGACAGCACGTTGGATGTTCGGAATATCGTCGAAACGATGACCCTTCAGGCATCTTTTAAACTTCGGAAATAGGAAGAAATCAGGAGGACTCAAGTCAGGGCTGTATGGTGACTGTGGCCGAACTTCAACTCCAATTCGGGTCAAGTAGGAGGTCACGAGGAACGCTGTGTGCGCCGGAGCGTTGTCGTGGTGGAGACGCCAGCGTTGAGCAAGATCCTGTCGCTTCCGTTTGACGGCTCTGTGCAATCGCTGAAGGACTTCTTTGTAGAATTCGGCATTCACAGTTTTCCCCTGAGGGACAAACTCTCTGTGAATTAACCCCCGCTTGTCGAAAAACACAATCAGCATTGTCTTGACGCGGGACTTTGACATTCTTGCTTTCTTCGGCCGCGGGGATGCCGGTGTGTGCCACTCCGAGCTCTGAGCTTTCGTCTCCGGGTCGTATTGGAATGTCCGAAAGTTTCCGAAGCAGTTTTTCCCAAGCGAAAGCAAAATTTGATTGCATACCGCTGTTCTATCGAGCGATCCATTTTCACAAGTGTCACGTGCACACAAACAACTAATACGCGAAGCTCGACCCTCACTGCGCCACAGTTCCGACGCGACTGCGAACCGGTTCTATTGTTAGCTCAGATCCCCCACCACGTGACCTGCAGGTGCAGACCGCACTGCGAGCGACTGGGTCGCCGCGCGGCGGCCAGTCTCATTACTTATCTACCACACCCTGTACAGCACGTCCTGGGCAATGCAATCCTTTGACAAGAGGTAAAAATTACACAATGAGAATACAAGAAATAAATTGCCTGCAACAATAAATAACAATACACATTCCAAAATTAAGTAATTAAACTATTTACATTATTTACAAATAAGTATATAATATAAAAATGTTTACATTATACATATACAAATATAGAAATACTGATAACGATGATATTAAGGGAGCCTATCATAATGTACCACTTTCGGTTTAAATGAAAGTGTTTTAATAATTCGAAGCAAAACGCAATTTAGTATTTTTAGATCTGTATAGGTAACGTCCAGGTTAGACTGTAGCATGGGAGCGAGTATTTTACGTCAAGTTGGATTCCTCAACTTAACATTGTCTCCTTCCTTGAATTCGAGATGTGTAGATTTTATAATATATTCTCTTCTTCGCCATATGAATATACACCCCAACAAAGTTGGGAAAGGATTCAAATGGGGCCTGCAGCTCTCGGATGTACTACTCTGGTAATGAAGGCGCATCTGTTGGAAAATCAAACAGGAGATTACATAGAAACGAAGCTGAAGTCCAAAAGTCACCTGTGCTGGAGTATAGCCGGTGGTTTCGTGGACATCACTTCAATATGCTAGGTTTCGTTTAACTTGAGTACTGCACTACGGGCCATTGACGACGGTCTGGGACTCATTCTTGTCCGGAGACATGCTATCACAATTTCGATCATCCACCGAGGGATTGCTCCCCCGCTTCGGTAGTCCCAGACGTGTAATTTGGATGGGAACATGGAGGACGTTGCAGTCACACAGATTTTACGTGCACCAGCCACGAACATTGTACATGATAATGCTTGATCAGATCAAGTATCGAACCCACAATCTTCCAATTGCAAGCACGGATATCTACCGACCGGGCTACAGCGGTCTTATGCCATCAAGAATAAAGGCATTTTCACATCCAATCTTCCTGGTTTCTTGATACAAGAAGAGAGAGGTTATTGAGAATTGTCCGAGTAAACCTCTCAACATTGCCGTCCGACTTGAGAAGTAAGGGCGTTGTTGTGATGAATTACACAAAAATTAATCACATTGAAAATAACTGTATAATAAAACAAACAGAAATGGAAAATAAATAAATAACCAAAAATAAAAAGCAAGGATTCTATGAAAAGGAATAATGGGGCAGAACGACCAATGAGAAATAAGTGCATAATAAAGTGAGGGGGAACCAACTGCCAATGGAAAAGGTGTCTTTGAACACTCCCAGTAACAAAGAATTAGCATATGCTAATACAAAAAATGAAGAAGGGGCCAAGATGAGAAGGACTGGGGGCTTTTGCTTCCCTGACTCTCCTTGGAGCCTGACACCGAACCTGAAGAAGCAGATCTCTTCGATGAAACCTAGCTGCGTCTTCTCCGAGATCTATCTCAGGCCGACTATCAGCGCTGGCAGAACAATTGGAATGGTGATATTCTCCATACTTCTCTCCCCCCCTTTGCAAGTAATATATTTTTCTTATTTCTTCTAGAGCATGACTACAAAAATCAAATAATAATAAAGACTTTTAAGATGTCAAGAAGACATACGTAGGGACTAAGTCGTAAAAAAAAAATGGTATCACATCGCTATGAATATTGTTATCAAAAGCTATTCTAATATTATATTTATGTTATGTAAAAAAAAATATCCATGCTCAATAATTGAATATTTAAACTAGTAAAATTGTCTATCTTGCTACAGCAAAGTATCAAATCTAAATAAATATTTTTTTACTGTTTAAAGTATCTGTTTTATTTTGCTCTTCTAGTGATTTATTTTATGTAATAATGATTTTAGATATTTATGAGAGCAAGATTAAATTACTATATATTTTGGGAGAAAATAGATCTGTTTTAAAGGTAGATTAATAGAAGTACAGTGCGTTGCATGAATATAAACGCACCTTTTCCAATAACCAGAAATATAAATTTTAAAATTTTAAAAGAAGGAATGTGACTTACAGTTATTGCATATGACTAACAACTGAATAAGGTGCTTTGAGCACGTATGTTTAGGCTCATGCAAGCTTATGTAAATGAGTGTTTAAGCATTTTCTTATTTTTTACTGTTTTTCGTTTGTTGCACGAAATTAAACGCACTCTGTATTTTTCGTTTAAAATTTAACAGAGCCACCGGAATTAAATTAAAACACAGATAGTCGTGTTGCTAAAGTTCTCTAAATATAGTTTTAATGCACGAGTGCAAAATTTACGGAGTTTGTTCAGGATGGCAAGAGGGAAAACTTTGACAGTAGACGATAGGATAAAAATCGACTTTATGCGTGGTAAAGGCTTTAGCAATCGTGAAATTGGGCGCCGGATCAGAAGAAGTGAGAGTGTTGTGCGAAATTATATAAAGAAAGGAGCAAATTATGGGAAAAAAGCGTATAAGAAACGAACAGGAAAGCTCACCAGTTACGATAAACGTCGAATATGCAACGCAGCAAAGAATAAGATTATTTCCTGTGCGAAGATAAGGGCTCAAGTACAAGCTGGGTATTCATCGAACAACCATTTGGAGAACTATCAAAGCTGCAACATTCATTAAATTTAAGAAAATGAAGGCGAAACCACCCCTCACTCAGAAGCACAAAGATATGCGTTTGGAAGGGGCAAGAAAATGGATACTAGATCGATTAAATTGGGAAAAAGTCATCTTTTCAGATGAAAAAAAACTTAATCTCGATGGTCCGGACGGATTCCATAGCTACTGGCACGATTTGAGAACCGAAGAAATGTACTGTTCAAAACGTCAATCTGGAGGTGGGTCTGTCATGGTGTGGGCAGCCATAGGTTTTAAAGGGACTTTCGAATTAGAGTTCGTGGAGAACACTATGAACTCTGTAGATTATGTCCAGATGCTCACAAGGAACCTCCGCCGTCAAGCAGTCAAGAAAGCTGGAAGAAATTATATTTTTCAGCAAGATTGTGCATCTGTACATACTGCACATATCGTGAAAAAATGGTTCCTTGACAATAAAATTAAAGTTCTAGATTGGCCCTCAAAAAGCCCTGATTTAAACATAATGGAGAACGTATGGGGTATTCTGGTTCACAGTGTTTACGTAAACGGAAGGCAGTTTAACACGAAAGATGAACTAAAATCGGCCATTCTCTTAGCTTGGAAGACAATCAGCTTGGATGACCTCATACCACTATATCAGTCAATGCCAAAGCGTTTACTGGCTGTTCTAGAAGCCCATGGTGGCTTTACAAAGTATTAGATATATTTGTTACTCAATTATTTATTTTTTACATGTGCGTTTAAATTCATGCAACATGCATTTTTGTCATAAATTCAATAAAATTATTTTCTAAAAAATTATACTGGTCTTTCATTGTTTTGACTTGTATTTTCATTTCTTGAATCATACACATGCTCTTTGCATCAAGTGTCACCTATTCATATTTTTTTATTACACTTTTATACCATTCTATTCTTAAAGCTAAGGTGCGTTTATATTCATGCAACGCACTGTATTTGCAATAGTGTCAAAACAATAGTAATAACTTTAATACTTGATAAACAGCACTGCTATAAAATTGTCTTAGGATTTGGGTTGTTATTGAAAGTTCAGAAAGGGTGTTAAAAAAAATTTCACGAATCTGGGCTTTTAGTCATTTTATCACTGGCCATTTTGCATAATTATGCTAACTTTAACAACGCAATAATATCTGGTGGGGCTGAATTTCTGCTTCACTTTGTTTTTAAGTTAAAATAGCTAAATTCATCCCAACATTGCCCCACCATTCCGTTTGGTGCCTTTTACAGGAACCTTTTCTGAATTTCAATGATAAACCTATCAGGTACAAAAAAATGTGATACCATTTTAAAATGAAAATTTTATTAAGGGAGGTCTAAGAACAAGATTTTGTCCTTATTATATATTTTTCTTTATTGCAAAATATTATTGTGTATATATATCATATTCATATATATTAGCTAAAAAAAAAAAAAAGTGTGTGTATATATATGTAATATTGTTTAAAAAAAAAAAAATAAATAAATAAATAAATAATAATAATAATTAAAACAATTATATGAGAGGGAAAAACTATCGTTCAGCCAAAGAAACAGCAAATAAAAATATAAAACAAATATTTGAAAATAAAGATCAGTGCAAAAAAACAATACAGAACAACATGGCAGAAAAACTAACACTAAATATAGACGCATTGGTACAAACAATACATCCATTTGAAGGAAAAAAAGAACAGGATATTGAATTCTTTTTAGAACAATTTCAAAATTTTATTGATGCCGCTAAAGTACCAGAAACATTGCAGTTATTTATTCTTAAATCAAAAATTTCAGGACATGCATTACAAATCCTGAAGAATTCGCCGGATCTTAGAAATGAAACAAAATATGACGATTTTAAACAAAAACTACTACAAATTTTCAAATCACAAAAATCTTTTGCAGAAGCACAAGATAAATTCATTAATCTCAAACAATCACCCACACAAAGTGTAGAAGACTTCGCTAAAATTTTTGACTTGGCGGCTCAAAAATATTTAGCAGACTCAGGACACGGACAAAAGACAGGAGCGAAAGAGTTTTTAAACACAATAAAACTCACCAGATTCACGGAAGCTTTAAGACCTGATATTGCTTTCGAAGTATTAAAAGCAGGTCCTGAGAGCTTTGAAGAAGCACTAAACATAGCAAAAAAAATTGAAATCGCTTACAAAAATTCAAAATGTGAGGTTAATGCTATAACCACTGAAAATAATTCAAATATCTACGAAGCACTGGTAAAATTTTCCAATGAACAATCTAAACAAATTCAGGAACTCAAAGACGAAATAAATGCATTGAAAATAAACAACGATAAACCTAACTACACTAATACAAAACAAACAACATGTTACATTTGCAAAAAAAGATAATCATATAGCTCAAAATTGTTTTTTCAATAAAAATAATTACAATCCAAAATTTATAGCTCCACAAATTCCCCACTTTGCTAGACAAAATTATGGATACAGACAGAAAAATACAAAGAACTATTGGCAAGCAGGAAACTTTAATCCAATATGGCAAACGGGAAATTACAATCCCATGTTTAACCCTTGCCATCAAAATTATCAGAATTTTACGCCACAAACAGATTTCACCATCATGAGTCAACAACCAACTCCCATGACACAATGGGAAAATAATGTATGCACACCGAGAAATTTCCCAACACAAATAAATTTCCAAAAGGCGAATCAGCAACCCAGCACTAGTGTTATACAATGGGGAAATGGAGCATACCATCAAAATTCCAATACTTCGCAAAGAAATGTTATACCGGAGAATAAAAATAGATACAAACACAAACAATCTCGGTACAATAACAAAAATTTAAACTAAAACAGGGACTTGCATCCAACAATATATCACAGAGAGCGCGACAATGTAAGTCCCTCGTAAATCGCGCAAATCAGTATAATGTTAAATTCAGAGAAAAATGTAAAATAGAAAAATCCCACAAAACTACAGAACAGAAGCAAAAAAATCAAACTCCAAGAATGAGTAAGCAAAACACTGAATTTGTGAAAAGTTGTCAAACGCAAAAAAATGATAATCTACCCATTTGGTCATTTGCATTATAAAACATAAAAATAAAAGCCTTAGCGGACACTGGAGCGACAATATCCCTCTTATCACCAGAAATATTTGAAAAAATTAAAAACACAAACATAAAAATAAAATATCTCAGCAGAAACGTCAAAATAAACACATTAAATAATCAATCAATTCCGTTTAAACAGTGTGTACAATTCAAATTTATGTTTGACAAACATTATTTAACAGGCATCTTTTATGTCACAAAATACAATTTTCAAAGAAATTACAATATGATTTTGGGATATGATTTTTTAAAACTCAATAAAATCACATTAGATTTTCAAAATTCTCAAATGAAAATAAAAAACACAGTAATACAGTTAAACAATTTGGAGGATAAAGATTTCACTGTTAGTAAAGAAATTAACAATTTTCAACTGGCAAAAGAAAAAAATCAAAATTCAACAATCTCAAAAATAAGACATTTCAAAAAAACAAATTATCACAATAAAAATATTAAACATGATCCTGCAATCCCAGTAAAATTAGTAAGGAAAACAACATTAAAACCTAAAGAGACAAAATTTGTTGAAATTCAATTTTCGAATGAATTTCACAATAATAAAGATTTACTTTTTGACCCCCAAAAAAATAGAACAGGAATATATTTTCAAAGATCTATCCACACTCAAAGAAATAATTCAAACAAGCTATTTATTTTAGCCCATAACAATAAAGATAAAACAATAACGCTAAATAAAAAAATGACAGCTGGTTATCTCACTACTAACTTCATAATAAAAAAAAATCACAGAAAATACGAAACTGAAACTATATATGAAATAAATAATTTAAACATAACAGAAGTAAAAGAATTACGTAAAAAACAGCTAACAAAGGATGATTTTAATGTATCACATTTAAATAAAAACACTCAAGACAGATTATTACAGTTACTTTTATCGCACGCAACGGCATTTAGTAAATCATATAAAACATTAGGAGAAACTTCTGCGATAACACCAAACTTTAAGTTATTACACTCTTTTCCTATTCAAACAAAACCGTACAAGATACCTCATAATATCAAAGAAAGCGCAGAAAAAGAGATACAGAACCTATTAGAAGCAGGTATAATCGAACACACGAATTCGGAATACGCTTTTCCGGTAATCTTCGTTAAAAAAAAGACTACGAATAAAACAGATAACCCCAAAAATATGAAAATACGTATGACAATCGATTTTCGTCTACTTAATAATATTTTAGAATCTGATCCTTACCCTCTCCCATCTATAAAATCTATTCTACAAGAAATCTCAGGGCATAAAATATTCACAATTTTAGATCTGCACTCAGCCTTTTTTCAGATCAAAGTAACACCAGAAGACAAAAAAAAATTATCTTTTATTACGGAGTCAGGTCAATACGCAATGAATCGCTTACCATTTGGAACAAAAATATCAAGCAATGTCTTTGCTAGATTAATGGATATAGTATTAAAAGAATTAAAAACTGAGAATATAAGATATTTTATAGACGACATAATTATAGCAGCAAACTCAGAAGAAGAAATGTTCCAAAAATTAGACAAACTCCTGACACAATTGGAAAAATTTAATCTAACAATAGAACCTACCAAAATTAAATTATTTCTTCCAGAAATAGAATTTCTAGGCTATAAAATTAATGAACAAGACTATGCACCTTCAGACAGAAACATTACAAAAATAAATAATTTTGCTAAACCTACATCAAAAAAAGGTGTAAGAGCATTCGTAGGATTATGTAATTATTTCAAATCTACTATACACAACTATTCAGAAATTATAGCACCCCTAACAGATTTAACTAAACAAAACACAAAATTTCAATGGAATACACAAGCAGAACAAGCTTTTAATAAAATACAAGAAATAATATTATCACAACCAACAATTTATCCCCCAGACTTTAATCGGGATTTTTATTTAATCACCGATTGTTCCAAAATAGCCACGTCAGCCATTTTAGCTCAAAAACATAACGAAAAACTCATACCAATTGAATTTGCGGGTAGAAAGCTTAAACCAACTGAGCAAAGATATCCAAGTATAAAATTAGAATTACTAGCACTACACGAAGGAATTTTATATTTCAAAAATTACCTAATTGGAAAAAAATTTTACGTCTTGACTGACGCAAAAGCGCTAACATACCACTTGTCATTAGAAAAGCAAAGCGACATAGTCGCAAGATGGCTACTTGATTTACAAGAATTTGATTTTCAAATAAGTCACATAACAGGACAGGAGAATAATCCTGCAGACTATGTATCAAGAAATATCAACAATCTCGAAACAACAAATAAATTAATAACAGATTTATTTTCGGTCAACCCAAAACTAACTGAGCAAAATATTAAAGAAGAACAACTCAAAGATTTAAAATTGAACAAAATAATACAGGATTTAAAAACACATAAGAAAAATAAAAAATTAAATAAGTATCAATTAAATGATAATGAGGTCTTAATACTGAAACAAACGCCCAAAACACAAAATAACATATTATTCATAGCACCGCAACAACTGAAAGAAACCATCATGAAAAGTGCACACGAAAATCACTTTGCATTCAAGAAAACATATGAGATCATAAAAAAAAGATTTTTCTGGATACGAATGTATCAAGATATAAAAAAATTCTGTGCACAGTGCACAAACTGCATATTGTATAAAAGTCATCAGACTTGTAAAGTCCCAATACAAATAATGAAAAAGGATTATGCAGTTGGAGAAAAGCTATTTATTGATATAGTAGGACCGTTACCTAATTCTTTAAAACAAAACAAATTCATTTTAACAATAATCGAAACTTATTCACGTTATCTAGACGCATTTCCATTGAGAAACACAGACTCAAAAACAATCATAAATGCTCTAAATGCATATTTTAGTCGATTTGGACTTTGCTCAGAAATAGGACTAGATAATGCGCCTTATTTTAAGTCTAAAGAATTCAAAGAATATACGTCCAAATTAAACATAAAATTAAGTCATGGGAGTATTTATCACCCAAGGAGTCAGGGGCTCTTAGAGCGCACGCACAGAGATTTGAAGGCCTGTATATCAGCCATGTCGAATTCGGTGTATGAATGGGACGTTCGTTTGGAGTATTTCAAACTCCACCATAATACAACAATCAATCGGTCCACAGGTTACACGCCAGCATTTCTCTTCTTCGCAAGGGATATAAAAGTTCCCTTCTTAAACTTTTCACAAAATGTAATCAAAAGAGATTAAAGCACATGACAGAAGTGTTTAAAAACGTTAAAAAAAATCAACAAAAAGTTGAAAAAGAATACAATAAAAACAAAAAAATAAAACCCAAAGAGTTTGACTTGGGACAAGAAGTATTTTTAAAACAATTGATTCGCCCCAACATATTCGCGCCTAAGTACTCAGGCCCATATATTATACAAAAAAAGTTGCGCAACTCCAATTACATACTAAAAAATGAAAAACTAACTAACTCACGCCCTATAAAAATACATATTTCAAAATTATATGTACCAAAGGGCTAAAATATTTTTGATTAAACCACTAACTCAAAAAAGACATACATATAGAAAATATAGACATCTAACACACACACACACACACACACACACAAAAAAAAAAAATGCAGATTCTATTTTCAGCTAGATTTTATTTATAAACCTTTCCAGATTTTTCTTTAAAAATAAAATAAAATAAAAACGAGGGCAACGAAAGAAAGAAAAATATATATATATAAACAAACACGTCAGACAAATAATAATAATAAGAAGAATAATAAACATAATAAGATTCATCTCTAGCGGAAGCAACCTGTCAAACTTTTTCTACCGCAGAAAAATCTTTACTCTTGTTTACTTCCCCTCACACACACACAAAATAAATACTCTTTAACAAAAGTAATCAGCTGATCGTTACTCCTCCCCGCCTTTCAGGAGCGAAAGATGGTTAGATCACCTACCTACGCTTCGAGTCACTGCCTTTTCGGCACTTCACCCTCCCCTCAGACAAGAATTAGACCTCAGTTTAATTTCAAAAATTATAAACTGTCTTTGCAAAATAAATCCCGTGATAAATAGTTTTGAAAAAAAAAAAAAAAGAGAGAGAGAGAGAGATTTTAGAAAGAGAAATATTATTTCACAGATTAAAGGGCTGGTACAATGTTTATATATATGTGTGAACAAAGGTTTCAGTATGTAACAGTACAACCACGTTAAATCACAATACAATATATATATATATATGTATGTATATATATCTTACACACATAACAAAAACAACAAAAAAAAAAAAAAAAAAAAAAAAAAAAAAAATGAAGACTCTAATTAAAACAAAAAAATAATTTCGGTAAAAATTCGTGCGAAGAAAATGTAAACAAAAATAAAAGTTATCTCACCACCAGTGGACAGCTCATCTAGCACTCTCTTTTCGGCTTTTTCGCCATTTCGGGTGCTTCTTTACCAAAATATTTTTGTTTCGGTTTATTCACAGCTGAAAAATAAAAGACGCTGTTAGCAAGAGATAAAACAACTACATAATACCACAAAATAATAAATGAGAGTCTAAAACAAAAGCGCCCTTACAAAACGATTAAATCGCATAGTTAAAATTAAAGCGCAAGAAAATTAAATGCCCACTAAAAAAAGGTTTGTTTACATTATCAATAATAATAATAATAATAATAACCTATTTGCCACCCTCCTTTTGAGAAAGGGGTCGAGAAAGAATCATTCCCAACCCCCTTTTTCTCCTCTCCATGCATCAAGAGTAGAAGGAAAAGAAAAAACCAGTTTCACTATTTTTCCCTTCCCATTTATCAATCCACCCTCTAACTAGAAATCGCGTTGCAATTTACTAATCGGAGATGAAAATAATAGACAATTAGGAAGAAATAAATATTTTTCAAAATACAATTATCGGATATGCTTTTTACTTAATTGGATATGCTTTTATACTTTTAAACATCTAGGCAGATATATAACTCAATTATCACAGACAATGCTTTTAGTGGTTGTCTTCATATCTATAACATAAAAAAATATAGATAATAATAATAAAAAAAAAAAAAGCCTAACTAAATGGTTAATATATTAATATTAATTATAACAATCATAGACTCAAAAAGCAGCGACACTTACATTTTAAAGTATCCACGTAACATCTTAATTGTCCAAGGATGGAGCGCGGGCGTTCTATCTTGCTGTTTCAGCTCTAGAAGGGCCCATAATATTCTAGGCTGCTACGGGCACATGGGACAAGGAATTCTTTGCTATCAAAAATTAAAATACAATTAAGAAAAAAAAAAAAAAAAATGGAATAAATCATTTCAATTAAAATCTGACAACCATACAACATCATGTCAATTAAGACGCATACAAATAGATACTTCATATTAATAGTATTAATAATAATAATAATAATAATAAAGAACGATAACCTTTTACCTCAGACAAAACTCTCTTACCTAGAAAAAAATCTTAATTAACAGCAAAAAATAAATAAAATAATAAACACATCAAGGACATCTATTACTAAAATACATAATAATTGCCTAGAAAAAGGGAAACTAGTTTATCAAGTCATAGAAATAATATACACAATTCGTAGTAGAACATATAAAGCAGTGAAGTAGGAGGCAGAACACTTAATTATTGATCAAACCCTCAGCTGTAATAATAATAACAGTCACGAAAAAAAAAAAAAAAAAAAAAAAAAAATGAAAAAGAAAGTACAATATTAACAGATAGTACTATTCATAACAGAACCCATTTTGATTTTTCTAAAGGAAATAATAGAATACATAACACAATTATAATACAACAGCTATATATTTAGGCCGCAAACAAATTACTTACAGGACGCTGCTAATTCACAATACGAAAAAGAATAAAAGACGACAGTCATACCTGTTCATTTCCAAAATGTGTGCATCATTTTCAGACGAGAGCGCGGATTACACAATCAAAATCTTACCTGCACGTAAGAGAATCGAATCCTCAGGTCGTTTTCAGGATTAAAGTACAAAAAAAAAAAAAAAAAAAAAAAAAATCTTACCCTTACAGGTAGAATGTACCTTTGAAGAATATCCAAACAGAGAAAAGAAACACAGAAACAAAATGTTTGTTTTTAAAATTTACAAGCAAACACTAACTTCTGCACTCCAAAAAATCCAAGCTTGTACTGACGACAATGTATACTGCTTCCTACACGTGACTAAACATTGAATAGAAGGGACAATCCGTGGGAACGAATCTCACACAAGCAGATTACAGAAATACTGTCGCCTTCTAAACAGGTCTTTTACACAGGAAGCTAATAAGTACTTATAAGTAGAAAGAGAAGGGGAGAAAAACAGCAAATTTCTCTTGAACGACTGAATTGTAAGAATAATAATAAAAATAAAAATTGCCGGCTGATATGCAAATTAAAAAAAAAAAAAAAACTTCTAATACTAGGAATATGCTACATTACATAATAACATATATTTATCATTGTATTTCGTATATTATATATATGTATATATGTGTATAAAAAAAAAAAGAAAAATGATATAGATGTAAATACTTCACTTAATCAAGCTTTGCATAACACTAATCAAGATGATTTGTATATATTCCTTTTCTATGTATATTACAAACATTTTGCATTTTATATTTTGCTTACAGTAAAACAAATATTGTTCAAATTTTGAATTCAGATGTGTCTAGCATCATGTAATTTGATATATATAATGATGAAATATGTGTATTATATATATATATATATAAATCGCACCTTTGTAAAAGGCAAAAATTTTGTTCTTAGACAAAATGAATTTTCTTCTTCTTTTCTCCTCGCGATATATGTTTTATATATATAAATAAATATATGTTTCAAGAATAGTCAAACTTGCAAAGGGATCTTAAGTTCATAATCACACATCTAAGCACTCTACAACAGTAATAATAAGATATCAGTCTTAAGCACAAGCCAGCACTACCTATTGGACTCTTAAAATGCTGGTAAAAAAAACTCAATTAACGGTAAAATGCTCTTATTATAGTCCATGATACTAAAACAAAATGTGGAACTATATGCACCGCAACCTCACTGACAGCAAGTAAAATGAGGTGAGAGTGCAAGACATTCACAAACTGATGATTACACAAGGACTTTCAACATCAGTACTCCTTCGTAAAGCGTGGACATTCATCTTTTTCCATACAGGGGGGAGAAAGCGGCATGTTGTGATGAATTACACAAAAATTAATCACATTGAAAATAACTGTATAATAAAACAAACAGAAATGGAAAATAAATAAATAACCAAAAATAAAAAGCAAGGATTCTATGAAAAGGAATAATGGGGCAGAACGACCAATGAGAAATAAGTGCATAATAAAGTGAGGGGGAACCAACTACCAATGGAAAAGGTGTCTTTGAACACTCCCAGTAACAAAGAATTAGCATATGCTAATACAAAAAATGAAGAAGGGGCCAAGATGAGAAGGACTGGGGGCTTTTGCTTCCCTGACTCTCCTTGGAGCCTGACACCGAACCTGAAGAAGCAGATCTCTTCGATGAAACCTAGCTGCGTCTTCTCCGAGATCTATCTCAGGCCGACTATCAGCGCTGGCAGAACAATTGGAATGGTGATATTCTCCATACTTCTCTCCCCCCCTTTGCAAGTAATATATTTTTCTTATTTCTTCTAGAGCATGACTACAAAAATCAAATAATAATAAAGACTTTTAAGATGTCAAGAAGACATACGTAGGGACTAAGTCGTAAAAAAAAAATGGTATCACATCGCTATGAATATTGTTATCAAAAGCTATTCTAATATTATATTTATGTTATGTAAAAAAAAAATATCCATGCTCAATAATTGAATATTTAAACTAGTAAAATTGTCTATCTTGCTACAGCAAAGTATCAAATCTAAATAAATATTTTTTTACTGTTTAAAGTATCTGTTTTATTTTGCTCTTCTAGTGATTTATTTTATGTAATAATGATTTTAGATATTTATGAGAGCAAGATTAAAATACTATATATTTTGGGAGAAAATAGATCTGTTTTAAAGGTAGATTAATAGAAGTATTTGCAATAGTGTCAAAACAATAGTAATAACTTTAATACTTGATAAACAGCACTGCTATAAAATTGTCTTAGGATTTGGGTTGTTATTGAAAGTTCAGAAAGGGTGTTAAAAAAAATTTCACGAATCTGGGCTTTTAGTCATTTTATCACTGGCCATTTTGCATAATTATGCTAACTTTAACAACGCAATAATATCTGGTGGGGCTGAATTTCTGCTTCACTTTGTTTTTAAGTTAAAATAGCTAAATTCATCCCAACAGGCGTTGTTTAAGTTTTGTCTATGCCAAGTAACTGAAACAATCGCTTAAATACTGCCGAATAGAACATCGTGCCTTGATCGGCATGAAGCAGCAGTGTTGCAGTGTTGTGCTGTACTTTGACAACCATTGCTGAACTAGTATCTCCGAAAGTGTGCATGACTGAAAGTGTGCCTGTGCATTCGGAAGGGGATACGCCTCAGGCCACTTGGTGAAATAAGCCATGAAAGCGGGAATGTACTTATTGCGTCTGGTAGTCTGTGCCAAAGGACCCAAGATTTTCTGCCGCTTAAATCTGTTACTGGGCGTCGCCTTCAATAGTATTTTTGGCTTCATGTCAGGATTTTGTAACTGGGTCTGTCTAACTTCCTTATTGCACCATGGATGCTGTTTCGATGGTGTTGAAATCCTAGCTTGAAAAGCAACTGAATTTATCTGCTGATATGTCTCTTCAGTTCTAGAGCAGTATTTGCAATTTTTCCAGCAAGACGTCCGTGACAAAGCATCTCTTTTTCGATGACTTATTTCGAAGTCATATTCCTGGAAGTGTTCTATCTGCATAGCATCCTGGCCTTCAAGATTCTTGAAATTTAACAGCTACGTTTAGAAGTCTTTTTCCAGATTTTACCCATTTATTATAGTAGTAATTTTTTGATTTTTAAATAAAGCATTATATGTTTTTCTTTCTCAGATATTAAGGATAATTTTAATTCATCATTTTTCTTGACTTTGTAAAATATTGTTTGATTTACAGACGAAGAAATATCAATCAGTGCGTAAGTGGTCTTACCGATGGAAATATTATAATTTAAAGTTCCCATACGTTTAAAAGATTTTAAATAAACTCTTAATATGAGCATCCATTTTAAATTTCATAGAATTCAATAAATCACCCGTAAATTTTCTAAAACCTACAGGTTAAAAATCACCTTTTTTAGGATCATCATTGCTATTTCTTGCATCATAATATGCATAAATATTAGTAGTTGCATATATATATATATATATATATGCATAATTCTTTGTGACTACATCATTATTTAAAGAAGGGTATCCTACATTGTATATTATTATATTATTAGCCTCATATGTACCTTTTTTCAGTAATAAGGCTCTCTTTTCTAAATATCTCTTATTGATTACAGTTCTAGAGCAGAAGTTGCCATTTTCTGAGCAGAGTTTCTCTGACAAAGCATCTCCCTTTCGATGACTTATGTCGAAGTCATATTCCTGGAAGTGGTCTATCCACGTAGCATCCTGGCCTTCCGGGTTCTTGAAATTTAACATCTACGTTAAAGATGTGTGGCCAGTCTCTGGCAGTAACCTTCTGCCATACACATAATAATGAAATTGTTCTATGGTCTTTACAATGGCGAACAGTTCTTTCCTGGTGGTGCTGTTGTTTCTCTCCAGTTAAGACAAACATTTACTCCAGTAGTCAATGACACGTTCTTTGCCATCGAATTTTTACAACAGAATTTCGCAAGCACTTTCATGACTTGCATCAGTGTCTAACATGGATTTTTTGCCTCGATGTGGATACGTCAAGATAGGTGAAGACGTTAAAGCCTCTTTATGCTTCTTGATTGCTTTATGACATTTTTCTGTCCACAGGGACTCTTGTTTAGCTTCTGGCAACTTGTAAAGGGGTCTGAGAATTAATACTAAATCCCTTCACGAATTTCCTGTAGTACGTACATAATACACGGAAACTTTGCATTTCATGGATATTGTTAGGGCGACTGAATTTCTCAAACGCTGAGATTTTCATGGGATCAGCCGTCACACCTTCAGTAGAGATCGCATGGATCTAAATAACATAATAGACGACGGAACATGTTGCCCTTGTTAGGATTTAATTTGAGGTTAGCCATTCTGCGTTTTTTCAACATTCTACGGATGATTCTTAGATGTTCTTAAAAAGTACGCAGTCTTCTTGAATATTGTTTGATGAGAGGAGGATTCCCTGTATCGATTGTGTGTCGAGCAATGTTTGTCATCCCAACGTTTTCAGGTGTCTGAGAACACAGTTCTCTAAATAAATAGATTAGATTCTGCAGTACGCATCTGTTTGATTTCTAACTCTGCATTATTAAGCAATTCAGCTGTTGAAATTTCAGAAGACCTAGCCTCAGCTGATTGGTTCTGTCGGTCGAAGCATTGCTAACACCTCATTTTTCTTCATTATCCTTACTTTATTGCTTATGTTGGTGTCTCTCACAGGATGAAAGCTCTTTGAACGATCAACTAGACGTTAAGCTAGCAGAACTCTTTACAGGCTGTTGTCTGAATTTTGGCATTCAGTCAGTCCATAGCAGAAGTATTGTTCTTTAGGAAGTGTCACAAAAACTTTTGTCTCATTATGTGGAAACGGGGAAATTTCAGATTTCACTATTATCTGACATATTGATTGAATGTCCAGGTTTTCAACGTTAAAAATAATTATATGTGCTGAACGTGGTTGTAAATATTACATAATGAAATCCCATAAACGTATGACGTAAAATTACGAAAAGTAAATAAATTTGTGCATCATACACAGGAGAACCAAAGAAGACGTAAATTTGACAAGAAAAACATCTCCTCTTAATCCTTGACAATAGCAGCAAATATGTTGTTGTCAGATTAGTGCTTACATCTTAGAAGGATAGGGTCAGAACTGACCCTATGGCCCAATGACCTGAACTGATTAGGCACAGGCCTGCGTCCCTCACCTTAGAGATAGAATCATATAGGAACAATTCACTTTGCTGGGTGATAAAATCTCATTTGAAATGCATACAAACAATTCATTAAAAGAGGGGCTCTCATTAAAATCTAATCTTACTTCCACTGACAGAAATGAGCTAGTCAGCATTTGCAAAAGGCCATAATTCAAATAAAAATTAACAATAGAATATTTAAACATTGTCGAGGCTTTAGAATGATGAGAAAAAAAGACTTTCTAAAATCTACTTGCAAATCTCAATCTTCAATGAAACGCCTTTAAAATTGTAATTTTTACTTAAATATACACTACATATACACTGAAAACAATTTGTGCAAGAATACACAACGTTATTGAGGGAGTTTATTTTCCTCAACTACGTTGAGAAATATTACCAGCTATAGCTGTGTGACAGAGGCATACAGTGGAATGTTACTCAATTACAACTCGTAACATTTTCTACATGGTTGTGGTAAGTAAACTGCCTCGATATTGAGGCAGTTTACTAAATTGAGTTATTTAAATTGTTTTGTTATCTGTAAATCTTGATTGTAATTGTACTATGCACTGTTAAAAACATTCTTTTGTGCATATAAATAACATATTTTAATTTTATTACGATTAGTGCAAAGTAAAGTTATTAAAAACGATCCATAAAAGTGCCTCTCGTAGAATGCATTGTTTAGAAAGACTTTCGTGTGTCGCTGTTTATATATCAGTGATGGTATTTACTCCATTTTCAATAGGCTACATCCGATGGTAAACTTGAATAACATATTTCAATTTCTTTATGCTAAGTCAAAGCATTAAAGTATGATTATAAAAAGCATCACAGAACTGTATTTTAAAAGTAATATTCACAAAAATTTAAATAAACACCATAAAATTAAAAAACTCGCATCATATGTCTCGGGTCGAAATAAGACACGACCCTTCGTCAGGCGAGCAAAGTGCTGCAATTAAAGCGGCAACGTATTCAAAGTTTTGTACATATTGCATTAAAATATAATTCATAGAAATAGCTCTCATAAAAACCAAAGCTTTAAAATACTTTCGAGTGTCCCTGTAAACGAACCAGTCGTGTTATTAACTCCATTTTCAATAGGGACCCTCTCATGGAGAACTTAAGTAACATATGTTATTTTCAAGAAATTCCATTAATGTTTACGGGTACTAAAGCGCAGACAAACAGATGGACAGACAGACAAACTGAAGTCATTAATGCTTTTCAACCTTATTGAAAAGTGTTAAAAAATAAAATAAAAATCGCACAGTATTCCAATCAATATGGATTATAAAGATACCTCTACGAAGCATTACATAATGTAATTATAAGCTCTGCGAAACATTACATAATGTAATTATACTTTTAAATTAAATTTCGATTTCTCAATTGACATGTGCGATTTCCCCTTAAATTAAAATAAATGTTTCTTTTATAACTCGCTTCATCAAGGCTGAATATCGAGATTGAGACAACGTTATTAGAGTCAGTCAAGTGCTTTTTGATGTCGAGTTGCGACTCAATCTGTAATAGGATACCCAAGTTGTTTTGGTATAAAGGTAAGAAAACCACACAAAATAAACCACATATAATCGTGAAATATGACATTACAGACAAGGTGAGGTGATTGTTGAGGTTATATCATAAAAAAAAAAAAAAAAAAAAAAAAAAAAACAGAATTTTGTTGATTTAACACATCTTTAACATTCTTTTTCTTTGTTAACAAAGAATATTTTCTTTTCTATATTGGTGAAAATAGGAACATTATATTATTCAGACAAAATACTGAGATTTCATGTCATACCTTACGCTGCATATATTGGAAATTTGTTTCTTTTAACCCTTTAACAATCTCGTAATTTTCAAGAAAACGGTAAAAATGTGTTTATTTTATTTTTATTCAAGAAAATTGTATAAAATCAAGTGTATGAACAATATACGTATTCATTTTTAAATTTTAGATTTTATAGTTCCCCATCATACTATAGGTACGGGGAACTTAGGTAATCGTGAAAATTTTTGACCTCGGTTTTTTTACTTTTTTACACGTTTTCAGGTGTGAGGAATCCGAAAATGACAAAATTTGTATGGTGTCTGTCTGTAGGGTGTCTGTCAGTGAGTTAGTTCGTTAGTTTGTTAGTCTGTTTACACGATATCTCACGAACAAATGAACGCAGAGAGATCAGACCAGTTTTAAAATATTCCTTTTGAAACTGGCAAGAACCTTATTCATTTACAACATTCGAATTAAAAAACTTCGTAAGTTATTAGAAATTTACGATTTTCTTAACATGGGAGAATAGGGCAAAATGTCACTCAAATGTGCATTAAATGGACCCTTTTTACTGTAAAAATGTCAGACCAGTTTTAAAATATCAGGTTTGATGCCGGAATGAACATTAGTAACTATAAATATGCTAATTTGAAAATTTCGCAAGTTACTGGAAATTTACGAATTTCTTAACATGGCAGTATAGGGCAAAATTTCACATAAACGTCAATTTTGAGAGATATTTTCATCGTAAAGGTGTCAGACCACTTTTGAAATATTATTTAGGATTATGACATGAATACGATAGAGTATTAATTTTCTAATTTAATAAATTCGTAAGTTATTTTGGAATTTACAATCCTCTTAAAATGGCAGAAGAATACAAAATTGAGCATAAACGGCCATTTTCAGGATAATAAATATATCAGACAACTTCAAAATAACATTTATTATACTTGTATGAACATGACTGATTACAAATGTTCTAATAGGAAAATTGCGTAAGCTATTCGTTATTTAAAATTTTATCAACATAACAAAATTGAAAATTTTCCATATAACTATGCATTTTGAGGATTGTTGCATTGGAAATAGTAGCATGAAAACTAAATAATGAAATTTACCCTAATAAAATAAATTAATAGATTAGAATAAGATAAATATATCGAAGTGAACTGTGGATAGTCTATTATGCGGGGATTTCATTCTCTCACTGTGTCAAGCGTTTTTTAAAATAAATTTTTCTTAACATAATAACTATGTTAAGAGAATGTCCTGCTTTAGAAATTTATGAATATATATATATATATATATATATATATATATATATGATGGGGAACTGAGCAGAGTCCACCTATGCCAACCAACTAGTGTTTTTTTTTTTTTTTTTAGTTTGAAATCAAGAAAATTTAATCTTACAGAAAAACAAACTATCAGAGATATTATGACTGAATGTTGGTTTTTCAGTAAGTAGAAAAAATAAAAGGTATGTGTTTTAAACATTAAAAAAGAATTTTATGATTATTCTTTTTTTTTATATATATATAATACAACACTATGCGTATAATACACTGTTCTCAGATTCGCTATCTAAACTTTCATAAATATCACATATATTAGATGCATTTATACTAAAATTAGAATTTGAGCCACTTTGTGATTCTGACAGCATAATGTACACAATATAAAAAAAAAAAAAATAATAATCCATAGAGCACAAAACCATGTGCATTCAAAAGCCTAATTAAGGTATGATTACAAAATAAGTATTACAAATATATAAAATTGGATAGTGCTGGCAATTTAAAATAAACCTGCTGTCTCCAATTACATTTTAAATAGTCTGCCACTTACATATAGGGTATAAAAAAATAAATGAAAAACTTTCTGTATATCAGAAATGCTTTGCTTTTTGTCTTTCTAGTGCGTTACTTTTGAAAACTCAAGCCCAGAAATATCACTGGCACGAGAAATAGAGAGCGAGAACTTACCCCATCATTTTCACGGGAGCGAAATGGAAGGTATTAATGATGGATAATGTGAGACCTCATGCAACTCGTCTTGTTGAGAATTAGCAAATATAAATACTTTAAGTTTAAACAATAGTTGTTAAGGAATATCCAGAATGTACCTTCTAAATAAATCGGATCGAGCATGTTTAAGGACGACGCAGTCCAGAGAGACGTACGGCCTTATTCACCATTAACTTCAACTCCCGGTTCAACGCAAAAACTTGAAAAGCGTCTAAATGCAGTGTATAGCCTTCAAAGAAAATTTGACACGTTGCTTCTGCCATCTAGTATCAATGTTCTCATATAATTTCTGATTGGTTACTTTCAGCTAAAAGATCTTAAAATAACACTGCCGCTAGATGGCAGATGCAATGCGTCAGACTTCGCTAAAAAGTTGAACCCTGCCTTTATACGTTTTTCAAGTTTTCGTTTTCAACCGGGAGTTGAAGTTATTGGTGAATATAGCCGTTAGGACCACTTTTACTGTCGAGGACTGAGATTGAAATTTTTGAGGAATGGAAAAGTATTGCTGAACGTTTTAATGATAACTTCATCGAATACATAGGATACAGACGTGCATAGACGAATACATAGGATCAGCCTTTGCTGTTTGATACAGACCGCACGCAACATTCAGCAACGTGCATATTTTCTAAACAATACAGTCCGTTAAGAAATTATAAGCCAACTTTAATTTTGTAAATTATGAGAAAAATAAAGATTCTAATCATAATTTAAATACATAAAAAAACATATCGCTCTCTAATTTTTTTTTTTTTTTTTTTTTTTTTTTTTTTTTTTATAATTAGTTTGCAATAACTTGGTACAATGCAATAAATGTTTAATTAAAATATATATTTGAAATAAGTCAAAAATAACCTGTTAAGAAAATATAAGATCATTTGTAAAAAACAAAATTGTATAAAAAATTAATATATTGGTCCTCCCCTTTTCCTGATGACTTCAAACACTCTGTTTTTTATTGAAGTAACCAGGTAATTAAGTTCTTTTACAATGGCTACTTCCAGTTCATTGGCAGATGAAAATTGTTTATTATTAGCATAAACTTTGCGAGATAATATACCCCATAGGTTTTCCATGGGGTTCAAGTCTGGACTTCGACTTGACCATGGCAAACAATTATTTTTTTCTTTTTTAAAACGCTCCTGTGTAGATTTAGATGTATGACAAACAGCATTGTCCTGTTGAAACATCCAGTTACCACCACCTAATAAAGGTCCAAACGATGTCATATGACCATTACGCATAGACTGATATTATGTAGAGTTCATATGACCCGAAATCTGCTGTAAATCACTCAACCCCTCATAACTGAAAGCTCCCCGAATCATTACTGATCATCCACCCATTTGTCGACTGAAGCATTCTTTTGGTTTCTTCCTCAAGTCATGTCAATAGTGTTTTAACCATCGGGCCATCAAGGTTAAATTTCTTTTTATCAGAAAATATAATTTATTTCCACTCATCATTCCATAACATGACATTTTTAGCCCATTTTAATCTTTCTTCTCGATGGCATTTCAATGACTTTAGTTTTTTCTTCAATTTCTTCAATTTCGTATTAATATTTAATTTAAGACTCTTCCAGACCGTTACATGTGAAGTTTTCTTGCTGAAACGTTTCGAAATTTCCCGAATTAAAGCACCTTTTTTTAGTTGACAGTTGAAAAATTTGTCTATTACCAGGTGCTGTCAAAATATTTTTTCTACCAGATCGTTTTATTTTGTTTGAATAATTTTTTCTAATTATGGCATTATGAATGGTAGTTTTAGAACGGTTCATTAACCTCGCAATATCTCTTTCAGATTTACGAGAACCTTTATAAAATAAAATTTTTCTCACTTCGCACTCCGATAATTCTTTACCTCGAGGCATTGTCAAATTAATCGTAGATAACCCATTCAAAACCTAAGCCTTTGTTTCTTAGGAAATACTTTAGGAATTCTTTTACGAAATACTGACGCATGCGCTTTATATTGAGTTTGACGTCATGCATAATATGCTAACTTTCTCAGGTGGTCGTATATTTTCTTAACAGTCACAGTGCTTAATTTTTAGAAAAATGAATACGTTTTAATGAAATTTAATTTAATTTTAAAAGTTGGAATTAGTATAGGATGCGTTTTCCTATCAATTTTAAATACTCAACTAAAAATTTACATATTATGCTCTCTTCTTCAGAAATACACCAATAAGCGGTCTTATAATTTCGTAGGTGGTCTAGGTACACGTGGTCTTATAATTTCGTAACACACTGTACATATTTTTTCAATTAAATGCAAAACAAATTGCACTAACTTATTTTTTTATGTTTATTTTAACGTTTCAAAAAGTTAAAGCTCTCATATAAGTCATCATTTGTGTGTCTCATTTTTAAAACGCTTTTATTAGCTTCACCTGTATGTATGTTTGTATGTATGTTTGTAACCGCTCTGGGAGCAAACAAATATCTACACTGCAAATAAAGGCATCTTAAAGTAAGACAAAAAAACATCTTAAAATGGATTTCAGACACGTAAATGTCTTAAACTATGACATAACAGATAACTTAATTTAAGACACTTTTGTGTCTTAATAAACTGGTGATGCAAATGAACTAATGTAAAGGATCTTAAAAAAAGAAGGTGTCTTAAAGTAAGGCATTTTCACATTTCATCGTTGACTATTAGCAGTGGCGCCATCTGTGAATCGAAATAAAAAATCATCTTCATTGTCTCGTTTATTTTCATATCAAGATACAGTTCTGATAAAATGATAATTTCTTTTAAGAATTTTTAAACTTAGCAGCAGAAAAAATTGAAATTGAAATCATAATTAAAAATCAAAAATTTAAATATCTTTTATTTGAAAGACAAAATAAAAAAATGAAATTTTTCTGAAAATCTTTTCAAGTGACTAAGGCTAGCCGCTCTACTTTTACTCTTAGTTTGACACTTTTTCAATTCTATTATTAAAATAGTTACTTTTAATTTAAAGCTCGCGCATTTAATTAAGTAAAAAAACATTTAACATGAACTTGCAGCGAAAAATATTTTATCGTTAAGAAAGCGAATTTCTAACTTATCTTACACACAACTTGTAAATAGCTGTTTTCTTTTTTTTTTTGTTTCTTTTTTTTTTTTTTTTTTTTTTGTTTCTTTTGATATAAAACCCTTTTCTTTAACTTTTTACCTGTACCTGGACGTAAAACAAAACATTTCTAGTTTACATATTCATATATTTTTTCTTAAAATAACAGTTTATAGAAAGAAATCGTTTTCAAAACATTACAATCTGACATTTTGATATAATTGTTTATATTTTACAAAATTTATACTTATACAATTGAAATTTAATAGAATTAAATTAATACATATTGAGCTTTCGATTTAATCTTGAAAGTTTTAAGGGAAAAAATACGAGTTATATTATAACACTACAATCCATTTCGCGAATATTACAGCCTATATTATCGTAAATTCTTGTGTGAAGTCGTGGCGTAGTTGGCAAGAGCGTCTGCCTACGGTAGCGAAGATAGTGAGCTCGATTCCAGAAGCTGGTAGGCTTTTTTTTTTCCCAATATTATTATATTTTATTAATGTTCTAGAATATTATAAAATATGTTTTAAACAGAAAATCAGAATCACCACACCACCTTTATTTATTTATTTATTTATTAAAAAGCCTTTAAAAAGGCAGATCTTTTAAGCCTAACATGGCGGTGTTTTAAGACATTTGCAATGTCTAAATTTCAGATGCGGAAATTGTCTAAAAAAGTAAGACACTTTTTTTTTCGCTTAAAAAATGACCATCTGTTTAAGACACATTTTTAACTGAATTTAAGACGTTTTCGTTTACAGTGTATATTGTAAAAAAAGACTTTCCTTACGTGAACGCTGTGGCTGTGAGGTAAAGCTCCGGGCTACGAACTTAAAAGTCTAATGTTCGATCCCAGTCAGGGGAGATTTTTTAAAAATGGTTTTTGTTTAATTCTAAATTATTTAATTAAAGATTTAAGTGTATGTAAATATTATGGTGTGTACCTCACACGATTTTCTCTTTCCCTGCATTTTAATGCTAAGGTAGATATTTTGTGCTTTTTAGTTCACATTTCAATTAAAAGTCGTGTTCTTTAATTTTTTACAAGTATCATTTTATTTGTACTGAGTTTCTATTCACGCGTATAATCTTCATTTTATGCCCATGCATGGTTTTCTTGCAAATTTTTCTGCACTTCTCTGGTTTCTCCCTAATTTTCTGTAAACAGTGTATATGTAATCTTCTGCATGTTCTTGTACGCGAATCATGTTTCCTATTTGTATAGTTTTAAATAAGAAACGTACTGTATTGAAGCTACGAAACATAAAAGTTTTAACGCATTATAAAAATATTTACGAAAACTAAGAAATGCATGACGTAACGATATAATAATCATTTTTCAATTTTATTTGAAAATCATAAAATGGAAAAGTATTAATATCTTTTATGGATTATATCAATATCGATTTTATTTGAGTCAGATAAAATGACATGCTTGGAAAAACAACTAACAATTTGGCATTTCAGCATTTGGCATAAAAAAAGCACAGGTATTCTTTTAAATCATTACATGATTTTTTTATGCCAGAATAATTTTAAACGGAAAATGATTTTAGTTAAAATAAATAAATAAATAAAGTTATTCCTTATTCTTTTACTTTCCAGAAATACTTAAAATACATTTAAAAGTGTAGTCAAAATTTCCTTTGATCTTTTTCTCAATAAATATACGGAAAAACTCTTAATATTATTTACGTTCACCTGAAATAGTATTATTGTTGTTATGCATCGTGAAGCTTTAACTGCTATGCATTGTTTTCTTCAATGACTTTTTAACTATTACTTAAGACAGAATTTCTTTATTCAAATTGAAAAGAGAAAGGTTTACGGGACGGTAATGGTAATCAATTCAAATACGATTTGCGTACATTCTACGAAAAGATATTTTATTTCTGATGATTTCTTAAATATAAAATAATAACATTTATTTCACTTCAAAGTCCTTATCGTGAAACAAAACTTTTAAAAATGCTTTAATTGAATGTATATAGAAAACACGAAACAAAGATGCAGATAAACATTTGAAATTTAGAATGTATTAGGTGTATGAAATTTCTTTTCATTATTTTATTATTCTCTGCATTATTAATTATTTGATTTATTTTGAAAATTTTATACAAATAAACTTTATATATATATATATATATATATATATATTTTAAATAAACACTCAATACACTATTTACAATTTAATTAAGTATTTTTATATAATAAAACTTAATATAAATTTATCATTTAACTTTTCACGTAAAATTAAAAGAATATTAAGAAATCGAAGACTATTTTAGCTTTACCATAAAGGCAAAATTACTTTATTTCTTATCAACGCGAACAATACTTATTATGGAACGTATGGTCGCTTTATATTTTTAATAAGAGAAAAATAAAAATAAAGGATTTCAAAATGCAATTCTTGAATGAAAGTTAAATTATCAAACTTCCACAATTTTTTTAATTATTTATACTGCGATAATAACCTCAGACCTTGTGGTACACTTCTGGTTTGCACCTTGTGGTACACTTCTGTATGAGACACCTCAGAAATGCTTTTTGAAATAATTCCGAAGAATTTTATTACATTCGAATGTTCTTAAATTCCAAAGTTATGCATTTGATCTTTATAAATAAAGCAAAGAGTTTGTCGGCGGCACACATCCGCGTGAATGGTCTACATTTAACTACTTTGTTGAGGAAAGTTGGCCATTTCCTTTAGTAACAACCGATGATTTTTTTTTTAAAGATACTGCATAGATGTTATACTTTTTTAAAAGAGACCTAAAAACTGTTCGTTTTTTGTGTGGACATTGCTGTAATTTTTAAATTACAGAGTACTTATTTCCCATACATAAACCATTGATTTTGTAAACAATTGTTGATTCATTCTTGAGAATCATTCACATAAGACCATAGAGCATTGTCGCAAAACGAGTGCAAAACTGAAGAAATATTTAATTTAATTTGTAATATGTTATTTTCACTTTTTGACCTGAAAAGGAATTTTTAACTATGTTACAAAGCCCAAAATGTGATATAAAAAATGCATAGTGATTCAATTCTTTTGAAAATTCATTTAAATTTAGTGACCAGCTAAGCGGGTGTAGCCTGCTAGTTATTCAATAAAATTCTTAATATGAAATGCAACTTTTAAAATATAAAAAGTTATTAAAAAATCATTTGTGACAGTTTTAATGTTTCAACATTTATCATTGTATATGTCAAAACTTTATTAAAAAAAAAAAAAAAAAAAAAAAAAAAAAAAAAGTTGTGGATATATTTTTGTTTTAACTTTTAATATAAATAAAATTTCAGCAATATTGCTTCATATAGCAAGTTTATAGTATATTAAAGCTTTTCCAGTATCTACAGTTAAAACTTTTTTCTAAAATATCTCCGTAATCATATCTGAAAATTAATTAATATACTTTGACTGACATGTGATACAATATGGTGTACCCGTTGATTATTCAACAATGCACTAACAAATTAATTTACAATTGAAAAGCATGTGTTATACATATATTGGTATCAGGTTACTTTTATCAGAATATATTCTCACATTTCATATATTTCAACACGCATATTTAGAAATGCTATAAGGTAAATGACACCTACTTTTCTATAGATATTTTAAATAATATGTTGGTTACAATTTATAGATTGTAATAACTAGTATGTTGTGGCCACCACGGGACTTTCTTCTATATTTTCCTATACAAATTCACTCAGTAAAAATAATTAAAAAAAAAAAAAAAAAAAAAAAGTGGGACTTTGACAAAATTTTGGGTAAGATGTGAAAATTATTCCAAGTTTGTCAAAACACGGAAACCGTGGGACTTTGACAAAATTGGGGGAAAACTGCAAAAATTTGTTTAAGTTTGTCAGAACACGGAAACCGTGGGAGTTCGATAGAATTAAAAGGAGAGATAAAAAAAAAAGTGGGACTTTGATAAAATTTTGGGTAAAATGTGAAAATTTGTTAAAGTTTGTCAAAGCACGGAAACCGTGGGACTTTGACAAAATTAGGGGAAAAATGCAAAAATATGTTAAGGTTTGTCAAGACACGGAAACCGTAGGACTTTGACAAAATTAGGGAAAAAAGCAAAAATTAGTTTAAGTTTGTCAGAACACTGAAACCGTGGGAGTTTGATAAAATTAAGGGGAGAGGAAAAAAAAAATTTCTTTTTTCGTAAAAAGTAAAAAAAATCGATAACTTTGTTTTAAATTATCACAGATTTATAGTTCAACAGATTTATAGTTCACACAGATATATATTCACACAGATTTATAGTTCTACGTGATCACACAACGAACAGATTAGAAGGATAGAAAAACAGAGAGGTACACCAATGAAATTCGTTGACTTTCTTGTGGGTGTCCTTTTACACAAACCAGTTGTGCTTTTTACGTTATTTTATATCAGAAGCACTCCACAGTAAACCTGAATAACATACAACATTTTGATTTAATTCGGAAAATATTTTCGGACGCTAGTGTCGGCAGGCGGACAAATAGACTGACGGACACTCACATGGAGAAAAATATTGGAATTTAGACTGATTAAAATAATAATCACTCTTACACACTGTTGGAAAGCGTTAAAAACGTACATTAGAAGGGTAAATGAAATTTCAGAAATTTTATTAACTACAGCCCTTAATGTATTTGAATATTTTTGTGTTGAGCTGTAAATCTTGGTACGAATCATACTATATTCTATTGAAAACAATCTCTTATGCACATGAATAATAAATGTCAATTTCATCATGTGTTTTTCAAAATAAATGCATTAAAATATTGTTTATAGAAATACCTCTCATAGAACGTAATGCATTCAGCATCCTTTCTGCTTTCCTTGTACACAAACCACTTGTGGTATTTATCTCATTTTAAAAATGAGTTCCATGGATATTTACCGGAGTTAGAGTTAGGACAGACAGTCAAACTGAAATCATAAACACTAGAAAAGTATCAAAAACCTTATACCTGTATCTTTAAAATTGAGTGAGTTTTACTTAATTGATATTTTAAAGATAAACATAGAGGCAATATGCCAAAAATGGAATACACATTTGTAAAATATTTCAAAACAGTGACGAAAAATCAATTAATAACGCAATTCTCTTAAAATACGTATGGATACTATGTCAGTTTTAACTTTTTTGCATACGTAACACACTTGAAATTTTAAACCATATGCTAAAATATGAAAAGGAAATAATTGTCATAGAATAACTTTAATTTAAAAGGAAAATATTCTAAAACCCACAGTAACAAAATACGAAAATATTTTGAAATACCATTAAATTGTATCATATATCTTATTTAATAAGTGTTAATCGATAAATTATGAAATACTTGATTTATTTAAATGAGAAAAGGGCGCCAAAACGAAAAATACGTACTTTTCATTATATTTTGTGTTACAACTTAAATACTGGAAGGTGTAGGAAACAAAAGAAAGTAAGTTTTTTTTTTTTTCAATTATTTTTCTTTTCTTTTGAGGAAACATTAAATTGCAATTTTCACTTAAAATTCTTTTTATACTTTTGATTCGAAAAATGATTGAAAAATACATTTCTTAAGAACTTCAGTTTGGTTTCCCTCTCAAAATATCTTTATGTTACACGTTCCTTTATGATGTCACTTTGTAAAGAATTTCAGTATTCTCTGTTTCAAAAGACATTCGAGTGTGAAATCAACCAAATCTTTCCTTTTATTTTTAACATCTGCTTTGATTTGTTGAAAAAAGAATGGTGTAAGTAAGATTGTTTCTGTATATGTGCAGTCGGAAAGAAAGTGAATATATCTTATACGAAAGTACCTTTTGTACATCTTTTCATTAATTTATACTTAGTTTTAAAAATATAGAAGAATTATTTGTGTATTTTTATTTTTTAATGTGAAATACATTGAAATTGCAATGTGCTTCAATGGTGTATTTATTTATTTATTTATTTATCTACAACAGTCTATTTTTGATAATATAATGTGGATAACAGTTACATGTACAAGATATGCAAAGTAAAAACTTTTACATTAGGTATGATTTAAAGAATTCTTCATTTAAATACGTGTAACTGCACTGTATGTATTAACTATCCTAAAAAAGCTCTAAACAAGAATTTGTCTTTAACCATATTTTTAGGCATGTTTAGAAACATAAACTGAATTTTTGTGTGGAAAACAACTTATGTGTGAGAAAATTTTATTTTATAAATCTTACAATATCTCGTGTTTGATAAATATTTTTCTTTTAGTTATCGAATTAATCGCTTGACTTCTAATATATATATATTTAAAAAACTTAAAAGAGGTTTAGTTTTATTCAGTTAAAATTATTATTGATATGTTTCTTTTATTTCATTTGAAATTTTTATTTTGCTATTAGTATGGTCTTTTTTTAGTTTGGGCAAGCTAGAGGGAGAGTATATGGTAAAGCTGGCTAAAAATCACAATGTTGTCTCAAGTCAACATTCCTTCCTAATTTTAGCAAACTAAGAATTCACTTATCTTTTAAGGTTAATTTAAATTTATTAAATTAACCTCAATTGAGAGTGTTTTTAAATTTAAACTTTTATTAAAATTATTGAAACATTTTTTCACAGACGCCTATCCTTCAAACTTACTAATTTTGATCAAACATTTCAAACGGCAACTACTTATGACATTCACAATACAAAATTTGAATTTACTGCAATTTTTTTAATAATAACAGCCCTACACACTGGGGTGCAATTAAAAAAAAAAAGACCTTTTTTTTTTTTTTTTTTTAATATATATCCCAAATAGCGACCAAAAAATGTCTTTTAAATTTAATAAAAAGAGTTTCAGAATTTTTCGAATATATATTAAAGACTTACTTTTACTCTAAAATGTGATAAATTTATGAAAATTCAAAAAATTTATATATATATATTTTTAAAACGTATATCTGTACTGATAAGTATAAAGGATTTAAGTCCATATTCTTGATTTTTCAGGAGACGAAAAATAAAGTTAAACTAACTAAAAACTAATCAGAAGAATCGATTCGGAAAAGGGATTATGTTTACTTATGCCCTTTATACCATTCAGTGATTGTCAATCTTCATTTAATAACGGGAAAAAAATGAATTAAATATTTTTTATCAAACATGAATGCTAAATGTCTGACATGAATCTTTTTTTACCAATGGATTTTCTCAAAGACTAAATGACGTAGACTTAAATCCTTTATACCAATCGATAGAGAATTATTTTCGGAGTCTGATTATGTACTTAACTCAAAATCAACATTTTTGGACTTAAATCCTTTATACTTATCAGTACAGATACATAAATATTGCTTCTTATATGTAATAGTAATAAAAAGCTTCTATAAATGTTAATTAAGGGTCATGAAAACTTTCATTATTTTCTTACAGCCTCTTAAGGATCCACAGTTGCATCAAAAATGTCATAAAATTAGAAAAATTGGGTATTTCAATATTATTTTAAAAGCATACTTAAATATCTCTCTTAATAAAAATTAAGGGTAAAACGGTAAAAATGTATGCTTATAGGTGAAAATTCATTGCGGAGTATCCATAATATTTTTACCACTACCTTTTATTAATTCTTTTGTAATATTTAATTAAAACTAAGCAGAATGAATATTGTTGTTTGCAAATGATGGTAAGAAAATATTTTACAAATTGTAGTATAGGCACTGATAAATGATATTTGAGGGTTGTGCAAAATTTTAATCATATGGAGAATATCTCAAGGGTGTCCACTACAGCAAACAAAGAAATGCAAATAGATCAAAAAATGGTTTGTCTGAAAAAAAGTTTTAATTACCCAGTTACAACCATCTGTAGTTAAACAGAATTGTACACGGTTGATATTACACAGTTGTACACATAATTGTACACAGTTGAATACTACACAGACCTTGTGGTCCAACATCTTAATAAGAATAAGTACACTTAAAATTAAAGTTTACCTAAGATAGCTTCTTTTTTTTTTATATGTATGTTTAATAGTTCACTTGACAAAATTCTGTATTAACATTCTTAAACATGAAAATCTTTTGTCGTATTTAACAAAATCAATCTGCTTGGTTCAATCGATGCTAGAATAAAGCCATTTCTTGAATGTTTACGCAGACTGCTGCTGCTGTTTCAATAGCTAAATTGACATAACTATATATTGCTAGCGAGTAACAAAGTAGTTTAAGGACATCAAAAATCATTATAATTATTCCTTTCCTTTCAGTTCCTTACTTCATCTCATTATTTGTAACTTCGAAAATAAGCGGTCGTGAAAAACTTTCAACATCGGGTCTGTGGTATTCAACCAAATGAATATAGTCCAGCCCAAAGAACTTAGAATATTCAAATCCCTTTTACACTAGCATTTTTACTGTCCTCAAGCATTCAAAATTCGACGAGCTATCGAACTCTAAATGGGTACTTACTCATCAAAGAACATGACCAAAAATAACTTTATCGGAGTGGACAAAGAACCCGTTTCGCTGAATAACAGGATTTAACGCCGAAAAAATATTTTTGTTAAGAAATCTAGACAACTTAATTATGCACCATAAGCGAATAGTACCATCCTTACATGATGTTGATAATTTATTTCAAACCAAGTAGGAGCGGGGTAGACCTTGACAGTATAGGAAGTTAATTTTATCAGTTTTGATGAATGGTTTATCTCAGCAATGTATAAACATATTATATGATTATCCGTTGTCAACCATATTGAGTGTGACAACTTTTCGGGAATTCTACTTTCGGGAATTCTTTTTCACGCATCGACCTGTGTAGTAACAATCTACCTCGTTTCAAGGAGGTCCGTGCTTTAATCTTTACAAGAAACATTCAGAATCTATGATTTGATAGAAACAAATTCAACAACAAGTAGCTGCTCACAATTTATTTGTTTATAAGGAAAGGGCATGTTTACAAACAAACGCTCCGTCAATCAATCTTTGCCACTCTCGTGTGGCAAAAGATCAACCTGTATTGGTGGAAATGCCAATGTTATGCCACTTTACCCATAACCTGACTGCGAGTGACGTCACGTGCCCTTTCCTTATACATACATACAGACACATACTTATACACATACATACACACACATATATATACATCATCGTAAAAATAGTGAAAACGGACTCAAGGGACCTCGAAACGTATAGAAACATTAAAATCTCAAAATCCGATTTTTGACATGATTACAATACTTTCCTCACTATAGTGTTCGGAAAGTAAAAATTGGAAATTACAAATAGGTTATGATTTTAAAAATTAAAAATGTCATTGTTTACGATGTTAATAACGTTCTTTAAAATGGTAAGTCATCTTTACGATGAAAATATTTTTCATAATGCGAAATTTAATTCTATTTTGCTATGTTGAGAAAAACTCAAATTTTGAATAACTTACAAAGTTTTCTAAGTGTACTTTGCATAGTTAGTAATGTTCATTCCAGTACCAAAACGGATATTTATAAGCTGGTCTGGTACCTTTACGATAAAAATATTATTTTTACTGCACATTTAAGCGCAATTTTGCTTTAATCTTCCATATTAAGAAAATCGTAAATTTCCAATAACTTACTAAGTTTTTAAGTTATGATGTTAATAATCAATAGAGTTCTTTCCCATGTCATAAGTGATATATTATATCTGATCCGATCTATATACGACAATTTATTCTTGGGATACAATGTATACAGTCTAGCACACTAAAAGAGCACCTTACCAATTTCGTTATATTTGTATTCCTCACATCTCAAAACGTGTAAAAAAGTAAAATTTTCGAGGTCGAAAACTTACACTAATAACTAAAATCTATATATATATATATAGTTTGAGGAGAAACTTAAAAAAGGTAAACATATATATTGAACGAAAAATAAATTAATAATAATAATTTGAATGAAAAATATATGTTCATCTATATGTTCATCTATATTAATAATCTATAGACTAATTTCATATATACACGAAATATTAAACAAGAAATTTAAGTATATCTCTTTCATTCAGTTCTTGTAATAATTTTTAATTAGAAGTTTTACAAATACACAGTTATGTTTAAACTATATTCAATACTTGTCTTGAAAAAACATTTTCTGCATAAAGAAGGAAGTGTAAAAACCATTTAATGATGTAAATCATTAAGCTAATAATTTTTCGAGGCCTTATTTTGTGATTTTTCTTTTCTGACTTAACTTAGAATGATGCATTATTATTATTTTTTTTATGTCAGCAGAAGGAGCATTAAATGCAGCTCTTTTTATTCTGCAAAGTAACTAGCCCATTATTCTCTTTCGTGGATTTGTTAGGCAAATTAATATGCTCTGGGCCAAATTTTAAATATGAAAATTCTAATGTTAAAATTTTTTATAAATGTATATCAGAATTTATATATAGGTATGTATGCATGTGTGTGTTTATAATATGTTGATATATGTATGAATATTTGTTAGAAATCTTTTGTTAAAAAAGGTTTTTCTTACTGTCAGTAGCATTTGAAGCTATATGAATTTTTGAAAACAAAATGGTTAAAAAATGTTTTGTCTAACTTTTAAAATTAGTTATCAACGTATATTTAAGATATAAATAATTTCCCTTAATTTATTTATATAATCTGCATGTCATTTTGTTTCTGTAGGAAGAAAAGAAGAGTGAAATTAGCAATGTATAAAACAAGAAGACAAAATCATGCAGTTCACACAAATTGTACGACACTTCGTTACACTGTTAAAATTTCGTGGCGAAATTTCTTTTTAAAACATAAAATATAAAACACATTTTGATTGATAAATAAAATTTAAAAACACTTTCACTTTATTTTTTCTTCAGTTACATAAGTTTAAAAATAAAATAAAAATTTTATATCGAAGCACAAAGATTTTTGCTACAAGTAAAATATAATATATGCAATCTTATCAGGTAAAAACGTACATTAATACACTGATGGAAAAAAAAATCCCAACACCAGGAAGGAGCTGTGCTAGATAAACGAAATTTGGTAGGCGTGTTTATACATCTGAAAGATGACGTCGATTCAAATTTCGAGGTACGCGCATAAGTGTCGCGCTAGTAGCGACACTATGAACATGCAAATGAGGTTTGCTTTAAATAAGCGCTGTAAGGTTCTTGATAGTTATTTACAGTTGAGATTTGACGTAGTGGGTTAATGTTATTCAAGGATGCCTCTAAGAAGACGAAGAAGCCATTATCAACAGCTCACTGAGTTTGAACGAGGTCGTGTAGTAGGGCTACCAGAAAGTGGGTTTTCTTTCCGCGATATTGCAGAAAGACTTGGCAGGAATGTATCCACTGTGCATGAGTGTAGGCAGCAGTGGTCAAGGGAAGGTACTGCCTCAAGAAGACCGGGTTCCGGGTGGCCACGTGGCACTACTGAGAGGGAAGACCGCCGTGTTCGGCGTATGGCTGTGGCTAATCGTACTGCGTCTGCAGCTGAAATTCGAGCTGCAGTTGTCACCACAGTGACACAACGAACTGTTACAAATCGGTTACTTCAAGGACAGCTCCGAGCCAGACGCCCTGTAGCGTACATTCCACTGACTCCAAACCACTGCCGTTTGCGACGTGAGTGGTGTCAAGCTAGAGCTCACTGGAGGACGGAGTGGAGATCTGTTGTGTTTTCTGATGAAAGCCGGTTCTGCCTTGGTCGCAGTGATAGCCGTGTGTTGGTTAGAAGGAGGCCAGGTGAACGCCTGTTAGCGACCTGTCTGCGGCCTAGACACACAGGGCCTACTCCTGGAGTTATGGTTTGGGGAGCAATTTCGTATGACAGCAGGAGCACTCTCGTAGTTATCCCACGCATCCTGACTGCAAATTTGTACGTCAGTCTAGTGATACAACCTGTTGTGCTGCCATTCATGAACAGCATTCAAGGGGGTGTTTTCCAACAGGATAACGCTCGCCCTCATACCGCTGTTGTAACCCAACATGCTCTACAGAGTGTCGACATGTTGCCTTGGCCTGCTAGATCACCAGGTCTTTCTCCAATCGAGCACGTATGGGACATCATTGGACGACAACTCCAGCGTCATCCACAACCAGCATTAACCGTCCCTGAATTGACCGCCCAAGTGCAACAAGCATGGAACTCCATCTCACAAACTGATATCCGACACCTGTACGACACAATGCATGCACGTTTGCATGCTTGCATTCAAAATTCTGGCGGTTACACCGGTTACTAATGTACCAACATTTCACATTTGAAATGGCTCTTCTCGCCAATGGCTCTACCTATGATCTTGAAACTTTAATCAATTAAATATGTTACCTAGACAAATGTATTGCTGAAATTTCATTATTGTACAATAATTTTTTCTTGGTGTTGGGATTTTTTTTTCCATCAGTGTATTTCAACGAATAGAGCCAAAAATCCTCAGGCAAATGAGAGGTAAGAAATTTACATTTGAAAAATTTTGCTGCATCAATATTATCATTGTAGATGGAAAACCTTCTAACTATAGGAGAACTTGGAGAGATCACAACTAAACAGGATACTGGAACAAAAACCTGTCAAATATAAGAGTAATAAAACACTAACTATGATTCGAAAAATGAACTAGATGAAAATGAGAGCTTTTAAAACGTGAAAAATATAACAGTCGAAGAAAATAATTAACTTTCAGAATCGATTAAAATGTGCCAAATTCTAGGAAATATTGCTGCTTTCTTAACATTGATGGACGTTCTACATTTAATTTGTTTTGATTGCTTCAGAGCGCGCTGTTTCCGTAATGTTTCACGGGCAGATCACCCTATGTGTATATATATCATAAACATTGCTTGTTAAAAATGGAATGGTAAGTAATAATAATATGCATTTAAGAAAGAAATCTTCTTTTACAATTAGCGTATATTATTTTCAAAATTTATTTCTAAATCTGCTTGAATGACAATTTATTTATATTTTCGTACCGGAGAGATAGAATTTAAGCATTTAAAAACTAAAAACTAAAAACAAATTTACACATATAAAATATTTTTTAATTAAAAAAAAAATAGAAATTTCTGATATATATATATATATATATATATATATATATATATATATACATATTAATAAAGAACCTTTTTTAACATTAAATTTTTAATATATATTTTCATAAAAAGTTCAGAATAAATATGCAAACCCTATAATGCGTCAACATAAATTGGTAAAAATGGAACGTAGAATAATCCTGAAACACATTTGAAACATAAAATATACTTTTACAAATGCTTTAAACGTTTTTATTTTTTTATTTTAAAAACGGGGGAAAAAAATAACGATTCGAATTATTTATTTATTTATTTATTTTATTTATTTATTTTCGTATTAAAACCAGATTTCAAATATAAATGTTTTGCAATAACAAATATACACACTTAAAAACGTCTTTTTTTAGAAATATTATTCTTTTTCTTATGACAAAAAACTTTATAAAAATATCCGTTGAAATATTTTCTTCTCTATAATTTTTAAATAAAGACGTTTTCTTTAATTTTACTACATGAATGACATTTTTCTGAAATTTAAAATACTGTACAGTATTACGATATAGTTAAGAATTTAATACTTTTAATGTAACCTTTTTCTGAAATTTAAAATACTGTACAATATTACAATATAGTTAAGAATTTAATACTTTTAATATAAATATTAAAAATTACAGATTGTAAGCAAAATGTAATAATTGTTTTATATAAATATTTTGGCTTATCTTTATTTTCTATTTTCACAAGTGTTTAACTGGATAAAAACGTCTAACTCTTTGTATGTGAAAATAAAAAAAAAAATAATTCAAAATTCATATATATATATATATATATATATATATATATGTATGTATGTATGTATGTATATATATATACATATATATACAGTCGGTAACAAAAGTGTCCGAACACTAGCAAAAATTCCTATGTAAAAAAGTACACTTAATGCTGTTTTGTTAAATAAATCCTTGTCGAATCCTGTTCTTTGTCAGTCTAAGAACAGGATTCGACAAGGAATTATTTAGCAAAACTGTATTAAGCGTACTTTTTTTACATGGGAATTTTTGTTAGCGTTCAGACACTTTTGTTACCGACTGTATATATATATATATATATATGTAGTGGAAGCACAAGCACCTTGCTTGTCCGGTCATTTGATTTCAAAACCTACTTTGTGATAAATCCAGTTCCGCGAAGATGAAGCGAGCGAACAGCCTTGACGATTGATGGCGTATACCTGAGGTGAGAAAGACGTCACTACTCCTGCCTCCTGTGCACGCATCCCCATAGACAGAGTTTTGGAGCACATACAAGAAACGGTTCAGTAGTAGACGTCGGAACATTGACGAGACGGTGCCCTGTATTATGCCGTCTGCTCTTTTAAAAAATGGCTAAAGACGCAGCCAATGTTAGTGTTGACGAAAAAAAGTCTTTTACGGAATATAAACTGTGCATTATTTCTGTGACGATGAAGTAACTTCCATTACTCATAAACTGTGTATTATTTTCTTTGATTGTTATCATTCATAACCTGTGTTTTCTAGCACCGACGATATGTGTTATGAATACGACTTGACTCTTTAACTACTATATTCTCCATCCTGTACAAAAAACTGTATTACAGTTATTCTTTATTAAATGTAAATAATTAATAGGTAATAGTATTCGAGTAATTAATTAATCGAACGCCCACTACCGCAACCACTATATATATATATATATATATATATATATATATATATAAAGAGAGAGAGAGAGAGAGAGAGAGAGTGATGTATAGATAGACAGAATCATTAGGATAAAATTTTTACTTCGTACTTTCAAAGTGAAAACAATCATTGAGTAATAAATTAAATTTTCTTTTCGTTTAAAGCTTTAACAAATTTGTTCTAACAGTTATGTAGGATATTTTAGAATAATATTGAAGGAATTAAAGCAGAAATCAAAATTTTTAATACATTCTATATAAACTATTTACACTCTGTTGTAATTTAAAACCAAGTCTTACATCAACTTTAATCTGTTTCTAAAAAGTATTAATTTTCTTATTCAGAAGTTTTATAAAAATTTCAGAAAATCATTCCAGTACTTACATTATTTTGTTCTCAATATATAACTTAAACATCAAAACGTTGATGAAATTTTTTACTTAAACTTTCAAGATAAAATTCTCATTTTAGTTTTTCTTTTAAAAGAGAACACCGCTATAACTTGTACTGTTAAAAAAAAAATTACAAAAATACAAAAACGCAAAAACACAAAAATTCTTTTAACGATAATCTTTTCTTTTCCTATTAGTATTTTAAAGTGATATTCTCTAAATCAGTTTTTTTCTAAGTAGTAGCTAAAATTTCGATTATGATTTTCAAATTTCAATAAATTCTTTTAAAAACATTCATTACATTTAAGGTCAAAAAAAAAAAAAAGGTTTGTGAAAAAGCTTAAATACGTGTACTCTACGAAATTGTGCTACGCATATAAGCAGAAAATTGTACCTCATTACTATACTAGGTCGTACAATTTCTTTCAGACAGTGATATTGTCGTCGTTACCAAATTTCACGTATTACCTTAAATGACAGTGCATACATTTTTGATTTTGTTTAAAATATATGAAGATTAAAATTTTTCGTTAAATCTGTACAAATTATGAGTTTTTATGAAAAATTGGTACACTTATTAATTAGGACAAAATCTAGCTCACGACGTATTGCTAGTTGAATCGGATAATTCGCTGAAAAGATATAAAATCCCATTGTAAATTTAAAGTTATTAAAAATTAAAAATTAAAAAAGAATCTGATGTCAAACATAAATAATTAAATGTATTTCTTTAAAGGTAAAATAAATAAATTAATTAATTAATTAATTAACGTGTAAAAATTAATTAATTATTAATTTTTTAATATATATGCATATAATTAAAACAAAATTGTGAAAAATCATGTTAAAGAAATAAAAGAGCTTTAATAATGAACCTCTTGGCCCTATTTGAAATTTGACATCGTAGTAGCTCGGACGTTTTTAACCAAATTTTTTACTAGCATTTATGCGATAGCCACTTTAATTCATCACCAAAATCACAACAAAAATTTAAAAACCGTCAAAGAGCTCATACGCTAAAGTTATACCAAAGACATTTTAAGAACTGAAGATAGTAACAGATGCTAAAGAATGAAACACTGTTACTGCATGTATTTTTATATTTAAGAATAAATAAAATAAGTCTTGTCGCACTAAAAAAAATTCTTCTTTGGGGAGAATTTTATATCTATTGCTTCAAAAACAAATATAAGCTCAGTTTTGTTTTTAATGGAAACTAACTTTAGTGAAAATTCATCAAAATCATTGCTTGATTTAATAATTAAAAATAAACCTAACACTCCTGAAATTTTGTAAGAAATCTAAAATCTGTACTATTATTACGAATTAATTCTACATTATTATTACGAATTGTTCTTTTAAAGTTAGTGTAAAATGTTTAGACTTGTGTGAAATTTTTTTCATAAACTAAATTAATATAGATTGCAAAATATTACTTAAAAAAAAAAAAAAAAAAAAAAAAAAACTTTTTTTATGCATCTGTATAATGCTTCTCTAACTATAATTTAACTGGCTTTGAATTCAAATGTAAATTATCCGCTGGTAGGGATAATTATACGGTATAATTCTTAAGAGAGGCAAAAAATGTTTCTGATAATTTCGTTCTACAGTAGATCGGCAAGTATTTTAATATTTCTTTTACGTGATTTTAATAAAATTTAATCTCGAAAATGACTATACACTATATGCCTTTTTTTTATGTTTTCACACTGATATTCTTTGAAAAATAAAAGCGCCTAGTTTTTATTATTCTTTTATATGAATACTAAATACTTTTTGATATGAAGTTTGTACCTGTCTTTATATATATATATATATATATATGTATGTATTTGATGAGGCACCCGAGTTACTACATAAATGAAATACTATATTAATGAATGCAAAGTATAAACGATGTTACATACTGCAACAATGTTACCTGAAGTATACTTTAGGTTAAAGTTTAATTTTATATAACAGAGCCAAAATTAACAGAGACAAAATTTATAATTCTTATTTACCAGTTTTTTAGACTGAAATATAATTTACAGTTTTTATTGTTATTTTTATTACTTTCTTCTATATGTAATATAGAGAAAGTATTGGATTCGTGAACATTTTTGGACTCCAATTTTCAATGGATTTACACGATTTGGGATGTCATGAACACGATTTGACTGTTTTTTAGAAAATGTTTGTCTGTGTGTCTCTCTCTCTCTCTCTGTGTGGCGTGTCTGTATGTGTGTATCACAATTTTTGTGGACGCTGTATCTCACGAACCAATGAACGAAATTTAACCAAACTTGGTATTTAGTTTGAACCTGACATAAACTGGTGCTGATTAGATTTGTGGAACAATTTCTGAACAGGTTATGCGGTTATTGCATTTTTTCTAAATTTTTAACATGGCAGTATAGGACAAAATTTCGTATAAATGTACAGAATGAGAGTTATTTTAATCGTGTGATTGTAAAATTTTTTCGAATTATTGATAATAGTAGTAATTAACTAGAGAAAAAATGTTGTGCATGTGGGAGCATCGCTTCCTGGGGGGAGTAAATTTTCAATATGGGTATATTTCGAAAGATCTCGTCAATACCTTTGAAACGAATGGTGGATCTGTGATAATTTAAAACAAAGTTATCGATTTTTTTTTAAATCTTTTAACAAAAAAAAAAAAAAAAAAAAAAAAAAAAAAAAATGGAAAAAAATCTTATTTCTTCTGATTTGCAAAAAATTGACATCTTTCGGTTTTAGTGATAATATACTACTGTATGATAAAAATCGATTGCAGTTATAGTGGAAAATAATTTGATAATTTGTATTGAATAAATTGTGTGTAAAATTATATAGAAGAAAGTCATGTGGTAGCCACATCATACTAGTTTTTTCATACTTGTATAAATATAAAAATTTATTTTATTTTATTCTTAACAGATAATAAAAAATTATAAATACGAAAAAGAAAAAAAAAAATGCAATTATAAATTCAAACAAAGATACTTGCCTGTTTTATGGTTAAACATGTAAACACAGATAAATAATTTATGCTTGGCACAATCACTTTTAATTGCAGGCATAAAAATAGTTCTGTTTTTTTTTTTTTTTTTTTTTTTTTTTTTGGCCACTAGTATTTTCTTACAAATGTTTTTTCTATTGTATAAAATTATAAACATAACTGTAAAAAATTTCATAAAAATATCTGTATAGAAGTGCTGGCGGCAGAAAAAGTAAACTATTTCATCGCCGTAATTGACTGTATTTTATCAATCACACTATTCATTAAATCATTAGGTTTATGCATCAAAGATTCTTCTCTCATATATTAGCTTTTAAAATTTTTATCTTTAATCGTTTGTATTGTATAGAAACAATAATTTTCTTTTAAACTGAACTAAATTTATCATATTCTACAAAATGAAAACGATTTTTCGGTATTTGTACCATTAAAATTGCTGTGAAAATGTTATGCAGGCATTTGCGGATTTACTTTTTAACATTTGTCTAGTAAAGATATTATTTTTGCTAATAATTTCTCACAGTAATGTAATATGCATTTGTAATTTGGAAATTTCAGTTTGTCGTGTACGTTTTATTAGATATGATACTCGACATATATTCAAATTCAGCTAAGGAATTTAAAAGTTAGCATTTACATTACAATCTGAAAATTATAATGTAATAAGTTTTGAAATAAGTTTGAAAATAGGTTTGAAGTTAAGGTTTGAAAATAAGTTTTATAAGATTTGAAAACCTTAGAAATAAAATAGTAATATGAAAAATTTTTTTTTTCTTATTTCAATTAAAACAAGATATTTTCTTGAATTCTTAGTTAAAAAGCATTTTGTTTTAACTTTATTCCGTTCGTTTCAACTCTAACCTTGTAACCTTAGTTTTGAATGAAACAGTTTCATGTGCACGAATGAATATTTTAAACTTTAGTTATCCGCTTGTTTTCTACAAAATAGGAATTATTTTCTATAGCAACGCGCTGAAATATATTGAAATAGTTTTGTCAAAATGATTGTTTGCATTTATTCAGTTGAAATCCTGATTTTTAAATTTTAGTATTAAAAAAAATGTATTTTTCTCTGTGAGAAGTTTTCGTATTTCAAATTTAAAATTGAAATACACTGCCCGACATAGAAAATACAACACCAAAAGGGAATATAAATATCATCGTTATATATAATTGGACACATACATTAGAGCAGGAAGTACAATTGATCAAATTTTCTGGAAATTTGGAGTAATATATTCTGAGAAAACAGTACATAAAGCATCGAACTCTAGGAGCAATAACTGTTGTTATCTGCCTATGAATTGAATAGAACAGCGATTGGATGGCATATACTGGTACACTACTTAATGAAGCTTCAACACGATGTTCCAGTTCATCGACCGCAGTTACTGGTGAATGGTGGCGTGCCAGTAGCTCTTCAACGATTAAACAGTCATTCTCATTAAAACCCGAATAAACTACTACGTCAGAAACGCCAAAAGAAAAATATTTGCGATGCATACAGCTGCTTCGGTAGCCTTAAGCGTACCATCTTCAGTGCAAAAAAAAGGAATTCAGTGCAAATTATTTTTGCACTGAAGGCGGTACGCTTAAGGCTACCGACACAGCTGTATGCATCGCAAATATTTTTCTTTTGGCGTTTCTGACGTAGTAGTTTATTCGGGTTTTAGTATTCCAACGCCAAGTCTCCTGTTATTATTAGTCATTCTCATTGGCGCGAGATATCGAGAACGCGCTGGTCAGAGCAAGAGTCGAACACATTCTGTATCAAGGAAGGTCCAGACTATATGTAAAATTGCGGTCGTGCATTGTCCTACTCAAATATTGTGCTATGGAGGCCTCGAATATCGGGTAGAGAGACGGACCTTAACTCATCAGAAATGTAATGGTCGCTATTTAGAGTGAAGGACTGCAAACAAGAAGTGATAGAGAAGTGTATCCAGTGGAAATCCATACCATCACTGCAGGTGATGGTCCAGTATGATGATTAGAATGCCAGCTGGCAATGTGCCATTAAATACGGATGTAACAAACTTAATGCCGTAAACAAGATTCTGATTTGTCAGAAAGGCCATTCCTGCGCCCAACTTCGTCGTTGATAACAATATAAAGATGACCATACCAGTGATACAGGTTTTAGGGTCATTTTTCCATAGGGTCAGTTTTCCATAGCCGCATACTTGGTCTTCACCTGGAGTGATGGCACTTTGAATAGCAGCCATCACATTTCTGACAAATTAAGGCCCGTTGCTCTACCCGATATTCGAGGCCTCTATAGCGCAACATGTAAGCAGGGCAATGCACGAACGAAATCTTTAGATGTAGTCCGGAGTCATGGTATGCGATACTATTGCATACCGCCTTTCTGAATATCAGCCATTATATTTCTGGCGAGTTAAGACCCGTCGCTCCGCCCTATATTCAAGGCCTCCAAAACACAATACTTAAGTAGGACAATGCACGACCGCAGGTTGTCCGTATTCTCCGGACTTTCCTTGATACAGAATGTGACCGACTGTTGCTCTGACCAGCGCATTTTCCTAATCTCGCGCCAATGAAAATGACTGTTTAATAGTTGAAAAGCTACTGGCGCGCCACCACTCACCAGTAAATGTGGTTGATGAACTGCGTCATCGTGTTACAGCTTCATAACTGTACCAGAATATGGCCTCCAATCGCTATTCTATTCAATTTCTCGGCAGATAAGTACAGTTATTGCTCCTAGAAGTCACTGTTTTGTGTACTGTTCTCCCATAATAAATTTCTCCAAATTTCCTGAAAATTTGATCAATTGTTCTTCCTGCTCTAATGCATGTGCCCAATAAAGATCATGTTGATATTTACATTCCCTCTTGTTGTTGCATTTTCTATGTCAGGCAGTGTACTTTTTCTATGAAGTTTTAAAATCATTTTGTTGTTACTTCCCTAAAGCACAAAATGTTCCAGAAACGTAACAATCATACAACATTGAAACATTATAAACATTTCAGGAGCGTTTAAAAACGTTCAGATTGCTTTCCGATTAATTTCAAAAACGTAGAAATGTCCGCGATTGTAACAAAAAATCAGATACGTAACTGAAAAGTTACAATCACTTAACAGATAGAAAAGGAAAAAGAGCGAATGTTTCAGAAAGGTATCAGAGATTATTCTTAAATAGGTTACGTTTTTGAAAGATTGTAAGCTTTTTGCAACATAACTGAAACATTCTGTGCTGTATGGGTTAATAAATGATCTTCTAATAAAGCAAAAAATAATAATAACATTATTTTTTATTTATATGAGCTAAACAAAATATTTGATTCAGGAAATATTTCGACTTTCAGTTTTTCTGTAAAGATAGTCTATCTCTATCCTTTATAGATAGTCTATATCTTAAGTTTTCAATTTCAATTTTGAATTTGTAATTTCTTCTGCATTAACACATGATTTTGTTCGGATGCATCATACACTGAAGATATATATATATATATATATATATATATATATATATATATATATATACGTATATATATATATATATATATATATACCGCCTTCATCTAGAACGAATAAGTAGTCATTTTTCTGAATCCCATAATTAGAAATACATATTTCTGAGTTATGTGTATAAGATAAACAAGTAACCTGGATAAACACAAGGATCCATAATTTCTAGTCTACACTTTTCTAGATGGTGAAATAATATTATGAATATCATGAATCCTTTACATTGCGAAAAATTCTTGCTTGATTTCCTAGAATTTCTTAAACTAGAACTTCTTAAAAAGAAATTGAGTATGTCATAAGTCGAATAAATCTCTAAATATTCAAATGTACATATTTCTTCGATTTATCATTAGAGATAATTTGGCATACTTTACATATGAAACGTACTGATACACTTAAGATTTCTATTACAAAATATGTACAAAACACATTTCTAGTGTTTACCAGTTAAACGGAATTACAGGCACACAAAATGCAGTATGCATATTTTTTTTATATAATAAAAGAAATCCAAAATAAAGTCAATTGATTCAATTCTGTTCTCACCAATAGAATTTAGTAAATATTTCTCCTTATTTTATTATTTTCTACCACGAAAACTAAAAAATAATAATCTTAACAAAGAAATATATTCTTATTATTATATGCAAACAATATAAAAAATTCGGTAAATCATAAATGTATACACTGCATCGTGAGTTTCACTTTATCCATTATTTTATTTTATTTATTTATTTTGAAGAAATATTCTAGGTTATGTTTTTTTCTGAAAATATATATATATATATATATATATCAATATCAATTATTACTTTCAAATTATCTGAAGATATTTCTGTTCACAACAACAGACATTTCAAATATGAGTGCTTCTAAGTGTTAAAATATATGCCATTAAAAAATGTTTTAAATTTAATCTTGCACGAGTTCTAACAATTTTACACTAATTTCCTATTTGTCATTCCTGTAATAATTTTCCCCTTCCTTTCGTCAGAAGAAGTGTTATGCTCTTCTCCAATTTCCTAACATAGGAAACGATAAAATGTATGATTATTCATCAATGAAGTTTTATTTTGTTCACGGAGAAATAATGTTTTTGAATAAAAGCAATTTTCGGTATAAAAGACTCGTTCAAGAAATAGTTTTTATTTTCATTACTACCGTTCTTATTACAATCTAGGTTTATTCGACCAAGTATTTTTGTTTTAGTGTTTTTATTCAAGCGTATTTTTTTTTTTTTTAATATCTAGAAAACTTTTTATATATTTACTCTCATGTTACAATGTAACGTAGATTTATTTCTCTTTTTAACTGAAATAATTAACTTATTTGTAGTTTCTCGAATTTCTTCAAAAATGAACACAGTATTTGTATCTTTATTTTTAATAATACTGAGAAATATCATCAATGAAGTTTGCAATACGAATAACAATTACTTACCAATATTTTTTAATTCTTTTAACTAAATGCATATTTTAAAATTGGTTAATTATTTTTAAACATATAACAATAGTTAAATTTAAAATACCTTTTAAAAACTAAGTCTTTGAAAGTTTTCTTTTGTATAATTTTAAATACTCAAACGTGTTATAACATAAATGTCTGTGAATAATGTATGTTTAAATAACATTTTAATTAATAAAAAATATTTAATGAATAGTTTATTCATTTATTTTTATCATATTCAAAAAAAAAAAAAGAGCAGATTGTAAAACTAGTATGTGTCGGTCATCATAAATAGTTCTGTTATATTCTTCCATTTAACAATGACACCTTCCAGTTTACATGCACAAAACATAATTAAATCAGATTCAAAAAGCAAAAATATTAATACGCAGATTTGTGCAACTTTACTAATAAATGCGGAAAATAGCCCATAAGCAAAATTGTAGCCGATATATGCACAAGCTAAATCATCGTTGTTTATTGTTGTTTTACAATATTAAACTTATTTATCATTTTCTATGCATTTATGCACTGTAAACGTTGAAATACAGAGAAAGCGAAAATGAATATAGCGATTACAAACGGCTATAACTATTTAATGGAAAAGAATTTATCGATAAGATTAACACAGAATTTAGACGGAACTTCAAAATTTTGTATACATACGTCATAGATGTTCTATTTGACTTTCCTTGGTCACACAGACAACATCTAAGCGGTAGTCCATTTCACGCCATACATTCTGAAGCATTTGTTCAGTCACCGACGCAAGGGCATTACAAATGCGTACTTTGAGTTCTTCAATTGTTTTGGGCATGGGAAGCACATACACCCTGTCTTTTACACAAACCCATAGATAAAAATCGCAGGGTCTCAAAGTACGCATTTGTAATGCCCTTGCGTCGTTGACTGCAGATATGCTTCAGAATGTATGGCGTAAAATGGACAACCGTCTAAATGTTGTCCGTGTGACCAAGGGAAGTCGCATAGAACATCTTTGACGTATGTATAAAAATTATGGAGTTCCGTCTACATTCTGCGTTAAACTTATCGATAAATTCTTTTCCATTAAATAGTTATAGCCGTTTGTAATCTCTATATTCATTTTGACTTAACCTGTATAGTCTTTCTGTACTCACACAAATTGCGCGGCATCAGCGCTACCGTCTATTGATCGCATTATAATCACTAATCTTTTACGCGATATGCACGAAAGTTGAGTAAAGGATAATTTATGTCATGTTGCCAGTAAAAAAAAAATATATATATATATATATATAGAATTTTGCGCATTTGTTTCGGATGTAAACCTGATCCACACTCACATACACGTGTAGTAATAAAGAGGAATTTTCTAAAAATATTGAAATCGTGTTCAGGCTATCTAAAAAACTGTAAATCTTTAGAACACCATTCAGTGGCTAAAAACATAAAATTTGCATAAAATCGCTTCTTTAGCTTTTATACATGTAATGTTTTTGTTTGTAAAACCAGTACAATAAGTTTTTGTATGAGTTTTTATGTGCACTAAAATAATTGGATATTAATAAATCCATAAAAGGCGGATTTAATTTTATTTAATAAATTATTTTTGGAACTGTTAACCACGCATACCATTCTTATTATTCTAAACCAACATATCGATATATTCATGGTTATTTTGGATACAATTTCAAGAAGGAATTCAGTGGCTAAAAACATAAGATTTGCACAAAATTACTTCTTTAGCTTTTATACAGATAATGTTTTTGTTTGTAAAACCAGTTTAATAAAGTTTTACACGAGTTTTTATGTGCGCGAAAGTAGTTGGATATTAATAAATCAAAAAAAAAAAAAAAAAAAAAAAAAAAAAAAGAGACGAAATAAATTTTATCTTATAAATTATTTTTTAAACTATTACCTATGCATACCAACCATATTATCACAAATGAACAGATAGATATAACTACTCCCAGACGAGAAAGTTTTTAGAACACGCTGCTATTAAGCAAGAAAAATTTCGTAGTAAAACAGCTCATGGTAAAAAAATAAAAGTTGGTGACCTACTTATGTTATTCACTCCTACTATAAAACCTGGACTTAGTAAAAAAAAAAAATAATAAATGCAGTAGTGTCAATCATGTGTTAGGTTTTTTTTCTGGGAAAATTTCATTTAGGGGAAAGTTTATTGTTTATGCCTGCCTCTCTTTGATCTGTGTTATCTGGTTTGCCTATCTTTGATTTTTTTTTTTTTTTTTTTTTTTTTTTTTTTGTGGTAAATAAGATTCTTTTAGGTAAAAAAAAAAAAAAAAAAAAAAAAAAAAAAAAAAAAATGTAGTTATTAACTGTTTATGTATTTGTGTATATTGCGTTTGTGACATTGTGTATTCCCTTTTATGATTATTGATAGTTCTACGTAGTTGGTGCACAATAAGCACAAGTTAGCAAAATTACTACAATAATAATAATTGTCAAAAAAAAATAAATGAGGGGGGGTCACATACAGTAATGGTAGTGCTAGAAAAAGTATTTGCACTGCCTTGTTCTTAGACGCGAATCATCTAAAATTTTTAGTTCCTCTCTTGTCTCCCTAAACGGTATTTCATTAAATATTTTTGTGTACTAGAGGGTATGTGTTATATACATTGTGTATATTTATAGCTTTTTGTATATCATTTGTGATGTTAATTTTTTTTTCACATAATGCACAAAATGCAAAGTCATTGTAGTATGTGTGTTCGAACAACATAAAAATTCAGGTTGTAAAAAAAATTGCTCATGTATATATATATATATATATTTCTTGTATAGGTATAGTCATACGTTAAATTTAATTTCGACCTCAAATCTTGTGGTACATGTACCACTTTTGTCGCGATGTTTGTTTTCCCCGAGGTTTTATAAGATTTTTTTTTTGTTTTGTGTTCATTTATGGGCTAACTATAATATATATATATATATATATATATATATAATATATTTAGTATATTTTCTAAAATCTTTTGTAAAGAGGGTACCAGGAGTTCTCATGTTGTCCCATGTATATGTAGAATTTTATTTGTGCTGAATTTACTGCGTACCCAGCCCAGATGTTAAAATAAAGTGTTTGAAGGAAAGGTGTAAAAAATTTGTGGTCATCTAGTTGTGGTCAAACTTGTTAGGGACTGTGAATGCCCCTGTGGTTAATATTTTGTGCCGTATTGTGTCACCCGCGAATTGCTAGATGTTTAGGTTTTAAAGTAGCTCTTATGCTTGACTATTGTGCGGGGTTACTGTCTTCCGTGTGAATTGATGCTTGAATGAGGTGAGGGTGTGCCTATGATGGTAGTGGGTCTTCGAATGGTGTGAAACAACTTTCGTGCTATTCAATGGGAAAAATTCTTCGTCTACAATAGCTTGTATCTGGATTAAACTATAATTTTCTTTTTGAAGGTGGCAAGTTCGATTTGCATATAATACGTCTAAAATTGTTAGTTATTAGCTGTCTTCTCTCCTACGGTCGCACTTTGATCTTTTTGATGGGCAGACACTTTGTCTCTGGGTATTCAGCTTCTTAAAAAAAAAAAAAAAAGTTTAATTTTTTTGTTGTTGTTGTTGGGATACGGATGTGTTGGCAGACGGAATTTGTGACATTTTGTTAAAATATATATAATCTGATTAAAAAAAAAAAAAAAAAAAAAAAAAAAAAAAAAAGGAAGTGAAGAAAAGAAAAAATATATATAGAATTTAAACTTATTTAATCATTAGATTAAAAATAAATGTAAATTTAATTATTTAATAATGCAATAGCTGTTAAATACGTCACCCTAGTGCTGCGCAGGTGGGCAATTCTGTTTTCCTGTTAAAAGACTAAAATGCGTGGATTTGTGCTAAGTGTTTTCCCATCATTAGCTTATCTGGCACAAAATTGAATGCACCTCTTTTCAAAAAAATTCCAGTAAGAAATTTCCGTTTTTGATCGACAACATGCATTTGCTTCTCTTTTTCAGGGTCAATATTTTCACTCCTGTCTCTACGTTGGAGAGAAAACATCTGTTTTTTCGTTTTCAACTCCCCGGATGAATGTAAGCGAGGTGATTTCTTAGTCGAAAACATATGGTTTCGCTTTGAACCGTGATTTGCTATTCGAAACATTCTGTGCAGTTTGCAGTTTCCCGAAGTAATTTTTAACTGGGGATAAATGGTTAATGGGTTGATCTCCCAGGTGTGTTTCAGTAATAGTAATTATATTGGTGTACGTACTTGTTAATGGGTTTTGGAAGTTTCTCGTCGTGAGAAAATTTACCTGGGGAGCTTTAACGAGTTTTTAGTTAATTGTTAAGCTAGGGAGGAGTTTTGATAAAATTCGATTCATGGTTATATCGAATAAAGGAATAGCAATTTTTATCTGTAATTTGTGGCATCATTGGGATTGGATATCTGGCTCAAGAGCGTTTTTGCGTTTGAAGCAAAGCGTCTTATTTGATGTTCATGAATGTGTGGTGTCTTGTAGAAGCTCTAGTCGTTTCATGAGGGGGAGGTTGAGAGTTTTTTATGCCCCGAACCTCTTCCGACTGATGATCATTTTCAACACAGTATTTTCGAGAAGTGGGCACTTTTTCAATATCCAGCGGTTGTGTACCCAGGAGTGATGTTTCCGGAGTGAAATTATCAGTCTTCGAAACAATGTCGGTGGTAAGGCTGAAAGGCTTGTCCTTTATTTAGAATTGAAATGTCCGCAGCTTAACTAACGCTGGTAATATGTGATGCCCCGACTCAGATGAGCAAGCTGTCGTTTCTATCACCGTCTAGTTGAGGCCTGGTGCGCGATTACACTATCGAAGCCTTTTGTTTATGGTTGATGTTAGTAACCAACTGTCAGCAGCTTTGTGCGAAATGTCTGCCGTTAAATTGTACTTATGTTGACTTTCGATTCCCTGTTTTAAATTGGAAATTTCAGCGGAGTGACTTCTAATTGCTTTGGGATATCTGAGCTTATGAAATGACGCCTGCCGTGGCTACCTACAACTCCTGATGTTCTCTAACTTTCTTGTGCCATGACTTCGCTAGTAAACCTATGAGTTGTACACTACCTTGTTATTTTCCATGCTGTTAAAAAGGTAAAATTGTTTTAATTTATTCATTCATTTTATTTTTATTTATTTATATATTTATTTTACGTAAGAAAATGAATTTGAAAAAAGTAATTTTGTTGTGATAAGTTAAGCACCTTTATTTGAATTGTCACTTTCAGAAATATAAATTTAAGAAACTTATAAAAGTTGTTATATATGTTTAGCGTATTGTAATTGTAATTTTAATGTTGCTCTGTATTAGTAAGCATCAATTCAACTTTAAATAAAATTTGCTTTAAATAGCTTATATAAAATTTGCTTTAAGGTGTGAAGTGTAATTCTTAAATTTCTGTTTAGAATAAATGAACTTCTAAACTTTAAATAAGACTAATTAACTCTTATTGTTAAATAAAAAAATAAATAAATAACTAAAAAAAAAAAAAAAAATCTCTACTGGAAGATGTATTATCGCCATTCGGATCAGGGTTAATTTGATTTTTTATATACCGTCAGATCAATGAGTCAGGATTTTAAAGTTAAACATTGCATTTTATATAACCATAGCACTACATATAATTAGTCTATTTTGATAGTTGGTGAATATATTGTGCTCACTCTGGAATATGTTATTTCTTTCTATCATGTAAGTGAATGTCGGATTTCTTTTAAAAGTGAGGAGTTTAGAAAAAGTTTACGAAAAGTTTAATTCGTTTGAATTTTAAAAATAAAATTTAAATTTGGGAATTTTTGTAAAATTAAACATATGCTAGTGATAAACGCTGCTTAAAAACCATTGTTTTCATGTTGAAATTTCAGAGTGTACATATCAGTTTATTTTATTTTCGTACTATGTAATATGAATTTTAATATTGATAATTTCTGCTATTTGAAAGTAAGATCTGTATGATCTCCACTTGTTCTTTTTAATTGTAACTATGCACAATTTAGATTTCTGAGTCATTTGGAGATTATATAGGTCGTTGATAGTGAGATGATTTTACTTATTTTTTTTCTGATTTATTGTAGTTAAAGGGTTGTAATACTAGAATTTTAAACTTAAAATTAAAAAATTATGAGGGAGTTCTGTCAGTGTAAAGTTTTAAGATATTCGGCAACTAGGCTTTTTATTTATTTATTTATTTATTTATAAATAATTTAAGGAAAATTTTGGATAGGTTCTAGGTATGATGTTTAACATGACTCTCTGAATTGTATTTTATGCAATGAACAAAAACTTAGACATGTGTTTTTTTTACGACTTTATACGTTTATAGGGTTCCTGAACGCATTTAGATAAAATTTTTCTACGGTATCTATAATTGAACTTGTTTTTGCTTCTGGGAGAATGGCAAAAATTTTATGAAAGTAAACAAAATTTCATATTTAATTGCCACTTGAAATAAATTGTCATTTATCTCTTTCTGTGCCAATCGAACAGCAGCTGGAGCTACTACGTTGCGATTTCTAATATCCCCCTTTAATAAAGGAAAATGTATATATGAACTTCTGTGAATATAAGTACACTAAACTTCATATGTGAGTTATAATTATTGAAAAAATAAATCTGACTTAATTTAGGTGCATATCAGTTAATAGTTGCGCTTATGCTGCAACTTACTTTTATTTACATGATGAATATATCTCACCTTTTGCAGTGCATATAGAGTATAAATGCACCAAAGATGATACATAATATGGCTAGTGAAAGATGGTATGCTGGCTGTATTTGAGTGCATATCGGTAGAAAGGTGGTGTTGCTATGCTGAGATTTTTTATCATTTGCATAAAGGCCCAATTTATGCTTCTATTTCATACGAGTAACCTAAACATTATATGTGCGATGGCTTTTATGAACGATCATATTAAATCAATTTGGGTGCATACAGATCTTTAGGCAGTGCTACTGAGGAAAATGTTTCAGGTTCACGTAGTTTTCCACCCAGTTAGTATATTAAAATGATATAAAGGTGTACTTTAATGGCTATATCAAATTTAATGCATAATGTAATAAAATTTTAGTGATAATAATCTCATATTAAAATAATATGAGAAAAAAAAATGGATAATATTCTTGAGGTTAACAAGAAAACAAACTAAGGAATCTATTTATGGGGCAATATTTATTAAGTATTTCAAAATTATCGTTATTATTACAATCTGTTACCCATAAGGTAGTATTGTTTTGGGGTTAAATTTTCGAACGCGAGTTTTTGTTATATTTACATGTTCTGAGGTCTCCTGAATACGAAAATCATGTTTTTAGCAAATGGTCTGTATGTATGTCTATGTGTGTCTGTGTGTGTGTGTCTGTCTGTTATCAGCATATCTCAAGAATAAATAGTAGCAGACATTCCAAACTTGGTATTCTAAATGTGTATCATATAGGGATGCTACAGTAAGCTTTTTGTTAAGATCAAGCGAATGGTTCGTGTACAGGGACAATCAAGAGAATTCTAATACATTACGTCTATGGGGGAAATTGCAGGTAAGTAGAGTTTAACGTCTATAGACTGAACTAAACCAAACGAAACGAATATATATTTTTTGTAATAGAGATAGTCAAATGGGAAATTTTTTTTTTGTGTATGTAGGAGCGCCCCCCTTCCCCCTCGAGGGGAGTAAATTTCCATGATGGTTATCTTTCAAAAGAGTTCGCCAATACCTTTAAAACGAATGGTTGAACCATCGATCTGCGATAATTTAAAACAAAGTTATCGATTTTTTTTCTTTTAACGAAAAAATTGTTTTTTTTTTTTTTTTTTTTTTTTTTTTTTAATATTGAGAATAAAATGGACTTTTTTTGAATATTTGGTGTTATACTACTTCTCTAATACGGAAATCGTCTGCATTATCATAAAAGATAATTTTTTTAACTAATAATTTTAGTGAATTATTTTTTAAAAATAGAATTATTTTTTAATAACCGAATTAAATTCTATATAAATGTATGTGCATTAATGAAACGGAGAGGGGAGGGTTGAGGGGGGCTGTAGCCCCCTCACACAGAACTAATTATCATATAAAACTCTTCCGAAGCCTAATTTGAATTGTTTAACATAGGTTTACATAAAATCGTTATCTTACCTCTTAATCTCCAACCTGTATTTATAGCATTAAATTTCAGGGTAAGAGAAAGTCGTGTGAGTGACGCACCAGATTACTTTCATATGAAAAAATAACATTTGCAGAGTTACTAAAACATTTTAAAAAGTGGAAATAAAATTTATACAATTGCATAATTAGAACATGCTTTTGATTACGCTCGTTCTATTCTAAATGAGATATTTTTAAAGTTCATAGTACGAATGACCTGAAATTTAAAATTTTCAATAAACATTTAATAGGACACGGAAGAGCACTAATAGAAATTTCAAGTATTTCAAGAGTTTGTGATTTAAATTCCCCAACATGTTTACCTATTTTAAAACAAGTGCTGTCTGAGTACTTTACGCAACTATTAAATTAAAGCATTTAATTTTTATCAGAGTAATCTTCGTTTTAATATTTAATTAACAAGACAGTAAAGGAATGTTTCAAGGATTAGAACGCACGCACAAAGCATTATCATTCTACCTTTTGATAATGAATACTGAATATGTATCCTTAATAAAAGACTTATTTTAAAGACAAGTTAAATTAAGTAATTTAATAATGTGTTGTTTTAAGAGTAATTCAAGTTTTTTTTCTCTCTCCTTCTCTATCTTATATATATTAATCAATAAAATTTAAACTTCAATTAAAATTCAAAAAGAAAAAAAAATCAATTAATTAAAATAAGTTAAATTTAGTAAAAATTTTATTTAATATCTTTTTAATTACCTTTAGTATTTTGTTTTCATTAAGTGTCCGGTTTTATAATAGGATTTTTCATTTGTAGAGAATTTCGTAATCAATACAATTATTTAACGAAAAAAAAATAAAAGAGGTCCCTAACTTTTTTTTTCATGTTACAATTTATGAGGGCTAATTTTACTGTCTAGATTCTACATTTTGACTAATTTGTCAATGGTCTAATAGAGGGCGACATCACTCTATTTATTCTGAATCCAGTTCAGCCTTAAAATGCAAACTCTTTTTATATTGTAATTGCGAATTAAAACTAATTTAATTTACGAAAATTATAAATGTGTATGATTATGAAATTTCAAATTAAGATATAAATATACTCAATTTTAATGGTTTAGATGTTAAATTAATTATGTGTTACATTTTATTTTCAATTTTCAAATGTAGAATTTATTTAAAATTCTACATCTAAATGCAAGATTAACTGTATCTAGTTTCGTGGCTACATTGAAAATTTGACAGCTGCAATTGTTATATAGGTAATAATTTGTTATGTAAGTAATAATTGCATATAGAATGACAAAATAGTACCTATTTTGCATACAATATTCAATCAGAGCCCTTGAAAAAGTAATGTATTTTGTATGTCTTCATTAAAAGAATTCTCAATGATTTTTTCAGAAAACTCTGTTCATGTTCTTCATAGTTCTTTCTGTGATACATGGTTTTATCTTGTGCAATGTTTGAAAACGTTTTCATTATATATATGTAAATAAATAAATAAATATATTATATGATAAAAAATCTATATAAAATCTTGCCAGATATTATATAATTATTGTGAAATTATTTCCCGCAATTCAGTGAGAAATTGTTTTTAAATTTTCTGTACAATAAATGGAAAAAAAAAATATCCGTATGTATTTTGGAATGTTTCATAGAACATATGTAGAAGAGTTGTCTGTCATACTTTAATTTAAAAAATAAAAATAAAAATAAAAATAAAAATGTATTAAGGATTTTTGTTATGTTAGATATACGTGACTAAAAATTTATGTATAAAATATTAAACATAGAAAAATTTCTTAAGTAAGCTTTCTATTTATATATTATATTATTTATGTAAGGTAAATGCACGAAATGTATAAATGATTTTTTTAATAATAAAAAAAAAAAAAGTATGTAATGGTTTTTTTTTTGTGTGTGTGTGTGTGTGGAGAGGGGGGGGTGTAAAAGAGGTGATACATTCAGTAGCAGTGGATTGTTCTTTGCCTGTCTAGCATATATGGTGTTAGATTAGGTGAAAGACAAAAAAAAAAAAAAAAAAAACAAGATAATGGGAATTGCATTTTAAAATTTTCGGAATATGTATAAGTCTTTTTTTAAAAGTTTAAACATTCTTATAGCTCTTACTTTACATAAAAATAATATCGTATTTATATTTTATATGGTGGCTCAAAATCGCCTATAATGTCAGTGTAAAACTGAAACAGATAAAAATATTATTGTTTGTATTTATGCCAGAAATATTTGCTAAGTATAATAAGATAAAGTTATGTTTAAGTCACATTTTTTTTCATTTTATGTCAATAATTATGAAAGTATTCTGAGTATATATTTAAGAGAATGGAAAAGTTTGGTATGAAATGGAGGTAATTTTGCAAAATCGCCTTTATAATATGTATTCAGTACCCATAAACTACCAAAACGTAATGATTTATCCCTACGATTAGGGATTTTCAATAGCTTTATTGTTATTTGGGGATTTTTTTCAAAAATTGCCTTCATTTGGGGAAAAATCTGAGCTTAAATCCACTTAAATCTGCTTGATATTATTATTATTATTATTTTAATTTTCTATTTTCCCTTTTTAGTACAAATCAAGTTAGGTATTTTTTCGAAAAAAGAAAAACTGATTTGGGGAAATTTAAAGACCTGTTTGGGGAAATAATTTTCGACCATCTGGCATCACTGTTTTAGGCGTTCAGACTGTCATAGGAACTCGAATTAGCAATACTACTAGTGCACGAAGGCTTAACATAGATAGACTGTATGTGAGAAAATAAATGGTTTGTGTTCCATCAACTCTAGCCATATATAGATTTATCATCCCATTGTTATCATGCAAAAATTTTTGATGCCGAAAAAATTTTTGGCATCAGCCATATAGTGGTATTGAAACCATTGAAACTCGGTAATTGTAATAGAATAGAATAGAACGATGTTGAATTTTCAAAATGTTGAAATATTGCGTCTTTTAATTCTTCTAATAAATTTATGAAAAGAAATGGATAAGATATCATAAAAGTAAATTATATTTGACTAAATTGTGAAAAATATAATTTTTATAATCAGTTGCTTTGTTATTATTATGAAATAAAAACTGGTTTGGTTTTTAATGGAATAGGTTTTTTAAAGTTTGATATTTTTTAAGATTTTATAATATAGAGTAAGTAATATAGAATTTTCAAAATTCTTTTAATTATAGTTCGCAGCGGCGTCGGTAAAGAACGTTAATTTTAGTATATAAAAAGAGTTTAACTTTAAATATTAACTAAATTAATAAATACATAAAAGAAAAAAAGAAAGAAAGAAAAAGAAAAATGAATTTGTAATTGTATCTGCAATTTTTCATTCACCTTTAGTATATAAATTATTCATAAATTTTATTTTATAAATTATCTGTGTGTATTTACTCGGAGAAAGACGGCCATATTGTGGACTTTTCTCCGAGTAAAAAGGAATCCTCCCCCCCCCCCCCAATGACCAATCTATGTCATATTACTATATCTATGATTCTAGCGTCCAGAGGGGCAAGAAAAATTCGTACAGTTTGTTTTTTTAATATGAAATCAAAAGTGTAATTATTTTTTAAACTTTCTAACGAAACAGCGGTTTCGAACAATATTTCCGTTTCCTAATTCTCAAAATATTACATATATGTGAATGAAAATATATTTATACAAATTTTATCAATAGATCTTGCTTCCATATTAATGAATTTTAATTAGGCAAAATACAATCTTAACAGAAAAAAATTAAGTGTTTCAAAATGCACTTTTATTACACAAACTTATCTTATATACATACTAAAATCATCAAGAAAAAATTAAACAGAAAAAAATTAAAAGGTTTGTTGGGAAAAGAAAGTAGTAAAATGGACTTTTAGAGGAATTTATTTTTAATTAAAAACAGCGAATTAAAAAAGAAAAAAAAAGGAAAAGAATAAGTTTATGTTACTTGCATTCTATTTAATTTCAGTTCTCTATATATTTCAGTTAATTAACTTTCAAAAGAAATTAAAGGATTTGCTTTTACATACTGATTTAAAAATGTGCATACAAAAACTTAAATATTCAAGTTTTTGAAAAACATTTAAAGCATTAACATATTATTATTTTTAAATGAAAGAGGGAAATGTTTTTTATACAAGAAAATGTTTTTAATACAAGAAAAATAAAATTAGGTTTAAATTATTTTAATTGTTCTAAATAATTAGTTTATGTAAACTGAATGTAAGCATTAAAATTATAAAAAAGTTAATTATCTTCTTAAAATTAATATTTATGTGTCATTAAAATAGATTGTGTATATGTAAATATTTTTAAAAAGTGTTAAAATTTTATTAGTAAACAATGTATTTAGTTACGTTTATGAATACTTCTCTATAATTTACTAAATAAAGCTTTGAAAATTGAATATATGAATATTAGTTAATATAATTTTTTTAGATGCATTTCCATATATTTCTTTTTAACAACTGAAAGTGAAATATTTTATATCTAATAATAATAATAAATAATAATAAATAATAATAATAATAATGGCATTATATTTGACAAACTTATGACTTAACTTTAAAATATAAAAATGAAGTGAATAAAAACGGAAAATATTTTACGTCACACATAAATTACAATAATACGTTTTTACTTTCTTATACTTTGTATAAGGAAATATAGTAATCGCGATTTGCGAAATTGATTTTTTATTTCACATAGTTAAAAAATGAATAATCGTAGAATATTGCAAATTTATATGTGTAAGTGTTATAATGTCTATCTGCACACTTGCAACTTTGATTTTAATTCGAGTTCTCGTTTCAGAGATATCAACAATTTTACACGAATTTTCATGACGTGTGTATGTAAGTATATGTGTGTATCTCGCATAACTCAAAAACCATTAGACGTAGAACGTTGCAAATTGGCACATAGGTTTTTTATAACACCTAGTTGTGCACCTCCCTTTTTCGACTTTATATGATTTTCGATTTTGGAGATATATAGGAAAATTAGGTTCATAATGATCAAAAACACAAAGGTTTTGGCCATTATATATGACCTACTATCATAGAGATTTTTTTAAAAAAGCTAATGATAGAGCCAGTAATGATACTGTTATGAAAGCTGAAGATATTTTTGCGTGTAGAAAGTTATGCTTAAAGATATTATGTTATGCTTAAAGGGTCTAGCAGGATAAGGTAGGATCAGCGGCCCCAGAAAGGTATTTTGAAAATGACTCGCGTGGTAGCATCTGCAAGATATAAAACTACCATTGACACAAATATAGCCTCTCATCTCGCTGCGTTCTGGAGATAATGGATCAAATAGACGCTAGAGGGGGTAATTTTTAAAATTGATTTTTATGAAAACTATTACAGCTACACTAATGAAACAAAAATTGTTCGTTAGACAAAATATTAGTCTACATTATATATTTTTTGTAGAATTTTTCTATCGTATTTACTATTAATAAAAAATGAAAATTTTTTTTCATGATTTTATTCCTAGTTAACGCAGAGGTACAATCACAGAAAAAATATATAATGTAGCTTACTATGTCTAGTAATACTACCAAAAAGTGCATAAATATAAAATGGGTGCAATACTTCCAAAAAAATTAAAAACTTCTTATGACCGTCTTAGGAACTAATGACTTTACATTTGTCTTTTTATTGAACTTTTTTATTACTGTATTAAAAAGCAGCAACGTGTTTATTAAGAACGTACAACTTTGTGAAAGCTCTAAATTACAGTTATTATTCACGTTAAAAAAGAAATATGCCGAATATTTAAAAATTAAGTCAAAGAAAATATTATTTATTGTAATACAAAATATATTATTAAAGTATAATTAATCTTCATCACTGTCCTCATTAATAACTGCGTGAATCTCTTCTGATGTAACTATATCAGATAAAACTTGTGCTGGACATAAGATGCGGGCATAAGACATGTAATAAACAACTGCGGCTATGTGAGAACAACATCCTACTGTTCTTAGACCATTAGGAGAGTTGCAGCAATATCGGCGTATGCTTTCGATTGTCGTTCCGTTTGGTACATATTCAATATAAACATGATAAGTTTTACGGTTCAAATGCCTTGATCTAACTTCCAGTTTTAATATGCTGGGTGTGGTTTTAACAAACTGTACTGTGAGGTTGCATTCTTCGTCCATTATATCCGCTAAATAAGACACAGCCTTTGAGAGTTGGTAGGAGCCAGGGTGAAAACATCGTTAGCTGGTCTTTATTTAACTGAGGGAAATCTAGGATTTCAGACGATTTAAGTTTTTGAAAAGCCGACTTTCGACAATTCGAATTTTTTTTTAATGACTTCTTCACTAAGTATTTACAACACTCATTCTGCTCTCCATGTACTCAAGCAAATCATCATTTTTTTCGCCTTCAGAATTTAATATTTGGTCATACTTGTTTTGTAGAAATCCAGCAATTTTACAAAGCTCTTTAAACTTCGGTATAAATTTGTTACCCAAAGAATTGTATAGAAGGCGATATTTTTGAGCTATTGCACCATTAACTGCTTCTACAACCCATCTCAGTTTTGTAACTCTTCTTGATTCGTTAGCCTCTTCCGTTGTTATTTGCGTCCTGTTTCCTTTTAAAGCAGGCATAAATACTGTATAGCCCTTACTTTGTAGGAAATCAAGTTACTCGTGAAAACCATGATCTACAATAAAAATATCATTTAGTGATAGTAATGTCTGTAAACCAGTAGAGTCTTGTAAAACAAGTTTTAGCATTGAAACATCATTTTGAGTGCCGTAGAAAGGTCCTGCAAAGTCTATAATATAATCATTTGTAGTGCAGATGGTGAAAAATTTGCAAAGATTATTTTTTTTCCATCCAGAGAAAGATTTTCTTTGATAAAAATTATTTTGACTTTTTTGATGTCGTACATAAGTACCATCGCAAATAATAACAAGTTGATTATCAGATAGATTTAATTATTTCTTGCCTGTACTGGAGGTGTTAGAAATAAGATCTTGACGTGTAACAGCACCATAACTAAAATATTTTGGTAAAATATCTCTCTCAAAACCTTTCATGATATCGTCAAAAAATTCTGATACGTATTGCTCATATTGCAAACTCAAAACAGCAGTAATGGTCTTATTTGAATTTCTTGTCCTTAATTTGAAGAGAAAAATGATTAAGGCTTGCGTTACAGTCCGAGTTTTTGTATTTCTCATTGAAGGTAGCATATGTATGAGCTCTATAATGTTTTTCCAAGTAAAGCCTGTCAGGGATTTAAGTTGACTTTCTCAAATCCATTTTCTATTCGATAGAACAATGTTAGATTAGATGTTTGGGAAAGTACATTTATAAAAGTAACTAATTCTGATTTTTTAATTTTACTTGTATTAAAAAAGATGCATCAGCGGGAAAAGTCATCTTCATAAATTCTATCACCAATCATATGTTCATTGCAGCAACGATCACCATCGGGTATAAAAATCATTTTTCTTGAGAAAATGTCACATCGTGTTTCAAGAGATATTACTCGTAGATTTACTTCTACTCGACATATTATACAGAACTGATGTGTTGATACTACATGTGGAAAAGACATTTCAATATAATCATCCTCTTCAGGACTAGTTATGCGACGCACAAAATCATCATCGTTTGTATCTACAAGTTCGACTATCATAGACACACTGTCAGTGTCGGAAGCACTCATGGTAGGCTTTGAATTTTAGGCTGCATTTTTATAAAAACTTAGATGACATTTGTTGCATATTACCGAGATATTCTTATTGAAACAATCACTGTATGTTTTAGCTTCATTTTCAGTTTTGATAATTTTTCTATACTTATTATCTTTACGCAAAAATCTATGACAGTTTTTACATTTACCAGACATATTTTGTATAGAATTACTCACTAAAACACAATAAAATAGTTTTCTATAGAAAAATTAAAAGTTGAAATACTTTGAAACAATACGCAGAGGATTATTTAAGTTAAACTAGTATAGTGGTGGGGGTAGAAAAATAATATGTATATTGCAGCCACGTTCCTTAAAACTACCAAGATACGACGCGTCCAAAACGTTGGATGTGTGCAAGCTTGTGATTTGGAAAACATCCAATAATTCGCGCTCTGTTATCATTCGTTTTCTCTGAGCCAGATCACTGTCACCCCTATTTTAACAGTGAACTCGTTGAATTAGCGCTTGCGCAGAGGCTTCCATAGGTTGAGGAATAAACAAAATGCTACAAATTATACACACGCAACTAGCTGGAAAGCGACAAGTCGCGTCTTGTTCTTTCAAAACGTTGTTCCACAAACAATTTTCAACTTTTTATGTCAAAATCAACGTCTTACATATATTTTTAATTACTAACTAATATTTTTTTTAGTAATAAACATGTTACTACTTTTTAATACAGTAATAAAAATTTCAATCAAAAAACAAATGTAAAGTCATTAGTACCTAAGACGGTCATAAGAAGTTTTAATTTTTTTTGGAAGTGTTGCACCCATTTTATATTTATGCACTTTTTGGTAGTATTACTAGACATAGTTTGGTAGTATTACTATACATTTTACTTAGTAAGCTACATTATATATTTTTTCTGTGATTGTACCTCTGCGTTAACTAGGAAAAAAATCATGAAAAAAAAAAAATTCATTTTTTATTAATAGTAAATACGATAGAAAAAATCTACAAAAAATATATAATGTAGACTAATATTTTGTCTAACGAACAGTTTTTGTTTCATTAGTGTAGCTGTAGTTTTCATAAAAATCAATTTTAAAAATTACCCCCTCTAGCGTCTATTTGATCCATTATCTCCAGAACGCAGCGAGATGAGAGGCTAAATTTGTGTCAATGGTAGTTTTATATCTCGCAGATGCTACCACAAGAGTCATTTTCAAAATACCTTTCTGGGGCCGCTGACCCTACCTTATCCTGCTAGACCCTTTACGCGTAGGTTTTTGTCAATGAATGCATTTTATTTAATGAATACACATTTCTTAGATAGAGCCTGCAATGTATCTCGCATAACTCAAATACGGTTGGACGTCGAACGTTGCAAATTGATATATAGGTTTGTTATAACACCTAGTTGTACACCTCCCATTTTGGACTTTATATAATTTTCCGTTTTTGAGATATTTACGAAAATTAGGTTCATAATGACCGGAAATACAAAGGTTTTTGCCTTTAAATATGACCTACCATCATAGAGATTTCCAAAAAAGGCTAATAACAGAGCAATTAATGATATTGTCATGGATGTTGAAGACATTTTTGTGTATAGGAAGTAATTTGTAAAGACATAAGCCGGTTCTTGTCGACTATTACATTTTACTTAATAAATATTCAGCCCGAAGATAGAGTCCGCGATTTGTATAAGTTGTGATGATTGTTGTGAAAGTTGTCGACATTTTAACGTGTAGAAATTGATTCATATGACAGAAATAGGTTCTAGTCGACGAATGCATTTCATTTAGTGAATATTCAGCCTGTAGATAGAGCCTTTAATGATATATCGATAAAAAATCGTTGTCGACATTTTAGTGTGTACAAAGTAATTCTTCAAGAAATATGCAAGTTTTAATCGACGAATGCACTTCTTTTTGATTAATATTCAGTATAAAATTGAATAGATTTCTTTTTTGTGTTACAAAAATTAATATTCTTGAAACAATCCAATGAAATGAGCATTTTTACTAAAGAAATCAAATAAACATTGTTAAATGCACTCTAGAACATAAATTTCGCTAAATTAGGAACAGTCAAATATTTCGAAGACTTAATGGCATTTAAATTTATAGAAAGTGTTGTCAGTGGTTTATGGAATTTTTCAATTTTTCGCCACATTTGTATGCGCAAAGAAAAAACGCACCTTTGTGAAATGAAAATTACTTTATCTGTTTCCAAATTTACTGTAATACCGTGTAGAAAGTAAGACGTAAAGATATAGGCAGCTTCTAGTCTACAATCATCAAAAATCAATCTTTTTTTTTTTTTTTTTTTTTTTTTTTTTTAGTTTTGTGACTCATTTATAGAACTTTCAAAGAATTTAGTTCTTCGAAATAAACCAATAATTTTTTTTTCAGAATATTCCAGATTTCTCTTATTTTTGAAGTTAGACCTTCCAAACTTTGGCAACCCTAAACTATAAATTTTCGCCAAACTCCTTCGCCAAGTCGCCAAATTCGATGCCTGAACTAAAAATCTACGCTGGCTAGTAATTTTTAAAGGTTAGCCATAAATGTTTGCGGCAAATGTTGTTTTAAGATAGCCAGAAACCCTTTTTCAATTTTAACTGAGTTAATTATTTTAGTAAAATTTATCTTTTCCTGATAGTAAGTTTTGCCAAAGTGAACAAAACCGGGCCATCTATACTCGAATGATTTTCATTGTATTCTAAGCTGTGAATTTGCCAATGAGATATTCTTTAACAATTCGTTGGATGCTATTCCTGAAAAGACTTGTATATTTGTCTCGGCGGCAACTATAATCGTATTATCCTGATCTTTTAATATTCGAATAGCAGTTTTTTTTAAGGGATTTTCTGGACTGGACACTACCCGATTTATTTATGATTCAGTTAACTTCACAAAACTGTCAAAGTTTTCATAAAAATATGTATATTTCTATGGTTGTATAATGAAGTCATGTGGTGGTCACATCAGATTTCTTGATTCAGTTTCAAAATTCCTGGTTCGAACATTGGTTCAAGCATGGATGTTCGTAGTTCGCAATCTTCGAAATCCTCCTAGTAGGACCAGTCAAATGAGTCTTACTGTGAAAAAAAAAAAAAAGACATCAGAAACTTCAATGCGTTTTTGAATATTAAAAATCCATTTATCTTGATTTTTCTTTTTATTAAAGCAAACAGTTATTAGTTTAAAGAGTGTAATAAATTTTCTTTTAAATAAAATAATTTCAAACGAATAAAAATAAATTATACTGCATTTTAATATATTTTTGCTAGTTATTTCATTGGTAAAAAATTGACTTTCAGTATCATTAGAAAGATGCGTCATATTACCAGTATAATAAGTAAGGAAATGTCTCCGCTCTTTAAAATAAAAAGCAATTATCTTTTTAAAAAATAGTTTAATTATAGAGGCAGGAAAGACATAATTCGTTTGCAATTTCAAAACAAATAATTTTCTTATCGGCGTTTTTGAATATTAAAAATCCATTTATCCTGATTTTTATTTTTAATAAAGCAAACAATTATTAGTATAAAGTTTTGAATAAATTTTCTTTCAAATAAAATAATGTAAAACAAATAAATAAATAAGTATATATATATATATATATATATATATATATATATACTGCATTTTAAGATACTATTGTTATTTATTTCATTGTTAAAAAAATTTAATTTTAGTATAATTAGAAATATGCGCCATATTAACAGTATAATAAATAATGAAATGACTCCGCTCTTTAAAATAAACATCAATTTAAAAAAACAAAAATAGTATAATTATAGAGGCAGGAAAGAGATAAATTCATTTACAATTTCAAAACAAATAATTTGCTTATCTGAATCATTTTGCTTGACTAAACACTCAGTATTTTACTGCGGATGTTTTATTTTTCCAGAAAAAATTATTTTTAAACTTCCTGTTTTCTTTTTTACTAATGATCCTAAAACGGAAACGAATCCTAATTGTCGAACAATTTCAATGAATTTTGGGGAAGTTAAACATATTCTTAAGCAATTTCAAAGTTATGTTCATTTGTGGAATTGTATGCATATAAATATATATGTATATATTCGATTGACATCGTTTAGAAATACAGAATGAAGTCATTATAAGTACATTTTGAAAAATAAAAAGCAATTGTTTTTTGGAATGTATTTGTTTAAATGAAAAATTTATACATTATTCATAAAATTAACGTTGCGTTTTATTAGATATTTTCTCCTATTTGTCAATGCACTGAGCGTTAATAATTGAGGGTTTTAGGTTTGTTTGTAAATACTTTTTTTTTTTTTTTTTTTTTCAGAAGTACTTTTATATCCTGGTCTGTAAATCTATAAATAAAGGAAATTAAATTTAATTTTTAATAAAATCACACAATCAACTGTGGAAGAAAACCATATTTATTGAAATTTTATTTTTCCGACTGAGTGAAAATAATGCCTGGATCGGGACTCGAACCCCGGATCTTTGACTTACATGGTCAAAGCTCTACCAATTGGGCTATCCAGGCCGACACCCCGGTCAGCATTACTCATTCAGACATCATTTAGGCAGAAAAATCAGTGGTCTATCATGTAGATAGCTCAACAGAAGGGGTGTCGGCCTGAATAGCCCAATTGGTAGAGCCTTGACCTTGTAAGTCAAAGATCCAGGGTTCCAGTCCCGGTCCAGGCATTATTTTCACTCAGTCGGAAAAATTAAATTTCAATACATAAACTTAAATTTAGTTATAATGTAAGCAAGGTACCACTATGTTTGAGTAGGGAACTTTGTATTAACTCTTTGAGGAATTTCTATATTAAATAAAGGAAATAAATACTTAAAAATTTAGTGATCTTAAAAATGTAGTATAATACAAATCGTATGTGTGTGAGGCGGTTTTATTTAACACTAAAATAATAACGCTTATGCAGTCAAATGTGCATAAGATCACGCGCGTAATTTTCCAATTTAATTTAAAAAATATTTTATTACTTCTCAAAATCGTAAATTTTAGTGTCGTAAAAAATTAATATTCTCATAAGACGTTACGTAATTTTATTTTAAATGTAGTTAAAGGATTTTACTGTAAATAACTGCAGGCACAAATTAAATAATTATTTATTTGAATTTAGCGCTTACTCTAGTCAGACACTTTTAAAATAAACAAACAGACGCGTGAATGACTGTGAATACGGAGTCGTGGAATAATAGAATAAATGTAATTTATATATATGAATGTTTTTTCTATAAATCACTGACAAATCTTCTCTTTTTGAAATATGAATTAGAATCATCATTTAATGTTTAACTTGGGTTAATACGATTTTGAAAAAAATATGATTTCTTTTTAAAATGTGAAAATATATATTAAAAATTCTCATTTTAGTTAAACTGAATTTTAAATAATACTATAATGCATTTTTGTTTTTGAGTTTTAAAGAAATTAGAGAATGTCATATATTCACGCATACACATGCGGATAATATGCCTAACAAAAAGCTGATATGAAATATTAACAGTAAAAACTGTTTAAATTCTTTATAACAGAAGTTAAATTGTTTTTTAAAAGTCATATGTTTAAAATAATAATTAATTATTACGAATTTAAAATATAATTTAAATATTGTTTGTAGATGGTTTTGCAGTTACAATAAGCGAATCTTTATCAATAAATGCAACCGGTTTCTGTGTAAAGTACTATTAAATATTACACAATTAAATTTACAAAAATTATTAAATTCTAAAGTTCTTCCTTTAACCAAAACATACAGTAAAAAGGTTGAAAAAAAAAAAAAAAAAAACCTTTATGGTTTTATATTAGTTACTGTTCGTTGATAACATATTTAGAATCTCTGACAGAAGGAAATACTCGGGGGAAATATTCGTGGTGTTTATCTTGCAACTCGAAACTTCTCTTCCAAAGTACTCATTTTCCCGTCAATGAAATAGCTGCACTAAAACATGCGAAGAACCAACATCATTTTCTGATCACATTCTTTATTTGAGTAAAAAATAAAATATACTAGAAAAGTAATAGGGAGAAAAAAAAAGAAAAAAAAAAAAAAAACTATGGGCAGTCATTGGGGACTGCCGATAGAAGTGAAAATTAAGTAACTTGTGAATTGTATCGTCGAACTATTAGATTATTATTTTTGAATTATTTTTGGTTTGTAAAGAAGTGTTAATATTGTAATATGACTAAAATATTTTTTTTTTATTATTTATTTGAAATTTTATATTGAAAGCAAAAAGAAAAATATAACAGTCTGTATAAAAACACGTGCTTGTACTTTGTGAACTATGTACATACTGTGGAAAAAGTACATACCTAGGGGATAAAACTAGAAAGAGACAGATACTAGTAGCCAGTATACTACTCGTATTAGTATACATTTTATAAATATATATATATATATATGAGGCATGCCGCGCCGTGCGCTACATGTATGGATATATATGTAGAGAGATATACTCCTTGTATGTGTATATATGTACATACATATATATATATATATAATGTATACTAATAACACATGGAGGTATATCTATGTACATATATACACAGTTTACATATAGCTCATGGAAAGCGTTCGGACGCGAGTTCCATGATTTTTGTTCACACCAAAAGTGCTCAACGCGCCTAAAGAAGTTTTCACTTCAAAAAACTCTTACATAGAATGCATATAAAAAACGTTTTTTTTTTTTTAAATAATCGGTTTGTGAAGTCTCCGTTCCGACTTCTAGTTCATTCATTATACTTAAATTAGTGCATGACACAATTTAAAGAGAATTATAACTTTAAAGTGTAGAAGGGATTATAGATATAAAATAAACCACTAATAAACTTAAACTAATTAATTTAAACTATCATAAAAAGCAGCTCATCACTTGTAGCTTGCAAAGCTAATTGTCAAATGGGTCGAGGACATTTTTTGGGGAACGAAGAAAAGTACTTTATATCACCAGCAATACAACTACCAACTCACAATACTTCTATCACCATTAACACAACTATCAACGCTACACATAACCACCACCACCAACAACACATCACCGACAACGACCACCGGGTTTTCATTAAGTGCTCTATTTTAAGTCCTCCAAAATAGAAAATACGATTCACTTCATTTTACCAAACTACTTCTTTAGAGACTATCTGCCTTCCATTTTTAAACACCTTTCACAATCTAAGTAGATGATGCTTTTAAATTATAAAACTAACTATCCAGTAACTAGACACTCCATGCTAACCCAAATTCACCTCTGGTCGACACCTTCAACTACCTACTTCACCCACAATATCGTCCAAATACGCCAGATCCAGATAGAAACTTTCCAAATCTAAACCAAACATTCTATCCCAACTTGACGCTATAACTTTAGACTACTTTCGATACTAAATTCCCTTGGCGACCTTTACTTCCTTAACTCGACGCCACTCTTACCTTGCAGGTTTCTTATTTGATATTTTTTTAAAGGTTTAAAAAAAAAAAAAAAATCCAGCACTTACGTTTTCTTTTTTCTTTTTATTTATTTTCTTTTTTATATTATTTTCTTTTTATTTATTTATTCATTTATTATTATTACTAGCAGGATTCATTTATTAGGATTCATTTATTATTATTACTAGGACCCGCTTCGCTGGTCACTAAATTTAAAGGAAACTCTTTTCTATATATCTTTAAAATAAAATAAATTACTGAAATTGTCCAAAAGCTCGCTTCAGGTCCCTACTGCCTTCGACAGCGATTTGGTCATCCACTGCAACTCGGGCGCTTGTCCCTATTACCTGCGACAATGGTTTACCAATGAGCTTCCATTTAGGTGCTTATTATATAACAGTTTCGAAATAGATAGTATCGAAAAAATTGGAGTTTCCCTTTTATATTTGAATCCCAGTTACATGTGAACAACACTATACGTCGTGCACATAATATTTGCTTTTACGTTATTTCCTATGTTTATTTTGTTTATCCAATCTACCATAACATGACAGCAATTTCACGCCAAATATTACAATATGCTGGGACCGGCTACGTCTGTCGCATGAGACAATTAATTTTTTGTGTTTATATATAATTCATGGTTTGTAAACCTGATAGTACAGCCTTAATATAGTTCTCTTGGGCGACTTTTGAATTTTTGTCACCATTTTAGACTTTTAATCCATTGTAAAAATAAGACTTAATCCCTTGTAACAATATGCTATGAGCGCTATTTCTGCCGTTTTTTAGACAACTGATCTTTTTATTTTTATATTTATTTCCAATTAAACATATTTTTGTTTTTATTTATTTATTTAAACTAGTATCGCCCAGTGGTCAAAACTCGACCATTTTTTTTTGCAAAGCGAGGCAAAGCAAAGTTATTGCCTTGTCCTAAACGGAATGCAATTGCAACACAGCTGCGGCAATTGTTTGCAGATATTCACACTAACTGAATCAGCAGAGTTTTACTTAATATAACTATTTCTCTCTGTAGATGTTAGCCTTTCCTGAAATGAGAGAAAATCGCAACTTGAAAGCGCGCCTTGTTGTGTGATACAGCCCAGAAGCTAATTGGTACCATGTCAAACCAAGGCCCAACCAAGTATCAAATTCTGTTAAATTAATTCGATTGGTTCATAAAGTACAGTGTTTGAACAACAAAAGAAAAAAAAAAAAAAAGATATTTTTTAAAAATGGTCGAATTGAGTTCGGGAAATTTCAAAACGTGTAACTTTATCGAAAACCGAAAATCTAAAACATTTCTGAATCTTATATTTTCTACTTATATATGCAGAGGAAAGAATAATAAATCCACTTTTTAAAAAATAAAAATAAGTAGTCAATTTCACTAATTTCACTTAATTAAAATGCAAGGAAATCTCAAAACGTGTAAATTCATCGAAAACCGGAAATCAAAAGTTTTTATGAATCTTCTACTTGCTTCTTCTACCCACAAAAGCTAGCAATAAAGACACTTTTTTTAAAAAATAAGTAGCCAATTTCAGTTAATTGAAACGTAAAGAAAGCTCAAAACATGTAAATTCAGCGAAAGACGGAAATCGGAATTTTTTCCGTATCGTCTACTTATACATGCAGCAGTTAGTAACAAATCCATTTTCCTTTTATTTAGTATATCAGTTGAATATTTATTGTTTAAATATCACCCTTTGAAATGAAATGTTTATGTTTACATTCGAAACTGGAAGTTTGCCATTTTTTCTGGAGTTTTGTGATTTTAAATTAAAATTTTATTAATTTTACAGAAAAAATAACTCAATCAAACACATGTAGACAGTAACTTATATATAACTGTACCCAAATATCGGAATTAAAATCGGCAGATAATTTCCATTATTTTTTAATAATTTTTTACAAAAAATCAAATGGACGATTAACAAAGAAAATCATTTTCATGGCTCCATGGAAAGACAGTGACGTCACCACTTGCGTATAGTGATGCTACATTATACAAATTACTGTGTCTATGGTTTTATTTGAGCTTTATGAAATTGCCAGATTTAACAACTTTCTACTTGTAGGTATTTTTTAATGTGAAGGAATACGTGTATAAAAGGGAAAAATGGGGGAAAATGCATAAAAAATAAATGTATTTTTATATACCTTCTTGGCATCGTAAGAAAATAATATTTGTATTCGCACCTTCCGGCTAACCATACTTTTCGATTGATACCATTTTCAACCCTCTACTCCCATAAATAATATGTTAAAAAGGGACAACAAATTTTATGCTTGCCTATTAATATATAGATATTAATTTGATTTTTTCAAATATTTCTGTTCGACAGCGTGCAAGTGCAGTAACACACAGAGGCTCGTTTATTTGTATGATAAATTAGCATAGTGATTATTATATAAATAAATAAATAAATAGGTAAACATTATCGTGCTACACAATTTTATTATGTCGCTCCATTGGCGGCTTTTGAATTTTTGTCGCCCTATTAGCCATGGATTTTTTTTTTTTTTTTTTTTTAATGAAAAGTGGAAAACTGTTTTGCTAATAACTTTATCAGACTCTTTTTTGTTTATACATAAGAAGCCTTCATATTCTGCTTATATTTTTAATGGTTTTTAGGTTTAAAATAGTGCTTGTTGAAATAAATTTCCTATGTTTAAAACTGCATTTTTTCTGTAAATTTCATGTAGGGGAGAAGGTGGTAATATGGACCGCTTTTTATTTTTTAACAAAAAATGCACTTTTTAATGGAATTTTTTCAACAATAACTACTATAATTTGACAAAGTATCCTTCCACTGAACATTTAAAGTTATTGGAAAGTAAAACATTAAACGATTTGAAAACCATTAATTTTTTTTAAACATAATACAAAAATAGCTGTCTTAGAAAGTAGGGTGGTAATATGGAACAATAAAAAGTGAAACAAAAAATGTTTTATTGGGTTATTTATTTCAGAAAATATTACTAAAAAAGGAAAACCTGAACATCTAAAGGAAAGAATTATAAAAAATACGCATATTTTATCGAAAAACCTAAAGAGGAATTTTTTTTCCTGTAAAATAATGTTTGTAAAAAAAAAAGTAATAATAATCCTAAAGTTCAAATTAGTCATACTTAGGAACAAAAGTCACAAATATAAATGTCACCTTCACATCCACTGCATAAAACATGTGCCCATTGTTGGCATACAACACATTTAATCCAAAGTTCTCCGGCTTATGGTAATATGGAACACATTGTTCCATATTACCACTAATCGCCGTTTTATAAATGATCCCATGAATTTTAATTTTGAAAAATATTTACCCATAAATTAATCCTGCTATTTTACTATTAGTCTTACAGTTAATAAAAACAATATTAACAATATCTTATATTTATCAATAAGGATGTGAAAAATAGTCATGAAACTTACCTTGTGGAATTTTTTAGAACTGCATAAACAAAGATCCGCCTGTTACACCATGAACAAAACAAGCTATACTGATGTCAAGTGGTATAGTAATTATTATGATTCCCATTAATTAAGTTTACTTTGATAAACACAGATGGCTCCAGTAGATAAGCAGAAAGAAGCGGTTTCATATTACCACCCTGTTTCATATTACCACCTTCTCCCCTAAAAATAAATCATTTATGTTTTTATATATTTGATGTGCTACTTAGATTAAAATGGCTGTTGCTATATTAAACTTCGTGTCGAAAAACGTTCGGTGTACTTCAACATCAAAATTTAAAAAATAGCCCAGCAGGATCTATTAATGAAACTGATAAAATAAAAATATGGTTCATAGAGTTTAAATAATCTATTTAAAATTTTCTTTTAAACTCAAATTCTTAATGTATCGTATCACATACATAGATATAGTAATAATATATAGATTGTTGATTGGGAGAAAAAAGGGATTCCTTTTCACTCGGGAAAAGACGGCGATTTTACCAAAATATCGCAGTCTTTCCCCGAATGAATACACACGGGAGTACATACGAATACTTTAGCAAATAAAATTCATGAATAATTTATTTACTAAAGGTAAATGAAAAACTCCAGATTTTGTTTCAAATTCATTTTTCTTCTTTTCCTTTTTTTTCAATACCACTTAATGGCTAATCCCAAAGCTTTTTCATCGGCATCAAAAATCTTTGCACGATAATATGGGGATGATAGATCTATATATATTACTGTATCTATGATCACATAAATCTTTTCGAAGTTAAAATGAAACTTAATTTGAAAAAATAAAATAAAAAAAGATGTAACTTTTTTGTTTATTAACCAAAAAAATTGATGAAATTTGAAATGCAAGTTGGTCTTGTGGGGTACAGGCTGTATATTATATTTTTGTGTTCGTGAGAGAAAATTTAAAAGAATTTGAAAACTGCAATTTTTAATCCCACTTCAAAAACATGTGACTTAATGTGAAGCAGATTTTTTTATTTTTTTTTCTCCTAACGGTTTCCATACAATCTTCTGCTGTTGCCACCTAAAATTCATACTTTAGTTAATTTTAAAAAATCTAATTGTCCGATTGATAAGCTGTTTAATGCATCAGATTCACAAAAATTTTCCCTTTCATTTGGTATCTTATTTGTAACGATACGACTGATATTTCTAATTTATTTTCTAATCTTTCGGATTTATTTTCCTCATTTTAAATAAATGTACTTTTTATTATTATTATTATTATTATTATTATTATTATTATGTCAAAAAAAAAATGGCAACAATTAAATTATGGATAAAATTTAAATGGCTTATTTATCAGAAATTAGAAGGTTACTATTTTCACATTTTAATTAATTAAGAAAAAACTAATTAAAAATTTTAAAATCTGACTTTGATGTGCACAATGACCCTTCGGGGGGCACCTTTGTGTTAAATCTCGTGACTGTCCGAGCTACCGTTTTCGAGAACATTGAAATATATATACAAATATTGCTCACTTAATAGTATAAGATTTATTTATTTATTTATTTATTATTATTATTATTATTATTATTATTATTATTATTATTATTATTATTATTATTATCATCTATTATTAATAATTATTATTTTTATTTATTTATTTATTTTTATTTTTTGCCTTAATTTGACAAACACAATTTTTAAAGATTTATGTATGTGAATCGGCTAAGGTCACCTGCCATTCAAACTCATAGTTATTAGGGTTCGTTTCTTCGGAGCGGTAAAAGCGCTTCGGCTAAGATTCTTTTAGAAATCTGGCAACAGCGAACAAGTTGGAAAAACCTGCCGAATAGACCGGCAGTATGAGGTTTGAGCTAAGGAAGAGAGAAGGCTAATTCTGTTTTGCAGCTGAGTGCAACCTGAAATTACTATTATTTTACATATTAAAATAATAATTATCTGATTTAGAGCCCCTCTGTATTTAAACCGCCCTCTTATTCAATAAAATAATATGTAATCTACTCAGCCTTATCCTTCGTTTTCACATGTGAATTAAACTAAAAAATATAATTTTCGACGCATTAAAAAAAAAAAAAAAAAAAAAAAAAAAAAAAAAGAAAGAAAAAAAGAAATTTTTCGGTAAATAATAGTATTTGTTCTAATTTTTGCAGTGGTTAATGAGAAATACTGCCTTGGAATCACAGTATTTGAAGTATTCAGGATTTTATATATTAGAATACATCAAGCTGAAATAGATCCTCTAATCTTTATATACTTTTCCCAGCGACACATAGCGTATTTATAAACAATAATTATGCAGACTAGGACGAAATTTTAAGTTTTAATTTAAAATCAAGAAATGATGTATGAGAAAGAGGTTTGTCCCACAGTCTTTCTTAAGATAATTATTTTTTATTTTCTTTAAATTACAATATTAATTTTTTTTAAAAATTCATTTTCAATCAATTAAAAAACCACAGAATATATATATATATTTTTTTAATTTGGAGTTCAAGTTCTGATCGATAAATGGTTATAACTTATATCTTTAGCATAGGAACAATGTTATAAAATTTTGTTAAATATATATAAATATATATATATATATATATGTATATAGAGATATAGATATATATATATAGATATATAGATATAGATATATAGATATAGATATATAGATATATAGATATATATAAATGAAAGGCTAAAGAGACGTAAGATTTTAAAGTATTATTTTATTATTTTAAATTAATAGTGAGCAATAACTTAAAGAAAATCCCATTAAAAATTCTTAACTTGAAATTAATTCTAATGTTTCCCCTGTAAAGTAAGTTTTATTACAATCCACGATCATAACGCGAATGTCATAAAAGTGAAAGAATTTTAGGATAATAAAGTGCTGAACAAACGCAACTTGCAGTTTCTTGAGGTTAGATGATGCATATTAATTAATCCCTGAGATCTGGACCTTAACTAAGCTGTCAATCATTAAGTTAATAGCCAATGATTAGACGAAGGAGGAATGAGGTTTCGCGCCGAAAATGCCGATATTCAAGAGAAAATGCGCGGGGATTGATGCCTCTATTCGTTGAAAGTTATACGATACAACAATTGCGAACAGTTGGAAAGCATTATTAACCAATGCGCATAGCATTATTTTTCGCTTTTGTTATTTTTACTGCAAATTCTTGCTTTTAAATTGAGAATAACTTAAAATTGTTCACATAACTCACAATATTTTTGGAATTACTGAAATTAAAATAATTACTTAATATCTTTTAAGATTGAAATAAATAATTAATAATTTTAAAAAAGACTATGAAAATGCTAATTTTTCTCATACACTTTTGCATTTTAACCATTTTATATATCACTTTATAGCTATAAGTAAGTTTTAAACTTACTGTTTTTTTTTAATTCTGAACTAAGCAAAAAAGTATATTAAATGAGGAAAATACGTATCATTTTTCAAGTACTTGGAAGATTACATGTGAATATTATATAATAAGTTCAACTATTATTCAATTAACTTTCAAAATACTTACCAAATATATAAAATTAATTGATCAACAACTTTTATTTACTTTGAATGACTTTCCATAACTTGGAAGTATTTTCTATAAGATTATTCTGTAAATTCTACTTCATGAATAATTATTTATTTAATGGTATTTGCAGTAACTCATTAAATATCACGTTTAAATATATGAAATATTTTCGCATATAACTTTAGAAATATTACTTTTTTTACTTTGAAATTTTTGTGTACATGATTTCCACAATATGTTACATTTTTATTAAATATATGGTCCCCTGAATAAATAGATGGCACAAATATAGTATTGGGTTATTAGAAGATTTTTTATATTTGGGATATGTCTTATTGGTAATGTCGCTTCTATAAAGTAAAGTTCGTGGATTTTTTTTTCTTATATTAAGATCAAAATTATATTTTTTTTTTTTTTAAATTTTGAAACTAAATAAGTATTTAAAAAAAAAATGTGTTTTTTAAGCAACAAAACATTTATTCGTAAATGAATAAAATTTTGCATTTATTCTCGCAAAAAATCCTGCTTCCGTTTTAATGTAGTTTAATTAAACCAAAACTCAATCTTATCAGCACAAAATTAAATGTTCCAAAAATGTACTTATATCACATGAACTTATTTATATACTGAAAACAGCAACAAAAAAATTAAACAGATTAAACTAAAAAGTGTTCTTGCTGAAAAAGTAGTCAAATGTAAAGTCAAAGAATTTCCTTTTTAATTAAAAACAGCGCGTACATTTATAAAAGAGAAGAAGAAATGGCATTTGTTTTACTTGTACTCCATTTAGTTGTACTTTTTTATATATTTTAGTTAATTAACTTTAGAAAGAAGCTAAAAGGTTTGCTTTTACATGCTGATTTAAAAATGTGCATAAAAGAACTTAAATATTCACGTTTTTGTAAAAACAATTAAACAATTAACAAATCCTTTATTTAAAGAAAAGGAAAAAATCGTTTTTTATAGAACATCATTAGAATTAAATTTGAATAATTATTTTAATTAATTAGCTTATGTAAACTGCATGTAAGCATTCAAATTATAAAAAAAAAAGACTATAATCTTCTTAAAATTAACAGCAATGTGTCATTAAAACAAACTGTTAATTTATAAAGAGTATCAATGAAGCGTTATTTATTTATTTATTTATTTTTTATATAGGATATTTAATAACGTTTAACCCACTTTTTATACTTTACTATATACATATTAAATTTTAATTACATTAAAAATGATCAATATACATTAAAAAAAAAAAATTAAAACATTAAAACACATAAAACATAAATTTAAACGTTTCGAGCCTTTTACAGGCTCCTCATCAGTAAAAACATCAAAAAGTAAACGCTGAGATGGACAACCGATCTCATTTAAGAGAGTACATCGTATTCAGCGGGGACTGCGCATGTATCGTTAAGAGGTTAAAATGCTGTTTCGCAAACTAGCCTTCCAGGGAAATTCTTGAATGATAATTTCAACAGTTAGATATGATTATTTCAGCATTGTTAAAATCAGGTAGATGGTCCATTTCTATAGCATGCTGCGTTATTTCAGAACATATATCACACTTTTTGAAATTTCTTGTATGTTCGAGAATTCGAGTATGAAGGGAACGGCCAGTTTCACCAATATAAACCGAATTGCAAAAGTTACAAGGGATATTATAAATAACACCTTTACGGAAAAAAGGGGGTATAAGAGGCTTAAAATTAGAAAGAAAATTACGAATTAGAATCTGGGGTTTATGGGATACAGATATAATAACAGTGCGTAAATATTTAGCAATAGAGTCAGAAATACTTCTATAGTAAGGAATAGTAACGAAAGATTTACGTGACTTGGAGTAATTAATTTCATGATTTTAATAACTAAGTCATAAGTTTTAAGTACGAAAAAATTATTTTTAACTCTAATTGAAAAAGCTCTTCAATACTGCAATAAGATTTAGCGCGGTGAAGTAAAGTGTGGAAAACAGCAGACTTATGTGAAGAAGGGTTCGCTGAATTAAATTTTAATACTGGCCAGAAAATGTAGGCTTCCTATAAACAGAAGTAACAAATTTAGAATGAGTATCAGAAGGCGAACTCTCGGTTAAAATATCTAGAAATAGGAGTTTATTTTCTTTTCATTTTTCTAAAGTAAATCGAATTGCTGGATTATTGGAATTAGCGTAATTAAGAATATCAGAAACATGTTCATTATAGTGATAATAAAAATATCGCCCACATATCTACGCCAAAAATATATTTTGTCGTGTAAATCAGAATTTATTTGATTTTCAATAAATTGCATGGCTATTTCTGCAATTTGAACTGAAATGGGGAGCCCATAGCAGTGCCATTAATTTGTTGATAAAAAGGATTATTAAAGCTAAAACAGTTGGAAGTTAAACAAAAAGAAATAATTCTAATTTCCTTTCTAGTTTAAAACCTGTTATCCCCCTTTTCCCGTTCAGGTGTTATTTATAATATTCTTTGTAAATCTTGCAGTTCGGTTTATATTGGTGAAACTGGTCGTTCCCGTCATACTCGAATTCTCGAACATAAAAGAAATTTCAAAACCTGTGATATACGTTCTAAAATAGTTCAGCATGCCATAGAAACCGACCATCTACCTGGTTTTAACAATACTAAAATAATTATATCTAACTGTTCAAATTATCAATCAAGAATTTTCCTGGAAGGCAGGTTTACGAAACAGTATTTTTCACCGCGTAATGAGGCATGCGGAGTCCCTGCTGGATACGCTGTATTTTCTTAAAGGAGATCTGTTGTCCTTCTCAGCGTTTACTTTTTGATGTTTTTACTGATGAGGAACCTCTAAAAGGCTCGAAACGTTTAAATTTATGTTTTATGTGTTTTAATGTTTTAAATTGTATATATTTTTTTATGTATATTGTCTCGATTTTTAATGTAAATAAAATTTGATATAACAGTACGAGACGTAATGATTTTTAAATATTTTTATATATACATATTGACAAATACATTTAAAAAATGAAAAAAAAAAAATAAGAAGAAGAAGAATTATAGGTAATAACAATTGTCAAAGAGAGTTGTTAAATAGAGAATATTGTTGCGGTGACTAAAGTTTTAATGAGAGGTGAAAGATGTAAAATCCGGTAAAAATTAAATTAAAAATGTAAAGGAAGGAGACTCGGGATTCAAACTGATAAAACAGGCATCATTTTATGCAGATAATTTAAGGTACGAATTATTGATTTTCAAGGATATATATATTATTAAACATGACCATTTAACATTATAAGGTTAATAAATCTTCCGACGAGAAATGTGGGAAAAAATGTGAGACAAAAACAATAGTCAGTTTAGAAATATATCTGTATAATATAGCGAATAATGTAGAGTTTTAGAGAAATGATTGCCCAAATGGTGAATTTTCGGTCAATCCAAATGGTCAATGATGAAAATGGTCAAATTCCGTCATAAATATGGCTGCGGTAGCCCAGTCGGTAGAGCGCCGGCCTCTTAATTAGAAGACTGCGGGATTCGGTACTCGAGCACACTAAGAACACCGTCGTGTACACTAATGGTGGCTGGTGCACGTAAAATCTGTCATGGACGCAATGTCCTCCATGTTCCCATAAAAAAATTATACCTCTGGGGGTCACTGAAGCGTGAGAGCCATCGCTTCCGTGGACGATCAAAATTGTGATGGCATGTCTCCGGAACACCTCTAGGGGGGTATCCCAGACCGTCCCCAATTTCCCATCTGCTCAGCTCTAGTGTGACGTAAAACCCAACTAACCAACAATCCGTCATAAATATTCTTCTGTAATTTTTGAAAAAGCCACCATAAATTCACGATCAACGGTAATTGTAAAATTGACATTGTTTCCCCAAGTTTAGTTCCAGAGATTAACTACGATAAGCAATTGCTTGTCAGATTCTTTAATGCATTTTTCGCAAAAAGACACGAAGTTAAATTTCGATGCATAATGAAACAAAAGCGAATTAATAGTATTCATACAATGAAAGGAAAGTACAAATCTCAAAACATATATTTCCAGACCCAAAAGAATTTACACTATTTACATTAAGTTAAAGAATAATGAGAAATGATCAAAGATTTAACTTGCGTTGCCTTTAAAACTAGATGAAAAGAGAAGATAGAATGTACATTAATTATGCATGAATATAAGTTTTGTTTATAGATTAAAATATTCATATTATGAAATTTAAAATTGTTTTAGGAAAAAATTTACTTTATAAATTCCTTTATTTAGAATATTTGCTTACCTTTTTGAGAGAAAACAAATTTTAAAATATGTGATAAATTATATTGCAGCATTTTTTTTCTTTTTTTTTTTTTTTTTTTTTTAATTGCAGATGCATTTTCGTATATTTACTTTTTTTATATAATTAATACTAAAATGTTGTTTATTATAAAACAAAATGCCCATATAATCATAAAAAACATGTATATAATAACAATATTAATGACCCTCTGATCTAAATAATGACTTAATATTAATAATAACAACAATAATAATATTAAACAGAAACAAAATGCAGAATGTTTTGTATAACACTTGTAGTATGATGCATTTTGTAGTATTGCGAAATTATTTACCTTGGTTAAAAAAAAAAAAAAAGAGAAAGAATATAAAATTATTATAATACGTGATTTTTTATTTTATTTTATTTTATTTTTATATATATATAAGATAATTTGTAATGTGTAAAAAATATTTTCTGTTAAATTTCAGGTTACTATTATGGTTTAATTCAGTGATAAAAAAAAATAATTTTAGAATAGTAGAAATTAAGTTAGGGCATCCATTTGAACTTGAAAGATCTAAGTTTATTAATTACCCTATTGATTAATCATTTCATTATTAAATATTTAAAAGTAGTTTAATTTGTTTTAAATTTATTTAACACTTTAGATTATGATTAAACATTTTTATTACAAACCTAGTAAAAATATTCTAATTTTCAAATATTCAAATGATCTGACTATATTAACAAGATTAATTATATATTAAGATATTGCGAAACTAAAATAATTAATTGTTATGTAGGCTAGAAAAAAAGAAGGACTGTGATTGAAAAAGGCAAGTGTAAATAAAATAATACGAAATTTTTAAAAATGCTGCAGTGAGCGTGCTACAAATTACTGAAAGAATACATTCAGAAATGTGTGCAATCTTTAAACAAATATCAGTTCTTACTTCAATATTAGTTCAATTATAAAAACAGAGGCATAAATTCATCTGCAATTACAAAATAAATATTTTGCTTACCAGAATATATTTTCTTGCCTAAACATACATCATTTTACTGAGGATGTTTTATTTTGCCAGATATCATTATTTTTATTTAAGCTTCCTGTTATAATTACTATTATTATTATTATTATTAAATATCCTGAAATAAATTTCAACTTTTTTAGGGGAAAAAATATTGTCTTAAGTAATTTTATATTCATTTTTAATTATGTTATATTATTTACTTTTTTTTTTCATTACACGATTTTGGTTTACGTAATGAAGACATTAAGTAAGGAAGCGTGGGACTATTTGTTACAGGGATAAGAAGTAACACGCAATTTGCGAAATTGTTTGTAACATTTGTGATTAAATATTCCTATAAACATAATTCTTATGACGCGCTTTATAATGTAAGCACAATCGTTGCTCCACAAAAATGGTTAATGTGAGGTTCTGTACACGTGCTTAATTTTAGCTAGTTAGTGGGAAAAAAAATATTTCGTAAGTTTTGATTAAAGGTATGTTAATTTATACTTTAACGAAATGTTTATAGCTATTTACTTAGTCTTTGTGTTGAGTTATAAAATGCATGTTTAATTTTTTGTATAAATCGTTATATATTTTTATAAATAAATAAAATGTCCAAAATCATACCATGGGTTAAGTTGTAGCATGTTACTGGAGTGGTTTGTGGAGATGCCTACAGCCAGAGCTCGAAGTCTCCGCCTATTTTCAGGAAACTTTCAGAAATGAAAAAAAATTTGGCTTCTTTGCCAATACTATATTTATACAGAAATGTTTTCTGTGTTTTTATATTACAGTACCGTGCATATTTAACCACGAATTAGAATCACGATTTAATCACGAATTACAGAATATTGTATAAAAATAGTGGTAGAAAAAAAGTAGAAACTTCTCATCAATGAGAGCATCCTGAAAAAGGGGCGGAGAATTCGAGCTCTGCTAAACGCTCTCTGTGGCATGGGTATAATGCTTAATTTGAAAAATGTGTGCGCACATTAAATGCATGAGAGGAAATAAAGCATCATTTGCCCTAATTAATTTAAATTTTGACTAAGATTGACTTCTATGCTGATTTAATCTTTGATTTTCTCTTTATTTTACTATAATCCATTTGATATAATTCATTATTACTATACCAAGAAAGTTATAATTTAATATTAGTTATTAATGGTCTTTATTATTAAATTAATAAATGATTGATACCAAAAAAACATTTTGAAATATTGTCGTTTTTGTTGTTAGGGTTCTCTTTGTATCCGTTACAATTTGCCTCAAACCTTGGGCAAATTGTAATAAGCATATAATTTTTAAAAAAATATTTTCTGTGCTAAAATTAGCAAAATTAACGAAAGTTTTATTTTTTTTAATATGGTAGATGAATATGCATGCTATAGAAAACAGCAATTAAGAACAGGAAAAGGTAAATACATTTCAAAATAAACTTAATTTTCCAAAAACTGTTACAACCTGCCCCACGCTCCCTTATATTTTGGGGGGAATAAAAGCATTTGTAATTTAGACTTTATTTGTATAAAAAACAATAATAATAATAAACTGCATTTTTATTAATTATATGATTTATTTATTTTTTGTACTTTTGTGCCAGTATCATGCACGTTAACAAATAAATAAATAAATCCTGATTTGTTTGAATACAGAGATGTTTTAGTTTGAGAAATAATATAGCTTCTAGCCTGTTAAGGAAATTATTTCACTAGTTAAAGACAGTAAGAATATATGAGGCACTGCATACTATATTTTAAATACTGATATGTTTTATGAATAAGTTTTTCTTTAACTGACTGTTGACTTTCTGCGATTGAATAAAGAAAAGAAAATAAGGAAAAGCAGGAAAGTTTGCGCACAATTCAACAAAATAATGTACAAATTCAAAGTATTATTTTTTTTTTTGCTGAACTAATGGTGGATAATTTTGAATTGATCCATCTTCTGTATATTGTCATTGCTATGTTGTTGTTCTCTGACAATTTAAAGCAACAATTGTAATAAAACCAAGAGAGTTATTTTGTGCAAAATATATCCATATAAGGTAGGAGTTATTACGCGCATGGGTAAATTGCCTTTAATTATAACTACAATTTCATTGTTAATAATAGTAATTACATTTAAATAGCATTGTTCTAAGATATTTGTAAATAAATAAATAACTATATATATATATATATATTAGAAGTGAATATTTCAATTCATTAATTAAAAAAATAAAAAAATTAAAATTAAAAGGGTATTACAAAAAATTATTTGAAGAAAAACTGTTAAAAACAGAAAAAGACTAGATAAAAATTGCAAAATAACATAGCACGTTTAACTTAAAATTAGTACATTTCCTTTTTCAGATTGAATGGTTACTTGTTTGCTGAGCGAATCTCAAGTTTTCCATAATCATTGCACTTATTCTTGTAAATGTAGAAGCTATCGTGCAACCACCAGCCACAAATTAGCCTGTTACAGATGGATTGCCTACCATGTGTGCAAAGCATTCCTGAGCCCAAAAGACGAGTAGCACACTGTGTTTGCAATGATATATGGCTAGTTTTGCCTACTTTTAAGCCAAGAATCCGCACACCATTTATTATTTTTTTTTTTCCCTCAAAATCTTCCGAGCAAAAGTGTTCAAAACACAAAACTTAAATTTCACTTGGTTTGAAGTCTTCTCGTTACAACTTAAAAAACATTTTCGTTTAATTGTTTTATTTTATTTTATTGAAATTTAGACGATTACAGTCCTTAAAAAGAAGCTTGAATAGGCTGATATTTTTTGCTTGCATTCAGTTTTGTTTATCACTTCTATTTAAGCAGCTGACAGCTTTCTGATCTTTTTTGTTTGCTTTCAGTTTTGTTTTATCACTTTTATTTAAGCAGCTGACAGCTTTATATAAAACTTGAGCATCATACTAGAAAATATTGCAAAATTAACAGATATACAATGACGGTTAAATAAATTGCGATAAGTTTCTCATATACTAACATTAATATTCGAGAAGTAAATTCCACTGGAGGCATGGCTTTTGTTTTTCATGCCACTTCTGATTAATGTTCAATTTTGGATTTTGGGGACAGTCTCTAAAAAAAATTTACCGTCTCGAATGAGTTGATTTACTACAGTTGTTTATCGATGTTATCTTTTGGTAGAGTTCTAGACTTTCAACAACCTCATCCTCATTGTCTTACTATTACCAATAAGCCGATAATTCTCTAGAATTAGTATAAATTTTTTTTTAATCAATGCGCAATCGCTGTTAAATAGAAAAAGCGCAAACCCTCCCATTTTGGTAGGAAATATTGCGCAATCTTTTATTCAATAATTATTCGCTTTTAGATAAAATTAAGGCGCTAGTACCGTTAGTCTTGGTTAGACTCTTATGAGAAAATGTTTAATTTAAAAATATTTTGGACTGCTATCTGTATATATATAAAAATTACGTGTCACGATGTTTGTCTGCGATAAACTCCTAAACGAAGGAACCGATTTTAATGGAATTTTGCACACTGTGTGCAGTTTGGTCCAACTTGAGAGATAGGATAGTTTTTATCTCAATTTATTGTCACAATATTGTTTTATTGCAATTATTTGTTAATTATAGACCTTTGTTACAGTTGCTCCAAAATATCTGTGAGTTCCATAAGTTTAGTTGTTGCCAAAAAGAAAAAAATACGAGTTCATTTTATTTCGACATAAAAGTAAATACATTTAATCAAACGTGAACGTTAAAAAATTATAAAAAGTTAAATTATACATCTCACGAAAATTGACGTCATAATCAATTTAAAGATTTTATTCGCATTGATAAAGTATGTAGTTATACACAAGCGAATTGTGACGTCACTGACCGTCCGTGAAATCAAGAAAAAGATTTCTTATGTTAATCGCCCATTGTATTTTTTGTAAAAAATTATTAAAAAACGAGGAAAATTATTTCCGGATTTTAATCCCCATATTTTTGTATAGATATGTATTATTTTTCATGTGCATACGTTAGATTGAGTTATTTTGCTGTGAAATTGACAAAATTTTAATTTTACATTTCAAAGCTCTGTCGTCCTTGGAGTTTTTCGTATTTGGCGATCAAAAACGTAACACGAAAATATACAAGCTATATGTATATTTTCGTAATATGTATTGTGCGAAATATTGTTTCATATTATTCATTACTCTCTTAGTATAAGTTGTTAAAATAACCATGATTTTTTAAAGGAATTAAATGTGTGCGCCAGATAATTTGGCGATATTATTTTTTTTTCCGCCAAGGATGATAGATATGAAATTTATTCCGCTGCAACATGTTAATATCTTATATCAGATACATTATGTATATGCTACAATTTATTTCACGTGACTCGTGTGTTAAAAATTAATTTACGACATAACCTTGCTTTTTCAATTTTTGTTGCATTATTCTAATCTGTATCACTTCGTTTTCTTTAAGAAATTTGTGATCTATACATAACGTTCTAAATAAAAAGTAACCATTTCAATATTTTAAAACATATTAATATGTTGATATCTTATATCAGATACATTATGTATATGCTACAATTTATTTCACGTGATTCGTGTGTTAAAAATTTATTTATGACATAACCTTGCTTTTCCAATTTTTGTTGCATTATTCTAATCTGTATCACTTCATTTTCTTTAAGAAATTTGTGATCTATACATAACGTTCTAAATAAAAAGTAACCATTTAAATATTTTAAAACATGTTTAAATGTCTGTTTTATTTAACATTAAATTTTAAAACTTAATTTAAAACTTATTTAAAAGTTTGGAAGAGTTTAAGTCTTTTTATTTGTTTTGTAACGCTAATCTATGTGATCGATGTTCGAAACTTTAATTAATTATTTCTCTTATTTTTCTTTACTTTTTCTTTAATAACTTACCAATTTAACGTTCCTGATTAAATTTGTGATTTATATATGTATTTTGCATTAAATTTTGACTCATATTTATTGCTGAAAATGCGATCTTAAAATCTTGCAATTTTCTTATCTTAATTCTCAATGCTTTCCTTCTTGATTAACTTGAATTTACTATAAAAATTTTAACAAACTCAGAAACTTCTTACCACTTCGTTAAAATATATTAATCTTTTCAGTAATATATTAATCAGTATATCCCCACAACGATATTCGGCAATTTTTTGTTGGCGATTATGGCTAAATCATAAATCTATAAATCATAATTGATAAATGATAAATGATAAATGATAATCGAAATCATAAATCAAAAACATAAAATAATAAATCCAAAATAAACAACATATAGGCTGCCATATTATATCACAAACAGTCCAGAGCGACATCGTTATCGTTCAAAACTGCGCCAAAGAAAAATCGCCAAATTCAGGTGTGGGAATATACTGAAGTTATAATTATCCGAATATATTTACTGAAGTTATATTATAAGTTATAGTTGTGGGTAACAACTATAGTATTTCCCTACAACTGGATTTGGCGATTATGGCTAAATCATAAATCTTAAAATCATAAGCTAAATCATAAACCTAAAATAAAAGCATGCAGGTTACCATATTTTACTGCAAATAATCCAGAACGACTTCGTTATCGTTCAAAAAGGCGCCAAAAAAAATCGCCAAATCCAATTGTGGGGAAATACTATATACCTTATCAAATTATCATCGTATTACTTAGCCGCAGCAACGCGTGGCCGGGTCTGCTAGTCATTCTATAGAAATTTCTAAGAATGATTAGGTAAATTAACGCAATTATTTTTGAAAGCTAGAAAAAATAACCACGTTTTATCTTAGACTTTTAAAGCGATCGACATGCACATTCCAGTCGGCATATAACTGCTGATGTTCTACGAACACCTGAAGTCGCAAATCGCCCTCTCTACTCTTTCCCGCCGATCCCCTTTGTACGTAAGCTCTCCTACCACTTCTCAGCTACGTAATATAAAAATATAGCGGTCTTCAAAATTTAGGTAACTACGTGTCTTTGAGCGTGAGTAATTGAATAAAGATTATTAAAATTTCAACAAGATAATGTGCAGAACTGCAGATTAGGATAACTTTATAATTATTTTCAAACTTTTCATTTTTTATATTAAAAAAAAAAAAAGTGCATTTTCAGTATTGTAAAAAATTAAGATAATTACATAGTCATCTTTATTTTAATATAGTTAAACCCTTTTTTCCATCGTAAAAAAAAAAAGGGATGACTAATACAAATAACAAAATAATTGAATCCTGTGCGTATTCTAACGAACAGATTCTGATAGACAAACGACTAAAACAATGTGTTTATCTATGTACAACCGAAATAGTTTGATGATTGCTGAAACAAATTATTATGAATAGATCAGCAAGCATATCTTAAATTTTAGAAAAGTGTGTAAAGCAGAGTCATTAATTTGATGATAAATTTATTTGAGTGCGATTTTGGGAATAGTAGTTTCGTTTCGCTCAAAAAATGAAGATATATACTGACAACTATCAAGAAATATGTTATGCAAACTTAAAGTAAAAGACATATTTTATGCAAACTAATTTTTTTTTTAAATACTAACAAATTAGAGAATATCATATATTCACACGTACACATGCCGGTAATGATTCATGAAAATTTTAATAATAGAATCATTTTGATATATATATATATATATATATATATATATATATGTATATTACTTTAATGAGGGAGATCAAAGTCCCTTTGTAATATCTTGTATTTAAAATAATATTTAAATATCTCGTGTTAAAATTTTATTTATGTATACCGTAGATATTTTTGGTATTGTAGTATGGCTACATAAATGTTTTCTTTTACTAGCAAATGCCACCAGTTTCCATATCAAGTATAGTAAAAAATTAAGAAACCACTAACCACTAAACATATTATTTTTGAACATAAACACTCTGTACAAGAGTTCAAAAATGCTTTTTTAGGGTTTTGTTTTAATGGCTATTCTTATATATTCTATTTAGATTCATCGACTGAAGGATACGCTTGGGGTTAATATTCTTGGTGTTTATGTTGTAATTCCAAACTACTCTTACAAAGTGCTCTTTTCCCCGTCCATAAAAGGCCTGGTGAACGAACTCCATTGTTCACGCTTTTTTTATAGGCACATATTTTGTTGCCACAGTCTGTTTTTCCAGAAATATAATAAACTAGAAAAACATGCTCTGCTTTATATATAACGTTCTGAAAATTTATTTTAGCAAAGACATGACATAAAATAATGAAACTTTCAACGCTAAGAATAATTTAGAAAAAAAAAAAAAATGTAGGTATTTCACCTTTGTAAGAAATGAAAATTTTCACATATTCAAAATATTTTAAATAGCTTTCAAGGTCTATGAAATTTACGGCTAAACGAATACTTATACCAAAACTAATAACTAAGAATACTGGTCTCGAATGCTTTTAAAAATATTTTGAATGTATAAAATATTGTCCTCTCTTGCAAAAGTGAAGTATTTATGTTTTTCTGTAAATTTTTCTTAGCATTGAAAGTTCACGCAGCCAATAATTCAATTCGAAAGACAAATTACATTGTATTATTATAAATTTTTATTAATGCAATTGTATTTGCATACGTTGATTACTTTTGTATTAAAAACAACACTGTATTAATATAATTTTCTTAAAATATAAAAAATACAAAAATATAGTATATTTTTCTTATACTAATTCTAATGCAAACGAGAAAAATGACGGCTAATAAATATTGATAGAAAGAGTTTGTTTTAGTGTGTTATTATTTTGCAACGTCTTAGTGTTTCCATAGAAACGTCTTTATTTTTCAATTAGTTCCGCAAATAAGATCAATTGATAAATAATTTATATCGTCGTGTAGATTGTGTAGATTAATCTACAACCAATTTTTAAGCATATTCATTACCATAAAGAAATTTTGTATGAACGTATGTGTGTGATGAGAGGAAATGTAATATGTATAATTAAATAATGATATAATAATTCATATGTTTTTTAAAAATATTTAGGAAGTTGTTTTCAAGTGCAGTTCAACGTAATTTGTGATTTCCCAAAATTCATTAAAATAAAGTCATAATAAATTTAATGTTCAATCAAATTATATTATATTATGTTTCCATTGATCTATATAAAGAAAAGTGTTTGAAAAATGTTTAAGAAAAGTGTATTTAATTTACTACTTATATCTGTTTGTCTACAAAAACGATAATTAGATCCTGGTACTTTAGTTTATGATAACAAATATCTTTAATTGTTTTTTCGAAATATTGAAAACCACCTAATTACTTTTAGAAACTAGTTGGCATAGGTGGACTCTGTGCTCATTTCCCCATCATATATATGTTTTCATAAATTTCTAGTACAGAACATTCTCTTAACATGGTTATCATGTTAAAAGAAATGATTTTGACCAAACGCTTGACACAGTGATGGAATGAACTCCCCGCCTAATAGGCTATGCACCGTTCACTTCGATATATTTATCTTATTCTAATCTATTAATTTATTTTATTAGGGTCAATTTCGTAGTTTAGTTTTCATGATATTATTTTCAATGCAACAATCGTATGATGCATATTCATATGGAAAATTTTCAATTTTTTTTTATATTGATAAAATCGTAAATTACGAATAGTTTACGAAATTTTCTTATTAGAATATTTGTATTCAATCATGTTCAAACAAATATCATAAATGTAATTTTGAAGTTGTCTAACGTATTTAGGATCCTCAAAATGGAAGTTTATGCTCAATTTTGCCTTATTCTGATATGTTAAGTAAATCGTAAATTCCAAATAACTTAAGAATTTTTTACATTGGAAAAACCATAGTCTATGATATTCATGCCAGTATCCTAAATAATATTTAGAAAGTGGTTTGACATCTTTACGATGAAAATATCCCTTAAGATTGACGTTTATGTGAAATTTTGCTCTATTCTGCCATGTTAAGAAATTCGTAAATTTCCAATAACTTACGAAATTTTTATATTGGAAAATTCATAGTCATTAATATTCATGCCAGTGTTCTAAATAATATTTCAAAAGTAGTCTGACACCTTTACGATGAAAATATCTCTAAAAATTGTCGTTTATGTGAAATTTTGCCCTATACTGCCATGTTAAGAAATTCATAAATTTCCAATAACTTGCAAAATTTTCAAAGTAGCATATTTACAGTTACTGATGTTCATTCCTGCATCAAAACTGATATTTTAAAACTGGTCTAATATTTTTACAGTAAAAAGTTTCCATTTAATGTACGTTTAAGTGAATTTTTGTAATATTCTCCCCGTTAAGAAAATCGCAAATTTCTAATAACTTACGAAGTTTTTTAGTTCGAATGTTGCAAATGAATAGGATTCTTGTCAGTGTCTAAAGTAATATTTTAAAACTGATTTGACCTCTCTGCGACAACTTGTTCTTGAGATATCGTGTACACAGACTAACAAACTAACGGACTAACACACTAACACACTAACAGACTAACACACTAACAGACACCCTACAGACAGACACCATACAAATTTTGTCGTTTTCGGATTCCTCACACCTGAAAACGCGTAAAACAGTCAAAAAACCGAGGTCGAAAATTTTCACGATTACCCAAGTTCCCCATACCTATAGTATGATGGGGAACTAATAAAAAGTATTGATTGAATAATGTTTTTTATTCTAAATTTAAAATTTAAGAAATTGATTTTCATTTTCAAAGAATTATCTTTATACTTTAAATTCACTCGAAGATATTATTACATTAATATTTTACATTAATATTGTTCCAAAGCGTCTTATAGTCATGAAAAAAATTTAAAATAACATCTATATTTTTAGTATTTCATTAACTAAATTTCGAATAGAAATAGTTCTCTTTACTATGATCATTTAAATTCAAAATATGCATTTCACAAAATTTATTAGAAGAATAAAAAATTATTATTGTTGGTTATAATTTAGTAAAAATTGTTTGACTAATCAAGAAAATTATCAGAAGAAAAATATTTTTATTTAAATAACCTAACTAAAGAAATATGTATATTAACTATTATAAAAGTAAAAAAAAAAAAAAAAAAAAAAAAAAATCATGCCATTAATATATATTTAGGGTGTTTAGTTATGTTTTCAAAAGATCAATTCATTATTTTTAAAACCTCAATAACTGTGAGAAAAGATTTTGGATTTTCCACATATTTCGTTCGTAATTTCCAAACAGTATTAGATTCTCCCTTCAGAATATTTTAAAGATGTGAAAATCTACCTAAAAAAATTCTGTAAATGTTTAAAAGTGTATAATGTAAATTAGATCTGCTTAATATTGTTACTATGTCTATTTGCATTCACCATGCAACATGTCATCGACAATAAATTTTGTTTCTTTTTGGTTGATATTCATAAATTTTTATGAATTTTGAAATTTTAGCAGAATTTAAACACATTGTCAATAGTTTTGTATTAAGAAAAAAGCTATTTCTTATTTATTTAACCTTTCATTCTCAAATTTTTCCGTCCATAAAACAATAAATTATATATTTATTCAGATGTTTATTTCAAAGGTATTATATATATATAAATATTTTTTTTTAAATGGGAGTAATAGCAGAGTACGAATTAGTACAGCTAACAAAAACACTGAGAGGTCTTTATTTATGTTTAATACAGCCACTGATGTCATTTAAAATTATAACTTTTCAATAAATGAAAATATCAAAATTTTGGAAGAAATACTTATTGCAATTAATTGAAATACAAATTATAAACATTAAAAAATAAAATTAAAAATATTTCAAACAGTTAATTTACTTAAATTGTCCCAAACAGGAAACTGATTCCGGTATTATTATCAGAATAGAGCAAAATATACTTTCATTTATTAACAAGGATAGCGAAATCACCTAAAATATATATTTTTCGGTGGGAAAATATATATAGATTTTAGTATTGTTCATCTTGAAACAGCGGGAGTGTTAGTTGGTAAGAAAGAAAATCTGAAATGTTATAATTCCAATTGGCATCACGAGGAATCAAAGGGTGAAAAAAGTAACAAGACTGTACTAGATCAAATAACTAAATCTATGTTAAAAGGGAGATACTACAACTAAAAATGTTTTTCATTACTTAAAATTTAATCGAACAAACTGTTTTTCTTAACACTGATCCTCAGGATTATGTTTTTTCTTAAATTTTAGATCATTATGTAGTCTCATGTAAATTTTTGACAAAATTTCGCGGACTCCGTTTTCTTCGTGTGTTTGTTCTCCAATAAACTTATCACCGAAAAAAATTAACATTTCAAATTTAGGATTCACCGTAAGAAATTCAAGCCATATTTTTTCTCTACATAATTTAGCAACGATAAATCCTCTTAGTAGCAATAAATCATTCTCCCATGAGGACTGCCCTCTACCGAATCTCTTTTCTAAAAAAAAAGTAAGTAAATGAGTAATTCTAAAGGAAGGTTATATATATGTATTATGTATATATATATATACATATATACATATATATATATATTTAACTTATGCTTTGAGAAAAGAAATTTCTTCATATGTTTAAAATCATTATGAAACAAAATAATCTTGTGTGCCACGCACACGACTTTCTCTTACCCTGGAATTCAATATTACAAATACAGATTGGAGATTAAGGGTTAAGATAAAGAGTACTGTTATGTACACCTATGTTAAAAAAATTCAAATTAGGCTTCGGAACAGCTTTATTTAACAAATAATTCTATGTGGGGGGGGGGGCTACCGCCCCTCTCAACCCCTCGTTTCGTTATTGTACCTACATTGATAGAGAATTCAAATCTGTTATTAAGTTCAAAAGTTCATTTAAAATTATGCAGACAAATTTCATACGCATCATTTCTTGAAACTTATCAATATCGAAGAAACGTTTCTAGTAACAAAGTTATTCACTTCAAAATACATAATTTGGATCGCCTGATTTAAATTTACTCTAACAGACACAGGCAAAGATCAAACTGTAAAATTTCACTTCGGTATTCAGAAAACCTCAAAACATAAGAAAGAATATTATGGCTTAAATATTGGCAGCCCTGTCTATCTTCTGAAAGTTATGTACACATAACATGGTGCATAAATATAATCCTATATTAATAACACGCGTCACAACCTGAAATACACTTCCATCAATTTTCAAGTATTGTCCCCTCATAATCTAATTCTTTTGTGTAGCCCTGTAAACAAACACTGAATAATTTCTTTACGATATTCTACATTAAACACGTTTTTACACATATAAAAAAAATATATTCGTTTCATTTGGTTTAGTACAGTCTACAGATGTTAAAATCTACTTACCTGCAATTTCTCCCCATAGAAGCAATGCAATTGAATTATCTTGGGTGGGAATGTACACGAACCATTTGCTTGATCTCAACGGAAAGCTTAGTGTAGCATCCCTATATGATGCACATACCAAGTTCTAACTTTCTGCTATAATTTGTTTTTGATATATACTGATAACGGACAGACACAGAGACACACAGCCAGCCGTACACACAGACCAACCGCTAAAAACATGATTTTTACTTTCTTCTATATTCAATAGAAGAAAGTACTGGATTCGTAAAAAAATTCGACCTAGGGTTTTTGATGGATTTATACGTTTTGAGAGCTATAGAACACGATTTGACCATTTTTAGAAAATGTCTGTCTGTCTGTCTCTGTGTGTGTGTGTGTGTGTGAGTGTGTGACAAAATTTTGTGTAAACTGTATGTCAGGAACTACTGCACAGAATTTCATACAAATTGGTATATAGTTACACCTTGACATAAATCAGTGCCTATCAACTTTTGGTAAAATTTGTTTTACAGGTTGCGTTGCCATCCCGCTTTTTCTAAATTTTTAACATGGTGATATAGGACAAAATTTTGTATAAATGTGCATAAAAAGAAATATTTTTTGGTAATCTTTATGAATTTTCCAAGAATTATTTATAATAGAGATTGTCAACTAGGAAAAAAAAAATGTATGTGTAGGAGCCTCGCCCCCTCGAGGGGATGTACCCCCTCGAAGGGAGTAAATTTTCAAGATGGGTATCTTTCGAAAAGTCTCGTCAACACCTTTAAAACGAATGGTTCAACTATAAATCTATGATAATTTAAAACAAATTTATCGATTTTTTTTACATTTAACCAAAAAAAAAAAAAAAAAAATGGAAAAAATATTGTATTTTTTTTTTCGAAATTTAACCAAACTTGGTATTTACTTGGCCCCTGACATAAACTGGTGCTGATTAGATTTGGGGATCAATCGCTCAACAGGTGGCGCTTTGATCGCATTTTTTCTAAATTTTTAACATGACAGTATAGGACAAACTTTCGTATAAACGAACATAATGAGATTAATTCTTAACCTGTGATTGTAAAATTAATATGAATTATTGATAACAGTAGTAGTTAATTAGGGAAAACAATTTTGTGCATGTGGGGGCATTGCTTGCCACCCGTGAGGGTAAATTTTCAAGATGGGTATCTTTCGAAAGGTCTCGTCAATACCTTTATAACGAATTAAAAGATTTTAACAATTTAAAAGATTTTTTCAATAAAAAAAATCACTATTTATATTTGAGAAGGATAGTTTGGGTATTCCTTTTACTGGTGATGCATTAAACTATGTTTTAAGGAACATCCCTTGGATAGCTTGAATTGAAAGGGTCACTGCAGATTAATTTCCTCCTTCTCTAATCGGTACAAGATGAAGATTAACCAAGAATTTCTTGTTACTTTCATGTATTAACTATGCTACATAAGACTTCTGCATCCAACGGATCGTGAACATTCTTGAGCCTTCTGAACTAATGAAGAAACTTAATTTCTATATTCTTTAAGATATCTCTTGAGATATGAGCACAATAAGTATGATTTTTACTATGTTACAGATATCGTATAAAATATTTTGAGAGATATAGGGTATAAAATCAGTAATTTCATGAGAATTTTCTTGAATGATGTAGGGACGTTTTTCTATATAGTAATTACAAAACTTTAAAATATATTCGTTTGTACTTTCTTCTATAATCAATAGCAGAAAGTATTCATTCATAAAAAAAATTATCTCAGGTTTTTATGGATTTACACGTTTTGAGAGCTGTAGAACACAATTTGAAAATTTTTTGAAAATGTCTGTCTGTTTGTGTGTGTGTGACAAAATTTTGTGGCAACTGTGTCTCAGGAACTACTGCACAGAATTTCATACAAACTGGTATGTAGTTACCTTGACATAGATCAGTGCCAATGAACTTTTGGTAAAAATTGTCTTACAGGTTACGTTGCCATCCTGCTTCTTCTAAATTTTTAACATGGTGGTATAGGACAAATTTTTGTATAAATGTGCATAAAGATAATTATTCTTTAATAATCAATATGAAGTGTACAAGATTTATTTATAGTAGAGATAGTCAACTGGGATTTTTTTTTTGTATATGTAGGAGCATCGCCCCCCCCCCTCCCTGTTCAGAAGTGCCCCCTCGAGGGAAATAAATTTTCATGATGGGTAGCTTTAAAAAGAGCTCTGCAATACCTTTGAAATGGATGGTTGAACTATCGATCTACGATAGTTTAAAATAAAAAGTTGTCGATTTTATTTTCATTAATATATATATATATATATATATATTTAATGTCAGGAATAAAATGACCTTTTTTTTTGGATATTCAGTGTTATACTACTTCTCTAATATGGAAATCGTACTGCATTAGCAGTGCATCATTCTATTAAATAATCATTTTAATAATAATTTTTTCTGAGTGAATTTGCATAGAAAAATATAGAAGAAAGTCATGTGGTGGACATTCTAGCTTTTAAATTACTATTATAATTAAATTATTTTCTTATACTTAAACAATTTATTCCTTTATTCATTTACTTTTATAACAGCTTTAGAAAAGCAAATTATAATTGTTTACATAAATAAAATAAAATTATTACTTAAATGAATCATTGTGTTTTTTCAAAAAAATCTTTTTTAAATTTCTAATTTGTTGCGTTTTCAGGGTTCGTGTATTGTCCATAAATAGAAGACGGATCTTTTAGAGGCTTAAAATTTATTTACAAGAGATTTTAGAAGATTACATGTTTATCAACCAAGTAACTTCAATTTCACAACAGAATACAGCTTGATAGATGAGAACACAAAAAACCCACTATAAACTGTACTATAAGCATAACACACATTAACATCAGTAATTAACAACGTAACACAGAGCATAAGCTGTATTCATTAGCAGGGGCTCAGTCAGAGAGCCCCAAGCACTTCAATGGATTGGTCCGAACTGAAATATCGACGGTCGAAATGAGATACTTTATATATTCTAGCTTATTTTCAGAATTTTTCAGGCATTTCTGTTAAATATTCGAATTAGAGTTGAGATAATCAATATATTGATAATAAAGATTATCTCGTCAAAATACCCAAAAATTCCCCAAGGGACGATAAACATTCTAACATGGTGTCAAATTCGCCTGCAAGGCAAATTCTGCCGTAGTGGAGTTTTTTTTCAGAAGCTGACCGCTGCTGACGGATATATCCGGTCACTGAGCTATTGTTTCTTCCACATAACACTTATAATTCAAAATTGTATAATTACGAACTTTTAGTTTTTATTTTTCTTTATTTTTCTTTATTTTTTTTTAAGTTTGAAAGTTTTACATAATATTCATAAGAATTGTAATCATGTGCCAATTTCACTTTTTTTAATCTTATGTTCAACTAAGCTTTATGTAACACATTGAAATACTGTGTAGCAAAAACAACATTACAATTTTGCCCTTTTTAAAGGCGGTCAGAGGGTTAATGTGTTTTTAAATGAAAAGGAGCTATTTTCATGCCAAATAAAGGCAAAAGTGCGGAAAATTAACGTTTTATAACGTGATTAAGACTTTTTCTAGGATTACATAAAAATAATGTCTATTATTTACAAATTACCCTGCTCTCAAGGACAGCACGTCCCTGGCAAGATATTCTTTTGCCAAGAGATAAAATCTATACAATGAGAATACAAGAAATTAATTGTTAGCAACAATAAAATAACACTACACATTCCAAACTTAAATAATTAAACTATTTACATTATATGCAAATAAGTACAAAATATAGAAATACTTACATTACACGTATACAAATATAAAAATACTGATGACAATGTCATTAAGATTGGCCTCACATGTACTACTTTCAGTTTTAATGAAAGTGTTTTAGTAATCCGAAGTACGACGTCATTTATTATTTTCAGGTCTATATAGGGACCGTAAGAGTTAGACTGTAGCTTGGGAGAGAGTACTTTACATTGAACTGGATTCCACAACCAAACTTTGTCTCTTTCCTTGAATTCGCGATGCGTAGATTTTATGTCATATTTTCTCCTTCGCCGTATGAATCTTCTCCCGAACAAAGTTGGACAAGGCTTGAAATAGAGCTTGTAGTTCACAGATGAACTAATCTGTGATGTAGGTGCATTTGTTCTTAAGCCAAACAGGAGATCACACAGAAACGAAGCTCAAATACAAAAAGCATATGTGCTGCAGTTTCGTGCCAGTGGTTTCGTGGATAGTACTTTGATACGCCAGCAGGGTTGGTTGGTTGGGTTTAACGTTGCACTAGTGTTGCGCTATGGGGTTTAACGTTGCACTAGTGTTGCGCTATGGGAAACTGACGATTGTGTGGGACTCATCCCTGAGAATGGTCCGGAGACATGCCATCACAATTTCGATCCTTCACGGAGGGGATTGCTCTCCCGCTTCGGTAACCATTGCTACAATTTAGATGAGAACATGGAGGACATTGCGGCCACAATGAATTTTACGTGCATCAGCCACTATTAGTGTACACAACGTCTTTGGCCAGATCGAGTGTCGAACCCGCAATCTTCCAATTGCTAGCTCAGCTCTCTACCGACCGGGTGTCTTGTTGTAATAAAACACCATACAAAGTTACAGAAAAGCAATATACCCTTCTTTCTCCAAGAACACGAATTAATTTCGATCACAAAAATAAATAATTTTGAAGTTATGTAGTCGGTAACAAAAGCGTCCGAACACTAGCAAAAATCCCTATGTAAAAAATTTACACTTCATACGGTTTTGCTAAATAAATCCTTGTCGAATCCTGTTCTAATCAGTGTAACAACATGATTCGATCAGGATTTATTTAACAAAACCGTATGAAGTGTACTTTTTTTACATAGGAATTTTTGTTAGTGTTCGGACATTTTTGTTACCGACTATACATCATAATTGGTATGCACACGTGAAAATTATTTGCAAACTGTGTAAAATGCATGCTTTTTCTTTCATTTTTTTTATTTTAAAGTATGTATTTAATAGCATCTAAACGACAAAGGATATACGTGGCAATAGAAAAGAATAAATGTTTAAATGTACTTTAATATAAAATAATGACTAATATAATTCTTGTCCTGAATTACGTATTTTAGATTTCGAATGGAGCGTGAAATTTTGACATGGAAGTTACAGTTTATGTTTATATATAAAATTCTAGTATATAAGAAAAATTTATTAAATGTTTCTATACTTATCTATTTATTTATTTATTTATTTTTAACTTAAGCATTTTATTTTCTCGGATTTTGAATCTGACATCTGTCAGTGAGAAATATTTCAATTTCCAATGAGATATTATTCCGAAATCATAATAAACAATAAATATTGAATTACTCGGAGATTTTCCTTCTTATGTAAAAAGATGTTCTAATTTTCATATTATTAACACGAAAATATAATTAAAATTATACATATGAGGTTTGGTGCAAGACAATAATTAGATCAAACATATATCTTGTAAAAGGCTGCCTGTCACTGTGTTTCCTTTTTTAAAAGAAGATAATGCGCGCTTTTTAAAAAACAAATTAACAACTTCTCATATCAACTCTAAATATATGCCTCTTGACATTTATATTCCAGACGATTTCAAGTGAATTGATCTCTATATTTAAACTGTACATTTTAAGGATCTCTTATACTGTATCGCAACATAATAATGAACTAATTGATATCAGAAAGTGATGATCTGTCATAAATTTGGAATAGAACGAATCAAATTTAATCGTATCTTTCATGAAATAAACCGGAAAATTTTCATATCTGATTTCATATCTAATTTCATATGAGGAAACGAGTTTATTAAGCGAGTAGAAATATAATAGGAAATGACTAAATTGTTTTAGATAGATGAATATTACACAAGGTAAATGGCAATTAATAATAACTTTTCTGTCCTTAAGTGTAGTACTATGCATTATATTTAGCATTCTAAAGCATGTACAAAGGTAGTTTCAGAGGAACCTCCACTTTTGATTTAATTAAATATTATTTTTCTATAGTGTCTATAATTTTCAGTTAAAAAAAAAAAAAAATGTCACTTTGAAAATTAAGAAAAGCTAATGCAGGGAACTCTCTCAATTTAATTAAATATCATTTTTCTTTAATATCTTCGATTTTCAAACGCATTTAGCGATTTTTGGACATTGAATTGATACTAATTACTTTAGCCAAATTCAAACATTGACAAATCCTACTAAAAGTTCGAGATTTGTTTTGAAATATTTTTTTAACTTGTGAGGTTGATACTGTAGAAGTTCACCACAGTTTATTTGAATTTAAGCTGGATCCAGCAAAGTATTAAGTTGGGATGGTTAAATCGCTTCCGCGCCAGTGACTCGCCGAAATTTTAGGTCGGTTTAGTTTTGTGTCGACATGGTGCTGTAACGAAGGAATTAAGTTGTGAGAGGCAGATGAATTGGAAGCGATTTTGGAAGTTTGATTGAAATGAAGAGAAAGGAAATTGGTAGAAATTAGTATAAGATGGAGATGGTTTTCGTAGGAGATGGAGTAGTGGAGTCTTGTCCGACGTTTGTCTAAGACAGCGGCTAAGAAATAGAGTGTAGAGAAATTTATATTTCAGTAGTTGAGATTAAGTGGTGCTTAAGATAAGCAGTTTTGATGAGTGTTGTTATGCTTCAGTGCGAGAATTTGTGAATGGAAAACTGATTCGACCGGGAATCCACGAATCTGTTGGAAAGTCACAGTATATATGTAAAGGAGTGCATCCATCCATAACTTCTACTATTCTGGGGTGAGATATTTCAAATTATCTAAAATTAGTAATTATACATTTATTTGATAAAGAATTTAAATCTGCTGACTGAGCTACGTATTCCAGATTATCCTCCCATTATTCTAGATAAATAAACTCTTATTTTCATATATCTGAGTCTCTCTGAGCTAATTTCCTATCTAATATTTAAGTAGTTAAGTTAACTAAGTTAATGATTGAGTTAAGATGGGATCTGTGTCAACGCAATCCTCACAAACTCTAAAAAAATATAAATTCGAAAAAAAAAAAAAAAAAAAGACTTTTTTATTTGACATGTTTTAGAAGATAAGCAGCTCACAAATATTAAAATATCAGTGCAAAGTAGTCTAGAAAAATTAATTACTTTTTGGAAATTCTATAAAATATCTAAATTTAAAATGAATTTATAGTTTTCGGATTGTAAGCTTTAATCACTATTTGTACCCCATTTTTGTGCCTTGTCAAAATCGGTTTAAAATTTCCAATTCAAAAACAGAAAAAGTTTTTAAAATCCAATCCAATAAACCACGTGACTGATTTGAATTATGTAAGGAAAAGTCAAGTTCGCCAAATGTAAATGTCGAAGTTAAATTGGAAACTTTCAACTAAAATGTCATAAAATGCCAGAGTAAATATTACCTGAAGAATCAAATTTTACATAATAAAAAAAAAAAAAAAAGAAAAGAAAAGAAAAACAGTCAAACAGATTTTTAAAAAGCTAGGAACCATTCAAATTAAACTAGAATTCTAATGAATAATAATAATAATAAAATCCTAGAAAACTTTTTTTTTTTTTTTTTTTTTTTTTTTAAGTTGTACCGGTATTTTAACGGCATTTTCCCTTTAAATTTAAAGAAAACTCCTTTTTCAACGAAAGAATAACAGTAACTTTAGTAGAATTATCCATTGAAAAATTCTCGTAATTGAAACGATTTCTTTTATTTTTCTTTCACAGTATGTCATTTTACTGTGTATTAAATGAACTTTTTAAAGGTGCCGCGGAACCTAGTCGGTAGAGCGAAGAACTTACGGGAAAGGTGGAGTATGTGGCCAATGGGCCCATTGACCACACATTCCACCTTTCCCGTAATCCTATTGGTTGAACTAAATTCGGTTTCTCTCCTATATATACGAGCACTTCTCTAGATTCAGAATTCTTTTTGCTCTGAAGACGGTACGCTTAAGGCTACCGGAACAGCTGTATGCATCGCAAATATTTTTCTTTTGGCTTTTCTGACGTAATAGTTTGTTGGGTTTTAAGTATTTAACTGAATTCGCTTCTCAGAATTCGCATGTTTGTTTTTCTATATCACATGATTGAGCAGACGACGCTGGGAAGAGTCTATTTGTGTATATAAAGGCTGCAATTTTGCTAATTGGTATATTTCCGCATTTATTATTAAAATTGCCCCAATCTGCATATTAAAATTTATGTTGTTTGAATCTTTGTTAATTTTCTGTGCATGTTAATTGAAAGATGGCGCTATTAAACGAAAGAATATAACAGAATGATTTATGATGACCAAAACATGCTAGTTTTACATTCTGCTCTTTTCTAAATAAAATTCAAAATAAATATACTATTTATTAAAAACTTTTACTTATTACAATGTTATTTAAACATACATTTCTCACAGACATTTATGATATAAAAAGCATGTTATGTTTAAAATTATGCAAAAGAAAACTTTGAAATACTTAGTTATTAAAAGATATTTTAAATTTATAGATGATTATATACTTAAAATAAAAAGTCAAAGTATGCATTTAGTTAAAAGTATTACAAATATCGGTAAAAAATTGCCATTCGTATTAACAACTTCCTTTATGATATTTCCTAATATTATTAAACAATAAAGATATAAATACTGTGTTGATTTTCGGAGAATTCAAGTAATTGGAAATAAGTTAATTATTTCTATTAAAAAGAAATCTACAACTTATGATTAAAAATATAAAAACTTTCTAAAGATTTTTTTTAAATTTACGCTTGAATAAAAACATTAAAAAACATGAATGTCTGGCAGAATAAACTTTCATTGTAACAAAAACGGTAGCAATGAAAATAAAAACTATTTCCTGAACGAGTCTTTTATACCGAAAATTGCTTTTATTCAAAAATATTATTCTCCATGCACAAAATAAAATCTCATTGATGAAGAATCATGCAAAAAGTACATTTTATCACTTCCCATTTTAGGAAATTGAGAAGAGCATAATACTGTTTCTGACGAAAGGAACGGGGAAAATATTGCAGGAATGACAAATAGAAAATGAGTGTTCATTGTGAGAACTCCTGCGAGATTAAATTTAAAACTTGTTTTAATGGTATAGATTTTAACATTTAAAAACACTCATATTTGGAATGTATGTTTTTGTGAAATGAAGTACCCTCAGCTAATTTGAAAATAATATTCGATTCATATTTTGTTTTTTTTAAAGAAAAAACATAGCCTAGAATGTTTATGTAAAATAAATAAATAAATAAAATAAAATAATGTTAAAATTAAAAGTCACTATACAAAATATACATTTCTGATTTACCGATTTATTTAGTAAGAATATTTCTTTCTTTGTTAAAACTATTTTTTTTTTAATTCGCGACGTAGAATATAATAAAATAGTGAGCGATTTTTCCTAAATCCCATTGAAGACAACAGTATTGTATGAATTGAGTTCATTTTGGATTTTTTTTTATTTTATTAAATGATATGCATACTGCATTTTGTGTGTTTAATTTCTTGTATACTGGTAAAGACTAGAAATGTGTTTTGTACATAACTTGGGATAGAGGTCTTAAGCGTATCTATTCGTTTCATATGCAAAATATGCCAAATTTGTTCTGATGCTAAACCAAAGAAACATGCATATTTAAATATTCAGAGATTTATTCAAGACTATGATGTACTTAATTTATTTTTAAGAAGTCCTAGTTTAAGAAATTCTGGGAAATCAAGCACGAATTTTTCGCAATAGAAAGGATTCATAATACAGGGTAAGTCAAAAGGAATATAGTGATTACAAACGGCTATAACTATTTAATGGAAAAGAATTTATCGATAAGATTAACACAGGATGTAGATGGAACTTCAAAATTTTGTATACATACGTCATAGATGTTCTATGTGACTTCCTTTAGTCACACGGACAACATCTAGGCGGTAGTCCATTTCACGCCATACATTCTGAAGCATTTGTTCAGTCACCGACGCAAGCGCATTACAAATGCGTGTATTTTGAGTTCTTCAATTGTTTTGGGCAAAGGAAGCACATACACCCTGTCTTTCACATAAACCCATAGATAAAAATCGCAGGGTCCCAAAGTATGTAATGCGCTTGCGTCGGTGACTGCAGACATGCTTCAGAATGTATGGCGTGAAATGGACAACCGTCTAAATGCTATCCGTGTGACCAAGAGAAGTCAGATAGAACATTTATGACGTATATATACAAAATTTTGCAGTTCCGTCTACATTCTGTGTTAATCTTATCGATAAATTCTTTTCCATTAAATAGTTATAGCCATTTGTAATCGCTATATTCATTTTGACTTACTCTGTATTGTTTCACCATCTAGAAAATATATACTAGAAATTATGGATCATTTTATCTATCCAGGTTTTTTGTCTACCTTATTTGCATAACTCAGGACTTTTAAGTATTTAGAAAAATGTCTACTTATTCGTTCTAAATGAAGGTGGTATATATATATATATATATATATATATATATTTCTTTACAGGTAGATGGAAAACCGTAAGTCGAAAACAATTTCGAGTATCAAGTATTCTTTTTAGCTGTATATAAATAAAAATTAATGTCTTTAATTAAAAATGGGCATATACAGAATCCCATTTAGTAATAATGCAGGTCAACAAAAAACTTATATTGGCATGTAAAAAAAGAAAATTAAAACTCGTATAAAAGAGCAGAATAATCATATTAATTTTGAAAAAATTACCACTGCATTAACTAAAGCTAATTATGTAGATAACATTAAAATTGACATTGAAATAATATATATAAATATATATATATGTATGCAATTTAGAAAATTTGAATGACGATTAAATGTGCAATGGTAACGAAATAGGAACAGGCATCAAGAAAACCTGGCGCGACCTAATGGAGGAAGGAGCTCCAGCTGATAAAAACAGAATCAGGAGTTTTCATCTCCGAGGACAGAGGGGATCCCCGTAGAAGGCAGATACGACGAAAGAAATCTGAATCAGAAAGTTTTTATTATTATTATTATTATTATTTATTATTATTATTATTATTATTCATTTAATAAAAACGAATGTTATTATTTTTTATTGATTTATTAGAAGATCATTCACTAAGTAACGACAATAATGATTTTAAAACTCATAGAAAAAATATTTCAATCGTAAATCTGAAATGCAGAAATCTCTCACAAAGATTTTTAGAACAATATCTTTTCTTTTAATATTAAAATTTGAAAGTCAGGAATTGAAATGAATAAACGCAAACAATCGTTTAAGCAAAACTCCTTTAACATATTTCAGCGCGTTGTTACAGAAACGGAAATCTATTTTGTAGAATATGAACTTTTAACATACTCATTCTTGCACATAAAACTGCTCATTTCAAAACTAAGTTTAAGTAAAACGAAATGTTTTTTACTAAGTATTCATGAAAGTACCTTGTTTTAATTGAAATAAGGAATAAAAATATTTTGATGTTACTATCTTTTTTATATTCTTCATATCTGATAAACTGCAATTTTCAAATTGTTATGTAAATGTTAACATTTAAATTCCTTAGCTAAATTTGAATAGATGTTGTGCATCATATCTAATAAAGACATACAGCATAAATACAAATTTCCAAATTACATATGCACGTAAGAATATAAATTATTAGCATTAACGGAAATTCTTTAAGACAGTTAAAATTTTTAAAATTGATTTTAGAATACTGCAAAAAATTATTAACAAAAATATCTTTGCCAGACAAATGTTTAAACATATACCCGCAAAAGCCTGTATGATACACTCTTGTTCGTAAAAATTGCATTACCAAGAATGATTCCGAATATAAGAATGATATTTATTGGACACATACATTGTAGTAGGAAGAACAATTGAATAATTTTTTATTAAGTTTTGAGTAATATATCCTGAGGAAACAGTACATAAAGCAGCTACCTCAAGGAGCAACAATTACAGTTATCTGTCGGGGCATTGAATCGAACAGCAGTTGGATGACATATTCGGGTACAGCATTTCATGAAGCTTCAACAGGATGCCTCAGTTCATAGACCGTAATACTGGTGAGTCGCGGCGGGCCGCTCGCGTTTCAACGATTATACAGTCATTTTCATTGGTGCGAGATCACGCTGACTGGAGCAACGGTTGAACACATTCTATATCAAGGAAGGTCCCGGCAATACAGACGAAAACTAGCGGTCGTGCATTATCCTGCTTAAATATTGCTCTACGGAGGCCTTGAATGTACAGCAGATGGGCGGGCCTTAACTCACCAGAAATTAAATGGCAGCTATTCAGAGTGCCGGGAATGCGAACAAGAAGTAATCAAGATGTGTATCCAATGGGACCCCATACCTTCACTGCAGGTGATGAATAATGTGACGGTGTCGAATCCCAGCTGACAATGTGCATTATTCACAATGTCGTTAAATACAGATAAGGCCATCCTGATGCTTTAAACAGGATTCTGATTTGTCTGAAAAGTTACTTTATGCCATTCCTGCTCCAGTTTTATGTTTGATCACACATTAAAGGCGCCTATATCAGTGATGCAGTTTTGAGGGTAATCAACATTTTGGTAGCCGCATACTGTGTCGCCACCTGGAGTCATGGTATGCGATACCATTCGATACCGCCTTTTTGAATATCAGCCATTATATTTCTGGCGAGTTAAGACCCGTCGCTCTGCCCTATATTCAAGGCCTCCAAATCGCAATACTTAAGCAGGACAATGCACGACCGCAAGTTGTCTGTATTCTTTGGACCTTCTTTGATGCAGAATACACTTGTCCAGAATACATCCTGAAGATGTCCATAGGATGTCCATAGGTGTCCGTTTACTCCGTAGGACATCCTGAGGATGTGATTTGGAGAAGTTGTGCTGTTAGGGTAGGCAGATAAGTGATCCCATACAGCACAGAATGTTTCAGTTATGTTGCAAAAAGCTTACAATCTTTCAAAAACGTAACTCGTTTTACTATGCTCTCTGATACCTTTCTGAAACATTCGCCCTTTTGTATTTTCTATCTGTTAAGTGACTGTAACGTTTCTGTTACGTATCTGATTGTTTGTTACGATCGCGGACATTTCTACGTTTTTGAAACTAATCGGAAAACAATCTGAACGTTTTTAAATGTTTCGGAAATGTTTATAATATTTCAATGTTATATGATTGTTACGTTTCTGGAACATTTAGTGATGTTAGGGATGTCAATACTCACATAAGTCGCTGCTTTATGTACTGTTTTCTCAGTACATACTACTCCACATTTCCTGAAATTTTAATCAAATGTTTTTCCTACTATAATATATGTGCTCAACAAATATCATTCTGATATTCCCATTCTTTCTCTGGTGTTGCAATTTTCAGAAACATGAGTGTATCTTTAAAATCAATATTAGTACATATGTTGGGAAATCTTTTCGACTTTTCGGGAAAATAATAAATTTAGTTCAGTTTAAAAATAAACATATTTTTTTCTATAAAATACAAACCATAAATGATAAAACTTTTAAAAGCTAATATGTGATAGGAGAATCTTTTATGCATAATCCTGATTGTTTATAAACGTATAGTGTGATTGATGAAATACAGTCAGTTACAGGGATGAAAGATTTCTGCTTTTTCTGCACTAGTATTTCTATACTGATTTTTTGTTTTCTTTTTAAAGACGAAAATTTTTTTATTCCTGCAATTAAGAGTGATTGCTCTATGTTGTACATGCATGTTGTTTTTACCTGTGTTTACGTGTTTAACCAAAATTAAAAGGAAACGTAGCTTTGTTTGAATTTATAATTGCTTACACTTTTTATTAATTTATTTTTAGCACTCATAATTTTATTTATCTGTTTAAAAATGTATAAAAATGTATGTATATTTATAAAAGTATAATAATAATATTAATAATAATAATAACTGTAAATTCCATTTCAGTCTAAAAAACTGGTAAATAAAAGTTTGAATTTATGTATGTATCTCTGTTATTTGAAAGTAATTTTTAATCTAAAATATGCAATAGATCACATTATTATAGCATGTAATATGTTTTATACTTTGAATTCATCAATATAGTATTTCTTTTATGTAATAATCCGTGTGCCCCATGAAATACATACGTATAAAAACAAATGTAAGCGTTATATCAAAATGTATTTAGTATTCATATAAAATAATAATAAAAGCTAGGCGCAGAATATCAGTATAAAAACATTTTCGAAGAATATCAGTATAAAAACATTAAAAAAACGTATATAAGCTATCAACATTATTGCTAATAAAGTATATTAAAACCATGTAAAAGAAATATTAAAACAATTGTCGATCTACCTTAGAAAAAATTATCAGAAACAGTTTTCCTTCTTTTTTTAAGAATTATACCTCATAATTATCCCTACCAGCAGATAATTTACATTTGAATTCAAACGCTCATAGCGAAACACTATACAAATACATTAAAAAGTTTTTTTTTTTTTTTTTTAAAGTATTATTTTGGAATATATTAAGTTTAGTTTATGACAAAATTTTACACAAGTCTAAACATATTACACTAAAGTTTAAAAGAACATTTTGTAATAATAATGTAGAGTTAGCTCGTAAAAAAAGTATAGATTTTAGGTTCATAAAAATATTTCAGTAGCGTTAGATTTATTTTGAATTATTAAATCTTGCGATGATTTTGATAAATTAACACTAAAGTTAGTTTTCGTTAAAAAAAATAAATAAGTAATAATAATACAAAAATCTAAGCCCATATTTCTTTTCTAAGTAATAGGTATAAAATTCTGCACAAAACAAAATGTATTTTAGTATGACAATATTTATGTATTAATGTATTCTTGTATATAAAAACGCATGCAGTAACAATGTCTTATTCTCTAGCATCGGTTACATTATTCATTTCTTAAAATTTCTTTGGTATATCTTTAGAATAGGAGCTCTTTGGCGTCTTTTAAACATTTACTGTCATTTTGGTGATGAATTAAAATTGCTATGGCATACGTGCTAGTAAAGATATTGGCGAGAAATGTCCGAGCTTCTACGGTGCTAAATTTCGAATTCGGCCAAGAAGAGGTTCTGTACTGAAACTGTTCCATTTCATTAGCACGGTTTTTCTTAATTTTGTTTTAATTAAGAAAGAAAAAATGTTAGCACGTTAATTTTTTTTTACATATAAAGAAATATATTTATTTATTTATTTATTTATTTTTGGCGTCATCTTGCTTTTTAATTTTTAATAACTTTAAAGTTACAATAGGATTTTTATGTAATATCTTTTGAACCAAATATCCGACTGAACTAAAAATACGTCGTTAACTAGATTTTGTCCTTATTAATAAGTGTACCAATATATATATATATATATATATATATATATTTAATCTAGTAATCCGGACAAATACTTCGACAAATTTTATTCTTCATACATTTTAAATAAAAACAAAAATGTTTGCACAATTATTCAAAGTAATAAATAAAAGTTAGTAACGACGGCAATTGTCTGATAGAAATAGTGGTAGAAATTGTACCTATTACACTAATAATGTGCAATTTTGTGCTTATAGTAGCACACGTAATCAAGTTTTTTTTTTTTTTTTTTTTTTTTTTTTTTTTTTTTTTTTTTCATAAATATGTTTTTAATTTCAAAACATCGACAATTTATAAACAAATGGAAATCTATTTCAGGATTTTTACGGAATTTATTGAAATTTCTAAGGAAATTGATTAAAAAAATATTACTTTAAAATTTTATTAGGAAAAGAAAATCTTAAAAGATTCGTAGATTGAACATATGTATATATATATATATATTTCGATAAATGATATTTTGTATTTTTATATAATAGTTCAAGATATATCGAAATTTTCTTTTGAAATAAAATCAAAATTTTAGCTAGAGAGTTTCAGTGAAAAATTTCATCACATTTTTGTGGTTTAAATTATATATTGAGAACAAGATAGATTATGTAAGTACTGGAAACAATATCTGAAATTTTTATAAAACTTCCGAATAAGAAAATTAATCATACTTTTTAGAAACAGATTAAAGTTGATGTAAGATTTAGTTTTAAGTAACTTTAGATCGTAAATATTTTATATAGAATATAGTAAATATTTTGATTTCTGCATTAATTCCTTCAATACTAATTTTAAAATACCTTTCATAATTGTTCTAAAAAATTTGTTGAAGCTTTAATCAAAAAAAAAATTTTTAATTTATTACTCAAAGATTGTTTTCACTTTAAAAGTACGAAATAATAAAGTTTATCATAATGATTTTCACATGTTTTAGTCTTTTATGTAAATACATATATAAGAAATTTGAATTATTATTATTATTATTATTCATATATAAAGATTCAGATGTTTTAATCCAATCAAACATTCATTAAAATAGAGAATAAAGATAAGCTACAATACGTATATGAAACAATTATTACATCTTGATTATAATATGTAGTTTTTAATATTTATTCTAAAAGTATTAAATTCTTATCTATATCGTCAAGATGTACATATTTTAAATTTTTGAAGAAAAAACAATGATTCATATATTAGAATTTAGTAAAACATATTTATTTAGAGATTATAGAGAAGAAAAATACTTATATATATATATATATATATATATATATATATATATATATAATCCTTTTTCACATCATAAAGTGGAAATATATATATATATCTATTTAATACGTTTTTAGATATGTATTTTTATTATTGCTGTATATTTATATTTAAAATCTGATTTTAAACGAAAATAAAATAAAAACCAAGAAAAAATTCTAATCGTATTTTCTTTAGTTTTAAAATAAAAGTTTAAAAACGTTTAAAGCATTTTGTAAAAGAATATTTTATGTTTTAAATGCGTTTCGGGATTATTTTACGTTCCATTTTTACCAAGTTGTGTTGATGTATTATTTTACAAAAAAAGGTTGAATTTTTTTTTTTTTTTTTTTTTTTTTTTTTTTGTAGCAAGGTTTGTGTATGTATTCTGTTTTTTTTTTTTATGAAAATATACTTCAAAATTTTAACATAAAAGGATCTTTATAGAAAAAAAAAATCAGAAATTTATAAATTTTTAGATTAAATATATGTATATATATATATTATTTTATATTCGTACATTTCAAACTAAAATTTTATGTCTCTGATAAGAAAATAAATATAAAATAATTCGTCCTTCTATCAGGTTTTGAAATAAATCTTGCAAATATTTTAAACAATGCATCAAAAGATATTCCTTGTTTAAATGCATTTTAGTATTATTTACCATACCACTTTTACCAAGCAATGTTTCCTATATATATATATATATATATAGGGTACATCTACCCGTGCAACATTACGGAAATAGCGTACTCCGAAGCAACCAAAATCATTTATTGTAGAACATCCATCAATAACATAAAAGCAGCAATATTTCCTAGAATTTGGCACATTTTAATCGCTTCTGAAAGTTAATTATTTTCTTAGTCAGTTATATTTACCACGTGATAGTTCTCATTTTCATTTAGATCATTTTTCGAATTATATTTACTCTTTTATTATTCTAAGCTTTGGCAAGCTTCTTTAAAGTATCCTGTTTTATAGTTGTGATCTCACCAAGTTCTTTTACAGTTAGATGATTTTCCCTCAACACTGATAATTTTCGTGCAGCAAGATTTTTCAAATGTAAATTTCAAACATCTCATTTACCTGAGGACTTTTGGCTCTGTTCATTGAAATATTAATATACGTTTTTACATGATCAGACTGTAGAATATGTACTATTTTATATATAGCGAAAATCTTTGTATTTCAATATCCAATTTTTTATTTTATTTTATTTTTTATATAATTAAAAAATATTGTGTGTAAAAATATTTTTTTTAAATTTTATTTATAAATCAAAAGGTATTTTATAATTTATGTTTTAAAAAGAAATTTCTACAAGAATTTTTAACTAACTTTCGAAAGTATAATTTAAGGAGTATTGTATAATTTATGCGAACTACGTGAATTTTTCTTCTTCTTTTATACGTTACTAATTTTACTTTGCTTCGCTTCCTACACAAACAAAAGCGCACGTAGATTATGTAAATTAATCAAATAAATTATTTATATATTTAAATATATGTTGGTAACTAATTTTAAAAAATACACAAAGCATTTTTTAACCATTTTATTTTCAAAAATTCATATTACTCTAAATACTACTGACTGTAAAAGAAACTTTTTTAAAAATACAAGAGATATTCATTCTTAGAGATATTCGTACATATAACAACATAGTATTCTCACACGCACATACATGTATATATATATACATATATATCCTGATACACATTTATAAAAATTTGGAACATTGAAATCTTTATATACAAAATTTTGCCTAGAGGATATTAATTAGCCTAACAAATCCGCGAAAGAGAATAATGGGCTAGTTACTTTGAAGAAAAAAAAGAGCTAAATTTAATGTTCCTCCTGCAAACATTAAAAAAAAAAATAATAATAATGCATTATTCTAAATTATGTGAAAAGAAACATCACAAAATAAGGCTTGGAAAAATTATTAGCTTAATGATTTACATCATTAAATGGTTTTTGCACTTCCTTCTTTATGCAGAAAAAGTTTTTGAATACAATTATTGAATATATGTTAAACATAACTGTGTATTTGTAAAACTTCTAATTAAAATTTATTACAAAAACTGAATGAAAGAGATAAAACTTAAATTTCTTGATTAAGTTTTCATATATGTATGAAATTAGTCTATAGATATTTGTCTACAGATTATTATTATTTTTTTTTTTCGTTCAAAGTATATGTTTACCTTTTTTAAGTTCCCCATCAAACTATATATATGGGACTTTTAGTTTTTAGTGAAAGTTTTCGACCTCGAATATTTTACGTTTTTACATATTTTGAAATGTGAGGAATACGAAAATGACGAAATTGATAAGGCTTCACTTTGTTTGTGTGCTGGACTATGTACGCGATATCTCAAGAATAAATTGTCGTATAGTGATCCGGCCAGATTTAAAATATCACTTATGACACTGGAAAACACCCTAATGGATTTTAACATTATAAGTTAAAAACCTCGTAAGTTATTCGAAATTTACGAATTTCTTAACATAGAAGATTAAAGCAAAATTACGCTTAAATGTGCAATACAATTATTTTTATCGTAAAGGTATCAGACCAGGTTATAAATATCTGTTTTGGTACTACTAACTATGAAAAAGTATACTTAGAAAACTTCGTAAGTTATTCAAAATTTAAAATTTAAATTCTTTCAACATAGCAAAATAGGGCTAAATTTCGCATACGCGGCCATTATGAAAAATATTTTCATCATAAAGATGAAAGACCCTTACAATTTCCACCATATTTTGCAATCGTCGAAAAAAAAAGGAAAATGTTAACATCGAGCGCCAACTTTTTTGAAGATGAAGATATGGCTAATCGACTTTGAAAGCGAAAAACCATTTAAGCCCAAACTTTCATCAAAATTGTTTAAACTATTTCAGAGTAAACCCAGTTTCTTTCATATATTGCAACCGGCAAATAAAGGGTTAATATTAAACGCGAATATTCCTGAAAATCAAGATACGTACAGTTTATTTAACACCACAAAAAACACTTAACCCTAAACTTTCATCCGAATCCTTACATTCCTTTTTGAGTAAACAGAATTTCTGTCATACTTTGTAAACGGCGGGTAAAGGGTTAACATCGTACCCGAATTTATATGAAGATGAGTATAACTAATATTTAATCAAAAACAACTCTAAATGATAAACTTTCATTAAAATCCGTATTTTTTTTTGTTAGTAACCCTAATTTCTGCGATATGGTGCAACCAGCAAATAAGTGGTTAACATCGAGAGCGAATTTTCCTGAAGATGAGGGTATGTCCAATCAATTTAGTACTTCCTACCCAAAAAAAAGCTTAACCCCAATTTTTTATTAGAATCGTTACATATATTTCTGAGTCTGTGCTATGTGCTGCAAATTGCTGAAGAAGAATTAATAGCAAACGCAAATTTTCCTGAAGATAAGGGTATATTCAATAGATTTAGTACTAAACAATTATTTAACCCAAAGTTTTCATTCCAAACGCATTTTGTATGGCCAATGAATGGTTTTACAGCGAAAGCTATCTTTCCTGAAGATGAGGATAAGCCCTGTCGATTACTACCCCTAAAAAAAAACTAAACATTCATGTAAATCGTTGGAGCTGTTTCTGAGAACCCCAAGACATAAATCTATTATTATATTACTAATGAACGTTCTGTTTCTCTCTCTCTCTCTCTCTCTCTCTCTCTATATATATATATATATATATATATATATATATATATATATGAGTGATGTATGTATGTATAAAAGATCACGTGATTAACTCGTTTAGTAAAAGAAAAGGATTTACTAAACACATAATATTGTAAGAAATATAAAGTAAAATTTTTGAATTCTATGCTGTTTTGCATACAAAAATTCAGTTTACTTTTTTAAATTTACCTAAAAATATTATTAGAAAAAAATTATCTCTCCTAGACATCTTTCAGGATTGTCAATTCATGCAGTTAAATGTATTTAAAAAACGATTTCTGATAATCGTACTTAATTAAAAGTTATTACATAGAATGTCTTATAAATGTAACTGTTACATTATATTACAATCAAAATATAATGATATATTATATTATTAACAAAATAGACTGTTGAAAGAAAAAATGTGCCAATGAAACTCATTGCAATTTAAATATACTTCACATTTAAAAATAAAAATAAACAAATAATTCTGCTACATTTCTAAAATAGAGTATGAATTTTAAAATAAAATACAGAAGAGATAAGATATATTCTGTTTCTCTCCGACTTCAGATAAACTTGATGGATCTTACTTACACCTTTCTTTTCGTCAACAAATCAAAGTAGATGCTAAAAATAAAAGGAAAGATTTGGTTGATTTCACACTCGAATGCCTTTTGAAACAGAGAATACTTTAGATCCTTTTCAAAGTGACGTCTTAAAGAAACGTGAAACATAAAGATATTTTGAGAGGAAAACTAAATTGAAGTTCTTAAGAAATGTATTTTTCAATCACTTTTTGAATAAAAAGAATTTTAAGTGAAAATTGCAATTTAATGTTTCCTCAAAAGCAAAAGAAAATACTTAAAAAAAAAAAAAAAATTCACATTTAAGAATTTACGTAATGACACAAAATGTAATAGGAAGCACGTATTTTTCGTTTTTACGTCTTTTTCTCATTTCAATAAATCAAATGTATTTCAAAATTTATCGATTATCACTTATATCGATTAACACATTAATGATATAATTCAATGGTATTTTAATATATCTTTTGTTTTTACAATATTTTCTTACTGTGGGTTTTAGAATATTTCCCTATTAAACTAAAGTTATTCCATAACAAATATTTCCTTTTCATATTTTAACATATTTTTTAAATTTTCAAGTGTGCTATGTATCCAAAAACCTTAAAAAATCGCGTAGTGCCCGTATATACTTTAAGTGAATTATGAGATAAATTGGTTTCTTGTCATTGTTTTAATTATATTACAAATCGGTATTTTATTTTTTGTATATTTGGTATTTACGTTTATCTTTATAATTCCAATTAAGTATGATTCATTCAATTTTAAAGATACAGTTATAAGGTTTTCGATACTTTTCAACTAAGTTGAAACTTGTTTATGATTTCTTTTTCTCTGTCTGTCCGCTCTCTGACTCTCGTAAATATTCTTGTAATTTATTTTTAAAATGGGGTAAATACTACAACTAGTTCGTGTACAGGGAAAGCAGAAAGAATGCGAAATGCATTACGTTCCATGAGAGGTACTTCTATAAACCATATTTTATCACCGTTATTTTGAAAACCCGCATAATGAAATTGACATTTATTATTCATATACGTAAAAGATTTTTTTCAATATAATATAATATGATTAGTACTAAGATTTACAGCGTTAAACAAAAATATTCAAATGCATTAAGGGCTGTAATTATAAAATAGGTGCAATTTCATGTTTTAAATATTTTTCAACAGTGTTAAAGAGTGATTATTATTTGAAGTAGTCTGCCAATATTTTGCACTGTTTGACTATCTGTCGTCTATTTTTCTGCCTGTCCTTTACTAGCATCCGTACATAATTTTAGATTTTCATTAAAATGTTGTATGTTACTCAAGTTTACTTTGTCATGCTCTTTACTAAAAATAGTATAAATAGTACAACATGTTTGTGTACAAGGACACCCACAAGAACGTCAATGAATTTCAATAGTTTACCTCTCTGTTTTTCTGTCCGTCTAATCTGTTCATTGTGTGATTACATAGGCAAAATACATTGAAGGTTAATGATACAACAAGCACGTATAACTGGAAATCTATGCCAAACTTAGAATTACTTTTTTCTTTTCCTTGTATTAAAATTATAACTCTTAAATTATTAACTCTTAAATTTGTTCTGAAGTGTCGTATAAATTTTAAATTTCATTTAAATGTAATTTAAATTTAATTACAAATAAATAACTAATTAACTAATAATGTATGTAATGAACTAATTACAAACTAATATACAGATTAGCATATAACAAACAAAGCGACGTCATACACATTTTCTAACCTTGATAAAATGTGTCAATATAAGAAAAAAGTTAAATACTCTCTCTTAGACAATGACGTTGCAAGCCTGTATTGACTAATATGACACCATAATCCGTCATTATTGTTGGTTTAATTAATAAATCATATAATTTCACACACGACCATGCACTTAATTATGAGATGCGAAAGTGTCCCCGTAACACGTCGAAGCTCAAACGAAGCTTAGTCGTGACACTTTAGATACAGCTAAATTAAGATCAAAAGAAATTCAAAACGCCGACATTTACTATCTCAGCAAATATGTAATGTGTTGTCCCCCCCCCCCCTTTTTTTTTCAAATTAGTCTTAACTTCTGTCTGATCCTATCCTGAAATTTCTACATTTGTACATGCAATGCATTTTAAGATCTGAAATGTTATGTTAAAACTTAAAAGGGGTAAGTGTAATGGCGTAATAGTTTCTTCTCGAAAACGGCTTCGACGATTTTTTAAAATTTCATGTATGATATTAATTTTTTTGTCTGAGGAGAATGGCGTACTTCGTTTTCTTTTCAGAAAACTTTTTTTTTTTTTTTTTCATATAAGTCAGTTTAAAAATGGAACTGTATTACCTCACATTTCTAAAGAGAAGAATGCAATCGAGATTGCATTTTCGCGGACGTGCACAGACTTGTCATACATCTGAAATATTCAATCTAAATCAAAATGTAGAAGTTTTGACTATTGCCTAATTATGTAAAAAAAAATGCTACAAAAATTATGTAAAAATTGCTATATATATATATATATATATATTCTTTCTTTAATATATATATTAAATCTAAGAGTTTCTTATTTAGAAACTTTCTGTTATACTTGTTCATCCAAAGATGCATATCGGAACATCTGTAAATATAAGTGCGCTAAACGTCTTATGTGGGGTATTATGACAAAAAAATCTTTAATTTAAGTGTATATCAGTTAATAATGCAGTTAATAATCAGTTAACTATGCTGCATTTTTTTTTATTTACGTGATGGATATATCTCAACTTTTGTAGTGCATATAAAGCATAAATGTATTAAACATGATATATAATATAGCTTGTATAACAAGCGATGCTGACTGAATTTGAGTGCTGAAAGGTGGTGCTGCTGTGCTGCGATTTTTTTTTTTTTTTTTTCATTTGATTGAAGACTCTATTTAAGCTTAAATTGCATATAAGTACTCTAAGCTGTTTATGGGCAATGACTTTTATGAAAGGTCGTATTAAATCAATTTGGGTGCATATAGACATTTAGGAGGTGCTATTGCGGAAACCTTTTCAGATTCACGAAGTTTTTCAACCAGATACTGTATTAGAATGATATAGAAAAATGTATTTCAATAGCTATATCAAATTTAATTTATAATGTAATAAAATTTTAGTGATAATAATCTCATAGTAAAATAATATGAAAAGAACTAGAAGATATGCTAGAGGTTAACTATAAAATAAACTAAGGAAAAAAAATAAGGGACAGTTTTTACCATTTATTTAAAAATTATCATTATTGTTTTCATATGAAAAAATAATAATTCCCGAGACACTAAAACATTTTAAAAAGTGGAATTAAGATTAATACAATTGCATAATGAGAACATACTTTTCATTATACTCATTCTAGTCTAAATGAGATATTTTTAAATTCATAGTACGAAAGCGCTAAAATTTTAAAATTTTAAATAAACATATAATGGGACACGGAAGAGATGTAAAATCCTCTAAATGTTTATCTATTTTAAAACAAGTGCTGTCTGAGTAATTTACGCAACTATTAAATTAAAACATGTCATTTTAGCAGTGTTATTTTTGTTTTAATATTTAATTGAGAAGACATTAAAAGAACATGTATACACAAAACAGTATCATGCCATGTTTTTAAATCTAATTTTCTTTCTCCCACCCTCCATCTGTCTTTCTTATTTTGTTGGGGTTTTTTTTCGCTTTATTTAGACGATTAAGATTAAATATACATTTATTATAGCCTGTAATGACATATATATACATACACTTTGTTTATAGCTGTTAAATAACTTATACAACTGTGTATTATTTCATTTTTTTAATTCAGTTTGCTGATTTAATTTTGAAATTCCTTTTACAGTCATTTTCAAAATTTTAGATCACCTATAGAGAAATCAGATTTAATAAATTCCGTAAAAATAACATATCTATTTTGTATATAAAAAAGAACAAAATAGACTGTGCAGGGTTATTTAATGTAATTAAAGCCAGTATTTTATAGGACCTTCTTTGTTTTTAATAACTTGTGCAATCCTCTTAAGCATGTTAAAAATAAGAGACTTTCAGTAAGCTTTAAAAATGTCTATGCAGCAGACATGCTTTATTGCTTCAACAAGTGCCATAGCAGTGGATGGTTGCTTTTCAGCGACTTCATTTTTCACAATACACCACAGATTCTCTATTGTATTCAAATCTGGGCTATTACCTGTCCAGTCAAGCACTTTGATTTTCTGTGGCCTCAGATATTTCTTGACAATCTTCGCCCTGTGACACGGAGCCCCACCATGCATAAAAACTAAAAATTTATGAACACGCATGTGAAGCTATAACTTTTCACTTAACAAATGAAGGTACCACTTTCCGTTCATAGTGGTTTTAGGTGTGGCACAAAATTCAGACTGCCAGTACCGGACACAGACATTGCACCCCATATCATTTGGCTTGGAGGATGTCATTGTTTAGTTTAAATCGTATATCTCTCATCATATCTTTTTCCCCTTGTGCGGCGAACACTTGTTGACGTGCAGAAAATTACTGCACACATGACTCACCCGAAAATAAGACCCTGCACCACTGCTTTACTGTCCACTTCTGTTATTGTATGGAGAATGTAAGTCGTTTCTTTTTCATACTTGGGGTGTGCCGAGGTTTCCTTGCAGGTTTATGCGATGATAAACCAAAATCTTTGGCCAAAAGTCTTGAAATAGTACTCAAACTGGCATTCGTGCTTTTTGCAGCCAGAGAATGTCTAATCCTATTGCAGGAGGTTCTTGGATCTCGTACGACCACACTTTTTATCGCATGATCATCACGTGCACTCGTTTTTCTCGGGCGACCGCTTCTCATAAGGTCCACAAATTTTCCCAAAATTTGAAATTTCCTAATAGATTGATCCACAGCTGTCTTGCTCACATTTACCCTCAAACTTATTTGACGTTCACAAAATCCAATTTTATGAAGGATTAATATTGCTGTCCTTTTCGTATCAGTAAGTGGAAGTTTTTTACCCATTACAATAAACTACATAACTGCGCTGTCTACGATAAGATCCCATAAACAACTGGCAATAAACGTGGGGTGCATAAAATATAGCAGCAGGTGATTGGAAAACTTTTTTATTTATAGCGGTAGAGTGCGTCTCATGTAATCATTCTATGATATGACGCAATAAACTGCGCAAATGATAGCGTTTTCTAAAACATGTCATTTAACTTGAGGTGTAGGAACCCTACAATATTCAAGTACAAAAAGAGGAGAACAGGGTTAAAATAGAATTTTTGCATTGAGAAACTAGGAAAAGTTATTTAATATTTAAAATGAATGACTTAACATATCAGGATAGGGTATGTTCCTATCTAATAAAGTAGAAATTTTGTACTTTATTTATGAATTTAATTGCTTTTTATGCTTTGTATTAATTAAATTCGTTTAATGTGTGATCTTGCTTCCATTTGTGAGAAGTTGGTTGCTACAAATGTGTTTTTTGGCTAAATATCCAACGTTTAGTCAGAAAATTCTCATATTTTATTCCCTACATGGGGGAGCTCCCCTGAAGAAGGCCCTCATGTGTTTTGGAATAAATTTTTATTTATCTTTGGTTATTTTGCTTATATATGTGTACATATACATCACTTTTTCAATAATTTACAATTAAATATAAGATTATATTTAAATTCTTTCACGACGAAACATTATTAAACGTTTATATTTTATTCTTTAATATTTCACTAAAAATACTATGCCTATAAATGTGAAATATTTTTTAAATGACTTTCTAATGATTTTCCTGATTTCTTCTAATTTGAAATTTATGCATATGGATTCACCATAATATGTTCCTTTTTTTCTTTTAAATATATATATAGGAGCTATTATAAAATGGGGTGCATAAAATAGAGCAGGAGGTAATAGGCAAACTTTTTTTTTTTTTTTTTGTAACATACCTTTTTGTTATTCTCCTTATTGCAAAGAAAATTTCGTACAGGTTTATCTTTTAATTTGAAATCAAAAGTGCAATTATTTTTTAAACCTTCTAACGAAACAGAGGTTTCGAAGAGTATATCCGTTTCCTAATTCACAAAATACTACTTATCAGTGAATGAAAATATTTTTATATTAATTTTGTCAACAGATTTTACTTCCATTTTAATCAATTTTTATTAAACAATGTATAATCCTATCAGCACAAAATTAAGTGTTGCATAATGTACTTTTATTACAACTACTTATCTTATTTACATACTAAAAATATAAAAATAAATAAAAATAAATAAATAAATAAATAAATAAATAAAAAAAGGAACAGATAAGTCTAAAAATGGCTGTTACGAAAAAAAAAAATGTTGTAAAATAGACTTTCAGAGGACTTTATTTTTAATTGAAAACAGTGAAATTGAAAAAAAAAAAATAGTAGCAAAAAAAGAAGGAGAAGAATAAGAAATGCATGTTACTTGCATTCCATTTAGTTTTACTTTTCTATATATTTCAGTTAATTAACTTTCAGAAGAAATTAAAGGATTTGCTTTTACGCACTGATTTAGAAATGTGCATAGAAAAACTTAAATATTTACTTTTTTCAAAAACATTTAAACCATTAACATATTCTTTTTTTAAATAAAAGGGGATTTTTTTTTTTTTTTTTTAATTAGAAAAATAAAATAAAATTTAAATGTTTTTAATTATTCTAAATAATTAGTTTGCATAAGCAGAACATAAGCATTACAATTATAAAAAATTAATAATCTTCTTAAAATTAGTATCTGCGCTGTAAAAAATAGGTTCTTAAAAATAAGTATACATTGTCTCAAAATAGCCCCGAAACAATATATACTGAAATTTGAAAACCCATGCACTCATTTTTGAGTACATTGACATGTCAAACTTGGGGTTATTGGGATTTTTATCGGTCAACCCCATTTTCGAGCATGTCAATATACTCAACGTAGAATACATGGGTTTTCAAATTTAAGTATATATTGTTTCGGGGCTATTTTGAAACAATATATACTTATTTTTAAGAACTTATTTTTTACAGTGTGTATGTCATTAAAATAGATTGCTTATATATACACTCATGTTTCCGAAAATTTCAACACCGTGAAAAGATTATGCAAATTGAACCAAACTTACAGGAAATATATAGTGAGATAAGGCATGCAAATGACTAGAATCACAAAGTGATTGCGAATGCGTGGAACGGAAACCGACAGTCGCTTGTTCCAGGTATATAAATGACTGTAAAGACGCGTTGAAATCTGAATATCGTTCTCTGTCTGCGGTAAACATTTTATTGGGGGTCAATATGTCTCGTCAAAAGTGGAGGGTGCTATACCAACAACTATCGGAGTTCGTACGAAACCGCATCGTTGGTATGCGAGAGTGTGGATTTTCGTATCGAGAAATCTCAGCCTGCGCGCAGTACAATGCCACAACAGTGATGCGTGTTTAGAAGAAATGAAAATAGGAGAATCAAATAAGCCGAAAGCCTGGGAGTGGGACACGCAATAGAGCAACGGCAGACACCTCATCTGCACGGCTGTGATGGACCGTACAACGCCCTATCATGGGTTAGCACAACGTTGGAGCACAGCTACAGGTGTTTTGTCTTCTAGCTCAACAGTTCGCGGCCGTTTGCTGCAGCATGAACTGCTTGCAAGGTTTTTCTCTACGCAGGATTCCTCTCTCGCTAAATCACAGACGCCTCCGACTTCAATGGACACAGCACGTGGCTTGCCCAGCGACGACAAATTGTTTTCTCCGATGAATCTTGCTACAATCTGGAGTACAATGATGGAAGAGTACGCGTCAGGCGTTACAGAGGGGAACGTCTACTCCCACATTGTGCTATGCAGCGTCATACTGCACAAACCCCTAGCATCATTGTGTGAGAGCTATTGGGTATAATTTTTGATCCCATCTATTACGCATTGCGGGCAACTTCAACATTGATCGCTACATAAGGGACATTTTGGAGCCAGATGTCCTTCCCATTCTTCGACGCATTCCGGATGCTGTATTTCAGCAGGATAATGCCCGTGCACATGTTTCTCAGACTGTTCAAGCTTTCTTCTGTGCACTAAAGATTTCACTTCTTCCATGGCTGCTTTTCCCCCGGATATGTCGCCCATCGAGCATGTGTAGAATAACATTCAGAATCTGTATTATTCCATGCCACGACATGTACAAGCTCTCACCACTCAGCGAGGCGGACACAAAAAGTACTGATTTCAGTCGTTCTTTTTGTTATTTTGTCTTAAACATTTGATCGCTTATTTGTACCATTATCAGCAATATGAGGAAAACATTTCATTAATTTCTGACAATTCTGTCGTGGTGTTGCAATGTTTACAAACATGAGTGTAAAAAGTTAAAATAATCTGGTGTGTCACTCATACGACTTTCTCTTACCCTGAAATTTAATACTATAAATACAGGTTGGAGATTAAGAGGTAAGATAACGACGTTATGTAAACCTATGTTAAACAATTGAAATTAGGCTTCGGAAGAGTTTTATATGATAATTAATTCTGTGTGAGGGAGGCTACCGGCCCCTCAACCCCCCTTTTTATTAATGCACCTAGATTTATATAAAATTTAATTCGGTTATTAAAAAATAATTCTGTTTAAAAAAAAATAATTTATTAAAATTATTATTTAAAAAATTATCTTTTATGATAATGCAGATGATTTCCATATTAGAGAAGTAGTATAACACTAAATATCCAAAAAAAAGTCCATTTTATTCTCAAAAAAAAAAAAAAAAAAAAAAAAATTGCACTTTCGGAGTGCCTTCAGAAGTGAAAACATAAACATAATTACGTGTGTATTTCTTGAATCGTCAGAAATTTTTTTATTGTGTAGAAAATATTTTTAAATGAAGTTTTTTTTTTTTTTTTTTTTTTTTTTTTAAATTCATTAATATAAACTACTACTACAAAAATTATATTACACTTTTATTTAATGCGCTAACTGCAATAGAGACAGTGTCCGGAGATGAGAAAAGTCGTGTAGAGCCGCACCAGATTGTAAAAACGTGAGAAAAAAGGAGGCTTTGGCCTTTATCACGGTTTTGTGAGGTCTAACTGGAACGTTTCCGGCTGCAATCTTTAAGAGACAGTGTCCGGAGATGAGAGAAGCCGTGTAGAGCCGCACCAGATTTTAAAAACGTGAGAAAAATGGCGGTTTTGGTCTTTCTCATGGTTCTGTGAAGTCTAACTGCAGAGTTTCTTGCTGCAATCATTAAGAGACAGTGTCCGGAGATGAGTGAAGCCGTGTAGAGCCGCACCCGATTGTAAAAACGTGAGAAAAATTGCGGCTTTGGCTTTTCTCACGGTTTTGTGAGGTCTAACTGCAACGTTTCCGGCTGCAATCTTTAAGAGACAGTGTCCGGAGATGAGAGAAGTCGTGTACTGCCGCACCAGATTGTAAAAACGTGAGAAAAATTGCGGCTTTGGCTTTTCTCACGGTTTTGTGAGGTCTAACTGCAACGTTTCCGGCTGCAATCTTTAAGAGACAGTGTCCGGAGATGAGAAAAGTCGTGTACTGCCGCACCCGATTGTAAAAACGTGAGAAAAATTGCGGCTTTGGCTTTTCTCACGGTTTTGTGAGGTCTAACTGCAACGTTTCCGGCTGCAATCTTTAAGAGACAGTGTCCGGAGATGAGAAAAGTCGTGTACTGCCGCACCAGATCGTAAAAACGTGAGAAAAATGGCAGCTCTGGGCTTTCTCACGGTTTTGTGGGGTCTAACTGCAATAGAGACAGTGCGCGGAGATGAGAGAAGCCGTGTAGAGCCGCACCAGATTTTAAAACAATATACAGTATATAATTATTAAAACTTCACATTAGCAGTTAATTGTATGATACATTATTTGTATCATACAAGGATGGAAAGCGTTTGCTGACGATGACGCGAATTCAATGATTTTTGTTCACCCAAAAGTTTTCACTTCAAATGGAAAGCGTTAGCTGACGATGACGGGAGTATAATGATTTTTGTTCAACCAAAAGTGCTCAACGCGCCTAAAGAAGTTTTCACTTCAAAAATTACGATTTTTTGAAGAATACGAAATAAGTTTTTTTTCGTTAAAAGTAAAAAAAAAATCGATAACTTTGTTTTAAATTATCGCAGATCGATGGTTCAACCATTCGTTTTAAAGGTATTGGCGAGCTCTTTTGAAAGATACCCATCATGAAAATTTACTCCCCTCGAAGGGGGACTTCCCCCCAGGGGGGGAGCCGAGGCTCCTACATACACAATTTTTTTTTCCCACTTGACTATCTCCATTACAAAATTTATAGATTCGTTTCATTTGGTTTAGTGCAGTCTATAGACGTTAAACTCTACTTACCTGCAATTTCCCCCATAGACGTAATGTATCAGAATTCTCTTGATTGTCCCTGTACACGAACCATTCGCTTGATCTTAACGAAAAGCTTATGTAGCATCTATATATGATACACATTTTGAATACCAAGTTTGGAATGTCTGCTACTATTTGTTCTTGGGATATGCTGATAACAGACAAACACACCCACAGACACACAGACATACACACAGACTATTTGCTAAAAACATGATTTTCGTATTCAGGAGACCTCAAAACTTGTAAATATAACAAAATCTCGCATTCGAAAATTTGACCCCAAAACAATACTTTCTCTACCTAAGGTAAGAGAAAATAAAAATACGTTTTTTTTTTCGTTAAAAGTAAAAAAAAAAAATCGATAACTTTGTTTTAAATTATCGCAGATCGATGGTTCAACCATTCGTTTTAAAGGTATTAGCGAGCTCTTTTGAAAGATACCCATCATGAAAGTTTACTCCCCTCGAGGGGGGACATCCCCCCAATGGTGGAGGGGAGCGAGGCTCCTACATACACAAAATTTTTTTCCCAGTTAACTATCTCCATTACAAAAAATCTGGAGTGACTCCACTCGACTTTCCGAACATTGAGTAATTAACAGTTTTGTAGAAAAAGTAAAGAAAGAGGAGTTGTTAAACAAACAAAAGAGAGAAAACCATAATAGAGTGTTTGAGTATTTTTCTCCATCTATTACACGATGTTTTATTTAACGCTACTGAACTTTGAGCCCATAGATCATAATGATAAAGAATTTTTCGTTGTGTCCCTGTAAAAACCTATAAATGCTAAATTCACCAAAATGCTTATAGTTAGTGCAACAGTGATTTATAATACTCATATAAATTTTCAGCTCAATTCAATAAGGCGTTTAGATGCTATCGTACTTTTAAAAATTTAGTCCCATAGGCCATAATGATAAAGAATTTTTCTTTGTGTCCCTGTAAAAAAACTGTAAGTGCTAGATTCACCAAAGTCTATACAGTTAGTTCAACTGTGATCTATAACATGTGTACAAATTTTTTGTCAGATTAATAAGGCGTTTTGACGCTATCACACTTTTAAAAATTTGGCCCCATAGGCATAATGATAAAGAATTTTTCTTTGTGTCCCTGTAAAAAAACTATAAGTGCTAGATTCTCCAAAATCTATACAGATTGAGTATTTGTGACCTATAATATGTGTATAAATTTTTTGCTCAATTGAATAAGGCGTTTAGATGCTATCGTACTTTTAAGATTTTGCTCCCATAGGCCATAATGATAAAGAATTTTTCTTTGTGTCCCTGTAAAAAAACTATAAGTGCTAGATTCACCAAAATCTATAGGGTTCGTACTATGGTGACTTACAATATGCGTACCAACTTTCAGGTTAATTGAACAAAGCGTTTAGACGCTAGCATGTTCACTCACAGACATACACACATACATACACACATACACACATACACACACACATACACACATCATCGTAAAAATAGTGAAAACGGACTCAGGGGACCTCAAAACGTATAGAAACATCAAAATCTCGAATTCGGATTTTTGACATAATTACAATACTTTCCTCACTATAGTGTTCGGAAAGTAAAAATATATATTCGTTTCATTTGGTTTAGTGCAGTCTATAGACGTTAAACTCTACTTACCTGCAATTTCCCCCATAGACGTAATGTATTAGAATTCTCTTGATTGTCCCTGTACACGAACCATTTGCTTCATCTTAACGAAAAGCTTACTGTAGCATCCCTATATGATACACATTTAGAATACAAAGTTTGAACTCTCTGCCTTAATTTGGTTTTGAGATTTGCTGATAACAGACACACACACACACACAGACACACACAGAGACCATTCGCTAAAAACATGATTTTCGTATTCAGGGCACCTCAAAACGTGTGAATATAACAAAATCTCGCTTTCGAAAATTTGACCCAAAAACAATACTTTCTCTACCTTATGGGTCAGAGAAAGTAAAAAGCGTGAACATTTTATTAGAAAACAAGGTATTTAGTTACGTTTATGAATACTTCTCCATAATTTAACTAAATATATCTTTGAAAACGGAAAAAATGAATTTTAGTTAAAACCATTTTTTAGAAGCATTTACATATATTTACTTTTCAATAGTTGATAGTAAAATATTTTATATAGTAAAAAAAAAAAAAAAAAAAAAAAAAAAAAAAGAAAAGAAAGAAAGAAAAAAAAGCATTGTGATTGTCTAACTGATGACTTAACATTAAAAAATAAACAGAAAATGATAAAAACGGAAAATGATTTACTGGTTGGAAATAAATTATAATACGTGTTTGATTCAGTTTCAAAAATCCTGGTTCGAATACCAGTTTAAGCATTGGTGCTCGTAATATTTCGAGCATTCTTGCAGTAATCTTGCAGCAGGACCGGTCTAACTAGGAAAAAAAAAAAAAAAAGAAAGAAAGAAAGAAAAAAGCATTGTTATTGACTAACTGATGACTTAACATTAAAAAATAAACAGAAAGTGATAAAAACGGAAAATGATTTACTGGTTGGAAATAAATTATAATACATTTTTGATTCAGTTTCAAAAATCCTGGTTCGAATACCAGTTTAAGTATTGGTGCTCGTAATATTTCGAGCATTCTTGCAGTAATCTTGCAGCAGGACCGGTCTAACTAGGAAAAAAAAAAAAAAGAAAAAAAAAAAAAAAAGAAAGAAAGAAAAAAAAAAGCATTGTTATTGACTAACTGATGACTTAACATTAAACAATAAACAGAAAGTGATAAAAACGGAAAATGATTTACTGGTTGGAAATAAATTATAATACGTTTTTGATTCAGTTTCAAAAATCCTGGTTCGAATACCAGTTTAAGTATTGGTGCTCGTAATATTTCGAGCATTCTTGCAGTAATCTTGCAGCAGGACCGGTCTAACTAGGGAAAAAAAAAAGGCCGTAAAACCACCTCAAATTTCAATGCATTTTGGAATATTGAGAATTCATTCATCTTGATTTTTACTTTTAATAAAGCAAACAATTATAAGTATAAATTGTGGAATAAATTTTCTTTCGAAGAAAATAATTTCAAACGAATGAAAATAAATCATACTGCATTTTAATATACTATCGTTATATATTTCATTGGTAAAAAATATGCGTCATATTATCAGTATAATAAGTAAAGAAATGTCTCCGCTCTTTAAAATAAACATCAATTCTTAAAAAAAAAAAAAAAAAAAAAAAAAAGTTTAATTATAGAGGCAGGAAAGACATAATTTCATTTGCAATTTCAAAGCAAATAATTTTCTTATTAGAATCATTTTGCTTGACTAAACGCTCCGTGTTTTACTGCGGATGTTTTATTTTCCAGAAAATATTATTTTTAAACTTCCTGTTTTCTTTTTTACTAATGATCCTTAAACGGAAAGAATCCTAATTGTCGAACAATTTCAATGCGTTTTAGTTAAGTTAAACATGGCATTTCAAAGTTATGTTCATTCGTGGAATTGTATGTACGCATATATACATTTCGATTTATATCGTTTAGAAATACAGAAGAAAGTCATTACAAGTACATTTTGGAAAATAAAAAGCAGTTGTTCTTTGAATTGTATTTGTTTAAATGAAAACTTTATACAATATTCATAAAACTATGTTCCGTTTTATTAGATATTTTCCCTTATTTGTCAATGTCTTGAGCGTTAATAAAAGATACGTTACAGGCTTGTTTATATATATATATATATTTTTTTTTTTTTCAGAAGTTATTTAACATTCTGACATGTAAATTTATAAATATAGGAAATTAAAATTAGTTATAACGTATGCATAGTTTACGATTTCCTATATTTTTTATGCCACTATGTTTGAGTAGGGAACTTTGTAGACAAATCTTCATTTTTTTGAAATATGAGTTAGTATCATCAGTTGAACGTTTAATTTAGGTTAATGCGATTTTGAAAATAATATGATTACACTTTAAAATGTGAAAACATATGTTTAAAATTATTATTTTAATTAAACTGAATTTTGATACAGTGCTTTTTTTTATTTTTATTTATTTAATTATTTATTTTTTTTTTTTTTTTTGAGTTTAAAAGAAATTAGATAATGCCATGTATTCACGCATACATGTTCGGATAATACACATAACCAAAAAATTACATGAAATATTAAAAGTAAAAACTATTTAATTGTGTTAATAACACAGGTTAAAAGGTTATTTTTAAGTCATATATTTAAAGTAAAATTAATTTATATGCATTTAAAATATAGTTTAAATATTGTGTAGGTCGATTTACTGTTACAATAAACAATTCTTTATCAATAAATGCATCCAGTTTCTATGTAAAGTACTATTAAATATTTTACACAAATCATTAAACTCTAAAGTTCTTCCTTTAACAAAAACATACAGTAAAAAGTTTGAAAAAAATCTTTAGGGTTTTTTATTAGTTACTGTTCGTTGATAATATTATTAGAATCTCTGACAGAAGGAAATAATGACTATTAAATAAACGAATTACAATTTAACAAACATAATTTTATTTTAAACCAATGTTGGTAATTGGTCATTAAAGATTAAAAACATATAAAGACAAAAAGTTTTTTTTAACCTCATTTTTATCATTTATTCATTATGTTACAATATTTATAATACAATATGCAAACAAAATTATTAAATAAATTTTAAAAAATATATTACACTTTAAATAAAGGCCGTCATTCATATTTTATAAATCCAAATATGGTCCTCTATCATGATAATATATTTCCTTCACACCGTTTTCTTTATCCATCATGCGATAATTAATTTGTATTTGTTCAGCCCAAAATGATTCGACGGGATACATGTATTGTTCTCCTTTTTGACATTCATCACAATCTTCATCTATACACTCCATAGTAATCCCATAATTAAGATATGGACGTATCATAAAATGTGGATTATAAGGATCAAGTGGATTATAAGTGTCTTTCAAAACAGACAGTACTTCTAAACTGTATTGAATAGAATCCCAATAAACTATTTTGGAATTGTGATCTACTGCAAGTGTAGCACGACCAGTCGTTAAAACATAATAAGTTAAATCTTCAAACTTTTCAATAGGACGATATCTATCTGGAAAATCATCCTTAAAAAAGGAGATTATATCTATCCATTTCATTTTTTTCGACTTCATACTTTCTACGGGTTTTTTCAAATCTCCAATATTTAAATATGGCAAAGGCAAATAAATATCATCTGGATAGCTTGGATCATAATATCCAAAATGTCGAATACATATAGCCATATTTTTCACATCTACATCTACATAACACGGTTCATTATCCTGGTCGAGATACCAACCATGTTTTATCGTGTGTGTTAGTTCTAAAATTTGATTTTCAAACAATGTCCATGCAGATGGCTGAAATAACAAGTCGTCGAATTGAGATATTTTGGATAAACTGTTAATTTTATCAAAGAACGAAACATATTTTTTGAAAATGTTTATCTTGACATCAAAGGGTAAATTTAAAAATGGGAACGATTCTGTCATTTCTGTCAAAAATATCAAACACAAAATTTTTCTTTAAAGTATAAAAGGATCACAGCAAGTCAAAAAGAAATCCCTTTTATATACGCAAATGCAAGAAATAAAAATAGGTTTTATTTTGAGATTAAATCATATAATCTCAAACTAAAACTTTTTTTTTTCTTGTGCGTCTGTGAAAAAACATATAACCTTTTCAATTGGTCTCGCCATTTTTGAAATTTTATTATGACAGAGTTATATAACATGTTTGCACAATCTTGAATACATATCATTAAAAAACTATTGTCAAAGAAGAATTTGTGGATGAAATATGATATACACAATTTTATTTTATCATTGAAAATAGATTTGACAATTTTCAAAATACTTTATTTCATTCCAGGATTGGAATTAAAATTGGAATGATGATAGACTTGTATTTGAGGGTCATAAGTTGTCTATTTCTAAAGCTTATAATCTTCTTAAAAAGCAACAGATTATTAAACCTGATTTTAAGAATTTAATTTTAAACCCTTTTTTAACAAAATATTATTTATTTTGCGAAGATGAAAAAAAATACATAAAATAAATATATATATATATATATATATATATATATATAAGATTTATAGAAAATTAAATAAAGGTTCAATTTTAAGAAAAATTATAAAAAAAAAATTCTAATATTATAAAGAATGATAAACACTCTACCTTCTGCAGTAAATGGTAAATTTACAAGTAATTATAATCCTCCATATGATGAAGGAAATAAAGCTGTACTTCAATGTGATCCCGGATATAAATCAAACAATATATATTCTTTTTTAGTTAAAAATAAAAATGATCAATTGATGTGGAATCCGCCATCCATTACATGCATACCTACACCTTGCAGTAAACCACCTTTGTTAAAAAATGGTTATCATATCGGATCATTATATTGTTATCCTAACAAAATCACTTATAAATGTAATGAAGGTTATAAACTCAACAGTTTTATAGATAATCAATATTGTACTGCATTTGGTGAATGGTCTCCACCTATTAAAAATTTACGTTGTGATCAAGTACAATGTAATGAAATAAAAAATTTTAAAAACGGATAAGTGTCTTATCATCCATCCAATAGATTTTTTGAATCGGTGGCAACTCATAAATGTGATTTGGGATTTTATATCGTTGATGATGCCGGTACTGATGGAAAACGAACTTGTTTAAATGATGGAACTTGGAGCGGTAAAAATATTTTGTGTGAACCTTGTCCAAAATTACCCGATAGATTAAAAGTAAAACTTACCTTTCCAGGATTTGCCATAATTAGTTGTGATGATGGAATTACAAATGCTACTATAAAATGTAAAAAAGATGGAACATGAACAAAACCGAACTGTCCGAATCTTTTAACCGCTCCGGTTAATTCATCCTCATCGGCGGATAACCCATTTCTAAATTTACCCGTTAATTCTCCGACCGTTGATTCATCGGATAAATTTTCGTTATAACTAAATGTTAAAATTCAAATGCTATTTTTGTAAAATAGCTTGATGGACTCTGATATAGAAAAAAATATAATTTGAATTTTAGCGGATAATTAAATAGCGAAATTTCATTTTTGAAAATTTTGAAAATGGAAATTTCGCTAATTAAATGTTAAAATTCAAATGCTATTTTTATAAAACAGCATAATTGACACATATAGAAAAAAATTTAATTTGAATTTTAGCGCATAATTAAATATGAAAATTTCATTTTTGAAAATTTTTAATTTGAAATTTCGCTATTTAACTAAATGTTAAAATTCAAATGCTATTTTTATAAAATAGCTTCATGGACTCTGATATAGTAAAAAATTTAATTTGAATTTTAGCGCATAATTAAATATGAAAATTTCATTTTTGAAAATTTGAAATTTCGCTATTTAATTAAATGTTAAAATTCAAATGCTATTTTTGCAAAATAGCTTAATGGACTCTGATATAGAAAAAAATGTAATTTGAATTTTAGCGGATAATTAAATAGCAAAATTTCATTTTTTTAAATTTTGAAAATGAAAATTTCGCTAATTAAATGTTAAAATTCAAATGCTATTTATAAAATAGCATAATTGACACTTATATAGAAAAAAAATTAATTTGAATTTTAGCGCATAATTAAATATGAAAATTTCATTTTTGAAAATTTGAAATTTGAAATTTCACTATTTAACTAAATGTTAAAATTCAAATGTTATTTTTGTAAAATAGCTTGATGGACTCTGATATAGAAAAAAATATAATTTGAATTTTAGCGGATAATTAGAAAGCGAAATTTCATTTCTGAAAATTTTGAAAATGGAAATTTCGCTAATTAAATGTTAAAATTCAAATGCTATTTTTATAAAATAGCATAATTGACACTTATATAGAAAAAAATTTAATTTGAATTTTAGCGCATAATTAAATATGAAAATTTCATTTTTTGAAAATTTGAAATTTGAAATTTCGCTATTTAACTAAATGTTAAAATTCAAATGCTATTTTTGTAAAATAGCTTGATGGACTCTGATATAGTAAAAAATTTAATTTGAATTTTAGCGCATAATTAAATATGAAAATTTCATTTTTGAAAATTTGAAATTTGAAATTTCGCTATTTAACTAAATGTTAAAATTCAAATGCTATTTTTGTAAAATAGCTTGATGGACTCTGATATAGTAAAAAATTTAATTTGAATTTTAGCGCATAATTAAATATGAAAATTTCATTTTTGAAAATTTTTAATTTGAAATTTCGCTATTTAACTAAATGTTAAAATTCAAATGCTATTTTTGTAAAATAGCTTGATGGACTCTGATATAGTAAAAAATTTAATTTGAATTTTAGCGCATAATTAAATATGAAAATTTCATTTTTGAAAATTTGAAATTTCGCTGTTTAATTAAATGTTAATAAAAAATGTATTTGTTTAAATTATAGTGTTCAGTGTTCAGTTAATATAGAAAAACGGATGTCCTTATAATTATGAGAACCAGTGTATTTGCAGTTGTCAGTGAGATATACTGTATTGGATTCTCAGTATTTGAGGCGTTTAGCATTTAATGTATTAGAATTAATCAAGCTAAAAGATATCCTGTAATTTCAAAATATAATTGAGAAGTCTAGGTCGAAATTTTCAGTTTTATTTTAAAATAAGGAAATGGTGTATGAGAAAGTGGATTGTCCTACAGTCCTTCTCCTGATGTTTCTTTTTTTTTTTTTTTTTTTTTTTTTTTTTTTTTTTTACTGAGAAAAAAAATATACCGCATTCATCTAGACTGAATAAGTGGTCTTTTTTGAATCCTCGAACAAGAAATATAGATTTCCGAGCTATGCGTATAAGGTAAACAAATAACCTAAATAGACGAAGGGATCGAGAATTTCTGGTCTATACTTTTTTAGACAGTGAATCAATAACGTGACTATCATGAATATTTTGTATTACGAGAAATACTCGCTTGATTTCTCAGAATTGGGTCATAGACCGAGATTATAGCTGTTGAAACCCGCCTCTTGTGTTTGCACTTATTTGCAGAGATTTTTAAATAAGTCTCATATCGAAAATATAGACAAACGTTCTAGAATTTTAATAAGGTTTTCTAGAACTCGCTTTCAAAGAAGACTAGAATTTATAATTATGACATGGGACTATTTTTACTAGAACCACAATAATTTAAATTCTAGATGTCAGTTACAGAATGTTTTCTCAGTGTAATTCATATTTAATTAACTAAAGTCACTATATATATATATGTATGTACGTATATATATATATATATATATATATATATATAGGAATAGAATATCGATGAATAAAATAAATTATCAATGAATAAAATGAAAATCACAAAATACACTGAGATCTTCTTTAGGGAGGCCCCTCAGTGCAGGGGTGGAAGAGAAGTTTCTGAAAGGACAGTAGCTATTAGCTATTAACTGTCCTTAGCCCCCAACTTCTCACCAAACAGAAAGCCACCATTAACTGAGAAGAAATCTGGCATACATATAATTTATAAATTCCAAAAATAATTATAAAATTACCAAAATTACAAAATTAGTACAATTACAACAAATTAATATATATGAAATATATTAGTATACAAGAAATTATAAAATACAATGAAATGAAACCCCCCCACCACCACCACCTGTTATATATATATGTATATGAATATATATATATATATACTTTAATTTGGAGTCCATTTTCTGATCGATAATTTTATTTCTTTAACGTAGACAAATTTATTACAAAAACTTTATTACAAAAAAACATATGTAAATAGGTCTTCCAAATGCCGTCGACATTGTTTATGTCCTTTTTAAAAACTATTTTATTTCCTAAAGTGAAAATGATTCCATTGGACACTGCAAAAATAAATACACGCTCACAAGCACATATTATATATAAATGTCGATTATTTAACGGGCTTATGAAAAATAAATAGTCTTATTTTTATTTTTACTGCAAGATCTTACTTTCAAATTGAGAAATAAATAAATAAATAAATAAACTATTCGTATAGCTCACAACATTTTGTAATTACTACAATTAAACGTAAATACTTAATTCATTTTTTACATTGAAATAAATAAATAATTATTTTAAAAAGACCATGAAAATGCCAATTTTTATCATGCATCTATGCACTTTAACCTCCAATAAGCTATTTTATATATCACTTTCCAGTTATAAGAAAGTTTTAAACTTATTGTTTATTTTAAATATTCTGAACTAAGCAAAAAATATATTAAATGAGGAGAATCTGTATCATTTTTCAAGTAATGAGAGATTACATGTGGATATTATATAATAAGTTCAACTATCATTCAATTAATTTTCAAAATACTTTCCAAGTACCCAAAAATAGACTATTTTTAATTTATAATTGTATTTAATCAACAACTTTTATTTACTTTGAAGGAATTTCTATAACTTGAATGTATTTTCTGAATGACCATTTTGTAAATTCTACTTCCTGATTAATTATTTATTTATTGGATTGACCTAAAAACTACTAAATTCTATTATTCCTAAAAATTTCACATAAAAATTTTTGCAAGACGAGATGTGTTATAAGTGTAATTTTAAAAATATGGAAATTTGTGAAATAATTTGAAGAAATATATTGTAGCCAATTTTTTTTTTCTCTACAATTATGATGAATGTTCAAAATAATAAATTTATGTAATATATAGCGTTTTAAATAACTATATTTTCAACCAAACATAAAATGCAGTAAAAGTATTATATTGCAATAAAGTTTAATTTTCAACTCTTGAAATGTATATAATTCTTTGGATATCATTGTAATTGCAATGATATTTATTGATTTATTGATATTGATTGATTTATTAAGGTAATCAATAAATAAGCTTACGCATTAAGAATAGATCGTCTCATAAAGGGTTAAAACTGCCGTATACATAGAGCAAAATTTAAGATCCTTAATAAATCCAACCTGATGATATAATATAAGGTAAGAAAAAGTGCATTATATATAAAATTTAACAAATCGTAAATTATACTTATTCTCACGAATTTGACTAGGTTCATCAAGGAAAACATATTCGAGATCTCTATAAATTGCATGTAAATATATGCATTTCTTTTCAACTTCTATACAACACCTTAATTATATATTTTATTCGAATCCTTACGCGCCAGAACAACAATAAAGATATATTTTTGAATCTTCAGTATCTCACTAATAATCACTTTTAAATATATGAAATGTTTTCGTAAATAACTTTCCAAATATTAATTATTCTAATTTAAAATTTTTGTTTCCATAATATGTTGCATTTTTATTAAATGTATGATCCCCTAAATAAATAAATGGCATAAATGCAGTTTCAGATTATTAGAAGAATTTTTATATTCATAATATGAGTTATTATCAACATCGCTTCTATTAAGTTAAATACGTGTTTTTTTTTTTTTTTTTTTTTTTTTATTAAGAGCAAAATTATAATCCTTTTTATCTTAGAAATTAAATAATTAGTTTAAAAAAAAATTTTGTGTTTTCTAACTCACAAAACACTTATTCTTAGATGAATAAAATTTTGCATTTATTCTCGCAAAAAATCCCACTTTCATTTTAATGCATTTTAATTAAACCAAAACTCAATCTTATCAGCACAAAATTAAATGTTCCAAAAATGTATTTATATTATATGAACTTATTTATATACTAAAAACAACAAGAAAAAATTAAACAGATTAAATTAAAAAGTGTTCTTCGTAAAAAAAGTAGTCAAATGTAAATTCAAAGAATTTTCTTTTTAATTAAAGACAGCGCATACATAAAAAAAAAAAAAAAAAGTTTTACTTGTATTCCATTTAGTTGACCTTTTCTAAATTTTTCATTTAATTAACTTTAGAAAGAAGATAAAAGGATTGCTTTTACATGCTTATTTTAAAATGTGCTTAAAAGAACTTAAATATTCACGTTTTTGTAAAAAGAATTAAACAATTAACAAATCCTTTGTTTAAAGAAAAGGAAAAAACTTTTTCATTAGGACTTTCTTAGAATTAAGTTTGAATAATTTTTCACATTAATTAGTTTATGTACACTGTATTTAAGCATTCAAATTAAAAGAAAAGTTTATAATCTTCTTAAAATTAACAGCTATATGTTGTTAAAACATACTGTTAATTTATAAAGAGTACCAATGAAACGTTATTTTTTTATTAAAATATAGGACATTTAATAACGTTTAACCCACTTTTTATACTTTACTATCTGCATATTGAGAAATACACTAAAAAAATGAAAAAAAAAAAAAAAAAAAAAATAGGAAATAACAATTGTCAATGGAATTGTTATCTGTTAAATAGAGAATATTGTTTTGTTGACTAAAGTTTGATGCGAGAACAGAAAGATATAAAATCAGGTACACAATTAATTAAAAATACAAAGAAAGAGGACTCAGGGGTCAAATTGAGGAAACAGGCATGAATATATGGAAATAATCTAAGGTAAAAATTATTAATTTTGAAGGATATATATGTTATTGAACGTGACTAATTAATATTACAACGTTAATAAATATTCCGACGAGGAGTGTGGGACAAACTATGAGACAAAAACAATATTCCGTTTGAGAATATCTCTATAAAACATAGCCAATAATGTAGAAGTTTAAGAGAAATGATTATCCAGATGGTAAATTTTATGTCAATCCAAATGGTAAATGAAGAAAATGGTCAATTTTCGTCATAAATATTCTTCTGTAATTTTTGGAAAGGCTACCATAAATTCAAGATCAACGGCAATTGGAAAATTGACATTGTTTTGGCAAGTTTAGTTCCTGAGATTAATCAAGCTAAGCAATTTCTTGTCGAATTCTTTAATGTATACATTGCAAAAACACACGGAGTTTAGTTTTCGATGCATAATGAAACAAAACTGAATAAATACCATCTATATGCATACAATAAAATGAAAGTACAAATCTCAAAACATATATTTACAGACTCAAAAGAGTTTACACTATTAACATTGTGTTAAAAAATAGTAATAAAAACGCTCAAATATTTAGTTTCTGTTGCCTTTAAAAATAGATTAAAATTGAAGAAAAAGTACATGGATTATATATGAATATAAGTTAATGTCTAAAGTTATTGCCTATAGATTAAAATAGTCATATCGTAAGATTGAAAGATAAAATAATTTAATTTATAAATAAATTTAGAATATTTGGCTATTTTTTAAGAGAAAAAAAAATAATAGTATGTGATAATTTACATTTCTAGGAATTATTTTATAGCAGATGTATTTTAATGTATTTTCTTTTTACTTTCTCTTATCCATAAGGTAGAGAAAGTATTATTACTGGGTCATATTTTCGAAATTGAGTTTTTGTTATATTTACATGTTTTAGTTACTGAATCTAAAAATCCGGTTTTTAGCTGCTGATCTGTGTGTGTGTCTGTCTGTTATCAGCACATCTCAAAAACAAATTGTACGAGAAAGTCCAACCTATATTTTCTAAAAGTGTATCACATAAGGATGCTGCACTAAACTTTTCGTTAAGATCAAGCAAATGGCTCGTGTACAGTGACCCACAAGATAATTCAAATACACTGCCTCTGTTAAGGAAATTGCAGGTAAGTAGAGTTTAACATCTATAGACTGCACTAAACCAAATGAAACGAATGTATATTTTTTATATGCGGAAAAATATGTTTCATGTAGAATATGTTATAGAAATCATCCACTGTTCGTTTACAGGGCTACACAAAAAAACTAGATTATAATGCGCGAATGCTTGAATATTGATGGAAGTGTATTTCAGGTTGTGCCGTGTGTTATTAATATAGGATTATATTTATGCGCACCATGTGATGTGTACATAACTTTCAGAAGATATACAGGACTGCCAATGTTTAAGCCATAACATACTTTTTTATTTGTTAGTGGAAGTGCTTTACTAAAATATACTATATGGTATAGTATTTTACAATCTCCAGGAAATCTGCTCAGGAATAGAAATTAATTCCTCAAAGCCCTGTGGTAAATAATGTTTTTTTTTTTTTTTTTTTGTAAGCTAAATATTCGTCGATTGGTTTATTGTATATTTACGCGTTTGAGGCTTCCTGACTACCGATATCAAGTTTTATAGTTTGAACTTTGCCTCTGTCTGTCAGAGTAAATTGAAAATAAATAATTTCAGGTGACCCAAATGATGTATTTTGAAGTATATAAGTTTGTTACTGGAAAAGATTAGTCAAGATTGGTAAGTTTCAAGGAATGATGCGTATGAAAGTTGTTTAAATAATTTTCAATGAACTTTTGAACATAATAACAGATTTGAATAAACGTAGTCTCTATAAATATAGGTACAATAATGATACGAGGGGATGAGTATTGCGGTAGCCCTCCTCACATAGAATTATTTGACAAATAAAACTGTTCCGAAGCCTAAGTTGATTTTTTTTTCTTTTATAGGATTATGTAACAGTACTCGTTATCTTAACCGTTAATCTCCAAATCGTGTCACACTAGATTATTTACAATTATTAATAAAATGTTTTATATTGTAAAAGAAAAAGAAACATAAATAAAAGTAACTACCTGATGGCTTAATAATAATAATAACAATAAATACAATCGAAAAAGAGAACGATTTTTATCACACTTTGTGTAGAATATGTTTTGGAGTTAGGGAAAGTAATTATCTTATCTTTTTTCAAATTATAACATCGCTTTTAAATTATTCAGTTATATTTTCGATAAATTTTAGATTTTGATAAATGTCCAACTATCGAAAAATGACACCGAAAAATCCCGGATTGAGACCAATAGTCCTCAATTCTTTAAAAAAAAAAAAAAAAAAAAAAAACATAAGATTATTATAATATGTGAAATAAATTTTCTTAAGTGTATATATAAAAAAAAATCTTAAATGAGTAGAAAAATATTTTGTGCTAAATTTCAAGTTATTACTATTATTTAAATCAGTAATTAAAAATAAATAAATAAATAAATAAATAAAAAACTATACATTATTAGAAAATACGTTAGGTCATCCATTTGAATTTGAAAGATTGAAAGTTATTTATTAACTTACTAATCAATTATTTCAATACTAAATTCTAGAAAGATTTTAATTGGTTTGAAAAATTTTTAACGCATTAGATTATGCTTAATTATTATTATTACAAACCTAGAAAAAGTATGGTAATTTTCAAATATGTAAATGTTCTGAGTTACGTATTAAAAATTTGTGAAACTAAAATAATTAATTTTTATAGTGGTTACAAAAAATGATTAAAAAAAAAAAAAATGATGAATGTAAATAAAATATTTGGAAATATTTAAAAATCAGCTCGCTTCAAATTATACGTGGAATATATTCAGAAATGTATGTAATCTTTAATAATTACCAGTTCTTCTTTGAATACAAGTTTATTTATAGAATCATAGAAGACATAGAATAATCTGTAAATATGAATCTGAATATAATCATGTAAAGATATGTAATCATCTGTAATTACGAAACAAATATTTTGCTTATCTGAAGCTATGTTCTCCCTAAACATGCAAAATTTTACTTAGGATTTTTTTTTTTTTTTTTTTCCGGAAAGCATTATTTTCATTTAAGTTTCCTGTTTTATTTCTTTAATAATGATTTCAAAATTAATTAAAAATTTTTTAGGAGTAATAAAATTAATTTTAAGCAATTTTATAGTCATTTGTTAATCATGTAATTTTTTATGTAATTTTTTTCTCTTTACACGGTTTTTAAATAGAAAATTAAGTTCTTAAGTACATTTTGGAAAATAAAAAAAATTAGACTGTATTTGTACAAATGAAAAAAAAATAATATACCTTATTAATGATGTGTTTTATATATTTTTCTGCTTCTGGGCTAATATCATGTGCAAAAAAAAAGAAAGAAAGAACGAAAAGAAAAAAAAATCTTGATTTGTTTGAATATACATTTTTTTTTTTTTTTTTTTTTTTTTTTTGAGAAATAAATTAAGATCTATAGCTTGTTAAGCAAATTCTTCCACAGGTTAAAGACAGTAAGGATGTATGATTTGATCACAACATCCTGTATAGTAAGTGCGTCTATATATTTTAAGAATAAGCATTGTTTTAACTGATTGGCGAATTTTTACGATTGAATAAAGAAAAAAAAAATACTATAAAAATATAGTTGTCTTCAAAATTTAAGATGTTGGCTAGGAATGATTAAATAAAGAATATTAAACTTTACACAGGAAACTATGCAACATTGCAAAATAAGGTAAATTTTGTAATTATTTTCAAATGTTTTATTGCTTTATAAAATTAGTGTATTTCCAGTATTGTAAAAAACAAAAAAGATTAAAATAAAATGTGTAAATATTTTTATTTTAATATAACTTGTTAAACTTATTTTCTATTGTAATAAATGGATAAATTATGTGAATAACAAAATTATTGAATCCTGTGCGCATTCTAACCAAACAGACTCTGATAGACAAACAATTAAAACAGCATGTTTGTCTATGTGCATCCGAAATATTTTCATGATTACTGAAATAAATGTTTATGAATAAATCAGAAAATACATCTTGAATTTTAAAAAGTTTGTAATTTAGTCATTAATTTGAGGGCGATTTGGGGAGTAGTACAGTTTCGTTTACCTTAAAATATGAAGGTATGTACTATAAACTATGCATTAGCTTTTCTTTTTTTTTTTTTTTTTTTATATTAAAAAATAGATAAAATTATATTTACATTTTCACGTGCGGGTAATATAAATCACTGAATAAATTTTGCAAAAATATTATTACTGCAAATGTTATGATTTTTTTTTCTTTAATAATGGAGATTAAAATGTCCTTATAATTTCAATGAATAATTTCAACTCTGTCTTGTATTTAAAATAACATTTAAATATCTGGTGTTAAAACTTTATTTAAATAAAATATATTTTGTTATTACAGTACGCTTACTAAAATTTCTCTTTTATCAGCAAATGCCATCAGTTTTCATGGTCAAGTATAGCAAAATATTTAAGAAACCTCTAAACAATAAATATACTCTTTTGAAGACACACATTCTGTACAAGAGTAGGAAAATGCTTTTTAGGATTTTGTTTTAATGACCATTCTCAGAAAGTTTACTTAGATTCTTCGACAGAAGTATGCTCTTGGGGCTAATTTTCTTGGTGTTTATGTTGCAATTCCAAAGTACTCTTACAAAGTGCTCTTTTCTCAGTCAATAAAGTGCCGGGATTAGAACACTTGGTGAACCAACTCTATTGTGCACGCATTTTTATAGGCACATATTTTGATTTCACCGCCTGTTATCGTAGAAACATAATAAACCACAAAAATATACCCTGCTTTATACAATTTAGCTCATATCTTCCTAAATTGTGAACAAGAAAACATCTGTGACAAAGTATATTTTATCAAACTGTCTATTCGGGGTACAATCATTTATTTTGTATAAAGAAGGAATAAAAATATTAAAACATCCCATAAAACAAGAGGAAAAAGTAAAACTTTTACACAAAATGCATATAACTATTTGGAAAATTATAATATAATAATCTGAAAATTTTGGTTTAAAAATATTTCGTTATATATGTAATAATTTTATGTAATTATAAATTTTTCCCGTTTTTCATTTTTAATAACTTTGTCTTCATACAACAAACAAACTAGAATTATTTTGAAGCTTTGAATATTTTCATTGACGACACAGAATATACAATAAAAGAAAAAAAAAGTAAATGTGTATTTTCTCAACTGACTTTTTCAGTGAACCATTAAGTAAAACAATTTAATTCCCAGCACGCAGAATTCTGGGTATTTCAATGTAGTGTGGAATATTAAGCGTCAACGTCAACATGATGGCTTCGGAATACCTGCATATGGTCACGACCAATGCTTACTTCCAACAAAGTGTAAATAATTTGTAGTGTAATAAAACAAAGATAATTTTTCAGAAAATAAAAAAAAGTCAAAAATGTTTTTAATTTGGAATTTGGTCTCTGAAAAATTCCCCACGTAAGCAGAGATCTTCCAGAGTGAAGTACCAGGAAATTAAAAGTAAAAGAAAAAAGAAAATCTTCTTGAAAAATCCTAAGTGCAACAGAGTTGCATGCGTTCATATTAAGTGCGTGCGGGTCGTAAGCATTGAGTATTTAGGAGTTTAGATGTTAGCATTAATGGCGCTAGAATATTTTTTCTATTCATAATTTATTTTCCCAGGAATGTATAACATACTTTAAATATATAATTCTGTGCTAAAAATACCGTTTTTAATCCAATATGGCACATAGAATAATTTCAACTACATTAAAGAATAATGTTATACGTATAAATTTTAATAATTTTTCATGATCTGAAAAAAATAAAAAATAAAAAATAAATAAATAAATAAAATTGCTTTCTTAAACATCGCTATATTTTCAATGTGACAAACGAAAAGTGTTTTTAAATCAATAAAGAATTTGTTTTTAAACGAACAGTTAATATTGATTGTTTTAAACTATTATTAAATTTCTACAATGAATATTTAAATATGCTTAAAATTAGTGAGTACAAAGAAACTAATTAACTCGGCCTATATATTACCGTTACATATTTTTTTAACATTATTCAATAACTTATAAACTACTTTTTAATTAGAGTAAACTAATATTAAACGCAAAAATGTGGAGTGACTCTACTCGACTTTCCAACCATTAAGTAAAAAAAAAAGGTTATTTAAATAGTTACATAAATCAGCCAGACATTTAACGTCATTTTCCTTAAAACAATTTAAGTTTGTAGGTCTTAATGATAAAAAAAAAAAAAAATTGTGTGTCCCTGAAAAATCAATAGTGGTAGTTTCACCAATATCTACAGAGACCACACTAGCCTGTAGTAAGTTTTAAGTTCATTTGAATAAGGCATTTAGACGCTATCGATTTCTATATAATTTGAGCCCTTAGGCCATAATGACTTCTTTTTTTTTTTTTTTTTTTTACTGTAAAAAAATATGTAATAATAATAATAATAATAAATAAATAAATAAAAATAAAATAAGTACTAGATTAATCAAAATATATACAGTTCATTCTACTATGACATACGTACTAACTTTCAGTTCATTCGAACAACGAATTTAGACGCTAACATGATCGCTCTTATACACACATGTATACATGCATCATGCAAAATCGTGTAAACTCGGAGAAGGGCAGTTCGTGTCAAACAAAACTCTAAAACGAGAGCTCGTGTCATAACCGAAGTTGGAGATATATAACTAAACGTCATGATAGTTATAAATATATATTTGCAATATTCTAGGCCCATATATTTTCGAAATACGCGAGATGCAAAATACATTTCCCGTTTCATTATTACAACTATTTCTTTACGTAGCAAGTTCCGAAGATAACGGGACATTAATAATTTATTTTTCTGATGCAAATAAATTATTATAATTATCTCAATAAATGCACGTAATATTAATTATGTAAAACGAATATATGATCAAACCACAAGGATATATATATATATATATATATATATATATATATATATAGATACATAAAAGGGAGAGAAAGAGAAATTAAAGAAAATATTGTAAAATTAAAGACAAATAAGTAGATATAATTTTAAGTTAAAGTATAGAAAAAAAAGAAGGAATGGCATCGTAAACGCTTAAAAACAATTACTTTTAGTTCATATTAAAATTAAATATACGGAAGCTATTTTTTATGTAAAAAAATGAATTATTAATAAATCAAAAAATAAACACTTATTTAGAGCATATGCATATTATCATATAAATATCCATGCTGAAATTGTGAATAAATTTTAAAATTTACTATATATACTACATGACATAATAATTGATCAATTGAAAACAGATTACATTTCTGTAATTATAATGGAAATGCATTTAATATTAATGATGTAACACTTAATCATATATTCACTATTTATTAATTTAAATAATTTAAACACAAATATAAAATGATACTTAAAAAAAAAAAAAAAAAAAAAAAAAAAAAAAAAAGTTTTTTTTTTTTTTTTTTTTTTTTTTCAATAATTACTTTTCTGTACAGCTGTGCATAATGATGACTGACTTCTGCTCAAGAAATATTTTTCATTTTCCTTCATTTTTTTAAAATAAACATACGTACGTTTGAACTAAAATTGAACTAAAATTATAGAAAAATAGAACCATATTGAACTAAAATTATAGAATATTATACCACAGCGTATATATATATTTAGCACAATAAAATTTTTAGATAAACTCATTAAAATAAGTCATTTCATTTTTTAACATAATTAATCAATAGTCCGTCAGTATATATATTTATCTCGAATAGACTTTCAAACTAAGCATGAATGAGGAGAAAATACGAAATTCTGAAAATAAATAATTAAATAAATAAATAAATAATACGTCACTGTGTGTTACATCAAACATCTTTTTATTAATTTTCTTTTTAATTGTGATGAATATATTTTTTTCTACTCTAAATGAATAATCAAGAAAAATGTCACCAGACATAAATGGGCATTTATGATTTTAAATAAGTAAATTTATAACCTTAAACCCTGAATCACTATGTTTGTCTTCCATATCTGTAAAAAAAAAATATTAATATTAAAATTAATTTTTAAATTAAGAAAATAATAGTGTTTTTAAGAAGACATATTTTGGCTACTTTTGAATGAGTGGAATAACTAAAGTTGAAGCCATTAATATAACATTTGTCATAAAAAGTATTATACTAGCATCAATCTACCTAAAATGAAATTACATTCATAAAAATATAGATGACGAATAGTAAACATTTTTAAACTAAATTCTCCTTGAGGAATGCTGATTTTCAAAGATAAATTTGTTTGTTGTGATTAATGTAATTATATATTTTTCTAAAATTAGTAAAAGTTGCTGTTCGAATCTGAGAAACATGAAATTTGCGATCCATTTTTATATTCATCTATCTATACATATAATAAAATAAGATGTTTGTGTGTGTGTGTGTCAAACTTTGTGTATGTATATCCAGAGCCTTTTAGGAAAACGGCTGATCGCAGAGCTACTCTCATTTGCATGGAGATTCGTAATGACCTCTCCTGATGCAACTCGAGGCCCGATTTTCGAATTTTTGATTAGTTTTTTCTTAATTATTTAAAATGTGAAAATAATAACATTGTAATTTCTTATAAATAAGCCATTTAAATTTTATCCATAATTTAATTGAGCCAATTATTTTTTTTTTTTTCCTTCTCGACTGAAAAAAAAAAAGTACATTTATTTAAAATGAGGAAAATAAATTAGAAAAATTAGGAAATAAATTAGAAATATCAGTCGTATCGTTACAAATGAAATACCAAATAAAAGGGAAAATTTTTATTAATCCGATGGTTTAAACAACTTATCGATCGGATAATTAGATTTTTTAAAATTAACTAAAGTATGAATTTTAGGTGGAAACAGAAAAAGATTCTATGGAAACCGTTAGGAGAAAAAAAAATCGTCTTGACATTAAGTCACGTGTGTTTGAAGTTGGATTAAAAATTCCAGTTTTCAATTTTTGTTTTTTTTTTCACGAACACAAAAATATAATATGCAGCCTGTACCCCCACAGGACCAACTTGCATTTCAAATTTTATCAAAGTTTTGGGTTAATAAACAAAAAAGTTACTTTTTTTTTTTTTTTTTTTTTTTCAAATTAAATTTTATTCTAACTTTGAAAAGATTTATGTTATACAATACATTAAGAATTTGGGTTTTAAAAGTTTTTTTAAATAGATTATTTAAACTTAATGAACCATATTTTTATTTTATCAGATTCACTATAGATCCTGCTGGGTGATTTTTTTAAATTTTGGTGTTGAAGTACACCGAACGTTTTTCGACAAGAAGTTTAATATAGCAACAGCCATTTTAATCTAAGTAGCGCATGAAAATATATAAACATAAATGATTTATTTTTATAGAAAGTTTACAGAAAAAATGCAGTTCTAATTATAGCAAATTTATTTCAACAAGCACTATTTTAAACCTAAAAAAACATAAAAAATATAAGCAGAATAGTCTTCCCATTTTCATGCCAAAAAAAAAAAAAAAAAATTCATCGCTAATATGGCGACAAAAATTCAAAATCCACCAATGGAGCGACATATTAAAGTTGTGTAGCATGATAATATTTACCTATTTACTTATTTTTTTTTATATACTAATCACTATGCTAATTTATCATACAAACAAAGAGCCTTTGTGTGTTATTGCACTTGCACGCTGTCGAACAGAAATATTTCATTAATTCAAATTAATATATAAATAAATAAATAAAAATAAAAATACGTTTAATGGGAAATAAATATAAAAATAAAAGGATTAGTTGTCTAAAATACGGCAGAAATAGCGCTCATAGCATATTGTTACAAGGGATTTAGTCTTATTGTTACAAGGGATTTAGTCTTATTGTTACAAGGGATTAAGTCTTATTGTTACAAAGGATAAGTCTAAAATGGTTACAAAAATTCAAAAGTCGCCAAAGAGAACTATTTTAAGGCTGTACTATAATATGGTTTACAAACCATGAATTATATATAACCACAAGAAATTAATTGCCTCATGCGACAGACGTAGCCGGTCATAGCATATTAATTGTAATATTTGGCGTGAACTAGCTGTCATTTTATGGATGATTGGATAAACAAAATAAACATAGGAAATAACATAAAAGCAAATATTATGTACACCACGTATAGTGTTGTTCATGTGTAACTGGGATTCAAATATAAAAGGCGTACTCCATTTTTTTCGATACACAGATTATAGGGACAGGCGCCCGAGTTTCAGCGGATGACCAAATCCCTGCCAAAGGCAGCAGGGACCTGAAGCAAGCCTTTGAACAATTTCAGTTTTATTTATTTTTATTTATTCTTTTATTCTTATTCTTTTATTTTTATAAAGCTGTATAGAAAAGAATTTCCTTTAAAGTTAGTGACCAGCGAAGCGGGCAAAGCCTGCTAGTTTAATAATAAATTAATAATATGAGGGCCCGAAATGTGGTTATGAGGGATTTTAATTGGCTTTTATTTTTAAATTATAAAATTATGTAAAAAAAAAAAAAAAGTTTTTTGTAATTATCATTCATTTAAATATAGTAATCAGCGAAGCGCACAATGCCTTCTGATTAATAAACAAATCTTTAAATTGAAATGTTTTATTGTTGTTTACGTATTTTTTATTTTTGAGATAATCAACTAACTGACAACTTCTTTTTTAAACAAACAGTAATGTTAGTATTAATAGTAAATAAATAAAAAATAATTTAAAATATTAAGAGAGATTTTGTTTAGCATTGTTAATATATTAAGCACATTCAATCGTGAGTTATCTGAATTTAGCAGGCGTTCTGTGGAACTGAGGAATACATATCACATAAAGATAATTTTAATTATCACGTAGGAGTTTAAAAAATTTCTAAAGTTATTGTGTCACTTAAAATTATCTGAAAATTATCTACGCGGGAAAGATGGGGAATTACTAAAATATGATTTCATAATTTGCATATACACTATCTACCAATAACTATTTGGACAGTTTCGATTTCAGACGTTTTTAAGAATATCTGAAAAGTAATTGACAAATCATCTTGAAACTTTAGGAGCGTAAGGAACATTAAATACCTCATATATTTCAGCAAAAATTGTGTCCTAAAGAGGAAAAGGAGACTAGTAAAAAATTAAACATAAGTCAAAATATTTTGAATAACCCTATAAAATGTAATGCTTTAAATGCGTTTTGACTGTAGCATGTACTTCAGAGGACTTTTATCATTATCTCTGAAAATATTTTTGAAGCTACCACATATATTCATGGAGATATAACGGTTTATTTAAAAAATTGCAAAAGAAATTTCCACTTTTATACTTATAATATGTAGTGTGTTAAACACAGTGCAAAGACATTTTTAGAAAATTTGGCATACTACATTAAACACAACATACTGCAAACAAAATGCCAAAATGTTAAATATCTTACAAAATATGAGCAGTTTTAATAAATAATTTTTAACTACGCAAGCGCAGGCTTAAAAAAATATCGTTGCAGAACTTAATTGCCAAAAGTATTGAGCAACTTATATGAAAACCACAAACACATATCGAGTAAATTCAAAATGGTAAGAGTGGTAAAATGAATAGAATTTCAGTTCTCTCAAAATAAAAGCTAAACTATAAGGGGTTTTACTCACATTTTTATTTTGATTCAATCAATGTCCAATGGTATACAGTGTTTGTTGATTGTAAATAAATATTGATAAAGCTCCCTATCATCTTCCTTTTTCTTGAGAGGAAATGAAATTCTATTCATTGTACCTCTCAAAATTTCTTGAATTTATACGATATTTGTTTGGGTTTTTTATATAAGTTGCTCAATACTTGTAGCTATTAAATTATCCAAATATATATATGCACACACACACACACACACACATATATATATTAAGTTAGCGCATGCATAATTAAAAAACATTTAGATATTTAACATTTTTGTATTCTGATTGCAGGATACTGCGTCAAGTGTAATATGCCAAATTTCACGAAAATTTCTTTGCACTGGGTTTTAATACCCTACGCGTAAAAAAAGAGGATTTATTTTTTATTTTTTTATAAATCGTCATGTCTCCCTGAATATATGTTGTAGCCTCATAAAAAGTTTTACAGATAATGAGAAAAATCATTATAATAACATGCAACAGCCAAAACACTTTTAAGCCATTACTTTTTACACAGTGGTCGAAAACATTTGGATGTATTTTTAACTTTTTACTGACCCTCCTCTTTTCCTCTACAAGACACATTTTTTTTCTGCAATATGTGATGTATGACATATTCTTTATACTACCAAAATTTCAAGATGATTCCTAGAAACTTTTTCTAGATATTTGACAAAACGTCTAAATTCGAAAGCGCCCAAATACTTATTGGTAGATAGTGTATTAATAACAGAATTCTTAGGAGGTTTATCTACATAATTTATTGAAAATCTAGTTATAATTCTGTTATTTTCCGTAAAACTTGTTTTTTATTAAAAGCAAAAAAAGTAAGGGCAATTGGAATTTTAAAGTAAAATTAAATTCATTTTATAAGTTTATTAGACACAAAGCAGTGATTTGTATCATTTGTAAAGGCGTTATCTTGGCCGTCGTAAATGAACATTTTCGTTGATGATGTTGGCTGAAAAGTAAAAACATTCTTAAAACTTAATTTCCATATAAAGTCCAGGCTCGGAATTAACTCAGAGACATATTTTGTTCTCTTGCAAGTTTATTCAACGTTTTTCCAATGTACATGACCATAGGCTATTAAAAGAACATAATAAGTTTTTTGTTTAACGAAAACATTCTGGAGTGGGGAAACAGTACCGAGGATCAGGACGGGCCCCAGACCCGAATCGCTCTTGAAATTTTACATGGTCGATAATCAGTAACAAACTGTACTCCAAAACTGGAGCAAAAAAATGACAATGCATTTGGCGTTATGATGTAGATGCCAAGTTTAAAGTTTAAGATAGAGGATGGTTGCGGTTACGTTAGGAATATTCACATGTATATTTTTAAAAGGCGATCAGCACTTCAATGACTGTTATTACAGAATGTTGGCATGGTTTCGCCAAGATTTAGGTCCTGGGAAAGAAACTAGCTAAGCAAATACTTTATCTAACCGTTGATGTAAATTAGGGGACAAGAGAGTGCATGAGTTACATTCCGATTTAATTATTTTCTGGTTTTACAAAACACAAGGATAGAAATAAGTCAAAACATTATCATTAACAGAGCGGAAAGAATTTCCATTACGTTAAGCTTGCTAATAGAATACTGGGGATTGATAAAAAAAAAAAAAATGTTTCAGTTTCATTGAAAAAGATATGAACGGAAAGATATAAAAATTAGAAAACGTATATTGTAAAATTTATTATTTATAGGATAAAAATCGTTATATCATTTATATTTTAAGTAGTTGTTTAAGATTAAAGAATTTAATTTATAATTTAATTTATTTCGAGAATTTAACTATCCTTTAAAGAGAAAATATAAATTTTTTATTATGCGATAATCTACATCACATCATTTTCTACTAAATATAGGTCGCAGGTTTAGAACTGCACTCACTACATAATTTGTCAATAGATTTTCCGTTATTATCAAAGTTAAATTATTGATTACATTTTTTTTTTTTTTTTAATTATTGTTTATTGATTTATACAGTAAACAATGATTTAATTTTACAATTTGGCAATCTCAGTTGCTTCATATTCTTAAAAAGAACACCTTTAAAGTCAAGAAATGTTTGTGTTTCTAAATGCAGTTTTTAAAAAGAGTTTTTTTCAAAATTCACGTTTTTATCTGGTTTTTATTTTGTACGTTAAAATTTTAAGAAACAACAAAGAAAAGTCAAAAGAAGAAAAATATTTTTTCATCTAGAAAATAAAAATAATAATAGTAAAATAGTTAATTCGTTTTACAGAAAATAATTGCATTCTTTTGTTTTCTGAAAAAACTTCATTATACACAAATTGGATTTCTTTTCTCGGAGGAAATGGCGCAATATTTAATTTTACTCCGCGCTTTAAGAAATGTGCTATTGTTTGTCAGAATATCGCAATCTTGTTAAAAAACGAGCTTCTTTCACTAACTACAAAATTTAATTTGAAGAGTAAAAAAAGAGAGAAATTTCTATGACATGTTTTGAAATCTCCTCACAACGCAAAAAAAAAAAAAATGCAATTGTTCATATTTCTATGTTATTATTATTATTATTATTATTTAAAAAAAGCTTATTTTAAATGACTTTACTTTTAAAAGTTTAGTTATCAATTTTACTGAACATATGATAATTCTGTTAAAAGCGTTTCTTTAAATACATTTTAATGGTATTCCACAAACTCTCCCCATTAACTATCATTTAGATGTAGATACTTAGCACATGAGTTTTCCAGGCTTTGGTGAAAATTAGAAGTTTAAACGAGTGCCGTTACTTAAAAAAAAAAAAAAAAAAAAGCTCAAACGATTTGTTTTAAATTTGCTATGTAAAGCCTGTCCTTCCGGATGTATTGCTTGGTTACTATAAAAGGTCATCCCAATTTGGTTAATCAATTTCAGATCCCGTAAATGGATGTTTAAAAAAATACCTCTTTATTATTTTTATTAGCACTCTATGTAAACTTTTTATTGTATGTCTTTACAACATGTGTTTTAGTTTGCTGTTACATAAAATTGTTACGTGCTTGGTTTATTATGTTAATTTATGTCTCAAACTTATGCCTTGCCTTTAATGTATTGAACACAGAGTGTGTTCATAAAGTGTATAATTATACACGATTTCATAGATATCTACCATTTTACACGACCTTTCTTGACGTTTGCATGTGGATATCTCGAATAATTCAAATACGGTTAGCCGTAGAACACTGAAAATTGGTATATAGGTTTATTATAACATGTAGTTTATCCGATTTGTTAAAATTTAATTTCATCGATTTTTATTCTAAGCATCACAAAGTTTTACTTTTATCAATAAGAAATTATCTAAAATCAGATTTAAACAAGCAATTTGTGACATATAAATTTAAAGTTTAGATTTAAATTGTTTTGGTAAGTCACAAAATACATGTATTACTTTAAATATCTTTGCAATTTACATATAATATGAAAAAAAAATTAAAAGTAAATATTTAATTTGGTTAAAATCATGAAACAGAAAATTTCTCAAAACTATCATATTATTATTACGATGTGTTAAACATTTAATTCTAATTAGTCTAACATTCTAAATGGCATGGAAAGTTACGACAATAAATCGATAAATACATATTGATTAAAATCGTGAAAAAAATATTTCTTAAAAATTACTGCTATATATTTACGGTATGCTCACAATTATCTGCATTTTTAAAAATAAAAAAGTCTCAACATTCTACATTACGTTGATGAAATGTATGAAAGGTTAAGAGGATTTATTTCATCGTAGAAGGTATGTTGTACAACAGTTAAGAACCCATCTTCAGATATTCTTTTAAAGACCCTTCCCAGCCAATCAATTTAGATTCTCAGACAGAAAGGTGGGCAGGGGAGTAATTTTTCACTTGTTTATTTCGCAATCACAGACAACTCTCAGATACTCCTTCTTTTGACGCTAATATATTATTCTAAAAATACAACAATAATGGCCCTGCTGAATTATTTTAGCGATTGGTCAGGAAATATGCAAACAATTTAATTTTTAAAATGCATATAACTTATATATCATACAATATGCAAAATAGCTCTTAAAATTCAAGAAAATCTGAGGATATTGTTGCATATATATATACTGTTAAAAAAAAAAAAAAAAAAAAAAAAAAAAAAACTGTTAAAAGTACAGGAAAAATCAATTCCTGTGTACAATATATGTCAGTGATACAATTGTACGGTTTTAAACTGTATATTTGACGGAGAAATACTGGCAACCCAGCTGCCAGATTTTTCCTGTACTTTTAACAGTTTTTTTTTTTTTTTTTTTTTTTTTTTTTTTTTTTGCAGTGTGTATATGTATATATATAGTAAACATGAAAATACAACAAAATATTTGTAGCATACACAAAAATAATTATTATTATTGTTTAAAATTTGCTATTTTTTTAAACAGAAAATTCGAAATAAATAAATAAAATTCTTATTCATGCAATTTTGCGTATTATTTCAAATGTTTTCGTATACTTAGTTAAAATTTATGATGCATTTTTTTCTTAATCGCAGTATATTAACAGGTTTGTCCAAAGCATTTCGCGTTTTACGTTAATCCGGAATTCGTAATTCAAATATGTTTTCATTATAAAGACGCTTTTAATTTAGAATTATATTTACTTTTTTATGATTTGCATAAAGTATTCTAAATGTTGTCATGTTTCCATGTATTTTGACATTCAAAAAATGAGCCTAAACGGTTGTTATTATTGGAAAAATTCTGTTTGTTATATGGTATTTCGTCACGGGTTTCATGCCTGTATGTGTGTTTATCTGTGTGTACCTGATATGAGTATATAACATAAAAACTGATCTTAGCAAGAAACCTACCTTTGTTATTTGAAATCTGTATCATATGGTGATATCAGTTGCTATATTTTACTGAAATCGGACGAATACGATTGATACATTGCCATTGAAAATATTCATCTGATTTCCGGCTTACTTGAAAATATGCCACTTTTAATATTTTTAAGTTTAAAACACAATATAGTTCACATACTTTATTATAAGGTAAAGCTAAGATAAATGGCATGGTCGGATAGAAGATGGATGGTTGGGTTTTACGCCGCACTAGTGCTGCGCAGATGGGCAATTGGCGACGGTCTGGGCACACCCCTAGAGGTGGTCCGTAGACATGCCCTCACAATATTGATCTTCCACGGAAGGGATGACTCTCCCGCTTCGGTGACCCCCAGAGGTATAATTTTTTGATACGAACATGGAGGACATTGCGGCCACTACAGATTTTACGTGCACCAGCCACCATTAGTTTACACGACGGTCTTTGGCCAGCTCGAGTACCGAACTCGCAATCTTCCAACTACGAGGCCGGCGCTCTACCGACTGGGCTACAGCGGCCCCGGTCGGTGAGAATACGCACCATAAGAACTGAGCAACTCCAGGTAGTTTTGCAACAACAACAGCGCCTACTTAAATGTGCATGTTGATTGCTTCAAGTGTCTAAAGAAAAAAGAAAAAAAAAAGAGGTATTTTGCCTTGTTTTTCGAAGTAAATAAAACTTGAAATTTCATAATTTTGCGTATGACTTTCTATACAATGGTACTAGATTTTTACGTAAATGATTTCTCATACGTTGCTAAACTACATTAACAGCAGAAGTATCAAAAGTTTTCTTTATAAGTGAATTATTATTAAATAAAAGACTTCACAATCTCTCTCATCGAAATGGTTGATTTGCACATCTGCTTTAGAAGAGATTGCGTGTTGTTCCTATTGATTTTTATGATAGGAGAGATTACGCAGCTTATTGGTAATGACTAAGCAATGAATGTGGGTGCGTCTAAAGTCCAGAAAGGTACCAGTAGACAACTTCAACAAATACTTGGATTGGATTAAATGTGTTGCTCTTGACAGGTGGTTGCATGAAAGCTGCGCTGTTTACAACAATAAATGCATCATTTACGATCAATGAAGACCCAGACAAACAAACAGAAACATTGAAACTGAAACAGAAACAAAAACTGAAAAGGAAAAGAGCTAATTTTAAGTTAAAAGTGTTATCTTGTAACTAAATGCTGTTTTTTTTTTTTTTTTTTTTTTTTGTTTGTTTGTTTTTTGTTTATTTCATTGGAATTTTTTTCTTTAATTAAATTTTCTTAGTTTTATTTTTCTTTCTTTAAGTAAAAATAATCGCTGATGGTGATAGGTTCGGTTCCCAAAGTCCGAAGTAGTACTTTTTTGCAAATAATGAATAGGAAAGATGTCATTTGTTAAAAAAAAAAAAAAAAAACCTTTCATAGTTTACACAGTATCCTAAGAAATTCTGATTAGTTATTTTAAAGAGGGTTTTTTTTAATAACTTAAAAGAACAAAAAATATATATATATTTAAGTAAAAGAAAAGAAAAAAAAAAAAAACGCTGGATGCTTTTTATCTTTTTATTGTGGAGCCCTAAAAAGCATTAAATAAAATTTTATTCTTGTAATGAAAAAAAAAATAAAAAATTATTAAAAGTTTCAACAATAAGAAAATTTTAAAGAAAAATATAGGTATTTCACTTTGCAAGAGACGAAAATTCTTAAATATTTTAAATACTTTAAAAGGCATTCACGACTGATATATATCTATATCTATATATATTTGTATTTGTTAGATTTTTCTAACATATTCTATGACTTTTCTTGAGTGTTCTTTCACTTTTGGTAAGAACATCATGCTCATAACGCGATGGTCATGGACTTAATCCTCGAAGACCGCGAGCGCGATGTGATTTTTTTTTTTTTTTTTTAAATAATTAAAGAAAAAGAGAAGAAAAGATGTTAATTTATAAAAGAAAACCTTAAGTTGTCTACACAGTATCCTGAGAAATTTTAATTAGATTTTTAAAAATCCTTTTTAGAACTAAAAAGCACAAAATAAAAATTTAAGTAAAAAAGTCATTTCTTAACATTAGAAGTTTTTTATTGTGAAGCCTAAAAAGCATAAAATAAAAATTTATTGTGAAAAAGACATGCTATAAAGAAATCAATGTTTTAACACTTTAAAGAAAAATACAGATATTTCACTTTTGCAAGAGATGAAATTTTTTATTAGATATCCAAAATATTTTAAAAAGCTGTCGAGACCTTTGAAATTTTATGCTTAATGAATAATTACACAAAAAACTAATAACTAAAATTAATAGTCTCGAATGTTTTTAAAATATTTTGAATATTTAAAAATTTTCATCTCTTGCAAAAGTGAAATACCTTTATTTTTCTGTAAAATTTTCTTAGTATTAAAACTTTTATTTGTTAAAACCATGTCTTTGCCACAATACAATTTTATTTCATCCTTTTTAAGGCTTCCCAATGAAAATCTCCTAATGTTAAAAAAGGTTTTTTTTACTAAGATTTTTATTTATTAAATTACGCTTTATATTGCGTATCCAGTTGGAGGAAAATATATCCAAAATTAATCAAATTCATCCTATTTTTTTCCCCTGAGTGTAATGGGCCGGGGTAGCCCAGTCGGTAGAGCGCCGGCCTCGTAATTGGAAGATTGCGGGTTCGGTACTCAAGCCGGCCAAAGACCGTCGTGTACACTAATGGTGGCTGGTGCATGTAAAATCTGTCCTGGCCGCAATGTCCTCCATGTTCCCATCAAAAATTATACCTCTGGGGTCACCGAAGCGGGAGAGCTATCCCTTCGGTGAAGGATCAAAACTGTGATGGCATGTTTCCGGACCACCTCTAGGGGTGTGTCCCAGACCGTCGCCAATTGTCCATCTGCGCAGCACTAGTGCGACGTAAAACCCAACCATCCATCCATCCCTAAGTGTAATTAAAAGTTGCGCTTTACTAAATTATACCATGCGCATTGATTTACTGATGTTAATAGAAAATCTATTAAAATATATTGTACAGTTGGTAACAAAAGTGTCCGAACACTAGCAAAAATTCCTATGCAAAAAAGTAGAGTTAATACTGTTTTGTTAAATAAATCCTTGTCGAATCCTGTTCTTAGTCAGTGTAAGATCATGATTCGATAAGGATTTATTTAACAAAACAGTATGAAGTGTACTTTTTTTACATAGGAATTTTTGCTAGTGTTCGGACACTTTTGTTACCGACTGTACGAAAAAAAAATAGTGTGAATATTGCAACCGCTCCTCTCTTCAAAATGTGCGTAGTTAAATAACGTGCATCTATTTCGATTTCTTACACTTAAAAACCTTATTTCTAAAACCACAAATATGTATAATATAGAATCCCGCTCTCCCCAAATTATAATATTCTTTGAAACATATTCTTGTAAATAAATAAAACTTTTAAATATAAAATCCCTATATACATAGATTTTATTGATGACATTACACTATTGGAGATAATTTCCATCGGTTTCTAATTCATTCAGGACTTTTAAATATAAATCATTACCATTAATATTTCACTTACGCGGAAGAAACTAGAATTATCTACTTATAGATTATAATGAATCTAAGAAATTGCTGATAAATAACGTTTGAAATTGAGTGCAGCAGTTTAATCGTGATTATTTCAGCACTATTTAAAATAAAGGGGTATCGTTACTTGACCCAAACTGATCCCCAGGCTCTTAACTCCGATTTACCTGTCAATTTTATGAATTAAAGAACGAACTTATGTATTGTTGGTAAGATGAAAATTAAACTTATTCGTCTCAGACAATCAAAACTAATTACGTATTGAAATTTTAAATGCGTATCATTCGTTTGAAAGAAATATATAGTCATTTTTATTTCCAACCACATTGTCATATCAATTAACCTTTTATGAAATTTTAAATCTGAATAAATTGAATATTTTAAAGAAATAACGTAAATAGATTGAATATAATAAAATTTTCATTAAAAATGGAAAACAAAAAAAGAGTGCACAAAAACAATGCGCTAGAGTAATGATAAACAATCTTGAATAATAAATGATTATGTTTCAATGTAATAATAAAATAATTATAAGATAAACCAACTTTTTATAAACCATGTTTTTAAATTTTCAGTTGAATCATAGCTATAGAACTAACTACATTAGCACATTATCAATGCGTATTGTTACGAAATTGAAAATAATTGTATTTATTTTTGTATAAATTCTTTCAAAGAGGCTTAGTAAGTAGATAAAATGTCAATTTTCTGCATTTCCAGCTCTTTTTCGTGTTGAAATAGCTTAATTTTCCCTTTAAAACGAATTAAAAAGCTCCAATATGCAGGTAATGGTTTTGGCGCCAAATGTGCGGCTTTTGGAGGGAAAATGATTATTATCGAGATACCAGAGATGGACGTTCTAGGGACATTCTGGGTTTGGCAGTGATGTATAAAAGTAGCTCCAGCGCGGCAAACTCAGATCAGTTCTCAGTCAGTTTCGTCAATGCTTGCAGAGCTATTGAAGGAGTTCTGAGCCTCTTTGAATGAGTTTTGCTTTATGTGTTATTGCTATACAGTTTGTACTGTGGATTTGCTGTTGACAGCTGTTTCTTTAAACTGTGTTTATTGGTGGAAATGAAGCTGATACTCAGTTTATAGACCTGTATTCTTCTGGAATTTTCTGTAAATAAAACTCCTGAATTTTTGCAAGTTTTTCCTCTCATTCTCGGACAACTTACGAACCCCTAAGTAGGCAACAGTATGAAATCTTTAAATTGATAATGACGTCAAATTTTGTGAGACGCATAATTTAACTTTTTACAGGTTAAGCTCACGTTTAATTAAATGTATTTTAATGTCGAAAGAAAATGAACTCGTAATTTTTTTTTGGCAACAATTAATTTATAGCTAATAATTTAATGACTATTTTTTATTGTCTATTAGGAGGTTATTATTTTCATATTTTAATTAATTAAAAGAAAACTATTCGAAAATCTGACTTTGAAGTATTGTGTTGTCAACGCGTTCTGAGCTACTGTGAAAGTTTCAAATGTCTAGCTATTAGGGATGTTAGTTAAAATTCGATTGCAAGATTTGTACCGGACAAACAAACACACACACAAACAAGAATAGAAGTTAATAAAAACATGGCAAAAAAAAAAAAAAAAAAACTGATGTGAAACAACCTCACGACTTCCATTACTCACTATTACACATATTATATGGATATAACGTGATCGAAACACATAAAATTGACCTAACAAAGTAGATACCTAAATATTTTCCTGCAAGAAAAAACACTGATACACGTGTAAAGACATGTAAACAGAACTTACATTGCAAGTTAAAAAATATAAAAAAAACAAATCGGTGGATCCCCTATCTTGCAAAATAAATTTACGAGATCTAAAACTGACCTACTTAATCAAAATGACTGTTAATTTCCTTGTAATAACCACATAATACATCAGAAAGGATATCTGAAATGGGTTTATGCAAGGAATTTCAAGAAAACCGTTAAAGCCGTTTTAGTGATACCGACTTTGTGATACAGTTCTTTTTATGAGTAAAAGTACTTTGCCGACTCAATAACAATCCATTATCAGTTCTAAACAATGAACTATAATAAATTAATTGTCATCCAACAGTTTGTGTTTACACAAATTTGAGATGTTCAGTTGAAACTTTGCTTAAATTGGCAAAAAAATTACCGATTAGGTAAGTCAAAAGAACGTTGCACTAAATCTTCAGTACTCCTAACGGTAAAAAATGTTACTGATAATTGAATTTTATGCCATATTTTTGGCTTTAAAAGAGAATGATGATTTTATTATTCTATTTATCTTCGTGATCTCGTTATTTAATTTTACAATCAAGTAATATTTTAGTAAACGCAGTGTAATATAAGTAGATGAATTTCAATGAAATCTATTGGTTTTAATGAAAAAGAGAAGTTGAAGAAATTCATATCCATTAAATATTTTTACACTTCTTTTTAACTTCATTTATTTAACTGGATAAACTGCAACATTTTAGAAGTAATGCCGTACTATTTTGTATGTTAAATAAAATGAAATATCCAAAGGAAGAAATCTGCCATATTTTCCTTTAACCATTAAAACGTATTTTCAAAAATAAATAAATAAATAAAAATAAAAAATGAAATAAAAAAATCATACGGCATTATACTAATTTTACACTAATGAATATTTTTCTAAATTTACACTAATGACATTTAATAATTAATGGGAAATACATTTTTTAAACCATGTTTCCTAAAACTAGAAGTGATGAACAGTCCAAAAGCTTGGAGGGCTGCTAAATTCACTGATAGGTTGGGATTTAGAAAACATCCAGTAATTCGGCGCTCTCTTATCGTTTATTTTTTCTGAATCAGATGACTGTCTCCCCTGGACTCGTATAGTGAGCGCTTGCTCAGAGGCTTCCATGGTCTCAAGAAAAGTGGTCGAGTAATATATATAACACATATTATATCAGAGATATTTATACATACAATAGAAATACTTATACTATTCACAGATATCAGGCTAAGTATAAAAATAAAGTAACAACGGAAAATTTAGTCTGAAGTTGTTATATATTTGGTCGTAGGGTAAGTGTGCCAGTGATTACCACTTTTAGACAATCGCTGATGTTTTTAATGTTCTAGTCATCAGAAAATATTTTTAGAAATCTTAAGTTAATACATATGGCATGATCGACATTCAGAACCACATATATGTTAAAATATATACATTGGATAACGATATATATATATATATATTTTTTTTTTTTTTGACGCCCACTCAATGTTCCAGTAATTGACACTGCCAGTTTTTCCTTTTATTAGTAATTGGCATCCTGTGTTCCAGTGTTTGACACTGCTAGTTACTCATTTTACCAGATATTAGCACCCCATGCTCCAGTGTTTGACATAAAATGATAAAATTCTTATAAGTAAATTTTATGATTTTATTGTTATTCTTATTTATTAATTATTTTGTGGTAGATATCAATTACTGGAGCATGCTAATCACTGGAGCACCTACCCTATATCTCTTATCCTCGTTTTGTTTAAATAAACACTTTCAAGTAATATCCCTGTATAAGTAATATCCCCAAGTATAAGTAATATCCCTGTATAAGTAATATCCCTGTATAAGTAATATCCCCATACAAAATTAGACAACCTTCCCACACTTACAAATGAAAACTACCTCAAATACTAGCAGACCCGGCCACGCGTTGCTGTGGCTATGTTATACGTTGAATTATAATGTAGTAAAATATTCAATATATTAAAATTATTATTTACGAATAAAGACCATCCTTGATAACATCCTTGATCTTAGCAGACTTAGCCCGCTTCGCTGGTCCCTATTTTTAAATGATTCACTATAATTAAAGAATTCTCAAAATTGCATTAATTTTTAACATGTGAAAAAAAAAAGAGAAAAAAAAAATCTGATCGGGAAAAATGTTCGACACTCATAATGAATCCATATATTATCGAAAGGAAAATGATATAAAATACAAAAAAATCTTCTCTCATTGGTGGAATAATCTGTTCGGACCCCCACTGCCTGCGGCAGTGTATACCTGCGCAAACCATGCGCACCGTTTCTTCATCCACCGTTCCCGCCCTTCTTAATAACTCTATACTTTCGAAAATATCCGCAATCGATTTATCGGGCCTTAAAACTTAATAATACTAATTTTCAAAGTTCTAACTCTTATTTCTATTATTTTGCCCCTTTGCCCTCCCCCCTCCCACTATTCTAAATAATTTTACAAATTCGAAAATATCTACAGTTTATTTGTAGGTGTCAAAAACCTGTATGCACCAATTTGAACGATCTAACTATATTTTTATTTTTTGCCCCTCTGCCCCCCCTTCCCGCCCCTCCTAATAAATTTACAAATTCGAAAATATCCGCAATCGATTTGTTGGTATCAAAAATTCTATGCACCAATTTTGAATGATCTAACTCCATTTTTATATTTTGCTCCTCTGCCCCCCCCCCTTTCCCGCTCCTCTTAATAATTTTACAAATTCGAAAATATCTGCAATCGATTTGTACGTATCAAAAACTTCTATGTACCAATTTTTAGCGATGTAACTCTATTTTTATTTTTTTGCCCCTCCGCCCCCTTACCCGCCCCTCCTAATAACTTTACACTTTCGAAAATATCCTCATTCGATTTGCAGGCCTCTAAAACCTCTCTATACCAATTTTGAACAGTCTATCTGCATTTCTATTTTTTTTTTTTTTTTTTTTTTTTGGTTGTTGTTGTTTGTTTGTTTGTTTGTGAAATCACGTTTTGGCCCCTCCCCCCCCCCCTTTTGGGAGGCGAATTTTGCAATAAAAACTATCCTATCTCTCAAGTTGGACCAAATTGCCCACAGTGTCCAAATTTCATTTAAATCGGCTCATTAGTTTAGGAGTTCATCGCGGACAAACATAATAAATTTTATATATAAAGATATATATATATATATATATATTATATTAAATTATAAAGTTTTGATCAATGAAGCACAAATAAGTAAAAAACAGGATTAATTTCACTGTATTATCTTCATTATAATATGAATTCAATTTACACTTCAGTCTAAGTAACACGTGGCCGGCTATGCTAACACCAAAAATTTAAAAAGTGGAAATAATTGAATTATACGAAATTTATTAATAGGTTAAAAAGTTGAAGATTCTTTGTGTAGATGGCAGCACCAAATATATTTCAGCTTTCATTTCAACCCAGTCGAAAGGTATCGACATCTGTTAAGTGGAAATAATTGAATTATACGAAATTTATTAATAGGTTAAAAAGTTGAAGATTCTTTGTGTAGATGGCAGCACCAAATATATTTCAGCTTTCATTTCAACCCAGTCGAAAGGTATCGACATCTGTTAGAATCATTTGGAGTTAACAGATAATTGTGACTGTCAAATAATAACAGACAAATAATTAGCAATAAATTAAAATTGCGACTATAATTTGAGATTTAAACTATCCTATCTCTCAAGTTGGATCGAACTGCACATGGTGTGCGAATTTTATTATAATCGGTTAAGTGGTTTAGGAGTCCATTGAGGACAAACATTGTGACACGAGATTTATATATATTAAGATTTATTTTTGACTTATGCTGATAACAGGAACACAAACACACTGACAAAGCATTAAAGACTTTACCAGCATCTTAATTTTTTTTTTCGTAAAATCGTAGTACCTGTATTTTTTTCTAACCACTTTTTTTTTTTTTTTTTTTTTTTTTTTGAGAGCGGCTTTCTTCTAATTCAATCGTAGTTACATTTTTAAAGAAAATTAATCTATGGAAAAGTGGTGTGAAAATAATGCAGGTACGAAATAAATAAAATAAATATACGATATAAATTAAAAAGTTAGCAAATCTGGCTTATGGAACTACAAAAGGTATAATCACATTAAAAACTCAATTTAAACAATAATTTTCGTGCTATAAAAGATTAAGAGAATGTAAAACTATAAATTACTGAGAAACTTTTATCGGGAAATTTGATAAGAAACCAAGAAAATAAAAACTTTTTCAAAGACATAAAATTTCAAAATGTACTCTTTTACCAGATTTTTTTTTTCTGTTTTTTCAACTGATTTAATAGATGCTTTAAATAATTATTTATCGCTCTGTATGTTAAATGTTGGTGATCAACTATATAAATGAGAATGAAGCTTGAGATACAAATTGACCAATTTACGGGATCAAGAAGCTGTAAATTGGTTCATAAATTAGCTTTAAACTGAATCGCATTACCGAATAAAAGAAATTGCATAGAAAGAAAAATATTTTGCTTATTTAAATAACTACGTAGTTAATTTAATATATGTTTAACTTTTTAAAATTGGGTATGTCTATTGTTTTTCGAGTTCTGTTAAACATTATTACAACTATTCTTTTCTAATTGTACAATTAAGGTACATTGCATAACTGTATCTATTGTAATTTACAATTTGTGATTTTTTTGTTGTTGTTGTTTTAGCCTTTATAAGTTTACAACAGTTTTCGCTACATTCATTTAATGTATTACGATAATAAGACGACACAAACCGTGAAAAATATTTGATTTTAAAATAATTAACAGAATTTTCTTTTTTTTATGAAAGTTAAAATTGCCAATAATTTTTTTATATTTGCATTATATTTCTGAAAATTTGTAGCACAAATGTAGGCATATATATAAACAGATACCGCCATAATCACCCCCCCCCTCTCCTCCCGTATCTTGGTAACGAGTGGAATTTCTAGAAACTGGAAAACAACTGTTCAATCAAGTTTAGGGAGATATCGTTTAGATAAAATTTATTTTGGGGAAAGAGGAGAGCACAAGAAGGCATAAAGACGCAACTTTTCAATTTTATTTGGAAACATGGATCTTTTTTTTAGTTTAATATAAAGAATTTTTCCTAACCATCATTTTGCGATAATATCTGCTCCTCGTAATTATCAAAACCTCCTCCTGACTGTTGCCATTAATATCCTTAAATGCAATAAAGCTATTAACTCTAAAGATTCAGCAACTCTCCATGAAATTGGCATTTATTATGTAAATAAAGTTAATCTCTGTAAAGTTAATCTGTATCTTTCCGTTAACCTCCATTTTTCAAACTGTATGCTGCCTGTTGTTATCTGAAATCTCCTGTCTACGTTTTAAGGTTAAGTTTCATCCTCAAGCATATGTGCCACATAACCCTGGTGTGGCCATACTAGAACTCAACCTTGTCTCCTGAATTCATGTAACTACGTAACTTTTCATGTTCAATATAAGACGTCGTCCCTGACAAAGTTGTTCCTACTGGAGCCTACAGAAGTAGTCCTGGTGCTTCTTTACTTGATCTTAACCAATGACTACGTGTTCAAGTAACAAACGCACTCATCATATTTTGTTCAAGTTGCCTTTTTAATGTAACCGTTTTAAGATCCCATGATATATACATAGATATAGTAATTCATATAGATCTATCTTCCCAATGTTAACGAGCAAAGATTTTTGATGCCGAAAATGTTTTTTGGCATCAGCCATTAGAGAGTTAAAACTCGAAAATAGTAATAGAATAGAATGGTAGTGAATTTTGAAAATGCCGAAATATTGCGCGGCTTTTAAGTGTTCTAATAAATATTTGAAAAGAAATGGGATAGGTTTCAATAAATAAGTTATATTCAAGTAATTTATGAAAAATATAATTTTTATAATCAATTGCTTTGTTATTATTATAAAATAATTACTGTCTTCATATTTAATGGAATACTTTTTTTTTTTAAATCTTTTTAAATATTTTATATTAGTATGTAATATGGAATTCTCAAAATTCTTTTAAATGTAGTTGGCAGCCGCGGAAGTTTTAATATATAACTAGTATGTTGTGGCCACCACAAGACTTTCTTCCATATATAATCCTATGCAAATTTACGCAATACAAATAATTTATTAAATTATAATTTATTAAAATTATATTTCATGATGAATGCAGATGATTTTTATCTCAAAGAAGTATAATAATAATAAATACCGAAAGAAAGACAGTTTTGTGCAGACATGAGTATACTAGAGGATAGTAAAAAAAAAAAAGAAAAGAAAAGAAAAAACGAAAAGAAAGAGAGAAAAGGGGGTATCTGGAGTTTTTCATTCTGTTTTAGTGCATAAATTTTATTTGCTAAATTACCTGTTTGTATTCCCGTGTATATTGACTGGGGGAAATACATCCATAAGAGAATAAAGTGGCCGTCTTTTCCCGAGAAAAAAGGTATCACTTAAACCTTCCTAATGATCAATCTATGTCTTATTACTGTATCTATGGATATATAAAATGCTGTCTCCCAGTGGCTTATCGTGAATGACAATTTGGGTATGCTCCACTCGAGTAGTTAGAAACAGTACATTAAAAAAGATATTCAGTCATCTTATTTGTTAATTCGCTTATTTTGAGAAACAATGTAGGTATGACAACATTTCAACAGTCAATCAGAGAAATGAGCTTTTCATGAAACGAGCTGTATCTAACCACCCGTATGGAGCAAACCCAAAACGTCATTCACGATACGCCTCTGCTGCCTCTATTTTTATGTAAAAAAAATGCTTACCCAGGTAAGCATTTTTTTTTTTCTGGTTATCTAAAATAAGGGACATTAGTTGAAAGTTTTGCGAATGAAGCTGCAGCGAGGATTCGTGAGCGAAGCAATCAGGGTGTAGTGACCCAATGTTCTGAAAATTAATGTCAATTTTTATTAACTATACGATATAATTTAAAATTTTATAACCTTTACGAATTTCTAAACATTCATTTACATGCCTTAAAATAGGTTGATTGGTTGGTTGGGTTTTACGTCGCACTAGTGCTGCGCAGATGGGCAATTAGCGATGGTCTGGGACTCACCCCTAGAGATGGTCCGGAGACATGCCATCGCAATTTTGATCCTCCACGGAAGGAATGGCTCTCCCTCTTCAGTGACCCCCAGGGGTATAATTTTTGATGGGAACATGGAGGACATTGCGGCTACGACAGATTTTATGTGCACCAGCCACCATTAGTGTACACGACGGTCTTTGGCCGGCTCGAGTACCGAACCCGCTATCTTCCAGTTACGAGGATGGCGCTCTACCGACTGGGCTACCGCGGCCCGCCTTAAAATAGGATGTAATCACTTTTAAAATGTCGGTTTTTAAACCAATTTTTAATGAAGCATAATATTTGAAGTGCAGTTTTTATCTCATAAACAGTTTAAAAAATCAATGTTTCCTTTAGTATTCTAAACAAAATAACGAATTAAATTTTAACTATTCCGTATCATCTAAAATCTTAATAATTAAAACACTTGATAAAATATAATAATGTTTTATAAGACATATGATTTTGATTTTTAAAGTTGTATTACAACAGAAAAATACAAAAAAGATTTCGGAAGTATAACACTTTTTCAATAATTTATAAAAACGGATTTGCATTAAAAAAAAATATTTTTTTAAATAATTTAGAAAAATAATAATTATTTTGTTGCATAAAAGAAAAATATTAAACTACTTACTCATACAACAAAATTAAGTGTTTAAATTTCCATAGTTATAATTGCAAAATAATTTTTTAATATGTGTTGTTTATTTTGTATCCTTAAACAAATTTTAGACATTATATAAAAGAAATTTAATGTAATAATAATTAAAAAGAAGAATTCGTTATTCTAATCACATTTTATAAGACACTTATATAAACAGATTTTAAAAAATTAAAAAGAGCGAAAATGACTATGCTTAAAAAAATTAAGAGTTTTCAACATTAATGAAAGAAAAGTACACATTTGAGGCAACGTATTTACATTTTACAAAACTTGTATGATCAAATGCAACTTGTTCTACTGTATACATTATACATATACATTATACATATATCATATACATTACGTTAAGACATAAATAAGTCTAATTTCCGGATATTGGAAATCTCATGGGAAACTGGGACTTCTGGAATTTTAAGACATCTCAACTGGTTACAGAGTTGTGACCTTTTCCTTATGCCTTTATATTTAAAAATATTAACACCCCAACAAAACCTAAAACAAAAGATCAAATTATTAGATTTTAATGAAAATAAAAGAATTAAGAAAGCAAGTAAAAAATATATAGAATTCAGTTGATGTGTTTAAGACAAGTGAAAACACCCTGGTTACGTTTGTCCCAAACACAACAATTGAATCCCATATATTTTTTACTTTGCTTTTTTAATTCTAATATTTAATTTTTAACACCCTGTAAACAACATGGATACTTTTGCTCGAAATACAAAATTCCTGAGTTAAGTGTAATCACACATAAAAAACCAAAGTATTTAAGAAATAGAAAAAAGTTAGATTTAAAATGTATATCCAAAACTTAGTTTACTCAGCAAAAATTGTGTATTTTATTTCCGAAGCACAGCGATGACAAAACTTCGAATTTTAGAAGAGGGCAATTTGTCTGAGTGAAAATGATAAGCAATTTTTAAAATTTCTACAATTATCGCTGTTTCATATTCTAGTTGTTTTCTTAAGGCTTAATGTAACAAAGAAAGGTTAAAAGAAGCAGATACGATGTCTATTAGATCCAAATCCAGGCTATCAGTTGGGTTAAAAGCGAAATTACACTCGTGGTTAACGGAGCTCAATTGCCTTCAACATTTAATTAAATGCGACTTATAGTGAAAGTGTAACTTAAAAAGTATATTCAACGTGTGTGTGAACTGGAAGAAAATGAATTAAAAAGAGAAAAAAAAAATCTAGAAAAATATTAAGAAAAGAAAAAAAAAAATCCAAGAGATTTTCCACATGTTAGAAATAAAAGGAAAAATAATTAAGTAATGAAACATTAGAAAATTCTTCTCTTGTTGTACTTTCAGTTAACGGCCCTCTTCACTCACCGTCGCCGGAAGCCCGAGCCAATGTTATTCTATAGGGAAATTTTCTTTACAAATAACTTATTAACTAATACATATTTTTAAATTCTGTTTTCATATTCAGAAAATTCTCAACTGTTAAACTGACGGACTTTTTTTAAAAATGTATTTTTTTTAATTTTTAATATTTTATTTCAAAATTGGAAAATGAAAAAATTTCACATATTGAAAATTCGTATTTTGCAGCTTCAAAATAAACTATAAAATAATAATAATAATATTTTCTTAGAAAAGGTGCGTCAATTTAGCAGCTGGGTATTTTCAGAATGTGAAACAGAAATTAAAAATATGTATTAGTTAATAGTTATTTGTAAAGAAAAATTTCCCATAGAATAACATTAGCTTAGGCTTCCGGTGGCGGTGAGTGAAGAGGGACCTTAATACTCAATTTAGACCTTTTAGATTAAGATTTTATACCTTATATCTGGTAGAGTAATGCTTGTTTGAAAGAGTTTAAAACTTTTCTCGGTTAGCTGTGCATAAGTCAAGAACGAAATTTTTTGAAATTTCTTTAAATTATAAACACTTAAATATTGAAAATGATCATTGTGTCTGTAAGCATTTTATAAACATAACTCAAAACGTGTAATTCTAAATATTTATCATAAATTTCTGATATTTGAACTGTTTATTGAAATCACACCAGACATTTCGTGCACAGAAATATTCAAATATAATCAATTGCTGTTCGTCTACGACCAAAAATTTCTATTTCATGGTATGCTTCAAATACATTGATCATTTACGCATCTCGATCAATGTACACGCTATGAAGTTTTTAATGAAGCGGAAATTAAATTTTTCAATTTCTAACAACATAAATTTTTGTTTTGGCTTGTGATTTTTATTCTACTGCTATGTTTTAAATTATACATGTTTTGTTTTGTTTTACACAGTTGTTTTTCTTCTTCTTTTTTTTTTTTTTTTTTTTTTTTTTTTAAGTTTATCTATATATTAATAGGCAAGCATAAAATTTGTAGTTCCTTCTTAACATATTAATTATGGGAGTAGAGGGTTGAAAATGGTATCATTCGAAAGGTATGGTTAGCCGGAAGGTGCGAATGCAAATATTATTTTCTTACGATGTCAAGAAGGTATTTAAAAATACTTTTATTTTTTATGCATTTCCCCCCATTTTTCCCTTTCATACACGTATTCCTTTACATTAAAAAATACAGAAAAGTGGAAAGTTGTTAAATCTTGCATTTTCATAAAACTCAAATACAAACCATAGACACAGTAATTTGTATAGCATCCTTATACGCAAGCGAAGTGATGACGTCACTGGCCGTCCGTGGAACCACAAAAAAGATTTCATAAGGATTTGATTTATGACAAATCATTTTTTTATTTTCTAATTTATTTATGATCTAATTTCTTTCTTTTTTGTTTTATGATTTATTTCAGCTGTAATTTAAAGAGATATTAGCCGTACGATAAATTTCATGTTTGTGTATTAATATGTAAATAATATATATTATTTAATTTTTGAAACTTCAATTGTTCTTTGTTATTTGACTTTTGGCAACAAAAAGTGACTTTATTTATTTATTTACAAGGACAAACGTTTGAAAGGGTTGGTATTTTATTGAAAGAACCAGTTTTTACACACGGTCAATTTTATGTTGCAGCAAGTCGGGTCAATTCTTTGAATAGCTTAAAATTTTATATTTCAGAACACAGTGGGCAAGGTCATTTAGCTAATGACGAAAGAGTACTTACAAAGAACATTGTTTACAGAGAAATTTTAAATTTCTAAATTTATTTATTTAGTGCTAACTTAAAAGAATTCTGAGATTTGAATAAACTTGTGGTCGAATTTCGACCACTGGGCGATACTAGTTTTATTAAATGCATCTTCTCCTTAACACATTAAAAAAAAAAAAAAAAAAAAAAAAAAAAAAACTACATTAATTAATTTGCTTTTTATCACATTTTGAGTATTAAATTAATTTTCATGTTATATTTTATTTAAAAAAATAAATAAATAATTAAAAATAAAAAGGCACATTCATATTTAAACCAGACGTTCATATAATATTTCCCAAATGCTGAAAATATATTCAGATATTGAATTGCATTTTTATTTATTTATTTTTTTCAAATATTCAATCACATTTTTAAAAAAAAATCATCGAATATAAAATTGAACACTTATGAAATGGGAAAATTTTGGTTTGCATGAAGAAATCATTTATTCCATACCATATTTTCCTTAATGGATCTTCTCATGACATGAATGATGATGCGATTCGAATGATAATGGATAACTTTTTCCTTTAATATGGGTATTTTAACTTGATATTCTTTTTTCATTTATTTTTTTTTTTTTTTTTTTAACTTTTTAGATGCAGTTAAGCATTTCACGTTTTATTTTTATTTTTATTTTTATTTGTTTTTAATAAATAAATGACTAACTTTTCAATTAGAAACATGTTTGGCTTTTGCTAGAAAAACATGTACTTTCGACAGAATAAGGTTTAAAATAATGTTATAAAATTATACATAAAATTTTATGAGATAATTTTTTTTAAATAAATAAAGCAGAATTTCGAACTTACTGAAAAAAATTTTCATGAACGGAATTTATTTAGTGAGTTTTGCATAGAAAGTACTAAAATCGTTTTGAAGTTACATTTCTAGCGCTAGTAATAATAGTAAGTGAAATTACTCTTATTGTTACATTCCCTTATATTTATTCATATATTTAAAACATTTATTATTATACGTTTTTTATTAAAAACCTAAATAAAAAATACCGATTGAATTTTAAATTTTGTAGCACTGACATTAGCTTAGTTAAAATTAATAATATTATACTTTTAAAAAAATAAAGAACACGCTTTTATTGAAATGTAAACTAATAATTTAGAATTAAACAAAAAACATTTTTAAAAAATATCCCCTGACTAGGCTCGAACGTTAGACCTTTAGGATCGTAGCTCGGAGCTTTACCTCACAGCCACAGCGTTCACGTAGGAAAAGACTTTTTTTACAATATAGATTTTTTTTTTGTTCCCAGAGCGGTTACAAACATACATACAAACATACATACAGGTGAAGCTAATAAAAGCGTGTTAAAAAAGAGGAAATGTTAAAGCACTATACATATATCATAAGCATTTAGAAACAACGTATTGCTTCATCGGGCGAAAAAAAAAAAGTACGAATGCATTAGAAGCAGAAGCAAAACTGCAAATAGGAAAGTCCAGAGTGAAGAAAACATGCAACGGAAAAGCATTTTCTTCATCTAAGGTTGCAATACTTCCTATATTCATGTGATGACGAAAAACTGCATTTTTCCAAAATGTGTTGCAAATATAGTATTAGCTCAGAATGTTGAGAAATCTTTTTAAAACTTTATACTCTTTATACTGCTGTATAGTTTTAGCAAATTTAAAGAAAGAAAAATATTAAATTTAGAGTATATCCATGATGATATAAACAGTGAAGAACATATAATTCTTTTAAAATTTAAAATTCCTAGATTAACTTGTTTTCATTTAATTCGATATTGATAATTCGTATTTAATATTTTTCTTTTAATATATCGAAACAGAATTCATTTGCACAGTATAACGTCAGTATATGCATTAGTTTTCGCAATATTTCTCTCTAAATTTTTCGATATGAAATCTACAAAACAAACAGCTCTACAAAAATAATGTTGGCAAAATTTGATTTGATAATTTTAGCTAATATATATGTTTTTTAATGTCTAGAAATCGAAAATGAAGCCAATTGTACTTTTTTTAATGAAAAATCCATTATAAGCTTGTAACTTTAACATATTTTTGTTTATGTACTATGATTTGTGAGACCATAAGAGGCTTTTCCCAAAAAACAACCTTTGGAAAGTGGTTAAAATAATTGGATCTTCAAATTAATTACGCGGCATGTGAAAAACTCCTTAAGAAATATCAACTCTTAGAAAATATCTAAAACCTAGCTCGTTCTTTTTTGTACAATTCTCTTAATATTTACTCTATTCAAATGCACTTTTGATAAAAGTTGCCCAATACATTTAGCTTTTAACTTATGCAATGAAAATGTTTTATCTTTCATACATGCACAGTAAACACGTTTTTCCTAAAAATGTTTATATTTCATGAGATATTTAAAATATTTGTATTCCCATTGTGGTATATTGCTTTAAAAGTGTTTTTCCAACTTATCTGGCTTCCGTGGAGGATCAAAATTGCGATGGCATGTCTCCGGACCCTCTCTAGGGGTGAGTCCCAGACCATCGCCCATTGCTCCTCTGCGCAGCACTTAAAACCCAGCCAACCAACCAACCAACTTATCTGAAAGTGGGAATAACTTTCGTTAAAAACTCTGTATATTATAAATAAAAAACATGTTGATTTTTTTTTTTGAGTTTTAAAATAAATGCTTATATCTCCCTTATTTAACATGCTATTGTCACACAAATTCATTCACAAATTGAACTTGGTCTATATTAACATAGCCTAAAGTTACAGATAATTTCGCTTACTTTACAATACAGGGTGATCACAAACATTATTAATTTTTCTCCATTTGTTATCGGGCCCTAATTGTTGTCTTACACCAATCTTCACAGAAAAACATGAGGAAGTACCAGTTCTTGAAATACCCAATGTTTGAAAACGTTTCATTGAGAGATAAGTTTTTAATTTGAAAAAAAATTATCGTTAGCAAATCTTACTAAACTGTTGAACGGGAGTGTAGTTCGATTTTTAGGAATAATTGATGTACTTTTCTTATTAAAAATTATTTACAGTAATGAAAACACTGCACATAAAATTCAAATAATACTGGTGAATTGAAATATTCATTAACAGTTCTTTTAGCATCTTTATGAATATGCATTTTTACAGTAAATATTATTTTAATTAAATATTAGAAAAAATGTTAAATAGCGATTGCAAATTAATTTTTTTTTTTAATAAAAAGAAAAGGTCTAAAGAATTACATATTCTAAATGAATTCACGGTCTTTAAATTAGATTTGTTCAACAAAATGCTTTATATTAAATAATATATACATGTAACAGTCAGTCTAAACGAAGTATTTAATTATTATTCTTATTATAATTATAATTATTTTATTTATTTATTTATTTATTTATTATAATAATTATTTTTTCAATAAAATTATTTGACAATTTTTTTTTTGACAAATCGATAAAATTTAATGTTTTATTTGAAATTGCGCAATATTATTAGAGAAAAAAAAAGGTAAATATAACGCTTGCAAATTAATGAAATCTTCTCTCAAAAAATACGTTTATATACATGAATTTTTTTGAATAACATTTATTTGTACACATAAGTGTATATTCATATGCTACATGTCAAAAAATTACGAGGTTAAATTGGAAACATATACACTGTTAAAAATTTATGTAAATTTAATGTAAATATTTATCCAGAGTGTCTGTAAATTTACAGTAATTCTTAGTTAAAAGCAAATAATCGAGATTCTCAATCTTTTTTCGGTATTTTTACGCAATTTTATTATTTAATTTTTTAATTAAAATTAAAAATGACTGTTTCTACTTAAAAAAAAAAAAATCTAAGTCCAATATATAGTCTTAACAATAATTAATTAAATTAATATTAGTTATTAAAATGAATGTATAAAATAAGTTTTTTAACATCTCCGTTTATTTTTCTCTGTAATTTTACGTAAGACTTAAAATAATAGATTTCACAGAGTTTTCTGTTGAAATTTTTAACAGTGTAGATATAATGTATGTATATATTCATTTGATATAGTTTAATTTTAACATGATAATTATGATAATTCGAACTAGTATTGCGGAGTTGTTGAAGCTAGAATACTTTCTTTTGAGTGAATATTTAAATAATAAATATAGAAATTCAAAATTTCCGTGTGAACAATGTTCTTAATAAACATTTTGTCCTTAAAAATAATGATAATATTAATAATATTTATTAAGTTAACTGCACGCATCTCTATGTACTTCTATATTTATTTGTCGCAACCTAGCCAATCAAAGTTCTTCTGTGCATTTCAACAGTAAAAAACGCTGTCTTTATCGAAATAATGTGTCAACACCTGTATAAATAATGAAATTCTTCTCTTTTATACTACAAGGCAGAAAGAGTAAATAGGAAAAAATTAATCCACAAAATAAGCTAAATCACAAACCGTTGTATTACTTTTTTAATAATATATTATAGTTTTAAAAATAAAAGAACCCGATTTTATATAAATGAGAACTAAAAAGCACAAAATATCTATCTTAGTATTAAAATGCAGGGTAAGAGAAAATCGTGTGAGTGACACACCCATAATATTTACACACACTAAAATCTTTAATTTAAATAATTTAAAATTAAACAAAAACCATTTTTTAAAAAATCTCCCCTGACTGGGCTCGAACGCTAGACCTTTAGGTTCGTAGCGCTGCACTTTACCTCACAGCCATGGCGTTCACCTAAGGATAGTCTTATTGTTACAATATACATTTTTTTTTTTTTTTTTTGCTCCCAGAGCGGTTACAAACATACATACAAACATACATACAGGTGAAGCTAATAAAAGCGTGTTAAAAACTGGACATACAGACTTAAAAGCTTTCATATATATGAATTTTAAATACAAAATATTACGTGTAAAATATGAAAAAATGTGTATAAGAAAAAGAAATTGAAGACTATCTTTGTTCTCTAAATTATATGTATAAAATTCTATACAGAAAAATAATAGATTTTTGAGCGATAAGACTTGTATTTAAACTATTTTTCATATAAAGGCTTGCAGTAGCTATGGTGCATTCCTTGGCAACGGTTATTATATTAATTTATAAAGGTTTCTTTTCCATGATTCCTTTCGTTAAATTGTCTTTTAGATATTTTCTAGTTGAATGCGGATAGGATAAAAAGGAAAACGTTCTTTAATTGGTCTAAATATACAAGAATCACAAAATAAATAAAAAATAAAACTGCTTTTTTACCTTAAAATATGAAGACGCTTCCATGGAAACTGGTACTATATTCATTTCTTAAAAATTCTTTTGCACGCTTCATCTCAATTTTAATTTTTTTTTAACTCGTTGCCAAAGAAATAGAAAGATAATCATTTTTCAAGTGGTCTATTTTTTCTAAGAAACAATATTCTTTGTCTTTTTTCATCTGCCTTCCAGGCCTCACATGAGAATAACTTTTGTTTTTTTTTACAATTTACGTTAACTATGCCTTTCAAAGGGTACTACTTTTAAACACATCTTCTTTGTACAATGACTAAAACTTTTCGGCAAACTTCATGTTCGCGCATTAATGTATAGGTATTTATACTTAAAAAATAATCCTGTGTGTTACTCACCGACTTTCCCTTACCCTGAAATTTAATACTATAAATACAGGTTGGGGATTAAGGGGTAAGATAACGAGTACTGTTATGTAAACCTATGTTAAACAATTCAAATTAGGCTTCAGAAGAGTTTTATATGATAATTAGTTCTGTGTGAGGGGGCTACCGCCCTCCTCAATCCCCCGTTCCATTAATGCACCTACATTTACATAGAACTTAATTCGGTTATTAAAAAATAATTCTGTTTTTAAAAAATAATTTATTTAAACTATTATTTAAGAAAATTATCTTTTATATTAATGCAGACGATTTCCATATAGAGAAGTAGTATAACACTAAATATATATATGTATATATATATATATATAAAAGGTGAATTTATTCTTTTTTTTATTTTTTATTTATTTATTTATTTTATTTTATTTTATTTATTTATTTATTTATTTATTTATTTTTTTAATTATCGCAGATCAATGGTTCAACCATTCGTTTTTTGGCTAGCTCTTTTGAAAAATACCCATCATGAAAATTTACTTCCCTTGAGGGGGGACTTCCCCCCCACCCAGGGGGTGGAGGCGAGGCTCTTACATACACAATTTTTTTTGCCAGTTCACTATCTCTATTACAAAAAATATATATTCGTTTCATTTGGTTTAGGGCAGTCTATAGATGTTAAACTCTACTTACCTGCAATTTCCCCCATATACGTAATGTATTTGAATACATTTGAGTGTCCCTGTACACGAACCATTTGCTTCATTTCAACGAAACGTATATATCCCTATATGATACACATTTAGAATACCGAGTTTGAAATTTCTGCTACTATTTGTTCTTGAGATATGCTGATGACAGACACACAAACCATTCGCTAAAAACATGATTTTCGTATTCAGGGGACCTCAGAACATGTAATTATAACAAAAACTCACGTTCAAAATTTTGACCATACAACAATACTTCCTCGACCCTATGGGTAAGAGAAAGTAAAAAAAAAGTTTAAAGTTGCAAATTTAAAATTTTCTTCTTAAAAAGAAAAAAAAAGAATTTATTACCTGTGTTAATAACATTTTTGACTGCATTTAATGCTAGAAATTTAAAACGCTACTTTTCTATATTTTTCAAATATTGGTGTTCTTAAAAAAATAATAATTCTTCTAATATATGCGAAAGATAAATAAACGGGCTTAATGAATTGTTATAAAATAAAATCTTCATATTTTAAATCTGACACCACTTCATGTAACATGTTTTACATGTAAATTTATTGTTAAAATTTTTGAACACTTTTATTAATATAAATAAACTCTACAGCATTTCGAAGCATGGGAATTCCAAAACCGTTTAACGATTTCAAATTTCAAATCTTAGAATATATTCATTTCTATTATAGCTTAACTATTGCGTTACTTATAAATCGGAAATTCTAAAGTTAGTAAAGGATATACGAGGCAGACAAACGACTTGTTTGCATAATACTAGTCTATTTCATTATGATTCTCTTAAATTTATAGATGTAATTCAATGGGTACATTTACAAAACGAATGACACATATTTGTTACATGTTTTAGAAGATCTGAGTGTGTTAAATTTTAATAAATTTAAAAGAAATATTGCAAAATGTTTCGTTTTGTTTAATTTATCAGCCATTTTATATTGAAAAGTGCTAATTAGTCATAAACAATATTTTGAAAGAAGAGAAACTATAAAACAAAATCATTTTGAGAATTTAATGCGCAAATTATAAAAACATTAAAATTCATTTTTGTCGTCTATATGTTTGTGGTCTGAAGCCCTAATTAAAATCCACGTTGTATATAAAGTTTTTTATTGTTTAACTGCCTCACAAGCATATCGTATCTGAGAGAGTTATTGGTGAGTCCTTACGCCAAAATCAGAAACCAAAGACATGGTAATGTATATATATAATCTTTATAAATATTGCTAGGACCACATACAGTTTAATTAATAAGCATATCTATGTTCCAATGTTTCAGCGTCAACTGCATAAATGAGCATTTTATTTATGACAGTTTATGGCCGAGGTATTTAAACCAAGCAGTTTAAAGACTAATAATAAAATTATATTGAGAAATATTTCAGTTATAAAAGGATAATTTCCCTATTCTTTACTATGATAAGGAAAGTTTAAATTGAACGATATCTTTAAGAAGCAACTTTAATCAAAGTTTACGGATTTTGAATACAAATGTTACATCTCATTTAATTATTTCCACTAATGTAAATGTCTTTAACTTTGATAAATTCTATAATTATTTAAACTTATAAAAAGTCTGTTAAACATGTTGACACATTTCTCAAAGGAAAGTGTGAAGATTCTAAATTTTGTATTTTTAAAATAAGTAAAGAAACATTTGAGACCGAGGCATATTTTTACATTTTAAATTCAAAAAAGAAAAATTACAAGCATAATTTCAGTTGGATTTGTATAGGTATAGGTTATAGCAATTATTATTACGATCAGATGAGTAATCACGGCTATTTGTATCTATGTTATGATAAATTATATGTTTTAGTATTGTACAAGTTTATAATTCTTGCCATATTTCCTTTATAAACAGAGAATTTTCGTTTTTTTTTTTTTTTTCATTCAACTCTAAACATAGTCTGGTATATCACTCTTTCTATCGTGCTTCATTTCAGTACTATAAAGATAGATTGCACATTAAATCGTAAGATCAATAAGGTAAGATGGATGGTTGGATTTTACGTCGCACTAGTGCTACGGAGCTGGGCAATTGGCGACGGTCTGGGACTCACCCCTAAGGGTGGTCCGGAGACATACCATAGCAATTTTGATCCTCCACGAAAGGGATGGCTCTTCCGCTTCGGTGACCTCAAGATGTATAATGTTTGATGGAAACATGGAGGACATTGCGGCCACGACAGATTTTACGTGCACCAGCCACCATTAGATCAATAAAGTAAGATGTCCAATCTAGTGAGAAAGGGAGCTACCACCGCCTTCAACCCCCCATTCAATTATAGTACCTACATTAATTAATAAAAAAATAATAATAAAGTCTGTGATTAATTTGTCTTCAAGCTAGCCAATCGTGATCAAGTTTTTCAAGTGGCTACTTAATACAAACTTCAAAATATGAAATTTGAATTTTCTTGCATTATTTCTTTTTACGTTTTTCTGATAACAGATATACATACAGATCCTTCGTTAAAAATATTCGTATTCAGGGAATCTTAGAACGTGATATTAGGCAAAAAAAAACCAAATAACTTTAAAAAAAATTCTTTACACTATAGGTATTAAAAATGAATTTTCCTTCTTGATAAATGTTCATCGGCATAGTAAAATGCATCAAAGCACATCCATCAATAACATTAAGTAGAAAAGAACGTTTAGCATTATTTTGAGTAGCCCTGTATATTATCTATAAACTACATATGCATCACGTTGCGTACTTAAATTTAGTCTTGCATGATAAACTCATAACACAAAATGAAATACACTTCCACAATTTCAAAGTATAGCTCTAATATATCCAAATACTTTTTGTAGCCTTGTAAATGAATGATGAATGATGCATATAAAAAAAATATATATATATTTCTATTTTGTTTAGGGCAGTCAATACATGTTACACTATGCTTATCAGAAATTTCTCCAGTGGACGTAAATATATTTAAATTCTCTTGGATGGTTTTGTATACAAATCATTTGATTGATCTCAACGAAAAATTCAGTTTTGCATTATTATATAATACAGATTTAAAGTACCAAATTTTGACTCCCTACTACTATTTTTTCTTGCGATATACTGATAACAGACAGACACACAGACGAACCACTAAAAACATGTTTTGGGGATTCAGGGAACCGCAAAACGAATATATAACAAAAAATCAATTTCACAAATTTTACTCAAAAACAATACTTTTTCAACCATACATATGTGTAAGAGAAAATAAGAATGGTATCCTATTCAATAAAATGGGATCTATTTGTAGTGTTTACGGGAAAGAAAATAAAAATTTAATACGTGAGATTAATATGCATGCAGCAATATAGTATATATATATATATATAGAAAATTTATAAGAATTTTTTTTTTTAATTTGCTCTTGTGCATCTATATATTAATAGGCAAGCATAAAATTTGTTGTCCCTTTTTAACATATTAATTATGGGAGTAGAGGGTTGAAAATGGTATCATTCGAAAGGTATGGTTAGCCGGAAGGTGCGAATACAAATATTATTTTCTTACGATGTCAAGAAGGTATTTAAAAATACGTTTATTTTTTATGCATTTTCCCTTTTATACACGTATTCCTTTACATTAAAAAATGCCTAAAAGTAGAAAGTTGTTAAATCTGGCAATTTCATAAAGCTCAAATAGAACCATACACAGTAATTTGTATAATGTAGCATCACTATACGCAAGCGAAGTGATGACGTCACTGTCTGTCAATGGAGCCATGAAAAAGATTTTCTATGTTAATCGAGTTATTTTTTCTGTAAAATTGATAAAATTTTAACTTAAAATCACAAAACTCCATAAAAAAGAATGGCAAACTTCCAGTTTCGAATGTAAACATAAACATTTCATTTCAAAGGGTGATATTTAAACAATAAATATTCATTTAATATACTAAATAAAAGAAAAATGGATTTGTTACTAACTGCTGCATGTATAAGTAGACGCTACGGAAAAAATTCCGATTTCCGTTTTTTGCTGAATTTACATGTTTTGAGCTTTCTTTACGTTTCAATTAACTGAAATTGGCTACTTTTTTTTAAAAAAAAAAGTGTCTTTATTGCTAGCTTTTGTGGGTAGAAGAAGCAAGTAGAAGATATATAAAAAATCTTTTGATTTCCGGTTTTGGATGAATTTACACGTTTTGAGATTTCCTTGTATTTTAATTAAGTGAAATTGACTACTTATTTTTATTTTTTTAAATGTGGATTTATTATTCTTTCCTCTGCATATATAAGTAGAAAATATAAGATTCAGAAAAGTTTTAAATTTTCGGTTTTCGATAAAGTTACACGTTTTGAAATTTCCTGAACTCAATTCGACCAAAAATATCTTTGAAAAATATCTTTTTTTTTTTTTTTTTTTTTTTTTTTTTTTTTTCCAAACACTGTACTTTATGAACCAATCGAATTAATTTAACAGAATTTGATACTTGGTTGGGCCTTGGTTTGACATGGTACCTATTAGCTTCTGGGCTGTATCACACAACAAGGGGCGTTTTCACGTTGCGATTTTCTCTCATTTCAGGAAAGGCTAACATCTACAGAGAGAAAGAGTTATATTAAGTAAAACTCTGCTGATTCAGTTGGAGTGAATATCGGCAAACAATTGCCGCAGCTGTTTTACAATTGCATTCCGTTTAGGACAAGGCAATAACTTTGCTTTGCCTCGCTTTGCAAAAAAAAAATGGTCGAGTTTCGACCACTGGGCGATACTAGTTAGAATAAAAATGTAACTGATATATTAAATAACTATATATTTGTAGAATTAGCAATTTTCCTCCTGTGTTCAAAACCAATTAAAATTTTATTCCGTATTATCTTCATGAAACTTAGATTATTTGCCGGAATGCTCCCAATGATGTAAAATAATTATAATTGCTTTTGATATATTTTTATAATAAGATGTACAATTTTTTTTTTTTTTTTTTTTTTATCGTATCTCTTTTTTAAAAAAAGTGATAGGAGCCTTAAAGGAAATTATCTATAATAATAAAAGAAGATGTCTGTCTGTCTGTCTCTCTGTCTGTCTGTCTGTCTGTCTGAGCATCTATACGTTCAGCCCCTACTGAACGCAGAACTACAAAATTTGACATACGGGTGCTCAGAAGCCTGCCCGAGGGGATAGTCAAAACAGAATTTAAAAATTTTAATTAGTTGCGGAGATATTAATTAAAATGTAGACCTATGTCTTAATCAAAAAGCGATCTCAATGACTCAGAATTCACAGAGATTGCATAAAAGTAGATATTTTAACGGAGTTAAAAGCAGAAAAAATGGAAAATAAATTAGAAATATTAGTCCGATCATTACGAATTTGGTACCAAATGAAAGGGGAATTTTTTCCGAATCTAAGAGTGCAAGCGGCTTATCGATACGTCAATTAGATTTTTTAAAATTAACTAAACTATAAAATTTAGTTGGCAACAGGCAGACGATTTTCTAAGCGGTCTCGATCGGAAACAAAACACATGTGAGACAACTGTCTGTGATGTCTGTGATGAAAACGGAAATGGTTGTAATTAATTAAGATATCATGTGTTTTATACTGGGGGGAAAAATTGCAATTTTCAATTTTTTTCAAATTTTCATTCACGTTACATTTGAATTAATATTCGGCCTAGACAGCATATTATAAAGCTACTGTTCAATTTTCATGAAAATATATGAATAATTAAAAAAATGACATATTTATTGGAAAAAGATTGTCTTCTTTTATTTTTTTGCAGTATTAGGTATTTGGTTTTCTTTTTTATCCCAGCTTCTAATTAAAATAATTTCATAAGTAATACATCATTTGAAAGCTGTGTTGATTTGGAATTGAACAGTAGATTGCAGAAATTTCTACCGCCAGATGGCGCTGAAATATTTTAAAATTTCAATATTTCAAATTCTAATTATGATTATATAATTTTTAATACATCATTCGAAAGATATTTTAAAGTTCTTTTATATTATTGAAAGTATTATTCGAGATTTTACCCGATTTACACGTTTTAAGGTTTCCTTTTTAGGTTTTCTTTTGTATCTCAGCTACTAATTAAAATATTTTCATAAGTAATACATCATTTGAAAGCTTTGTTGATTTGGAATTGAACAATATATTACAGAAATTTCTACCGCCAGATAGCGCTGCTATATTTTAAAATTTCAATATTTCAAATTCCAATGAGCGAGGAAGGTGTTGTAAGTTCTAAAACGGGGATAAGGCGCCGCAGGCGCCACCGAGCGGGACTTAGCTAAAGTTAGAAATTTGAAATATCAGCGCCGAAGGCGCTACCGCGCGGGAGTTTACTGCGATTTAGATAAGCTATTTTCACGATATATCAATAAGCTGTTATTAGACCTGATACGGGAAAAAGGCGCCGCAGGCGCCACCGAGCGGGAATTTCGTAAAGTCGGATTTTTCAGGGATCGCGAACCAGCTGGTCGCCGAAGGCGGCTAGTATATATATATTTCTTATTTTCGATGTTAGGAATAAAAAATTAAATTACATATGTTTATGAAGATAATTATACGTATATATGATTATTCAGTTTTTGTTACTAAACTAATATAATTTGTCTATTTATTTTATTTATTTTATTTATTTATTTATTTATTTATTTATTTATTTCTTTATTTCTTTTTTTGAGAATCTTCATTAGGATTTTATTAAAACTCATAGAAAAGGAATAAGAATTAATTTTGCATTCAAAATTAAATTGTTATGCTTATCTCCTAAACATAATTTTACATTTTTTTTTTTTTTTAAGTTAAAGCATAATTATATATATATACATATATATACATGATAATATCAACTCCCTTGAGTATCATTATTTGGTAATTGTTTTGCCTTTTTCTTCTAAAATTATAAGCATACAAGAAACTAATTATTTAGTTGAAGAGGTAGGTTGGACACCTAGTGTGTGTTAAATTATTGATTAATATTGACCACTTTATAATGTTGAAGGCATATTTGTTCTTTCTTGAAATAAAAAGTATCTTAAATTCATTGATTTTATCTATTTTAATTTTGTTGAGTAATGATTCTAACGCCTATCTGTAGCAATGCCTTGCTTGAAGCTGAACTCGTTGGGATTCCAAATATTTCGTAGTGTTAGATAATGATTAATTCTTCCGTACACTATTCTTTCTAGAACTTTAATTGATGCCTGGGAGGAGGCGAATTAGCTTATATTGATAACAATTAGCCTGCCTTGCTTGATATTTCCTGATTCTATATGAATGTTGCTTGCGATCTCGTCTGCCAATCACAGACCTCTCTTAATTTCTTGATCCTAATCTTCAGAGTAGAAATCGATACTAACACTGCTCTTGACCTTTTCAATGCTTTTATTCTTTATTTCTTTTTTCGCACACAACTGTTAAAGCAGTTTAAGGTTTTCTTTAGCCTCTTTGTCATCTCTTGGTTTAACGATGATGTTGGCTGTCGATTTCTGAACTGCTTTTGCATAGGATATATTTATAAAATTGACGTCTTCCTATTATACTTAATGTTTTACTAGCATTTCTGAAGCTAAAGTCTACGTATACTTCAGTTTTTGCTACATCATGCTGGACTCTTAACTCCATCTCTATCAATGATAACCCTAGGACTGAAAGAGCTTATGAAATTTACGATTTTTTTAAGGGTTTCGGGAATGTCGCGGTTTTTCAATATAAGACTCTCAATGTATTAGACAGCCTTGAATGCCTTAGCTGCTCTTTCTGATGTCTTGGGCCGCGGTAGCCCAGTCGGTAGAGTGCCGGCCTCGTAATTGGAAGATTGCGGGTTCGGTACTCGAGCCGGCCAAAGACCGTCGTGTACACTAATGGTGGCTGGTGCAAGTAAAATCTGTCGTGGCAATGTCCTCCATGTTCCTATCAAAAATTATACCTCTGGGGGTTACCAAAGCGGGAGAGCCATCCCTTTTATGGAGGGTCAAAATTTGATGGCATGTCTACGGGCCACCTCTAGGGGAGTGTCCCAGACCGTCGTCAATTGCCCTTCGGCGCAGCACTAAACGTAAAACCCAACCATCCAACCATCCATCCTTTCTGATGTCTTAACTTTTTTTTATATTCGTCTGAGGCTAAGAAACGAGTCAGCACACGTTCTTTCAGTGACACACATTCCTTGTCAGTGACGATCGCTTCTATACAGTTCTTTAGGACGATGCTTTTGCGCTTTTCTGAAAGTTTCGTCAGGTACTTAATTTTTTTTTCTCCTATTTTATTCATAGACATTTCTTTAACATCTGGTCCTTCTCTTTCATGACGGCATTCTAGTTTTAAAAAAATGTTTGAAATTGTTTGAAAAAAATATTAACGAATCAATCACTATTCTCGACAATAAGATATGACCGAAAGGACAAAGCGACGGAAAAAGAAAATAGTTGGTACGTTAGGTAATGTTTGATTGCTTTTTATATGTAACTTTTAATATGCGAAGTAGGGTATAATCCTAATGATAAAGATTTAGGAAATTCGTTTTCCATATGCGCTATTAAATATACATAATCTAAAATAATAAGTTAGTTTTCCCTGCCTGAATAGCAGCAGCAGCGTACATTATTATATATATATGTATATACATATATATATTTGCTGAGCGTTTCAATGGTACTAAATTATTCAAATTATAAATATATAAGAATACACAAGCATTCAATCAGTTAGAAGTTCTCTTACTTACTGATGGTCTGTGCTAATTTTGTATCTTACTTTAAAATTGAATGTTTTACATATAAGGCTGTTTTGAATGAAACAGTGCAATTTACGGCGTACATAAGACAATTTATACACATTTATGCATGAAAGTATATTGTATGTTGTAGAGCTAAGTTATATGATTGAAAATATTGGAAATAGGGTTCGCTTGGAGAAAAAACCCGGAAATACAACTTCAAAAAAAAAAAAAAAAAAAAAAAAATATTTACACTGCAGGAGTTAAAAAATTATTTTCCTTCTTGAGAAATGTTCATCGGTATTGTAAAATGTATCAAAGCTCATCCATCAATAACATTAAATAGAAAAGAACTTTTAGCTTTATTTTGGGTAGTCCTGTACAGTCGGTAACAGAAGTGTACGAACACTAGCAAAAATTCCTATGTAAAAATAATACACTTCATACAGTTTTGTTATATAAATCCTTGTCGAATCCTGTTCTCAGTCAATGTAAGAACATGATTCCATAAGGATTTTTTTAACAAAACCGTATGAAGTGTACTTTTTTCACATAGGAATTTCTGCTAATGTTCGGACACTTTTGTTACTGACTGTATATTGTCTATAAACTACATACGCATCACTTTGTGTACTTAAATTTAGTCTTATATGATAAACTCATAACACAAAATGAAATACACTTCCACAATTTCAAAGTATAGCTCTGATATATCCAAATACCTTTTGTAGCCTTGTAAATGAATGATGAATGATGCATATAAAAAAATATATATTTCTATTTTGTTTAGGTCAGTCAATACATGTTACACTATACTTACCAGAAATTTCCCCATTGGACGTAAATGTATTTAAATTCTCTTGGATGACCGTGTATACAAACCATTTGATTGATCTCAACGAAAATTTCAGTTTTGCATCATTATATAATACAGATTTAGAATACCGAAATTGGACTCCCCTACTACTATTTTGTCTTGCGATGTACTGATAACAGACAGACAAACAGACGAACCACTAAAAACATGTTTTTGGGATACAGGAAACGCAAAACGTGTAGATATAACAAAAACTCAATTTCAAACATTTTACTCAAAAACACTACTTTTTCAACCATACATATGGGTAAGAGGAAATAAAAATGGTATTCTATTCAATAAAATGGAATCTATTTGTAGTTTTTACGGGAGATAAAAAAACAATTTAATACGTGAGATTAATATACATGCAGCAATATATATATATATATATATATATATTTAAATATAGAAAATTTATATATATATATATATATATATATATTAACTTTGCTCTTGTCCATAAGAATAAAAATCTAAATGATATAATCAATAAGTATATATTAGTAGAATTAGCAATTGCCCTCCTGTGCTCAAAACCAATTAAAAATTTTATTCCGTATTAACTTCATGAAACTTAGATTATATACCGGAATACTTCCAATGATGTAAAATAATTATAATTAATAATGAATTCAAATAAATTGTAAATGCTTTTGATATATTTTTATAATGAAACATATGACTTTTTTTTTTGTTTTAATTATATCTCGTTTAAAAAAAAAGAGATAAGAGCCTTAATGGAAATTATATATATATCTTTTACTATTAAGTGAGCAATATTTGTATATATATTTCACTGTTCTCGAAAACGGTAGCTCGGACAGTCACGAGATTTAACACAAAGGTTCCCCCCGAAGGATCATTGTGCACATCGAAGTCAGAATTTCGAATTTCTGTTTAGTTTTCTTTTAATTAATAAAAATATGAAAATAATAAGCTAATAATAGAAAAAAATTAGCCATTTAAATTGAATCCATAATTTAATTGTTGCCAAAAAAAAAAATAAAATACGAGTTTATTTTTTTTTTCCAACAGGAAAATAAATACATTTATCTAATCTAAACATGAACAATACTACACACTACTGATCGCAGAGCTTCCAAATTTGGCATATAGATACCTGGGACCCTGCAGGTGTGCACCTGATCGAGAGTTTTTCGAATTTCGAATTTGATTTTTTTAAATTAATAGCTTTTCGATTTTAAACATTGGCTTTTATGTTTCCTTTTTCATGAATTTATTCTTCGATTGTAATCGTCTGCGTATCTTAGCAACGGCTATATTATGCAATTTATTTTTTATTTAATACATTTATTTGAGGCTAATCTTTTTTCTCTTTTTAATTTATTATATTTATTGAAAATAAAATGGTAATGCAGTAGAAAAAATTAAATATATTAAATTTAAAATTTAAAAACCTATTTATAACAGTTATGTTTATGTATAATTTTTGTAGTATAACAACAATTATTTTTCATTTGTTAATTTAATTTCTTTAGAAGTTTATTTTTTTTTCTAATTTATAGTATTTGTCAGGAAATAATGGTAGTATATAGTAGATAGGATTAAACTGATTGGAATTTATTTGTTTTTTATGTATTTAATTCCTTCTAAAAGAAAATCTACTTTTTATTTTATTTCATTACATTGGTCGGAATCAAATTGTAATACAGTGTAAGTAGCATGAGCAATAAAGTACTTGGTTCAAAAACTAAAATATGTAATAGACGCTGAGATACAGTTATCTTTAAAATCGTAGTTCTTAAATAATGGCAGACCCACCTATCGTCAATAAATACCCATATTGCAATACATAGGAAAGAGATTTCTGCAGGCAGTGGAAACCAGCTCCCGATACAGTGCGGGCAGAGAAAGAGCTGCCGTAGTCAGCGAGTACCCGATGCGAGGTCTAGAGCGATTCTCATGTAATTATTTTAGTTTTTATTTATAATGTGATGTGAAAAATAAATAATGATCCAATTCTTTTGGAGATTCATTTAAATATAGTGGCCAGCGAAGCGGGCGTAGCCTGCTAGTATATATATATATATATATATATATATTTCTTATTTTTATGTTAGGAATAAAAACTAAATTAAATATATTTATGAAGATAATTATACATGTATATGATTATTCAGTTTTTGTTACTAAACTAATATAATTTATTTATTTATTTTATTTATTTATTTATTTATTTATTTATTTATTTTTTTTTTTTGAGCAGCTTCATTACAATTTTATTAAAACTCAGAGAAAGGGAATCAGAATTAATTTTGCGTTACAAATTAAATTGTTATGCTTATCTCCTAAACATAATTTTACATTTTTTTTTTTTTTTTTTAAGTTAAAATATCATTATTTGTATATATACATGTATATATACATGTTAGTGCCAACTCTCTTGAGGATACCATTATTTGGTGATTGTTATGCCTTTTTCTTTTAAAGTTATAAGCATCCAAGAAACTAATTATTTATTTGAAGAAGTAGGTTGGACACCTAGTGTGTGTTAAATTATTGAGTAATGTTGACCACTTTATAATGTTTAAGGCATCTTTGCTCTTTCTTGAAATAAAAAGTATCTGAAATTCATTGATTTTATCTATTTTAATTTTGTTGAGTAATGATTCTAACGCCTATCTCTAGCAATGCCTTGTTTGAAGGTGAACTCGTTGGGAATCCAAATATTTAATAGTGACAGATGATGGTTAATTCTTCCGTACACTATACTTTTTAGAACTTTAATTGATGCCTCAGAGGAGGCGAATTAGCTTATATTGATAATAATTAGTCTGTCTTGCTTGATATTTCTTGATTCTATATGAATGTTGCTTGCGATCTCTTTTGCCAATCACAGACCTCTCTAAATTTCTTGATCCTCATCTTCAGAGTAGAAATTGATATTAACACTGCTCTTGACCTTTTCAATGCTTTTATTCTTTATTTCTTTTTCCGCATACAACTGTTAAAGCAGTTTAAGGTTTTCTTTAGCCTCTTTGTCATCTCTTGGTTTAACGATGATGTTGACTGTCGATTTCTGAACTGCTTTTGCATAGGATATATTTATAAAATTGACGTCTTCCTATTATACTTAATGTTTTACTAGCATTTCTGAAGCTAAAGTCTACGTATACTTCAGTTTTTGCTTCATCATTTTGGACTCTTAACTCCATCTCTATCAATGATGACCCTAGGACTGCCAGAGCTTATGAACTTCGATTTTTTTTAAGGGTTTTGGGAATTTCGAGGTTTTTCTATATAAGACTGTCAATGTATTAGAGTGCCTTGAATGCCTTAGCTGCTTTTTCTGATATCTTGGGCCGCAGTAGTCTAGTCGGTAGAGCGCCGGCCTCGTAATTGGAAGATTGTGGGTTCGGTACTCGAGCCGGCCAAAGACCGTCGTGTACACTAATGGTGGCTGGTGCACGTAAAATCTGTCGTAACCGCAATGTCTTCCATGTTCCTATCAAAAATATACCTCTGGGGGTCACCAAAGCGGGAGAGCCATCCCTTTCGTGGAGGATCAAAATTGTGATCGCATGTCTCCAGACCACTAGAATTGTGTCCCAGACCGTCGCTAATCGCAGCACTAGTGCGATGTAAAAGCCAACCATCCATCCTTTCTGATTTCTTAACTTTTCTTTATATTCGTCTGAGGCTAAGAAACGAGTCAGCACACGTTCTTTCAGTGACACACATTCCTTGTCAGTGACGATCGCTTCTACAGTTCTATTGGACGATGCTTTTGAGCTTTTCTGAAAGTTTCGTCAGATACTTAATTTTTTTTTCTCCTATTTTATTCATAGACATTTCTTTAACAGCTGGTCCTTCTCTTTCATGACGGCATTCTAGTTTTAAAAAAATGTTTGTAATTGTTTGAAAAAAATACTAACGAATCAGTCACTATTCTCGACAATAAGATATGACCGAAAGGGCAAAGCGACGGAAAAAGAAAATAGTTGGTACGTTTAGGTAATGTTTGATTGCTTTTTATATGTAACTTTTAATATGCGAAATAGGGTATAATCCTAATGATAAAGATTTAGGAAATTCGTTTTCCATATGCGCTATTAAATATGCATAATCTAAAATAATAAGTTGTGGCGAACGTAAGTTCTCCTTGCTCATTTAACTTTAACTTTACTGAAGGATGAATGCTGCCAACTTACTTGTTTAACTTTAGATTGACTTGAAGCTGTAAATGAAATACTTAAACTATGAAGAAACGACAGAGTCAGATTTGTAAAATCAATTAAACTTTAATTGAGCATAAATAAGAAGGGGGACGCTGGACTATACTGGCATCTAGTAATTTACTACTTAAAATGGGCAGCCCTCTTAAATACTTTGATATTAATAAATAACCCCATACTTTACTTTACTTTTCTTTACTTAATTATTCGCAAAAGATCTCAACTACCCTTATTTAAATTAGCTTCTAACGCCGAGTAATCTTTCGATTAGCAGGAGGATTCCCTGGCACTGCTATCTACTTGACTTACATCTAACTATATCCCAAACCGCTGACAGCTAGCTCCATCAACTCTCACTCCGACTAACTTTAACTCCTCTCCAACTCACTCACCTCACCAACTCAAAAGCAATCTTCGTTCTTTTATACAATTCAGTTTCTAAAAATATTAGCATAATGTCAATTACGATTTTAGCTTAGGATCGGAACTAACTCTATTAATTCCTAAAACATCCGCATTCATGTGTTACTTGTGAAGTGCGAAATTTAATTGCAGCATTTCGCTAACCTCACAGCTCCCCCCCCCCAAAAAACAAATTTGCACGTAAAAGTCCCCAACGGGTTTTTACCCGTGAAAATTTTAGAGTAATATTATGCAAATAAAAATTTTAGCTGCAGTGACTGACTGCTAAAATGAACTGCATAAGACTTTAGAGAACAAAAGAGGGGGGAAACTTAAATTTAACTAGACTGCCCAACAAGAAGTATATTGGTTTAAAAAACCAATAGGGAAAAAAAAATTTAAGAGCACACGGCCAAAAACTGGACACTTACATATAATTTTAAGTAGCTTAAATAGCTTTTTTTTAAAAAAAAATGTTTCTTATGCTCAATGTAAGACGCTTTATTCCAGAAACCGTTTGTACTCAATTTAGTTATCTAGAAGTCCAGCGTTATTACAGCGGGGCAATACATTCATCTTTCCGTAAACAAATGGAAAGGAAAAAATTGTATGAATTAAAAAAATGTAGTACAAATGTGATCATTGTTCAGTTTAACGTGTAACATAATTTTATAAAAAAACTTGTTGATTCTTCATCCAATCTGAAGGTCAGTCTAGACCCAGATAATCCTCAGCTAACCAAAGTACTTGTGTAAAATGATTCTGTAAAGAAAGTCTTTATGTCAGTTGTTCACAAAAACAAAAATCAGTTTTTATCAGATTTTATCTTGAAAATGTCAATCCAGACTGCTGGCACAGTTCAAAAACACTTTCCTTCAGAAAAAGAGAAACTCTGCTGGCAGATTTCCAAAAACTTTCCTCGACTTCACGTGAAAAGCAACAATCCCCAAGAAACCATCCTGGATTCAGATTCAACTACCAGTACTTCGGGTTTGAAGTAGAGAACTGGACCTCAGATTTTCTAAAATTAAAACTTTTTTAAACGTATATATGAAAAATAGACGTGAATTACACTTTTATATATAGATAAATGACATAATTTTAGACGTAAGCAATATTTTAGCTAGCTATTTGCATAAGGGAAAAACAAAATGTTAGTGGGTTAATAAGTTTAGTCGTTAAACGCGAAATTTACATGCAAAAATAGCTATAAAAAAAAAATTCTTTTTTCCTTTACCCCATACTAATAGATATACATACATAAAAACTTTTAGTAAAAAAAATTCAAAAGTTTACGACAAGAAAATTCATTTGATACACTTTATACAACAACATTTAGAAAACATATTTAAGGATACAAAATTTTCACAACTGCAGTTGATCGCTAAGAAATAAAAAAGATTTACGTACATATATTTTACATTACATTTACAAAACTACAGAGAAAAATGTTTACACACTTATAAAAGTGTATTTTATACAATTTACGACATTTAGAAAAATATATATATAATGAATAGATATATATACAAATTATTGAAAAAGTTTTCAAGACTCCGTTGTTGGCTAGAAAATAGAAAAGTAGTAGCGTATATACATATTGATCATGCAAAAACTTAGAGAGAAAATTTATATACAAAGGTAAGAAAATTTATCTTACGAATCGCTGCAGGTGATGGCTGAAACAGAAGGCATTTAAGTACATGCAGATATAGATCATTCAAAAACGAAAGAGGGGAAATGTTTATATCAAAGTTCAAAAAAGTTTTTTTTTACCAAAAACTGCTGGTGATGGCTTAGAAATAAAAAGACATTAACATACATGGATATATTATATACAGAAAAAAATTTATGACATGTAAACAGTACATGAAATTTCGAGAGATGAAAGTTCATGCCATACGTTTAAATTTTGCATTTTTAGATTTTAAAAGTTCATGCAGCAAGTTTAAATTTAGATTTGTGATATTTTAAAAAGTTCATCTCTTTGAGATAATAATTGAAAGTCCAGAAGACAGTTCTACATGTCGAAAATTTTAGTACAGCACTGATAAACCAATACTTGAGAAAAACTAAAATACTGAACGATACGACCTGACAAATTGAGTCCTTGATATCAGCAAGAGAGATGCATGTCAGACTGGCCTGTAGAGTTGCCGCGTTGGTGTCTTGCAGATTTAGGTCAGACGTTGCAGGATCGCTGTTGACCTGAGCAGGGTTCGAACCGGATGGCTGGTCACTCTCCGGAGGGGGTTCCACACCCTGAGCCTTTTCACTGTTCATAGTTCCAGGAGAGGGTTGCTTTCGTTCCATAATGTCGAATGCATGGCTGCTAGAGTTCGGTGAAACCGTACAAGAGATGAATTGCACTTTCGAAATCACATTCGTTAAAATACCTGCATTTTCTTTTACTGTAGGCGGCGTGTCATTTTGACAATTTAAATGAAATTTCTCATTAGAAATACTTGACTCTGTCGGTTGTATAGATTTAAAACTGTTATCCAGATTAACCGCATCATTTATTGAATTTATATTTTCACTTAGTTTAACCGATTCCGCAGCAACAGTATTTTCCTGAAAAGCAGTGGCGAGATATTTAGAGGCGCACTGGTTAACCTTTTCAGTTTCGTTTACTACACTTTGTGCGAAAATAGCAGAGTCCGTCGATTTGACTGTTTTTAAATGTAAATTATCAGGAGAGGAATTTGAATCGCTAGAAAAGTTAGCCGCAACGTTTATTAATTTGTCACTGTCTGTCCGTTTAACGGTTTCTGCGGCCGCAGGTATTTTCTTTTTATGATTTTCAATGTCTGTTATCCGAGCTTCAGTTACATGTGATATGTCTGCTTGAACCGTAGAATTTAGTTGAATATTCGTTTCACTTAAAGCAAGGGATTCATTTACAGAATGAGAGTCAATCGTATTTTCCTTTTTAGCCGCCGTCGGTGAGCTAGATATTTTATCGGATTTTTCATCCGTTGCTAAATTCTGAATGACTGCCGTAAATTGGTTTGTATCGCTGTTTAAGGGCGAAGTTTGCTCGTTTAGTTCAAATGTCATTTGGCTTTTTTCACTAGAAATAACGGCTTCATCGCCAGTTTTAGGTTGGTTTAAATTACAGGAGCTTGCTTCCTGCGACTTAATAATTTCTTGTGGTTTTTCCACCAGGTTTATTACTGCTTCCCACTGACGTTCGTGGGGGGGAAGGGAGCGGTCGTGCTCCAATCGTAATCTATCATACGGAGTGGCGGAAAGATCGATCACTTTGCGTTTTAAATCGTCATACGTTGGATTTGGGCCAAGCGAATGGCAGGCGATTAACCTATGCCACTGTCGTGGTTCTCCTTCTAAGGAGCATGCTAACCAGGCATAGTGTTTGGATCGATCGATGTTATGAACGTTAAAAAAATATTCAAGCTCCTCAAAGAATTGAAGCACACTCGTGGTGCCGTCAAAAAATAGTTGCTCGGGGGGGGGGATTCGAGCAAAATTGGGCGCCAATGTGGCGAACGTAAGTTCTCCTTGCTCATTTAACTTTAACTTTACTGAAGGTTGAATGCTGCCAACTTACTTGTTTAACTTTAGATTGACTTGAAGCTGTAAATGAAATACTTAAACTATGAAGAAACGACAGAGTCAGATTTGTAAAATCAATTAAACTTTAATTGAGCATAAATAAGGAGGGGGACGCTGGACTATACTGGCATCTAGTAATTTACTACTTAAAATGGGCAGCCCTCTTAAATACTTTGATATTAATAAATAACCCCATACTTTACTTTACTTTTCTTTACTTAATTATTCGCAAAAGATCTCAACTACCCTTATTTAAATTAGCTTCTAACGCCGAGTAATCTTTCGATTAGCAGGAGGATTCCCTGGCACTGCTATCTACTTGACTTACATCTAACTATATCCCAAACCGCTAACAGCTGGCTCCATCAACTCTCACTCCGACTAACTTTAACTCCTCTCCAACTCACTCACCTCACCAACTCAAAAGCAATCTTCGTTCTTTTATACAATTCAGTTTCTAAAAATATTAGCATAATGTCAATTACGATTTTAGCTTAGGTTTGGAACTAACTCTATCGAATCCTAAAACATCCGCATTCATGTGTTACTTGTGAAGTGCGAAATTTAATTGCAGCATTTCGCTAACCTCACAAAGTTAGTTTTCCCTGCCTGAATAGCAGCAGCAGCGCACATTATTATATATATATGTATATACATATATATATTTGCTGAGCATTACAATGGTACTAAATTATTCAAATTATAAATATATAAGAATACACAAGCATTCAATCAGTTAGAAGTTCTCTTACTTACTGATGGTCTGTGCTAATTTTGTATCTTACTTTAAAATTGCATGTTTTACATATGAGGCTGTTTTGGATGAAACAGTGCAATTTACGGCGTACATAAGACAATTTATACACATTTATGCATGAAAGTATATTGTATGTTGTAGAGCTAAGTTATATGGTTGAAAATATTGGAAATAGGGTTCGCTTGGAGAAAAAACCCGATAGATTTCGAAAAACTGTATCGAAATATTCCACTGTATTGTTTTACAGTAGAAAGGCTTGTAGCAGGATTCGTTCGGACATAGCTTGCTAAACGGATATGTCTCATTTAGTTTTCTGATAAATCCTACAAAAAATGCTGCATTTCTCTGAATTTACGATCAAGCGTGCGCAAGGAAGAGAACTGATAAGAGCACAGTTTTGTGGTAATCATTCTTGCTCAAATGAAAATCACAAATCGTTTTGTCAACACTGGAAATTATTGTTGTGAAATTAGTTTTATTTTCAACTAAATGAATTAGTGGATACTTACAACTATTACATTTCCTCATCTAAATAGTTCATGTTGGTCCATCAAGGGCATTCCTTTATTGAAAAGTAAACATGCTGGCAGTTATTACGACCAATATCTTACCATATGTTTTAATAATATATCGATTTATGGAGCTTATCTATCTTCCATTTCCCTCTCTTATAAATGATGTCCAATGATTTCCATGCCTACGACAGAAAAATATTTGCAGGAAATGATTTATTTTTTTTATAGATGAATCTTCCAATATTTAAGACGATGTGATAGTATTTACCATCTTGTATATTGTGACAGTGCAACTCTACTTTATAAAATGTACATAAATTGCAAGTTTATGGCCAGTTCCTTACACTGAACTTGCAAGTTTCTTACAGTTTATGAATATAATACTGTATGAGTCACACCGAATTTCCATCTTCCATTTCCACAAATGATGTTCAGTATTTTCTATGCTTGCATTTATAAGAGCTTCTTCGGGAACGATTCTTTTTGTGGGTAAAAACGGTGTAATTGTATTGGCAATCGTTCTGAATTATAGATATTCAAATAATCCAATCTTTTATTTCTTATTTGGTATCCATACTCCATTAACTCTAAAACAAATTGTTGCTAAACGTAGTTGATTTTCTTCATAAAGATGTTCTTGTAAATAATTAATGATAAAATGTTTAGAATACGTATTGCTAGATTATATTATAGGGTATTCACAACTTTTATAAATATAATAATTATTTGTTCTGCTACCAATTTTCTTTAATTGTATCAATTTTTTGTATATAAAATCGTTATTCAATTAATTTGATATTTAAAATTTACCTATACATACAAGTATAAGGATGTACATTTACACATTTTATTACAGTAATTTCTCTAAATGATATGGGGCTACTATCTTATAAATGATTCAATAAGTAAATTAAAGTTACTCAGTGTCTATCTTTTTGATGACAAACTATTAAAATACTAAACGACTGTTACAAAATCTTATTTACACATGAATGCATAGATTTTTGAAACTTATTCAAAATCAAATAAGTTTAAATAAATGTAAAACAATCATTATTAACTACAAACAAGTGCAATTTCACACATACGTGATCTTTTAAGAAGAGTTAAAAGGGAAGCGAAAGAATCAGGGATTTTGTAAGAGAATATCCCTAAATCTTTAGTAGTATGTACGTGCATTCACGATATTTCCTATTGTCATTCTGAAATTCCCGTTTTCTTCAAATAAAATGAGATAACGAAACATATAATATATTAAAGGTACAAAATATGTTATGTATGCAATATGTAGTTTATGTAATTTTAAATATTTATTATCATTCCTCGAAATTTATAAAATTTTGAGCAACATTACAACTTTTCATACTACAATAGCAAATCTATAACATTTATAAAAGGAGAATCAGAGCATTTTATCGATGTGTTCAAAGTTGTTTTCTTTAAATTATATTTTTCCCAGTTTAAAGAACGGGATACAGTTATAAACATTTTTTCAAAAAATAAATATTTACATATATTTATGTAAGTACTATTCACACAGAATAGAGAATGGGAAATAATCGTTGTTAATACTATTTTTGCCATTAAATTCGCAAGAATAAAAGGAATGGTAGAAGAATCACGATAAGAATTACGCTAAATTCTATAACACACAAACCTATTTAATGACAAAGACAAATTTACAATTAATATATACAATGCATTAGTTAAAACGGTTTAGAAAATAACATTAACTTGTGAGCACCGTCTGTGCTAATTTTCATAACTAATGAGAACAACTTAAAGCTCTGAGCACTTATGCTCAAACAGCATATGTCTGATCCCTTCTCACCATTCTGACATCTCTCGAAGAACTCCCGCTTCTTCTCGTAACTCTCGTTTCAGGTAACAACTGTTGCCATTCTGCATCAACTAATAAATGAGAGACTACGTGAAAGTGTTTTCTCTGGAAGTGGGAAAGTTGAATTCCTTATGTATGGGCCATTCTCAGATAATGGTAAATATTGGTTTCAGAAAAAAAAAATGTTTTAATTCCTGATTTTTTTACATTAATGCAATTATCCATGTCTGCTATAGAGGAAAAAATTACCAACAGAGATCGTTTGCCTTAATTACAGATTAATTAATTTTTTAATTTCCATTGCAACATGGTAATGACATTTGTGAACATAGTTATGACAGACAGAACCACAGAAATGACCAACGGCGAAATAATTACACATTTATATATGGATAGCGGTATTTATCATTCTAATTTGTAACAGAAAAATTAAAATGTCTAGGCGATATATAGTGGCGAGATTTTTTTGGAATAATTTTCACTATACGAATCCTATAGCTGTCTGTTTTAACAGGCGACATAAAGTGATTTACACTTTACTGCCCAGTAGTCATTACCATGTTCCTAGACATCATTACCATGTTCCTAGATATCATTACCATGTTTTAAGAACACCTTGGTAATGATCACCTTGGTAATGACTTTTTTAATGTTAAGCCTATTTATGGCTAAATTATAGCAATTAAAAGCTAATGCAATATTCATTCTGTATGTGGTCCCAAAGATCTTTATAAATCATTCAGTAAATTTAAATTTATTAATTGCGTATTTCCGTAATAATGGACTTTGTAATGACACACAATAAGTACACTGACTATAATTTTAGAACAAACACAGCAAAATGAAATAATTTGTATTTACTTAAACTAAAAAAAACTTGTCTGCTTGTAAGGGCATGAAACACTTTACTTTTGACATGTTGATAATTATGACAGCACCATCTAGTAGTGAGGTACTGAAAAAAAACTTACACACCTTGATAATGACAATTACCCTTAGGGACAAATTTTAAATAAGAATAATTAATAGATTTCTTTTTTTTTATGCCTAAAATTCCAAAGATATTAAAAGTAGAAAAGTGAAATATACCTAGCAAATTGTTAGCTTTGTTTAAATTTTTTTCAATTCTTTAAAATAAAGGTTCAAATAAAAAGTTTGGAGTTTGGGACAAGCCTTGGTAATGACATTTACAACTTTAAAAAATTTTTAAATATTGAAATTTTACTTTTTTTGGTATTCACATTACTGCACAGTGTAGTGCTTGAAAAGAATTGTTGAAAAAATTTTTTTAATTTTCATAGCTGACTTGCCCAAGTAACGTTTTTTAGCCAAGGACACAAAATTTACCATTATGTGAGAATGACCCATATATATATATATATATATATATATATATATATATATATATATATATATATATATATATATATATATATATATATAATGTTTTACATAAAAAACGGTTTTTTTTCCTGTCGAAGAGCTGGGGGTACCGATGAAAACTAATGTCCATCAAAATGATGAGCTATAACATCGATTTCTAAAGATGTGAAAAAAACCCTTTTTTTTTTTTATATTATGGTTGGGTTTTTTTTTCTTTATAATGACATTTTTCCTGGTGAAAGATTAAATAATGTGTGAAAACCACTTTTCAGCAATCTATCATACTCGTGCTAAATTTACGAAAACGTAATCCATGATTTCAATAAATTTGTGAAACTTTCTTACCATTTATATATACATATATATTGTTATGCTGATTAGAATTTGAATTAAAAACGTTAAGAATTGTAACTCGAATAAAAAATAAATCTTTCAAAACTTTCTATTGCATGCAAGAAATTAAATTTATTTATACTCACCACTTTTCTGTATTTCCTCGATGCTTGAAGAAAAGTATCCCACATCAATAAAAAGAAAACTTCGAAATATTTATTCACTTGAATTTTATTGAAGACTTTCATTCTCATCCTTGATAAACAAACAGAATTTTGTAATATGGATTTAGACTTATGAGATCAGTTACAGGTTGAAAAACCATTTCGAATAAATATTGCTACATTTTTGTACCTTGGATGAAGTATATACCAAATAAAGAAAAAATGTTTCATTTTCCCATAGAATAAGATTCATGATTAAATCATTTTTTCTCGATTATAAATCACGATTGAATCAGTTTTTCTTGACTGGATGAATATATCCCAAAAACACAACAATAAAAAAAAAAAAAAAAAGTTCTTGTTCTTCTCATCACATGATGCCTGCTTTTTGTGCACTGGCGCCCGCCTCTACCTTCCGATTTCTTCAACATATGTATATAGATAGATAGATAGATATACAGATAGATATAGATAGATAGATAGGTATTTACATAGTGGTTAATATTGCTTTTATTTAAAAAAGTTTGAAATATCCTTCTAACACTCATAAGATTAAGTCACGATTATTTCGTATTTTTTTTCTACAGTTTGTTAGTTTACTATTTATGTATTATTTTGCGCACTAATATTCCATTATTAATTTCTTATTTTTAATCATTTTGTGAATTAAAAATTTATAATTGATTATATGCACTAATATCTAAAATAATTTAACAAAGACCTTTTTTCATTCATTTGTTTTTATCTCTTTGACACCGGCTCACGTAAAGATTGATAGTAGCATCTAAATTTAGAATACAATTGATTACGAAAAGAGAACAAGCAGGAATTATTCTTTTGTGTTTGAGTAATGAGATGAGAAAAAAATATTGATTTTAATACCATATAATATTTCTGATTTAATTTTGCATCCGTTTGGAAATGATGATGTGCTTGAAGCTAAAGCTTTATTTATTTATTTATTTAATTTTTATGAAAGTTACAAAATATTTTCTTGTATGCAATTGATAATATAAGATAAATAAATTTTTGTTTTATTGTAGTAGACCTTTTATAATTGTATTTCTATAGCTTTGTTCTTAACTGCGCACAAACTGTTAAGTTTACACCATTTAATAATTACACAAATTAATTCTAAATCATTAGAAAATTTTAGAAAAATGCAATATTGCACTGAACAAGAGTCAAAAATAAAATTTCTATTCTCTTGAAGTTTTTTCTAAAACAATCTAATCAAAGCCATAAAAAACAATAATTTCCCAAGATATTAGTAAGATTTTCCCTCTCAAAAAAGAGAAACCGTCCATTAACATTGGAACATGCGCTTCTACCAATATACTGTTCTTCAGAAAACCTAGAAGCTCTTATAGGAAATGTGTTGGTATGATGCCACATTTTAGTTTTTTTACATACTTTAGTCTTTTCTCAAAATTTGTGGAAGCAGCACGCTGAGCATCCAGAAGAACTTTTTTTTCCATACTCGCTCTATAACGCTTTTGAATTGGTTCAAATTTGTGAATTTAACATTACTCAGTTGCGATAACATGTACCTTCATGCAAAATAACCCAAAGAATTAAACCCGGATATTTTCGGGACCATTCATCATCTGACAGAACATCAGGCAGGTTGTCTCTGCACCAATGTTCTACAATGTCGACGGAGCACATCTTGCTGATAGCAATATTTTCGTTTCCGTACAGTCGGTAACAAAAGTGTCCGAACACTAGCAAAAATTCCTATGTAAAAAAAGTACACTTCATACTGTTTTGTTAAATAAATCCTTGTCGAATCCCATTCTTAGTAAGTGTAAGAACATGATTCGATAAGGATTTATTTAACAAAACCGTATGAAGTGTACCTTTTTTATATAGGAATTTTTGCTAGTGTCCGGACACTTTTGTTACCGACTGTATATAGTTTTGAATTCGGTTCAAAGAACGTTCCCACGAAAATCTCTATTTTATGTGGATTTTAGCAATAATTTTATCACCCTTATCATGGAAGTCGTAAGACAATTTTTCCCATTTAGTAAAAAGCTCCCCAAATCATTTTTGAACATACGTTTTAAAACTTAGACACAGTTTTTTTTTTTAATCGTGTGGTATGTCTTGAATCGATACTGACCACAATCGATTAGTGTTGAGAGAGTTGTTCTAGAGCAAAAGTTTTTTCTTGAAGAAGACAAATTCGTCTTCAACATGTCATCATGAGAGGATGCTGTCGCATTTCGTAACTTCTTTTTTATGACAAGTAATGTACTGTGCAATTTTTTATTTATTTATTTATTTATTTAAGCTTAGCATAAAAGATCACTTTTTAAAATATTATGCATTTATGACTCGGACATTTTAATGTCTCGAGATATATTTTTTTTTCTGCATATTTCTTCGATATTTCTGCATATTTCTTCGACGACGTTTTCGCAAAGTTTTCACAATTTTATTCACCCATGCTGTACAAGATTGGTCCTATCTTGCGCAGAAGTTTGCTTAATTTTACGAATAGTGAGATAAATAAAATCTCTCTTAATTCCCATCTTTTTAACAATCTAAAAATTTGCACAGACTATTCTCCTTTAATATTTTCCCACAATTATTTATCTGTGATTTTTCATACTTCCTAAAAGAAAACATATTTTGTTAGTTTCTAATACTTTATAAAAATTTATATCGTAAATTAATATACGCTAGCATATTTATTTTATGCATATGTTACGATAGAAAAACTGTATGAGGACATCATGCAAATATTAAAAGGGAAATTTATAATAATTTTTTTAAATGTAATAAATATTAATATTTTAAATAGGATTAAAGTGACAAATGTTCCTTCTTTTATCTATATTATACACGACAGTAAAGTCAATGAAGTTTTAAGAACATATATAAAAATTATCACACTTTTAAAAATTTTAACAAAAAACTACTGGTAATCATTCATTTTAAGTCTTATACACTTTCGGAGAAAAATAAACAGAGATGTTAAGAATAGAATATTATATATGTATTTTAATGCCTAATATTAATTTAATTAGTTATTGGTGAGAATATATTTGTGACTTAGAATGTTTTTTCTCAAGTGGAAACAGTCATTTTTAATTTTTATCGATACATTAAATATATAAAATGAATACAAATATGAGTCTCGATTATTTACTTTTAAAAAAGATTTATTATAAATTTGCAGAGACCCAAGATAAATATTTCAGAAATTTTACACTTCTTGCTAAATTGCATTTACGAAAGGTACACAACACTTTCTAATATATATATCATTTTTCAAGCTTATTTAAAATTTAAGTTAAACAAATATTATTAAGTATTACTTTTAATAATAACTCTAAATATAAGTCTACGTGCATATGAGTATTAAATTAATACCTCTTAATTATTATTTTTTATCATAGATTTACAATGTTTTATTATGTGATACCTGTTTGATTCCAGGAAAAAAGATTTTTTGATAAGGGAGATATATTTAGAAAAGTATATATTAGGAAAAATGAAATACGGCATTTTTTTTTTCTCTTTCAAAATGAATATTTGTTTCAATTTCTGTGAAACATTATATCGGAGAGGTGTATCTAGGATTGTGATTGCGAATATATGGTAGTAATATATTTCAGAAGAAAATATATTTGTCATGGAAGAAAATACATGAACATAAAAATGGAGAACAATTGATGTTATAGAAATTCTAGAATAAGATTTTAAAATGAAAATGGGTGATCTATATTAAAATAGATATATTTTAGTTTAAGATTTATATATATATATATATATTAGAATTATGAAATTGGTGATAAAATAGAAGCCTGTAGTTGTACTGTTTGCTTTAACGTTATTTATTTTTATAAATAGAATATGTATTTTTTAACAAATTTCATCTATTCTAACTTGTATATTACATTAATATACTGGATTAAAAATAGTATCAACAATATATTTTATAATAGGTTAAAAATGGTATTCAAGATATACATTTTTTTTTTTTCTTTTTAGTACGACAGGACTATTTCTTTCTGACAACGATTTTGAGTTGTCACCATTTCATTTTGATTTTGCCTAGAGTCCCTCCGAAATTCAGTTTTAACATTCAATTTCTTAAACTATTTTAAAATATTTGAAAATTTTATTTATTAATTCATCAAACACGAAAATTCATTTTAGATAAAATGGGGTGTTAGGTTGATTTTTTTTTTTTTTTTTTGATGTACCAATTTATTTTTATAAACCAACCTGATAAATGATAGAGCCGGGAATCGAACCCGGGCCCTCCGCTTGACGTGCAGTTGCTCTACAACTGAGCTACTCTGGGTGATAGCCAGTTCGGCATTTCTCACATAATATCTGTTTTCAAGGTCACCGTGTCAGCAAACGCAAACGTAACAAATGAGAATATTACTCGTTGCACAAATCCAATAGACCCACGAAAATTCAATTCAGAAATTTTATTTGTTAATTCATTAACAATGAAAATTCCCTTTAGTTAAAGTAGACTGTAGGGTTATTATTTTTTTTATATGTAAAATGACGAGCTTGTTATCAGCCAGAGTAGCTCAGTGGTAGAGCTACCGCACGTTAAGCATAGCACCCGGATTCGATTCCCGTCTCTGATATGTATCACATTGCTGGTATTAAAAAAAAATCAACCTTACACTTCACCTTATCTAAAATGAATTTTCTTGGGTGAGGAATAACTAAATAAAATTTTTAAATAGAAATTTCGGGGTCTATTGGAATTGTGCCACCAGTAATACTCATCTGTTACGTCCGTGTTTGAAGACACTGTGACCTTGCTGACGGATATTATGTGAGAAATGCGAGATGGTTATCAGCGAGGGTAGCTGAGTGGTAGGGCATTCGCATGTTAAGTGCAGGGTCAGGGTTTGATTTGTGGCTCTGGCATTTTTCACATAGTTGATATATATATATATATATATATATATATATATAATAATTCTTACATTCCACTTTATCTATCTTAAAATATTTTGCCAAATATGTAAAATCTTTTACATTTTTCAAAACCCACTGTTAAGCTAGAGGTTCTTCTTTGCCAAATTCTGATCTTGGTATCCGAGACCACCGTCAACATTTCTGAAATTGGATAGTTTCTGAATATTTAATGGCAATATTTTCTGAATATATATTGATGATAGTTTATGGATATTGTTGGAAATTTTTTCTGAAGATATATTAATAAATGGATTTTGAACATTTGTTGCTATACCTTCTGAATATATAGTGAAAATAGCTGCTGAATATTGTTGGCGATATGTTTGGCATTTATATCAATGATGTTTTCGAACTATGCGTTGGTGATGCCTTTCTCAATATCTGTCGATTATGGCTTCTGAATAATCTTCGCTATAACTTCAAAATATATGTAGAAAATGGTTTCTGAATATTTGTTGGCGAGGTCTTTAGAATATGCATAGTGTATGGCTTCTGAATTTCTTTTGGCTATTTTTTCTAGATATGTATTGATATTCGTTTCTGAATAGGTGGATATATCATCTTAGTGTATGTCAGTGATATCTTCCGAATAGTAAATGAAACTTTCTAAATTCTTTCTTTTTTTTTTTTTTTTTTTTAGATTTTAATATATTAATTAGTCCTGTCGTACTAAATAAAATTTTTTCAAGGACAGATTTTTTTTTTTTTTTTTTTAATTTTAGATTTGAATATACAGTAGAACTTGGATAATTCGAAGTTGAAGGGACCAGAGAAAAATTCGAAATATCCAAAAATTCGAATTACATATACTATTTTGTCAAAAAGAAGAAATAAATTAAAAAAAATAAAACTCTACGATCAAAGATTTAACAAATGAACTTTATATCTAAGAATACTGCTACATTCATCTCCCCCCTCTCATTAAATCAATATTTATTTACGAGCTTAATTATTGAACACTTTTTTAAAAATATAAATTTTTAATTTCTAATTTTTGATTGCTTCTTTAAGTACAATCTTTGTGTCATAGCATATGACTTAAACTTATCAATTGATACAAAAATAGAATTTTCTACGTTACACTGTAAAATATATGTCATATTTGCTACCAGAAATTCTCTGTAATTTCAGAAAATACGTTTTGACAACGTAATTTTTTCGTAAATTACAAAGAATTTCTGGCAGCAAATAGGACATATTTTTTTTACAGTGTAGACATGACTTTCAATTAAAAAAAAAAAAAGACTTCGAAGTTCATGTATATGGAACATATCTTCTGATGCACTAGGTAGGAAATACTCTTGTATTTCCTTATCCTTCTTTTGAAAGACTGTTAAAAAAAATAATGCACTTTAGCTGAGAAAAATCTCGGGAATAAATTTTACTGTAATATTTTAAAGGTAATCGTATGAAAAATTCGAATTATCCAAAATAGATTTCGAATTATCCATGATTGTTTAACATTATTTTAATACCAATTTCAAGGGACCGAGTAAAAAAATCGAATTATCCGGAATTTCGAATTAAACAAGCTCGAATTATTCAAGTTTCACTGTATAAATTAGACCTGTCGTACTATATAAAATTCTTTCAAGGACAGATTTTTTTTTTTTTTCCAAATTCCAAAATTAATATCCCTATAAAATAATTCAATTTATTTTTAATAGTATCAATGTTTGTTTAATAATAGTAATTATTTTACAAAGAATATTTCTGATTCTACAAAATATAACGTATACATATATAATGTATGGGGAGGGGGGGGGGGCGTTGTACTGGGAAACTAAACTTTTAGACACCAGCAACATATAATTTATTTTAAAGTAAAGTTCCCGTTCCACAACAAAAAGTGTTAAATAAAACTTTTTTTAATGCAATTTAATTAGTAATATTCGCACTGAAAAACGTAAAGCATTACGTTGACTTATAATTACATTTCTGTGGATTTACAAAGTAAACATCGAAAACTTTCATTACGATGATTATTTTTATCAAACATACACGCGCACTCACATACACACACGCGTGCGCTCTCACTCTCTCTCTCACACATACATTTCTTTAAAAGAAATAAGACAATTAAAAAAAATAGATCTTATGTGTATCTCTTGACATTTACATTTATTATATGATTGTAGAAAAATGCATTTTTAAGTTATCTGTTTAATAGTCTGCATTTTTAAAGAAAGTATAGGAAGTAAATAAATTCTGTCATCATAGATATCAGAAAAATAAATGCACGATGCTTAAAATGCAGCTATGTAACACGCATTTTCAGTGATATTTTTGGTTGTGTATAAATATATATATCACCAAATAACTGTCAATATATATATTTGTATTGACTCGTAAATTCCTACAACTATAAACATTCGAAATTAGATGTGGGAATTGAATAAAATCAGTTTTCTTTATTCTTTTAAATCCCAGAAGAAAAGTAGAATTTTGGATATTCTCTCATAAATAGCATTTTTCATATTTTTGGACACAAAAGCATGGAATTTATTGTTATACTAAATATAAATAAACATACCTGGTGTAGTATATATTTTAAGAATCAGTAATGTATGTATGTAAATATTTGAAAGTTTTCTTTTTTTAGAAGTACATTCCTTATTTCAAAGAATTTTTTTGGAATTTATTTTATCTACCTTCGTTTCTGATAATATGATTTAAATTAATGTGTAAAGCAAATAATTGAAAGTATCTTGATAATTATTGCATTCTGTTTATTTATATGAATTAAAAATCTTTATAAATTAAGTTTAAAAGAAATACCATAACGCTGAAATTAATTTAAACTCTTTTTATAAATGATGTTACTTTTACTGTTTTCATTGTGGAATGTGGAATTGTCTAAATTCCTAATTTTAAATGTACAAATAAATTCTTTTGACTGCGTCTATCAAGTCCGGTATAATTATTAAAATTATTAAAGAAATTTGCTCTGGAATTTGAACTCAGAATATAAAAATTTTCTTTAAAATTTCTAATATAATGAAGTTTAGTTTTTAAACTGTTCTTGAACATTCTAAATAGCTACTAATAAGTAATATGTTAACCCATTTTGTTAATTTTAAATTATTTATACATTTATATTTTTATTCGATTAAATTTCTTTAAAAGTAAATTACATTATTTTCAACCTTCCCTGTCTATTAAGAAGTATAAATGCCATTGTTTACTAATAATAATACCTAATACATTCAACCTTAAAAAAATATATATATAATTAGTTATTGTTCAAAAAACTGGTACAGACTAAATCAAGGTAAACCTTGTAACTTTATAAATATATTTTCTTGAAGATAGTAATTAGTAACCTTTTGCTAGAGAGCATTAGATATAAATAAAAGTGATATTACCCACAAAGTAACGAAATATTCAGTATATTCATTTACTATCTATCCGGGCAACAGGCTCACTTGAGAATTTAAAACAACGGACAAAAATTCAAGGTTGAACCAATTATAGGGCTGAATATTTAAAAAAAAAAAAAAATGTACTGTTATTATTGAAAGATTTTTTTTTTAATTTAGCTACAAAGGTAGTGATTCTTAATGGACAAACACACATTCCAGTATAAAAGGTTTGAGAGGCCAGTGATGATTCCGTCAATCCCCTACTAGATTCAAGAGTCTTAAACTTCGAATAACATACGAAAATTCTTTAAAATAACATTGGTAGTGTGTGATTTTCATACTTGTATTCGCCAGGGATGACGAACACTGGTAAAGTATGAAAAATAGGACCCGTGGCCGCCATATATTAAATATCACTGTATTATGTTAAATTTTAAAACGTCTCACCTAAATCATATTCTGCATTTCATAAACATTAAATCCAAAGCTTTAGGAGTTATGTCAAGCACAACAAACAGCAAAATATATCAACAAATGCATACCTGCGTTACAATAATTCCTCCCAATTGTCGTTTAGCGCATAAGTTATTTATTTTGCTTTCTCCACTCTTCACTGAACATTTGAAAGCAAACTATTTACGTTATAAGGGATAAAAGGCTTTACAGAATGTGTTGCAGGCGGATTAAAATACATACACCCAAGAGCCATTAAATTAAAACCACTCTGTTAATAACATGTAGGACCACATTTAGCCCTCAAAACTGCCAGTACTCGTAGTAGCATTGACACCACAAGGTGCTGATAGGCAGTCTGAAGTATCTGGTACCAAGCGCGCACCAACTGGTCCTGCAATTCCCACACATTGCGAGGTGGTAGCTTGGCAGTAAGAATTTGGTTTTCCAGATGGGATCACAAATGCTCTATTGGATTAATGTCATATGAATTTGGAGGCCAAGAAATTACTTGAAAGTCACTGGAATGATCCACGAACCACTCCATGACGACTCAACCCTTAGGACATGGTGCATTATTCTGTTGGTAAACACCATCCCCCACCGGAAATACTGTTGTCATGAACCTGGTCTGCAACAATGTTCCCGTAGTGCACAGACGTCAGGGTTTGTTCTATGGTGATTATGGGTCCTAATGTGCTCCATGAAAACATTGCCCACACCATAACGCCCCCGCCACCGGCTTGTCTCCATCCAACTGTGTATCCGGGAGCGAGGGTTTCCTTTAGAATTCAGCGTATTCGCACAAGCCCGTTCATTTGATGGACCAGAAAACGTGATTCATTTGACCATGGAACTTTCTTCCATTCTTCTAATGTCGAATTCCGATGTTTCTTCGCCTACTGCAGACGCAGCTTCCATGCCTACATGCCTGCATGCCTACATGCTTCCATGCCTACATGCTTCCTTCGCCTACATGCTTTAGCCTCCGGCTGCGTAGTTCCATACGCAGCAATGTACGTTGCACAGTGTGTTGAGAAACGCTGTCTGGGTCGCCATTGTTTTAGCTGGTGGTGATTTCGGCTGTTGTAGCTCTTCGGTCACGGCGAAAAATCCGTAGAAATCTCCGCTCTCTGGAATCAATGCGCCGTGGACGACACACTGCTGGCCGGCGACTTGTCGTTTCACCATCCATACAACACTTTCTATATGTGCTCACAACAACTGAACGTGAACAACCCACTAAACGCACCGTTTCTGATATTGATGTTCCAAGTTGCCGAGCCATAATCATTTGACCTTTATCGAAGTCTAATAAATCAGCTGCTTTTCCCATTATGTCGCTAATCACGCTATGTTTGGAAAGGCAATGCATAGCCGCTTTATATACTTCAGCTTCAGCTGCGCAAGCGCAGAGATTTTGTTCCTGGGTGAGCTCATTGTTATAGATAGAGGGTGGTCATAATGTAATGGCTCTTCGTTGTAGATATTATTAAACACTTATTTTAACATTTGTTTTGTGATGTGGCGTCTACTGGTGCAAATTTTAGGAGTCTGGTCTTCCCATACAGCACATGTTGCAAAAAGCTTACAATCTTTCAGAAACGTAACCCATTTAAATATGTTCTCTGATACCTTTCTGAAACATTCGCCCTTTTTCATTTTCTATCTGTTAAGTGACTATAATGTTTCTGTTACGTATCTTATTATTTTTTATGATCGCGGACATTTCTACGTTTTTGAAACTAATCGGAAAGCAATCTGAGCGTTTTTAAACGTTTCTGAAATCTTCATAATGTTTCAGTGTTACATGATTGTTACGTTTCTGGAATATTTTGTGCTGTTAGGGTTATAGTTTATCTTATAGTAGAATATTTGTGTTTTATTGTATGTGTGAATCTATAAAGAAAATCGAGAGAAGTCGTCTTATAAAAAAGATGCTTCGTTTAGTAAAGCCAAAAATTGACACAATATGATAATGAAAAAAATACACCATTTTCTTCAATGTTTTTAATTAATTATTTACTCTTATTTACTATTTCCCCAGTATTTATACTATTGACAAATTTAATGTTAAATAAACTCGTGTAATTATGACATATTTTTTCTTATATACGGGGAAAATGCTACCATTTATGAGGAAAGATTCTACACCACAATAACTGACAAAAAATAAGACAAAAATTGGAACATTACCTGTAAATTAACGATAATTATTGAAAAACAAACAAATTTGCAAAATGATTTTTTTTTTAATATTTATTTTGCTAAAACAAATAAGGGTACAACTTTGAATGTTAGCCTGCACAACATTTCATTTAATGTAAATGGTCACCGTTGAAATCTTCTTAAAATCATTTCTTACACATCCAATCACAGTTGAGACCATTTTTAGCATAAAAATCTTTTACATTCAACACAAAACTCCATCATTGACCTCATCGAAACTGTCGCCACTGGTATCTAGAAGAATTACTTAGCTTGAGGAAAATGAGCTTACTTTTCTCTTTTTTCCTGTTATTTCGAAGGTTTCTATTTATTTATTTTGGGGCCGCGGTAGCGCAGTCGGTAGAGCGCCGGCCTGGTAATTGGAAGATTGCGCGTTCGGTACTCGAGCCGACCAAAGACCGTTCAGTACACTAATGGTGGCTGGTGCACGTAAAATCTGTCGTGGCCGCAATGTCCTCCATGTTCCCATCAAAAATTATACCTCTGCGGGTCACCGAAGCTGGAGAGCCATCCCTTCCGTGGAGGATCAAAATTGCGATGGTATGTCTCCGGACAACCTCTAGGGGTGAGTCCCAGACCGACGCCATTTGCCCATCTGCGCAGCAGTAGTGCGACGTAAAACTCAACCAACCAACCAACTATTTATTTATTTTGCTTTTCTTGCCATTTTTATATTTTTCTTTTCCTTTCCACCGCATAGTTTTTCTTTTCTTTCATGCAGTTGAGACCACTGCTGTTTGTTTCTGACACCCGAATGGTTTAGGTTTTCTGACCTGAGGAACAGAGCAGATTGCTTTTAGACGTACCATTTTCAGTGGAGGTGGAGACAACAGCTGGTGACAGTCGACTGCCCCTAGCTCTGGTGGTGGAAGCAACTGATAGTACAGGACCACATGATCTGTTGGCGGAAGTAACTGCTAGTGTAGGCCTATTGTCCCATGCGTCGTTTGAATTAGCAGTAGCTGTACCGTAAGTTTATTAAAATTACATTATATAAATGGTAATTATTATAATATTATAATTAACAATTTCAATTATATTTTACACTATAATATAGAGTGTATAAAATAAAGCATAAAATCTAAAGGTCACTTAATTTATAACTGAATTATGTTGCGTCTTCCCCTAAGTATGGGTTGAAGAATAAGGAACTCACTTCTATTGATAAGATCTCATTTAAAATAATATTTTGTTAATGAACTTTAAAAATGAGCAACCGAATATTACAAGGGCTTTACTCACAAAGTTAAATGTTCACGAGATCCAAAAAATAACAGTGGTTAAAGACGATAAATTAAGATAAATTCACAATCCAAATCTTCACTGGGACAAGACTCATCCCACATGTTGGTTAGTGTTACCATCTGTTGACACATAGAAGTACTAGAAATGAACTTGTGTCTTTTACCGAATTTCCTTATATATACATAATACCCGTTCTATCAATTATATGGTTTACATTAAAAAATAAAATGTAACATTCCTATAGAAACAATACATGAAATCTATCATTACCAATATTTTATTCAAGAGAGTATCATCATATTAAAAATGGACTTATTTTCACGGTGATCACAATTTGGGCATGAGTCACTGGACTTCAGATTTTGTAGAAATAGCTGCAACCAGGTACTGAAATAAAGAAAAGAAAATCTCATCCATATTGTATGAAATGATGAAAAGATAATTTAACAAAGAATATTACGTTATGACTTCAACAATGTTTTAAGAAAAATTAAACAAAATTTTACCTTTTTTTTTTTTTTTTTTTTTTTTTACCACAAATAAAATATAAGAAGAAGTAATTGAAATTATAGTATCATACAGAAAACATATAGTTTTTGTTACTTAGAATATCATTTTAAAGAAGAAGATTTTTTCATGTTTTACATGTTAACAGAATTCATAATTCTGTTACTATTTTAAATAATAATATTTTCGCCCATTGTTTTATATATATATATATTATATTTATTATGTAAAATTCATTTGCAACTGTTTGGAACTTGTATTTATATAAATGTCCACTTTCGTCGCTATCAAAATTAAATTGTTTTCTAGAAAATTTCACCACTTTTTTAATTTTTAATGGCAATTAAAACAGACATATTCTTATAAAACAAAAATCATGTATGCTAATTTAATGATGTGATAAAAATTAAATAAAAACTGGGGGCATAATCTAAAAGAAAAACTTGGTTCTTTCGTGTTTCAATAAGGATCTAAGTTTCTGAACTAAATTAATTTCTTGTGACATGGATTACATTTGCATGGATATTGCCTCCTGTAAAGTTACTTTGAGCAATATATATGCAAATATAAGTCTACGCAAGTTTTTTGAACAAGAGATAAAAAATCATTCTAAAAATATTCTTCGATGACACTATGGACAAATTTTATTGTACATTGCCTAATCTTTTATTATTATTATTATTTTGTTTTGCTGGAAGAAACACATTTCCCACATTTTATTAGGTAGTTATTAGGTAGTTCTTTTCAATGCATGAAATTCTAGTTGATTCTTTATGACACTAACATAACTTAATTTTTTTTTCAAAATTAAGTTTGAATGAAGGAACGTTGTTTTCTGTCATGAAACAAAAAAATAAATAAATAAACTTATTCTTTCCAATTATTTAAACAATGTTTGAAAAACATTTTAAACAAGTAATTATCTATAAAATTTTGCAGAAACAGAAACTATTATTCAATAAAATTATAATCACGATTTAATAATAATAAAAAAATAATAATCTGTTGTGCTACGCACACTATTTCCTTTTTCTCTGACAAATTCAGGAACTGCTACTTTATAGATTAAATTTCTGAGTGAAGGTGCTATTGCCCTTCAACCAACTGTTTAATTATTTACCTGCATTGATAAAAGTTAAAAATTTGTTATTTATTTATTTTTTCGAACTGTTCAGGGAACTTTTATCCACATTACTCGTAAAAAAATGACCTATTTTGGTGATTTGTTTTTCATCTAGAATCTACATATATATTTCAAATATCAGAATCCGAACCTCCTCCATTTGTTCAATGTAATATTGATAACGCAGAAACAAACCACTAAAAGTTTCATTTCGTAGTATTCAGGGACTATCAAATCGTAAAATTAAAGTAAAATCTCAACATCAAAACTGCTTATCACACATTTTTTTTTTTTTTTTTTTTTTTTTTTGTCTAACATATAACCAAGGTAATATAAATGTCATTCATAGCCAATTTCCTTGAAAAATGTATAACTTTCTAAAGCATTTTCTTTATTATATCCAGTCGAAAAAGACGTATTCGTTTTATTTTGGATAGGAATGTATTACTTGTAAATTATAAACGAACTACCACATGCTGAATTTAAGTTTAGTACAGTAAAGAAAATGCATAACACAACTTTGTATGTACTTCAACAGACTTCAAAAATAACTCCTAATGAATACAAATTCTTCGTGTAATCTTTTATTAAATGGTGATTGTTTTTTGTACCATACTTTGTATAGATAATGATTTGCTTTCTGCTCGCTTGTAGAATGGAAACACTTTTCAGTAGTTTAATAAACTTATCTACCAATAAGTATTTGGATACTTTCAAATTTAGAGTTTTTGTCAAATATCTGGAAAATGTCTTTAGGAATTAACTAAAATTTTGGGAATATAAAGAACATGTAATACCTCAGATATTTAAGCAAAAATTTTGTCCTGAAGAGAGTTTTTCTCAAATATCTGGAAAAGTCTTTAGGAATTAACTTAAAAATTTGGGAATATAAAGAACATGTAATACATAAGATATTTAAGCAAAACTTTTGTCCTGGAGATGAAAAAGGAACCAGTAAAAATTTAAAAAGTGAATCAAATTATTTTGGGTCACACTGTAAAAAGTAATGTACGAAATGTATTTTTGCTGAAGTGTGTGATTATGAAATTCTTCTCATTATCAGCATAAATTTTTATGAGGCTACAACATATATTTTTGGAGATATAACGATTTTTTAAATAATCTGGTGTGTCACTCACACGACTTTCTCTTACACTGAAATTTAATGCTATAAATACAGGTTGGAGATTAAGAGGTAAGATAACGATCTTATGTCAACCTATGTTAGACAATTCAAATTATGTTTCGGGAGAGTTTTATATGATAATTAGTTCTGTGTGAAGGGGGCTACCGCCCCCCTCAACCCCCCGTTTCATTAATGCACCTACATTTACATAGAAATTAATTCGGTTATTAAAAAATAATTCTGTTTTTAAAAAATAATTTACTAAAATTATTATTTAAACAAATTTTCTTTTATGATAATGCAGACGATTTCCATATTAGAGAAGTAGTATAACACCAAATATCCAAAAAAAAGTCCATTTTATTCTCAAAAAAAAAAAAAAAAAAGATATATATATATATATATATATTTTTTTTTTTTCTTTGTTAAAAGTTAAAAAAATCGATAACTTCGTTTTAACATATCGCAGATCCATGGTTCAACCATTCGTTTTTAAGGTATTGGCAAGCTCTTTTGAAAGATACCCACCATGAAAATTTACTCCCCTCGAGGGGGGGACTTCCCCCATCCCCCAGGGGGGCAGGCGAGGCTCCTACATACACAATTTTTTTCCCAGTTGACTATTGCAAAAAATATATATTCGTTTCATTTGGTTTAGTGCAGTCTATAAACGTTAAACTCTACTTACCTGCAATTTCCCCCATAGACGTAATGTATTAGATTTCTCTTGATTGTCCCTGTACACGAACCATTTGCTTGATCTTAACGAAAAGTATGCTGTAGCATCTGTATATGATACACATTTAGAATACCAAGTTTGAACTTTCTGCCATAATTTGTTTTTGAGATATGCTGATAACAGACAGACACACAAAAAGACACACACACACAGACATACACACAGACCATTTGCTAAAAACATGATTTTCGTATTCAGGGGACCTCAAAACGTGTAAATATAACAAAACCTTGCGTTCGAAAATTTGACCCAAAAACAATACTTTCTCTATCATATGGGTAAGCGAAAGTAAAAAGGAGAGAGTTAAGAAAAAATTGCTGAAGTTACAAAGGACACCAAAGAAAGCAAAGAACATCTTTCCTGTAGAATAGTTGTCAAATGCTTCACTAGGCAATTGAAGATTACAGAATTCGAAATGCAGAAGGTAGACAAAGGATCACAGCATTCCTCAACGCGAGGAGTGGGCACGAGCAGACGCTAGGAACAAACTTTTGTGAGTACTGGGAGAACTTCCCAGTTGAACTTTTCTGCAACTATGAGCTTCTATGGAATTTGATATTTTTGAGTTTTAATTAATGCAGATATTCAGTTAATAAACATAAAATAAAGGGAACTAAAAATTCATACTATTGAAATTAAGGACGAAAGTAGTTTTCTATTCCTTTTAGTGAATGTGTGCTCACATAACTCAAACGCAGTCCATATTTATTTCATTTTATTTCATTTTTATTTATTTATTTATTTTATTTATTATTTTATTTTATTTATTATTTTTTTATTTTTTGTCTTTTAATTGGTGGTTGTAATTACCCCTGATTTTCAGACTCAATAAATTAATTTTTAATGAATATTTTATTATCTGATTCAAGTATGTGCACTTTAAATGGCAAACGTGGTTCTCTCTCTTTTTTTTTTTTTTTTTTTTTTTCTTTTTTATGTAATGTGCAGAGAATATTAGCCGCAAATAATATTATTTAAGCATTTGTTTTTGGTTCGGCAATTTCCTTTTCTATTATCTTGTGCAGCTATTTCCTTCCCGAATTAAAATTTGTTAAGGCTTTCACTCTCTTCTGGATTACTTAGTATTTTATACGGAAAAAGTAAGTATTTGTCTTTGGTGGAAAACGCATTTATCTAATCAAAAATTTAAACCATTAAGTGAGAAATATCTTTTTTCTATTTTTCTATTTTTCAGTTTTTTTTTTTTTTTTTTTTTTTTTTTGTCTGTTTGAAGTCAAACATATTGTATAGTTTAGAATTCCATTAATTTAAATTTTATCTTCGCATTTCAACAAATAATAATTCATTTTCATAGCAACGATATTATATTAGATTTAGATTACACTTCTTCACGTTAGATATTTCATCGATTAGATAACCTTTTGTGCTTTTAACAACTCCACAGCCCGAAAATATTTTCTGAAATTTTAAACACTTTGATAATTTTATTTTATAATTATTTCTGGTTCAGCATTATGGAGCATTGTTAAAACTTATAACTAATGTTTGTAAAGTAAAGTGAATTTTAGAAAACTGCTGAAAATGCTGAGATGCAATTTTCCTTTAGAGTAGCCAAGAGTAAAATTCTTTTTAAAATAATTGCAATAATTTTAAAGGTTTTAAATATTAGCTGATTTCGATAAAACTATGTAGAACTGCATTAAATCTGACATTGAAATTGTAGAAATTTTAAAGTTTTGTTTAAATGAAATACTTTATCGGAATCGAATTTAACTTTATGCATTTTTATATGCGTATGTACAGAGCTTGTACGTCTTGCTCATAATTAGGGCATTGTCTATCACTTTTACAGAATAATAAACTTCTGTTTAAATTTATAGATTATATTTTGATGAGAATTACTATTAATAATTGGTGGTACAGAGAAATCAAGATACTAAAACTCCTATTTATAATAATTATGCTGACGGTTGTCTCCGCAGACTAGGTTTTAGGGAGGAAAATAATTGTATATTATATGACAAAGAATAATTTAAATAATATATATATATATATATATATATATATATATTGGTTAAAAGTGGGTTAAATTTGTAATGTATATTTTATTAAACGGATAGGTAAATTGGTACTTTGCAAATAATTTTGATTTTTTATACATCCTCTGAATTTTTAAATTAAAATTTTAACAATAAATATGCAAACAAAGTCAAACTGAACAGAATTAAATTTAATAACTGGGAGCACATGTCTTTGTTCTTATATTTGTAAATATGTTTACATTTGGTTAAGGTTAATATACTACTTAGGACCACGGTAGAATTTTTCTGTAAATATTGGTATTGTTTACTCTACAGGTTTATGTACAGGGACTCAGAAACTAAAACGATTATTTTTCAGTCTAAAGCGAGCTTTTCATCTACAGAATATTATTATATTATAATGTTTATACTTGAGTAGACATAAAGAAATTACCATACATTAATCACGTAATTAAAAACATTTTTAGGATATATTAATATTTATAGTTGGTTTAGAGAGTCTCAAAAACTATTAAATATATTCAGGATATAAATAGAAGTAAATCCGTTTAACTAATTAAAACGTGTTTACTATGAAAACATTTTGCCTTGTTTAATTCTTCCCTGAGTTTCTCCTTTCTTTCTTGAAATAGTCTGTTCTTTATAAAGAAATTTTTTATTTATCTACTTAAATATGGCTATTGTATTTTAGGAATTTGTAATCTACTTAAACCAGTTGGCACTTTTATCGCACTTAAGTCATTGTGTTTACAAAATATTTTATTTAACACGGAAGCTGTAATTCCTCCACTCTCTAATTTATTTAGTGTAGTTCATAATCCATAATCTAAAAGAGTGATTTTCTTTTCTTTTATATTTTTTTATTAGCCTGACTGGTCGGCCTTATAAGTTCAGAACAGCTCAGCATAGACTTTCATTTATTAGCGTTGATGTTCTTTAAAAAACTAATTATCAATGCAATTGACACTGATCATGTGACTTTTTTAAAGCTTAAAAAATTGAGTTCAAATTACTTATATTATAAAAGCCACATTTTTCATGAAAGTTAGTATACTTCAAACCTTTCTGCAGTGATAAATAAGGCTTGCGCAGTCGCTCCTCTTTATTCTGTATTCAATTTAGTGTCACGTTGTATACATTTTATTTTATAGGCTGTTGATTTAAGGATGATAACAGGCCTCTGCCACAGCTAAAAACTTCATTTCTATTGGTTTTAAAATATTTACCTATTGTATGAATATATATTTTAATTAACCTCAAAATTGCAGTTTGGATTTCAAAGATTGAAAGTATTTAAAAAGCATTTCCAGCTGTGATATGAGGTTCATTTTTGCTGTACGAAATGTTTAGTATATTATGTTAAAATTTCAAGTCATTATATAAGTTTGGAGGAGTTTCATGCATTATTTATAAAAAAAAAAAAAAAGGTAAATTACAAAGGCAATTTTTGTGAGATTTCTTTCTCTACAATAAAAACTAAAATCCATTTTAATTTGTCTTATTGGATATAAAATATATTTATGTCGAACTAATTTTATAAATTATGCTAATTCAATGAACTGCCCTTTCTTCTTTCTTTTAACATTTAATTTAATTTTAATTTTTTATAGTTATTGTAAATAAACCCTTAAAAAATTAAAAATGTTTTAAAGCACGAGTCATTGATAAATTTTCTTTAAAAAAATAAAAATTATTTAAATATCTTTCATGTTAAATTACAAAGAAAATTCCAAATATTTTAAACCTGATTTTTTTATTTAATTAAATAATGAAAGAATTGTGAATATTTTGTTTAAGGAAAATGATAAATTTCGTTGGTATAATATTGTTATTAAAGAAAGAGACGTATTTTGTATCTAGTATGGAAACTAATAATACTGCATCAAAAAATGATTTTTATTTCCATACATTTATAATAATATCATGCCCCCCTTATTTAACGAACGGATGCGCTCACGACATCAACATAGGCTTGTTATAAATCCTGGTGTACTTTTGTTAAAATATCGAAATATTTTAGCAATACATATGCTACATTCTACTTATTTTCGCCGTAACAAAACAATTTGCTTTAAATATAGCTATTGAGTCAATTCATGCTTATCTCTACACAAGAGATTTATCCCTTTTAGCAAATAATTGCATATGCTTACTTTTAACATAAGAAGAATGAGATAAATTTTTCGCACTTTTTTTTATTACGATGATGACCAAGATAAGAATTTTGTATGCATTTTTTTTATAAAATAGATGTCTTCAAAAAAAAAAAAAAAAAAAAAAAAAAAAAAAAAAAATATATATATATATATATATATATATATATATATATATATATATATACATATATACATATCTTTTAATAAATGCTAAATATAATTTTTGAATTATATGCGATTTGTTTCTTTAAATAAATAATGTTAATTTTATATTATTATGATTTGTAATGTTAATAACCGTGTAAATATATATTAGAGTTATTAATAGTGCTGACAGCCGTATTGTTAGTTCTAATAATTACTTCTAATTTTTAATTAATGTTACTAATTAGCAGATTTTTAATGAGTAGAACTAAAATCCACAATTATCCAAACAGACAACCGTATTAACACTCTAAAAATACATTGTGTACTTTTCTCTTCGAAGATTTGCGTTAGAATTTATTGGATGCAAGGAGCAAAAAAATATTTAAAAATGCAGTTCTTCAATATAAAGTTTATATACAAACGCATTAAATTTCAAAAATACACAACGGTTGTCTCAGGTCGAATTTAATATTTACGCATTTTCCTCAAATAATGAATAAAAGTAGACTTGTGAACTGAGAGCTGCATGAAATCAGTAAAAACATTTATAATGCATTCGTACTATTTTTATTGCCTGATGAAATGTATTGTCAGTTGCTTCCTGTTTATTTCAGTTTATTTTGTTTTTATTCAAATTTGTCACTAGCTAATAATTCCGATATCAAAAAAGTTCCCTTAAGACTGTTTTGTTAAATAAATCCTTGTCGAATCATGTGCTTAGACTGGCTAAGAACATGACTCGACAAGGATTTAACAAAGCAGTATTAAGTGTACTTTTTTTAGACAGGGGTTATTGCTCGTGCTCGGATACTTTTGCTGCCGACTGTATCAGAGATTTTTAGTATAGATAGTAGAATAAAACTACTTTTTTTTTTCTTTTTTTGAAGTGAAAACTTCTTTTGGCGCATTGAGTACTTTTTGGGTGAACAAAAATCATGGAACTCGCGTCATCATCACCGAAAGCTTTCCATGAGCTATATGTATAACTCCGTGCGTTATTAGTACACATTATATATATACAAAGAGTATGTCTCTCTACATATATATCCATATATGTAGCGCACGGCGCGGCATGCCTCATATACATATACATATATATATATATATGTATGTATAAAATGTATACTAATACGAGTAGTATACTGGCTACTGGCATCTGTATCTTTCTAGTTCTATACGTATGTATGTACTTTTTCCACAGTATATACATAGTTCACAAAGTACAAGCACGTGTTTTTATACAGACTGTTATATTCTTCTTTTTGCTTTCAATATAAATTTTTGAAATAAATAATAAAAAAAAGAAAATTGTTTTAGTCATATTACAGTATTAACACTTCTTTACAAACCAAAAATAATTCGGAAATAATAATATAATAGCTCGACGATACAATTCACAAGTTACTTAGTTTTCACTTCTATCGGCAGTCCCCAATGACTGCCTGTTCCTTTTTTTTTTTTTTTTTTTTAGTGCATATAGTAATTAGACGTGTGAAAAAGTTGCATAATTGTGTCGTCTAGTTGTAAAACTGGCCAATTCCTTAAAATCAAAAAAAGCTTTATTTATTTATTTATTTATTTATTGTAAATTCGAAGTAAGTGTTTTCATTATCTAAAAACAAGAAACTATGCCACAGCTTATGAAATCCATGTGTACGCATGCATTTGAAAATATCGATGTGCTGCAAAACCGGTTAAATTCTAAAGCTAGTAGGTTTCAAAGCCGGTCATCTCTACCTCTGCTAGAGGAAGTATTCCATAATCAATCATATAACGCAGAATTTGAATTTGCCTACTGCATGGTTTCTTGTTTCTAAATGGTGGAAACGTTTATTCAGTACTTAATTAACTGAAAAAACTCAGTTTCCGATTTCATAGAATTGGCCACTTTTACTACTACACTGTTAAAAATTTCTGTAAATTTAATGCAAATATTTACCCAGAGTCTCTGTAAATTTACAGTTATTCTTAGGTAAAAGTCAGTAATTGAGATTCTCTATCTTTATTTTGTATTTGTACATAATTTTACTATTTAATTGTTTAATTAAAATTAAAAATGACTGTTTCTACTTTAGAAAAAGCATTCTAAGTCCGAATTAGATTCTCACCAATAATTAATTAAATTGATATTAGTTATTAAAAGGAATGTATAAAATAAATTTTTTAACATCTCCGTTTATTTTTCTCTGTAATTTTAGATAAGACTTAAGATAATAGATTACACAGAGTTTTATGTTGAAATTTTTAACAGTGTAGACGACATAATATTATTATTATTTTTTTTAAATAATTTTATTACAATGAACGATAACTGAAACAGATGTTTTGTTGATAAAAACAAGGATATTTAGATAATATTTTTAAAGAAAATTTTCAATAAAAAAGAAAGCATTTTGCAGAAATCTTTTTCAAAATCTTGTAAAATGGACATAATAGAGAAAAATCAACATTTCAATTAGAGATTTTTTTTTCCATAAGTCACTTTTCATAAAGAAGATAGTCATTTCTTACCATTAAATTTTAAAGCTTCTGAATACATTAGTTATGTGTCTTTTAGCGTTTTTCCTTTTTATAATAAATACCATGTATAGCATTAAGCAGAAATGAGAAAATCATTCTTTAAATGTCATATTACATATGCTTGCGCTTTGTCAACTGAAATGAAAGAAACATCTGATGGTTGAAAATGTATCAAAATATATTTAAAATTACGATGATAAATCTTCTTCTTATTTATTTTTTTTTTCTAATGAATCCTTTTTTTTTTTTTTTTTTTTTTTAACCTTTGTGATGCACCAGAAAATGAAACTCTTATCTAGATATGAAAATTATTAATACCAGTTTCGTTTTAGTCAAGTGTATCAGTTGTAATTTTCTTATAAAATAAAAAGTAATTTAAATTAAATTTCATTAAATAAATGTTAATATTATGTCAATTTACTAGAAAAATAAAACATGTACCAAATAACACCAATTAAGCTCTCTCTCTGATTGTAATATAATATAATTGTGAATACTTAATATAAGTGATAATTCATAACTGATTGCTGAAGTTCAGTGTAACGATAAGGAGAAATGAACGAAACTTCACCGAAAAAATTATTGGCAGAACTTTATAGTTGTTGCTATGACGTATAAAGTAGTAGAGAACGCTCTGCATCTAAAACATCTATTCACGCGCAGATTAAAATATACGGTCATTATTGGAGAAAGCTACCCCCCAAAACTAACATAAATCAGCAGGAACTTGCAGATATGCATCTTAGAATGTAACCTACGTTTCCTGGAGGAAAATATTCACAAACTTTTTTTTTAGAACTTTACAGATAATTTTATGGATAATTTACATTTTATGAGAAATTGTGATTGTACAGTCGGTAACAAAAGTGTCCGAACACTAGCAAAAATTCCTATGTAAATAAAGTACACTTCATACGGTTTTGTTAAATAAATCCTTGTCGAATCATTTTCTTACACTGACTAAGATCATGATTCGATAAGGATTTATTTAACAAAACCGTATGAAGTGTACTTTATTTACACAGGAATTTTTACTAGTATTCGGACATTTTTGTTACCGACTGTAGAAGCCGTCCATTGACCAAGAATGGTTTTCGTCAAAGACATTGGTCGAAGATCAACTAAAGCCCAACATACTGGATATTGCTTTCTGGGACCGTAAAGCACTGACTGGCGGATACTGAACTCACCAAAAATTTGGAAAATGTGTTCTTACTACAACCATTCTGTGTTAAAATGCGTTAGTGGTTACCGCAGAAAATTTCTACTGACTTTTATTCTTCAGTTTATATTCTTTTCCCCACATAAAAATTTTGCATTCGTGAAGGTGTTTTCAATACACACAATTTGCATCTATTAACATCATCTGTTTGTTACTGCTTTTATAAAATCCTTTTGTCGAATGATACCAGACTGTATTTATTTCATATTATTTAAGTGTAAATGGAAGTTGTACATACACTCTAGGACCAAAAAAAAAAAAAAGACGCACCAAGAAGGAGTAATGGAAATTGGACACAAATTGACATGCATACAGGTTTCGATGGAATATGCAAATTTTTAAAGTTTGGCGGCGGCCAATGAATGAACATGTGACGCAACAGCGCATTTAAACTGCGCAACTGGCAAGATATTAAAGAAGAGAAATTTTGATTCCAGGTAAAAAATTCTTTGATAATTTTATTTCGTCTACTCAGATAGACATTAACTATGCCTGGCTGCACATACAATATTAGCAGATGTCAGTATTTGAGAAAGGAGTGTAGTTGGGCTCAAAGACACCGGGTCGTCTAATCTGCGAACTCTTTGACATTTGAATAGGAGTGATGCCACTAGTAAATGATGTTGGCAGAAATGAGTGAACCATGGTCGAACATAGTGTTCAGAAAGAAGCGGTCAGAATACAGATAGGGCAGAATGTAAGAACCGATCAATCGTCAGAGCGGTACTCAAAGCCCCAAATTCATCGTTATTATCGATGCAACGCGCAACTGGCACTTCAGTGACTTCAAATGCCATTAATATGTGGCTCAGAGAAATGGGGTTGAGCTCACAGAGCCCCTTGAGCCGATTTCTATTAAACTTTGTATACTGACAAGCACGTTTGCAGTTATCTCTGGCACGTTCGATCTGCAATGTTACTAAATGGAGTAGAATTTTCTTCAGTGATGACTCCCACTCCAATTTGATCCCCGATTACCAACGAAGACGCGTCTAGAGACGCCCTGAAAAATGGGGGATTTCAACCTGACTGTCACCAGCCATACGGCCAGACAACCAGGAGTGATTGTCTTGGGGTACCACTTCATTTCATAGCAGGACCCCTTTGGTTGCCATCCGCAGCATCTTTAAGCAGAGTGGTACGTCGACGAAATTCTACGTCCCGTTTTGTTGTCCGTCATATCACGAAATTTTGAGCGTATATTTCAACATGATAATGCCCACCCACGTACGAAGATAGTTTCTACTGCTTGTTGTCTTCCTTGCCCAACATTAATTTGGCCAGCAAAGTCGCCGGATCTCTCCACCACTGAGGACGTTTGGAGCATCATGAAAAGGGTCCTACAACCAGCTCGGGGTTTTGCCAGTCTAAACACACCAATTGGACAGAATTTGGCATGACATCTCGCAGGAGGACATCTGTCAACTCTATCAGTTAATGCCATGCCGAATAACTGCTTACATAAGGCCATAAGAGAGCAAATGCGTTATTGACTTGTTTACTTTGTAAGGCTTTTTCTCTTGATTAAACCGTCCTAAATTTCTGAAACTGTAATCATTTGTTTCTGTCTACATGTACATTCTATCTACCAATTCGTCCCATTTGGATGATTCCTTCTTGGTGCATCGTTTCTTTTATGTCTTAGAGTGTATATTGTGTCTTCCACACTTTCGAAAAAGATCTAGTTATTTATTTTTTATTGCAATGAAATTAGTCTGCCTCTCTTCTTTTAAACGCATTTTATGCAACAAGGGAAAAAGTTGATTTTTAAAACCTTTTCGTTATTTTTAAATTTAAATAAAAATTTGAATGATTATGGATTAAAAAGTAAAGAAAAAAAAAAGAATAAAACAGTCTGGTAATTGTTTTAATCAATTGTTGAAAAATGCAACTATCTATGTTAATAGTAGCAAATGAATATTTTTAAGGGTTGTGGTCTTTTATATAAATACTTAAGAAATTTCCTTAAGCTTTAAAAAGAATCTATTTTAAATTTGTATTATTTTTTATAAAGAAATTCTTAAATACTGTCAACAAATTTTATACTTATAATAGAAACCAAAAAAATCTGTTTGTTTACATATTCTGTTCCGCAAAGTTAGTAACTTCTGTTAAATAAATAGAAAAAAAAATCCTCACAAGCATTTTTCCTTTTTTAAAAACATTTTGTATTGTATTACTCAGCGCCTTGAATGTTTTAATTAGTAATAAATCTAACTGAGTTTTGTTAGTTTTGCAACTTTCTAAACTTTGAAAAAAAATTTAAAGTATATAAGAAAAATTAAAATCTTGAAATTATATTGCGTCGTTTCTGATGACTTAGCCGTAATTTTTGGTTTCTCAATAAGTACGAATTTTTTTTTTACTAAAATATAATTTTTGAATAATAAACTGTTTCTTAGGTAAAACTTTGTACTAAAGAATGTTACTTTTTTAAAAAACAAATCTTTGTAAAAGAAAAATTGCTTATTTCTTATTTGAGCTAAGTTTGTATATTTTAAAGAATTTCTCAAAGTACTAAAACTTTTCAATAGGTTTAAAGAATTTGTAAAAACCTAGAAGTCAGCACCTGCACGTCGCTTTTTCCATTATTTTTATTTATTTTTCGCCTTAACGTCTGTATCAAAAATACAGTGGTAAACTAATATTAAATCTCTTACAGTTAAGACTTCCGAAATCTTTTCCTATTTCTTTAAAGAACTTTTCAAGTTTGTAGATTTTTACATTCGTATTCTAAGCACATGCCACAGCTGCAATAGTTTAAGATCAAATACAACTATCTTGTTTTTGAAACATTCTTGCAGTTCTTATCGAAAAAAAAAAAAAAAAAAAACAGAAGAAGAGAGCTGAACACATAATATATATTTAAATGTACAGATTACTAGTTTTTATGTATTTATTCCTTATACATTTCATTACAATTGTTAAATTTTTGGCACAACTTATGTTTTGTTTTTATGATAAAAATGAATGAATAAATACTTATGAATAAATATTATAAATAATTTTGAAAGAAAGAAAAATGTAATATTTTTAGATGACAGACATTTCAAGAAAAATATTTTTTGAAGATACCTTAAGAAACATGATGATTATTATTTTATTTTAAACGAATTTAAAACTTTGCATTTTTTTTTTAAATATATTATATTTTATCCTTCTGTAATGAATGTGAAAATTTTATAAAATGCCTATAGTATTTAAGCTTGAAAGTTGTTTGTCAAAAGTTGTTTCTTTCACCATGTGTATCGACCTTATCTCCTGTTTAAACTACCGCTCTGAAAATTCGTCCAAAATTTTCTGTATCATAGTTATTTACGATTTTATATCTTTATTTCAGCGACCGAGAGTCGTATGTGAATGTATTTCTTGTTGTGCGCCCATAGTGTAACTGGGTGAAGCATTGCCGAGACAATGTAGACGCGGACCTGGGGTAGTGCGAGCAGGGAAGACATTAAGAAAGCAGTGGGGACTCAGCTGAGGTTCACGTGTAAGAAGGAATGCTGCGAACGACGAGATACAACCAAAGGCATCAGAGATTCAAAACTAAGTGTTGAATAATTCCATACTTTGATTTTGTTGACCTAATAGATTTTTTCATGTTTGTATTTTTTAGATACATTTATAATGAGATTTTATGTTGTTTGGTGATAGTGAATTTATAGTAAGGGATTCGTTGAAAAATAATGTCCAACGCAGAAGGCATAGCCTGATAGTATTGTAATAAATTTTATTTTAAATATTATTTCCAATAAATTTTGTTAAATTTATTAAATTGATAATCCATACTTAAATATTTATTAGTTATATAATTCAGATTATTCATTCATTGAATGATAATAAAATCAACATTTTTTTTTCAGCATTTTCTTAAAATAAATAAATAAATAAATAAATCACGTTTGTTTAATAACTAGAAAATACCTCAATTTCTTTGTTTTTTGTCTTTCTCAATATTCACAAAATTTTAAAAAACTTTTAAAATGAATTGGCTATCAAATTATCAAAAATGTTTTTTTCAATCATTTTACACACAGTTAAAATACTTTGCACAGACAACTAGACTCATGTTTCAGGAAATATTAAATATATTTCTATTTTTTGCGGTATTTTTTATCTATAAAAGATTTTGTAAACATATAAATTTAAAACACTGTGCAATATTACTATTTAAAAAGTGCTGAATTCTTTTTAACTTTGTACAAATAAATAAATAAATAAATGGTTATATGTTTTTAGATCGATATGCAATTCTGACACAAAGGCATAGTTGGACATTTATCGAAATCTAAAATTTATCGAAAATATAATTGAATAATTTGAAAGCGATGTTATAATAAAAAAAAAAAAAACTAATAGTACTCCGTCCTAAACTAAATTTTGCTTTTGCCAGAATTTCATCAAAATATTTTTTTTCTTTTTTCTTTCTTTTTCTTTTTTTTTCTGGAGAGAAAAAGAAAAGAAAAGAAAATTAATAATAATCAGTATCGAAACAAACACTATCGAAAAAGTTATTTTTAATAATTTTGAAATAGGAAATAAAAAAAGTACGTGCAAGAAGGAATAAAAATAAGTAAAACAAGAAAGAAAAATCATGCAGTACGCATTGATTAGTAACACTTTCCAACTGTACGTAAGTGTTGTATCGAATAGCTTTTAATATTCTTTGTCTACGTTCTCACACAACAGACAGAAGGACTGTAAAAAATACAGATAGACTAATTGACTTTAAAATTATTCTTAGGCATTTTAGAAAGTGTTAAAAATGCTTAATGCAAAATAAAATGCAGCCATTAGATTATAATTACAGCTTTTGATCTCTCTGAATATTTTAGTGTAGCCCTGTAAATCAGAAAGTTAATCATATCATATTCTATACAAAACATTATTTTACAGAATTAACAATAAATTTCAATATTTTTATTGTTTTTACAGTAGCAAGACTTTGAAATATAACTTTCAAAAAAATTCTGTCCTAAAACGTAATCCATTGGCATTTTTTTTTTTTTTTTGTTGTTGTTGTCCCTGTAAACAAACTAGTTATACAGGACCTATTAATGTCATTTTAAATGGAGTATATTCTAAGGGATAATTTTTATAAAAATAACACTCATAGAACACGATGCTTTCGAATGCTTTTGGGTTTTCTGTGCACAAACCAGAAGCGATATTCTCTCCATTTTCAGTATGGAACATCCGATAGTGAACTTCAATAAAATATATCACTTTCGAGAAATTCCATAAATATTTACGGGAGTTAGAGCGCGGGCTTACAGACAGACAGACAGATGGACCGATATACAGACTGAAATCATATTCACACTTAGTGTTAGAAAGTGTTAAAAACGCTTAATGTAAACGAAAGTACAATTTTAGCAATTTTTTATTAATAGCTCTTAATATAAATGGATATTTTTCTGTCACCCTGTAAATCTAATGCTAATTATGCTATATTCTATGCAAAGCATTTTTTTGTGCATATAAATACATATCTCAATTTCCTAAAACTTCGTGGAAAACAAAGTTATTAAAATTTAATTTATAAAAATATCTCTCATAGAACGAAATGCTTTGGAATACTTTTGAGTGTCCCTGTATATAAATCGGTGGTGGTATTTCCTCCATTTTATACAGGAAACATCAAGTAGAGAATTTGAATAACATATTTCAATTTCATTAAGATATGTCTACAGTAAAGGTATGAAAATATGGTTTATAGAAATAGCTCTCATAGAACACAATGCTTTGAAATACTTTCGGGTGTCCCTGTACACAAACCAGTAGAGATATAAACTCCATTTTCAATAGGGAACATCCGATAGTGAACTTTTCTAACATATTTCAATTTCATTAAGATATGTCTACAGTAAAGGTATGAAAATATGGTTTATAGAAATACCTCTCATAGAACACAATGCTTTGGAATACTTTTGGGTTTCCCTGTACACAAACCAGTAGAGGTATAGACTCCATTTTCAATAGGGAACTTCCGACAGTTAATTGGAATAACATATTTCAATTTCATTAAAGTATGTCTACAGTATACGTATGAAATTATAGTTTATAGAAATACCTCTCATAGAACACAATGCTTTGAAATACTTTCGTGTGTCCCTGTACACAAACCAGTAGAGGTATAAACTCCATTTTCAATAGGGACCGTCCGATAGTGAACTTGAATAACATATATCAGTTTCAGGAAATTCCATAAATATTTAAGGGAGTTAGAGCGTAGACAGACAGACAGACAGACGGACAGACAGACAGATGGCAGACAGACAGACAGACAGGCAGACAGACAAACCGAAGTCATAAACACTTCTCAACCTTGTTGGAAACTGTTAAAAATGAATTTAATGATTTTAATTTTATATAAAACATGATCGCGACTATCTTAAAAAGTAGATGTAAAATTTAAAGTTTTTGTGGTGCATGTGTCATCTATAAAAACTGTTTTAAGAAATAGATTAGAATAAATAATCTGGTGTGTCACTCACACGACTTTCTCTTACCCTGAAATTTAATACAATAAATACAGGTTGCAGATTAATAGGTAAGATAAAGAGTACTGTTATATAAACCTATGTCAAACAATTCATATTAGGCTTCTGAAGAGTTTTATATGATAATTAGTTCTGTGTGAGGGGGACTACCGCCCCCTCAACTCCCCGTTTCATTAATTCACCTACATTTATATAGAATTTAATTCGGTTATTAAAAAATAAGTCTGTTTTTAAAAAATAATTTATTAAAATCATTATTTAAAAAAATTATCTTTCATGAAAATGCAGATGATTTCCATATTAGAGAAGTAGTATAACACCAAATATCCAAAAAAAGTCCCATTTTATTCTCAAAATTTAAAAAAAAAAAAAAAAAAAAAAAGTACGATTTTTTTCTAAGTTTTTGTTTTCGTTAAAAGTAAAAAAAATCGATAACTTTGTTTTAAATTATGGCAGATCGATGGTTCAACCATTCGTTTTAAAGGTATTGGCGAGCTCTTTTGAAAGATACCCATCATGAATATTTACTCCCCTCTAGGGGGGGACTTCCCCCCCCGGGGGGGGAGGCGACGCTCCTACATACACAAAAAATTTTCCCAGTTAACTATCTCTATTACAAAATATATATATTCGTTTCATTTGGTTTAGTGCAGTCTATAGACGTTAAACTCTACTTTCCTGCAATTTCCCCCATAGACGTAATGTATTAGAATTCTCTTGATTGTCCCTGTACACAAACCATTAGTTTGATCTTAACGAAAAGCTTACTGTAGCATCCCTATATGATACACATTTAGAATACCAAGTGTAACTTTCTGCCATAATTTGTTTTTGAGATATGCTGATAACAGACAGACACACAGACACACTGACATACAGACAGACACACAGACATGCAGACATACACACAGACTATTTGCTAAAAACATGATTTTCGTATTCAAGGGACCTCAAAACGTGTAAATATAACAAAATATCGTGTTCGAAAATTTGACCCCAAAACAATACTTTCTCTACCTTATGGGTAAGAGAAAGTAAAAACATGATTTTCGTATTCAGGGGACCTCAAAACGTGTAAATATAACAAGATCTCGCGTTCGAAAATTTGACCCCTAAACAATACTTTCTCTGCCTTATGGGTAAGAGAAAGTAAAAAGCAACGATGTTGGCTGCATTCTGTTATATACTTTGAATTTTTTTTTTTTTTTTTTTTTTTTTTTTTTTTTTTTTTTTTTTGGGGGGGGGGGGGAGATTTTTATTAAATTTTTACTTACGTTTAAAAGTTAGATTGTTTTGAATCTAAAAGAAATTATATCCCAAGCAATGTTTTTTTTTTAAATGTTGTGTACAGAGCTGTAAGGAATATTTTGTAAATGGAGGAGCTTTTAACATTACACTGGTAAGATATTTTATATTTTATTTATTTTCGGCACTAATCTCGAAATAAAACATACATTTATAGTTCCATAACTTCCATAAACAAACCAAGGTGAAAGTATTGACCGAAATTTTCTACAAATGATTTCAACTTATACAGGTAAAAATCATAATACTTAGGATCGGATTATTTAGCATTTTGCCTTTGCATTGTTTACGGCAACGCATGGCATAACTGGGAAAACACTCACCGAATTCTTTATAAGGCGAAAAAATATAACACCGATCCAAAGCTTAATCCTGATTCATAAAAATAGAACAAAATTCATAGCTTTATGTAATTGTCAAAGTCTTACAAAACTTGAAGAAGCTCAGAAGCACCGGATTTCATATATTGCCCATCTGCACAGCACTAGTGCGACGTAAAACCCAACAAACCAACCGGATTTCATATTATGATCATCGTTGACGTACGTTAGGCAATAAATAACGGGATGATATTGCACTGAAGTCTCATTTCCTTAGTTCAAAAAGACTGATAGCGTTTGAAAATTAGAGCCACAGCCATTACTTTTTCAACTTTATACACTTTATTTACTTTTGCATACTTCTGCATAATTTTTTTTTTTTTATGTTGCACTTATAGAATTTGAAGTGGGGTATCAGTGACTTCAAAGTTCTAAAAGATCAACATAACAATCTTTAATCGACCTAATGGAACTATAACCACTGATAATATAAACCAAGTACGTGTATTAAAGCACAGAGTAGAAGATAGTGATTCAGTGCACATTCGAATATATATATCCCGGAGGCTCAGAACTCTACATATCCATTTCTACTATTATCAGCCTGATCAACATCTCACGATATCAATGACAGTTTAAAATATGTTGTATCACAAGCAAAGTTTATCGAAGAGTGCAATGTATTTGTTAAAATGCGATAATGAATACAAAAATTTTAAAACTTTAAAAATACATTTTAATTAAAAACATTAAAATACACGACAGACGTTTCGGCTAGAACACTAGCGTCTGTCGTGTATTTGAATGTTTTTAATTAAAATGTATTTTTAAAGTTTTAAAATTTTTGTATTCATGATCGTATTTTAAATGTTACACTGGTTTTAATATATTAATGAGACGTATAAATTATGTTTAATTTTATTGAATATTTGTTAAAACTATTATTTATCAAGATAAAAATAGTAAATATTTATTATTAATTGTGATATAAGGTAATCTGACATTTCTGTATTTATTATATGTTATTAAATATCAAAATGTACATATATTTAATAATATAGGTTCATATAATCTCTCCCTCTCTATTTTTTTTTTATTATTATTACTCTTTCGCTGTTTCTTATGTCATTATTGTAAAATTATTATTATTTAGTTTAATTCATATTATATCCATATTATTTATTTTTCTTTTCTTTAAAATGTATAATTAAAATAATACATTTTTAATAATTATCACATGTTCCACTGTTTATGCGAACGCTAATGTGAATATCACAAATATCTAACTGTCATTATTTTTCTGAGAAAAGCTTATGAAACACGTCAGTTCAACGAATTTTTGGTAGTATCAATAATGAATTAAAAAAAAAAAAAAAAAAAAAAAAAAAAAAAAAAACTTTATGAAATGAAGTAAAGCTATTATAATATAAAAGTTCATAAAACCTCAGGGCTTTCATAATATTTAGTTAAGTTTTATGTGTCAAAAATAACCTAAGATAAAAAAATAACTTGAACTTCATAGAATTACTTTTTATGCTAAAGCAGGACATTTTTCGATTCCTATGTGAATATAAACGAAACTAAAGTCAATATTATTTTAGATTATTTTTCATATACACTGTTACTTATTTCTTTTTTTACTTAACTCAGCTTTTATTTATTTTATTTTATTTTTTACTTTGTGATTGTTGTACCTTTATGAATATTAAAAATCCATTCGCTGTATAACTAACAGAATTTCTACAAAACTCTACAATTTACTTTGTTGTTTACTTATAGGTTAAACAAACTATTTTTATAAAAAAGAAAAATATACATCAAAGCCACTTCTTTTAAATGGAACGTTTTATTTTAGTAGGTACAATAAGGATATATTAATTTCTTTACTTAAAAAAAATATTATATTTTAAGAAAATAGCAAAACTTTATAAATTATAGCCACGTAAAAACAAAGCTTTTAAATCAAAATTTGTAATAATATTGTTTCCCCGAAGCATTAATAATGGTTCGTTGTATTGTTTTATAATAAATAGAAAATTATTCTAATATTTTTCTCTAGAAACAATACGTAAGATGAAAAAAATGCAGAGAAATATCGGTGTTCAATGATCATGAATGTAAACTTTGTAAACAAGTGTCACAAACTAAAAAAAAAAAAAAAACACGCAACAAATGTTTTGGGATAAAATAACTAAACAAAACTGATCTTAGATTTCTCTATATGCATCAAATCTTACGTGTTTTTTTTTTTTTTTTTTTTTGTGTGTGTGTGTGTGTGTCATATGATGATTGATAATTTAGATAGTTTTTCTATGCATATACGAGGTGTGGCTATTAAATAACAAGACTATTGCTGTAAAACAATTTATTTAAAATTTATACATATTTAGTTATTGTCACCTTCAATATACACCTCTCCTCTATCTCTACAACGTTCCATGCGAATTTTCCATTGTTAGAAACAGTGCTGGAAGTCTTGTTCTGTGAGCTCCTGCATGAGGCGTGCCGCTTTTTCTTTCAAAGCTTTAACTGGCTCAAATATTGTTCCTTTTAATACATCAAATATGCATCAAATCTTACGTGTTTTTTTTTTTTTTGTGTGTGTGTGTGTGTGCGCCATATGATAATTGATAATTTAGATAGTGTTTCTATGCATATACGAGGTGTGGCTATTAAATAACAAGACTATTGCTGTAAAACATTTTATTTTAAATTTATACATATTTAGTTATTGTCACCTTCAATATACACAGATAAAAGCCACATGGGACCAGGTCAGGTGAATAAGGCGAATGGTCTAAAACTGGGATATTGTACTTGACTAGGAACGTCTTGACAGACAATGCAGTGTGAGCCGGCGCGTTCTCTTGATGGAGAACCCATGACATGTTCTTCCCCATTCGGGTCGTTTTTTCCTTACTCTTTCACGGAGATGAGCAAGCACCTCAAGATAGTAATGATAGTCAGATTGAACCGGATTAGCGAATATTTCGATATTTTCATCCGTTTTGGATGTGGAAGGGCGACCCGGGCGGTCATCATCTCTAACGTCTTCTCGGACATCTTGGAAATGCTTGAACCACTCAAAAACTCATGCATGTGATAAACATTAATTGCCATAAACTTGTTTCAATAAAAGCTAACTTTCACAAGCAGTTTTACCAAGTTTCACGTGAAATTTCAGAACAATTCGTTGCTCTACTTTTACACTTATCATGTTTTCGGCGAAACGAAGCAAACACCTCTTACACAACCGGAGGTTACGGCCAGACTGGTTTCTCTGCAAACACGGGACGCGCAGCCATCGAAAGAGAAGGCTTTACTTTGCACAGCTGTCGGTCGTTCGGACTTGGCGCATATATAGTTCATGTGTAGCAGTAACAGTCTCGTTATTTAATAGCCACACCTCGTATTGGTTATTCAGATGCAAATAGTTAATAGTTAATAGTGTGATTGAAAAAAAACACAGTTCCACAAAAATAATGTCGCCAAAAACTGATTTGAACATTTTAGTAGAGACAAATGATATTTAGTGTCCTAAAACCGAAACTGAAGCCAATTTTTCTCTATCACATATAGATTTTGTCAATACAGGTGTCTACCAAAGCAGTTTCTTCCGTGACATTCCCACTAATATAATTACATGGTAATTTTTATATTCTGATTTCATGAATAATTATAATTAATCATGAAACTTACTATAATTTATTTAATTATTTATTTTATTTTATTTTATTTTATTTTTTTTTTTTTAGATGTGAAGAGCAGTTTTACTTAACTTCTTCAAAAAAAAATAAATTAATAAATAAATTAATAAATAAAAATAAAATAAAAATGAAAATAAAAATAAAAATGAAATAAAAATTGCGATTTCTGGTCTGTGTCTGGAACAATGTACAGCAGCAATCTGGTTTTGTAGCAAACTGCTTTAACGATTTTGGTGCGAAATTATTGTTAGAAATTTGATATGGTACATCGATTTAATTTTCTTTATCTGCAAAAAATTACCTTTAAATGGTAACCCACTCTCTTCCTGGGCAAATGAAGAAGGAATCTGGAAAGAAATCACTCTATCTACCTCAAGAGTGATTTTTTACTATGAGACCGCAAGAACTCGGTTATCCAGGTGCTTATCTTAATTCAAGCATTTGTAATAAAATACGAGCATTATAAAATAATTCTTACAGAAAAACTCATGTTTAAGTATGAAGAATAACAAATTTATACGCATACATAATAAATAACAAGCACACGCAACAGTTGAGCAGAAATAATTAAAACTAATCTTTTATTATGTGAAAAAAAAATGGGCACAAGTGCTGCATGGAAGATATGTGATGTATGACTGAACAAGCAAAGATGGTTAAAAAAATGAAATTGCATTTGGAGGGGGGGGGACTTCAGTATTTTACAGTGGAGCTTAAGACCATTCTTATAATGGAGGCTACAAATTTTAATAATATTAAAATCTTATTTTAACTATCAACCTAACACATGCATCATTAGTTTGCAAAGCTGAATATTGATTTTTATCCAATGAAATTATTGTGTTAATATTAAATTTTTATAGGCAGCATTTATTCATTTGTCTTTAAATGTACTAGAATCAATACCTCAATTTTACAAGGGAATTTTTAAAATAAATTGATCTAAATATAATATGAAAATTATTAATTTATTAAAAATAATCTATTTAAGAATATTTTAAAAAAGTAAATAAATAAAAAAATAACAATTAAATCTTTGCCTGAATATAACATATTTTTACTACTTTCAACAGTAAAAGTTTCTTCAAGAATTTCAGAAATAATTCTGTTAAAACGTAAAGATATCCAATTGTTTTTTCTACAAAGCATTCTAAATTTACTTGATAGATGTACACACATTTTCTCCTTATACTTTCTAATTTCTAAAGCATTTATACAATAGATATGTATTCAGATTGCTTATGAGTTGCGTCACGTATTACTGCATAATATTATGCTGCTATTTTTCGTTAAAAGTTTTCGAATAATACATGTTCTATTCTTAAATGTTTTTTTTTTCAAAAATCAAAAATAAGCATTGCATTATGAGTTCAGAAAGATATATTTTTGAAACTACTTCCTTATACATAGTATAAGGAAGTATTATATTTCATAAATATTATATTCCAAGTATTATATTCCAAATTCCATAGCATCCAGGAGCGTGTCTGTGCGTTTCCACCGTGGCTATCTTGGAGGGTGTGGTGTGCAAGTTGAGCTATGGGCCCAAGAAGCAGAAGTCGCTACCCTGCAATTCCTGATCTCTGGTGTTCTAGTCACAGTGCTGCCGAGAAGTGACGTAGCAGCTTCCTCTAGTTCCTGATGATGATGGATGAAGTCTGAACGAAGAATCATCGGACACAGCTTGATTACTGTCTGGTGTAGGCAGTTTCCATGCGGTGATATGGCGATTTATTCGCTCCGGCGGATGGCATCCAACCCGTTAAGCTTGGTCGAGCCCAGGCAGACAGGGGCCGTCCAAAGGTTTCTAAGGAAGTATTCCCGATTTGCGAAATGAATTTTGTACCTCGCATAGATCAAAAATGAATGATCGTAGAATACTGCAAATTTATATTTGTGATTGTCATGATATCTAATTATACATTTCTAACTTTGGACTTGACGTTGAGTTATTTACGATTTTGCACGTATTAATGTATGTACGTGCATATCTCGCATAACTCAAAAATGGTTGGAGGTAGACTATTGCAAATTGGTATATAGGTTTGTTAAGACACCTCCCTAACAGCACAAAATGTTCCAGAAACGTAACAATTATATAACATTGCAACAATTTAAAAATTTCAGGAACGTTTAAAAACGTTCAGATTGCTTTCCGATTAGTTTCAAAAACGCAGAAATGTCCGCGATCGTAGCAAAAAATCGGATACGTAACAGACACGTTACAATCACTTAACAGATAGAAAAGGAAAAAGAGCGAATGTTTCAGAAAGGTATCAGAGAGCATACTTAAATGTGTTACGTTTTTGAAAGATTGTAAGCGTTTTGCAACATAAGTGAAACATTCTGTGCTGTATGGGCTATTTGAGCACCTCCTTTCTTTGTTTTTCTGTAACTTTCCGTTTTGGAGATATTTACGAAAATTGTATTCATAATGACTAATTATAGAAATGTTTTGGCTATTATATATGACCTACAGTCATAGAGATTTCAAAAGAAGCTAATAATAGAGCGCACAATGATGTTGTTGTGAAAGTTGGTGACATTTTTGTGTATAGAAAGTAATTCTTAAAAACATAAGCAGGTTCTAGTCGACGAATGCTTTTTACTTAATAAATATTCAGCACGTACATAAACATACTGTTATAAAAATTGTCGACATTTTTGCGTGTAAAAAGTAATTTGTAAAGATATAAGCAGGCTATAATCGACGAATGCGCTTTATTTAATGAAAATTCTGGAAACAAATTTCGAAGTAGTTGGTTTTGCGCTAGAAACCAATGAACCTTTCAGGAAAATCCCAGAACTCTTTTCTTTTTGAAGTTAGAGATTCCAAATTTTGGCAACCTTAAACTAAAATTTTCTCTAAATTTTGTTGCCATGTCACCAAACTTGGCACCAAATCACAGAATTCTACGTCAAAAACAAAATTTGCGTTTGCAAAAATCCTGGTTAAGTGGCTGGATTAGCAACCAAATTTGGCGGAAAATATTATTTCAGGGTAACAAGAATTAGTAAAACATTTCTTTAATTTGGGGGGTGTTGGTGAGTTTGGTGAAACACATCGTTCTTCTCCCTTCATTCTGACCAAATAGAAGAAAATTGCACTATCTGTAGTGATTCTATTAAACTCAAAGTTTTGCCAAAAAATCATGAATGAAGTATTCTGTAATAATAATCTATGAAATACTATTTCAGGGCATCGATATTTTCTCTCTGTGATGTTCATAATCCTACTATCGTGACTTTTGTGGTTGAAGAAATAATTTTCTTGGCTTATTTTCAAAAACGTTTATAGACTGGAACCTGCCTGTTTCTTTACGAATCAGTTATCTCAGTCAGTTACGAAACATTATCAATATTTTTGTAACAATATGTAGGGGAGACCCTTGTACCTAGGGCCGCTTTTTTTCAATGCCCAAAAACAGAGCCCCTGACCTGTTTAAAATTATCAAACCGATATGTACATATCTTTAGGACTAATTACTTCCAATTGGGATTAATATAAATACCTAAAATAATAAATTCCAGCAAATAGAAGGTTTTTAAAAAAATTTCACTCGTGGCCCTAGCTACAACACCCTCATTGTACCTGGGGCCAGACCTCATTGTACCTAGGGCCATTCTCTCATATTTAGATTTCACTTTGTAATGAATAGAAAACAAGCATATAAACATGTATTTCATAAAATGTATGTGTGTACATGTATGTGTGCAATGTACATGTATTTTGTAAAGAAACAATATCAAGTAATATATTTATTTATCATATAATAATTATCATGTTGTTGCCTTAATTTGAAACGCGAAATTTTTCACTTTTTTTTTTCTTTAGAATATTCTAACAGAAAGTTTTTTTTTTTTTTTTTTTTTTTTTCTGGAGTGTGTCTTGAATTTCTAGATCTCTCTGATTTTCGGTCACATCTTTTCTTTGATGTGGGAGGTTTTGCTTAGGTTCGTACCTGTTAAAGCATGACACACGAAAAGGTGTTAGATGTTGAAGATTTCCGAATTTCAACAGGACACGAAGGAGAGACATCCAGTTCTATCATTGTTGGTTCACTTTCTCCTTTGAAAATCTTTTTTTTTCTCAAATTATGGAGGGATTTTGTCTTTCAGTCATATTTGAACTTAAATATTCATCCTCAGTGAATGTGTTTTGATTCTCTGGCCATATGCCGGATACACGAAAGCCTGATAGAATGTTCACAGGAGTAAAGGCCGACGGATGGGACTTGCCAACATTTGCAGAAACGTCATATATAGTGATTGGTCTACCAGGGTTTGCCAGCATCCAATTACTATAGGTTGCACTGTGTCCTGCGTTGTAACACGTCATTTGAAAATATGGAACTTCACCAGTGGGCATTTCTTTTGCAATTTGTATGTTATTTGTTTCTAAAAAATATACACAATATTCAGTTTTGTACAATCAGTATACTATGGATGCAAATACTTTGATTAGAGAGAGTATGGTTGTAGTTCATATCCATTTGTAATATAATTGTGAATACGGAAAAGTTTGTTTTGAAAAATTGTAATTTATGAGAAAAACGCTCACAGGCGGACCTTACTGTCGAAAAGACAAAAACATGCGGTCGCGAAAGTGTTAAATGGTCCAAACACACTGGCCCTAGGTACAAGGCAGTCATGTGGCCCTAGGTACAAGTTTTGGTATCATCAACTTAATTCAAAATGCCTTCCATTAAAAAATCAACATGCAGAGAGGACTATTTAAATATCTCATTTATTACTCAATATAACAAGCAAAATTATACACTAGAAATGAAAGAAAAATATTCGGCTTGCCTTTGTAAATTAGCAAAAGAGATGAGCTGCAAAGTTTTACTTCAAACCATGTAAATTCGTTTTCTACTTGTAACTTGTCAACACTTTCTCCTCAAAAGTTCCAAAGTAGTTGTAAAAGTAGCAATTGGTGTTGTTACTTGCCCAATTTAGTAGTAAAACTTAAAATTAAATATTATTCAAATAAAATTGGGTGGCCCTAGGTACATGATGGCCCTAGGTACACGGGTCTCCCGTATGTTTCATTAAGTGTATAAGTCATACCTACATTTTTTTTTTTAAACTTATAATCAAGATGGTGACTTTTTAAAACTAAATTGGAGAAAAGATTAAATGATACATTGAGAGTTTTTAGTTTGATTTCAGAAAAGAATCTGCATATGAATCTAGAAAAATGTGAATCTATTATTTACATACGTAAGGGGTTATTTAGCCAAAACTGCAAAATTTTAGCTTTGTATCCGTTTTTTAAATTACATTTAGATAAATTTGAATAAGACTAATAAAAGGACTGCACTCTTGTCTAAAATAAAATGAAATAAAAACATTGTTTTTTTTTAGCAGAAAAAAAAAAAAAAAAATGTCATATTAATAAAGTTGACGGTTTTACAAAGATTTAGTCATTAAGATTCAACAGCAGCTTTTCGGTGTAATTTACTACAATATTTTTATAATCTATGCAATATTAAAAAAAAAAAAAAATTACAAAATTAGGATTTCTTTTTTTAACTGAACAACAAAATGTTAAATTAGTAGTAGCCAATTATGATAAGAATTTTTGTATATGTACGAACATCACCTACCTTCCTGTGGGTATGTATTCTACTTGGAAGTATAAATTTTCAATAAAACATATCTTTTAAAGAACTCGCCCACACCTTAAAAAGGAATGAAACCATGTATCTGTAATAATTTTAAACAAACTTGATTTTTTTTTTTTTTTTAACAAAACAAAAAAGAAAAAGAAAACTATTTTTGTTAAAGAAATTTTTTTTATGAAGTTAAAAATGTGGTGATAGTTTTGCTCTAAATAGCACGGATTTTATAAAAATATATACAATAAAACTTTGTGAGTACTAAAACATACCCTTTCACAATTTGAGTTCTTTCTGTTTTAATTGTTAGTTACTTCACAATTCTTGTATTTTTCGGTCGCTTCTTAATGTTCCCCACTGCCATTCTAGATAATACGCTCTTTCCTGTTCCTTCTTCTGTTTACTTGATTTGCTGTTCAGTCGTTGAAAAATGTATTATTAATATTATTTTTATTATTTACAAGTGTAAAATATATATCCAAAACCATGAATAAATACCATAGCAATAAAGTAGCGAAAAACATAAAAGTTTATGCAACAAAAATAGCTAATTATAATATCTATTAACACACAACAACCATTTTCAAGTGTGTGCGTATATATATATATATATATATATATATATATATATATATATATATATATATATATATATATATATATATATATATATATTTCGTTGAATAGCATTTCTTTTCATAATTAAATGTTTTTAAACATTTTTTTAGTGTAAAACTTACATTTTGTGAAAAAAATACATTTAATTTGACAGCATGCGAATTTTTATCTTATAGAAAATTCATTAATACTAATTGTTAAGGAAAATTTGCTTTACAATATACAACAATTTTCAGCTTGTATGGAAAAATATAATTTTTATATACATACATATATTTTGTTAAGTGACATTTGCGTTGGTTTATGGAAATCTGTAAATTATTTAGTATTAGAAACAGCGAATATTTTAATTAAATTTTTATATAATTTCTTAAAATACATTTATAAAATATATACTATGAACCACATGTTTTTTAAATAAAATTTATCTGTTGTTTAAGCAATTTTTTAGTGTTTGTGAACGGTAAATTTTAAAATTAGATACAACAAAAAATTAAACGTTTTTTTTTTTTTTTTTTCTTAGATTTCCTATGCGCTGGTAAAATTTTTCATGAAATATTTTTAACATCCTAAATGCTCAATATATTTATTTAAATATTTTGTGTCTATTTTCTGTGTACTTTATTAAAAGAAAGTTTTTTCTTCCAGATGTTTTATGAAATTTAAACAAAAAAACAAAGTTAAAAGCAAATTACTCTTAAATACTTTATATGGTATCAATACAGCGTTTACATCTTTTACTTTTTTTTTTTTTTTTAATATAAGTTCTTTTTTTAAAGGAAATGCAAAATATTTAGCATTTAGCAAGAGAAATTATTTTTGCAAATGCCAATTTTTCTATGTGTTTTTGATGATGATTTTTTTTTTATCCTACGATTCTTTCACTTGACCCTCAGCAGTATGTACTAAATGTTAGAGTAATAAATTTAAAACTTTATTTAATAATTAACGGATTTTTTTTTAATATAAAAATACGGTGTTTCGTTTGAAATAATAGAAAATATAAATAACGTTTTAGATGTCTGGATTCATAAATAAAAAATAAATAATAACCTTTAGTTTATTAAGACAGAATTAATGTTCCCCCTATGCTCTCTAGCCCCCTTCTCCCTTTTTTTTACTGCTTCAAAAAGTAGAGTTGAAAGAAAATGTCCAGAATCTACTCTCTTAAGTCTTTTGTTTCACGGATATGTGAGAGGTGTTATCCCTTGTAAGCGAAAAATAATAAAGTAACATCATTATCTTCACGTTAGCACACGACTTTCGAAAACACCTTATGAGGAAAACGAGACAATACATGAACGATGTTAGTCTTATGGAAGTTCCATTATATAATAATTTATCTTACATTTAAGTTTAAAACATTTTAAAACAAAATAAAAATGTGTGCAATTAAAACTGTTTTTGAACTTAATATATATATATATATATTTAAATTTATGTCAAAAGTTATTTTTAACTGGGGAAATTTGTATGAGATTTTTTAAATTTCACATAAATTGTCAGCATTACGAAAGTAACAATAGATGTTGTTTATTGTATTTTAATATTAAAAGTGAAAAAAAAAAATGTCAGAAATGTGACATTTGAAAAAATATCTATACTCTGTAAAAAAAAAAAAAAAAAAAAAAAAAAAAAAAAAAAAAAATCGAGCCCTGTTACCATTTTTGCTGATTCTTACGTAAAATGACCCCCTAAATCTGAATATAACTTCCATTTTAATAACAGGAGACTTGGCGTTGGAATATTGAAGCCCGAATAAACTACTACGTCAGAATCGCCAAAGAAAAATATTTGAGATGCATACAGCTGTTTCGGTAGCCTTAAGAATTAAGGCTTTAAATTCGGTCCCTCTCCCATATATATACGAGCACTTCTCCAGATTCAGAATTCTTTTTGCACTGAAGACGGAATGCTATTAAGGCTATAATGCATCTCAAATATTTTTCTTTGGCGTTTCTGACGTAGTAGTTTATTCGGGTTTCATGACTTCCATTTTGCCCAAGCACGCACCGTTTTCATGGGACTCCACCCTGCTCAATTTTTATCGCTGTTCGGTAATTTTATGGCTATGAATTTGATTTGGAGAATGAAAATTAATTATTTTAACACTTAAAACAAAACAATATATATATATACGTAATTTATAATAAATAATAATAATGATTAATTAATAAAATAAAATAAATGCAATTCATAATTTCAGCCCCATAAATTTCCCTTTTGTTGCAAATGTACATGTTTTAGAATTTTTCGCTTCTGTAGCCCCTAAGAAGATATTTAACAGTTATAATAATCCTTTCCTCCCCTACAAATAAAATTTATAGCCATAAAATCAACGAAATTTGATTAAAAAAAAAATAAGGCGGCGTCCCCAAAAAACGGTGGGTGGTAGGACAAAATTGGTGTCATATTCGGAATCAGAAGATCTTTTTACATAAGAATTTGCAAAAATGGTGTTGGGGCCGATTTTCGTGCAGAGCTGTGTAATTAATTATTAAAACGCGAATTTCATTCTTTTTGCACTGAAGACGGTACGCTTAAGGCTACCGAAAAAGGTGTATGCACCTGAAATATTTTTCTTTGGCGTTTCTGCCGTAATAGTTTATTCGGGTTTTAATATTCCAACGCCAAGTCCCCTGTTATTATTAACTGTGTAATGAACGATCGATAAAAAGTTTTTGGAAACATAAATACGTTTTTAAATATGAAGTATAAAAAGAAAAGTTTTAAATTAAAAAATAGTATGGAAATTCGAAGCCAAATACTTTAAATAGGAGTCTCACACAATTCAATGTGAAGTAGTGAAGTATGCATGTCTTGAAGTAAAACTTATGCGCTTTTAAGAAAATTTAAACCGTAATTTTTCTATTTCGCTAACAAGTATATTTCATTCATTCTCAATAATGCTTATTTTCTACAACAATAGAAGAAAAAGTAGAAAAAAATTACAAATTTATTAAAAAATTAATTATTAGAATGTACATTAAATTATGCATGACAATTTTACAACACATACAAATGAAAAATGATGTATCGATTCAAATTATAAGTTTACTTAAAATGAAACTTCAAATCTGATAATTTATAAATGTAATATCTTACCAATTCATAGAGTACTGTTAAAAATTTCTGCAAATTTAATGTAAATATTTATCCAGAGTCTCTGTAAATTTACAGTAATTCTTAATTAAAAGGGAATAATCGAGATTCTCAATCTTTATTCTGTATTAAGTAATTTTATTATTTAAATTTTTAATTAAAATTAAAAACGACTGTTTCTACTTTAGGAAAAGTATTTCGAGTCCGAAATATATTCTCAACAATAATTAATTAAATAAATATTAGTTATTAAAATGAATGTATAAAAAAAGTTTTTTAACATTTCCCTTTATTTTTCTCTGTAATTTTATGTAAGACTTAAGATAATAGATTACACAGAGTTTTCTGTTGAAATTTTTAACAGTGTGATCGTTAAATCAAAAACTTAATATTTTTAGAATATTTCAAAGACATTTACCCGAATCCATTGCTATATTATTTTATTATTTTATTAACTTTATTCGTTATTTATTTCTATATTTATAAGTTCTACAGAGACTTTCTTTAACGGATTACTAAGTTAATGAATTAAGTGGTCTTTTAGATGAATTATCAGTCATTGAGCCTATTCCACTACAGTGTTAAAAATATATCTAATTAAACTGCCGTCATTTAAGTACATTAAAGAAAATGACTTGTCTTTCTTAGACTTTTACTAAAACTTCAGAATAAACTGGATGAATAAATAAATAAATATTGAAGTGATTGTCAACTTTTTAACAGGTTTTTATTAGCTTCACCTGTATGTATGTTTGTATGTGTGTTTGTAACCGCTCTGGGAGTAAACAAAAAATCTATATTGTAAAAAGACTTCCCCTACGTGAACCGCTGTGGATGTGACGTAAAGTATCGGGCTACGAAGCTAAAGGTCTAACTTTCGAGCCCAGTCAGGAGAGATTTTTTAAAAATGGTTTTTGTATAATTCTAAATTATTTAATTAAAGATTTAAGTGTATGTAAATATTATGGTGCGTCACTCACAAGATTTTCTCTTTCCCTGCATTTTAATGCTAAGATAGATATTTTGTGCTTTTTAGTTCACATTTCTATAAAAGCGTGTTCTTTAATTTTTTAAAAGTGTCATTTTATTATTTAACAAGTAAGTTTACTACACTGAAAATTCAGGTGTCTTAAATTCAGACATATAAGTGTCTTAAATGGGTGTTATTATTTTCAGACACGGAAATCATGTCTATGATACATAAGATGTCTTAAGTTAGGACAACAATGTGAATGTATTTAAGACACTTAAAGTGACTTAAAGCGACCATTTTTAACCTCATTTTTCATAAATAAATTATAAAGAAATAAAATAGCGTGTCGTTTAGTTACTGATTAAAAATGGATGCAGAATTTCCTAGAGCATGGAGAAATTGTTTATACGAAAATTTCCACACATAGCGAACTTCTCTGACAGGCTGAATTCGAATTGAGGAACTATAGATTCACAAGCCAGCGATCAACCGACTAAGCTACAACCATCGACAGTAAAATGTTTTGGTTAGTAGTACAGATACGTAGTATTCGTCAAACATATCGTAAATTGATCTTTTATTTATTTATTTATTTTTAATTAAAGTTATCGACAAAATACATAAAGTTTAATACACATTTACGTTTTAAATAGTGCAGCCTATGATATTTTGAAAACGGTTTCTTGTTTGTTTCTCTCTCTTTTTTAAAAGTCATATTTAACAGAAAAAAACAAATTACGTGAAAACCAGAAAATTGGTTGTTTTACACTGATATGTGGGAACTCATGTGGATTTTTTTTTTTTAAATTAAATTAAAAAATTAACTAGCAGTAGCGTACAAATTGTTCAAGATTTCTGGTTTACATAGTCGATTTCTTTTTCTTTGAAAATTCAATTTCATCAAGCTAAATGATCTAAATAGCTTAAACACTTATTATATAAAATATTATTAAAGGAAGCGGATGTGGAAATAAACTTAAATCCCGTATGCATATTACTTAAAACAGATTCCGTGTGAAATTTACTAAGTTAATATAAGTTGTGGAGAACGCGCCTTCTCCATATTAATTTGACTTTAGCTTGGAGCTGTAAATGAAATACTTAACTTATGAAGAAACGACAGAGTCTCAAATATATAACATAAATGAGCTTTAATAGAGCATAAATAAGGAGGGGGACGCTGGACTTTGGCATCTAGTAACTTACGACTTAAAATGGGCAGACTTACGACTTAAAATTTCTTACTTTACTTTGATATTAATGAATAACCCCATTACTTTACTTTACTTTACCTTACTTAATTACCCGCAAAGGATCTCAACTACTTTTATTTAAATTAGCTTCTAAAGCCGAGTAATCTTTCGATTAGCAGGAGGATTCCCTGACACTGCTATCTACTTGACTTACATCCAACTATATCCGCTGCTAACTCTCCTAAACACTCTTCCTACCAACTAACTTTAACTCCTCTCCAACTCCTCCGACTGACTCCCAAAAGCAATCTTCTTTCTCCTTTTATACTATCTTACTTCCCAAAATATTTGCATATTTCAATTTACAAATTTAGGTTAGGATCGGCACTAATTCTATTACTCAAACGACTTGAATCCTAAAACAGCAGATTCACATTTTACCCGCAAATTGCGAGTTTTAATTGTAGCACTTTGCTATGCCTTACAAAGTGTCTGAAAGTCTAAGTGTCTGAACTGTTAAACGTCTGAATTTCTTAAGTGTCTGAATTGTAAAATCTCTTAATTTCCAAGTGTCAAAACTACAATGAATCTTAATTTCAGACATATTAATACTATTCAGACACTTAACTTGGTCTTTTTTTATATAGACATATACGTATCTTAAATTCAGACGTGTGTTGTGTCTGAAAATTTCTATCTTTACGTGTTTCAGACATTTCTGTGTCTAAATTGGTGTTTCGGACTCATTTCTGTCTGAATTTAAGACACTTTTAGCATTTTGTTTTAGATATGTACACACAAAATTTTTATAATACATATACAATAATAAACGGGCAAATTATTAAAAAAAAAAAAGAAGAAAAAGGTTAAAATTATTCGCAAGTATGATATATTCTTCTCGTAAATATCGAAAAATTAATCATCACTCGAAAATTCCATGAAAAAGCATTTATAAACTATTCATTTATTGAATTCTATTAAATCATGAAAACGAATTTATTGCAAAGTAAAATTATTTTAGAAAATACATAAATCAAAAAGTTTTCTATTATTTTTTGACATCAAACTTATAGGATTTTATTTGCTTAAGAATAAGATATTGAAGAAAAGAAGATATTGAAAAAATAAATTTCTTCTTTCAACTTACTATATTTAATATCTAAAAAGTCATTCTGATATCAGAAAAGTGCATACTTTTTTTTAACTTTACACGATGCTTTAAGTATAACCAAAAATTTTTATTTCTTTTACTCCTTTTGTTATTATTAATTTTATTATTACTATGGAATATGGTTTTAAACCTTGTTTTATATTTCAAACGGAAACATATATATATATATATATATATATATAAAAGGCATATCTTTGCTGATGAATTTTATTACGCATCATTAACTTACCAGAAAGTTAACAACAACAACAAAAAAAATGTAAATGCATGTGAAAGATTTTTACACAATTTTTTTCAAAAAACCCTCGAGTTTCTTTCTTTCTTTCTTTTCTTTCTTTTTTCTATATTTTTTCTTTTTTTATTTCTTTTTCATTTTTTCAGTTTAATGTACCTGACCGATTTTCTAGAGATTTTAACGTGATGTTTTAACAGTTTTATTATTTCATAAATATTTATACTTCTAGATCTTATTAAAGTGTGACATTTAAAAAAATAGTTTCGTTAATTATAAAAATTCTCAGCTTAAATGAGTAAAAACTTTCGCAAAAAAACGACCAGTTTTAATTTTTTTATTAAAAGTTTTAATTAAATTATTTAAGATCCTGAAAATAAATAGAAAACTACACAAAAAACTTAATTCCATTAAAATAATCTCATTGTCAAATAACTGAATTAATTTCGGTTTCTAATAAAGATAAACTTTTGTAATATCATAACCAGTTATTATGCAATATATACTATTTTAATTAAATTTGTTTCTACGAATTCTTGATTGCTTTGAAACTTCTACCTTCTGAAACCTTTTAAACTGTGCAAATTTTAAAATATTTTAACGACATAAGCATCTGTTAAAATAACAAACGAATTTAAGAAAATTCTACAAATGTTTGATAAATAAAATAACAGTTTTACTTGATTTTTTCTTTAAGAATTTAATTTAACCCTCAATGGACTTTTTTTGCACTTTGAAGCTAATTAGACAGGAATATTCTGTATATATTCGATCGCGTATGATTTCGAACAAGCATAATGAATCGGGATTATAACATGTCAATTAAATGTGTAAGTCCCCATATGGGCTTCAAGGAGGAGAAACAATATAAAAAGTTTGATTAATGCATTGTTAACATAATACCGATTCCAATAATACGAATATTTTTAAATTTCTAGGTTTATTAATATTCATTTAAAAATTTTTGAGCATCTGTTTTTCATTTCATTTTTATTATCAACCAGTTGAATTTTAGCACACAATTCAAATGGAAAGTTATTGTATGGATGACAGAGTTTTGAAATTTAAAATAAAAATTTTGTCAATTTGACAGCAAAATAACTAAATCTAACAAATACATATGATAAGTAATACATACTTATACCCAAATACGAGGATTATGATCGGCAAATAATTTTCCTCGATTTTTAATAATTTTTTGCAAAAAATCCAATGGGCGATTGACATAGAAAATCTTTTTCTTGCATCCACGGACAGTCACACTTCGCTTACATATTGACACGCAAGCAGCATCTGACCGAGTTTTGTAAATTTCGAGTTTGGTTCAGAATTCGGTTCGATACCGAACCGGGGCTTTCCTAGTAAGTAAATAAATAAATAAATAAAAAGCTGCGCATTATACAGTTTATATAAGAAAAATAGATTTTAGAATCTCCTAGAGCATTAAAAAAATAAATAAGTTTTGCAAGAAAATTCCTCGTTGCCCGTGCCTGGAATCGTACCGACAACCAACGAACTCAAAGACGAACGTCTTCCCAATTATGCCACTGGGGCACACTGTGCGTTGAGTTGTATAATAAAATATATTTTAGTATCCATAAAACAAATCGCAGTTTTATGTCTTTGCAATAAAACTATCTATAATAAGTAAAGCTTAATACTTTTTATTATTTCAAATTTTATGTGTAGAGGTTTAGATTTTTTTGTAAAAGGGGTAATAAGCATGAGAAAATAGTAGACTATGGATTTTAAACGATTTTTTTTTTTTAAGTGTTATTTACAAGAAAACAAACTATGTACAGTCGGTAACAAAAGTGTCCGAACACTAGCAAAAATTCCTATGTAAAAAAAGTACACTTCATACGGTTTTGTTAAATAAATCCTTATCGAATCATGTTCTTACCCTGACTAAGAACAGGATTCGACAAGGATTTATTTAACAAAACCGCATGAAGTGTACTTTTTTTACATAGGAATTTTTGCTAGTGTTCGGACATTTTTGTTACCGACTGTATATGAAAACAAAAAAAGAAAAAGAAGTTCACTCACATTTTGAAGTGTAGGGAAACATTGCGCAAGCGAAGGATTTCTAAAAAGTAGGTTGGGGGGAGGGGCAAAAAAAAAAAAGGGAAAAAATCAATTATGCACAAATTGTTCAAGATTGTTTAGTTACAAATTCGCTTTCATAGCTACAAGCTACCTACTTCGTTTATTTTAATATTTTTTTGTTTTATTACATGTGAGAACTTTAAAAAAAAAAAAAAAGTTGTTTTTTAATTTTTAACCGAATGACTTTCACGTCTAAGTATTTTAAATAAATTAAATGTTTATTATGTAAAATAATATTAAATTTATTTAATGTTAAAAAAAAATTAAAACAGGCTATGAATGCTTCTTAAAGTAGATTCCATATGGAAAATTTGTTAAGTAATACAAATGTCTGAATTTCTAAGTGCTTAAATTGTAAAATATCTGAATTTCCATGTGTCTGAACTGTAATATGTCTTAATTTCAGACACATCAATCTTATTCAGACGCTTATCTCTGTTCTTTTTTAAAAATTCCACTTATGTGTCTTAATTTTTTTTTACAGCACATGCTTCTGAAATTTTGCATACTTAAGTGTTTCAGACATTTATGGATCTAAATTGGTATTTCAGACACTTTTCTGTCTGAATTTAAGACGCTTCTATTTACAGTGCGGTATATTTCAATGAAAGAAAGTGTTAGTTTGAGTAAACAAAATCCTTGGCAACTGTTTATTAAATATTGGTCTGAGACACATATACAATCTGCAAAACAGGTTATAAAATTTTAAGAATAAATGCTGGTGGAAAAAAAGTTATAAAATTTTGTAAATAAATATTGAAATAATTGTTTCAAAAATTACTAATTAAAATTTTTATATAGCTCTCATAAAAACACTTAATAAGCATTCCGTAAAAATCAGTTCCACAAGGGCCAATGCACAAAATTTTAAGATTGTGTCATTAAAAATTCCCAGAGGTAATTTAAAGAAAGTCTTCTTTAATAAAAATTTTAATTTTCATCAACAAAAATACCATAAGATAATCACTGATACTTGTAAAAAAATTGTAAATCCTCGAGAAAACTGCATCAAAATTGGCGGAAATGTATTCCATTTAAGACAGTTTATTTCATTTTATTTTATTTATTATTTTTTTTTTCAGTAAACAATAATCGAATTCACAAATAATACATATTTTGATTTAGTAATGTACAAAAACACCAAACTCTGCAGTATGTACTACTATGTTGATTGCAATAAGCATATTTTGAACGGTACTTACACGAGGAAAATCTTTGTAAAATGTTTCTATTCTAGATATTACACGTGGGGAACCATAAGGGACCATTTGGAAAATATAATTAATTATTTCTAAGCGCTGAGCATTAACAAAGTAATAAAAATATAAATAAATAATTTTAAAATTAACATCTCATTCAATTTTCACGTTTGTACGTTTATTTTTTCACATATGATTTCACATTTTATATGAGTAATTCACATATGGAAAAAAGAAACAAAAAGTAAATACAAGAAATAAAAATCTGATTTTCTTCATCTATCTTTAATGTACTTTTTATAGATTTTCTTATTATTTAGTTTTCTTTGTTAAAATTGTTTAAACATTTTATTTCTTCAACATCTTATTCCTAATTAAAATTGAATTTATATCAGCTTAAAAACTGTTACTTGTATTAAAGTCTTCTGAAAATCGATTAATGATATGATAAAGAACTTGTCATCTAAATTTTGTGTTTCTATGTTCATATGTTTCAAAATTATTCACAAAAGAATAAAACGAGAAAACAGGTTGTACCTCAACTTTTGGGTGTCAATGTATTATCCCTCATCTTGTTGAATACTTTGCTGAATCTAATGCCCTCGTTTAACTCAAAACAATAAAGTCTATTACCAGGCATCTTTCCTCAATGTAAATATACCGCCATCTTACCCTAAAAAAAATTCATGTTCTCCGTGGAGGATCAAAATTGTGATGGTATGTCTCCGGAGCTCCTCTAGGGTGAGTCCCACACAGTAGCCAATTGCCACTAGTGCGACGTAAAACTCAACCAATCAACCAATCAATGGAAAAAAATATCATCTTACTTTAAAACATTGAACAAGACGTAAGTATGCATACCAATTTCCAAACGAGGCATCGAGCCCCTTACATATTTCGCAAGAAAATCAAGCACTGTAATTTTAAATATTATTAGATTGTTTTTAACTATTTAATTATCTGATTTTTTAAATAACTAACTAAACAAGGAACGAGAGAATTTTGCCAACACCAATCCAAAGTAATCTAAAAAAAAAAATCTTTAACATTCGTAAATAAAGTAAAATACCTCTCTATACTCATATACCTCTACTATGAGTGACAGGTGTAGCCCTATGGTACCTGCGTGTAAAAAAAACCACGTGAACCGCTGATTATAGAAAGAGGACATTTTCACACTTCGTGGACATATAGTCGGTAACAAAAGTATCCGAGCACTAGCAAAAATTCTTATATAAAAAAAAGTAGAGTTAATACTGTTTTGTTAAATGAATCCTTGTCAAATCATGTTAGACTGAATAAGAACATGATTCGACAAGGAACAATATTAACTCTAATTTTTTTTACAAAGGAATTTTTGCTAGTGTTCGGATACTTTTGTTACTGACTGTACACCCATGACAACCATTTTTGAATTATTGAATTTTAATTAAAATGTGGTACTATTTGTGACAGGGATTGAAATATCAATGCTGGGTAATTTTTTCAGAAATTTAAGTTCGCATAAAGTTAGTAAAAACGATTTTTTGTGTCTCCTGTAAAATTCATTTTTTTTTTTTTTTATTTATTTTTTTTTTTTTTTGTGACATGTCCCGTTTCTGCAATCAGCGATTCACATGACACGGCTTCTGGTTCAAGATGGAATCTTACTCCATCTTACACTGAATCTAGTAAAAATTACTTTTGTTTTAAAATTTAAAAGATTAAATATATATATATATATATATGAAATATTTTGATAGTTAACTTTTGATTTCTTTAAATAAACATTTAAATATTTAGGGAATAAGTCTATTATAAATTATTTAAAAGCGTTCAAGCTCGTAATTTAATCCATATCTATGTGATAAGCCTTGATATATTGAAAAAAAAAATTATATATATTTAGAGTGGAAATACTTTTAATGGAATTTCAAGAAAATATCATATTACAGAGAATTTGAAACCTTTCTTCGAAATGAAATCAGAATCATTTACCACACAGTCACATAGGTCGTCAACAAAATCAAATCATTGCGCTAGGACGGCCTACCCAGGGGTCTTTAAGTAGAAGCGCATTATCATATATATTCATATCATATATTCTTTTGCATTATCAAAAATTTGGAGTTTCAGATATACAAGCATAAGAGACAATAGTAGAAATATTTTGATCATCATTCATACAAATAGTTTTAAAAAAGGAAATTTAGAAAAAAAAAATACTACTTTTGTTTATTTTGTAGAATTACAAAAATAAAAATAAGGAATATCACATTCTTATTCTTTATTTTTATATGAATTCTATTCTAGGTAGTGCTTTATTAATTGAATTGAGAACAAAAATAAATACAGTTTCCAAGATTAATGCTTTATTATATCTTTTTCGATACAAACCCCTATTATCAAATAAAGTCTCATCCATCATATGAAAGTACAAAAATCCTGATAGCAGTAATTGAAAGGATATTAATCTATTACCAACTACTGAGTTTTTTATTCTAAGAATATTCCTGAAAATAAATTTATTTGAGTTAAAGAATTATTTTTTGCCACAATGATCTGTATCAATCAATTTCTGGATACGTCGTTGTGAAAAATAAAATAAATGATGAACAGCGGAAAAATCACCCATCGCTGGTAAATTATGAAATAGTTTCTCATATTACGGTACATATTTATAATTTCAAATCGTGTAAACAGAAAATTAAATATGTATATATATATGTGTGTGTGTGTATGTGTATTGGCAAGTTTATAAAACTAATACTCTTCTGAACGCAGTATTTAATATCTGCATCATATGATATTGCTACAGGAAACTTTATTTTAAACAAACAAAACGTTCTTCTATAGAGACGTCCGAGTACTCAAAAACATTACAACTAAATTTTTGATAGTTTTACATCTTTCGTGTGCACTAAACAAAGGGCTCTTTCTATTCCATGTAATTAATGAATGCACTTTATAACATTTTTCCAACGCCAGGAATTATGCTTAAAAAGGATAATTTCTTTTCCATGGCCATATGATGGAAAATGTATTGTTTTAAGTGCAATTGTTAGCACTGAATTTCTGCTATAAATAAGCGTTTTGTGGTATCATAATCCTAAATATCGCCCATAATCCTAAAAGTTCTGAGATTTTTTCTTATCTTATGCTGGACAGGCGTAGGTTCAGTCTATTTCTTTCATTTATGAGAATCACCGAAGAGGGGGAGCCCTTTTATTGAGGATCAAAATTGTCATGGCATGTCTCCGAACATTTCTCAACGTTGAATACCAGACCGGCCCATAGTGTAGCACTAGTGCGACGTAAAGACCACTCGCTTTTGTTCAAGTTATTAAAAGATTTAACTGTTAACTGTGAAATGCAAAATATTTAAAAAACTGCTCATTGGAAAAAATCATAAAAATCCCTGATGAAGCTTTGGTATTTTGAAGCTAAAGGCTTTGGATAATGTTTTAAAATGATTTAAATAAAGTTTAATTTTACATGTTTTAAAGAGTTTTAATCTAAATAATATAGTTTTATTGAGCAAATTTTAAACTGTCTCAATGAAATTTCCTGGTTCTTATATTGTAGTTTCAATATAATGTCAAATTTAAATAATAAAATATAATATAAGATTTTATTTTCCATTTTATAAGGAAACTGTAAGCTTCTAATTTCATTTATTTTGCAGAAGAAATGGAGTAATTTCTATCATATATATCATTTTATGCAAACATTTTATGGCACAAAATGCAGTAATATTACAATTTTCAAAAAAGGATTTAGGGCTATTTTAGAAATGTTTTATACACAATATTTTATTCGGTAAATGATGGCAATTTTTCTGGAAACTTAGAAAACTTCAGAATGATCGAAAGCGAACATAAGTACAATTTCGGAAAATGCTTCAAATATTCGTTTTAATACATTTATTTTGTTAAATGGAAAATTTTCAGCTTCAAATATTATTCTTTAAAAATACATACATAAACATGATTTTATTTCATCTCATCTATTTACTTATTTTGTGAAATGAATACTTCTATATTTTATTCCACCTGAAGCATAATTCTATAAAATATATAGTCCATACACTAAAGGTTTAAAAATGGAAAATTGCATGCCTTATGATAAATATTATTAGGGATATTTTTCTCAAACTTTGAAAGTTTTTGTTAGGTCATTATGCTTTACATTGAATAATACATAAATTTAAACAAAATTGTAGTTGTGAAAATTTGCGGAAAAGAAAGATATAGATAATCCCTGAATAAACATAATCTGCTTTCAGATTTCACAAATATTATTGTCTTTAAAAAGTTAACGTATAATATATTCCCATTTGTATATAAAAAAAATTCTCGAATTTTTCTAGTAATCCTTTGCTCGTAAATAGTTTTTCAAAAAGAGTCGAAACAATTTCAGGAATTAAAGATTTATTTTAATGCTAAGTATTTCAAACATAGGTATTAAAAATAAAAATAAAAATAAAAATAAAAATTGAACATAGACATTTTATTAGTGGCACTAATCAAAATACATAGGATATTGATATAATGTGTTATTCTCAGAACCATTTAAAAGTTTACATTTAAAATTAAAGTGTACTATAGTTTTCCTCAAACGGATTAGTCTGAGCGAATATTCGAATATAGGTTACTATAAAGGTTTAATTTTTATGCTCAAGGGATCAATTAACTCGAAATAAAACACAATCTTCGTAAAAGTTGTGCCTTACCGACTATTTTGGAGGTATCTTGGACATTTCCGCAGATAGCATTTCAAGATGATAATGCATCTTACTACACGGCGTCTGTAGTAAGTTTATTCACTTCAAATTGTCAAAATTTCCTATCCATTCTCATGAGAACCTATAATTCTGTAAGTAATCATATCTTTTTTCACTTTAAGTTAAAATCGACGAAGGATATAGTAGAATTTCTTCTTTACCAGACATGGAAATAGTTCTATACGCGATCCGCTTGAAAATGTTTCGTCTATAAAAAGGCGGGGTGAAGAGAAAGGATTTCGAAATTTGCAGCCTACAACTCTGCCAGAAATAGAAAAAATTATTTTTGATATTTGGCACATTGAAATTTCTTAGATTTATATTAAAACACTGTATAATACTAAGCCATTAGGCATTAAAGCAGTAATTTCATATAAAGGTGGAACTAACCCAATGCAGAATACATAATTTTAATAAAAATTTGCTTAGATCTAAGAAATAAATAGTTTTATTTCATATAATAAAATATAACTTGTTTATTTCATATAAAAAATCATAATAGAATACAAAATGTTTGGTTATTGCATTATGTTTAAAAAGAAAGTTTTGTACAGATTTTTATAGAGTACTTCGTAGAGTGTAATAAAGCGAATTGTTAAAACGAAAATGTATGTAGGTATCATTTCATCCCTTTGGTATTATGCAAACAAGACAGTTTTATTTGTTTCAACCATTAAATTTAAAGTTATTACAAATAAAAAGGGTATAAGTATTTTTTTTCTGCAGTGCAGCTTTTTTTTTTTGTTAGTGTGTGTATATATATATATATATATATATATATATATATATATATATATATATATATATATATAACGAAATTGCATGACAAGAAATCCCAATTTTTGCATCGTATGTCTACATTCTCACTCGTGAACACACTTCAAGAAATATTATTGGATTTTGTTAGTCATTTTTTTTTTCTTTATCATTCGCTTTCTTAAAGAAAACATGTATCTTAAGATGTATTTAGTAAAAATATTGCAAAAACTTTGTTTTTCAAGCAATTTCGCACTTATTTTTCAATTAAACTGTGCATACGATCACGATGCCCTTTTTTTTTTTTTTTTTTTTTTTTCAGATTCTTTATATAAAAGGAAGTTATAATGATAATTTAATTTAAAAAAAAATAATAAATTAGTTGTAGAATTTATTCTGATTTTCCTTTCAAAATAGTAAAAAAAAACTGAATGCATCATAGTAAGTCCAGATAAGAAGTGCACCGACAGAAGACAAAACTGTTTTTTAAAACCCTTATTCATAAAAAGTTTGATATTTTCTCATGAAAAGTTTCATAAAAAGTGTTTTCATAAAAAGATGAAAAGCGTTTCTTTTTTAAACTCTTAAAGTGGTCCTTAAAACATTATTAGGAGACAAAATTTTCTTTAGCACTTAAACACCAAATTGCCTCGTCATCTAAAATATTAGTACTTTCAATAAGATTATTTAAAAACTGAAATATTTTAATTGAGATGTGTGCTATTTTCATTTGAGGAGAATAAAATACCCCCTTTTATCTTTTTAATAGGTTTGATTGACTTTAGGTTTTATTAAAGTTCTTTATTTTTCTTTTCTTTTTTTTTTTTTTTTTTTGCTGGCATTCCTTTAGACAAGAGAGATTAAACTTTGTTATAATTTTCATTAAAGAAAGTCTTTGATATAGCTTAAAGAACTTTATTTTAAAATATTCAGAAATTTTATTTTATATGATAAATTATTTCTATCATTTTAACAGATGAGTAAAATAATAATAATAATAATAATAATAATAATAATAATAATAATATATAAGTCTCAAATTAAGCAAGGTGTTTCAAATTTATTAAAACAGAATATTATAAATTATCTCTAAAAAAGAGTTAAATTGAACATGTGTCATTTGTTAATTATACAGAGCTGCCAACCTAATCCGGCAAATTGTTTGTACCGCCCCTTTTCCTACACCACTCAAATCTTAGAGTATTTGTTTTCTTAATTCATCGAAAATATATTTGAAGAAAATTACTCTAAAAATTTAGTGGTGTACAAAAAGGGGCGGTACTAACAATTTGCCGGATTAGGTTGGCAGCTCTGATTATATTAAAAACGCTTTAGACACACGTAAAGTTAAATTTTATTTAAAAGATGTTAAAAAAAATTTATCCGAAGCTTTTCGCTTTAATAGTAAAGCATCATCAGGGATTTTTATTACTCGTTTCCAATGAGCAGTTTTTAAATATTTTTTCTTTTCACAGTCAACAGTTAAGTCTTTTAATAACGTGAATAGTAGCAAAGTCAATTTGAATTCTGGTAAAGGTTAGATCAAGGAGCTAAGAAAAATAAGAGAAGCTGGAACTATTGAAATGTCACACGAGGCTATTGTAGGAGAAAAACCATCATGAAATAACAGAAATAAATATTTTATAATATTGTGCCAAATTATTGACAAAATTGCAGCTTCTTGCAGCAATTGAAGCTATTAATATAATTAATTGCAAAGATACAATAAATTCCAAAGGTGCTGCAATTTTGCCAATAATTTGGCACAATATTATAAGATAGATAATAGTTTATTTCTGCCAAATCATGATGGTTTTTCTCCTACAATAGCCTCGCGTGATATTTCAATAGTTCCAGCTTCTAATATTTTTCTTAGATCCAACCTTTACCGGACATCAAATTGACTTTGCTGCTATTTACGTCATTAAAGACTTAACTGTTGTCTGTGAAAAGAAAAAATATTTAAAAACAGCTCATTGGAAACGAGTAATAAAAATCCCTGATGATGCTTTACTATTGAAAAGAAAAGCTTCGGATAAAAAAATTTTACCGTCTTTAAATAAAATTTAATTTTACGTGTGTTTTTCATATAATTAATAAAACAGAATAATAATTCAATCTTTTCTGTTAATTTTTATAGTCAGATATTTGGGGAAGTATTAGATATTTAAAGAAACATGTATTTAGATACATTTATTATTATTATTATTATTATTATTATTATTATTATTATTATTTTCAAAAGACATAATTTTTTTCTCTGGACAGCAAAATTATAAAGATGAAATATCTAAGAGTTTGATATGGAAGTTCATTAAAAGAAATACAAATTGAACTTTATTATTTACTAAGTGAAAATAAATTACACCATTTACAATAACTTATAGTTTGGTAATCAACATTCACGACAATTTATGGTATTTACCATAACTTCAACAATATACCTCTTCTTATTTTATATTTAGGGAAAAAAAACCTATAAGTGTTTCAGGTGTGATAATCATTTAAGTAAATAAATATTATTTAAGGCATTCTTTTCATTCTTGTGTAAACATTAGAAATTTTAAATTTTAGCATAAACAATGTATTATTTTATGTCATAGTATAATATTTTTATCGTTTAAAATAAATTCTGTATGTGTAAATCCTTATAAAATATTTAAACGTATCGTTTAGCCTTGTAAATAAATAAATAAATAAATAAAAAAGTAATGAATAAAAGTGTATTACAAATGTCAAAGTATTATTTAAGAATAACACACCCTAAAAAGTTTAATGATCTGTGGCAATTATATTACTCTTAACTGTGATTATTTACTTACATTTACTTATTTATATGAATTCTAAAAAGGCAATTCATGGATTTAAAAACTTTTTCTTTTTTTAATCCCAGAATGCTGAAAATGTTTATCATCTAAAAGCCCTGCATTATTGTTTATTGCACTTCTCATTAGTGTAATGCATTTTATTATTACAGTTTCTTATTCACACATACACACACAAATAATAATGATAATAATAATGATAAAAATAATAATTTAAATATTTACTGGCTCGTTCTATCTTTTATTATGTTTCGTAATGTTGGATAGTCTTTAATCATATGTGGATTATGTACGATTTTAATTATGTATTTTATTATTATTATTATTATTATTATTATTATTATTATTTTACAATAAAAAATCCTTTAATCATTCTTTTATACTCTCTCTCTAGCTCTTACTATACCTATATCACGTAATATGGAAAAAAAATATCCATAATAAGGCATAATTTTATTTTCTTGTTTTTACCTTAATATGGATTTGTCTCATAAAGATGCACATGTACATACTTGTTTTGTACAAATAAAAATAATTTCTTCATTTTAAAAATCTATTAGTTTCTACTGAATTCTATGGGAAAAATTTCTTTACTTTCTATATTGCGTTCAACAGTTACGTTTTCAATTCAACACGTTTTTAGTAACAGCACTTTGTACGTAAATTAAAAAGATTAACCACTGTTTGTTAATAAAAAGTGTTACTGTAGCACTCCAAAATATAAAATTAAGGATATACTATAATTAAAAAAAAATATTATTATTATTTTCATTTCTCGTGTATTTAATATTTTATGCATGTCAGAGTAAGCTAAAAATAATACAAAATGCATTGGAAAATTACATATCCAACAAAATTTATAAAATATGTATATTCAAATCATAGCGCTATTACATTAACATTATTCACCACATTAAAATGTCTAGTCATGTATTACCGCATAAATAGTATGAATATAAATTAGGGATTTAATTTGTCTCGATTACGCAGCGTTTTGATTACATATAGTTTACTTAATTTATTGTGGTTTATACTTGTAAATATATATTTAGTGACTTAAGACACATGACAATCGATTCACTGGATATTTTTTTATTTCACATGATTTCCAGGGGCTTTATAGAATTTAACTTTATTCTGAAAGAAATGCATTTTTTATTTTTACTAGTTTATTGTTTTTCTTTTATTATTTCTTATGATCTAATATTATGACCTTGTATCTAAAATTCTGAAAAGTAAATCTGCTTATAAACTTAAACTTATTGCAATTTATGAGCAGGTAAACGGAAAGTAATACAACTGTGTAATAAATTACTGTACAAAAAAAAAGTACCATTATTTAAAAAATAATAATAAATAAATAAATAAATAAATAAACAAAATTTTAAAACATTTCATTTTGTTTAAAAAAAAAATCAACAGATAATGATCATTAATGACAAAATTTGTATTGAAAAATTTTGCATGGAATACAAAGACTACATTATTTTATTTTTTCAACTTTTTCTAAAGCGTAATCTTCTTTTTTTTATTTTTTTTTCCTCTCACACTATCATTTTTTATATTGTTCTTTATTAAAAAATCTTTATTCTACTTCTCTTCTCCAACATTGACCGAAAAATCTGCAAATATTTCTTTCTGTTATTCTTTCTTTGATTTCTTTCTATTTAATTCATTAATATAATTTTATTCTCAGAGAACAAAAGTTAGTCTTATTTATTTTTTTAGATCGATCATTAGTCATATACTTAAATAAAAAAAAAGAAAAAGAAAAATAACCCCACCACTATTTTTTATCAATATAAACCCTATTATGACCTGTGGTTCCCATAGTCAGAATAATCAGTATTTGCAATATGACGTCGTTTGAGGAGATGGATCCGTTTAAAATGTGGCAGGATAGTGCAAATGCAACACACTCTGTTGGTAAAAAATTTAGTTAATACATATTTTTTCTCCTTTATGGATTAAAAAAAAAAAAAAAAAAAATCCAATGCTGTTTTGTGCATCTTAGTGAAAACTGCGTAGTGCTAACGTCAACTTCTTTCAATATTATATATTTTTATTTTTTCTGTGATCACCTGGTATATATATTCTTGTGATTTTTAGAGGTCCAATAAATACTTAAATAGACAATAACGATATTTATTGCAGACAAAATATGACAAAACGTGCACGTAATTAAGGAAAATTATAAGTAAATTAAAATAATATGATTCCCATACAGCTTGTTTGTGAACCACACTGGTTGCGGCCACACAGGCCTCAGCGCACACAGCGATCATTTTTTCTCTTCTTGCATTCACATTCGAAGTGTGCTGAATGTGTTCTTACGCGCATTCGTAGTTAACTAAGAACACTTGTTTTAAAATGAGTCGCTTGCTTCCTCCAACACACACACACACATATGTATATATAATTCATAATATCTTAAATTTTATATCTCATGGACTTATTTACTCACTATTAAGACACTTACTAGAATATCGATATTTATTTTTCAATAAAAATTTTAAGATAATTAAATAGTTTATACAGTGTGATTATAACTAAAGTTTAAGTTTCAAAACGCTATGAAAAAAAGGACCACTGATCAGAATGACGTCAAATTTGAACGGAATATTATTGAAGTACGAAGAAAGCGTATGGTATAATTATAATTGCTCCAAATTTTAGTAACAGATAGCGCTTTTAGCGTCAGAATATGTAAATGAAAATACCTGTCATGCACACGACTCACTGCTGTTGTTATCAAAACGCCGGGTACACGGCTTTTCCTCATTTCGCGTTTAAGAAGTCCGCCCTGACTGTCTTAATGGAGGACCACGCTCTGCTTGTTAAGCTTTTTTACAAGAACAATAACTGCGCACCAATAGCTCTACAGAAGTTTCGGACACTCACTGCTATGAAAAAAAGCGTTGGTCCAGAATTCGGAAGGCCTGTGAGCACGGTACATAAAATTCTACGAAACATCCTGCATTGCTATCCATACAAAATTAGCCATATGCAGGAGTTGCTTACTGCTGACCTTCCAGCAAGAGAGACTTTTGCTTTAGAATTTCTTGCTAGCATGGAAGTGGACAATGAATGGCCGTGGAAAAAATTGTGGACAGACGAAGCCCATTTCCATCTGAAAGGATATGCACAGAATATGGGCAACAAAATATCTACTCACAAATCGACATGTACCACTTCATTCTGCAAAAATCAATGTCTGATGCGGATTTACTTCATCATTTATCATACGGCCATATTTTTCCGAGGAGACAGGTGCTTTCGGTCCTGCTACCTGTACAGTGACTGGTAAGAGCTATGAGTATCTTTTGCGCAACCACGTCATTCCAGATCTTCAACAGCGTGGACGTGTGGATGGGATCATTTTTATGCAAGATGGCGTTCCTCCGCACATTACAAATCCAGTGAAGCAGCTGCTGAAGCGGCATTTCGGAAATGCTAGAATTATCAGCCTCATTTCCCTACAGCCTGGCCGTCCTATTCCACTGATCCTAACTCGTGTGACTTCTTCTGGCTGTTAGGCTATCTGAAAGAGGTCCTGTTCAGTGCTCCGATTGCAAACTTATCTGGATTGTAAGGTCACATTTCACAACAAATTCTGAATATGACCCCGGAGGCTCTTCGATCAGTTGTGGAACATGCCATTTCTCGATTTCATTTTTGATGTAGAAAACGGTGGACAGCAAATTGAACATGTCTTGCGCCGGTCAAACGCAATTTTTAAAAATGATTTGATTGATGCTTTTTTTTTTTGCGGTTTTTGGCATTCTTTTGGCATTTGTATTCGAATTTTTTTAAACTCTGACGCTTACAGTGTCATCTGCTGCTAAAATTTGGAACTTTTTTTTTTTTTTTTTTTTTTTTTTTTTTACTCAAGCCATGCGCTTTCCCCCTTCTTCAATAATATTCAATTGAAATTTGACGTCATTCTGATCAGTAGCTATTTTTTATTTTATTTATTTATTTATTTATTTATTTATATTTATTTATTTATTTATTTATTGCAGCATTTTGACATTTAAACTTTAATTATAATTACCCTGTATATTTGAAAAGAATAAGATAATCTATTCTGAATATAATTTTAATACATGCTGAAAAAAAAAATCTTACAGATATTCTGACTTATAAAATATAAGATGTTTTACTGTTATATGACGTAAAATATTTTAATAAGTTCCTTATTTTAAAGCATTATTAAGATTTTTGTTTTTCAAAGTAATACAACTATCTAAAAAAATTCTAAATTTCTATAATTTTATTTTCTGCTGTAAAATGACAGTTTCAGCTATCAGTATGCAATTTTAATAATTTCGGGTGTTTATATGTTTATTTCAACTGTCAACTTTACAATTCAAATTAATTTTTTCACAAACGATATTTGTAAAAAAATTCATATTTATATTCTTTGTAAGAATTAAATCACGTTACTGTACGTTAAAAAATTGTTTTTAAAAGTTGAAAATTTATGCTTTCACAGTTTAGCAACTTAATTACGTAGAATCCATCTGACCTTTGAAAATATTACTGTAATTTAAAAAATAAAAAGTTGAAGCATTGTAAAAACAGCAAATCACAATAAGTTTATATTTAAAACTTTTTATTTAAATTCAAAACACGTTTATGCTTTTTATTTTCATGTTTTTAATAATTGATATGATAATTCTTTTTTTTTTTTTTTTTTTTTTTTAAACAATTTTATTTTTATTTTTATTTCATTTTATTTACATTTTTAATTAATTTGCTTTCGCGTTTTTAAGACAAAATGTAAATTGCGCGAATCGTAATTTTTAATTCATTAGGATTGCGGATTTTATTTTTTTTTATTTTATTTAAATATTTGTTGAAAAATTATGTGATTTGAATAAGAAAATTAAGTCATGTTTAGACAGAATTTCTTTCAATTTGCAATGTTAAAAGAACTTACTAAATAATGAGTTGTAAAGTTGGAGAGTAGTCTTTAAAAAAACTAATAAATCAAATCGTCAAAGAATAAAACAAATTAAAATATTTATTTTTATTTACTTTTAATTTGATTTAAACTTATTTATAAATATTTATTATTTTCTTTTACGAAAATAAAAATAAGCAAAATGTTTGTAAAGATGTTGTAAAAATAATATTCATCATTACCTGGATCTCGTAATAATGACATATTTGAATTCACAGTATTCCAAACACCCGAAAAATTTTCCAAAGTTATAATATTAAAGTTATAAACGTTATGTAGTAAATTGTATTCATCCTGGTCAATCAGATATAGCACAATGACGAATTGAATAGGTGTTACAATATTGCAATGTTTGAGAGTTTCGAAAAATGCGTTACACATACAGATAGAGATGTATATGTGCAGGTGAATGCGTGTGTTTTGTATTTTTTTTTTTTTTTCGTGTCATTTAATATGAAATTAAAAATAATCAAATTTAAATACATTTATTAATATAAATAAAGCATACTCTATATTTATTGTCCTTCTCTAAACTTTCGAATCAGAAATGCTTTTAAACTTGCATATTTATCCTTTTTTTTTTTTTTTTTTTTTTTTTTTTTAATTATGTCTTTAGATTATAATTAATTTAAAACGTTAAAGTTATATCCATGTATCATTAGATAAAAATATGCATATGTATGCATGAAACATTACTTTAGTCCCGCAAAGTATGATGAATAATTTAAAATTATTTGTAGTTTATAAGGAAAGAGTAAAATAAATATATCTGAAATTAGATGAGCAATTCTTTTTATTTTTTTTATTAATTATTTCTTAAAAAATAAAAATATATGTAAACTGTGCAGTAAGCCGTAATAGATGTAATTTTATTATACTGCAACATCTAGGGAGCTTTTAAGCTACTTTAACATTAAGAATAGTTTTATGATTATTATTATTATTATTATTATTATTATTATTATTAAAGATGTTAAAAGATTTTTCCATGATTTTGAGAAATATTTTGAAATTTATTCCATATGCCAGTGAAAATTCTCTAATAGAAAACGCATTTTTTAAAAGTAAATGTCCTCTAATTTATTATAAATTCAAGCAGAAATTATATTTTATCCCTGATAAAATGTAACGTGATATGTTTAATTGAAAAATTGTATGACCTTTCTTTGTAAGAAATAGTGTGTTGATAATTAAACAAATAATTATAGAACAAGTAAAGTTTTTGGAAATGGAATTTAACCGCTTTCTTATAACCGAAACTTAGTATACACAAAGAATGATTATTGCCTGTAATAAAATATAGTATTTTTTGGTATGCAATATCTCGATTCCACTTCTTTTAAATTTATATTACAAAATATAAGTATTTGTTATATTTCCAAGTATAAAAATTATTTAATAATATCTTTACATTTTATCCCAATAAATTTTACATTAAGTATGTAAGAAATATTTTATATCAATTATATTTTATTTTTAACTAGCAGGCAATGCCCGCTTCACTGGTCCCTATTTTTAAATGAATCACTATAATTACTGAATTCTCAAAATAGCATTAAATTTTATCACCAGAAAAAAAAAAAAAAAAAAAAAAAAAAAAAAGAGAAACAAAATCTGATTAGGAAAAATGTCGCACCGGGTTCTCACTTCCTTCGGAAAAAATTCCCAAAATGCTCTAAATCTTATTTCAATTATTTTCCTCCTTCGCCCCCCCCCCTCCCGTCTATCCTAATAATTTTACAAATTCGAAAATATCCGCAATCGATTTGTAAGTATCAAAAACCTCTATGCACCAGTTTTGAACGATCTATCTCTATTTTTATTTTTTTGCCCGTCCGCTCCCCTCCCTTCCCACCCCTCCCAATAATTTTAAAAATTCGAAAATATCCGCAATCGATTTGTAGGTATCGAAAACCTCTATGTACCAATTTTGAATGATCGAACTCTATTTTATTTTTTTGCCCCTCCGCCCCTCTTCCAGGCCCTCCCAATAACTTTACACTTTCGAAAATATCCCCATTCGACTTGCAGGGCTCTAAAACCTATCTGTACCAATTTTGAACGGCCTAACTGTATTTCTATTTGTTTTTGCCCATAGCCCCCCTTACCGCCCCCCTTCCTGCCACTCCTAATAATTTTACAAATTCGAAAATATCCGCAATCGATTTGTAAGTATCGAAAACCTCTATATACCAATTTTGAACGATCTAACTCTATTTTTGTTTTTTGCCCCCCCCCTCCCCTCCACCCTTCTCGCCTCTCCTAATAACTTTACACTTTCGAAAATATCCCCATTCGACTTGCAGGCCTTTAAAACCTATCTGTACCAATTTTGAACGGCCTAACTGTATTTGTATTTGTTTTTGCCCCATAGCCTTCCCCTTGCTGCCCCACCTGGGGGCTGAATTTCTAAAATTCCAGAAATTGAATTTAGATATTTGTATTAGCTATATTTTAGAGTAAAAATTTCAGGTATATCTATTTTTTTGTTTGAGATATATAGGATTATGCGAAATCACGTTTTACGCATGTGAAATCACGTTTTGTTCCCCCCCCCCCGCCCCCTTGGGGACCGAATTTCGATAATTCCAGAAATCGGTTTTTAGACGTTTGTATTAGCTATATTTTAAAGCAAAAATTTTACGGACATCTGTATTTTTGTTTGAGATGTGAAGGATTCTGTGAAATCACGTTTTGTCCCCCCCCCCTCCCCCACCTTGTGGGGCGAATTTTGTAAAATCGCTTCTTAGTTGATGCCTACGTCATAGAAAGAACATTGTCACAAAATTTCATGCTTCTAGGTCCAGGGGTTTGGTCTGGGAAGGATGAATCACCCCCTCACTTAGTCAGTCAGTCAGGAAGAACGATTTTATATATATACTTTTATTTGCTATTATTTTTATGAATTTCTTATTCCTCTTCTATCACTTAAAATTGTTGAAATATTTAATTTTATGTTACGTTTTTACATGACATATCTAAAAGAAAACAGTGTCGTATATTTTATTCCTGAAAAATATTTTTTTTAGAATCGTTATTTAAATTGTAAGATTTCACTTAAAATGAATTAGTTTTTATTAAATACAAACAACCGAAATTAGAAATATTATAAAAATCATAAAATCGATTCACCATAAATTGAATGTTTTAATTTACTGTTTATCTATGTAGATAATGAAATATACGGACAGGTCTACCAAAAATAACTGTTTTCTACTCTTTCAGGAACATGTATATTTCATAATTTACATTTAATTATGAAACGTACAACTTTTTACAGGTATTTATCGGCTTAATCTGATATAATAAATCTCTGAAATACATTGTTATTTTTATATTGTTAAAATAATAAAAATAGCAGTTCGAACATACTCAGATTTCAAAATACTGAGTTTGAAAAAAGATTAAGAAAACTAATTATTGTCGTATGAAACTCCTTAAAGTCTGGCTCCTTAGGAGTACTTAGAAAGTTTTTGAAGATCTGAAAATCTTTAATTTGATGGCTTAACTCCTGAAAACTTTTAATTCCTCTGTGAATTTAAAGTCAATATTTTTTGTTTACGTTTCTATTTTTTCATTTATTTATTTTTATATTTTACTTCACTAAAACAATTTATATAATGTTTTTAAGGTATTATTTTAATAAAAACTGCAATAATGAATATTAAAAATTAGTTTGATGTATTAATAAAACAACAAAACGTCGCGTTTAACTTGGTTTTAATTTAAAAAAGAAAAAGTTTATTTAGAAAGAGGAAATTTTTAAAATAGTTTTTTTTTTTTTTTTTTTTTTTAAATAAATTGCCTTTTTTTTTTTTTTTTTTTTCGTTTTGCAGTAAAGATACCGTAACTTTTTAAAAAGAAAATCATATTTTAAGAGAACATAGTTGTAGTAAAAATTTAATGCTTATCATTATATAAAATATAATAGAAAATTTTTCATATATATTTAACTACTATATCTCCAAAATATCAATAATAATGTAAAATAGATGATTTTGAAATAATCATAAATTTAATCCTATCAATATTTAAGCTGTTATTAAAATTATTGAAATAATCGCACATACACAAAGAATACTTGTTTTGTTACATATATAAAAAATATATATTTTGGATGTGACTGAATGTTAGTAACTATCGTCATTTAAAACCAAATAGAACGTTTAGCTATTATAAAATAACATTTTAATTATTAATACAGTACTCGCCGCTTAATAAAATTATCTGGTTAATAAAATCAACCGTTTAATCTGATCAAACCTCCATGGCCAGAATCAAATCAGATTAAATTATTGTGGAAACCACCCGCTTAATAGAACCAACATCGCCAGTTAATAAACTCATAAAAGTTACACCAGCAGCAAAAATATGCATTTATGAAAGCTAGAAAATAAAATTTATTTCTCTCACGGACTTTTTTTTTTTTTTTTTTTTTTTTTTTTTTTAAGAAAATACAACAAGCCACTACATTATCTCTGTTATGGAAATTTTTTGTTTTGCAGCATAGTAATAAAACAAATATATTTTGTCACATTTCCTAGTAACAGATTCAAGGAATACATTCTTCAAAATGCAATAGTAAGTTAAAAATGTGTTCTGATTGACCAAATATCATATTTTTCTCTCGTTAATTATTAAAGGAGCGTTTTTAGTTCTTAAATTCAAATAATTAAGAATCAATATGTCAAATAGTAAAATTTTAACTTGAAAGAAAAATCTGAAATTTTGGCAAAGTATGGTTTTTCTCAAACGTAACCAAAGAGAGGATATATCGAAAATTCGACATTTTAATTCTTTTTATACAGTTCACTTAAAAATGAAGATAATATTACTGCTCAAATTGTAGAAAACAGAAATATGAAGCTTAAGCGGATACAAGTAATAATAGCCGATCACGGCGAGGCAGCATTGTAGATTTGTTAAAGAATAACGAGTGAACCCTTGCGAAGTTTTGTGAGAAAAAGATGAAAGTTTCACACGAATGCACTGTAAAAAATAGGTTCTTAAAAATAAGTATATATTGTCTCAAAATAGCCCGGAAACAACATACACTTAAATTTAAAAACTCATGCACTCATTTTTGAGTGTATTGACATGCTCAAAAATGGGATTAACCAATAAGAATCCCAATATCCCCATGTTTCACATGTCAATGTACTGAGAAATGAGTACATGGGTTTTCAAATTTAAGTATATATTAGTTCAGGGGTATTTTGAGACAATATATACTTATTTTTAAGAACCTATTTTTTACAGCGTGAAGAACATTAAACATTTTATTCCTATGGATGTCTGGTTCATAAGTTGGAAGATGCGTCACTCTGTCACAGGTGATTACGCCCTAAAGCATGAAAAAAGTGAAAAGTACAGAAAGATAATGTTTAGTGCAAACTTCACGGAGAAAAAAAATATACCGCCTTCATCTAGAATGAATAAATGGCCATTTTCTAAATCCCCTAACTAGAAATATAAATTTCCGATAAGGTACGACAATAAGAGTAATAGACGAAATGATCGAGAATTTCTAGTCTAAACATGTGAAACAATATTCTGAATATTCTGAATCTTTTTTGTGGCGAGAAATTCTCGCTTTGATTATCTACAATTGGGTCATAAACCAAGATTCTAGTTGCTGAAACCCGCCTCTTGTGTTCGCATTTATTTGGCGATATTTTCAAATAGGTTTGTTTTCGAGAGTATAGACAAACTCTCCAGAATTCTAATAGGGGTTTCTAGAACTCGCTTTCAAAGGGGACTAGAATTTATAAGGATGATATGAAACTTTTTTTTCTAAGGCCACAATTTAGATTCTCCATGTCAGTTACAGAATTTTTTCTCAGTGATAAAGAAGATTCGCAATAAATAATGCTCCAACTTTGAAGGTGAGAAACAATTAGACAATATGGTGAGATTGGTGAAAAACCTCCTAACTTTAACTACAAACTGTCTGACACTGAACTATCATAGAATAGTTCTTATCTTCAAAAGTTGCATTAGAATGCTGAGTAAAGAAGAAAATTTTAATTTCGATGGGAATTCGGATCCACCGCTTACAGCAGTTGATGCACGCAGAGCTCTTCATATTGGATTCGCATGGATCGCCTTTTGCCATCTAAGTTTTCCACCACTGACTATTTATAACCAATTAGCTTCATACATTTATAGTCATGGTTTATGAAAATTGTTATTTAAAATTTGTGGTGGTAGACTCAGGAATAAAATTTAAATCTTACAAACTCGTTTATATACACAGATAGTTACTGAAATAATTGAAGCTGAAAATGGAGGTATACGGACAATGTCATTTTTGGTATAAATATGAAAAGCTTAACTGTTCCGTCCGAAAGAATCACTATTGTTAATTTTTTCAAGAAATTTGATATTTAATTAATGTACAAATATTAATTTTATGTGTAGTATGTGTTTCTTAGTTTTCTACAGAATATGCATTTAATTTAGTAAATTTTCAATGAATAGTTGATTAAATACCTATCAAAAATTAATTAATCGTATCTATTAGTCCCATTGAACGTTACATTTTGAAATTTCTTTCCGAATTAAGAAAATATATGTATATTTTTTTTATAGTTTAAAAATGTTCGTCAGATATAAAAATCAGTCTCTTAATAAAATCACTTTGGCTGATAAAGAATGTGATTTTATAAAGCGGCGGGTACAGCATTATCATTAAACCATCTCAATGGGAAAAAAATTTGATTTCTTTGTTTTGTTCCAGCAGCCGCTTCCGGTTGAAGTCAATGAATAAATTTGATTGAAACATTCATATGGACTACGTATATTTCATATTTCAAGCAAATCGATTCCCTTGATATTGAAATTACCTTTAGATATTAATTTATTTGGATTAATAGATTTTGAAAACGAAACTGTGAAACAATAATGACTGGAAATGTGGATGGATTATATTGGATAGCTGCCTGGATATTGAACCAGGTTAGCAAAATTTTATTATTATTTATAACTTTGATTAAATCAAATTAGAATTTTGAACTATTTACAATATTGTTTTCTTTTTTACTTGATTATTTGCTCGCCATGAATTTAGATAAATTAAAAGCTAAGCGTTCTACGGAACGCTCTAGTGTAACGAAATTAATTAATAAATTAGACAACTTATTAGCAGATGATATAGAAAATACAAAATCAGAAGAAATTATTTGCATAATATTAATGACGGTTTCACAAATTATAATTAACTTCTGGAGTTATTCGTGTAATAATATTGTTTCTCCATAAAGGAGCCAAGACCAAGAGATATAAATAATAAACTTTTCCATGTTCAAGAAAAAGATACTTCCTGTTTCAAGACAGGCCGAAAAACTAAACTAAAAAAGTAACATTTTTAGAGAGAGAAAAATTCACCTCTCATTTGGCAAAGAGCCAAACGTACCAGTCGGGGGGGGGGGGGGGAGCGTGAATCGAAAGTACAATCCACGCTCAAACACATATAGAATACGTATATTTCATATTTCAAGCAAATCGATTCATAATTACGTTTTATATATGATTTTAAAATTGTCAAGTGGCCATCATTTGGGTACAGAAAGGAAGTTCCACTTGGTCACCAAACTCATTCAGAATGTTTTTAAGCTATGTTCATTGTCCAGTTTTATTTAAAATTAATTAAGTATTTAGAAATTTATCGCAATGATAGATTTTCTATGATACACACACAGACAGAAGAGCATTTATTGGTCCCTTAATTCAGTTACCCCTTTTTTTAAATAATTAATTTCAGCAATTGCTTGCAATGGTTTTCCTCGATTAAATAATAATAATATTGCGATATTTCAAAAAATAAAATTACATTTCGTTAAGGACTGCTACACCCTTGGGATAGATACATAGATTAAGTGATTGCAACAGGTTGATTTCAATAACAATATTAATAATAATAAAATAAAATAAAAATTAATCTAAAATCTCCAGACTCCAAACCATATGTTGCAAATATAATTTTTAATTGAACATGATGGATAAAACATAAGTTTTTTTTTAGTGCGATTCACCACTAAGAGACTAGAAATGCATATTGTCTATTTATTTAAAATTATGCAGCATTTGTTTCAGTTATATTAATTTATATATATATATATATATATATATTTTACAAATGCTGTTAAAATTAAAAACTTATTAAAAGCATCTTGAAGATGAAACGAATAAGCAGATTATCACCATATTTCGTATCTGTAACTTACCAGGAATATTCTCAACTTGAAAAATAAATAAATAAATAAAGTTCAAAAATATCATTTATGGTAACACGTACATTTCTCATCATTTGGATGCTTCAATACAACTTAACAAGGAAAGTTTAATAGTTGGCGCTTAAAATCTGTTAAAAACAAAGCAAGATTTCTTTAAGTCCGCTGATTCTTATCAGATGCGTGCCGTATAAAACAACACCCATTTGATATTTTATACGATTTGTGGTCTAGTAAGACGAAATAAATTTACTAATATTTCACAAAAGAAAATATTTCCTTTAAATTATAAAATTGCTTTAATTTTGTTTAATTTAATGGGAAAATTTGTATTAAAAATAGTCAAAAACTAAACTTGTAAAGTGTTTGACTAGTTCAGGGCATTTTCTTTTAAATTACTAAAGCAAAAATAAAATAACAAGTAATTTTGTTCTAATCCATCAAAAACATCATTAATATACGTAAAGGGATGTGTATGGATTTCAGAAAAAACAATAGTTACTTCTTTAAATAATAGACTAAAGGAAAAGAGGCAGTAATTTGCGGTTTCTTACTTTCTATACATTATTTGGGCAAAGGACGGGAACTAATAAAAATTAAAGGTAAATTATATTTCAGGGATGGTAATTTGGCGCAGAATTTACAACAGCATATGTTTAAAAATTTTCTATAAAACGTTGGTTTTAGAAGAAGAAAATTTTCTTTCATTCATTGTGTTATGAGCTCTACTCGCCATATTCTCATCCCTGATATTTTCTGAAAATTATAGTTTAATCAATTTTATAACCTGAAAACACGCATTTATTCAGTTTATTATTTCCAAGTTGTCTTATTTCATATTAAATGTAAATTTTAATGTATGTTGATTTATAATAATCCGTTTCAAGCATTTAATTCAAGTTTCAAAATAATAATTATCTCTTTTAGCTCGCAGTCATACAAACGAATAGAAATTAAGAATATTTTAAGAATTTTTTTCTGTGAACAAAGAATAAGGTTTGAAAAATATTCATCGAAATTCTTATTCTGAGGTGGAAAAAAAAAAAAAAGAATTTAAGTTTTGTAAGTAATTACGATAAATGGAAGATGCATTCAAGAATAACAGGGATGGTAATTTTGCACGGAATACCGGTGTTTCTTCATCATCATCACGGGGCTTCTTGGAGTGTCTACAGTGATCACGATCTCTGCTTACCTCCACCTGAGAAGAAGAGAGCTTCAATTAATATTATATGATTCAGATGGTCGAAACGCTGGATGAGCGCCGCTGTAAAAAAAAATAGTTTAATATATAGTGATATGATTTCAGCATGAAATACCCAACGCAGAATTATATAGAGAATGAAATAACTAAGCATAAGCAAAACCTTTTTCACCTAAAACTATTTTTTTTTCTTTCTCTCTTTCTTTTTCTTTCATTTTGTGATTGTATCTTAGAAAATTTTATTCATTATCATCTTAACAGTTTGCGTAGGATGGTAAATAAAATTTATAATAAAAATAAACAAGTTTGCATAAGTTATTTTGAAGATTTATTTTCATTCTATAAAATTTCCTTTATTGTGAAAAATAACTACTTTTATATATATATATATATATATATATATATATCAACACTCCTTCTCATATTTATAAGGACACTTTATATTTTGAAATAACTAATGTAAAAATAGTTGTGAACAAGATTATACTAAGTGCACTTAATATATCTAGCATTCTAAAAATCAAAATTGCTATAATGTTTTAATATAAAACAAAATTAATAAAAAATAATGCAAAATGTGTTTTTCTCCACGTTTTTAGATGTTCATAATTATAGGGACAATCCAGATTTTTTCGTTTTATTTAACTTACTGGCGGATAAATTACAGTTGACATGCGAATTTGTTAACTACTGGGCTAGATTAATTCATATATAAGCCTTCAAGTTTTCTTGGACGGACATTACTGATAATTCCTCAAAAAAAAGGACGTTCAAGTAGTGAAGTATGATAAATGTGTTTTTTAAGTGGAAGGTTAATTTCAATCCGCCGAATTTCTAATGAAATTCGAAGGTCTAAATTTGCTGAAGGAAATGTGATCAAACGTTGAACTTCTGGTCCGATAGGAGAAAGATCTTATGCAAAATCAGAGTTGTTTTACAGAGATCGAAGACTCATAATTCCTCTTACTATTCTACTCATAATGACTGCTGCTGAATTTTCTCGTAATTTTTAACGAAAGGCTAGGATCCACATTTATGCATGTTTAAAATAATTAATAATATGTTAAAATGAATAAAAAACCAGTAATAATCAATCAGCATTTAATGGGGGAAAGAACGTCTGTGTTAAAGTTGAATAAAGGCAATATTAAATGGTAAAATGTTGCATTTTCGGATGAAAAACATTTTATTCTTGATTAACCAAATGGTTTTAACAGTTACTGGCACGATCTGAAGATAGCGAAAGACAGAGGAGATTTTTTAAAGGTAGATATGAATCGGGCATTTTAAAGGTGGATCTATGGTGCTCTGGGGAGCTGCTTCTACTAATGGCAGAATGAATTTAGTAATTTTTTTCTATTATTATGAACATCAAAAGAACATCCGCAAATTTTAAACGTGGAATTATCAGATTTTTGTTAGAATTTGGGGAGTAATAATATTTTTTTCAACAAGACTTACATTTTTGCTTTACTTTTAGAGCAATAGGAAATAGTTTGAAGAAAGAAACTTCTGTATTATTGCCTTTCCCATAGCCTAAAAGTTGAAAAAACCTTAACTTATAATATTAGAAAAGTGCATGCAAGTGAAAAGCAATTTTAAATAGTTTAAATGTATTAAGAATATCATATATGCTATACGAAATGGTATTGAAACTGAATGTTAAAAAAAAAAAAAAAATATATATATATATATATATATATATATATATATATATATATATATATATATACCAGAGAGAATGTCTGTCTGTTTAATCCTAACAAGAGACCCCATAAAATATTAATTTAAAGAATAACTGAAACAAATTACTAAAATTCGAGCTGTCCTTATAATTGTGAACACCTGAAAAATCATCTTTTTACCATATTTAAAGGTTTTTAAGATAAAAAAACGATAAAACTTTTTAAATATAGCCTATTAATGAAATTCAAATTAATTAAAAATATATTTGTTTAAATAATAGTGTTCAGTGTTTAGTTAATACAGAAAAACGGGTGTCCTTATAATTATGAGAAGGAGTGTATATATATATATATATATATGTATAAATCACAGCCTGTAATACTCTAAATATACCATATAGCTATAACATATGACAAATGGAATCACAAGAACTTCTTTTAATACATTTTCCTAACAATCTTTTAAATGACAACGAATTGATACGCTAGTGTTTTTTAGAGTAATGTATATTAATTTAGTCTTTAAGATCATTCTGCAGTAAAATTAACAGAATTAGTTCATCATCAGGGATTTGTATTATTCGTTTCCAATGAGCAGTTTTAAATTATTTAAAACTGCTCATTGGAAACGAATAATACAAATCCCTGATGATGCTTTACTATTAAAACGAAAAGCTTTTTTTTTTTTTTTTTTTTTAATAATCTTTTAAATAAAATTTAAATTTACGTGTGTTTAAAGTGTTTTTAATATATTTATCAAATGACACATGTTCAATTTAACTCTTTTTTTAAAGATTATTTAGAATTAATTCAATTTACGTAGCTTAATATTAATAAATTGTAGAGTACTCTTTTTAAAAGTTACTTGCAAAATGTCAAGAAGTAACTACGAAATAATTTTAGTACTATAGATGTTACATCATCAGTGTATTAGTGTTGTATTTTACTTTAAATAAACACAATATAAATTGCCATTACAATTCATTTCAATACTGAAAGATAAAAGGGGCAATGAATTATGCATCGCGATCCTTTTGTTAACACATTGAAGGCAACAGCTATCTAAAATTTATTTTCTTGATAAAGCTTTTCAGCTGTTCGTTGTTTTCAATAGATTATTTGTCGAAGTTATATAGGACAAATTAATAGATAACGAAATTTTATCTTTAAATTAAGATATATATTTATCTCGTAGAAGGGTGGTTTATTTTCAATTCTTCAATTTATAGAAAGTTATTTCAAACCGATATTTATAATTTTCTTCTTAGTTATATAAAGGTTAAAATATAAAGTTTTTATCAGATTTATAGCTAGATTTTATCATTGTATATATTATTCTTCACTCTTACATTTTTATGAGTCAAAAGCTTGTTATCATTTTTAAAACATGCATAGCTAAGTCAAGCTTTTAAATCAAGAAAAATATTAAGAATTTAAAACTGATGTTATCATTGTTAATTAAAACTAAGTATTCAGAATTGCACTAAAAATCTACTCCTAATATCCATCTTTTCTCAAAATGCATCACATATTTAAAGGCGGATCAAATTCACCATATTTCTTTTTTTTTTTTTTTTTTTTTTTTTTTTTTTTTGTCATATTACTTTCTCTTACCCATAAGGTAGAGAAAGTATTGTTTTTGGGTCAAATTTTCGAACGCGAGATTTTGTTATATTTACACGTTTTGAGGTCCCCTGAATACGAAAATCATGTTTTTAGCAAATGGTCTGTGTGTATGTATGTGTGTCTGTGTCTGTGTGTCTGTATGTCTGTGTGTCTGAGTGTCTGCGTAGCTGTGTGTGTGTCTGTCTGTTATCAGCATATCTCAAAAACAAATTATGGCAGAAAGTTCAAATTTGGTATTCTAAATGTGTATCATATAGGGATGCTACAGTAAGCTTTTCGATAAGATCAAGCAAATGGTTCATGTACAGGGACAATTAAGAGAATTCTAATACATTACGTCTATGGGGAAAATTGCAGGTAAGTAGAGTTTAACATCTATAGACTGCACTAAACCAAATGAAACGAATATATATTTTTTGTAATAGAGATAGTTAACTGGGAAAAAAATTGTGTATGTAGGAGCCTCGCCTCCCCCCCCCTGGGGGGAAGTCCCCCCTCGAGGGGAGTAAATTTTCATGATGGATATCTTTCAAAAGAGCTCGCCAATACTTTTAAAACGAATGGTTGAACCATCGATCTGCAATATTTTAAAACAAAGTTATCGATTTTTTTTTCTTTTAACGAAAAAAAAAAAAAAATTCGTACTTTTTTTTTTTTTTTAATTTTGAGAATAAAATGGACTTTTTTTGACGTTTGGTGTTATACTACTTCTCTAATATGGAAGTCGTCTGCCTTATGATAACAGATAATTTTTTTAAATAATAATTTTAATAAATTATTTTTTAAAAAGAGAATTATTTTTTAAAAGCCGAATTAAATTCTATATAAATGTAGGTGCATTAATGAAACGGGAGGTTGAGGGGGGCGGTAGCCCCCCCTCACACAGAACTAATTATCATATAAAACTCTTCAGAAGCCTAATATGAATTGTTTAACATAAGTTTACATAACAGCATTCGTTATCTTACCTATTAATCTGCAACCTGTATTTATAGTATTAAATTTCAGGGTAAGAGAAAGTCGTGTGAGTGACACACGTGATTATTTTTTATTTATTTTGCATAAATTTTTTATTGAACAAAAATATATTTTTTATAATAAAATACTTTTAAGGTTATTAAAAAATAGATGCACTGAATTTAGCTACAAAAACGTATTAAAGAATGATATAAGTTTTTATAAAACCTTATGCAAAATATATATTTTTTTAATATATACATTTCTGTATTTTTTGTGTTTTCCTAATGAAATATCAACCTGATTTTAAATTTTTCCCCTAGTTAATTATCTTTGCGTTTGTAAGACACACACAAACATGCATACTGTAGATTTTATTTTATAACTTTAGCCATATTTTCTATAAATCATTTACTAGAAACTTCCTTGAAACAGACAAATTCATGTATACAGTTTACATTTGTTGTATAATATACGACAAATAATTAATATTAATAATAATTAATTTATAACTCTGGAGGTTGGAGTTAATCAAGTACATTAAAAATTGATTGATATATGTGCTCTGAATGGATATATATGTTTTATATATTTTCTCTGAGAAAAGATTAATAGTTTCTCAAAATACCGACATTTTATCCAAGAAAAAAGTTACAAAATTTAGATTTAAAATAACTTATATATATTTTTTTTTAATGGGATATTTAAAACTGATTGAATGAAATAGTTCTCTGTATTCATATTTAAATTGATTTTCAAAAAAGGTAATATTTACATCTTTTTGATAGCAATCGAAAAAAAAAAAAAATATATATATATATATATATAATTTGAATTGTTTAGTACCATTGTAACGCTCAGCAGACAAACGATAGATGAAGATACCAACATAAAATAAATTTTAATTGAGATTTATTTCGATTAAAATTAGTCACGGTATTAATTTTATTTAAGTACCAATGATAAGTAAAAACAAGTTAAAGTACTTACTCAGCAGAGAAATGACACTAACATAACACATAAACCTAACGATGAGAAAATTTGCAAAAACTTTGAATTATTAGTAACAGTCAACATTTGAGAGAGAAGAGAAAGGATAAAATCACCAAAGAGTTCCGTTAAAAGGAAAAAAAAAAAAAAAAAAATGGAATTCTTGAATTGAAAATTCGAATTTTAAATGCTGAAAAATAGAAATGTACCCATACAGCACAGATTGTTTCAGTTATGTTGCAAAAAGCTTACAATCTTTCCAAAACGTAACACATTTAAGTATGCTCTCCGATACCTTTCTGAAACATTCGCCCTTTTTGATTTTCTATGTGTTAAGTAATTGTAACGTTTCTGTTACGTATCTGATTTTTTTGTTACGATCGCGGACATTTCTACATTTTTGAAACTAATCGGAAAGTAATCTGAACGATTTTAAACGTTTCTGAAATGTATGTAATGTTTCAATGTTTTATGATTGTTACGTTTCTGGATCATTTTGTGCTGTTAGGGTACTCATCAGGAAACTTGCATTTCTATCAGCACATGCAAGATTTCATAAAACTGTATAGCTAATTCTAACAATATCTATTGTCTCTATCTTGCAACAAAACAAAAAATAAAATAAAGGAAATTGAATTAAATTAAAAAAGGAATTTAAATTAATCAATAACACAAACAAATATATATATATATATATATATATATATATATATATTCATATGAAAGGCCTAATGTTACTCAAGTACTTCATAGATTCTATTTCTGCCGTTTTGTAAGGGAGACTTAATACCGGAAATTTTTCCGAATTGTTTTCACCTTATTTAATTATCAAATGTATGTTTGACATTTTCTTTTCAAAAAATAATGGTGATAAATCTGATTAAAAAGTTAGAAATTTGACAGCTATGGACACTTCAATGTGTGAACGCTTTTGCATCATAATCTTATACTATTAAGTGAGCAATATTTGTATATATATATATGTATATTTCACTGTTATCGAAAACCGTAGCTCGGACAGTCACGTGATTTAACACAAAGGTGCCCTCCGTAGGGTCATTATGCACATCGAAGTCAGATTTTCGAATTTTTGATTAGTTCTCTTTTAATTAATAAAAATATGAAAATAAAACTTCCCATTTCTATAATGACGCAGAATGGAGAATCTTAGGAGAGATTTGATTGGTTTATTCGATTTTCATTGATTTGAGTGTATTTTAGATATAAATACAGCTGCGTTATGAGGAATTACAAGAGATTAGAATGGTTTATTTGATTTTCATTGATTTGAGTTTACTTTACGTTTAACTAGAGCTACGTTATGAAGAATTACGAGAGATTTGGTTGGTTTATACGATTTTCATTTTTTTGAGCGTATTTTACGTTGAACTAGATCTACGTTACGAAGAATTACGAGAGATTTGATTGGTTTATTTGTTTTTTATTGATTTGAGTGTATTTTACGTTGAACTAGAGCTACGTTATGAGGAGTTAAGATAGATTTGATTGATTTATTTGATTTTCATTGATTTGAGTGTATTTTACATTGAACTAGAGCTACGTTTATTTAAAAATATTTGAATGTTTAACATTTTAATATTATGCGACTTTTACAGAGAACAAATTACGATTGGCGCCGCAGTCGCCCGAGAGCACGTTTTTTGTAAAAATTTTCATGGTTCTTTGGCCAGCTAGCTGGTGAATCCAGCTAGTAGAGATAAAAATGATAAATATCCCTCTTTAAAATGTGTGTATTTTTCTATTAAATAAATTTTCCAAATATTTTCAGGCATAGAAATTTAGCACAGAACTCCCACCAAAATTTGTTTATAAAAACGTTCTCCCTATAAAGTCGTTGTTTTAAAAAGAAGATAATTTTGTTTCATTGATGGTGGTACAATGCGAGTTATGATCCAAGTTCCTATCCTGTCGTTTTTTAAATTCTGTTCTTTTGACAATATGTTTCTGAAATGAGAAAATTTTAATAAAGGAAATTTGTAATTTGTATTTATGAAATATATCTTGTAAACACATTTTCTCAATAGTAAAAACTAATTAACTTCAAAACAAAAACCTTCTTAATATCATATTTCAAATTAAATTTAAACATCTGTTTTGGTAGTTTATATGCTAATATAGCTACAAGTTTAATTTTATTAAATGAAAAAAATATGTAATTTTTGAAGTTCACGCTAACTGTAAATTTTAACTATCGAAATTAGTACATTTTTTGTGACCTAATAAAAATGTATTTTTTATGAAGTACCTGTAAAAATTTACCTTTAAGTAGTCTAAAACATTCACTGAAAGTTGCATATTAAAAGTAAACATTATTATTTAAAAAATGTAGTTATAACATTAAATTACCTATTAAAATAATAACTTATCTATAAAGGATAAAATATCCAATCAAAATTTTACCTCAATTTATTAAGATGGCACAATGTATATAGTAATAAACTGATATGATAAAAACATGAAAACTATGATATATAAATATACTAGTCATGATATTAAAAACTTGTGGTACAGAAATAGATATACTGCGTGGAAATATTTTATGGAGGCAACATTTGATCACGGCAATCGAAAAGTTTTAGTCTGAAAAGGGGCATGATGAATTAGGGCTAAAATGAGTCGTTTAAAAGACCCTTTGTAAGTGATTAAACGGTATCACAAGATTTATTTTATTTTTAATGAAACAAATCTTATGTTTATAAAATCGTACAAAATATTAAAAACTACATGATATTTTCCCCTTCTGGAAATAATTATTAGTGGTGTATCAAATTAAAGTAACAAATTGAATTCACGAAAAGAAGTAATTATAACAATTAAACATATATTTTAATTCTTTTTTCTTATGAAAACCTTAAATAAATAATTGAAAAAAAAAAAAATAAAAAATTAAAGAAATTCAGAATTTCTACGATTATTTCCCCATGAACCTACGGTAATATGCATAGATCTAAATTTCAATTTCAAAATCAAGCAAGACAACAGAAAAATAAGCCACCTAAACGAAAATAAAAAACAGATTTTATTTCTTTTTTAATACTGTATAATGTATACATAATTTTATATTATACAAATCGAATCATTTTTCTGTAATTTTCTCGAATATTAAAAGTTTAAATATATTGCCTGTGTTAAGAAATGTTAAAATAAGATTAGGAAAATGAAATATAATTGAAAAATAAAACGCTGCTGTAAAATATGTTTCCAAATATTCACTTGACACGAGAAAAATCAATAAACGACCTTCATACGGAATCAGTAAAAGGGAAAGCTGTTACACAAAATGCATACACATTATGAGAATTTTCACGTTTTATGACAAAAGTGATGGTTTAACATTTGCAAATTTTATATTCACATCAGAATGCAGCAGTTGGAGATGTAAAATATTTGAACAATGGGGAAAATTGAATATTTAGTCTCTTAAAACCTTACAGAGAATGGATAAATAAATCAGAATTATTTATCTGTGATTTTTACGAGTTACATAATATACATACACCACTAATTTTAAAATATGATAAAGGAAATAAATTTTACAAGTGACTCCGTGAATCTGTTGAAATTATTAACGAAGGTCTTTTTTGTATAACAAACTACAAAAAATGTTAATCGATATTAATTAATTACAAATAAGAAATCTGAAATTTATATTGGATAATTACTATTAACATACGTATTCCTTTTTTAAATGTTTTAGTTGTTCTATTTTTTTAATTAATGTATACACTTTACATTATTGTACACCAAATTAAAAATATTTTTTCACTAAACGTTTCTTCATAATTTATGACTATCTGCTCATGGTTTTTCAACAAGCGTATAAGAAATTTTCAAGAAGTTAATTCGGAGCAGTAATAAAGTTGAAAAAACAATGAAACCTGAAAGTCCTTGTTCTAAAAATTTCCTTGGAAAATTTTAGAACGATTCCAAAAATTTCATTGGTAGTCAAAGCTCTGCTGCATATTCTAATATCTATAGAGGATAAAAAACATGCATCGTTCTATATTTCATCAGTTATCGAGAAAAAGTGAAAGGCCGTAAGTGTTCAAATTATTTTGCCACCCACGTGTATGTACAGTATCATTCACATATGCCTACCTTCACCCTACGCTTATAAACTACCATTTATTTATTTATTTTATTCTATTTATTTATTTATTTACTTTTTGTTATGAAAAAAATAGTTCATTGGTTTTAAGGAAAGAAAAAATCGAATGTATCCTTTATAAGGAAATTATTGTAGACATGAAAAAATTCGACTGCGATGTGTACATACATTTTTCACTGTTTTTACAGTGATGTATGTGTCTATGTGTGTATCTGTGTATCTGTGTTTACTTCTGTTTGTCTGTATGAGTGCGTACATGCGTACATGTGTCAAGGATGGGAACTTGGAACAAAACTCACATGAACAATCAATGAAACAAATTTCTGTTCTTCTTGAACCAATTACTTTATAGGTAGAGAATTAAAAAAAAAAAAAATCTGGAGTGACCTCACTCAACTTTCCGAACATTGAGTAATTAACAGTTATGTAGATAAAGTAAAGGAAGAGGAGTTGTTAAACAAACAAAAGAGAGAAAAACATAACAGAGTGTTTGAGTATTTTTTCCATATATTACACGATATTTTATTTAACGCTACTGAACTTTGAACCCATAGATCATACATTTTTTTTGCTCAGATTAATAAAGCGTTTAGACGCTATCACACTTTTAAGAATTTGGCTCCATAGGCCATAATGATAAAGAATTTTTCTTTGTGTCCCTGTAAAAAAACTGTAAGTGCTAAATTCACCAAAATCTATACAGTTCGTGCAACTATGACCTATAACATGTGTACAAATTTTTTGCTCAGATTAATGAAGCGTTTAGACGCTATCGCACTGTTAAAAGTTTGGCCACATAGGCCCTAATGATAAAGAATTTTTCCTGGTGTCCCTGTAAAAAAAACTATAAGTGCTAGATTCACCAAAATCAATTGGGTTCGTACTATGGTGACTTATACGTTCCAACTTTCAGCTTATTCCAACAAAGCGTTTAGACGCTAGCGTGTTCACTCACACACATACACACACACATACATACACATATACACACACACATACACACACATACATACATCATCGTAAAAATAGTGAAAACGGACTCAGGGGACTTTGAAACGTATAGAAACATCAAAATCTCAAATTCGGATTTTTGACAGGATTACAATACTTTCCTCACTATAGTGTTCGGAAAGTAATAAGTACTGGCGTGATTTCTGTGCGAGATTTCCATCCTTGGGTGTCACTGAAACGTTTGCTTCAAAGTATTGTGAGGATAGTCACCGGTGTGTGAATATATCTTTTGTGCCTTACTCAAACCTCTCTACACCTGCTGTATGATAAATGAATGTAAAACAGAAAGATATTTAAAATTTTAACAGAAAACTTTAATTGAAATTCTTAACTGAGGGCAGAAATCGGACTATTTTCTTAGTCGACTCATGAAGTATAATTATCCTATATTCTTTATTTAAACAGCAAACGATCTGAAACTCTGACAGAGTCTGTCACTGACCAGCATTTTCATTTAGCTACAAAACAAAAATTAGCTAATATTACTGACCTCTAGGAAATTATGTAGCAGGCATCTAACTTGGTTATGCGCCATAATACTATACTTTAGATACTTTATAACTTCAGGAACTGTCCCGAACAGAAAAAACCTTCAAACTGCAGTTGTTGTACTGGGCTCATTACAAATCAGAACTCAAGTTGAACTCAATATGAACCCCATATCCACATCTAACATGATTTTATCATTCCTTTTATTCGTTAAATAATCTGTATTTTTCATTCAACCCCGATTTCAGTAAACCTACTCCGAAACTAATTTATTTGTTAAATCTCGCAATGTCTGAAGCTTTCCTGTTAAACACATAACTGCCAGCAATAAACTGCCAGTGCTTTAGTAAACAGAGTAAGAACTTCTGAATCGACTCGTCAGTCTCGCAACTTTCGTGAGAAATAAATCATACCTGTTTCATTCTTTAACTCTTCTTAAAAGAAAAGCATCTAATTACACGCTGAAAAAAAAAAAAAAAAAAAAAAAAAAAGATTTTACTAGAAATTTCTGTAAATGTCAAAGGCAAAAAACTGTAAGTCAAAAGTACAGTTTTAAACCGTACAATTGTATCACTGACGTATGTTTTACTAGGAAATACTTTAAATTAAACAGATTTTCTTTCAAAGTACAGTTTTGTCCGGTATGTTTAACAGAGGAATACTGACACTCCAGCTGCCATTTTTTCTGTTTTTTATACGAGTTTATTTTTTGCAGTGCAATGTTTTTGAAAATTTATTCTATTTATATAAATACTAGCTGGCTTTAAGATAAAGGACGGAGTCCTATTTACACACCTAATGGATCCGAACGTAATAATTCTACTTTTTCGTACGGTCGTATTCACCATTAACTTCAACTCCCGGTTCAACGCAAAAACATGAAAAGCGTCTAAAGACAAGGTGTAGTTTCCCAACAACATTTGGCATGCTGCTTCTGCCATCTGACGTCGAAGGTTTTATATATTCTGTGATTGGTTGTTTTCAACTAAAAAATCTGAATTTAATAATGCCGCTAGGTGGCTGAAGCAATGCGTCAAATTTTGCTGAATATTTGTACCCTGACTTTATACGCTTTTGAAGGTTTCGAGTTCAACCGAGAGTAGGTTATTGGTGAATAGAGCCATTAGTAACGGATAGAAAGTCGTCTCCTCTAGTTAAAATAACCAAAGGTCGTTTCTTCCCACGACCGTCTCTAGGATCGTAGTGATGAATGTAGTCTAAGTGAGGATTTCAAACATTGGGAATGAATATGTGAAACTTCCACGAAAGTTTCCGAATTTCAGTGTAAATCAGCTTAATTCGAAGAACCCAGTAAATAGCATCATTGCGCACATAAAGAGTAGCTTTTACAAACCTACGTAATAGCTTATTTTGGAATAACCGACTTTTAATTAATTGAAATTTCGTAGCAGAAGCGTTGGTCATACATACATTAGTGATGATCGGAAGAATCATCAATTTATAAAGGAATAATTTATTTTGAAGTGACAGGCGGCTGTTCCAAGCCAAAACGTCCAAGCCAAATTTTACCTATATTTTAATTCTGCATGACTTTGGTATTGAATTAAAATTAATAAAATTAAAAAAAAAAAAAAAAATACTAAGAAAAAAAATTAAAAAACAAAAAAGACAGCGTACCTCTGTGTTCATAACAGTTGTAGTTAGGCAATTAGCATTTTTCCTTTTTTGTAAGACATTAATAAAGTTCTCTTTCCACACACTTAATATAGAACTATTCCTCCTCCCCCCCTTTTTTTTTTACTTTCCGAACACTATAGTTAGGAAAGTATTGTAATCATGTCAAAAATCCGAATTCCAGATTTTGATGTTTCTATACGTTTCGAGGTACCCTGAGTCCGTTTTCACTATCTTTACGATGATGTATGTATGCGTGTATGCGGGTACGTGTGTGTGTGTGTCTGTGAGTGAACACGCTAGCGTCTAAACGCTTTGTCCGAATAAGCTGAAAGTTGGTGCGTATATTGTAAGTCACCAAAGTACGAACCTTATAGATTTTGGGGAATCTAGCACTTATAGTTTTTTTACAGGGACACAAAGAATAATTCTTTATCATTATGGTCTATGGGACCAAAATCTTAAAAGTGCGATAACATCTAAACGCCTTCTTTAATTGAGCAAAAGATTTATACACATATTATAGGTCACGGTTGCACGAACTGTGTGGAGTTTGGGGAATCTGGCACATATAGTTTTTTTACAGGGGCACAAAGAAAAATTCTTTATCATTATGGCCTAAGAGGGGCCAAATTTTTAAAAGTGTGATAGCGTCTAAACGCCTTATTAATATGAGCAAAAAATTTGTACACCTGTTATAGGTCACAGTTGCACCAACTGTATAGAGTTTGGTGAATCTAGCACATGCAGTTTTTTTACAGGGACACAACAAAAAATTCGTTATCATTATGGCCTATGGGACCAAATTTTTAAAAGTGCGATAGCATCTAAACGCTTTATTCAATTGAGCTGAAAATTTATATGAATATTATAAATCACTGTTGCACTAACTATAAGCATTTTGCTGAATCTAGCATTTATAGGTTTTTACAGGGAAACAATGAAAAATTCTTTATCATTATGATTATCATTATGCTCAAAGTTCAGTAGCTTTAAACAAAACATCGTGTAATATAGGGAGAAAAATACTCAAGCACTCTATTATGGTTTTCTCTCTTTTGTTTGTTAAACAACTCCTCTTTCTTTACTTTATCTACAAAACTGTTAATGACTCAATGTTCGGAATGTTGAGTGGAGTCACTCCAGATTTTGTTTTAGGGGTCGGGGGTAAAAAAAAACAGAAAAAAAATGTTTATACTAATTTTCGAATAAATAATATGGATGCATCTCTACGTCAGGCTTGGCGTTACCAGATTACTTAGACTTATTTTTCCAGTCATGGGAAAGCATTCTGTGAACAAAAATAACCAAACTGCGCGTAGATCACCGTCAACCGAGTCATGTTCAGAAGTTATGGTTATATGTCTAATAAGGACGTTTTCTAACTGAGAATTTCAGTAAATAACCGAATTAAAATTTTAACTAGTGTATTTGCTAACCTCCACAGTAATAACCCGTTTTCACTAATAAGAACGCGAAATTACAGATGCTCGTGAATATACGCGTTCTACTTAGTAATTAAGTGTAAAAACGGATTTCGAGCATTTAAGGTAACACACACACACACACACATCCATATATATATATATATATATATGAAAAGGCTACCATCAATTCATTGGCAACTGATTACTGGATACAGGTATAATTTTGCCAAGTTTTTCAGTTCCTGAGAAATGACCAGCTAAGAAACATTTTTGTCTAGATCTTGAATGGAAATCAGGCGAAAAGAAAGCACTGGAGTTATATTTAGATGTAGGATGAAAGGTATTCGAGATATTACATCTATATTCACAAAATAAAAGAATGTGAAATTATCGAAACATTTCTTTCCAGAAGCAAAAGAATGTACAGTACGTTAGAATTATATTAAAGTAAATGCTGGGAAAACGTCAAGGATTTCGTTTCAGTTGCCTTGAAAAAATACGAAAAGAAAAATATGAAAATTTAGAAAGGTACATTGAATATGTATACATTTAAGTTATTATTTATTGGTTAAAAAGAATTTTATCATTATAAATAAAAGTTGTTTAAGATTAAATAATTTAATTTATAAATTTATTTATTTAGAAAATTTACCTATATTTTATAGGGAAAACAAATTTTTTATGTGATGATCTACATCACAATGTGTCGCTACTCTTTATCTAGGCCAAAGAAGGTCTAACTAAGTATTAGTTTTATTTATTTATCGGTACAAATGGTCGAACAGATGTTGTGATATATTATTGTTCTTATCAACGCCAAAGGATGCCAAATCAAATATTTTATTTATTTTTTTAATAAAAGACAAGTGGTCTAAAACTTTCGTCAACAAAAAGCTATTATCTAATATCGTATTTTTATCACTAACACGCGCTGTAAGTTATGTAAAAAATCACCCTGTTCTATTTTTACCTGAATTATTTTAAATTCCCATCAGTAAATAATCATAAAAAATAAATTGAAGCAATAATATATAGTTTTACATAAAAAAAAAAAAAAAAAAAAAAACAGCATAAGTTTAGAAATTAATTAGTTCCAAAATGAGATGGTCTAATATTTTTGTCAGGGGGTTATATTACGCTAAGATAAAGTTTTAAAATATACTAACTTATTGTTTCTTTTTTTTTTCTTTTAATTTAAAAGAAAAACGTGAATTTTTGGCAAAGTAATGGTGATTTTGCTAAAAAAAAAAAATCGCATCGGAACTTGGGATGGAATGTGTTTAATATACTTATTTTGAGTAGACAATTAATTATCAGTAAAAAAAAAACATTAATATTCTTTAATAATTTCATTATTCGTGACCTTTTGATATTTCTTTGGAAATTCAGGTAGGTAATACCTTTTTACATACAGTTAAGCCGGATATAAAAAACAGTGGGTTAATAAAAATTCCTTTGGCTCAGAACTAATGTGATTTTAATAAGCGGTGGGTATTGTATTATATTAAGGCTTTCTACATAATTAAAGTTTTAACACAGATTATGGAGTGAACAATCTATAATTTATATGAAAGAAATCACAAAAAAAAAATGTGTTTATTATAAATGTATTTTATGTTTAAAGCATATTTTAATGTATAAAACTTTTTTTTTTTTTTTTTTTTTTTTTTTTTTTAACACACATCTACAATTTTGTATGCTTTATTTGTGGAGAATTTCTGAAAGAACTGGTAAATTATTATTTATATATATACAGAGAGAGAAAGAGAGTTATAGATATTTAGAGATATATTTTCTTCATTTACAGGGAGAAGTAATTAAAAATCATTTTTCCTTGTAACACGAATTACGCAGCTGAAACAAATATTAGTACATCTTTAATGTTTTATTCATTACTTGTATTTGCGTTGTTTACAATGCATGAATGATTGTAACCCATGAACGTTGTTTACTGCGAACGTAAAAATGACTTGAAATATCATTAGTGTTTGTAGGAACAGAATTTGATTTTTATTAATAGAAATGTCATAATAAGGCATAAACTAGATTACTAAGATGTACATAACATTATTAAGATGTATGCTTTCTGTAGAATTAAGGTATGCTCCAGAAAGGAAACAGTTTGTGTTAGACCATCGCTTTGTATAATCATTTCCGTATGTGAAAAGTTCACACTAATATTCCCGGTTGCATTTAAAACACTTTATATAAAATATACAATGAACATTATGAGATTATCTTTTATGCATGGAATTACACAAGTTTATAAAAATTGCATCTTACGTATGTCATAATATCAAATAACAATAGACAGAATGTTGTAATATTATCGTAAACATTATGTATGTAAAAGAGTTATTATGAGTGTTTACTATCTGACAATCAATGATTGTCAATGCAAGTTTTTTATTGTCAGACAATAAATAGATGGATTGAATTTGTATTTTGTTTATCAACGTCAATATAAAGGTCGCAAAATTAACATTTTGGAATAAAATTCTCAGAAATATAATGTGATCACTAGAATAATATATTTCATGTATTTCCTCAGTCTAAAATTATTCACATGCTTTGTCACTGGATTTCATTGGACAAGAAAAATATTTAACAAAGAACATTGTTGAAATAGTATATTTTAAAATACTATATCTATTATAACAGGGGAAAATTTTACATTTTTACCAATATATGTGTTACTTATTTTTTTCAAAAAAAAAAAAAAAAAAAGAAAAAAAAAAAGAAAAAAAAAAAAAAAAAAGAAAGAAAGAAAGAAAATAAATAATGTTTTGCTTCTTTATTTATTAACACATTCCAACGAAGTTGAATGTATTTATGTTTTCGGTTTGTCTGTCCATCTGTCTGCCTGTCTATCTGTCTGTGCTCTAACTCCCGCAAATATTAATGAAATTTCTTAAAACCAATATATGCTATCCAAGTTCACTATCAGATGTTCCATATTGAAAATGAAGCAAATATCAGCTCTAGTTTGCGTACAGGGACATCCAAAAACTTTCCAATGCATTGCATTTCATGAGATGTATTTTTATAAACCATAATTTAATACCTTTACTTTATACGAATCACAAAAAAAAATGAAATATGTTATTCAAGTTAACTATTGGATGTTTCCTATCGAAAACGGAGTAAATACTACGATGGTTTGTAGACAGGGACACCCAAAAATGTACCAAAGCATTGCGTTCTATGAATGAACCATATTTTACTATCTTTACTTAGCACGCATTTTGATGGAATTCAAACAAGTTATTTATATGCACAAAAGAATGCTTTCTGTAGAATATAGAAAGATTTAAAGAGATTTAAGATTTACAGGGTATGATTAGCATTAAATATGTTCATTAAAATGCTAAAAATGCTTCATTATTACCTGTTATTGGAATTTTGCTGGAATTGCATTTTCTTTACATTATATGTGTTTAAAACATTCTAACAATTTTTAAAAGTGATTTATTGTACCTATTGTAAAAGATTTGAATTATTGTACCATTCTGTTTGGCTGTCGCTCTCCATATTTGTTTTTCTACCCGCATCCAGTGTCCGTAAATATTTTACGAAAAATTTGTTAAAAATAATATAGAGGAAGGGTGAGCAAAATGGGGTACTTAAGGATATTCTGGCCAATAACTCTGTGACAAATAGAAAGAAATGCAATAAGTAATATTTATTTCAGTTTTACAATCTTAGCGGTTATTCTGTAGTATTCGAATTTAAAATACACTGCATATTTTATGATCTGCATATGAATATATTCAAAGCTGCAACCTTCCCCATTTTGCCCTACGGATAGAAAAAAATGGGGTACCTCTCAACTTAACAAACATTACTGACACAATTCACATACGAACCTGTCATCGTCCTCATCAACACCGGCGCACAAGCCATGAGCCCATTTGACACATTCACTGCACTTGATTCATCATTCTCATTCTGATCTTGCATATATTTCGTGACAGTACAAGTATGTAACATCTACATCGTCTGGATCACTGACGATGTGTCGTGTGCTGTGTAGGGCAGGAACGTGACTTCTCTTAGCTTGTGAACTGTCCGACACTCGACCTTTTTGCCATTTGGGTTTTGACCATCACCTTTCGAAACCACCTCGAGATACCCCGTTTTGCCCTACAAGCAGCCATGCAAAACAACTAGGCCTACATAATAAATCACACTTTCATTCAACTGACTTAAAAACATCCCTTTTAACTAATACAAACTGTCACGATCGTATCTGCAAGCTAACCTAACAATTAAAATATCCAATCATCACATTTACCTTATATCAGAGTAATGAAAAAGTACATGAATCTTGGGAGCGTATCTGTCTGTGACTCTGCATGCAGTATCTCACGTGGAAATGAATATCATATATGGCGCGCACAACCTATACCAATGACATACAGATGACAGCATTGTATAAGCGAGGTTATCAAAAACCCCGTTTTGCCCTACCACCCCATTTTGTTCACACTTCCCCTACATCATTGATGTTCACTAAAGTGATATTAATTAGGCCTGTATTACTGGTCTGTGTAAAGGAACACCCTAAAAAATGCGAATGTTTCGCGTTTTAGGAAAGATATTTTTATGAATCACATTTATTTAACTTTCTGTTGCAAAACTCATAATGAAATATACATTTACTGTTAAATTGCTGAAATAATGTTTCGTACAGAATAAGATATGCTTAGTCTTCAGGTTTACAAGGTTACAGGAAATTATTGGAATTGCATTTCTGATTATGTTAAGCATTTTAACACTTTCCAAAATATTTAATAGTGATTATCTATTGAATTCATTTCATCTACATTCATTTGCAAAAGTTTAAGACCACCCATAGAAAAATCAGATTTAATGGAATTCTGAAAAAAAGAACATAAATATTTTACATATAAAAGAAAAAAATAGACTGCGCATGGTTATTTACTGTAATTAAAGTCAGTATTTTGTAGGACCTCCTTTCTTTACAATAACTTGTGCAATCCTCTTGAGCATGCTATAACAAGAGACTTGCACTAAGCTTTAGAAATGTCTCTACAACAGACATGCTTTATTGCTTCAACAAGTGCCGTAGCAGTGGATGGTTGCTTTTGGCGACTTTAATTTTCACAATACACCACAGATTCCCCATTGGATTCAAATCTGAGGTGTTACTTAGTCAGATAACTTGAATCTATAATCTTAATCATTATCTTAAAAACCGATAACTTTATTTTAAATTATCGCAGATCGATGGTTCAACCATTCGTTTTAAAGGTATTGGCGAGATCTTTTGAAAGATACCCATCGTGAAAATTTACTCCTCTCGAGGAAGACATCCCCCCAGGGGAGAGGGCGAGGCTCCTGAATAAACAAAAATTATTTTCCAGTTGACTATCTTTATTACAAAAAATATATATTCGTTTCATTCTGTTTAGTGCAGTCTATAGATGTTAAACTCTACTTACCTGCATTTTCTACCATAGACGTAATGTATTTGAATTCTCTTGGGTGTCCCTGCACACGAACCATTTGCTTCATCTCAACAAAAAGCTTAGTGTAGCATCTCTATATCATACACATTTAGAATACCAAATTTGGACTTTCTGCTACTATATGTTCTTGAGAAATTCTGATAACAGACACACAGACCATTCGCTAAAAACATGATTTTCGTATTCAGGGGGCCCCTGAACACGTAAATATAACAAAAACTCACGTTCGAAAATTTGACCCTAAAACAATACTTTCTTTACCTTATGGGTAAGAGAAATTAATAAACTAATAAAATCGAGCAATCGAAAACTCTTTAAATCTAGTTTTACTGGAATTCCAAAGCAATATATACGTCATTGGTAATTCTATATGTTAACTTTAGTTATATAGTAATAATAAATCTAATCACAGTTTACAAGAAAAAATTATTTAGTACTTTAATATGTTTTACGAGAAGAAAATGAATCCATAAATATGTTTCAGTTGCTATCTGGAAATTCTGTTTATGTAGAACAACACTAATCATAATCGATGAATTGTTATACTCAGGACAGACAATATTTAAGCCTTTTAAAAGCTGTTATATCTGTGGTTGTTGTTATTTTATTTAAAAATAAAAAATTCTATATTTAAACTGGAAAAAAATTCTTTTATAATGTCTGCATTCAAAAAGTGTAGAATTTTAAAAGTGGCTTTTAAAATATGCTGTATTTAGAAAGAATAATTTCATATTTTTCTGGTGATTCAATTTCATGCGTGTGTTAAATATGTTAAATCTGATGAAGAAACCAATTAGTTTTAAGACGTTTTTTATGGTTTTTTAATTTGATAGAACAAATAAATATTTTTACCTAGCACAGTTTATAATTTTCAATTTGTTATTCTAAAATTGTTATCAAAAATATAAATATTCTTTATAAATAGCATGCAAAAATGATAATCCAATTTATAAAGTTAACGATTGACTATTATATTTTGAATGCTATGTAATAAACACAGCAGCTGGAAAATAAATACTATGTAATGTATATTTCAAAAGAATTTTAATATTTAACTAATATCCTTTTCCAATAAAATACTACAAAATGATACCGAAATGCGGATTAAAATCCATGCATTGATAAAAAGGCATTTCTCGGTTGAATGATCCTTTTTGTTCCCAATAAGGAAGCTTTTATCTGCATGAATGAACACGCGGACTAAGATATTTATTTAAAATCAAACAGGCCCATTGAAACCTGTGATTAAAGTTATGATCGACTGAAAACAAGACCGAAGGAAGCGATTTGCACCAGAATAATGTTTTAGAAAACCAATTTTACACTCTATGGAGTGGACACAGATTTTTATAGAATTCGAAATTTTATGTAATAAACCATGCTTTAAATTCAGTTTAGTATTCCGTTGCATTAAAAATTATTGTATTGCGTTCATAAAATGTGAGAATAAAATTTAAAATAAATAAATAAAACTGTTACTGGTTGGATTTATATAAAAAAATAAGTGTTCCTATTTTTCTTAAAATAATACAAAGTAAATCAAGAATAGCTAATATGTTTCAAAATATTATAAATTTGTTATTACTTCAATTATTTAAAAAGAATACTAATTCGTTGATACTAAAACTGGTTTTAGAATAATATGGAGTAATTTTTTTTTTTTTTTTTTTTTTTGCTTTGGATTGTAATACCATAAAAAAATATAATAATAATAAATAAAAAAAATATTTCAATTTTGATTAGTGACAGTAATTAGTATAGCATTCATATATGAATAAGAAAGGCATCCAGTCTTCGATTTTGGACGCATGACGTTTTCGGATTTAGTTTTACTTTCTTGTTGTATTTCAATTGCAAATAGATTTATTTGCATCAGTGTCAGTTTTTTATCAACAAGTGTCTCTTAGATAGTAATAAATAAAAATGACTCCCCAAAATTATCTAAATAAAAATTATCTTAAATAACTTTTTAGACACTAATAAACACCAATCTACCCGTTTTAATATCTGATAACACTTAGTTACAATCAGCAAAGATATGGCAAACTCCTTTTGAGAAGAGGAAACTTCCTCATATCCATACATTCATAAATGTGTATTTTAAATTAAATTTTTACTAATTGGTTTTACGTAATTATGAGTTTTGTGGTTCTCTCAAGTTTTAAACGGTTAATCTCTACGTATGTCTGTTACCATTATAAAGTTAAAATTAAATAGTTACAGGTACTTCAAATTTGGAATTTTGAAGTTTTTATTGGTTGTTATTTGAAAGTTCAGGCTTGAGGAGCTGGAACCCCCCCCCCCACACACACACACACACACGCATAAAATTGTTTGTCAAATAAAACTGTTCCCAATACATTGGATTCTTTTTAACATACGTTTATATACAGTAGTACTTATAGTTTTACCTCTTAATCTACAATCAATCTTAATAGTATTGAAATGCAGGATTAGAGATAAGTCGTGTAAGTGCTACACCAGATATTTTACAATATTTTTATCATGCAACCTGACTTTGCCATAAAACTTCTATGCCAACGAAACAGAAGTATTCATGTATTGTGTTGTACGAAAAATTTAAATATTCAAAACAGGATGTGAAGATTTCCTTTGTTCCTTTTGCTTATCTTTACAGGTTAAATATTTGCGAAAGAGGCTCTCATTTTCAAAGATGTTCAAAGCGTCACTTTTGCACTCTGCAGGTCAACATTCGATAAACTTTTGGAATAGAGCTAAAGTAAAATAAAGCTTTTTAAATAAGAATTTCTCCGATAGATTTTTATAGATCAAGTGGTTTATAAAAAGATTTAATACTGACAGTAAAAAAAAAAAAAAAAAAAAAAAAAAAAAAAAAGTACGTTTTTCCAATTAAAAAAGAATTCCATTCCAAAGTTTTATTTATATTTTAATCAGAAAACTTATCTTTTAAGTAAATAATATTTCATAATTAAATGAAAATACTACTGAATTAAATTGGTGCTTCAACATTGCATCCTTTACGAAAATAATAGTAAGAAAAAAATATCAAGTAATATGCAACTTGAGAATAAAAAAGTACAAAAATTTCTGTCAGTTTTAAAGATAATTTGTTCATATTTTAGGAAATATTTTAGAAATCTTTCCATTTATACCACTTGCTTTTTCGTTATTTGAAAATAAGAACTAGAAATTACCTTTTAATAAATAATAATTAATAAATATATATATATATATACATCACTTGCGAATCTAATCAAATTTGTACCTTTTTACCTCGCTTGGAAGAAAACGTCCCTTGAAATTGTTAACTAATGGAACGAAAGATTTTTCCACAACACAGCAGCGAATGGGGAAATTTCAAGGCCAGTGGATAATCAACTTTTTCGAGCGTCACTTGAAAAAGTTCCTCATGTTTTGTTTAGTGAAAGGTTGAGCGAAATCTCTCGTGTCACACGGCATTAAAATAAATTATGAGGCATGTTTAATTTGTAACTACTATTTGTAAAACTTTTGACAAAGAAAGATATATAGATTTTAAAACTTCTTTACACACCATAAATTTTAAGCCAGCACAACCGGTTTCGAAAGGTCGTAGCCTTTCTTCATCAGGTGCAAAAGAACACATGCTACTGCCTTGGAGGCAAAAGCAAGACTGAAATCAGGGCAAAATCCTAAGGGGGAGGAGCAACACAAACAACCAATAGGAAGCAACATGCAGGACCAATCAGAGAAGAACACATACACGCACCAAAAAAGTGTACCTTTTACAGAAAAAAAAATCTAATTACTTTAGGCAGAATCTAATTTAAGACAATTTCAACGCAGTTGTATTAAATTATTTAAATTTTATAACAGGAAACAGATTTTTTTTTTTTTTTAAAGATTTCTGTTTCTGTTGATATTCAGAAATTGTTTGAAGAACCAAATAGTTATCGACACTTAACAAATTCACTCGTTACTAAAATCAGTCGCTTAATCTGATCAAGAAAGATAACTTAAGAATTGCTGTATTCTTCTTCTTCTTCTTTTTTTTTTTTTTTTTTTTTTTTTTTTTGATAAAAAACCCCAATGTAAAAAAAATTGTTTAGCGTGCATATATAACATTTTTGCTGCTGAAGAGAGTTTATTAACCAGCAATGCTCATTTTAATTAAACGACGGTTTTTAGAAGTAGTTTGTATTGATTGGATTCCGATCCTAGCAATTTGATCAGATTAAGTGAATGATTTTAGTAACGAGAGTGAATTTGTTAAGTGTCGGTTACTGTATTTGGTTATTCAAACAATTTCTGAATAGCAACAAAAACAGAAATCTAAAAAATAAATCTGTTTTCTGTTATAAAATTCAAATAATTTAATACAACTGCGTTGAAATTGTCTAGATTCTGCCTAAAATAATTAGAATTTTTTTTCTTTAAAAGGTACACTTTTGGCCACTGAAGTAAGATATGTGTTGTGGCTGTGCTGGTATAATTAAAAATTACCTTTATTTTAATATCAGGGATAAAAAGGATGAAATATTTTAAAGTAAATTTAAACGTTTATGAAAGAAACTATTGGGTTGTTCGGAAAGTAATTTCGTTTTTGCCTTTGAAAATGAAAGACGATTTTCTTATATTGTATAAATATTTTATAGAATTATATATTCTCAACTTTGATCAGTTTCTTAGCGATCTCACGAGTTGTTATTTGGCAATTTTGGTAAATCAATATTTTATTTTGTCTTTATTAGCATCAACTGGTTTTCCAGAACGTAATGCATCTTCAACGTCAAAATTGTCGGAACAAAATTTGGTAAACCAATTTCGACACTGGCTTTCTTTAAATAAATTTTCTGTATACATATCGTATACTTTTTTCCTTGTTTGAACAGTATTTTCGCCTTTTTGATAGAAAAAACAAAATATGCCAAAAATGTCGCTTCCGATTTTCTTTTTTGTAATAGGGCACCAATTAAAACCTATTGAGCATAAAAAAACGAACTTTTTCACAAGCAATCCTTGCTATATCAGCTGTAACAATATAATAATGGTAATGCATCTTAATTTTGAAGATGGTGTGAAAAAAATACAATTAAGTCCTCTGCTGAGAAAAACGAAATTACTTTCCGAACAACCCAATATTTTGTCATTGATTCTCTAAATTCTTATGGTAATTTTTAATCTTTAGTTGCAAATCTAGTTAGAACTTCTTATGTCGCTTATCGTTGTGTTTTCCTTCCACGCTACAGTTTTCTATCTAGTTGCAAATCTAGTTAGAACTTCTTATGTCGCTTATCGTTGTGTTTTCCTTCTACGCTACAGTTTTCTATTTAGTTGCATCTTTTGTATTGTAATAATATGGAAACTGAACAGACACTGAATTTGGTGAATTGTTCTAATAATTTTTTTATTATTATTTAAATGAACGTTAAGTTACTTTATAATGAAAAAAATATATATAGAGTATTTACAATTTAAAATTTGGTTAATGAAATAAAAAATCATGTCTCCTCGGTTTCATTTGTAATCGTTATTAAAATAGTTCGACTTTTCCTCTCTAATTTGTTTTTCACTCACTGAGCCAGCGCGTGACCGTCTTTGTCTGCAGGTACACATCTTCTGGCGGGTGTCGTCCTAATGCCAGATTCTCTTCCTTTATTCCTGCTGGAGTTAATTGGCTTTTCTACTGCTTCCTTCTGAGAGGCACACTCATGTCCACTATCCATCGGGGTGTGAGGAAATGCTTGTCGCATTCTTTGTAACCCACAATAATACACCTTTCAATACCCGATGAAAAAGGAGAAGAGTTTAATTAGAGATAATTCAGTCCTACATTAGCGTTATAAAGATAACGCTAAATGGTTTAAGCAATACCTTGCAGGTATGCATAGTTACAACACGCAATATACTAAAGACGTACATAGAAATCAAACACCATATCCGAAGCCACTTCGGAGCATTTACTTTACAGAACTTAAAAGTGAGCTACAATATCAAAAGAGTCATATTATTACATTACGAAATAAAATTAATAACACTCAATACTGTGAAAATAAGTGTAGGAATAAACCAAACTTATTTTATAAAAATGCTTAAAATTTTCTCTTTGGGCATAGGTTTAAAGTTTTCGGGACTCTAGTAGCCGGTAAATTCGTTTAGATGAGGTATGCTACTTGTCCTTGGGGAGTACAGAACATTTTTCCGTTACACAGACAGGCACAGCACAAGGGTTATCGCAGCCCGCCTGAAGTCGGTAAACACTCCAGATAGGGAAGATGGAAGTAGAAGCCATCCAAATGGATTTCCATCAATTTTTAAAGAAGGCCAGCGCACCTATAGATACCTCCGAATTGATGAAAGAAGGAAACTATACTTTATATTCTGTACTGTACATAGTAATGACTAAAACTGAGTTTTATGCTGCGTATTCTACAGATGAAAAATACATAGTCTGTCCAGAAAGGAATGCAACCGATTCCGTAAAATTTGTTTATTTGAGGATAATTTTCTAGGCACTTAATATTCTTCAAAATAGTCTCCTCATACATTAATAAACCGTTGCTAACGACTCTACCATCTATTGATGCCTGTTTGGAAGTCTTCAACTGGAATGCTGTTCAGAACGCACGTTATGTTTCTCTGCAAGTTCTTCAGATTGTCAAAACGATTAAAAACAAACTCAAAACAACCTCTTAAGCTGTATTTTAAACGAAAGAATAGAAAAAAAAATCCGGCAGAGACAGATCGGGGCTGTACGGTGGTTGGGGCAGCATTGAGACGCTGTGTTTTACTAAGAACTCCGTCAGGAGTTTGGCACAAATTTTCCTTGCTGAAGTTCTTCCTTGAAGATTTGATACACAATCGTTTTTTTTAAAGTACCAACGTTTCCCCATTCTTTCTGATACTTATCAAATGATCTGTTCAAAAGCGCTTTAATTTTATCCACATATTCTAATGTTCGACAAATTGATGAGCGCTCAGCGCGTTGTTCGTCATCGACGTCCTTTGTTCTATCTTTGAAGGCTTTGTGCCAATTAAACACTTAAGCCGTGGACAAAGAATACTTTACATAGATTTATTTTCACACAAAACTTTTTGGAGCTCGATACTTTTCTGCATCATAAAAACCTAGCACCACTTTCAAACATGTGTTTGTTTCATGAGCGATCTGTGCGTTATAGACTCAAGGTCAACTGATTTCCACCAGATTATTTAGCTGATAGTCCCAACCATTTATACAACCCGCAAACTTCGGCTCTTTGGCCTTCTGCTTGGCGCAAAAAATTCAGCCCCATTACTTTCTGGACAGACCTTATATGTTAAATTACTATGTAGCTTGCACGATGATTGTAGATAAGATACGTGATTCCTGTAAAAAAGTAGGATACAATAATTTTATACAACTTTGGTTTTGAATTTTGTTAAGAATTTCATATTTAAGGAAATGAAATAAATTATGCGCTCAAGTAAATTTCATTCAGTCCTACAGCGGTACGTGCAGTATTTGTTTTGCTCACATTTTTGAATGAATCTTATTACGAGAAATGACAAAGTAAGAAATGTTCCATTGAAACTTTATATTAAAAACACATCAATTTTTTAATTCAAAACTAAGAACTAAATTATTTAGTGAATATATTAATTTAATTAGTTCAATATTTAAAAAGACTCTGGAATTATAGCTGCAATAGAAGTATAAATAGGCTTGTAAGACAAGAATTACCACATAGTGTGATTAGATATAAAATATTTGAATTTTTAGTACATTATCTGAAAGTAATTTCATGAAATTAAATATGTAAATTTATGCAAGTACTTTAAGTTGCTTAATTAGTCTGAGAACTATCTGAATATTTAATCAACGATAAACGATAACTTTTATAGTGAGCTCATTCATCTTTAAAAGATTAAGATATTTATATTATAAAACTTTAACAGTTAATTAGAAAACTTTGATAAAATACTCTAAAATATTATTATACTTTAAAATACTTTACCGCTAATACAATAGAATTCAAACTTCTTCTTTAAAATTATTAATGATAGTTTATTAGGTATTTATTACATATTTATAATACAAATCTTTGTACAGGCTTGATTTTTACATAATAGAACTCGTAAGCACATTATCAATGTTTATGAATTCACATCACGATTAATTTATCGTAATAAAGAGCGAAATTTTGTTTTGTCAAAGCAACTATATTATGATGCAAAGTTATAATTACTAAATAGTATAATATTTTTATTATAAATATTCTTTACCAAAATATATAGCAAAAATATTTCATTAAATTTAAAATGAAATAATGAAAATATTTATATTGAAATTTGTATAACTAACTGAGAATAAAACTGAGATTTTTTTTCCCTTTTTATATTATATGTAAATTATATGCCATAAGAATTTGTATCCATTTATCTTACAGTTAATCTAAGATTTTGGAATTGCATAAAGATGATTTTCTTTCTGTTTCATTCATATATCAATAAATGAATAAACTTCTGTCAAAAGATCTCACTATTAATCGCTCCATCAGTGGGCGAGAGGTTAAGCTCTCAAATCTAGTGTATGGGAGGCTAGGGGTTCAATTACAGGTAGCGCTTTTCGGCCTAGCTGTTTGAAAATTTTGAAAGACACCTTAGAAAGACCACCCCCCCCCCCTCCATCTAGGACACTCTCCTCAGGCTTAGGACCCTCGTGTGGTCAATTGGCCTTAATCCACACAACTTAATATTTATCTTATTCAAAACCACATTTAATATTTATAGCATTCGATTCATCGGTCTGTCCATCTGGCTGTGCTTTTTCCCTTTTTTTCTAAATACTTTTTTAAATGATTCAAAACTTATATATGTTATTGAGGTTCACATTTACAGCCTTTTAATATTCAAAATTATTTAAAACCAATACTGTTTTATGTAATTCCGGCCTTTAGTATTATCCTTAGTTCCTTAGTATTTTCTTTTAGTTCGCTAGTATTGTATAATATAATATCAGTGTTCAGTCCATCATTGATAATCCGTAACGTCAGTGCACAGCGTCTTATAAAAATTTAGATAGAATTGCATCCATCAGAAATAATGGTTTAATGCTCATTTTAATTTTTTAATACTAAACAAAACATAACGAAATTTAATACTATTACATAATTGAAAAACACAAAAGAAAATTTACTGTAGAACATTATACTATTGGCAATATTTACAGGATAGATTCACAGACACACAAACTAATTTTGGTACGTTATAGAATACAAGTGAAATTTGCTCAAAACATGTTATCTGCAGTTACGCCTGCTGTTATTTATTTTTTACTTTAATACTTTTTGACAAACTTCAAATGTTTAAAATTAAAAGAATAATAAGTAATCAGAGTTCGTAAGAGTTTTTTTTTTTTTTTTTTTTATTATGCGAACTGCATGTTTTTATTATTATTATTATTATTATTATCTTAATTTTCAGAAACTTTACATTTAAAATGAATAAAAATCTAGTTCAAACACTGAATAGTAAAAGGAGAAAAACAAAATGCATCAAATAACTTTTTATGTTTCAAATCAGTGCTGACGTTCAGTTGAAAAGTGATGAGTTACGGACAAATTAAACTAGAAATCCGGCTAAATTCATTTATTTCCTAGAAAAATCGATAAATAAATAAATAAATAAATAAATAATAAAAAGATAATTTGAAATCTGACTTCTATTGATTTAAATAGTTTCGACCACAATGCTTTTTCCCAACATATATAGAAATGTTTCTTTTTTTATTACTTACTAGTAGGCTTTGCCGACTTCACTAGTGACTAAATTTAGAAGACTTTTCAAAAAACATCAATCACAGAAATTTAAATCACTTTATAAATAAAAACTAAAAAAAATTTCATTGAAATCTTTTAAAATATTGCTTCGGATCCCCGTCAACACTAAATCGGTTTTGGGTTCCCACTGCTTGCATTTGAGTTTTAAACTTTTACACGCCGCATTCAGATCCGGGTGTAATTTAAATTAGTTCTTCACATATTTTGTCTTCTAATGCTTTAGTTTAAGGAATTCTATCATTAAAATGTGTAAAATAATAATAATAATAATAATAATAATATAATTTAAGATTATTATATTTAATATTATTAATATAGTATTATTATATTTAATATTATTAATTTAATGTTATTATATTTTAATATTATTATATTTTATTTTATTTTAATAATGTAAGCTGTTTTAAACATGCCAGCTCATTTTTAGAAGCATTTACTTATTTTCCTAAATTATGTGACTTTTTAAACTGTGGGGTAAAAGGGAAAATGTTAAAATAGGTCATTTTTATAATTTTCTGTACATTTCCCTTTTATGATTGAACTGTAATTTCTATTTCAAAAAATCATGTCCCTTTTTTTTATCTGATAATTTTTTCAAGTCAGTATTCATGATATTTATTTTTTAAATGAATTTTTAATTCCATGTTCCACTTATGGAATATTGGCGTGTGAAAGGTTTTAATTTGACATTTCCATTTAGATGCTATTTGGACGATATATGGTAATGGTATTATTCAAGAATTACGTTTTACGGGAAGAATATCGTCTTCACACTATGATAATAGGTGATAGCATCAGACAATCTCACCAGCTGAAAGAAATTTAATTAATAAAAAAAAAAAAAAAAACCATATAGTTTAGAATACTGTGTAGACAAGATTTTTTTTTTAAATTGACACATTTTTCTGTTAATTATCTGCAAAAGAATTTGGTTTTCGAGAACCTATCCCACGACCTTCGTGGCATTAGCCTTATGCTCTAGTCAACTGTCCTGACGGCGTTCGGAAAGTCACTTTAATCTTATGTTTCTATCTCTAGACACGATAATTCCAGAAATTTATCGATTTTAATTATAAAAAAAAAATTATCAAAATTTTGGAATTTTGGAATTTGGTCTACGACGTGCATCTGATGAGGTTTATTCGGACCTACATGCAAAATTATGTAGCTCTACGATCAGCCGTTTGCCTACACTCAAACAGCTGTTTTCCTACACACAAACGCACGCATCTCTTTATATTATATTATAGGTAGAGATGAGTGATGCATAGTTATTTTTCCTTGATACTTTTTTTATTTTTTATTTATGTATTTAAAATTAATTTAAACACTCACAGTTTCATTCGGCCTTTTATTTTGTACTATTTTATCGCGCTAAAGTAAAATACTTTTCGAATAACGCATAATGCACAGTTTTAACCCGCGCATAATGCGCATATATGTAGAAAATGAAATGATTTTTTGTAAATTTTGACGAATTAATAAAATTTCGCATTTTTTAAAAGTTTCCAATTTATTTCATTTATGTATTTTGAATAATAGTAATAATTTGAAATATTGATAAATCATATGTTTGTTTAAATCTTTCTCTTAGGTTATTTATTTATTTATTTAATTTCAATGATACAATTTTAATGGCTTATGCATAGATTTTGTAGTACATCTATTTTTTAGTAATATATTTATGCATCTATTTTTTAGTAATATACTCAGTATAAACGTTTTCTACGTTCAATGGAATTATTTTATTTGACGGCCGCATAAAAGTATAAATTTTACGATTCTTCATATTGAATTTTTTGAGATTTTTTGCCAGATTTAAGAAATTGCATATCTATTTTTTTACATCTTTCTAATTTTTGTATATGCTAAATATAAATATTTAAGAAATTGAAGCTAAGGATGTGATTTTAAAGCACTCTCTATATAAAAGTATACTTTTTTTCCGGCACATTTTATGCAATCAAATATAGCAAGCACTTTAAAAACGGATACATACAAGCATTAAATCATGTATGGGGAAAAGTTCCTTTATTACGTTTGTCTAAAACGTCATATTGCACAAAAGTTAGACTATTTAAAATTATTGTAACTTGTAAAAGATTACAACTACACAAAATTTCTTCGTTTTAATTAAATGTTCAAATATATCTGCCTGATAACCAAACTGAAATTGAGAATACATGCTGAATATTTTGAAATAAATATTAATAAGCTCAGTCTTTCCCAAATATTTACGCTAGTAATCTTGCTCTCTCGTTTACAATACGTAAATTGAACTTGCTATAACTGATCTTCTGATTTTAAAGTAGAATGTTACTTCTCAAACTATTGAAACATTTTCTTAACTTCATTCATTAATTTTAATAAATACTTATGCCATTAGAATATTTTAAAGCTTAAAAAATTTAAAACTTTGTAGAAAGTAATGCTTTTATATTTAATCTATAATTTTACAATTTTAATTAAAATATTTCGATCTCCAGATAAACAGCTTGTAGGATGACATTTATTGTCATTAAAATCTAAAATTTATTCACTTATTTAACAATGATAATATTTTAATAAGAATTATGTTATTTACGTACAGTTTTTTATTTGCTTTTAGACACGGTAAATAATCTGAAATACATTTATTTGAAAATAACAAAAATGATAAATTTCATGTGGATTTTATTAATAACTTTCTGCTGGAGTTAAACACAAATGTCAACAAGAATGAATATTATATAACTATGTTCCTGTACAAGAAAAAATAGTCACCTTAAAATATTTGTTTAAAAACGTACTTCATTTTATTATCTATGGGCTTCATGCTTGCGATATTCAAGATGAAAATTTATAATTTCTACAAACATACACACATACACATTCATTTACACACACACTCATATATACTGAATTGTATTGGCGTTTAGGAGTATGTGCTGAATAATCAGTCTAGGTTCTCTGTTAAATATTTATTAGGTTTCAGAACAATTTCAGATACAATAGATATAGAGGACTTGATATGACGATAACTTCACTTCGGCAACAATTGCTTTCTACTCTAAGTTATGTACTGTTAATTCATTTGCTGTGACTTCCTACACGCAGTTTTTTCTAATAAAAATTCTATCCAAGCTTAAGAGGGCTCTCTACTTATCGTCCAAGGAAGCTAAACCCAATGTTATTCTATGGAGAATTTTGCCCAATTGTTACTCATGAACTAATACATATTTTTAAATTCCATTTATTTTCACATTCAGAAAATTCGCAACTATTAAACAATTTGTCGCTTTCTGAAAATTGATTTTTTTAATTTTTAATATTTTATTTTGAGGTTGGAAAATGCAAATTTTTACACTGTGAAATTTTGTGTTTTTGAGCTTAAAAGTGAAATCTTAAAAATTAAAAAAATCAATTTTTAGAAAACGATAATCTGTTTAGCAATTGTGAATTTTCTGAATCTGAAAACGAAATTTAAAAATATGTATTAGTTAAGCAGTTATAACGGGGCAAAATTTCCCATAGAATAACTTTGACTTCGGCTTTCAGAGACGATAAGTAGAGAGTCCCCTTAATTTTGTTTAATGTCCGCTTCTTATTACCTCCTTTAACCACACTCTATTTTTTTCTTCTTTCACACGAAAGATCCGCGATCACACATATTGGCAGTCTTAGTGAAAAGAGTGAAGTACATCAAGGACAACAATTTAATATTTATTTCCAATCTCCTTCTCGAGAAATATATTTTCAATATTAAAGATTTCTATTACCTTTATGTATATATATATATATATATATATATATATATATATATATATGTGTGTGTGTGTGTGTGTGTGTGTGTGTGTGTGTGTGTGTGTACATATGAGAATTTATACAACGATGAATATCTCCAAGCTGCAGTTTAATGATTATCCTCTAAGAAATAACTGTTGTCATAGCAAAACGATATTTTCAAACTAAAATTAAATATTTATATTGAAGAGATATTTCCGCTGCATTAAACTACATTTTCTGTCTTGTGATTTCGAATGTTATTTCTACATGAAATATTTGTATCAGCTGGCTTATTTTAAAACATTTTACTTTACATTATTTTTTATTTTTCCATAACTGACATTTTGAGCAACAATTAAATATTTTCAAATAGATATTTTGATGAAACATAATATTTTATGAATATCTATATATATAAAAGAGGAGAGTCTGTGTGTGTGTCTGTCCGCTATAGAATCCTAGGCCGTTTCACCGAGCGGGACCAAATTTGGCACGGTTAATGTTTACGACCCGAGAAAGACAAAGCCGCTAGCGATTTTACAAAATTCGGCCCCCAAAGGGGGGACGGGGGAAAACGTAATTTCACAAAATCCTTCATATCTCAAACAAAAAAAACAGATATCCGTAAAATTTTTGCTTTAAAATATAGCTAATACAAATGTCTAAAAATCGGTTTCTGGAATTTTTGGAATTCGGTCCCAAAGGGGGGCGGGGGGGGGGGGGCAAAACGTGATTTCACATGCGTAAAACGTGATTTCGCATAATCCTATATATCTCAAACAAAAAAAAAATAGATATACGTGAAATTTTTGCTCTAAAATATAGCTAATGCAACTATCTAAAAACCAATTTCTGGAATTTTAGAAACTCAGCCCCCAGGTGGGGCAGCAAGGGGGGGGGAGCTATGGAGCAAAAACAAATATAAATACAGTTAGGCCGTTCAAAATTGGTACAGATAGGTTTTAAAGGCCTCAAGTCGAATGGGGATATTTTCAATTGTGTAATTAGGAGGGGCAAGAAGGGGGGAGGGGAGGGGGGGCAAAAAAATAAAAATAGTTTCATATCGTTCAAAATTGGTACATAGAGGTTTTCGATACTTACAAATCGATTGCGGATATTTTTGAATTTGTAAAATTATTAGGAGGGGCGGATAGAGGGGTGGGGTGGTAAGGGGGGCTATGGGTAAAAACAAATAGAAATGTAGTTTGGCCGTTCAAAATTGGTACAGGTAGGTTTTAGAGGCCTGCAAGTCGAATGGGGATATTTTCGAAAGTGTAAAGTTATTAGGAGGGGCGAGAAGGGGGAGGGGAGAGGGGGGGCAAAAAAATAAAAATAGAGTTAGATCGTTCAAAATTGGTATATAGAGGTTTTCGATACTTACAAATCGATTGGGGATATTTTCGAATTTGTAAAATTATTAGGAGGGGCGGTAAGGGGGGCTATGGGAAAAAACAAATAGAAATAGAGTTAGGCTGTTCAAAATTGGTACAGACAGGTTTTAAAGGCCTGCAAGTCGAATGGGGATATTTTCGAAAGTGTAAAGTTATTAGGAGGGGCGAGAAGGGGGACGGGAGGGGGGGGCAAAAAAATAAAAATAGAGTTAGATCGTTCAAAATTGGTATATAGAAGTTTTCGATACTTACAAATCGATTGAGGATATTTTCGAATTTGTAAAATTATTAGGAGGGGCGGGAAGGGGGGCTATGGGCAAAAACAAATAGAAATACAATTAGGCCGTTGAAAATTGGTACAGATAGGTTTTAGAGGCCTGCAACTCGAATGGGGATATTTTCGAAAGTGTAAAGGTATTAGAAGGGCCGGGAAGGGGAGGGCGGAGGGGCAAAAAAAATAAAATATAGTTAGATCGTTCAAAATTGGTATATCGAGGTTTCCGATACCTACAAATCGTTTGCGGATATTTTTGAATTTTTAAAATTATTAGGGTGCTCATATATATGCATTCGCGCGTGCGCATCGCGCACGGGTCTATGCTGCCGAAGGCAGTGGGGACCCGGTGCGACATTTTTCCCGATCAGAGTTTTTTTTTCTTTTTTTTTCACATGATAAAAATTAATGCAATTTTGAGAATTCATTAATTATAATGATTCATTTAAAAATAGTGACCAGCGAAGCGGGCGTAGCCTGCTAGTATATATATATATATATATATATATATATACAGTCGGTAACAAAAGTGTCCGAACAATAGCAAAAATTCCTATGTAAAAAAAAGTATACTTCATACGGTTTTGTTAAATAAATCCTTGTCGGATCCTGTTCTTAGTCAGTGTACGAACATGATTCGATAAGGATTTATTTAACAAAACCGTATGAAGTGTACTTTTTTTACATAGGAATTTTTGCTAGTGTTCGAACTCTTTTATTACCGACTGTATATTCAGATTAAAAAAAAAAAATCGCAATAAACAACCAATTCATGAGCAATTATATTTCAGGCAATTAATATGCACAATTAATTGCGCGATAAAATAACGCATAGCAAGAAATGTTTATATATGTACATATATACGATTTCTAGAAGGTATATTTTTAGGGTTAAAACGATTTCCGTAGATTAGTGGTTAAAACTTCCCATTTTTTCAATTAAAGGATTACGGGTTTTGCTAAGTACAAATGCAGTATAGAAAAACTGCAATTCAGTTAATGCTGGAAAATTCCAATGCCTTTTTTTTTATTCATTTATTTATTTTTTATTTTTGAACAAAACAAAATCGTTATTTTTGACGCGTAAAACTGGTATAAATTATTATCATTAACTCGTTAAAATCTTGGCAGTCATAGAGGCAATTAAATTGTATTTAAACTCAAAATATGTAAATATCCCAGTAACAATAATAACAGGTAATAAATCAACATTAGAAAAACAAAAAATCTCTTTCCTAAATACAATATCCTTTTAGGATTATTTAATTTTATACTTATCAAAGATTTCTTTTTAATACAACTTTCAGAGACAAGAGCACATGCAAGCACCCTTGGCAACTCAACAGCTGATGAACTAACAAAAGAAGTACTGTATTACAAAATAATCATATAATCATTAGATCTCTCTTCCTTTCCCAATCTAACTTATTAAATCAACTATAGAAGCTAAAATTCTTAGTGATTGGCAACGAGAGTGGCAACATTCCCATAAAAGCAGAGATATATACGTACGCAGTTCTTAAAACAGTTAATCCCAGTTTCATATGCCCAAATAAAATATATTTATATCTTATCTCATGGCATGGTGGTTTCCTCACTTTCCTCTTTAAAATCAGTAAACTACCAAACGCACTCTGTAAATGTAAAAAATTAGGTAGTCCTTTTTATTATATATTCGAAAAATGTTCATTAATTATAAACAATTATAATTTTAATAGTATTAGAACAATAAGGCAAAACTTAACAGCAATATTATTAAATCTAGATGATTATAATAAGCTGAAATATGTATATTTATTATGTCTTAACCGAACATTACTCATTTTCTAAATATAAATTCTAATTCTAATCCGTTGACTTACTTCTATCTGTTAATGAAATGCAATTTGTCTAATTGTAATTTTATTATTTTATTATTATTATTTTTTTATTCATATTTTTTTTTTCTTTCTCAGGCTTTCCTAAAAACACTCTTAAGTACAATTTACTATGTACCTCTTATTTTTGAATTAAACTGCGGTATTCTGCCCAAGCTGTGTTCCGAGCCTGTCGTGGGCCAACACCACCTGTAATAATGTCTCCGAGCTGAGCTCTACGTCACGAAAGATCGGCCGATTTCATGCAATCCCCAAGATCCAACATGTATCATTTGAAGTGCTGATTGGATAAAATCGGCCGATCTTCCATGAGGTAGAGCTCATCTCGGAGGCATTCGGGCGCGTTTTAACAGGACCGTAGACAATTTTTTTCTCCTGTGAGAACAAAAATCCCTATAACCACGCGGTTTGGGACTCACAGTGAGAGACCAATGTATCGTACGGACTTTTCAGTATACACAAATTATTTCAAATTTTAAGACAATATTATTTTTACTACACAAAACTAGACCAAAAAAAAATTGTTTTTTTAACACAAAAGGCTAGTTGTATATGCTAAAAACATTAAATTTATTCAAAGAAAAATTAAACCTTTCACAGAAAATAATAAAATTGCTACATTTAAATAAAAAGCTATATAAAAATGAAACTAAAAGCTAAATAAAAATAAAACTAAAGCACACCTACATTTTGTTTTGCGTCGTGTAAGACATATGTTGCAGGAGTTATGCTACAAATAATAAAATTACATCATTATCTTCGCATTAGCTCACAACTTTCTAAATTAGTTTATTGAGACACAAAAGTTGTTGCATGAATTCTCTTAGTCTTCCTAAAATTTTCATTATAAAGTAATTTATCTTATATTTAAATTTACAATAGTTTAAAGCGAAAAACAAAGTTTCAAATTAATTGTTTCTTAACTATTTTTGAAACTTTAGGCAGAAGTCTGAAATTTATGCGAGGGCCATCTTTAATGATAAAATGTGTATGTCATTCCTTTAATTTTACCTAAAATTTCATTATTACAGGAATGGTAACGATGGATTTTTTAAATTAAATTTAAGACTTTCAAGAACATATATTTTAAACAAGAGATTTATTGATTATGATAACTACGATTTTCGTACTCTAGGGATTTTTAACACGAATATTTTATAAATTTTGTAGCAAATTTCTATGAGAAATGCGTAGATTTTTTCTCCGAAAAGTTACTAAAAAAAAAAAAAGAACAAAAAAAAAAAAAGAACAAAAATAATAAGCGACAGCTATGCGGATTGCATATATATGCACTTGCAGTAAAACCGCTCAAAAGCTCCATCTCTCTTCAAAAGCCACCTACATTAACCTCTCCGGACCCGAAGCTATAATAACAACATAAGTTACACTTGAAGGCTTTTAGACATATACGTCCACATTGTACATTACAAAAAAGTATAATTTTCTTACATTTATAATTTAGGGGGTTAGTAATGTACGATTCAAATGTTTGGCTTTAAACAACTAAACTCTAAATTATTAAGTTGCATAAATCTTCCTAACTGTAACACAATTAAAAATTTGATGCCCTTAAATAAATCAAACAATATTCTGGCAAGTGTCTAAGTACTGAATAAACAATTATAAAAATTGCGTGCTTTTCTCCGACTGGGTGTTCGACTAATGTTTTAGAGTCGTTTTACGAAATTCGACAAAATAACATTACATTTCAGATATAAATTTAGTTTCATGCTGCCATATACTGGTATCTTTTTAAAACCAATTTATTCAGTTTTTATTAATTTAGTCAAAATATAAAAATATTAAATGGTATAAATTTTATAAAGAAAAGAATAGAGGTCCACATATATGGACCACTGGAGCGAACAGGTTACAGGCCAAAATTTTTCAGTCCAAAATTTTCTCCATCGTTTAAATTCTAATTTACCTCCATTAAATGCCCATGTATAACTATTTAGACCACATTTTGCTATCACATTCTTTTATTGTCAACAGCAGATGTCTTTACTTTTCCTTTAAATTCAAGTGATTAGTATCAACCATGGAACTAAGAATTATCTCCATTTGTGTCATACTGATGTATGTGTAGTTAAAAAAAGTGAATAATAAGATAAATGTTTCAGAACAAATCAATTTCATGTCATAACGCTACTTAGTTTATAAGTTTTAATGCAGCGGTTTTTATATCATTAATGGCGACTTTAGAAGTAAAAACAAAGCAATTTTTCAATTTTTCTAGTTAAAATTAAATACTGTAAACAAAAATTAGTATTTTAAATATATAGATAAAAACGAAGTATAAACTTTAATTAAAAACATAGATAAAAACCTTAAACATTACTTCGTGCGTCGCTGTTTAAATTTTTCAGCCGGGTACCCGGCCCTTTTCAAAACGGCATCTTCTGTGGATTGCAAATTACGATGATTATTATTACGCGATATTTAGAGAATCGATTGAAATTACAACCAGTAGTGAGGCATGCAACGACAGCGGCGCAGTAGCCCCAGACCGTGTATGGCGCCACATTTGGCAAAGGATGATCAACATCAGTCAAGCTTAAGTCTTCCGCGGAAGATGTCGTTCTGAAGAGGGCCGGGTACCCGGCTGAAAAATTTAAACAATGACGCACGAAGTAAAGTTTAAGGTTTTTATCTATGTTTTTAACAAAAATTAGTATTTTATTAGTATTTCCTCCTAAGATACTCTAATTGTAATTAATAGAATTGACGAGATTTCCTTTACACTCAAAAAGGATTCTAAATTGAATAATTTATTTAAGGACATAAAATAATCTTTGTAAAACAAAACTTTTGCATAAAAATTCAAACAAACTTCTATAAGGTCTATTACAAAGCCATAAAGACCAATAATTAAAAAAACTGTTCCATTTTAAATCCGGCGTTTTTCGCGAATTCAATACTTTATATATATTGGACAAAATAATGGAACACTTTCGCTTTTTTATGTTTTATCGAATGCCCTGAAAAGTACTTGCCGTGTTTTTCTTCATTTTTGGGAATAAGAAAACATGTCTTTCCTTATACTTTTCAGCAAATATTTTGTCAGAAAGGCCTTTAGGGGACGAACAACATATCCAATGAAAAAAAAAGTATCTGTGATAATCCTGTATATGGAAAAGCTTCGATTGATCTTCTAATTTTAGATATTGTTATAAATGTTATATTTTATACGTGTGATGAGTTTTGTGAGGATATCTTGAGTGTTCAAAGAATTATTAATATTTTATTAAAAAATGTAAAAAATTTTCGAAAGTTTTTATTTTATAATTCCAGAGGTTTTCCTTCAAATTTCAGGAAACTTTGACAACATATGCCTAAATCACTGTACTACAGTTTAAAACAGATTATCTAATATTCAAAGAGATATGGACAGTTGTAATAAATAATTTATTACTGCGCATGCGTGGATTGTAGTATTTGACATAGTTTAATACACAACTGTATAGAGCACCTTATAGAAAAATAAAAATCAAAAATCAATTGAATATCACAAACATTCATAGAGATATCGGTGATTAAATGAGTTGTTTTTCAGCTGTTTTCTAAAATGGTCGTTACGATAAGGAGAGTCGTCACAAATGAAAATTTGTATCAGAAAAAAATTTAGTTTTTCTTTTCAAATAGTTCTTTTTCTTTTTCTTTTATAGGTATATACTACATAACTATTAAAATATATATATATATATATATTGCATTAAGTTTTATTGTGTAACATAATTTTTTCTAAAACAATTTTTCATTTGTGAATGACCACTTATTGTGAAGACCTTTACAGAAAATAGCTGAAAAAGAGCTTATTTAATCATCGATATTTCTAGGAATTTTTGTGATATTCAAGTGGATGATTTTTATAAGTAGCTCTATACAGTTGGGCACCAAACTATGTCAACGTTATTTTGCTATACTCCCCGCATGCTCAGTAATAAAATATTTACTATAACTGTCCATATTTCTTTGAGTATTAAATATAATTGTTTTAAACTTCATTATAATGATTTAGTCATATGTTCTCATGTTTTCCGAAAGTTTCATGAATTTTGAAGACAAACATTTAGAGGTATAAAGTAAAACTTGAGAAAACTTTTTGTATTTTTTAATAGAATATTAATAAATCCCTAAATATTCAAGATATCTTCACAAAACTCTATGCACGTATAACATATAACATTTATAACCATATCTAAAAAATGCAGATTAATTGAAGCTTTTCCATATACAGGGTTATCAGAAATACTTTTTATTTTATTGGATTTGTGTTTGTCCCCTTAAGTCCTCCGTGACAAAATCTTTGCTCAAAAATATGAGGAAAGACATGTCTTCCTTATTCCCAAAATTTAAGAACAACACGTTAATATTTTTCAAGCTATTCGACAAAACCTAAAAATACTTAAAGTATTCACATTATTTTGTTCAACACCTGTATATATACATATGTATGAAAGTAAAAACAGAGAGAGACATCCATACTTTAATTCATCAGCAAAATAAAAAAAAAAAAAAAAAAAAAAACACGCTTGGAAATTTATTATCACGCTTAACAGTGATATATATAGAGGGTGTTCACACATTTTTGTAACGATTTTGACTTTCTCCTTGGATTTAAATTTAAAATTTAAAATAAAAACGTGACTGACATTAATTGTAATACGCAAGCGAAGTGATGACGTCACTGACCATCCGTGTATGCAAGAAAAAGATTTCCTATGTTAATTGCCCATTGGATATTTTGTAAAAAAATATTAAAAATCGAGAAAAAATTTTTCCCGATTTTAATCCCCATATATGGGGATTAATCCCCATATATATATATGTATTAGTTATAATATGCATGTGTTAGATTAAGTTATTTCGCTGTCAAATTGACAAAATTTTAATTTTTAATTTCAAGACTTTGTCGTCCTTGGCGTTTTTTGTTTTTGGCGATCAAAAACATAATAAGAAAATATACATGCCAGATGCATATTTTCGTAATATGCATTGTACGAAATATTGTTTCACATTATTGATTATTTTCTTAGCATACGTTGTTAAAATAACCATGATTTTTGAAAGGAATTAAATATGTTCGTTAAATAGTTTGGCCATATTTTTTTTTCTGTCAAGGATGACAGATATGAAATCTATTGCGTTGCAAAATATTAGTATCTTATATCAGACACTTTATTTAGACATTTGAAAACAAATTTGACATCAAATTATGATAGATTATTTATCATTTTCCTATTAATTAGTATATTAGCTGGATATTTTTTGTGCAAATCTCATCCTTTGGAATGAAAAGTTTACGTTTTCAATAGAATATGGAAGTCTGTAATTCATTTTTTTTTTCTAGCATTTTGAAATTTAAAATTCAAATTTTATCAATTTGACAGCAAAAACAACTTAATCTAACGCGTGCACACGATAACTAATACATATCTACACCTAAATGTGGGGATTGAAATCGGGAAATAATTTCCCTCGATTTTTAATAATTTTTTACAAAAAATCCAATGAGCGATTAACATAGGAAATATTTTTCTTGCATCCACTGATAGAGCCCCTAAATAAAATAATAGGCCGGTGCATCACCGCCATTTTTTTTGCCTCCGAAGAGGACAGCATTCCAGTTTGGCGTACTTATTGCTTCCCTAATGATTTTAAGAAATCTTGATCTGAAGCTAATCCGGTCAAGATAAGAGCAATAAGCAAATATAATATTCCTAAAACCACATATTTTTCACAGTTCATTCTCAGGATGTCATTTTATTCTGAGGATATCCTCAGGCCCTGACTAACGGCAGGGCATACGGGGCAAATGCCCTGGGCTCCCTCCCCTTCTGGAAGGGGCCCCCCTACAGGCGTGTGCACAAATTCTGAAACCTAAAGACCTCTTATGCCACTGCAAGGGGGCCCTCCAGAAAAGGCTTGCCCGAGGCTCCAGGCAGTCTAAGTCGGGCCCTGGATATCCTATAGATGAACTGGGGTAAGATGTGTTGTTAGGGCGGTTTCTGTTTCTTTCACAAAATGTCGCCAAAACTCAAATACACAGTTTGCGAACACTTTATATTCACTTCTTGAATGATTATAGCAGTTTCTCGCTAAACAAACTTCCATATTATAGTTTACTTAGCTAAAATTATGAAATATAATAAAACAAGTTACTTTAAAGTAACGTAAGATGATAAAAAAAAAATATTTGTCGTTTGTTTATAACGGAAACGCGCTGGGTACATGTGGCAACCCTAAGGCAACAAAATGCCTGATGCGCCAGCTCGTATATATAGGAGCTTTATCAACGGATGGTCAGTGACGTCACCCTTTGCTTGCGTATGGCATTTAAGTGTCTCATGCAGCGTTACAATCATATTTTGCTTTAAAATGTTGCTGTAAAATAAACAATGGATTGAAGGCTATATTTTTTAGCTTTCCGAAGAGAAATACTCTTATTCAGTTATAAAAGAAGGATGTGAAAAGCATGGTTTTAATATTTCTACCCGTAAAAAAAGGACATGATTGTTAAAAAAGTAAATAAACGTCAAAGTTTGTTTTTGACTGCAAAAATGGCGAAAAACTGACACCCAGCAAATATAAGTACACCTTCTATTTAATCTACAGTCGCATTTCATGCTTAAAAAGAAAATCGATCACTTATAACGGAAAAATTAAAATAAGGAAACTAGAAAAAATGTTATAATTAACTCAGATTACTCTCATGAATATGTTTTAACACCTGTTTTCAAAAAAATAAATTCCATCACCTAACCCAAACAACCTTCAATGTGTTGAATTCCATCAGGATAAGGTTACATGTCATACCTCTTAAATTTACTGCTCTGTTTTTTTTTTTTCTTCAATATGAAAAATGAAACCGAAATTTAAGCTATCAGCTTTATATGCATCCCACCAAAGTTCCCTGACGTGTCTCTTATGGATTATTGTACATTTGGACTTTTAAAACAATGTCTTTAAAAGCGGAATCCCAAATCATTGGATGCACTATGGAAAGTTTTGGAAGAGGAGTGGAACAAAATCAGCATTGACGTTCTAATAAAGACTCTGCCATCTATGAAATCAAGATTTAATATGATAGTTTAACAAAAGGGCTATTCTTCGACCACATTTCATGAAACAATGGAAGCCTCTGCGCAAGCGCTATTTCAACGTGTCCACTGTTAAAATAGGGATGACAGTCATCCGGCTCATAGAAAATTAATGATAACAGAGCGCGAATTATTGGATGTTTTCCAAATCTCAACCTGCTGGCCAAGCTGGAATCCCTCCAACATTTTGTACGCGTCGTCGCTGGTAGTTTTAGGAAACGTGGCTGCACTGTATCAAATTAAATATATTAGAAAATAAATGTCTTATATTTGGTTAATATATCTTATATTTTATATTTGTCTTGTATTTGGTTATATATCGTTGCAAAATCCTTACAAAAAATGTGTGAACACCCTCTGTAAGTTCACGTTTAATTAAATGTATTTATTTTTATGTCGAAAGAAAATAAATTCGTAAATTGTTGTTGGCAACAATTAAATTATAGATAATATTTTAATGGATATTTTTATAGCTATTAGGAGGTTATTATTTTCATATTTTAGTTAATTAAAAGAAAACTAATCAAAAATTCGAAAATCGGGCTTCGAAGTATTGTGTTGTCACCAGGTTCTGGGCTATTCTGAATGTTTCAAATGTCTAGCTAGTAGGAAACTTAGTTTAAAGTCGATTGCTAGGTTTGTACCGAGCAAACAAACAAACAAGAATCGAAGTTACTACAAACATGGTAATTAACACATACATTTCATACGTACAAAAGCACGACTCCAATAATGTATGATTTTATTACAATTGATTTTTACTGGACAACCTAAAAGTATTCAGATACATTACAGGTATATTTGGAAATTTCTAGAAACGTATTCTCAGTTATATTATATGTTTTTAGCATTTTCCAACAAATTCAAAAGTATTTATGACTTTCATTCATCTAAGTCTGTCCGTATGTCCGCGCTGAAATTTTCCTAAATATTTAGAGAAAGCCTTAAAAATTATAAATATGATTTCATTTCACTATGGTATGTTTTTTGTTAAGAATATAATATAAACAGCGAAATTTGTTCCTGTACAGTAGCTCACAAAATATTTTGTGATGCATTATGGTCCGTAAGAGAAATTTTTAAACACATTTCAGTATCTATCTGCAGCATAACGAAAGTACTGTTTTTTTTTTTTTTTTTCTTTTTTTTTTTTTTAAATCTTTAAAAACAATATGTTGTACTGAACAAATTATAATTGGAGTAATTTATCTATTTACAAGGCCTCACAAATTTGTTCAGATGAATTATGGGATATAAATGAAAATTCAACAATGTAACTTTTCAGTGTTATGAAGAATTATTTTTTTACAGTATAAGTTGCGCATTTTCGGTCAAAAACCCGATTTTCTATTTTTGGTTTAGTATTAAGGCCTGACATTTTAGCTTTCTAAATCAATTTGAATTTTTTTTCTATCTTGCTTAGAACTTGGGTTACAGGCATTTTAGTATTAGTCAGCTGCAAGTTTTTAAAACCCGAAGTGACCATAAATGTTTGTTTACATAAATGTTTTACTCAATATAAGTATCAAAATTTGTTACTGCGTATAAAATGAATTTAAAACACAAATTAAAAATTTGAAATAAATCAGGTACTTTTTCAAATCATTTTTTATTTAATAGGTAAAATCTGGCTTTTAATTATGTTTTCTGCTTTTAAACATTTTGTTTTATCGCAAAACGTCATAACTCCAAAAATTATGATTGAAACTTTATGGAACTTTGACAAAATACTCTAGAAGAGTTGTTTCAAGGATTGAACTACTGCCATGAATGTAGTTATTTTTATTTATTATTTTTTTTGATAGAAGTTATGAACTGTCATGTATATTTTCATGATTTTTCAGCGTGTAAAATGTTAACTTCTCTAAAATATTAAGTAACATGGTTATAGTTTTGAGAGTAGTTCACTCCCTTAAGGACCTTTCAATAAACAAAATAAAATTTACAGAATAAAAATATCTTTATTTAAATTTGACTTATGATGTTTTGAAAAAGTGCTTTTTTTTCGCAAATTTTATGCATATTTTTTGAGCATAAATATGAAAATATTTTAAAATTTGCATATTTTTTTATTTTATTTACTGTTTATTACGATATTCTATTATATAATGCACATAAATAGGCAATTTTTTAATTATTTAATAAAAATCTCTTCCGACAGTAGGCAGGCACCTTAAACGATAAACAGGATTAAATAAAACTCATATTTTTAACGCTTTCTATTTGTAAATGATGCTATAGAATTGTGAGATCCCTTTTTCAATGGATTAAATCAAAGTATTCTATTATAGCCTTGCTGTTTATAGATTGCACGTAGGTTTACACATCGGTAATCTACTGTAAATATTTTCTTCATTAAATGACAAGCATTACAGATAATTTTGAAGAGTTTTTTCTTTTTTTTTCTGCTGAACAAGATATCTTTACGGAAACAAAATTCAATCATATTTTAACGAAGTAATGGGAAATTTCACCTATAAAGTGTGTATAGCCTATGCAATTTACATAATAAGAAAAAATATATGATGTAAATTATAATTAATATAATTAATTAATATCAGAATATTTTACATTTTAATTACACTACTTTGAAGAATAACAAATCGAGCTCTGATAGCATTCTTGCTGATTCTTATATAAAATGACCTCCTGAATCCAAATATCACCTGAATTTTGCCCAATCATATACCGTTTCACATACACGCCACCCCCTACTGCAATTTTTACAATGTGTGGAAGTTTTACAACCAAGAATTTTATTTATAGGGTAGAAAAGATTATTTTAACTTTCGAAAGCAAAAAACTATAAAGTGTAATAAATATTATTAATAATAGATTAGTAAAAATATAACAAATGTAATTTTTACTTTTAGTAGCGAATCGCCCGCCCCCCTCTATAAAATTCCCCCTTACTACAAATGTTCTTGTTATAGATTTTTTCCCCTCTGTAGACCCTCAGAAGATATTTAACCGTTAAAATATACGTTTACCCCTCAGCAAATCAAATTTATAGCCATAAAATTTCCGAACAGCGGTAAAAATAGGGTGGCGTCCCCCCAAAACGGTGGGTGATGGAACTAAATGGATGTCATATACGGATTCAAGATGTCGTTTTACATAAGAATTTCCACGAATGGTATCGGGGCCAATTTTCGTGCAGATCACTGTTATTTAACTCTCCGAACGCCAGTGATGGATCTATCCTGTTGTTCAGGTCATTTTTTACCTCAATACAATTATAAGTCAGAATTATATTATTATAAATTTTTTAAATTGCGTTTCAAGTTTGAAGGTCTTAAATAATAGTCATAAGGATTTTATCACGTGCATTCAAGCTGAAATAAGCATAACACAGGTTTATACCTAAAATTAGGATTTAATGGTTTTGGCTGATCTTTATATTTTTTTATGTGTTTAATCCGAAATTGAATCACGTATTTCTCTATCATGCATAGATTTTTGTCAGTACAGGATGCACATACTGGAAACTACCAAAAAAAAAAAAAAAATGCTTCGGTAGACACCCTGTATCGACTCTATGCGTGGTAGAGAACACTGCTTCAATTCGGGTTTCAGCATACTAAAATACATACACTAACTACCAATAAATAATTGAACATCTTCAAATTTAGACATTTTGTCAAATATCTAGAAAAATTCTTGAGGAATTGTTTTGAAAGTATAAAATCATATTATACTTCATCTATTGCAGCGAAAGTTTTGACCTGAAGAGGAAAAAGGGGCCAGTAAAAAATTAAGCAAAAATAAAATAATTGGATCACCCTTTAAAAGGTATTACTTGAAGTGTGTTTTTGGTGTAGTATGTGATTATAAAGATTCTTCTGGTTATGTGTATAGTTTTTTATGAGGCTACAATATATTTTCATTGAGATATAACGTTTTATATAAAAAATTGAAAAAAAAAAAAAAAAAAAAAAAGCCTCTTTATTTATAACATGTAGGGTATTAGACCCAGTGCAAAACCATTTTAAGGACACTTGGTTATACTACATTAAACACAAAATTCTGCAATCAGACTACCAAAATATTAAATATTTTACAAAATTTGAGTATTTTCACAAAATAAATTTTAACTACGCATTCACAAGCTTTTAAAAAATTTCATCTGCATAATTAAATAGCCAAAAATATTGAGCTTCTTATATGAAACGCCAAACAAATATCGTGTAAATTAAGAATGTTATGAGATGTAGAACGGATAAAATTACAGTTCCTCTCAAATAAATAAATAATTAATTAAATTAAATTAAATTAAATTAAAATAAATAAAAGGTAATAGGGGTTTTAAAAATATTTATTTACAATCAGCAGTTTAGCTTTTATTTTGAGAAGAACCGAAATTCTGTTGGTTCAATCTCTCATAACGATATTTTTTACGCGATATTTTTTTTCGGTCTTTCGTCTAAATAACTCAAAATTTTTGGCTATTAAATTTTGCAGACGAAATTTTTTAAAAGCTTGCGCATGCTTAGTTAAAAGTTATATAGTAAGAATGCTCATATTTTGTAAGATATTTAACATTTTTGCATTTTGATTGCAGTACACTATGTTTAATGTAGTATGCCAAATTTCCTGAAAATTGGTTTGCAATGGTCCTAATACCCTACGTGTTATAATTTAAAAAGTGGTAATTTCTTTTGCAATTTTTTAAAAACTGCTATATCTCCATATATATATCTTGCAGCCTCATAAAAGTTTATATACATAATTAGAAAAACTCATATAATAACATGCTACAGCAGAAACACATTTCAAGCAATACACTTTTTACAGGGCGATTCAAAATATTTTGACTTTAGTTTAATTTTTGACTGGTCCTCTTTTTCTTTTCAGGGCGAAACATTTGTTAAAATATATGAGGTGTAGCATTTTCTTTATGCTCCCAAAGTTTCAAGATAATTTGTACAGAATTTGTATAGGTATTTGAGACAACGGCTAGATACGAAAATGCTGAAATACTTATTGATAGGTAAGGATGTGCTGTGAAAACAACATTACAATTTTGTCCTTTACAAAGGCAGTCAGAGGGTTAATTATTTTTAACTTTTAACAGGTAACATTTACTTTCCTGTTCCGTGAAAAATTATTAGCAGTCATCTGTTTTCAGCAAATTTTGCCCAGACTAATCTTATTGAAGAAAAACCTAGAATTTATAATATTCCTTTATATTCGAAAACAATCACTCTCTAAGAACTCAAATTTACCATGACATAATATTTCCAACCATGTATGAAAGTAGATAACTATAAAGATTTGTCTGTTTTATTGTAGTAAGAATAATCGCTCTTTTGAGGAGTCAGCTCTAGCTCCTTACGGAAATATTCTTTCTAATGAATTTAAGGTGCAAATGAAAATTTAAGTGATTTTCATAACATATCCAAATGATTGAAAGGAACAAAAAATTTATTTTAATGAAGTTTTTGTCTTAATTTTCATTGGACATAATTTGGGCATATAATATCAAAAATAATACTTATTATTTAAAATCAAATCTTTTGAATTGTTTATCCTTCATCTCCTTCATCATTGCCTTATATTCTTACGTTCGCTGTTCAAAAATCGCTAAGCTGAAAATGAATACTAATTAATCATAAAACAATGCATTCCTTTAACATCCTTAACTTTTCTGTTGTAAGCAGTTGTTTCGCACAGATGATTTTGTAGCGTTGAATTATGGCTTGAAATTTAAATTTTATACGTCGTAAATTTCTGAAAATCTTCCTGCTTTGATGATTTAAATTATGGAAATCCTCACATTGTCTGATGCTTATCATTATCATAATTTAAAAAGATTTATAGTTTTCGATATTACAGTCTTTTGAGAGGAAAACTATAAAAGAAACACGTTGTGTAAGAGGTTCAGTACTTTACGGGTTTTAAACTCTATGTATACTAAGCGAAAAAGCAACAGATATGTCATGTGTATTCTCGAGTTGTGTGTAAAAATGTATACTTGATGCAAATTTTTACAAATGAAAATACTTAACAGAAGAACTCTATAGCATTATACAAATTAAAATTTTTACAATTCTGTGAGAGAATGCTCTGAATTAAAACATTTTAAGCAAAAATAAAGTTTTCTACTAAATATTTATTTTTATGTTCTTCCATTTCTAATGCAAAAAGTTAAATATATGTTTCAAAACATGTAGATATTTTTGTACGAAAATTGTTATTCTTAAAAAAGTCATTTTAACATAAACTTTACATTAATATATTAATACTTCTATTACATGATAAAACCTTAAAAATAAATCTTATGTTGACACCACATGACTTATTTATACACTCAAATATACACATTGTTAAAAAAAAAATCATTGACATTTTTGTATTTTGTAAGTAGATCGGAAATCTTTTTCATTAATAAATGCGTAGCTTGGAATTCAGTGGAATTCTCACGAATGTTGATGGCCTACCTTTATATTCTGCGGAGAAAATTAAGGCCATATATTATACCAAAACTGTAACTCCGTTTGAAATTAAGGAAGGACTTATTCATTCTAACAATCTTAAAAGACTATTTTCTTCTCAGTTTAGTGTCTAATCTCATGAAGTTACCAAGTTCGTCAGAAAACCTACCTAGGCTTCGGTATCGAACTTAGCGATTTTTCGACTATGTTTGGAAAAAAAACGGAGTTTATGGATCACAAAATTTGGAACCTCTATTTATACCAGTATCCTAGTTCTGGATCTTTGGATGATCCATTGATTTCTAGCGTATAGCTACATCGGAAGTTCTATACATCATTAACGAAACTATTAAAAAAATAAGAGTTTCTCTCGAAGAGATCAATTTGTATTCAGATATCGAAATTAATGGTCGTCCCTGAGAGACTACTCTGAGTGGTTGGTCATTATTCGTAAAAATACAGAAATTACTGCTCTGTTGTGCCTTTAACGCGTTCTTTTTTTCTTTCGTTTTCTTTTTTTACTTTTCTATGGGTAACCACTTTATTAGACTATTTTAAGAGCATTCGTTAAATAAATTGCAATCTTCACCTAGAAACTGTCTATTATTCTTTACAAAGTTTTTCTACATGCAAGAAAGTCGATAATGTTTGTCTTAATATCATCACGAGGTCCAAATTGGGCCGCAGTTGAAATATATACTACATTAGATCATTTAATGACCAATTTTCTTGTGCTTCTGGTTGTTATCTATATAATTTTCGTGGTTATATGCAAAATGAAAATTAGTATAAAGCCCAAAATGGAAAATGTACAATTACATGTTGGTACTTTTGTATTAACAGTATGCCTGCCAGAGAGTATTCGTTCCATGCAGTTAATATGAAATATATACGTTATATATATTTTATTATTTATGTTTATGTCTATATACATTTATGCATGCTATAGAAATGATTCTATGAAATATACAATATTACAATACATATTTATATACAGTCGGTAACAAAAGTGTCCGAACACTATCAAAAATTCCTATGTAAAAAAAGTACACTTCATACGATTCTGTTAAATAAATCCTTGTCGAATCATGTTTTTAGACAGACTAAGAACAGGATTCGACAAGGATTTATTTAACAGAACCGTATGAAGTGTACTTTTTTTACATAGGGATTTTTGATAGTGTTCGGACATTTTTGTTACCGACTGTATATGTAAATAAAAATCCTACTAATGACATGTGGTTCATACCAAAGTATCCTAAAGGTTATGGCAGACGTACATGAAAATTTGCGTTGTCCTATATCGAACCGTTTTAGAATTAAGTGAGATACACAGATACACACACACCTACAAAACACATCCAAGAAAAGTCTTGTAAAATCGTGGATATCGCTAAAGTATGAAGTCGTATCAAGGCCAAAATCAGGTGTTCAATTAGAAGTCATGACAGTCTCAAATATAAATCTATTACATTCTATGAACATTCTTGTTTTAATTATGCGAGATAAAATATCCGTTTAATAAATTTGTTTCAGAATAGATTTTTATATTTTGTATAAGGAAGTAAAGAAACGAAGAATGTTTTATCATGTAAGGGAATCTCGTGTAGCAACAGACTACGGTTAGTGTTCGACAAGCGTCGTTGCTAGCATTTATTGCCCGTTTCAGTAACTGTCATGATTTCAGCGTGTTAGGTAAATGATGAAAATTTAAATATTGACATATTTAGTCCATCGACATTGCTGTTAATATGTGGTAAAAAATTTAATCTTTTTAATATTGTATTGAGTGAACAAAGTTAAACTGATTGTTAGAGCTTGCATGAAATTGAATGTTAGTTGTTATTTTCTTATTTATTGTGACAAACACCGTAATTACTTTATAACCGTTAGGTCGTAAATCTTATTAATGTAATAATATGTAATAACCGATAATTTAATTCATAACTTTTGGATTGTATTGGATGCAGTTTAAGATATATATTCTCACAAACCTCTTTGTTGAACAAGATTAGAGTGTTAGAGAGTTAAATAAATAAACTAATTAGACTTAAATAATAAAAGAAAACTGGAGTTCTGAGAGGAAATTGTAGAAACAGTTATCACAAGAGGAATATCATGCAAGTGCAAAAGCTTTTTTGGCGTTTCTGTTAAAAAGTAAATTTGTAGAAAATGAAAGCAAAATAACAGTAAAAATTTAAGGATAATAAAATAGAGAAAAACGCCACGGAACTCACTGCAATTACTTTTAAACTAAATTTTCGATTACTGAACTAATTTACATTTTATTTCACAACCGTTTGAGTTAAAAATATAGGCAATTAGAGAAATAGAGAAAAAAAGTAATTAAAAGAGTCTACTTATTACTGTAGATCAAGAAATATTCTTTAAATGTGCAAAAATACGAATATCTGCAATACATATTGGTTAAACGCAAAAGATAAATAAACAAGTAAGTAAAAGTAAAAAATATATAAATATGTATTAGTATAACTCTGAAAATATTTCGCAACTGAATAAAACTAATAAGAACACTATTATTACATACAAATAAAAGAGGAATATAGTTATTTAATTTATTTAAAACCAAATTAAAATTTATTAGCTCGGTAATATTTTGTACATAAAAATATGTTTCTATACTTCGTAATGAATATATATATATATATATATATATATATATATATATATAGATCTACAAATAACCATCATATATTTAAAATTTGCTTTAAATTACAAAGCGATAATAATTTCCAAAGATTTTAACTAAAAAGTACAATAGAACTTTATAACTAATTTTTTTTATTCGTTTTATTATTTATACGATTACTATTTCTAAACACTCATATTAAATTAAAATTTTCTAATATATTCAGATAGACAAAAAATATTTGTATTCTACCTGAAGTATCTCCTTTAATTTTTTTTCTTTACTTTTTTTTTTCATTAAAAAAAAAAAAAAAAAAAAAAAAAAAAAAATCCTTCTTTTTATTTATAGTAACTCTGTAATTAATTAAATTCAACAGCAATGCATGTTTTTTTTTTTTTTTTTTTTTTTACGGAATAAATTTGTATTTGAACTTTTATTCCGACTACTAATAACACATTTTTTAACTCTGTGAACATTCTTATATTTCTGTGTTACTTTTTAAAGAAAGGATAACTTTTAACAAAATTGTCGTATACTTTAGGCTTTAAATTCATACAAGTAAAGTTTAATATCTAATTAAAATTTAATTTTATGTATTTTTTTTTTTAAATTCATGATTTATATTATTTCAGGGCTCCGTAATAAGTTTTAGTAAAATTACTTATTTATCCAATTTTACAATAATATTTTAAAACAGATCTATTCACATAATAAAATAAAAATCAATACCGGTTTCGAAAGGAAGTGGCCTTACTTCTTCAGGTGCAAAAAAAATGCGCTATTATTCCTTGGAGGCCAAAGCAAGCCTTGCTTTCGCCTCCAAAGAATAGTAACATCTTTTATTTGCACCTGAAGATGAAAGGTCACGTCCTTTCGAAGCATGTTGTACTTCTGTTTATTTTGTGGGGTTTGACAAAGTGTTCGTATGTAATTTTTTATTCTACACCAGTTATTTAATTTATTATTAGATCTACTCCCTTTCGTCTAAATGTTATTAAAAAATTTTTGCACACTATCACAATTTCTAAAAATGAAAATAAAAGCATTGTATCATTACTGATTTATTCTTTATAAATATTGTAGATGGCTATAACTTTTTATGAGACAGATTTTCTGCTACTGATGACGTCTTCAGTTCTTCAACAATTCTTCAAGAATTTCCAGGATTCTCACTATTTACATGGAAAGATAATGCAAAAAATTACTATTTAAAACAACTTCCTTTATGCTTATTGTCGTACAAGAAAATTAGCAATATTTATCAGATAATTTAATGCAAATTCAAAACATTCTTTTTTTTTTTTTTTTTTTTTTAAACTATTAATTTTATTTTACTCATGTTTTCTAAATTAAGTTATTTTATCAGCTCCCAAAAATACAGTTTTTTTGATTTTCATTTAAGAAAATTATGTTTTTTTTTTTTTTTTTTTTTTTTTTTTTTAAGTTTTACAAATGTACTTTTAAAATTACATAATTTATCACGCAAAACACACAAATTAACTCAAAAGACGACAAAAATATTTTGAAGCAATCTACAAAAAAGGACGATTTATAAATTTTCCGTGTAATTTACATTTTTCATTAAAAACACGAGGAAAATATTAATTAAAAATATCAAAACAAAACTGTTTACTTTTTTTTTAAATAAGAATATTTCGGGAAAATTCTATAATTGAAAATTTTCAATTAGTTGAAAAGGGGAAAAAAATTAAACATAAATACTTTTTTTTCTTTTAGGAAAAAAAAAAGAAATTTAAATAAATATGAACTTAAAGGAAAGAAAATTGCAAGTACTTTTTCAACGTACATTTCTGATGTACATTGATGACACGTTTCACGTACATTGATGACATCGAATTTATTTTTGAATTTTTTTATTTTTTAATATTGTGTAAACAATTTTATTTAATGTAAATATCGAAATAATATATATATATATATTATAAAAAATGCAAATTTGGACATTTTTATGGGTACGAATATCGTTGAAAGAAGATTAGTTTTAAATTTAATTTTGTATTTGAAATAATGCTAGAATAATAGAGAAAATAATGAAATGATAAAAAACTTCAAATAAATATGTAAATTTGAGATAATAGGTAAAATCCGCAGAATATTAGGTGTGAGAATTTGTTGTACAATAAGATTTCTTTCTTTCATTCTCTTTAGCGAGATACAAAAAAGTAAATGAGATACGAAATAATATCGTTATTATAATGTGTTCATATTATATATATATATATATATATATATATATATATGTATGTATAAAGATACTTAAAAATAGTACCTAAATATTCAAGTTCATTGTAGCACTTTTGCGCATAATAAATAGTAGGGAAAAAAATAAATAAACAGTTGTAGGTAACACAGCATCCCGATGTCAAACATACGCTTTTGCTATATCTCACAATTGTTTGTGTATAATAATAATAATAATAATAATAAAGTTAATATATGAAAGAAATACTAGGCTGGGTCAATTTCGGTGCATAACTGTTGTTAGATGTCACTGCTAGGCTGCAATTTCATCCGTGCTATATCTCAGATTCTATTGCATAAAATTACATAGAAATTGGTATATGAGAGAGCTATTATGCTAAAAATGCTTTGTAAATTTGGGTGCATATCGACTGATAAGTTCACTAATGCACTACTGCACTGCTGCACAACTGCACTGCAATTAAAACCGTGAATAGGAAGTCTAAATCTTAAATTCTATGATAGATAAATGCCTCAAATTTATATGTAAGATAACCAATAATAATTTTAAAAAAATGTTAACTTTATTAAGATGTACGTGGCACTGCTTTTGTTCATCTTCTGTGATTTTATGCATGTCTACATCTCAGCGCCTATTAATTAAGGGTGAAAGTTGAAAATCTTTCTTTGAAACTGACTGCTGTTTTAAATCTTTAACGTTCACTACTTAATTTATTTTAAAAATTACTAAATTAATTGTAAAAAATGGCTTTTAGACACATAGCTGATCATAAATATTTAATTAAAAAAAAAAAAAATAGCATAGTTCCTTTTCGATAAATTTTTGTTTGAAACATCTATAAGTTAACCTAGTTAAATTCAAATAATATTTAATTTAATAAATAAAACACTTTGTAAGTAAACATTATCGACTACAAAAATTCGTAAAATTTGTTTCAGGTGCAGATAATAGTCCAGCTCTTCATTAAATGAAAAAAAAAAAAAAAAAAAAAAAAGAACTAGACAAGTGTGCATCATCAAACCAGCAATTTGCACTCGCGCACACTAAGAAACTTCAATTGACTTATGCATTTAGCATTCTTTGAAGCATTATTTGTTAAATTTTGAAACAGTGCTGTTATCTACCGAACAGAAAAAGAACAAAAGTTTAAAACCTGATTAAAATAAGGGGGAAATGTTAAAAAACAGCTGCAAAAAAAAAATTGTTAAATTATGTCAAAGGTTTGATTTCGCTGCGAAACCAATGAATGTCAATGGGTTAAAGTTTTGAAAGTTTGCATACATATACACTGAAATATAAAAATATTATGTATATTAAAATTTCTAAAAGTATATTGAATTTTAAAATAAAATAAAATAAAATAAAATAAAATGACATAAAATGTCTTTTTTTTTTTTTTTATTATTATTATTAAAAGTTCCATGCGACTGAACTTTTAAAATTTCACCTTGATTTTACATTATTATAATTTATCGATTAATGTAAATATATTTATTTATTCCTTTGGTGGATTGGTTGATAAGGTAGTTTCTTAAAAATATTGTTATGTTTAAATGTTATGAATTTGCATGAAATTTCTTTATCCTAACATAAAGAAATATTTCCAAAAAAATAGCTTATAATTTAATCAAACATTCATGCAAAAATATGTTTAGAATATGTATACATACATATATGTATTACTAAACTGTCAAAAATATGCACACATTTTTTAAATTAAGGTATGAGAATAAAGTAATTTACAAGTTTTGGTAAATTTCTAATTTTGTGTGATTTTAATATTATTTTCCACTTTTAATTAAATTTTGAAACGGAAGATTGCATTTCTGTTTCCATTTTAGAAAATGCAAGAATAAGTTATGTAAAAAATATTAAGTTTAAAGGATAGATGAAATGTGACATATTACAACATAGCTCATATTCGTTTAAGAATGGTATTAGACAAAACTGATTACATTATTTTTTGTTTTAAAAAAATTAAATAACTTTTAAAGTTACAAAATGAACCTTAATATGATTTGGAGAAGCCTCAGTATTTGTGTTTTCATTAAAAAGATGTGACTTATGTGTATTATTTTATTTATTTTTTTCTTTTCCGATTTCTCTTTATATTTATTTACTTACAAGGCTACTTAAAATATGAACGTAGAATGCAGTATGTAAAAATACACAAAAGGAAAGAAGCTATATTTCTGCATTTGTATGAAGTATTTAAATCACGGATTTTCTTACTTATAAGAAATACATAATTTTTTTTTTTTAACTCAATGGTTGTGTTTGATCTTAAATACTGCAGGTGCAGCATCTGGCTAGATTTCGAATACCAAAATCACGAACTTTTCCTTACCAAAAAAAAAAATCAAAATCTTAACTGTAAGAGATTTAATATTAGTTTACAACCGTCTTTCTAATGTAGATGTTAAAGTCGATAAAAGAAGAGAAAAAGTATCGTGCAGATGTGCTGACTTTTTGGAATTTTCAAGTTTTTTTTTTTTTTTTTTTTTTAACTTTCTGGAAAACTTTAGTACTTTTAAGCGTATCTTTGAAATATTTATACTTAGATAGAAAGAGAGAGTTAAACCAGTTTTTACAATCATTTTTATTTATTTATTTATTTTTATAGATATAAATAGTAATCTAGTGAAAGTTTAGAAAATTTCTACAAAGAATTTTTAGTCCTTTAAAAAGGTACATTATATTTAAAAAATTAACTTTCTGAAGAAGAATAAAAAATGTACAAGTAAATTGACAGAACTAACAAACGTGGCATAATTTCAAAACTTTCAAGTTTTTGAAAAAAAAAAAAAAAGTTTTATTTTACAAAGTTTTAAAATTTATTAAACTAAAGAAACGCCTTTAGTTTTACGACTACGTAGAGCAGGCGCAAATTTATAAACTGGAAAATATTATGAATATATATATTTTTTTCGTATGAGTTTAAAAAAAGCTGTTAATTTTTCGAAACTGACCACATTTTTTTTTCATTAATTATTATAACTACTAGAACATATTGTTTTAAAATTTGTTAATGATATTTGAAAAGTTTATTATATTTAATAATCTCGACTTAAATATTTTACTTTTTATGTAGACAAGAAGTTTTCGTAAAATTGTCTACAAAAGCACAATATATGTTTGTTACTATTTATTTAAATACCTTTTTTTGCCCCATAGATTAAACAAAAAAATAAATATATATGCATAAAAAAATATACATATTTTTGAATTTTTTGTGTAAAATAGAAATATATTTATGTTTCTAAAACAATTTTTCTTTGATTACATGGGATGCATTAAAAATTTGAGAAGGCGATTAAATGCTAAATTCTAATTTAACGAAAGGCAATTTAATAATTAAAAAGAATATCGAAGAATCAAAAATTGAAATAAAAATATAATACACACATATGTCAAAAAATAGTAAGGGTATAACTAGGATTTACTTCAGGATAATTTGGACAATGTTCTTTTCTTTAGAGAAATTTAATTACATTTATCATTTGTGTTATATTTCTAGCATTAAGTATTCAATTTTCTCGAAAGGTATGCGTTTTATCAAAATAACGTAAAAGACTATTCTTCACGATTATTCACTGGCTTTAAAATGAGATCTGAACGAAGTTCCTAAGATAAAAACTCGCCGTGTTTCGACGACAGTATTTATTTTTTATTTTATTTATTTATTTTTTAATTAGAAAAATTGATTTTTTTTTACATTAGCGCGTTAATTTACAATACCGTTCGACATATGTTCGTGAGTATTGCTGTAGAAGGTATTTTAATGTCACTGATTAAAATCTACAAAAAAAAAAAATAATAATAATAATAATAATTAAAATTGTAAATTTTAGAAAAAAATATTGCCATTAAACAATTCTGAAAATAGCAATTGACTTGAAAATTGAAATCTGTGCACTGAAAAACAGGAGTAGTGGAGACCGGGTAGAATGGACCAATTTCGGAAAATGTAAGTGTTTACTCACAAAATAATGATTTCTCGCTATTGAAATATGTGTGCATTTTATCTATATATTGGGTTTTATGTTGTATTCAATCAAAAGAAATAATTATGTTTACTTTTTTTTTGTATACATTTTTTAATAGCAACTGACAAAATGGACGCTTGTACCACGAACCCGGGGTACAACGTTCCATGACACGGGGTACTATGGACCACAGGTCAAATTTAAAAAATATACTATTGTAGTGTATTTTTCAATAGTAAAAAATGTAGACTATATTATAATTGTTTATTTATGTCTTCGATTCATACAAATAATGTAAATTAATGAACATTAAAATTAGAAAAGGATACACCAAACGATTTTTGTGTCACTGAAAGTCTGATGTTTTCTTCTGATGCTGTAGGGTCTGGAAGACTCATCATTACAATAGCTTGAAAATTTTAGAAGAGATATATCAACACTCTCAGGAATTTATGTAGAGATCTTGATTAGGTTTTCGTTGCATGAATATCACAAAAACAGATTCATTACCTTTTATTTCTGTGATTAAACCAACAAAATGTAAAACCGTCTTTTCGTCAAATTTATTTTTATTATTATTTTTTAATTGCATTATTTTATTCAGTTTGTTATAGCTGTATGATATTTGTAAAAACATAAAACTGCAAAAATAGCTGTGTGGTATTAAAAATAAATAAGAAGAAACCTCAAAGTAAATTGCTTTTTTATTCATTTTTAAAGACATAATAGATCTAATTAAGGTTAACTATGAAATTTTTAAGTATAATTTATAGCTAACACTTCAAAAATGTAGATTTCGTAAATCAGTTTATTATGACAGAGAACTGCGGTAAATGGGCCATTGGCCATTTTACCACAGTTCATAGTGGTTCTTTGTACCCCGTGTGGACCTCTGACATCAAATGTTAAAAAAATAACAAATCCCTTTAAAAATATTTTAATGAAATTTAATATAATAATAGATGACTTTAACTCTTTATTGTGCTAAAAAGACTCTTCCTTATCATAATTCTTGAATAATGAAAAGAAAAAATGTTTAACTCAAAATATTTATTTTTGGATACCGTAAATTAAATTTTACCAATAAAATGGCTAAATTGTCAGTTAGGCATGAAGTTTCTGGTTAAGAATCAGCACTACAGTGCTGCAATCTATGTACTAATAAACGAACCATTGAAAAAGATAAATAAATACAGTTATAGGGAGTGGTCTATTGTAACACAGTCTCCCCTATACCTCCTTCAGGAACAATCAAACATACATTTTATTTTGTACAGGTGTTTAAAGTTTAAATATATGTGTGTGCAGTCAAGAATGACATAATACATTTGAATTTTTTTACACCCAACTAATGACAATGGTAACAAAACATTTACACCTTTTTTTCATCGTGTTTATTTATTTTGCATAAATAGAAATCTATTTTTTTTACACGTGAAAGTGGAATAAAACTTTGTCAAAATTTATATTGTGTGTGATAAAATTGACTTCATTATACTTTTAACATTATGGTAAAATATTAAATCTATAATATATTATAGAACGCACCATGTTAAAGCCTACAAATGAAAATGAAAATAAAATATAAAATATAAATATAAATAAATAAAAATAATTAGTAAAAGAAAATGCTTATAATTATAATTTTGTACATACAAATAAATATTTTTATTCTCACGCGAAAGGTAAAAGTCTGAAATTCTTCTAAGTTATGTATTTGTGAAATATTTCACTTCCACCGTTGCGCTGAAAGCGCATCCGAATGTGAATTTATGAAGAAAAGTGAAAAATTTGCAAGAAAATTGACAGAAATAATAGTCATGGCATAAATTCAAAAGTTGAAAGTTTTTGTGAAGAAAAGTTATCCTTTACAAGCTTTTGAAAGTTATGAAACTAACGAAACTTAGTTAGTTTTATGACAAAGCAAAGCTGGCACAAATTAATAAATCGGAAAATACTGTGAAGAATTTCTTTATTATACACATTTAACAAAAGCTACTTATTTTTCGAAATAAACAGTAAAATTTATTTTTATATAACTACTAGAATTTATTTATTTATTTATTTAATGTACTTACATCTTTTAATGACATTTGAAACGTTTATCATAAGAAACTGAACCCTTTTTATATGATACTTTAAGGGATTAGAAATTTCTGCCTTTAGTGGTCCCGATATTTTTATACAATAATCGCTGTATCATTCAATCATGACACACTGCTATAAAACACATTGCTACGCATGACCTATTGCTTCATAAAATTAGTAGTGGTAAAAAAAAGAAAAAAAAAAAAAAGCCGAAATTTCTTATCCCTGACAGTGTCCTAAAAAAAAGGCGGTGAGTAAGACCTCTGAAGTAGTAAAACCGACATAAAATATTGTAATTTTTAAGTATACAAGAAATTTTTGATAACATCCTACAGAGGTTCAAAACTCCCAGCATCATTTTTTGTTACTATCTATTTAAAAGCAGACAGTTTTCTCTCATGCGTTTTATAAATTCTCAAACTGCTTTAGACTTTCTTCATGCACATTTTCAATTTTTTAATCTATAAAATAAAAATGTATATGAACATGATATATATATATATATATATATATCTTGTTATAAGAAATGCATTAAAAATTTAATAATGAGGTTAAATGCTTTCTTGAAAGATGAATTTAAGCAAGTTAAGAAAGTTACCAAAAAAGCAAAAATACAAATACAAATTTTTGTACTCATGTATGCAATTTTAAAGATAGCAATGATATAATTAGGTCTTATCTCGGGAAAATATGGGAAATTTCATTTTATCTCATTTAGTGACTTAAAGCAAAGATGAGGGTCGGTCTTGAGTAATTTCAAGTTGCTATTTTATTGTATGAATGATTAGAACATTATTAATAAAAAATAATGAGAATTAATTCCAAAAGTTCAGTATAATTGGTATGAAATATGACATAACAGTGACAGTCTGTAGACCCCTCACAGTCATTGTTGGCATAACCATGGATCGCAATCTCCACCTTCTTCTTACTTCCTCTTCTTTTTCTTTTTCCTTTATATATATATAGATAGATCTTTCTGAAATTCTGCACTATCAAATGGTCGATGCGGTCATTAGGAGTTCATACGACTACTAACGTATGGAAACCATCCCCCATAATGGATCTATATTATGATGGTTACTCTTTTCAAACTCCATTTTCTACCTCCTGTTTCTGTACATATTTTATTTTTAATACTGATTTTGATACTCTTTTAATTTAATATATCCAGATATTTTAAAATTAAATAAAGCCAATATCAATAATTTTGAAGCTGATTTTTTTTTTTTTTTTTTTTTTTTTTTTTTTTTTTTTTAAATATAAAAATTTTTGTACTAATTTATATGATAAAGAAAAACTTCAACTTCGTTACTAACTGTATGCCGCACTGGTATTCTAATCTGAGCCATAAAATATACATAAACATAATAATTAATCAACTTTTAAGATATTATATAATTCTAAATTTAATTTTGATAGACAAATATATAATTTCCAAGCTTTATCATTCTATAAAAAATTATATCCTTTAAGTTTTATTCCTTATTATACTAGTAATGCAAATTTTTAGTGACAGCTCCGCAGCTACTGGCTTTGCTTTGATTGCTGGTCCATATAGGTGTCCAGTTTGATGCTAACGGCTCAAAGCTTTTTTTTTAGGAAGGTGGTTAGTTGATGGATGGAAGTATATTGTTCTAAAATACCTGGAATGCATTGGACATCTATGGATACGGAAGAAGCATTACAACGTTTTAAAAGTTTTTAAGCTGAAATCCAATTTTGTCATTGTTGTCTCTAGCGGGTGATGAGTTCTTTTCTATTTTCTTCTGGCAGGTGCTTGTGGGTGTATGTTCTTGCTAACATTTTCATTTCAAAAATCCATATAATAAAATAATTTTTAAATTCTAATATAAAATTTCAATATAGTATCACTCATAAGTAATAGAATTTTATTTAAAAATTAAATGTTTTTAAAACAAATCATAATTCAGTGTCTATAACTTCAAGTTTTTCTTTATTATTCTGTTTGAAATATAATCTGGAGTATGCTAGCTTGACATATCTTCAGAAACCTGCTAGTACTACATAGTTTTTTAACAGCTGTGTTCCCACCTGCTTATGAAGCAAACACAGCATAATTGAAATTTTTAGCTTGAATAGTGTTGAATTTTGTTAGGTATTGGTTATACTTTTGCCTCACTAGAGGGCGCCAGAGATCCCGTTAAAATAAGAAAAAAGAACATTTTTTGTTTACTCTCGCGGGACATTAGTTTTAGTTCTGTTTTAGAATGGAGAGCAACGAGTCATCATGAAATAGTAGTTTGCTCTCGGGGCTTTTTTGGCCTAATTAATTATTCAAGGAGCTATAGTTTAAGAAATAGAAAAAGTAGCTCATAGATTAGTTTAGTTTTAGTTTCGCTTTAGTGAAGAGAGCAACACAGTGAAATAGAATGCTCTCAGGCCACCTTTGGCCTAATTTATTTTTATGGAACCACCATTGTCATTACGAAATAGAAAACTGGTGGCTTAGTTATTAAAATATTACGAATAGAAAATTGTTTTCGTGAAATTTCGAATATGTATATATTCTGTGTATCCTCATTGTAAATATCATCATTCAAGCAGTGTAAATAAACTGTCTTATGTTTTTCAAGATCAAGAAGAGGTGAATTATTGAATTTAAGTAAATGTTCTTTTTTCTTCCTTTTCTACAGATGAAGTTTACAGGTAGGAAGATTTTGCTTCATATTTATTTGAAGTTTATTACTAAAAATAAAAACGGTTTGAAAATATTAAATTATTTTGATTAAAGAAAGAGCCTAAAACCTATATTTTACAAAGAGTCTAGAAGACTCGCTTTAAGCCGTTCAGAAGAATGGCGTTATAACATAATTTTATGGCGTCCGCCACAACAGGATGTATTGTTTATATTAAATACAGGAAATATTGTTTATATTAACTGAAAGGAAAAGAATTATTTTCATTTGAAACAAAAAAAAAATGATTTAAAGATTATATTATTATTATATGAAATGTTTTTCAAAAGAAATCTTAGATTGAAAACTATTTAGAATATTCCTTTTTTCAAAGTAAATAAAATTAAAAGTGACTGATTGATTGAAATAAAACAAGATTTTTTATTCGTTCTATTATTTGTACATTTAAAACGTAAATTTATCAAGGTCAAAATAAGATAGTTGTGTTTTATGATTGAAATAAAGAAAATTAGAATAAAGAAAGCAACTGAGTATTGAGTTGACCTTGAAAAAGAAGCATTAAATTCATTTGATGAAGAAAATAATAAAAAGTATTTTTTTTTTTATGGTAAATATTAGATGATATCAAAATCTGATTGCAGTGAATGTTTATTGTTTTATTTTTTGTTTCGCAATGATAATGAATTAAAGTATTGTTTTAGAATTTATGAATGAAAACAGAATGTGCAAGTCATAGAAGCTTCGATTTTAATTTAGAAAAGTGAATGCTTTTACATTTAAAATAAAAGGCATAAATAACGAATAATTGGTTAATTAACATAAAACTGTTCTGTTTTTGTTTAAAAATCAAAAATGGAAAAAATAAAAAGGCGAAGAACGCCATTACGATCTTCCTTCACTAAAACTTTAAATATTTTAAAAACAAAACTAGAGAAAGAAGATCTTGAGAGGGGTATACTTTTAGATAATTTAAACAAATTAGAGGGTTTAATTGACAGAACTAAAGACATTTGATAATGAAATATTATACATTATGTCGGAAGATAGTAAATGCGATGAAGCTTTGATTGTAAAAGAAGCGGAAGAAAGCGAAGCATACTGTGATGAATTTATCACAGTTAAAAGACTAATTAATGAAAAGTTGAATTCAAATGTAAATTTTAATTACACGGGCCAAAATAATATGGAAAACGAAACAATTTTGAAAACAAAGCGATATAAATTACCAAAATTAGCTATCAAGAAATTTGATTCAAAATTGATAAATTATTTGCCTTTTTGGGCCGAATTTAAGAAAATTCATGAAGATGAAGAATTAGACAACGCTGACAAATTTCAGTACCTTTTACAGTGCGTAGAACCAGGAACTCGAGCCAGAGAATTACTCGAAAGTTATCCTGTAACATCAGAAAATTATTTAAAGGCAGTAAAGGCTTTTGAAGAACGCTATGGGGATAAAGATATCTTAATCGAAGTATATGTTCGGGAATTTTTAAAATTAATTACAGCTAATGTACAGACTAGGGGAAATTGCAAAAATTTGTGTAATTTAGTGACCAAGATAGAAGCACACTTGAGATCGCTGGAAAGCATGGGTGTAAACATTAATCAGAACTCTGCGTGGCTGTACCCAATGGTAGAATCCTGTTTACCCGAAGATATTATTAGAAGATATTATTGTTTCAAAGACTTAATGTTGGGGCCAGGGAAGATTCTACTGAGTTAGAAACCACTCAGAAATCAAACTTGTCACTAATGCTGAATTTTTTGAAAAGGGAAGTGGCAGGTGAAGAAAGGTTACAATTAGCCAGGTCGGGTTTTGAAATTAATTCACCCAGGGAAAATGTTAAAAATAAATTCCACAAGAGAGATAACAGGGTCCCCACTGCTACAGGCTTATTCGCTGCAAAAGAATTAAGCTGTATATTTTGCGGAAAAACGCATGAGAGTAAAGACTGCATAACAGCCAGATCGCTCCCCCTTGACGAAAAGAAAAATAAAGTAAAAAAAAAAAAAATGCTGTTTGAAATGTTTACGTTTTGGACACCGGGCAAAAACGTGCAAGGTTTTTATTAAGTGTCACGTTTGTTCACAACCCCACACAGAGTTATTTTGTCCAGAAATAAGGAAAGGGGGTGAAAATAGTAGAAGCAAATCTCCCGAAGTAATACAGAACACTGTCGCAAAACAATGCTCCCAGGAAATAGCCCTTATGACGTTAGAAATAAATATAAAAGGGGAAAAAGGCCAAAAAAGGTGCGTTGTCTTATGGACAGTGGTTCTCAGAAAAGTTACATCTTAAAGAAAACTGCAAAAGATCTCAAGCCCAAATCCATTGGTACAGAAATAATTGCCCATACAGTTTTTGGAGGTGCACAGATAGAAGCTAAACAGCATAATCTATTTAGAGTTACTGTAGGTGCATCGAATAATCGGGTCAGTTCCATACATGAGCTCGATTTTTTAGAACAAGAAAAGATTTGTGGAGAAATTCCTCGAATTCCAAAGGGAAATCTGTGCAGAGAACTCAAGAAAAATAAGCTGTGGTTGTCCGATATCGGCCCTGGTAGTACGGAAATAGAAATCCTGATCGGGAGTGACGTTTACGGTCAACTGTTAACGGGTCGAGTCAAGCAATTAGAAAATGGACTCATAGCAATAGAAACAAAATTGGGTGGACAGTTTGTGGAAAAACAGGGCTTCCATCTCAGGGTTGCTTGAATAGCGGTACAGCGGTATTAATGACAAATCTGTACATAAAAGACTGGAATGTTCCAGACTTGAGGCAACTCGAAACGATAGGAATCAACGACCCTGCACAAATCTTGTCCAAAAGAGAAGAAGAAGAGCAAGTCCACGATGTGTTTTTTAGACAACTCACCAGAAACGTCACATCTGTAAACAACACGTCCGAATTGGAAGAATTTAAATCTAAGGCAACAGAAATCATGGCTGAAGCTAAAATGGACCTAAGATTGTGGCAATTCGGTCCTGAAAAAAAATAGAAAAGTTGTCTTTAGAAAATGAAAAGGAAGAATTCTCAACTCGAATTCCAGTTTTAGGAATTAAATGGGACAGAACAGATGATAGCTTGATGGTCTGCAATAAATTTGACTTAGAAATAGTGAATCCATCAAAACGTCAAATTCTATCCATAACTCAAGGAATTTTCGAACCCATCGGTTTTCTAGCTCCAGCGTTGTTACAAGCCAAGATAATAATTCAAGAATCTTGGTCCAGCAAATCAGCATGGGACACTCCACTGCCAGAGAAATTTCAAAGAGACTTTCAGAAATGGTACAGCGAATTAAAACAGCTAACAGAATTGAAGATCCGAGAAGTATAGGTTATGGAAATAAAGAAGATTGGTCCCTACATATTTTCTGCGATGCAAGTCAAAGTGGCTATGCAACAGTAATTTTTATACGGTGCGAAGAAGAAAAAAGAGTTTCAATTCAATGTTTGAGAGCGAAATCACGGTTGGCTCCAAAATAGGCTCTAACGATTCCTCACATTGAGCTGCTAGCCTGTGTTTTGGAATCCAGACTATCAAAGAATGTCATAGAAGCTTTAGACATCTCTACAGTACCAACTTACTTTTGGACTGATTCTTCGACAGTTTTGGCCTGGATTAAAAGAAATGACCAGTGGGCAACAGAATCAGAGAAATATGCCAAGTTACGAATCCTCACAAGTGGTACTTAGTTCCAGGAAGTCAAAATCCGGCAGACCTGCCTTCCCGTGGTTGTAGTCCTAAATACCTTCTTGAATCGGGATGGTGGGAGGGACCTAAATGGCTAGAAGATGAAAAAAGTAACTGGCCCCAAACGAAGATTGTCCCTAATGAAGTATTAGTTATGTCGGAAAGAAAGAAAACTACAGTGTCCTTATTTTCGAGTCCAAATGTAGATCCATTTATGAATTATGAAAGAATTTCGAAATTTAGTAAACTTGTAAATATTATTTGTTGGATAAAAAGATTTGCAACAAAATGTAGAAATAGAAATCATATTTTCCCAGCTGAACTTCCGGCAGAAGAAAAGGAAGAGGCGGAAAAATTTCTCTGGTCACGCATACAGTTAGAAAGTTTTGGTGATGTGCGAGAAACAATAAAAGGACTTGTTGTTATGAAAGATCAAGACAATATTTTAAGAGTCAAAACAAAGTTGTTAGATCGAGAAGACACTTTTTATTTCAAGTATCCTATATTGTTGCCATCAAAACATCATGTTGTAAGATGCCTAATTAGAGACTGCCACGTGAAGAATTGCCATGCTGGACTTCAGACAGTTGGTTCGATCTTACGTGAACATTACTGGATTATTTCTGCAAAGCGTAACATCCGAAATGAATTGATAAAATGCATAAAGTGTAAAATATTTTCTTCCAAACCATTTGTTACTCCTCCCATCCATTTACCTTTTGACAGAGTCAGAGACTCAAAAGTTTTTGGAGTTGTTGGCATCGACTTATGTGGTCCTCTTTACCTGAAAAATAAGTCCAAAAAATGAATAGTCATTTTTACCTGTGCAGTATATCGAGCCATACACTTGGAATTAGTGACGAATCTTTCAACAGAGGGATTTATACAAGCGCTAAGAAGATTTGTAGCCCGAAGAGGAAGAATTTTGACAATCTACAGTGACAATGGAACTAACTTTCGCGGTGCCAACAATCTCTTTAAATCTCTTGACTGGAATCAAATCCAAAAGACGGATGACATAGCTCCAATAAAATGGAAGTTCATCCCCCAACCGCTGCTTGATGGGGCGGATGGTGGGAGCGTCTCATTAGAAGTGTAAAAAACCTTCTACTGAGAACTCTTGGAAAATCTTCCCTCAATTTTGAAGATCTCTCTACCATCTTGTGCGAAGTTGAAGCCATAATGAACAGTCGACCTTTAACATACCTATCAGAAGAACCAGACAAGTTCATTCCTTTGACACCTTCCTGTTTTATGCAAGACATTCAAGAAATTGGTGTACCAGATCTGGATGCCATTGATGCCAAAAAACTGAGAGCATGATACAAGCACTGCCAAAGTGTTCGAAATCAACTACAAAGTAGATTTCGGAAAGAGTATCTAGCGTAGTTGGTACAACGAAATAGAGAGAAATGTAAACCTGTTAAACAAGGTGACATTGTGCTAGTAGAAATCAACAGTGTGAAAAGACTACAGTGGCCAATAGGAAGAGCAGTGAACATTTTTCCCAGCCGAGATGGCCGTGCCAGGGTTGTGGAAGTGAAAATGCATTCTGGGACATTGATTAGACCACTTCAAAAACTCTATCCCTTAGAGATATCAGATGCTGATGATCCAGTGATACAAGCAGCAAAAGAGACAATAAACTGAATGTGGTCAAAAACTATAAAACTTTTCTAAAGACAATCACAATTGTTTTAAAATTGCATTGAACTTTAAAATATTTTTTATTTTTCTTTATTTTCATTAGTTTGTAACTTTACTTTTTACTATTTGTAGTTTATAGCTTTAATTTTTCTTAGTAATTAGTTTTATAAGTTTAAATTTTCTTAATTAATTAACTGTTTAATTTTTTAGCTCTCACCTAAAAAATTAAAGGTGGGAGGATGTTCGGTATTGGTTATACTTTTGCCTCACTAGAGGGCGCCAGAAGTCCCGTTGAGATAAGAAAAAAAAACATTTTTTGTTTACTCTCGCGGGACATTAGTCTTAGTTCTGTTTTAGAATGGAGAGCAACGAGTCATCATGAAATAGTAGTTTGCTCTCGGGGCTTTTTTGGCCTGATTTTATTGTTCAAGGAGCTATAGTTTAAGAAATAGAAAAAGTAGCTCATAGATTAGTTTAGTTTTAGTTTCGCTTTAGTGAAGAGAGCAACACAGTGAAATAGAATGCTCTCAGGCCACCTTTGGCCTAATTTATTTTTATGGAACCACCATTGTCATTACGAAATAGAAAACTGGTGGCTTAGTTATTAAAATATTACGAATAGAAAATTGTTTTCGTGAAATTTCGAATATGTATATATTCCCCACATAACACATACGTCCATATTATGTTCATATTTCATCTTTCGCGTCCGAGTTACGTCTATAGACGAGTTCTGAACATAGATCTCCAGCTCCAGTATGTTCAGAATATTTGAAATTCCGAACGTAGACGTATCTACGAAAAACGTACAAAATATGGACGTCAGTTTAGGCACATAAATTGAATGAAAATTGAACTAATCCAGTTTACGTAAATACTTGAGCTAAAACTGCACCTGTATGCCGCCATTTTATTAATGTGGATGTTGTAATCAAATATAAGAAAGTTTTATCTTCTACAAAATTTTGCGATTGAAATTAAATTAACTATTTCTTTTTTTATCTCATTTATTGTTCAGACTGCTGCTCTCTCAACTTTCTCTAGCTGCTTCTGCCTATTATTTACGTTTGTATCGCTTTTTCGTCTGTATTTGTGTTGTGTGGTTGTTTCTGTAATTCTTTCTAATAATCTGAAAAGATTTTAATTTCATTGAAGTCTATCTATGAAAAACTAATTAAATATATATATATACTTCGTGACAAAATAACTTACTTTTGCTGTATTAATATCTTTTTTCTGTATTTGTGAAAATGTTAGTCCTTGAAATAATAAGTAAAAATTTTTAAATAAACACTATAATATTAAGCCTTTATTCTTAGATTAAAATAAAAAGTAGATTATTTTCAAATGTATTAAATACTAATAAAAACATGTTTACTTCTGATTTGATCGTTATTATGTTTTTGTTTTTCCTTTATTAATAAGTTATAAACTGTATTTACACATATATCTGTTTGACAAATGCTTGTTTTTCTTTTATTTTTTCGCCCGCTGAGTAATTGTAATAAGTGTTGGAAAAATAAAAATGCATCAAACATCTTGTAATTTAACTTTTTTAAAAGTTGTCAGTTGAGAAAATTATATTGTTTTTATATAGTTTAACAGTTAACTAAAAAATCCTATTTACATTCCCATATGCATTGTAAATTTTAGCCTAATACATTCATAAATTTTATCAAATTGACTGTGTCACTTTATATACAGATATTTCAAAATTCTGCATGAATATATGGGGATAAATTGAGTTTTTAAAATATGGTTTAAATACGAGTTTCTTTATTTTTGAACTTATTACAGAACTTGTAATATGTATAATTATAAAAATTCTAAGTTTAGACCTTTTTTTATTGTTGTTATTTTAGAATTATTTTAACAGGGCTGAAACAATCCTGCAATAATACTCAGGATTTTTTAAATAGTATCACTATTCCCCCTGCAATTGTATCTAGCTATCTGTTTCTTTCCATTATCATCAGTATTCTTTATCATTTTAAAAACAAACTCAACATTTTCTTTCAGTTTAAATTAACTAACATTTCTCTTAAAAATCAGCAAATACATTATAAATGAAAAAGGTCTATCTAAATAAAATATTTTATGGCAAATGCATATCATATTGCGTTTTTTTTTTTTTTTTTCACTTTTATAAAAGTCTCAAATGTTTCTAACTTTTCTTTATAGTTTGTCGCTTTCTTCTTTTTGCTCTATATATAGCAATATCACTTTATACACAAATACAGATCCGACTAGCTAGATATTTGAAACTTTCAGAAAACGATGACAATGCATTTTTTAAAAATACTTTTACTTAGTCAACTGTTTTGGGTCCCCGCTGCGTTCGATAACGTTTATATGATTCAACATAAAGTTTATTTAACTATCTTCCCGGCTAGCTAGACATTTGAAACTTTTAGAATAGCTCAAAACACGATAACAATGCATTTTTTAAATACTCTTGGCTAATTATTGTTTCGGGTCCCCGCTGCCTTCAGTATCGTTCGTGTGATTCAACAGCAAATTTAATATTATGGTATATAAAAAGTTTTTATCTTGCAATTATTTAAGATGAGTCTATCCTGCTAATTGATTTTGTATTAAGTGCAGTCGAACCTTATTAATATGAATCTCAAGGGGATAAAAAATTTGTTCGTGCTATTAGTAACTCAGAAACTAATTTTCCTTTTCACAGGGATTGTGGAAACAGTTCATGTTAAAAGTAATTCACATTAATGAGGTTCGACTGTAATAAGTACAATACTTTGGATAAATACCATAAAATGCAAGAAAACAAACTCGCAAGTTTCTAGCATTTTATGGTGTTTATCCAAAGTTTTGATCTTATTCTTTCAAAACACTAGTTCTGTGGTATTATTTATTAATGAGGTTCAAATGTATTTCAAAAGTTATTGTATTGACAAATTTTGAAGTGTCGCCACTTGGAAACAAAATGGCAGGAGCAAGTTGTTCACTAAATTAATTCAAGATGTTTGTAAAATAAGAAGTTTACTGATTGACTTTGATTCAAATAAATTCAATATTTCAAAACTTATTGTTAGAGTTGAACTGAATACCAAATATTTGGTATTCGGCCGAATACTTAAATTTCAGTGTAAATTATTTTTTATACCCAGAATAGCTTAATTATTTTAAACATTTATTGCATGTAAAAAGAAATAATAAGGACATTAAAAAGTATCAACATAAAATCTAAGTATTTAGCATTAAAAGATAAATTTTATAGTCAAAATAGAAATAAAATGTATATTTTAAATCATTGATTTTTTTTTTTTTTTAATCATGTAAAATTTTGAATTTTATTAAAATAATTAGATTAAAAAGAGCCAAATACATTTTTTAAGAACAAATAAACTTTTCCTTTTTTTGAATTTTCAAAAAATAATCTTATTTTGCGTGTAGGCTGTATACGCATAAAACATTATGAGTAAACATCAGGAAAGAAGACTTCAATAATATACATATATATAATAAGAAAGCACCACAGAACTGGTGTTTTAAAGTAATAAGTACAAAACTTTGAATAAACACCATAAAATGCAATAAACTCGCAACAATTATTTCGGGTTGAATGAAAACACTACCCTACGTCAGGAGAACAAAGTAATCAAAGTTGCATATATGTACACACAAAGTAAATGTAGTTTTATATGCTGTCACAATTTCCCCTTCATTAAACTATAATAAGTGACTATTTTGAAATATACAGACATGTTACTTTTCAGCCTTTTTAAGCTTGAAAATTTTATTATTCTTGGGATCAATGCAAATCCGCATTAAAACTTTTTGGACATGTGTAGGGGTAGGGGGGGGGGGTCAGCCTGAATTTGTGCAATATATTAGCAATTTCTATGTGATTGGCTTTCAAGAAATGTTAAATTCGAACTTGGCGAAAATGAAAAAGAAATAGCACTTTAACTGCATTTTCCTAATGAACCTGAACTACATTATTTTGTTAATCAATTGCCCCAGCAAGCAATGCTTCTATAGAGTAAACTTATTTTCAAGTATATGTAATAATTTTGTCTGTTTTTTAAGCACTTACAACTATTTTAATTATAATTAATATGATATTTAATGTAAGATTTATTGTTCTGATTTTGTTTATTATTGCGTGTACATGTATGCAATCAGGTATAACATTATTTTTATTATTGAAAAAATTATACTCTGTTAGTTGCATGATACCACTTTTGAGAGGGAAGGGGGGGGGGGTCGTGAAAAGTTCAGCCTTTTTTTCTGTAAGCTTGTATCATGTCTGAATATATTACATTTTAATGCAGACTATTTTTTATTTAGATTAGAAATTTTATTAGACTGGCATTTTTTACTTATTTAATATCATAATATTGATGAATAATAATTAAAGAAAAAAAAAAAAAAAAAGGAAAACAGTTTAATTTTATATGATAAATATTTTTACCAATTTCAATATTCTAATTTAATTTAAAATTTAACTCGACCTCGACTATTCGGTTGTCGAATATCAAGATATTCGCTCGAACCGAATATTCGGTGCAACTCTAGTTATTGTCATAACAAATTTTCAACTAGCAGCCTGACTTTAAGTGGCCTTTACCTGGAAATAAAATGACAGAGCGAGTTGCTCACTTTATTAATCCAAAATAAATTCACTGTCCAACTTTTGTGCAAAACAGTTCAGTATTTCCAAATTTGTTGTGATGAAAAATTTTCAGGTAGAAGTCTTAAAGTACACCTAATACCTTTGTTAAATAAATCCTTGTCGAGTCATGTTCATAGTGACTGAGAAAATGACTCGGCAAGGATTCGTTTAACAAAGCAGTATTAAGTGTACTTTTTTACATATGAATTATTGCTAGCGCTTTAAAAATTTTGCTGCCGATTGTAAGTTCACTGTCCAACTTTGGTTCGAATTGATTCAGTGTTTCAAAAATTATCTAGATAATAAATTTTCAAGTGGTAGCCTGATTTCAAGTGGCCCCGCTACAGTCAGCAGCAAAATTATTGAAGCACACATCCACATTTTTTATTTATATTTTTTAGTTTGATCGCTAATTTTTATCATCAACTTACTTTTTTATAAGCAGCATAAGACTAAGATCATGACTCGACAAATATTTACGTAACAAAACAGTATTAAGTGCTTATCTTTTAAATAGGAATTATTGCTAGTGCTTCAATAATTTTGCTGCCGACTATATGGATTGGAATTTATAAATAAACATATATATATTGTTGGATAATTTCTGTGAAATTGTAACTCTCTCACTACGATATACTGAAAAAGAGTTTATTCATTTAACTGTTGATTTCTTTACAAAACACTTTCAAGAAATTATTGTGGCTGTTAAATGGCAGTCTTTTATACTTGAAAATGCAATAACTGGTCATGAATAATTTATTAAAACTTTGGTTGGTAATAAGAAGTAAGAATAATTTGCTTGGCTTTTACTGGAATAAAATAAATTAATGCACTATATAAGGATGAATGCAAGAATAAGCTTAAATTCATGGATTTATCTTCATTCTATAAAAAATGAGATATGCAATATTTTTAAACAGAGTGTTAAAACTCTTGGTATAAATTAAAAAGTAAGATAAAGGCAACAATACAAGACTTTATACAAAACCTATTCATGCAGTGATGCACTATTATTTATTTTCTGATTTTGAATAAGTACATGTTTATTAAAAAATGAAAAATCTGGAGTGACTCTGCTGTACTTTTAAAACATTATGTAATTAACGGTTGTGTAGATAAAATAAGAAATGTCGTTAAATAATAAAACAAAAAATAATAGGGTGTTCAAGTAATTATATACACTATACAAAAGGTACTATACACTATACAAAGTACTATATACAAAAAGGTATAGTTCTATTTAATTTCAAGATACTTTATAAAACAATGAAGATTTTTCCTGCCAGGTTAATTCAAACAAATTTGATTAAAATATTTTATTTGGATTTACTTATGAAGTTCAAGAAATTATTTTACAGCTTTAAGATTGCTTTTTTCATATATCAAGAGAGAATTAATGTCTCAAAAAAATAAAAAAAAAATATTTTATTTTAAATATTTATGCATGAAAGATTAATATAGGGACTCTGAAAAGAATTTGAATACAGTGTGGTTTAAAGCATATTTTAATATATTTCCATACTGTACAATACAATGAAAGTAACATTATTTAGATGCAAAAAAACGTATTGCTTATGATTGGTTTGCAGAGCGCAAAAAAATTTTCAGGTACGTTGTGGAATGAAAATAGAAGGTTAAATGATGATTTTTTTTTTCAGTAAAATGTAATTGTTTATTCATTCACATAGATTAAATATATGTACAGAAAACTCTTAATTGGAATATGAATTAATACATATAAACTAGCAAGCGTTTCGCATTTTCCCATGAAAAAGCTGTGGAACATATTAAATGTAGAAAATTAAAAAAGTGCCTCATGTACTTTGTTAAAAGAATATTACAAAGCGTAAATTTTTTAAAAAACATTTTTAAAGGAAAAGCCTCATTAATTTTTACAAAAATGACCTGGCCTGTGTTCAAACCAGAGCTTTAAAAAAAAAAAAAAAAAAAAAAAAAAGCTAATGCTCTACCATCTGTTCTGTTAACTTCATTATTAAAAATTAAGTAATGAATAATTTCATATGTAACTTATGTCAATTTTTGCTGAACAAGAGTAAAAAGTGAGCAGGCCAGTATTAAAGCTTGGGGCACAAGCACAACTTCATCTAGTTATTTTTCATTCTTGTAAAAATTTGTTTGGCCTTTATTTAATTATTGTGTAAAGTATATAAACAAAGTTATGACTCAAGGGATCACAGACCGTCAAGGTCACCCAAAGCCCCTGTTATTCTATGGGTAAAATTGTTTATAGAATTGCACATTACCTAATTATTATTTCTAAATTCCATTTTCACATTCTAAAAATACACAACCATTAAATTAGTACTCCCTTTCTAAAAATTTACTTTTTTAAAATTTGAATTTTGAGTTCAAAAATGCGTTTCACTAAATACATTTTCCTCATTTTTTAGCCGTAAAATAAAACTTTAAAATTTTAAAAAATCAATTTTGGGGAACGAGTACTGATTTAACAGTTGTGGATTTTCTGAATGTGAAAACAAAATTTAAAAATTTCAATTTGGTAAAAAATAATTCTATAAACAAATTTCACCATAACTTGCATGGGATTTAGTGACTAGAGACGGGAAAATCACAAAAGGAGTGAACAACTTTAAACTTTTCTATACCATCATAATGTGATTATATTTTTAAAAAAAAAGATCACTTGTAATTCTGCATCTATTCACATAAAGAAAATATGAAATCTATTTCATAGGAATATGAAGGCAAGTCAAATATTGAATGAGGACATCACTTAGTGGAATAATAGTTCATTGGGCCAAAGGACCTAAGTTTGAAAGCTAGATTCCATAAAAAACTGATTTACATACATGGGTGCTGGCAATGAATGAAATTTAAAAATATAAAATATTTTGTGTGAAAAAATAAATCGCAGGGGAAGTTTTTTTTTCTCTTTGTGCCGTACTCCAGATAACTTTAAAAATATTTTAAAGCTTTTTAATTATTGAATTATATATATAAAATAATCTACAGTTTTAAAATAATTTTTTGAACACTTTCTGTGGATTTCACAAAAAACCTTTTATGTAGATTTGATTTTGCTTAGACGGACATATGACACTAGTATTAAGTTTAAAAAAAAAAAAAAAAAAAAAAAAACATTGCACTCACTAAGGATTTCATTCTGCCAGCATCTATGTTTGCATAAATCTAAAAATAACATGGGTAATTTTTGGATGTAATGTGAATGAAAATGGACATGTTTATATTATGTTCACATATGTCCATTTTACGTTATTTTGTTCAGCTAAAAGACGTATTTATTATGTAAAAGGTGGGGACATTTCAACATAATATCTACAAAATCTGATGAAATATAGACTGAATCTGGCTGTAATATGGACATGTCTATATTATGTTCACTATACATCTATTTTACGTTATTTTTTTCAGCTAAAAGACGTACTTATGACGTAACAGGTGAGGACATTTCTACTTAATATCTACAAAATCTGATGAAATATAGACTGAATCTGGCTGTAATATGGACATGTCTATACATCCAGATTACGTATTTTGACTTAATCTGGACGAATTTGTGTTGTCTGGGTCTGTGTATCCTCATTGTAAATATCATCATTCAAGCAGTGTAAATAAACTGTCTTATGTTTTTCAAGATCAAGAAGGGGTGAATTATTGAATTTAAGTAAATGTTCTTTTTTCTTCCTTTTCTACAGATGAAGTTTACTGGTAGGAAGATTTTGCTTCATATTTATTTGAAGTTTATTACTAGAAATAAAAATGGTTTGAAAATATTAAATTATTTTTATTAAATGAAAGAGCCTGAAACCTATATTTTACAAAGAGTCTAGAAGACTCGCTTTAAGCCGTTCAGAAGAATGGCGTTATAACAAATTTAACTTATTTTCTTGTTTATTAACATTGTTAAATTATTTGTTCTTGTTGTTTTTTCACTCCATTTTCATAACTTCACGTATCATAATTTAAATTCATTGTTATGTATATATATATATATATATATATATATATATATATATATATATATATAAAAGATAAAATTGAAATATAGGATGGAGTAAAACTTGAATTATTCAATATATATAGAAGTTTTTATAAAACAATGCGCAAATGCAGCAAAAGGAAATATGAAACTATAATAAATAAGCAAATTAATTAAAGCCAGATGAAAACTTAATCCCAAAACACGTGAGGGCCTTCATCAAGGGAGATCCCCCATGTACGGAAAGGAATATGAGAAGTTTCTGACGAAACGCTGGTAATTTAACCAAACAAACACGTTTCTAGACCCCAACTTCTCACAGATGGAAGCAAGACCATACAGCAAACGAATTTTAATTAATACAAAGCATAAAAAGCAATTAAATTCAGAAATCAAGCACAAAATATAATACATCAATATAAAATACAAGAATATAAATAATACAAGAATATATAAATACTTACATGGACAAACTGGAATAGTCATTAGAATATGGAAAATTGAAAACTACCCCCTATTATAAACATAGAACCCGCTTCAGCCAGTAGGGCCACTTACCAGCACTTAAATGTCGCCCAAAATGGAACAACAAACCTTAAGTGGGATTGTCATCAAGAATACTGAAATTTTTATTGATTAAAATAACAGGATAGCGGTTAACAGTTAGTATGTTTTTGAGATTTTTCATAGACAGATTCAGGTCTAAATTGTTATTGCAAGTCATTTTAATTATGTTTATTTGGGTGAACATAATTTTCTGTTCTCCTGTATTAGTCATAAAGTTTAAAAAAATATATATATTCACCCCGATAAACAGAATTAAAATGATTTGCAATAACAATTTAGACCTGAATCTGGCTATGAAAAATCTCAAAAACATACTAACTGTTAACCGCTATCCTGCTATTTTAATCAATAAACATTTCAGTATTCTTGATGACGATCCCACTTAAGGTTTGCTGTTCCATTTTGGGCGACATTTAAGTAGCTGAAGCGGGTTCAATGTTTATGATGGGGGGGGGGGGTTCAATTTTCCACATTCTAATGATTATTCCAGTTTGTCCATGTATGTATTTATATATTCTTGTATTATTTACATTCTTGTATTTTATATTGATGTATTATATTTTGTGCTTGATTTCTGAATTTAATTGCTTTTTATGCTTTATATTAATTAACATTCGTTTGCTGTATGGTCTTGCTTCCACCTGTGAGAAGTTGGGGGCTAGAAAGTCGTTTTTTGTTTAAATTACCATCGTTTCGTCAGTAACTTCTCATATTCCTTTCCCTACATGGGGGAGCTCCCCTGATGAAAGCCCTTATGTGTTTTGGGATTAATTTTTCATCTGGTTTTAATTAATTTGCTTATATATATATATATATATATATATGTGTGTGTGTGTGTGTGTGTGTGTGTAACTGTATTATACAAAAGGTATATTTATTTTGCTTACAATTTGCGATGGTAATTATCGGAATCAAAATTAGAAAATTAGAAAAAATATTTGAGACAAACTGATATTCTGATGAAATTTTATGTGCCAACTTTCATTGTCAGAGGTAGGTGATTTTAACGAATCCATTCAATATATCAAAACTTTAAAATTATTCCAATTATTTTAAAAGGAAATTTGTTATTGATTGATACAAAAGAATATTGCCTCACTGCGTATTCAGCAGTTTTCTAGAATTCACTTAATTCTGAGTATTCCTCTTTATTTCAAATATAAGTTCAAAGGTTTAACAATGTTCTATAATGGTGAACTTAAAATACTAATAAAATGGAATTACTGAAGTGTTTGAAATTGCATAAAATACTTTCAGGCCATGAAATTGTTAAAAGCACAAAAGGCGATTTAATAAACGATGAGTTATCTGAAGTGGAAAACTGTAGTTTAATTGTAATATAATAGCTTTGCTACGGAAAGGGGTTGTTATTCATTAAAATACATGGAATAAAATAATATTTCATGAGATTTCATGAGATTTCATAACTATATAATGCGTTTTTCTTTAAATAATATAAAGATTTTGATCAAAGGTTAAAAATTTTGATATGAAAACTATGTTCTTGTGAGAGAAGATTTTGCATTGTCAACAGAGTTGAATGTTTACATTTTAATAATTAAATGATTTAATTAGTGTCTACATTTTCATAATACTCTAACCAAAAGTCAAGAAAATTATGAAAATTGATATTTAGAATGAGAATGAAATTTATGAATGAAAGCGAAGATTTCTAATTAACGGATGTAAAAGAAGGTGGCATTTCCATGTATAATGAAGGGAAAAGAAAAACTTTTTAAATACTTTTGTTACCAGGTCAAACGATGGCGTTCTCAGTTCTTTTTTTTTTTTTTTAGCGAATTTTGCAAAGCATTAGGCAATTTAAAAATTAAAAATATTATCAGATAATAGCGGTTACTGCACCCGACGTAGCACGGGAGAAGTAGGGTAGCGAATTTAAAGGGCTGATTAACGGTCAGTAGATTTGATGAAATTTTGAGGGAGTAGCCTAGTGTTACTGTGAAGCATGTTGGGTAACTTTAGGAAAATGTAGATTTTATAAAATATTTATAACATTCAGACAAAGGGGTATTGCGAAGTCAAAACTAACGATATCTTTATAATTTTTATTAATGTGGAAAGCTTCACAGAAAACGAATTACCTATACTGGGTAGGTGCTCCAGTGATTGGCATGCTCCAGTAACTGACATCTATCCTGAAATAATTAATAAATAAGAAAAATAATAAAATCATATATTTTATATTTAAGAATTTTAGCATTTTATGTCAAATACTGGAGCATAGGGTGCTAATAACTTGTAAAATGAATAACTAGCAGTGTCAAACACTGGAACATAGGGGGGGGGGGCAATTACTGATAAAATGAAAAACTGGCAGTATCAATTACTGGAACATTCAGTGAGTGTCAAATAAAAATTCATAAAAAAAAATAATAATAGTAATTGTTATCAAATGTATATATTTTAACATGTATGTGGTTCTGAATGTCTTTTACACCGTATGTACTAACATAAGATTTCTAAAAATATTTTCTGATGACTAGAACATTAAAAACATCAGATTGCTCTAAAAGTGCCAATCATTGGTGTACTTACCCTATTTAGATCCGCAAATAACACTGCCCGGCATGAAAATTACCTCTGACATCATTTCAGCATATTTTTATGTAAAATGACCTTCTGCATCCAAATATGACGCCCATTTTGCCCTATCTCCCACCGTTCTTTAGGAATGGCTCCCTATTTTTATCATTTTCTGATGCTTTTATGGCTCTAAATTTGATTTTTAGGAGGGGGAAGGATTATTTTAACCATTAAATATCTTCTGAGGGGCTACAGAGTTGGGAAATTCCAAAACATTGAGATTCGCGACAAGGGATATTTTTTTTTTTTTTTTTTTTTTTTTTTTTGGGGGGGGGGGGGGGGAGGGGGAATTGACATTGAAATTATGCATTACATATCTTATATTTATTTTATCTGTTATTAATATTATTTTTTAAACTTTATATATTTTTTGTTTTTAGGTGTTAAATTAATTATTTTTTATTCTGTAAATCAAATTCATGGTCATAAAATTATCGAATAGTGAATGAAATTGAGGATGGGGTTGGTGTATCTAGAAAACGGTGGGTGACTGGGCAAGATGGGTGTCATATTCGGATTCAGGACGCCATTTTACATAAGAATTAGCAAAAATGGTGTCAGATTAAAAAAAAAAAAAAGAAAATGCAGAGCAGTGTAATATACCAAAAATAAAATATAGTAAAACACAGAACAGTTTTTTTAATAACATGTATGAATAAATCATACTGAAAGTGGAACTTTTATATTCTGGATAACAGTTCAAAATAGAAAACGAATTTACTAATTGTATTTAGTACAGTGAACATCAACGCAACGTTCACAAATTTTAAACGTGCAAGTCATAGCAAATTATTCACTTTTAAGAAATATTAACTGTCCAGAAAGAAAATTGATATTTTAACGTAGTTAATTGACGCGCAAGAGCTAAGTAGTATAGAAAAATGTTAAACGTACCTTTTAAAGAAAGTTCATACACAAAAAAACAGTTTTGATCATTTGAACTTCATAAAAAAAATATCTATGTAGCATGGGATAATACTAAAACTTAAAACTTTAAAATAATTATTAAAACTATGGCAGATAGGGTGATCGGTTATTATGCAGTAAGACCCCACAAGATATTAACTTAAAGAATGATTATAAAAACAAAATGAACATTTGAACTGTCAATATAATTACAAGCACGTTAAAAAAAAAAAAAAAAAAAAAAAAAAAAAATTACAAATGGAACAATGATAATAGTTTTATAAATGTAATCTATAAATGTAATTTTTGCAATAATAATCTTCAGTGTTCAGTTAAGGTAAAATATCCGCTGTCCATATAATTATGAGAACCATTTGTAGTTCAATAAACATATATTTATATAAAAGTAAGCGAAAGACCGGTAAGACCTCGGCCGCGGTAGCCCAGTCGGTAGCCCAGTCGGTCTGGTGCACGTAAAATCTGTCGTTTCCGCAATGTCCTCCATGATCCCATTAAACATTATACCTCTGGGGGTCACCGAAGCGGAAGAGCCATCCCTTCCGTGGAGGATCAAAATTACGAAGGCATCATCTCTAGGGGTGAGTCTCAGACCGTCGCCAATTGCCCATCTGCGCAGCATTAGTGCGACGTAAAACCCAACCAACCAACCGGTAAGACTACATAATCTTAACTGTGATATTATTAGAACAATTTCTGTTTATGCATTTTCTTTAGAGCTAACATGAATTCACATTATATTTCCAGATTCATATTTAATTAGTTATATGAAAAACTATACATTCATAATATATATATTTTCCGAAAGGATTGATGCATCTAGCTTTCAAATTAATCCATCTTTAACTTCCTACAATTTCAAAACGTCTGCGTGCATTGAAATATAAATATAGCGAATATATATCCCGCTTCAGTAATCCTATTCTCATAGGAAATTAACTACAAATTATCCGTTTGCAAATCACACTCAGGCAACATTTGTAAATAAATGGTTTCGTAATCAAGTTTAAACTCTCCTGAGTTATCAATACATGCGTCAATTATAATCTGAAGTATTCATATATGATTAATGCTCACCTTGCTTATATATTCAATTATAATTGGAAAGATTTAATTGATGTTAATATCAAATAATCAGTTTATTTGAAACAGTTAGAATGCTTTTAAATTTCATAGCTCTTATTGTCATGTAATGCATTCTTTTAAGCTTTTACATGTAGAAGAATTTTATAGGATTACATAATTACACTTTTAAACATCAAAAATAGCTGAGATGGAATTTTTAAAAATTTTAAACACGTATTATTACTTTCTTCTGTATTCAATAGAAGAAAATACTGGATTCGTAAAAATTTTCGACCTCGGGTTTTTGATGGATTTACACGTTTTGTGAGCTGTAGTACACGATTTGACCATTTTTAGAAAATGTCTATCCGTCTGTCTGTCTGTGAGTGTGTGTGTGTGTGAGACAAAATTTTGTGGCAACTGTATCTCATGAACTACTGCACAGAATTTCATACAAATTGGTATGTAGTTACATCTTGATCTAAATTAGTACCTATCAACTTTTGGTAAAAATTTTCTTACAGGTTGCTTTGCCATCCCGCTTTTTCTAAATTTTTAACGTGGTGGTATAGGACCAAATTTTGTATAAACGTGCATAAAGAGAATTGTTTTTTTAATAATCATTATGAAATTTACAAGAATCGCTTATAATAGAAATAGTCAACTGGGAAATTTTTTGTGTACATATAGGAGCATCGACTCCCACAATAGGGAGAAGTCCCCCTTCGAGGGGTACAAATTTTCCTTATGGGTATCTTTCAAAAGAGCTCGCCAGTACCTTTAAAATGAATGGTTGAACCTTCGATCTGCGATAATTTAAAATAAATCGATTATTATTTATTGATTATTATTATTTTTTAAATGTAATATCGAGAATAAAATGAACTTTTTTTGGATATTTAGTGTTATACTACTTCACTAATATGGAAACTGTACTGCATTATCATGGAAAATAATGTTATTAAATAATGATTTTAATAAACTATTTTTACTGAGTGAATTTGCATAGGAAAATATAGAAGAAAGTGATGTGGTGGCCACAACATTCTAGTTTTTATTTATATCTGATTAATTAAATGTTTCATTTAAAAAAATAAGAATTATATCATTTGAAAAAATATTTCTGATTATCTGTATTAAAAACATTGTGAAATGTTAGATTTAAATTTTATTCAATTGGCGCTACTTTTTTTTTTCTTTTATAATTAAGACTAATGGGTATTTAAAATATTTCTGAAACATAAATAAATTAATTTATGATTAAAATTTCCTATAAACATTAAATAGTTTAATTATTTCATTTGATGTATATATTTTACGCCAAAAAAGGCTTTTACTATATTTTAAGAAAACTAATTGCATCTAAATAAATTAAATACAGCTTTTCATTTTGTTTTATAATATCAGGTTGTAACATATGAGATGTCCGATCTTCATGGTCTACTTAAAAAAAGAATATATTTTTACAGAACAAACTTTATTAATCAAAATAGGAACCATTAGCTTCAATACACTTTTTCCAACGAGAAACACGCTTTTTTATGCCGGTATCATAAAATGTAGTCGTCCGGAGGCAATAAATTCATTGAATGCCGTTTCAGCATCCTTTAGATTTCTGAAGCATTTCTCCTGCAGGAAATTATCGAGATGTTTGAAAAAGTGAAAATCTGTAGGTGAGAGGTCAGGTGAATATGGTGGATGGTATAAAACTTCATAGCTTAACGTGTGCAGCTTCTGACGAGTGATCATTGAAACATGCGGTCTAGCGTTATGATGGAGAAGAATAGGACCCTTCCTATTGACCAATGCCGGCTGTTTCCGAGTACGTTTCTGGTGCATTTTATCGATTTCTCTACAATATTTCTCCACTGTGATGGTTTCGCCTGGTTTTAGAAAGCTATGGTGAATTAAACCAGCTGAGGAACACCAAACAGTCACCATAACCTTCTTTTGATGGAGTTTCGGCTTTGGGAAGTGTTGTGGTCTTGTCAGCATCCAGCCACTGCGCTGAACGTTTACGATTGTCGTACAGAATCCACATTTCATCACAAGTTACAGAAAATGATCATTTTGGTTGCGAAGAAGAAGGGCAGACGAGATTTCAAAACGTTTGCGTTTCTGATTCTCATTCAATTCATGAGGAACCCATTTATCCTTTTTTTTTTTTTTTTTTTTTTTTTTTTTTTTAACTTTGCCAATCAATTTTAGATGCCGTAAAATGGTTGTAGGAGATATACATAGTTTTTCCGTATAATCTCTAACAGTATTACCTGGATTTTTTTCAACTATTGTTCGTAAAACTTCATTGTCCACAACAGTCTCTGGTCTGCACCGGTCTTCGTTTGTGAGACTCTCATCCCCAGTTTCGAACTTTGCATACCAACGTCGAATGGTACTTTCATTTACAGAACCGTTTCCAAATGCAGCATTAATGTTTCGGGCAGCTGCTGCAGCATTATGCTTACTTTCCACTCATAAAAAAATAGCACTCTAAAATCTCTAGAATTCATCCTACGACTAAATCTATAAACTTACCACCAAATCACATTTTTTTTTTTTTTTTTTTTTTTAACGCATCAGATGAAAAAGACAATGTTTTAGCTTTGAAATGATACATAATCAACGACTGTATCAAAAAAGTTTATAAGGAACTAAATCTCAAAAATTTTACTGGTGAGAATCGGACATTTCATATGTTACAACCTGATAGTTTTCATACCAAAAATTAAATTAAGTACAATGGCGCCATTTCATTTAATAATGAATTTTACACAATCAAAATTATTTCCCAAGGAATATTCAAATTTCTTTTAATAAACATTTTTTTTTTCATTATGAATTTGTGATTTATGAATTCTGAGAAGATACTATAATTTTGATTTTAGAAAAAACTATATATAAGGTAAAACTAGGAGAGGTCGCGCGTTCGGAGAGATTGCGCATACGGTGCACCGACGGTAAAGAGTAGAGTGGGCGAGCTGTTATTTCAGGAGGTTGTACAACATAAGTAGTGGAGTGTTGATTTGAATTAACATGTTGATTGCTTAAAGAGTTTAAGACAAAACGTGGTTAATATATCTCGTTTTCAAAAAAAAAGCTTCAATTTTCATAACCCTTCCTATGAATTTCTATAGAATAATAGTAGTTCAAAATATTTTTAATTTAACAATTTCTCATAAGCTACTAACGTAGACTAATGGTACGAGTACCACAATTCTCTCTAAAAGCGAATAATTACACAGACCTACAAAATTGAAGTTGACAAAATTTGATTTGATGATTTCAGCTGATCTTTATATTATTTTTGATATGCTGAAAACGAAAATGCAGCCCATTTTTCTCTATCATAGATTTTTGTCAATAAAGGGTGTTTACCAACACGATTTCTTACATATATCATCATAACAATTAATTGGTTGGTTGGTTGGTTGATATGGTTTTAAGTCGCATTTGTGCTTCACAATTAAAACAATAGGCATCTATGATTAATTAATCATAGAAACATACTTTAAAACTTACTACATAATTATATTGGTGGAAGAGTAATGGTAGAAACTATATAGGCAGGCACCCTGTATTTACAAAAATCTATACGTGATAAAGAAAAACTGGCTTCATTTTCGGTTTCAGCGCACCAAAAACATAAAGATCAGCCAAAATTATAAAATCAAAATTTTACATGTCGACCAGTGTTATTGAATAAAAGGCTACGCAATATCTCCTACCGAAATGGGAGAGTTTGTGCTTTTGCTATTTATGAGAGATTGCGTACTGATTGTATAAAATTGTATACTAATAGAGATTTCACAACTTATTAGTCATGACATGACAATTCCTTTAATGTTTGGAACTGTACTGGGAAATAACTTCGACAATTGACTGGATTAGTTCAACCCATTCGAGACTTCTGAACATTATTCAGGAGTAACAACAACCTTTAAAAGCCACGCCTCTGGTGGGTTTTACCTCTCGAATGCTAATATCAGCCTATGGGAAATTTATCACAAAGTATTTAAATGTTATTGCATATCTGTTTAGTTTTGAAATATTTTCAAGTATGATGCTCAAGTTTTGTGCATCTGTCTGCTGCTTAAATAGAAATGATTAAACTGAATGCAAACAAAAAAAAGTCAGCCTACTCAAACGTCTTTTTAAGAACTGTAACCATCTAAATTTAAATAAATTAAAATAAACAGAAAGAATTAACTTTAAAGTTGAAACGAGAAAATTTCAAACCAAGTGAAATTTAGATTATGTGTTTTGAATATTTTTTGGAGAAAGATTTCAAAAAAAGAAAAGAAAAAAAGATAAATAGATAAACAGTGGGCATATTCTGGGCTTAAAAGCGGGCGAGATAATCGGATTAACTTGTGACAGGTGGTTGCACGATAGCTGCACCGTTCACAACAATAAGTTAAGTATGTTTGTTAACAACGAGAGATTCGGTCAGTATCAAGAAACCATTCAAGCTAAAAAAGAAATGTACTAATTTTAATTTAAACGTGTTATTTGGTAACTTAATGTTATTTTCTAATCTTATGTGGCCTTTTTTTCTGTTTTATATATATATATATATATATATATATATATATATATATATATATATATATACATATATATATACATATATTGTTTAAATAAATTTTTGTAATTCTTTTTTAATTTTTGTACTTTTTTAATTATTGGATTGAGATATCCACTCCTAATACAAAAATATTTGTTTACGAATACTTTAGAGCACAGTTATTATTATTAACAATTTAATCATGAAAAACGGCAGTTTTTTGAGTGACGCAAGCGGAGGTACAAACGGGACGCTGCGAACTCATATATACGGCTAGTTTGACATCAAAGAGATTTGTAAAAGCCGACACTTAATATCTCAGCAAATATGCCATATTTTGTTCTGATCTTTTCAAAATAGTCTTTTATCTTCGGTCTTAAGCTATCCTGAAAATTTTACATTTCTACATGCAGTATGTTTTGAGATCTGAATCTCAATTTAAAGCCAAAAAGGGAAAAAGGTTGGTGTAATGAACTGAAATTCTGAGAAATATCTCTAAAACGGCTCGAAGGATTTTCTTATAATTAATATATGTTGTTAATAGGATCTTTCTGAATCTAGTAACGTTTTCGTTTTTTTTTTCAGGAAAACTCTTGTTTTTTATTTAAATCGCTTTAAATATGGAACTATATTACTCCGCCAATTACATGTGTTTCTTCGGGTGAAAACGCTGTTATGCGGTTCTTACTTGTGAGGTATGTGGGTTGGTTTGTTGACCGACTTGAATGTAGCCAATGAATTATTTAGAATTTTTTTTAACGCAAAAGTACTTTATTACATGTTTAAAATATTTATTGTATATATACTAAGTCAAATTCACTTAAATATATTTTCTCTTCTGTTATGAAAAAAATATTTTTGATTTCAAAATTTCATATTTAGTCAAAAAAATATTTAGATAATATTTTAAATAAGGAAGTATTTTGTAATTTTAGATATTCCACTTTATCATAATAATGATGAATTCACAATTTTTTAAAGTGAAAAAAATTTTAATCATTCCTGAATATCGATTTTATAATAACTCAATGATTTGCGATTCCTATTCATGTATTCTTACGCGCCGGGAATGGAAAAAAAAACAGCAAATAGAGTTTTGGCGCCATCTATCGTTTTTATTTAAAATATACTCTTTCGTAAATACATATATATATATATCTATATATATATATATATATATATATATATATATATATATATTCTTTTTAAAAATTAAAAATCTCTTTTGAAAATACAGTTAGAGTTTATTCATTTATTTATTTTTCAGACTTTAAAATGATACATATTTTAAATATTAACATAATAAAACTATTTTTATTATTATTCAAAGCAATAATGACTAGCGGATGAAACAGTACTTACACTGTTTATTAGAAAAAACAGTGTTTTAATATACAGTGTTTAAACAGTGTTTTAATAAAATTCATTTTTCATGAATTTTATTAAAATTCATGAAAAATGTGTCAAATAGCAGTTATTAAAAAACACGTTAAAATAAATAAATAACATCTTTACTTTGAAACCCATAATAATTTATTTTAAAAAAATTATTCTTCCTTTTCTTTTCTTTTCTTTTTTTAATTAATTAATTTGTGCATGAAAATTCTATTTCATAAATATATTTACAATTACAATAAAGAAAAAAACCTCCTTTAATTTTAAATAACTATTTCCACCTGTTTCTAAACAAGTTTTTTTTTTTTTTTTTTTTTTTTAAACGAAAAAAAAAAGTTAAATGTGTATGTAATATGATTTTAATGTAAACTACTAGATGGCGCCACTACATTTAATTTATTTTTCTCAAAGAAAAAAATTAAAAAAAAAAAAGAAGGAAAGAAAGAAAAAACTTTTAATTGCTTCGGAAACATGCAGAAATAATTATTTAAAATTAAAGGAGGGTTTTTTGTTATTGTAGTTGTAAATATATTTGTGAAATAGTATTTTTACGCAGAAATTTCATTTTTTTTTTTTTAAGCTTAACTTATATTTTCCATAAAAAATTTTTCTAGGTGATTTTACCTAATTTTTAAAATTATAGAAATGTAAAGCTTAATTTTTATTTTGTCTATTTTTGCCCCCAAACGTTTTAGATGAAAATATATACGAAGTAATTTTTACCTGCACTTTTCATGAAAATTTAATTTGTGAATATTGGAGCAGTATACTTAGCCTCAAAAGGGGAAAGAAAATGTATAAAATTCCATTTTTAACATTTACTTGATTTTTTTTTTTTTTGTTTGTTTGTTTAATTTGTAATTCTCTAAAAAGAAACTTGCAAAATGTAAATTACGTAATTCTAAGTTAAATTTGAAATTTTTCACTTATATTTCTTTCTTTCTTTCTTTTTTTTTTTTTTAAGAGTTTGAGAATCCTAGTTAATAAATTTTTCTAGTGCGAAGCTTCTCCATTTTGTTTCCAAGTGGCAGGCTACTTGGAAATTTGTCAATATCATAACGTTTGAAATACTGAATTAATTCCCACTAAATTTATAGTGTAGATTTATCTCAGAAATGTATTTGATATGTTCATTTCCCAACTTAATCCACCCTCTTGTTTCCCTGTGCCAGCACACTGAAAATTTCAAATTTACATTAGAAAGGTTTTATGAACAGATTTGCTTAAAACTCCATATACACATAGCCTTCATTTATAAATCTACTAAGTCCATTAATAATTTGTAGCTGCCATTTTGAAAAAAAAAAAAATGGTGGCAACTTCATAAGAGAAGATAAATTAGTTTACCCATCCTAGGAGCCAGAAGGACTTGTTTTAATTTTTTGATCAATAACCACTAAAAAGTAATGATATCAGTACAAAAAACCCTTAACGGCTTAAAAGTTTGTGACGCCGCTACTTTATGGCTATAAGAATTTGAAATATGAGTCTTAAAAATAATGATATCAGATTTTAAGTGACGCTTTGCAATTAGTTAAAATATACATAGATTTTCTTATTTGATCATTAACTTTTATCTTTTATTTATATTTATAAAGCTAACGTAATATTTTTAACTTCAAGATCAGACAGATATATAAAATACACTCACTGATGCTTTTTCATTCGCATTTCAAATTCAAAATAATAGTTTTAAGAGGAATGATATAAAAATTCCAGTGGCGCCTCGGTGTTATTTTAAAAGATTTGTTTTTAGATTCCATTAAAATTACTTTTGTTTTGTCTAATAAAGTATATTTACACATTTAAACAGTGCTTTTAATTTTCAAATATACTGTCAAATAATTATACTTTCACTGAGTTAGCATTATAAAGTAAAATTATTTATTTCAATAAATTGATTTATCTTTAAACTGCAAGTAAAATTTGTGTAAATGTTTTCTTTACGTAACACTACCTCTTTGAGCAAATTTTTACTTAGTTGGACACTATGATACTATGTTTTGGATAGCGTGACGCAAAAGATAAATCAAATTATTGAAATAAATAATTTTACTTTATAATGCTAACTCAGTGAAAGTATAATTATTTGACAGTATATTTGAAAATTAAAAGCACTGTTTAAATGTGTAAATATACTTTATTAGACAAAACAAAAGTAATTTTAATGGAATCTAAAAACAAATCTTTTAAAATAACACCGAGGCGCCACTGGAATTTTTATATCATTCCTCTTAAAACTATTATTTTGAATTTGAAATGCGAATGAAAAAGCATCAGTGAGTGTATTTTATATATCTGTCTGATCTTGAAGTTAAAAATATTACGTTAGCTTTATAAATATAAATAAAAGATAAAAGTTAATGATCAAATAAGAAAATCTATGTATATCTTAACTAATTGCAAAGCGTCACTTAAAATCTGATATCATTATTTTTAAGACTCATATTTCAAATTCTTATAGCCATAAAGTAGCGGCGTCACAAACTTTTAAGCCGTTAAGGGTTTTTTGTACTGATTATAGTTACAATTAAACGCAATCTCTCCTACCCTATGAGGACAGATTGCGCAAAATAGTTCTCTTGGTTTTATTACAATTGTTGTTCTAAATTATAGCATAACAACAAAATAATATAAATGCATAGAAGAATAATCAATTCAAAATTATGCACCAATAGTTGAGCAAAAAAATTAATATTTGGTCTTTTTATATTGTTCTGTTGAATTGTGAGCTAACTCTCCTAGCTTGCTTATTAAATAAAATATCTACAGTTTCATTTAAAAGCTTTTTGAAAATGAAAAAGTAATATATATATATGTCTTTTTTTATTACAATAGTGATAATAATAATAAATAAATAAATAAAAATAAAAATAAGTAAAAGGTTAATTTTGGCATATAAAAATAAAATGATCATTTTAAAAATAACACAAATAAGAAGAAAATTCAAGGAAACCATTACTTTTACTTCAATGAAATTAAATATGCTTTGAAAATACTTCTGCGCGCGCGCGTGTGTGTGTGTGTGTGGGGGGGGTCCTGAAAAGGGGCATATCTGTAAAGCTTTATTTGTTCGGATCTGACATAAAAACAGCTGATGTAATGGATCTGAGACAAGTTCATATCTGTACCACCTTAAAATTATATATATCGACCATTTAAAATTTTTGATTATATTTAGAGAGGTAGACAAAGTTGCGCAGAATCAAAACCAGTCGTGGTATTGCTACATTTTATTCATGAAGGAAGACAAAAATGCCTTTAAAACAATAAACGTTTTGCGAAGGGTATGATTTTAAGACAACAAATTTTGTGAAAAAATTCAAATTTATTTTGAATAGATCCCTATATTAAGCTTCAGTAGTCTTTTGAGAGTAAATTTATATTGTTTTATGATACCTTCCCAAAATCAATTTTTAGCAAATAAAATTTTAACAATTTTTGTTCTCTCAGCCTTTTATAATTATACCCAGTTACTGATTTTTTCATTAGTAATTAGAAATGTAGAATGATTTTTCATAAATGAAAATATTGAGAATAACTTCGTATTTTAATATTTATTCTTATTAATTCCGGAAACAGATAAATTTTGAACATGGAAAACTTTGAAAATAAACTTAATATGACAAAACGTTATTTACAAATATACAAAGGCTCAATTATTTGAATTTAAAGATAATATTCTTAATTTTGCCGATTAGTAGCAGCCAGTTCTGCGCAGATTTCATGCACTGATGACAATTAAAATAAATCCAATTCGATCTCCACCCGCGAAAGAAAATAATTTACTTGTTCAGTCAATTGGTCTTGAGAGAAGAAAAATGAAAGTTTCTTTATTATTCCCATTAATCTTCCTCACTTGAGTTCCAGAAGAAACACAACTAACATCATATAACACTGAAAAATACCTTTGTAAAGACAAATAAAGTACTTTTTTTTTTAATTTTAATTAAAGATGTACTTTAAACCTTTGCATGTCTGGTTTTTTAAAATCACACAACTTAACGTGTTATGCCTTCTCCACGTTGGAAGTTGCAACACTTCATTAAAAAAAAAAAAAAAAAAAAAAAAAAATGTAGGCAACAAGATTTGGAGTATTATCGAAAAAAAAAATAATAATAATAATCCGAAGTAATGTTTTAACAAACGGCGAATCAAATTTTTCTTAATAGTTAAATACTAAAATAATAACTCTTTGGTACATACCTAAATTTATGGCCCCTGGCACTAATATAGTCGCTATAGCAGAAAAAAAAAATATATATATATGCATGTGCGTGTGTGTATTCTATTTTGAATTTTGTGTTTAACTTCGCGTGTAAATATGCACATGTAAATATGCACTTTTTTCTTCAATATCCACCATTAAATTTTAAATGCAACTGTTACCCATTCACTTCGAAGATTCATAGTCTATTATGTTTATAAAATAAGACTTCTTAAAATTATTGGTGACTATTGAATAAAATGGTAACAAAATCGGGCAAAATGTCTGTGGATTAATATGTGTTAAAATGCATATATTTTTATATTGTCACGTATATCTGACAGTAATTCGGCAAAGATTTGCATTAATAATTGGCCTTTATCATGGTGGTCGTAATCTTACAAAAGTACCGATTTATTTATTTGAAAATTATTTATTTATTTATTCACAAGGTTCTGTTTTATCACAGGCCTTTTTCACGGATTCCCTTATACACTCTAGGTTGCTTTTACTATGTAAAATTTCAAGAAGTAGACCGAAACTTCAAAACTTATTTAACTTTTTTTTTTTCTTTTTTCTTTTCTTTTTTTTTTTTTTTAATAGTTACATAATTAGTTACATAATTCCATAATGAACCTGTTATTTTAAATTTATTGGAGTACTTCTTATTTAAAACATTGTGATGTAGATGGTATGATGTAAAATATATCATTATTCTTATAAATACCATGTAAACCAATGTTGAATTATTTAAACTGTCATGAGAGCTAAACACGAAAATTGTATCAAATTCTGAAATAGGCATGCTTAAGTGAAATAGTAACCACTATGTTGGAAAAGAATAATTAGTTAGAGATAAAAGGGAGACCATAGAATTTCTCTTAGAATAAGAAATTATTAAAGCATTTTGAGATAAACGATTTCAATTTTCAAAACTTCTTAGAAAAAAAAAAAAAAAAAAAAAAAAAATGTGAAAATTATACTAATAATAATAAAAATAAGTAAAAAATTAATGATTGATAATTCCATATACTATTACTTTAATCCAGTACTGATGTTACATGTATAATGTCCATTGTCTCATAAAAAAATAATCAACGAAAAAAAAATGTGTTGTTATTTTTGAATGGATATGAATAAATTGATGTTAATTATCGTCATTAAAGTTTTCTTGCGATTGTCATTTTTCTGTGATTTCATGAAAGTTCGCGTCAGTTATTAGTATTTTTGTTCTTTTATCAATATTTTAACATAGAAATCATAACTTCTAGATTTGTTTTTAAGCATTTTTTTTTTTTTTTTTTGCTTTTAAAAGATCAAAAGAATTATTAAAAAAAATAAAAATTTTTCACTCCATTTTTCATAAATATTTTAAATAAAGTGTGATATTAAAAAAGAGGTAAATGCCAACTCACGAAATTTCTTTATAAACATTTTTTTCTTCAAAATGCATTTAAGACGCCAATATAATGAATGCTGACTTTGCAAGTTTTAAGCTGATATCCCTAACAATCTGAAATATTATTGAAAAAGTTCGAGTAGAATAGAAATATATTGTTCAAAAAATATTGTTTTTGCTGATTCTTCAAAAAGTTTTCATTAGAGTTGAATTGTAGTTTTAAAAAGTTTATATATTTATTAAAATTTAAAAAAAAGCGAATTTAAATAATATATAAAATGAGAAAGAATTTTAAACTTCAAGAAATTAATTATTACATTTAGTTTCTTTCAAGAAATTAATATCCTCTAAAAAACCTCAAAAAAGCATTACTGTTGCCTTCTACCAAAAATATAATTTCAACTCAAAAAATAAAGAAACAAATAAAGAAAGAAAGAAAGAAAAAAAGGCCATAAAATTTTGTTATATGTGAAAAATCCGCTTTTTTCTATATGATTTAAAGACTATCAATAATAAAATCTATAAAAAATAAAATGCTTCTAAATTTCATTGCCAGAAATGTAAGCGAAAATCAACATATTACTTTCAAATATAAGGCTAAAATTCAATTTTAAAAAATGCACTAAAAAATAAATTCACATTAAGAGGGCACAGGCGTCAATAATGTAACCTGAATTTATCTTCAAAATTTTGTATGAATTTTGTATTACTTCACGTGGACTGTAATACATAGAACTAATAAACTATGCCTTCCTAATTTCTGAGTGTTATATATATATATATATATATATCTTGAATTTTAGTTTAATTTTAGGCCGTATATATGAAAGTAATGTCTATTGTTTGTTTTGAAATACTGGTGATGAATTGTAGAAATATTTCATTAAAAAAAAAAATCAATATTTATGCAAATGAACATTTTCCCCCCTCCCCCCCTCAAAAAAAAAAATAAATAAATAAATAAATAAAAAAAATGAAGCACCTAATACAGTTTTAACAAGCGCAAATATTTCCACTAATAGAGCCTTCATATTTTAGATGATAAATTGAAGGTGAATTTTGCATGAAGTAAATTTCAGCTTTATATCGTGTTCGGCATGCAAATGCTGCCCTAGAAAAGGGAACAAATTACTGAATTATTCTGTTATTACAGTAATAGGAATAGAAAAAAACATATAAAATGTAGATGCAGTTTTTTTATGTACAATACTAACATATGTATCTAAAAAAAAAAAAATTCTAGCAGTAACAACAGTTTTAACATTCTTAGAAAATAAATGGAATATCTTAAATTCTGTGTGAACTTCAAACTACTCCAGTTTGAAGCTGCAGCTTAATCATCGTATGAGCATTTAATTATAGTTTATTTGGTAATAAACATTAAGTTACCCAGGAGTGGTATGCGTATGACATTTGCAGTCGACATTTCCGTAAATGAGAAATATGTAAATGAGCAGAACATCGCCACCTTTTGGACGATATATACATAAATTGTGCAGCATTCTATTTTATAATGTTATCCCATAACTTAAGTTTCGTGCATTTATACCTATAAAAGCTGAAGATCCTCTTCTATATTATGGTTTTGAGCAATTATACTCAATAGAATCTCAGGTTATCTCCCTTCACACAAAAGGGAGAGATCGAAGCATAGCAGAGCCACCTGTACGTTGATATGCACCAAAAATTAATAAGCACCTATTCATGTCATAGGTGTAACTAAATAGAATTTTTTTGTTAAATTTTGGGCATTATTTCTTCAGCCAGAGCTGCTATTAAAAATCATCATACACACGCAGAGACAGACATATATTTTCTAAAAAATGTCAGATCGTGTCTAGGACATCTTAAGTCGTGGAAATTTATCGACAATTGGAAGTCGAAAGTTTTTACGAATCAGAAATTTTTTTCCCCCCCTATGAAAATAGAAGAATGTAATAATTGATATAAATATTTCGTTTTCTGAAATTACTTCTTAAATATTATGTGCAATTACACAGAGCGACAAAATTGAAGTTGACAAAATTTGATTTGATGATTTCAGCTGATCTTTATGTTTTTTGATATGCTGAAACAGAAAATGCAGCCCAATTTTCTCTATCACGTATAGATTTTTGTCAATACAGGGTGTTTACCGACACGATTACTTACATATACCATCGTAACAATCGGTTGGTTTGTTGATATGGTTTTAAGTCACACTAATACTTCACAATTACAACAATAGGCATCTATTATCAATTAATCATGGAAACATACTATAAAACTTACTATATAATTATATTGGTGGAAGAGTAATGGAAGAAATTGTATAGGTAGGCACCCTGTATTGGCAAAAATCTATACGTGATAGAGAAAAACTGGCTTCATTTTCGGTTTCAGCACACCAAAAAACATATAAGATCAGCCAAAATTATAAAATCGAAATTTTACATGTCGACCTGTGTTATTTAGAAAGTAAACTTGTATAGGTTTCTAAATGCATTTCTTTTAAATTTTGTAAATGCTTTGAAAAGGTGCCCAAAGAATTATTCGGTCATTCAAATTTTATAAACTAATATGTATGAAAGGTAATTTGATTGTTTTTAATTATATTTTCATTTAATAAAGAAAAGTTCCGCTTGAATAAAATCTTAACTCCTCAATTATTATTATTATTATTATTATTATTATTATTTTGTTAAATAAAATAAGCAATCTGCGATTTAAAAATCTGATACTAAGAGAACCTCGCTTAAAAATGTCTGCTTTCTTTTATATTAAAAGACATATCTAATATTTAATAATGGTATATAGTATACTATAAAAAATATACGAAATAAACTAAAAATATAAATAAATAAATGGAATTAAAAATTTGTATATAAAAATATATCAAAAATCCTCTGGTTGCATCTTAAACCAAATAATTATTATTTACTCTTTCAGAAATCTGCATTTTTTAACAGTAAGTTCTAAATATTTACTTTTGAATAAGAATTACCTTTTACTGTTTTCGAAGTTCCATTATATCTCTTTGCGAACTACTTTATTTCACGGATTGTTTTGGCACAAAGCTTTAAAATGTAAGACAATTTCAATTAAAATTCCTTAAACTCTAATCAAGATACTTCAATGAACTACTCGATTAAACAAATTGTGCTTGTCTTCCTTTTAAGATCTCTTTGAAGTTTATTGTAACGCTGCAAAAGATTCTTGAAACTGCAGCCTCAAAAGCCTTTCCGTTAGTTTTTAAAAAGAGTAGAAACAATTGTGCTTTTTTTCTTTTTCTAATTATGCACTTAGTTTTAATTGTGAGTTTCTAAAAAATGCTTGAAGTCGTCCTGTAAAATTTAGTTTGAGGTCATTAAGATATATGATATACATTGTTAATTATCTCATAAGTTGAGAAGAAATGATTATATATGCATTATCAGTAGCTTTACTTTAAAATCCCCTAATAAATGCTAGAAGGTGATGTTAAAAATAGGCATACGCATTTTCATTGTATATTAATAATAATTATTATTTTTTAATTAAAATATAACATTATCTCCCTGCACCCCAAATTATTACACGAGGCTTATAAAGTTAATGTAATAAAGATCGAAATCATAATGAAATAATAATTACAATTCTAATTGAAAAAGACAGCATTAAAAAAAAGCGGGAGGGGGGGGGGAGCAGTAATCAGTATGAATTATGAACATTCTTTAAAGTCAATAAAATCTTAAAAGCCAGATAGTATGCACATGACAAGGCAACTAATTATTTACGACTCAACGCAAATTTTTCAAAAGCGTCAAAAGTTAGAGTGCAGCTTTTCCAACAGAATTTGGCACACTGCTTCTGCCACCTAGCATCGAAGATTTCATATAAGCTTTCATTGGTTATTTTCAGCTTTAAAAAAAAAAAAAAAAAAAAAAAAAAAAAAAATCTGAAAATAACAATGCTACTACATAGCAGAAACAACGCGTCAAATTTTGCTCAAATGTTGCCCCTTCACTTTATGCGCTTTAAATTTATAGTATTCAATCAGAAATTGAAGTTATTAATGAATATATAAGAAATTCTATTGTTCAATAATTTTTTCTTTGAAATATCTTTATAAAGTACGATTTAGGAACACTCATGAACATTACCTTATATATATATATATATATATATTTATTTATTTATTTACCAACCAATCAGCTCTCTCATTTCGATACGTTCCCATGTATTTATCAACGAATGTAAAATACACTGAAATAACTTGTGCCAGTAGATTCTTCACAGATTTCTCAATACAGCACCCGCCGCTTTATAAAATCACTGGTTAACGAAATCAGCCGCTTAATCTGATCAAATTGCTGGGTCCCGAATGAAATCAATAGAAACCGCCGCTTAATAAAATCAGCATCCCCGGTTAATAAACTCAAAAGAAAATTTCTTCAACAGTAAAAATGATCATGTATGTAAGCTAAACAACGAATTATATTTTCTCACCGGACCTTTGAAATGAAAAAAAGAAACAAAACATATCAAGCTATCACATTATTGCTCTTTGTCAAAAATTTTACGAAAAAAAAAAAAAAAAAAAAAAAAAAAAAAACACGCCCCACCGTGTGTTGTAGTTATGAATTCAAAGAATGGATTCGCCTAATGATTGGCCAATGAGTATTTTTTTCTCTGATTTAGATAGATATTCAAACAGAGTTTCTAGTTCTTATTTTGAAGCAACTTAGCTGCAAGATAGGCAAGCAGAAATCTTTTATTTTGAAGGTAAAGCGTAAAATTTTGGTAAAGTATGATCGTTTTTTTCAAATGTATAGTCAAAGAAAGGCTGTCGCCTTCCTTTCGAAACTTAAAATTTCTCATTTTATTTTTCATGTAAACATAAGAATAAAGATGATATTAGTGCTGAAATTGTACCAAATAAAGAGTGAACCGCAAGCGAAAATGAATATGAAAAGCAAAAGTCATCAACGCAGCACCACTTCTAGATAGGTACAAGAATGCCATTTCAAAGAAAATTTTCATATTTTACGTAATTTTGTCCTTAAAAGCTGAAAATTTTACGTGAATGATAATCACGTAAAAACTCCAATTCTACGGATGGCTAGTAGTTAGATGAAAGGACGAAGAAGAATTTCTTTCCTTATTTAGATAATGAATACTCTTTCATTGAGTTCGGGCATGTTCGCCGGATATAAAAATCAGCCGCTTAATAAATCATTTTGATGAAAACAAACGTGATTTTATAAAGCGGTGGCTACTGTATTTACAAATATATCAAAGAAGAAAATGTATTACTTTGTACTTTTTAGCCCTTCCAAGGAAGAGAGAGAATCAGTATAACTGGAAACATATCTGTCTTGATTAATTATCAAATTATTTGCAAAATAAACACACAGAAGTTTAGAGATAAATAAAATACATTCATTCCTTTCTCTCTTGTCTCTTCGCTATTACAAAACTGGTGGTGCGCAGTTTCAACGCCATAATCGTAGATGACATAGGCGAAGCTAACCCTGTCATTAATTTTTTGATTACCCTTATTGCAAACAATTGGAAATAAATCAAACTTTAAAATTTCTTAAGGGAGTAGCAGACCCAGCAACTTTATAAACAACCAATTTTTCAGCCGATTTTTTCTCAAAGAAAACACCGTAGAAGTCACAATAGACGGATGAAAATTTGGATGAAAGAAGACTAACTTCTGAGACTTATCACTTTTCTTGGCGCGAATTTAATACGCAATGATTAGTGATAAAATTCCCTTTCATTTGTGTAAAATATCGTATTATTATTTCAATTTTGATCTTTGTTACAACTATTGTTATAACGTCATACGAAAATAAAAACGATTAATTCAAAATTTTTATCAATTAACGGTAAAATAAACGTGCTTAACGATAATATTTCTTTTCAAATCTCCACTTTAAGCTATTCCCGTGTTCTGCCATCTTGGAAATATGACGTATCAAAATAGCGCATCCTGATTGGATGAGTCTGTGGAAAATTGTGTGTATACAATTTTATCAAGACAGCTCTGAAAAAGTTGGGCAAGTTCGGTGCGCGCTATCACACTGGGAGTAGAGTCATTTTTTTTCCGAAAAATCGGCGTTTATCAGTGGTTGGCTCTAAAATCGCCTATAAACTCGTCGTGTCTCATACGCGTTTTAGTCTTGCTTATGCTTGCATGGTAGACGCTCGTGTTTTTTGCAGTTTAAGAAGAAAGCCAACATCCAGACGAAACCGGTAGTGTTTGTATTTATTTCATGGTGTGTGAAGAAGCTTTAAAGTTTAAATGTTTATTGTTCACTAGTTCTTTAATTTATAAAAGGAAATGAATTTTTAAAACCATCCTTAAAAATCTAAATATTCTACTGGTTGTCTTCGACGGGTGAGGAAGAGCAGATAAAGGCAATAAACGATCGAAGTGAGAACTAAAACTGTACGGTTAAAATTATTCTTGTAATCGATACATTGCAGACTAAAAAATCGCAATTATTATTGTAGTCTGTTTGAAATTGTAATTTATAGTGAAAATAAAGAATGAGAAAAATTAAATATTTTATTCTATTTGAATTTAATAGTGCTGTATTTTGCTTGCTATAATGCATTCAATCTATACGCTCATACTTACTTAATATTTAGATATCATAATAAAAGTTTTTCTAAGATTTGTTGTTTTGAGATGCATTTAAAGCATCTTTATTTAACATTGATATAACACACACATTGGTTAATTAAAAAAAAAAGTTTTGTTTACATAAAACATGTCAATATCAAAATAATTTCAATAAACATTTGTAAAGGAAACAACATAAAATTTGTCTGAAATTCGGATTTTTCATTTCATAGATGATTATAGAGACTGTCCCACAATATTTACAAATAATGTAGATTCATTTATTTTATTTTTATTTATTTTATTTATGGAACTTGAGTGGGAAAAATTGTCAATATAAAAGTTGAAACTTGCATAATATAACATCCAGTTCAATTTCATACCACAGTTATTACTTTCCGAACACTATAGTGAGGAAAGTATTGTAATCATGTCAAAATTCCGAATTTGAGAATTTGATGTTTCTATAAGTTTCGAGGTCCCCTGAGTCCGTTTTCACTATTTTTGCGATGATGCATGTATGTGTGTGTGCATGTATGTGTGTATGTGTGTATGTATGTGTGTATGCCTGAAATTCAACACGCTAGCGTCTAAACGCTTTTTTCGAATAAGCTGAAAGTTGGTACGTACATATTGTAAGTCACCATAGTACGAACCCTATAGATTTTGGTGAATCTAGCACTTATAGTTTTTTTACAGGGACACAAAGAAACATTCTTTATCATTATGGCCTATGAGACCAAAATCTTAAAAGTGCGATACCATCTAAACGCTTTATTCAATTGAGCAAACAATTTATACACATATTACAATTCACAGATACTCAATCTGTATAGATTTTGGTGAATTTAGCACTTACAGTTTTTTTAGAGGCCCACAAAGAAAAATTCTTTATCATTATGGCCTATGGGGCCAAATTTTTAAAAGTGTGATAGCGTCTCAACGCTTTATTAATCTGAGCAAAACATTTGTACACATGTTATAGGTCACAGTTGCACCAACTGTATAGATTTTCGTGAACCTAGCACTTACAGTTTTTTTACAGGGACACAAAGAAAAATTCTTTATCATTATGGCCAATGGGAAAAAAATTTTAAAAGTGCGATAGCATCTAAACGCCTTATTCAATTGAGCTGAAAATTTATATGAATATTATAAATCACTGTTGCACTAATTATAAGCATTTTGGTGAATCTAGCATTTATAGGTTTTTACAGGGACACAACGAAAAATTTTTATCATTATGATCTATGGACTCTTAGTTCAGTAGCATTAAATAAAACTTCGTGTAATATATAGAGAAAAATACTCAAACACTTTATTATGGTTTTCTCTCTTTTGTTTCTTTAACAACTCCTCTTTCTTTAATTTATCTTCAAAACTATTAATTTCTAAATGTTCGGAAAGAAGAGTGGAGTCAATCCTGATTTTTTTTTTCTTGTTGTAGATGAATTGGAAATATACATGCAAATGTTTGATTTATTTATTAGTCCACGAAGATTTCATAAAACAATGAATGAGTCGAGAAAAATAACCTGGAAAAAGTAAATCGAAATACTTTTCCATATCATGAGATAGAGACATTAAAAGCAATAAAATAAAATAACGAAATTAATATAACTAAAACATTCGTATCTGCGCAAGTCAAATGCTTAATAAAGTAAAAAACAATCATAAATTTTCCGAACGCTTTCCCAAAATTCTAGTCAAAGAAATTACTACTGTTATCGAAACTGTTAACATCTCTTCAGATTTCAAATTTGCTTAAACACACACGCAGTAAAAATGTGCATCTACTATAAATTATGGAAAACATTTACTCGGTGTTTAGAAAGATAAAAGGTGGGGGGAGCACATTAAAAATATAACATTATCCAATTATGTAACACAGTATATACTTTATATTCAGTTCCAGTTTAAGAGGGTTAGAGAAAAACACATAATGAAAATATTGCCATAAAAATTGTACTATAATGAAATAAATATTTAATTTTATTCTTCCATTTTATATAATAGAAAAATTCTAAACTTATTACTTTAAAGTTTACATAAGGTTTATGTACTAAATGTAAGCTATTTAAAACGTATTACATACATTAAAAAATAATAATGAATGGCTATTTTTAAAGCATATCATCATTTGCAAAAGAATTCAAAATCAAATTAGAAATATTAAATGAATGTAAAGTTATTTATTTTCGTATTCTAATTATTCTTAATCAAAATACTTGTTAATTAAATAATTGTTCGTTTTCCGTCCCCCCCCCCCCACTTTTTTTTTTGTGTGTGTGTGTGCGTGTTTATGTATCCACTGTTCTATTATGTTAACTATCAATTTACTATAGAGTTATGATAAAGAAAAAAAAAAAAAAAAAAAAAAAGAATAAACAAGGAATAGAGAAACAGATGATTCTATTAAATTATTTTAGAAATCAATTTAAGATTTTTTTTTTTTTTTTTTTGGGGGGGGGGGGTTGAGGGGGCTCAAAATTTGATATAATTATGAATCATTTTCAACTAATCATGAAATATGGTAAAGTGCATTGACCAACTTGGTGTTGAAAATTAAAGGATAAATGTTTAATAAGGAAAATCTGTAAAAGGAAGATTTAAACAACTTTATTGAATCAAAATGTTTCTACACGATTATTAAATCTTGTGACTTGCTTAGGTTTACAAGTTGCTGCTGTTATTCTGCTCTTGTATCCATTTTCTACCTCGTTCCATTTGTTCTGTTCCATGTATTCCATTTTATCAACCTAAAACTCTTGTTGGGAGTATCGCAAAGTTATGGTATTTGCTTACAAATCTTTTATTTATTAACTATATGTCAGTAAGGGAAAGGAGGGTAAGAGTACGCAGTCTGTTAGGAGTACGCAGGGATTTTTTTTCCCTGTTGGCAACACTGCAAGCAGAAGCGAGTGTGATCATATCAACACGTTTGTTTTCAGCTCGCTCAAGAGGCCGCCATTATTATTTTCACCCTTGCTGTCATTTATTTATCAGGTAAGATATGGTTTCGTTATGTTAGCATGTAATTTTTCTGTGAAGAAATCTTAATTTTTTTGTAAATAAAAGACTGATGCTTGCTTTCTAAGTAAATATCATTATGAGGTTTCTTCCCTTCCGAACAACGTGGGCACGTTAGAATTTGACTGTTGTAGAAGGATTTCTAGACTGTTGTGAATGCTACTGCCCTGTTTTGAATGCTACTGCCATCTATGGACGATTTAGAGAAGCAATACATCGGCGCGTAAGAGTACGCACAGACCAGATATACGTACTCTTATCCGTTCTGTGATTTGAAGCAGCCATTCTAATGAAACTTTGCATTTTATTTTAACATTATTAGTATTATAAAAAACTGAGATTGAGAACAATATTTTATGAATTATGGGTTAAAATTTATGATTTTTACTATTTTTAAATATTAAAAAATTATGACTTCTTAATTTCGGAAATAAAAATAATTTGAATTAGGCTATTTTATTTTGCTTATATTTTTATTACTTGAACTTATATTTTTTCTCCCCTTTTTATAGAATATACCCCTCTTTTATAGTAAATGGCACCCTATAAGCGGAAATCTGATAGAAAGATATTCACAAAGGAGATGATGGTAGAAGCTAAACGAAGATTGGATGCTGGTGAAAGTAAAAGGAAGGTGGCGAATATTTTGGGAATCAACGAGTGCACTTTAAGAAAAAGAATTAAGGCTGTAAGTACTTTTATTTAATTATTCTGATTCAGCATACATGTAAGCAAACATATATTTTTTATTTGGAACTGGAGACATAATTTTAGATGTTTCATATCGCAAATCTAACCTATTATTACTTACCTCTTAACCTTTTTTTCCCTTTTCAGGCCACGGTTCCGACTGCACTTGGACGATTCAAAAGAGTTTTAACAGATGAGATGGAAAGGGAACTTGCTCAACATTGCAGAGACTTGGATAGTATGTTTTATGGGTTGACCCGGAAGCACATGATGAAAGTTGTTTTCGCGTATGCTAATGTGAATGGAGTTGCTGGTAGATTTAATAATGCGAAGAAATCATCTGGTAAAGATTGGTTAAAATCATTTTGTAAACGGCATAACCTTTCTGTTCGAAATCCAGAGCAGTGCAGTGTCGCTAGAGCAATGGGTTTCAACAAAGTGCAAGTGACACGGTTCTATAATAATCTGAAGAGCTGTTGTCTGGTGAAAAAGTTTCCTGGCCATTGAAAATTCAATATGGATGAGACTGGTATCTCAACAGTCCCCAATAGACCACAGAAGGTGATAACACCAAAAGGCAAAAAAATTGTTTGTAAAATTTCTAGTGCAGAAAGAGGTCAAACAGTCAGTGCTGTCTGCTGCATGAGTGCTACAGGAGGTTTCGTCCCGCCTGCATTGATTTTTCCTAGAAAGAGCAGAAATCCTCTTTTGTACAAAGATGCACCCATTGGAACTTTGCCTTTGATCAGCGACACTGGTTACATGAATCCCGATTTGTTCAGTGACTGGCTGAAACATTTTGTCAAACATGCTAAACCGTCTGCAGAAGACCCTGTTCTATTAATAGCAGATAATCACGCATCCCACTGCTCACTAACTGCAGTTTTGTTTTGTCGAGAGAATCATATAACGTTCCTTACTCTTCCACCACATACCAGTCATGTACTACAGCCGTTGGATAGAGGTTTCTTTGCCCCTTTGAAAGCTTTATACTCATCTGAAGCTGAAAAATGGCTCGTACAAAATCCAGGAAAAGTTATAACCTTGTACGAACTTTCAGGGATTTTTCATAAAGCTTATAGCGCCACAGCCAGGGTTCAACTCGCAGAAAAAGCGTTCCGTGTTACAGGTATTGAGCCATACAACCCTGACATTAAAAGTGAAGATTGCTATTCTCCTTCACTAGTAACTTTAGCACCTTTGGATAACGATTGTATAGTTGCAGTAGCACCTGAAGAGAACGAAGTCTCACCTTCCACTTCTCAGATAGATATCAGTATCCAGTCAATCGTGCCACTTCTTAGACATGAACAACGAGGAACTAAAAGGAAAAGAAAATCTCAAAAATCTGAGATCATGACTTCGTCTCCAGTCAAAAATGCGTTAAAGGAAGAAGTAGAGACAGAAAGAAAATTAGAAGAAGCAAAGACTAATCGAGCTGCTATGAAAAATAAAAATGGAGCCAAAACTAAAAAATGACAAACTCTGAAAGCAAAGAAAAAAACTTATTATCAATTGTATCGACAAACCAGTTCCCTCAACAAGTTCAGCAAACAATGAGGCGACAATATGCCCAGGCTGCGAACAATCATATGATGAAGATTGGATCCAGTGTGAATTATGTAAGGAGTGGTGGCATGAGAACTGTTAAAGTTACTAAGGCACTGGAGCATTTGTATGTGACTACAGCTAAATTTTCTGAGTGCGTACTGTTGGACTCACGCCCTGCGTACTCTTACCCGCCATGTCGGGAAAGAGTCCGCATTTGCTATTTCTTTCCCTTGCATTCTTAAATATATATATTTTTTTAAGATAAAACTTTCATTTTGTGTACCCTTCTTTCTAAGTTAATAAACTATGATTCAGTCTATTTTCGAGGTTCTCTCTTTTTCATTCTCATTTTTATAACGAAAAATCCACTAGGTGCGTACTCTTACCCTCCTTTCCCTTATCTTTGGTGTCAAAGACTTTTTTTCTCCCAATCAGTTTGCATTTAAGGTGTTGTAACCATTTTGTAGAATGTTGGGGTGAAGAAAATAAATCTGAAACGGGAAAGACTTCTGTGGATATGAATATATTTGTAGGGTTGTCATGACCAAAAAATGTGGTTTACACTCATTATTCGCGTTTCACCACTTTGAGTCAATAAAAAATTTAATAAATTATTTGATAAAATCCTATTTTTATGAAATTTAGTGATAAAGGGTTTATAATATTATAAATATATCTGAGAGGCAAAATGTCAGAGGAAACCAGATTTCATGATTATCAACTATTCGCCGAGGGAGAACCAGTTATAGATTAAAAGATTTTATTAATTTTGATTATAACCAAATATAAAGGGTTTGTACAAATTATAAATCGTACCGATAGTTTGTCATTTAAAAAAGAAGAAAAAAGATTTCGCTAGTATACTATTCTTTAAATTGAGAAAAACATTAGAGGAACCTCTTTCGTTCGTCCCCGCTTACTTCGCATTTCCCGCATGTTTCGTTTTTTAAACTTGGTCCCTTGAAGTTCCTTATTACCATAATGTTAAAAAATCCCGTATATTTCATCTTATTACTTTTTCGTTTTCCCGTATACTTCGTAACGAATTCGCTTACGATCAGTTTTTTTCACACGTAGGACGGTCTTGGAGACAGCCAACATAGCCAGACAATCTGGAGCGAAAGGGGAGGGGACTGCTAAATTGCGCCTCACCACGTGATTGCAGTGGCGTATTTAAAAGGGGTGCCCCCCCCCCCCCCGAAAAAAAAATGTACTGACATTCACAATTGACTATTATAATTGTAAACTTTTTTTTATCTGGAATAACACCTTGAAAAATCTTATTCCACCCCCGCCCCCCCCCCCACCCATAAAAAGGTAAGTTCTGGATCCGCCACTGCGTGATTGGACTATTTCATTAGAACTCTCTTAACTGTGAAAATGATGGATAAATTGTATTGTGCTCCAATTGAAGCAAGTTAAATTGTTAAAGAAAGTGAGTGTTTTTTTTATTTGCACTTTTGAGCCCCGGTTATTCAACAGATGGCTTCCACAAGCGGTTCAAAAAGAAATTTTCTCACGTTGAGTGAAAAATTAGCTATTCTAAAAGAATCGGATAGCTTTCACGGAAGCAAAGTAGAATTAGCAAAAAAAAAATTAAATTCCTGTCACAACACTGCACAATACATCTTAAAAAAGAGAGACCCTATTAAAAAGTCATCCAATGATATGGGTAAATCTGCCAAAAAAAGAAAAAAAAATGAAGACATCGTCGTATGAAGAAATAGAAAATGTTGTATTGAAATGGTACACAGATGCCCGAGCAACCAAAGTTCCTGTTAATGGTGTACTAATCAAAGAAAAAGCTCGAGAAATAATTATAGGTATGTATGTAATTGTACAATTTACCAGTACTAGTATTTACTAAACATGCAAAACTAAACTTTAATGACTTTTATATTTCTTTTTACAAAGATATTGATCACAATAGCTATTTATTATAACTTTAATTGCACTGTGCTTTTACTGCATTACAAATTTTTTGTAACTTTACAGAAAAAAATCGTTGATCCTGCTTGCATCGTTTTCCCCGTTTTATTCGTTTTTTTCATCGAGTCCCATGAAAAACGAACGACCGAGGTTTGGCTATAAAAACCAAGCCTTTAGGAATATATCGATTAGTTGCTTGTTAATTTATTATCCTAGAGACGACAAAATAATATTATAAACATTTGTAGGGTATTACATAATTTAAAAAAAATATGTATATTGTAATAGGTAGTGTAATAACTTTTTCGCATAAAAGATTAAATTACTTTCCAGTTCATTAATAAACTAAAATGTATTCTACAGATTTCGTACTTATAACTAAATTTTATTTTAAGAAGTAAAGGAAATTTTTTGATAATATTACTTTTCATTTTATTCTTTTCTGCTTAATTTTAAAGCTTACTGCGAATCATCCAAGCAGATGTCCTGATCTCTTATTTTATTTGGGGAAAATGGCCTTATCAAGGAGGAAAAAGAAATTGTCATAAACACACATACGTACTACTGCGAATTTCAGGAAATCCTCCGTCAAAATATTTTTCTTAATACTTTCAAATCCTTCTCAAGTTTTCATAAAAGACTACGTAAGTATAAAATTGATTTTGTTTATAAGGGGACTTAACTTTCCTCAAATATGCAAATTTCGCTCTGCTTCAATAAAAATTTATTAAACATATAAATATAATTTCACTACAGAAAAATCCATGCAACTTTTTTTCCCCTTTTCTAATACTTTAAAAATAATCATTGACCTATAAACTGATAAAAATGATCACGATTACTTTGAATGTTATTATTATTATTATTATTATTATTATTATTATTATTATTATATAAATTATTTTGATTAATATCTTTCTAGAACAACTTCTTATTCACTTATTGTAATATCTTAAAACCAATCTTTGTAGTCTAATGTTAATACACAGGTATACAAAATTAAATGCAAAATTTGTGGTCTTTGTTTTGTTATTTTATCACGATTTTTAAACAATTAAACATATGAACATAAAACTTAGAGTGCATGTTTGTTATCAAATGATTAATCGAAGTTTGTTTAACTTATACGTAAGTAGTACTTTAAAAAAAGATTTTACTTCAAATTTTCACAAGAGGAATCTTTGAAAGAAATAAAAAAAATTAAACAAATAATAGAAAATCTTAATGAGGAATGATATTAGAGATGCTTTACAAATAATACTGCGCTAGAAAGATTTTTTTTTTTTTTTTTTTTTTTTTTTTTCGAGCTCTGATAACATTTTTGCTGATTCTTATGGAAAATGACCTCCTGAATCCGAATATGATTATCGTTTTGCTCAATCACCCACCGTTTTCTAGAACCCCCTCCCCCTCTCCCTCAATTTTTATCACTGTTCGGTAATTTGAAGACCATGGAATTTGATTTGGAGAATAAAAAAGAATTAATTTTACACCTAAAAAGGAAAAAAATATATATAATGTTTATTTATAACAACATTAATAATAGATAAAAAAAAAAAATATATAAGAAATGTAAGACATAATTTCAGTGGCAAATCAACATTCTAAATTTTCCCCTTGCCGCAAATGTAGATGTCTTTAAATTTTCCAACTCTGTAGCCCCTTAGAAGATATTTAACAGTTAAAATAATCCTCCCCACCCCCCACATAAAAATCAAATTTATAGCCACAAAATCACCGAAAAGTGATAAAAATGAGGGACCGTCTTTAAACCACGGTGTGTGATAGGGCGAAATGGGCGTCGTATTCGGAATCAGGAGATCATTTTACATAAGAATTTGCCAAAATGGTGTTGGGGCAATTTTCATGCTGAGCAGTGTAATTGAATATGCATGCGCCTTAATGCTTAAATATTGAGTATAGTAATAAGTTGTAAAGCGATTTTTGTATGACGTGTACTGCGGAATATCATACCCATGAATACGCTGCTTCTGTGTCATGTTATAGGAACTGGTTCAGGAGTTATCAAACTGACACAGGAGTATTAAAAAAGCCAAAGTAAACTTGAATTTTCGAATGTGAAAGAAGTAATACGATAAATTCTTTACACGTTGTACTGCATTCGTAACGAATTTTAGCAAGGAAAAAATGCTGCCAAAGCCTGCCAGTCAATCTGTTCTGTTTTGGAGGAAGACATAGTAAATAACATGAAAAATTAAAAATAACATGCAGGTTTTAGTTTCGACATTTTAAAGGTAGCTATTTTGATTTTACCGAGCAAGAAACTTCGTAGCTTTGCTGAAAGCTGGGTGTAACGATTTAAGTGCATTTTCTGGTAAACATGCATCTTACACTAATAGGAAAATTTCTGAAAAAAAAAGTAGTATACCATACGTTGATCCAGTGTATCTTGAAATGCATGAATCTACTCAACATGCAAAACAGAAAAAGTTTTTGTAGAAAGTCATGACGAGAGATAAAAAATAGATATGTTAGGACAATCCGAAAATCAAAAATATTAGATGAATCCCGGCGCTGCAACATCAACGCCGAATTGAGTCTATCGGTGTAAACAATATGCATCTCGATAAGAAAGGTATTATTGATTACGGGTTGTTAAACTCCTGTGAAATTGTAAGCGTTAAACGCTGTAAGGAGAAATTGCAGCGAATAAAATGGTAAATCAGAAAACGTCCCTTTATTGACAAACATCCCCCACCCCCCACACCTCTCTCTCACACACAAAATTGCTCTATAATAATGCAAAGTCTCATGTTGCATAATCACTCAAAAAACCCGCTATTAACATGTCGCTAGGAAGTTTTAGAACACCTGGCGTATAGCGCTGACATAGACCTTTAAGGCTATCATTTGTTTTGGTTGAGGCCAGTGATGCCAGATGGTCGAAAATTATTTCCCCAAAACAGGTCTTCAAATTTCCCCAAATCAGTTTTTTTTTTTTTTTTTTTTTTTCGAAAAAATCCAGAACTTGATTTCTACTAAAAAAGTACAATTTTTTTCAGCTCAGACTTTTCCCCAAATGAAAACAATTTTTGAAAAAAATCCCCAAATAACAATAAAGCTACTGAAAATCCCTGGTCGTAGGGATAAATCATTACCTTGCCAACATTGACACAAAGTTGAAGAACTCCCCAGATTTATCCCCAAAAATTTTAGAATTCCCCAAAAAAGTCCCCACAAACATTTGGTCCCCAAAATTGTCCCCAGAAGCCTCAAAAATCCCTAAAATGGAAACAAAATCCCAAATCTGGCATCACTGGTTGAGGCACGACATCTTATCTTCTTTACATTTCTAGAGAGTGACGAATCACGAAAGCCCTTGATGATTTAATCGTATTAATAAACGAATTATTCTAGACAACTAGAATCGATCAATCGCCTAACCGAAGGTGGTAGGTTTCGGACAATGATGAAGACTATTTTTGTGAATAAAGGTAATGCTCTCAACTTTGAATTACCAATTCATTTCTCTAAAACACGATTTAAACACGATACTATACCAAATAGAAGAATTATTTTATTCGGAATTCAACTTGTTTTTCTTCCGTAACGGACTTGTAGAAAAGTATTATTATAAAATTTTAAATTAGGAACATTGCTAGAAAAATAAAATGTCAATAAAAATATTTTAACGAACATCTAATCTAATTTTCATGTTTGTGTGTAGATAATTCGATGACAAAAACTAGTGACAGTCACATTTTTATTTACTTATTTATTTATTTTTACCACTGTTACAATGCAGAATTATTTATCATACATTTACAGTAATAATTTGTGATTGACTACAATAATGATTATTTTTAGAAAATGTTAGTTAAAGCTGAAATACTTCTGTGTGTGACGTATACCGTATTTAACAGTGCACATAAAAAAAAAAAAATTATCTATGTATGAAAAAGAAACAAAAAATGAAAAAATAAAAAGGTAACTGAATAGAGGAAGGAAAATCCAGTTTTAATTTAATATATTAACGAATGCGTACCTCTATGTAATGCATTCATTACACCATTTTCATTTAGTTTCCTTTTCTAAATCATCTTTGTGGAGAATCAAATTTGTAACTGAATTTCTCCGGATCACCTATATCGGTGATTTCCAGACCATCTCCAATTGCCCATAGTATAAAACAATAGAGCTAGTGCGACTTAACAAAAAAATAAATAAATAAATAAATAAATAAAATAAAATAAACAAAGTAAATCAAAATAAATGAATAAATAAATCTTCAACATAAACCTCTTTTCCTAATAGTATTTAAATGTTTCATTAAATCTAAAACTTACTTTTGAAAAAATTGGAATTAATATTAATTTGAAAAAATATTATTTACATAAGTAATATGAAGTTCTGTTAATGAATTGATAATGAACATATCATCTTAAATTTATGTTCATATTTTATTTAAAATACGAAAAAAAAAAAAAAAAAAAAAAAAAAAAAGAAAGAAAGAAAGAAAAAGAAAAAGTTTAAAATACGAACACGAAAAAATCGGCTGTACCTTTATTTTTTTATGCTAGTATGTATTTAAAAGCATTTTTTAAATAAATAAATAATAATCATAATAATAAAAAGAACGATTTTATTATTTAACCGGTGAAATAATACATTTCTTAATCAGATCACCATTGGTTTAATCAGGTCACCTGTTAAAACAATGTAAATGTGTTTTAACAGGTGTTAAAACACATTTATATTGTTTTAAGAAATCGAAGTATTTATAAATTATGCCCACATACCAGTAATTTCGATGTATTGGATAGAATTTCCTTGAAGACAATTTAGTTGATTGAGTTGTATTTCCAAATTACGTAGTAGGAAATCGAATAAAGTGAGGTTGAGCAAACTCGTATGTATTGCGAATTACAATAAGTCATAATTTACTTGCAAAATACTGAATACATGCTTATGGTACGAATGAATTAAAATAAACACTATTAAAAAGAACACACGTCTAGTTAAGTAATGATATCCATCTATATCTTTAAAACAATGGCAAATGCGCTCTGATTGTATTTTATGTGATAAAACATGTTGTCATATATGCATTTAGCATATTTTATCAGAAAATTTTCTCAAAATATTTCGTGATATATGGCATTTAATACATTTAATAAGAAGAAACTATATGTGTCACCTGGTATCGCGCCAGCAATGAGAGAACCAGCAATACTTATAGAAGCAGATTTTTATTATTTATTAGATATCTTAACGCTGTTCAGAAAAAGAAACTTCATGGTTTAATGAATATGCATTGAAAAATAACAGGGCTAATTTTTAACTAGTCTTAAATGTTTGTTTGATTAACGATTTTTAAAGTTTTCTTGGAATTATATATATATATATATATATATATATATGTCATCAGTTTCAGATTTTATCAATCCACTGCAGGGGAAAAGCTTTTCCTAGGTGATCCAATCTACCCTCTTTTCTCTAATTCTTCTCCATTCTGATTTTGTAAACTTCACAATTTAATCTTTACAATGATGTAGGGGTCTCTTTCTCCGTCTTTTCTTGTCTCTAGATATCCAAAATAAGACTTATAGGGGTGGTTAAGATAGGGCCCTAACAGCACAGTTAGGCTTAACTTATCCACAGTACATCTTAAGGACGTTTCTGGGATGTCTTTTCATCCAGAAGACATCTTGAAGATATCCTGGGGAAGCGATGTGCTGTCTGGGGGGTCGTACATCCCCTAATCGCACGTTTCATCCACATGACATCCATAGTATATCCTATGGATGAAAGGACATCCAATGGACATCCTTAGGATGTACTATGGATAAATGTGCTCTTAGGGTCTGTCATCATTTCTTCTGGAAACGTGCTGATCCCAGCTTCCTTTTCACTTCTAAACACTAGAAATAACATTAGTAACTTTGGTTTGCTCCCTAATCCAACTGTTTCACTTTCTGTCTCTTCGGGTGAATCCTTACATGCATCTCTACACACTTCTCTTGGTTGCTTCCAGACTTTGTATTGTTTAACACGTTAATTTTCAAGTCTCTGAAACATAAGTTAAAACAAGCAAAATGCACTGATTAAAACTTTTCTTTTCAAACAAATTGAGAGGTATCTTTTGAATACAACGCAATTTCTTCCGAGTGCACTTCATGCACGTTTAACTCGGTTTTAAATTTCTTCCACAATGTTCGCATTCATCGTAAAATCTTGTCCCAGATAAGTATAACTGCATGCAGTTTCTGAATTATCCATATCAACAGTAACCTTCTGTGGAGAAATCAAGAAATTTGACGTATTTTTACTTTCCGAACACTATAGTGAGGAAAGTATTGTAATCATGTCAAAAATCCGAATTCGAGATTTTGATGTTTCTATACGTTTTGAGGTCCCCTGAGTCCGTTTTCACTATTTTTACGATGATGTATGTATGTGTGTGTATGTGTGTATGTGTGTATGTGTGTATGTGTGTATGTTTGTGAACACGCTAGCGTCTAAAGGCTTTGTTCGATTAACCTGAAAGTTGGTACGTATATTGTAAGTCACCATAGTACGAACCCTATAGATTTTGGTGAATCTAGCACTTATAGTTTTTTTACAGGGACACAAAGAAAAATTCTTTATCATTATGGCCTATAGGACCAAAATCTTAAAAGTGCGATAGCATCTAAACGCCTTATTCAATTGAGCAAAAATTTTATACCCATATTATAGGTCACAGATACTCAATCTGTATAGATTTTGGAGAATCTAGCACTTATAGTTTTTTTACAGGAACACAAAGAAAAATTCTTTATCATTAAGGCCAATGGGGCCAAATTTTTAAAAGTGTGATAGCGTCTAAACGCCTTATTAATCTGAGCAAAAAAATTGTACACATGTTATAGGTCGCATTTGCACCAACTGTATAGATTTTGGTGAATCTAGCACTACAGTTTTTTTACAGGGACACAAAGAAAAATTCTTTATCATTATGGCCTATGAGACCAAATTTTTAAAAGTGCGATAGCATCTAAACGCCTTATTCAATTGAGCTGAAAATTTGTATGAATATTATAAATCACTGTTGCACTAACTATAAGCATTTTGGTGAATCTAGCATCTATAGATTTTTACAGGGACAAAACGAAAAATTCTTTATCATTATGATCTAAGGGCTCAAAGTTCAGTAGCGTTAAATAAAACCTCGTGTGATATATGGAGAAAAAAACACTCTATTATGGTTTTCTCTCTTTTGTTTGTTTAGCAATTCCTCTTTCTTTATTTTATCTACAAAACTGTTAGTTACTCAATGCTCGGAAAGTCGAGTGGAGTCACTCCAGATTTTTTTGTTTTACTGAGGTTCATTTTCAGTCCCACGAGTTTGCTTTCTTTGATTTATTTCTGAAGAATTTCTTGAAAATCCTCAAATGAGGTAGCAGGCACTACAATATCATCAGAAAATCTCAAATGATTTATAAATGCTTCATCAATTTTGATGCTTTTCTCTTACCAATTTACATTTTTAAAAACTTCTTCAAGTACAGAATTAAAGAGTTTATGTAAATTTGTGTCCCCTTGTCTTACACCCTTTCTGATTTTGAATGCATTACTCGGTTAGTGGAGTTTTAATGTGGCTGTTGCTTCGTTATGAATGTTTCCAATAAGGTTAATATATCCTGAATTAATATTAGTACTCCTTAATGCATCCATGACTTTAAGTTATGACTCAGAGTCAAAAGCTTTTTTGTAGTCCTCAAAAGACACACAGAGAGGGAGTTCTGTGCCATTAAGTGGAAGGACAGTCTCCTCATGAGACATTCCAATTCCATTATTTGCGGCTTGGAAGGACTAAACAGGACATAGGCCTAATAGCCAATCCGTACCTTCATATGGAACAGCTGATAGTCATGCCTAGCATTATGGACTTGCACGGATGGACTTGCACGGAGACGCATTGGTTCGCGTGGTATGCCTTGGGCAACTCTTCTTTCATATTTGAAAATGTCAGTTTCAATACATAGACTATATATAAATTAGAGAAGTGTAAATCACTATAAATTTTAGTATTCAAGAGATATATTGCTTGATTGCTAAACATATTAGCATGATTATCTATTAACAAGAAAAACAATTATAGCAACAACATACATATTGTTGGGTACTTGGGGATTTCGTAAGTGGTCCGAGAATGAGAGGCGAAAGGAGTTTTATTTACAGAAAGTTTCAGAAAAATACAGGCTTGCAAACTAGATATAAACTTCAATTCCACCAATAAACACAGCTTAAATAAAAACTAGCAACAGCAAATCCACAGTACAAAATGTATAGCAATAACGCATGAAACAAGGCTCATTCAAATAAGCCCAAAGCTCTTTCAATAGCAATGCAACGTTGGCGGAAGATAATCTCAGACTGACTGCCTTGGCGTAAAACAGCTTCTTAAATATGTAGAAAATTGTAGAAAACGGTAGAAAAATCCAGAAAGTGGTCAACCAATAGGATTTCACCTTCCATATTTTGGTATATCGATAATAAAGATTTTTCTCGCCAAGGTTACTAAAAATGTCGCCAAGGATGGGGAAACTCGCCAAATATGGCGCCAAAACCATTGCCTGTCTTATTGGAGCTTTTTAATGCATTATTAAGGGAAAATTAGGCTATTTTAACGCGAAAAAGAGCTGGAAATGCAGAAAATCGATATTTTATCAACTTTCTAAGCCTCTTTGAAAGAATTTATACAAAAATAAATACAATTATTTACAATTTCGCAAAACTGACCCCCTCCCAAGGACTGCACGTCCCGGGCAGTGCAACCCTTCGTCAGGAGGTGAAACTAAACAAACTAAACAATCTAAAATACAAAAGCTAAGTTGCACATATCAATAAAATAAAAAAATACACATTGCAAAATCAAGGGAGAGTTATTTACAAAATTTACAAATATACAAATATTTATACTACACATTCACAAATTTAACGAATATTTGCATTTTAAATTTGAATATTACCGTTACGCGTGGTACTTGGCCTCAGGAAGGGCTATTATGCAGCTGCTCTAGAACATCTGGAATCTTCGATCTTGGTAATACAATCTGCCATCTAAAACTCCTGCCATCGTCAGATTCCCATTTTCTGTATAGAACACCGTTTCTAAAATGAAGATAGTCCCAGAGTGCCCAATAACTTTTCATAATGGGACTAAATGCGGAAATGTCCTGCCAGATAAGTCTGTTGCAGGTCGTCTCCTTCAGTTGTAATATTGGTTTTATATCTGGATCATCCAACTGGGATTGTCTAAGTTCCCAGTCACTCCGCTGTTTCGGTTTTGATGGTGTAGATTCTGTAGCTTGGCAGACCATTGGATTTATCTGCTGGTATTTCTGTTCGGCTCTAGAGCAGTACTTACAGCTTTCCGAGAAGGGCTTCCGTGGCAAGGCATATACATTACCATGTAGAGTCCCTTTATGATGACGTATCTCGAAGTCTTATTCCTGGAGGTGTTGTATCCACCTGGCAATCTGGCCTTCCGGGTTCTTGAACTGAGGCAACCACGTTAAAGATGCGTGGTCAGTCCGGAGCAGGAATCTTCTGCGGTATAGGTAGTGATAGAAATTTTCTATGGCTTTTACGATGGCGAGTAGCTCTTTCCTGGTGGTGCATTAATTTTGCTCCGGTTTAGTCAGGCATTTACTCCAATAAGCAATGACACGTTTTTGATCATCAACTTCCTACGACAGAACAGCACCGACACTTTCATGGCTGGCATCTGTCTCAAGTATGAAATTTTTGTCGGGCTGTGGATACGTAAAAATAGGCGATGATGTTAAAGTCTCTTTAAGTCTCTTGAACGCTTTTTCACGTTCATCTGTCTGCAGGAACTTCTTTTTGGCTTCCATCAGCTTGTGGATTGGTCTGGCAATATTCGAGAAATCCTTTACGAAGCTGGTGCAAATTTTCAGGGCGACTCCAGTTCTCGATTGCAGAGATCTTCTCAAGATCAGTTCTCACACCTTCAGCAGAGATGATATGGCCGAGATAACTCACTTCACGACGGAACAAGTTGCACTTGCTAGGATTCAATTTCAGGTTAGCCATTCTGAGTTTTTCTAGCCTCTTACGGATGTTTCTTAGATGATCTTCAATGGTGAGTCCCACAATGATAATATCATCCAAATATACCAGACAGGCTTTATAGGAAAGTCCTTTTAAGACTGACTGCATCAGGCGCTCGAAGATTGCAGGTGTATTACATAATCCAAATGGCATAATTGCCACAGTCCTTGTCCCGTGGTGAATGCAGTCTTCTCACGATCGTCAGGATGTAATTCTACTTGCCAGTAACCGTTCTTTAGATCTAAAGTCGAGAACCATTTATTGCCAGCAAGTGTATCCAAGGTGTCGTCAATTCTAGAAAGAGGGTAACTGTCTTTCTTCGTTAAGTCATTCAAACGACGATAACCCACGCAAAATTTTGTATGGAACGATCCTTCTTACGTACAAGAACTATAGGAGAGGCCCAGGGACTCGTTGATGGTTCGATGATGTCATTACGTTGCATTTCATTGCATTAAAATATAGTTCATAAAAATACCTCTCATAGAACACAATGCTTTTGAATACTTTTTGTTTTCACTGTACACAAGACAGTAGCGGTGTTTACTCTATTTTCAATACGGAACATTCGATTGCGAACCTGAAGATAATATATTAGTTTCAAAAAATTCCATGAATATTTACGGGAGTTAGAGCGCGAATAGACAGACAGACAAATCGAAGTCATTAACAATTTTCAACCTTATTGGAAAGTTTTATAAACATTTAGAAAGTGATAAAAACGATTACTATAAACGAAAATGCAATTCCAGTAAATTTCAAATAATACCCGTTAATGAAACAGAATATTTTTGTGCGGCAATGTAAATCTAATTCTAATCATACTGTATTCTATGGAAAGCATTCTTTCGTGCATATGGATAATATATTTTAATTTAATTAAGATCTGTGCAAAGTAAAGTTTAAAATTTGGTTTTCAGGAATACCGCTAATAGAAAACAATTCTTTGGAATACTTTCGGGTGTCCCTGTATACAAACCAGTGATGACATTTGCTCCATTTTTAATGGGGAGCATCTGATAGTGGACTTGAATAACGTATTTCAATTTCATTAAGATTTATGGGGCCGCGGTAGCCCAGTCGGTAGAGCGCCGGTCTCGTATTTGGAAGAATGCGGGGTCAGTACTCGAGCCGGCCAAAGACCGTCGTGTACACTAATGGTGGCAGGTGCACGCAAAATCTGTCGTAGCCGCAATGTCCTCCATGTTCCCATAAAAAAATATACCACTGGGGGGTCACCGAAGCGGGAGAGCCATCCCTTCCATGGAGGATCAAAATTGTGATGGCATGTCTCTGGACCACCTCTAGGGGTATGTCACACACCGTCTCCAATTGCCCATTTGCGCAGCAGTAGTGTGACGTAAAATCCAACCATCCATCCATCCATCCATTAAGATAGAACACTATACTTTGGAAAACTTTCGGGTATCCCTGTACACAAACCAGTAAAGGTATTGACTCCATTTTCTATAATTAACCTCCAATAGTGAACTTGAATAAATCAGTTTAAAAAAAATTCCATGAATATTCACAGGAATTACAGCGGGGACAGACAGACAGATGGACAGACAAACAAACCAAAGACATTAACACTTTTCAGATTTGTTGGAAAGTGTTAATAATAAGTATTTATTTATTCATTTTATTTTTTCTTGAAACAAAATAAGCGTTTAAAACATTTTATTATAAAGTAGTTTATTTCATATTTTATAAAATGGACATTTTTTGATTACACTGCTCGGCATGAAAAATGTCCCCAACACCATTTTTGCAAATTCTTATATAAAATGACCTCCTGAATCGGAATATGGCGGACAGTTCGCCCTATCACCCACTATTTTGGGGGAACGCCTTCCTATTTTTACTACTTTTAGGAAACTTTATGGCTATAAATTTGATTTGTAATGAAGAAAAGATATATTTTAACTGTTAAATATCTTCTGAGGGACTAAAGAAGTCAACAATTCTATAACATGAGCATTTGCAGAAAGGGGGAGATTTAAGGGGGGATTTGCCGCTGAAATTATAAGTTACATTTATTATATTTTATTAATAAATTATTATTATGACTTATTATACATTATATGTGTGTATATATATATGTACATATAAGGAATAATAAGTGATAATATATATATATATATATATATGTATGTATTAAGAGTTATATAATTATTTTTAAGAGTTAAAAATTGTTTTCCAAATCAAATTCATGGCCATAAAATTACTGAAGAGAGATAAAAATTCGGGTAAGAAGTGACGTCCCGGTAAAACGTTGGGTGATGAGGAAAAATGGAGGTTGTATTCGGATTCAGGAGGTCATTTTACACAAGAAGCAAAAATGGTATCAGGGCTCGAATATTTTTTATATTATATCATATTATTTTATTTTTATTTTTATTTTTTAGCAGCGTAGTGTTATTAGTCTTGAAATCAATATACATTATTTATTAATAATGTTAGCGGCTCGCAATAATTTAAATTTTGAATTTAGTGGTCCGCGATGGCGAAAAGGTTAGCGGCCGCTGATAGAGTGAATAAGTTTCATACATTTTGTCTTTTATTCTAATGCCTGTCAATGATTCCAATACCATTTCAAATAATATACTGTTATTATATAGTATAATAATACATATTATACTGTTTATAATGCATCAAAATTCTTCTAATTTAAAATGCTTATTATAATAGAGATTATTTATTGTTCACCTTTTAATTTACCAAAGTATCCTTTACCAAAACTTCTCTCTTAAAAGTGATTAATTAGGTGTATAATAATTGCATTTTAATTAAATATTTACATATTATTATACGAAAAATTTCTTTCTGTGTACATTATTCTAAAGTTCGTACCTAGCCTTTGCCCCTACTGAAAGTTTCACTCATAAATTACAATTACAAAGAGTAACATGATTAATTACGCACACAGATTCATAGGTATAATATATAATGTGTTTTTCATTTTCTAAGTGAAATAAATATGCCTAGTTTTAAAGTTATTTTAATATAGAATTTAGATTTAAAGAAAAAAAAATAAGTTTTCTGTAACTTAGTTATTTTATTTATTTATTTTTATTACACTTATCACAACTGTGAATCATTTAATAAAAATATTACTTAGATGACCAAGTTCATTCGGTCTCTTAGGAAAAATAATTCGTAGTGTAAATACGGTTATATATTTTCTGAAATATATTTCTTAATTGTTATCCCAAGGTGAAGCGCGGGATGCTAGTGAATTTTCTGAAGATAAGAAAAATTTAAATTGTATTATCTTCTCAAACACCTAACTAAATTTTTTTTCATCAGAATTGTTCAAACAGTTTCTAGAAGACCAGCTTTCTAGTGTATTTTGTTCCAGGAAAAGCAAGAGTTTCTAGAAACTGATAATTTTTCTAAAGAAAACTTGTAATCTTAATTTTTATTTCTTTTTTCTTTTTCTTTTTTATCGTTCCAACGATTTCCCAGAAAAAACGCTTTTTGTCGTATTTTTCACGGGTAGAATACGCGTTAATTAATCTGCATTTCATTTCGAAATATTCTGAAACATATCCTCTTCATTCATTCTGAAACATATTTTTAAAAAGTTTTAATCTCTAAATCTTTATCAAAATCATTTGAGCACTTCCGAAGAAAACAAAGTTTCTACCATTTTTTTTTTTCCGATTCATTGCGCGCGTTACCGGTGAACTCTAAATGTTCTAAAGAGGTGGGGCGGAGGGGAGCAATTCAGATAAAATTGTAAACTTAAAAAGCACCTAAATCGATTTTTAAAGAGAATTATTCAAGTTGTTTCTAAGAAAACCAAATCTCTGCTATATTTTGCCACGGGTAGTGTGAGAGTTAACAATGAACTCAAATTTTCGTGAAGACGGGGATAAGTCAGATGGCTCTCTCATCTGAAAAATCAATTAACAATAAGTTTTTATTATCAAAATCGTTAGATACTTTTCCAAGGAAAACCAAGATTCTATCAAAGTTTGAGCAGATGAAGTGAGGGTTGACTGTGAAAGTAAACTTTTCTGAAGATGAGGGTAAGTCAAGACCAAATTGTCATCTGGGAAAAAAAAAAAAAAAAAAAAAAAAAAGAAAAGCTTTGTTTCATTTTTATGTCTTGGCGGAGTAACACAGTGAGAACACAGCAGTGAGCATTGATTTTCCCGAAGATGAGAATACGTTGAATAGGTTTTTCCTTTTAAAAGTATCTTTAGTCTAGGTATTTTTAGTCTACGAAATTTTATGACCAATTCCGTGTAAACCAAATTTCTGCAAAATTTTGGAATTAAAGTTTATCAGCAGAATTAAGGATTAATACTGAACTGTAATTTTCCTTAAGAGGAAGGTAAGTCATATGTGTTCCCCATATATAGAAACACCCTTATTCTAAGTTTTATCAACTGAGCTATTTATGAGAAAACCATCTTTTTGATATATTTTCATACAGGTGAGCAGAGGGTTAATAATAAACGCTAATTTTCTTTAGTATGAAGATAAGTTCGTTGCGTTTTCCTCTCGAGAAACACTTAACCATAAGTTTTCATTAGATTAATTTCTCACTAAACCAATTTCGGCAAAACTGAGCTTACTGAGTATTTTCATTAGATATCAAAAGGTGTAAAAAGGTGTAAAAAAGTTAAAAAATCGATTGAAGTCGAAAATTTTCACTGTTACCCAAGTCCTTCATACCTATAGAATGGTGGGGAAATAAACGTGAATAACCCCACTTTAATTTTTATGAATGAGTAAAAACAAATTATGGATATTGCTTTATAAAAATAGGTATGTTATGCTTCAATATTATCTCAATAATAGGTACTGTCTTTTTTGGATAGACAATATTATTTTTAAAATAAACACTAAAAGCAAACATTTATCTTAATAGAAAGGGCAGCTATGGAAAATTCAATAAATAGTCAAAATTTTAATTTAAAATAGGATTTAAATCGCACTCTTAATTTTAACTATTTATTTTCAAATGCTGTTAAAAGAATTAATATTGATATTACGTATGTTGAAGAGAATTTATTTTTCTATATTTTTTAGCTATAAACTAATATCGTCCAGAGGTTAAAACACGACCAATTTTTTTTAAAATAAACATTTAAATAAGAAATATAAAAATTCAAAATTTCCATCTGAACAATATTCGCAGAAATTACTCTACCCTTGAAAATACTACTACTAATATTAATAATAACAAACAAATAAATAAACAATATTAAAGAAAGAAAAAATATTCTTGCGATTTCTTTTAGTCGATTTCTCTCTTAATTTTAATTTAAATATTTTTTAAGTCTATTTAACAGGAGAAAAAATTTAATTGGCCTAAATGTTTACAAAGCGTAAAAAAAAAAAAAAAAAAAAAAAAAAAAAGTAATAATAATAATAAGAAGAAGAAGAATTAAATAACTGAAATTTTAGCTTAAATTTTGAATTTGCGGTCTTTAGAAAGGGTTACTTAATTTATTTTTACCTCCATTACCCGACTACCGTGGTTAATGGAAGTATTGTAACCGGTTCAAAAATTCGATATCGATATTTCACCTGATTTACATGTTTTAAGGTCTCTTGAGTCCAAAAAAGTAATTTTTGGCAATTGATCAGTGTGTGTGTGTGTGTACAGTCAGTAACAAAATTATCCGAACACTAGCGAAAATTTCTATGCAAAAAAAGTAGAGTTAATACTGTTTTGATAAATAAATCCTTGTCGAATCATATCTTTAGACTGACTAAGAACATGATTCGACAAGGATTTATTTAACAAAACAGTAGTAACTGTACTTTTTTTATATAGGAATTTTTGCTAGTGTTCGGATACTTTTGTTACCGACTGTATATGGGGAACAGTCTGGCTATTATATCTCAGGAACTAATAAAGATGGATCTACGAAACATTATAATTAAAACAGGTCTGGTGTATAGATGGATTTTCCAAATGTTGGTGAAAATTGGAAAACAGGAAGTGGGACATCCGAAACCGGTCCGTATCTCAAAAACAGTTATAACGATTTTCTTCAAAATTGCTGTATAAACACTCTATTGAATATTCTTTCGAATGATATAGTTTGTTAGTTCAGGAAAATTAATAGGCGTCCTGTATAAATAGCTAAATTTCAGGTCATTTTGCATGTAATTGTTGTTTTCTGGTCAACAATTACTTATGCCAAGCTTTGGTAAATGTCGGATTCTAAAAAACGGCTCTAACTATTTTCTTGAAAATTATTATATAAACCCATTTTAGATATACTTTATCATGCTTTACTTGGTTATCACAGGAAAATTAATTGTCATACTGATCAGACAGATCAGTTTTAGATCTCGGAAACTGTTGTTTCAAGAAAGAAAAAAAAATCTACGAATTTTCTTTTCATTTCTTTTTCTTTAAATAATAAAAAAAAAAAAATCGCTGTTTAAACTCTGTACTATATGTTTTTGCACGTGTATTCAATTTCTCTTACGGGAAAATTTTTAGGTGTGTATTTCATTAGGCCAATTCTATGTCTTCTGATAGCATTATCTCCAATAACTGCATATAATACGTGTAACACCAGAATTTTTAAAATTTATTTTGCAAGTTTTATTTCAATTTTAACTCTTTTTTATTATTACTAGTATCGCCCAGTGGTCGAAAATCGACCATTTTTTTGCAAAGTAAGGCAAAGCAAAGTTGCCTTGTCCTAAACGGAATTAAATTGCAACGCAGCTGCGGCAATTGCTTGCCGATATGCACTCTGACTGAATCAGCAGAGTTTTACTTAATATAACTATTTCTCTCTGTAGATGTTAGCCTTTCCTGAAATGAGAGAAAATCGCAACATGAAAACGCCTTTGTTGGGTGATACAGCCCAAAAGCTAATCGGTACCATGTCAAACCAAGGTCCAACCAAATATCAAATTCTGTTAAATTAATTCGTTGGTTCATAAAGTACAGTGTTTGAACTCAAAAAGAAAGATAGTTTGCAAAAATGGTCGAATTGAGTTCGGGAAATTTCAAAACGTGTAACTTTATCGAAAACCGGAAATCTAAATTTTTTCTGAATCTTATATTTTCTACTTACATATGCAGAGGAAAGAATAATAAATCCACATTTTTAAAATAAAAATAAGTAGTCAATTTCAGTTAAATGAAATGGAAGGAAATCTCAAAACGTGTAAATTCATCGAAAACCGGAAATCAAAAGTTTTTATGTATCTTCTACTTGCTTTTTATACCCGCAACTCTAGCAATAAATGCACTTTTTAAAAAAAATAAGTAGTCAATTTCAGATAATTGAAACGTAAGGAAAGCTCAAGACATGTAAATTTAGCGAAAAACGGAAAGAAAAAAATTCCGTATCGTCTACTTTCTTCTTATACATGCAGCAGTTAGTAATAAATAAACTTCTTTAAAAATAAGTAGTCGATTTCAAATAATTGAAATGCAAGGAAATCTCAAAACGTGTAAATTTATCGAAAACCGGAAATCAAAAGTTTTACATATCTTCTACTTTTTTCTTACAGATGCAAAAGATATACGCAAGCGAAGTGTGACGTCACTAACCGTTGTTGGGGCCAAGTAAAAGATTTTTCATGTTAATCGTCCATTGGATTTTTTGTAAAAAAGTATTAAAAATTGAGAAAAAATATTTCCCGATTTTAATCCCCATATTTGGATATAATAATAAATTAATTATCATGTACATGTGCTAGATTAAGTTATCTTGCTGTCAAATTGACAAACATTTAATTTTAAATTTCAAAACTATGTCGTTCTTGGCGTTTTTTGTACTTGGAGATCAAAAACGTAATACGAAAATATGCATACCATATGTATATTTTCGTAATATCTGTTGAAGGAAATATTGTTTCATATTATTGACTGCTCTCTTAATATACGTTGTTAAAATATCCATGATTTTTAAAAGGAATTAAATATGGTCGCCACATAATTTGGCGATTTTTTCCCCCGCCAAGAACGAAATATCTTCCGCTGCAACATATTAGTATCTTATATCAGATACTTTATTTAGACATTTGAAAACAAATTTAACTTCAAATTATGACAGAATATTTAACATTTTCCTTATAAAAACATTCACTTTTTGTTGCCTAAAGACAAATAACAAAGAACATTTGGATTTAAGTGAGCATTTAATGGACAATTTTTTGTTAGTCAAACGATAAAAGAACCAAATATTTAAATAAATAAATTAAGTCACTTTTTGTTGCCAAAAGACAAATAACAAAGAACATTTGAAGTTTCAAAAAATAAATAATATATATTATTTACATATTAATACACAGACATGAAATTTATCGTACGGCTAATATCTCTTTAAATTACAGCTGACATAAATTATAAAACAAAAAAGAAAGAAATTAGATCATAAATAAATTAGAAAATAAAAAAATGATTTCTCATAAATCAAATCCTTAGGAAAGTTTCCACGGACGGCCAGTGACGTCATCACTTCGCTTGCGTATAAGGATGCTATACAATTTACTGTGTCTATGGTTTTATTTGAGTTTTATGAAATTGCCAGATTTAACCATTTTCCACTTTTAGGTATTTTTTAATGTAAAGGAATACGCGTATGAAAGGGAAAAATGGGGGAAAATGCATAAAAAATAAATGTATTTTTAAATACCTTCTTGAGATCGTAAGAAAATAATATTTGTATTCGCACCTTCCGGCTAACCATACCTTTCGAATGATACCATTTTCAATCCTCTACTCCCATAATTAATATGTTAAAAAGGGACAATAAATTTTATGCTTGCCTATTAATATATAGATTATTTGTTGCCTAAGGAAAAAAGGAAAACTCTTTACTGAGAAAAAATTCTGTAACTAACATCTAGAATCTAAATTGTGGCTCTAGAAAAAATAGTTCCATGTCATCCTTATAAATTCTAGTCTCCTTGGAAAGTGAGTTCTAGAAGCCCCTATTAGAATTCTAGAGTGTTTGCCTATATTCTCGAGGGCAAAGTTATTCAAAAAACTCTGCAAAAAAAAAGAGACAAGAGGCGGGTTTCTGCAACTATAGTCTTGGTTTATAACAAAATTCTAGAAAATCAAGCGAGAATTTCTCGCAATATAAATGATTCAGAATATTTAGAGTATTCAGAATATTGTTTCACCATCTAGAAATGTGTACACTATAAATTCTCGATAATTTCTTCTATTCAGTTTATTGGCGTGCCTTATGCGCATAGCTCGGAAATCTATATTTCTAGTTAAGGGATTTAGAAAATGGCCACTTATTCATTCTAGAGAAAGGCGGTATATTTTTTTCTCGGTGTTTGATGAGGTCTATTTTTTCTGAAAATAAAAGTCAAACTGTCCCAATAAATGTATTTTTATCTGCCTTCTTAGCCTCAAATGAGAATATATATATTTTGTGACCTACATGCCTTTCGAAATGTACTACTTTTAAGCCTATTAAAAATAGACATGACATAAAAGGCATAATAGAAATAATAGAAATAATATTAGGCTTAAAAATAGACATAATATACATAATCCTATAAAAAATAGACATAAAATGCACGACAAATATAATGCTTGCGCATTAATGCATGGATAAAGTGAAGTATACCTGTGTGCGTGATTGTCAGTACGCCTTTGTGATCTCTATAATTCAGGCGGTTGATCGTAAAATTCAGGAGCATGATTGGATTTGATCGCAGAGCATCAAAACCAATGTGCTGTAGAAAAACTCATAAAAGAGGAATTCCAATTAATGGATATTTTTCTCAATTTTGGACTTTTTTTCCCTTCAAATTTTTGCATTTTTGCTATAAAAGGCTCTCTGCCGAACTTTTAGTTAGAAATCGCACCCTTATTTATTTTATCCATTTTATTTTCATAAATTAAAATTCAAGCTTTTATTTATTTTATTTATTTATTTATTTATTTTTATTTTTATTTTTATTATTTTTCTTTTCAATACAAAATCTGTTTCCTGTTGCTTGCGTGAAAGGCACTTCTATATGTTGTTTAATTTATAAATTCGTTTAAAAAACGGTCATTTGCTGGTAAATAATAAAATAAAAAATAAATTATTATTAAATGTATACATCATCTATTATACCTTTCTTCATTCGGTTTGAATTTAATTTAATTTATAATATTAATATCATATTTATTTATTTATTTATTTTATTTTATTTTATTTTATTTATTTATTTATTTATCTATTTTTCAATACAAAATCTATTTTTTGTATCTTGCGTGAAAGGCACGTCTATATATTATTTAAGTTATAAATTCGTTTGAAAAACGGTCTTTTTCTGGCAAATAATAAAATAAAAAATAAATTATTATTAAATGTATAAAACATCTATTATACCTTTTTTTCATTCGGTTTGAATTTAGTTTTACATATAATATTAATATCATAATTATTTAAAAAATATAATATATATATATATATATATATATATATATATATATTGTGTGTGTGTGTGTTTTGTTCTTTTTTAGTTAAATATTTTTAACATAATTAATTGAACGATTTATCGTTGGAGTCGTGAAAGAAAACTACCCAAATCACTAAGCAACTGTTGTCAAACTGAAAAATACCATAAATTATAACTTAATTTATTTAAGAATTTCTTACAGTGGCTTGCTAAATTATTAGGTACAATAGAGATTTTCCGGTATTTTTGAGTTTAAGGGGTTATAAAAAAATAAAATTAGCTAATGTGGTCATGAAACAATTTTTCTAGATTGAAAATATAAAATTAAGTAAAAAAGTAAAAGAAAAAATAAATTGAAAAAAAGAGTATTTTATGTGTAAGTTAACATATTTCTATTATTTTGTTACGTTACCGTTTGCCTTAATAACTGCCTCGATTCTTCTGGGCATGCTTTCTATGCACTTTTTTTCCTTTCTCATTTTCTTTGATTTGAGGAGTAATGCCATACTTTTATGAATTTTTCAACTAGTTGGGTCTTGTTAATGCTGACTTTTTTTAGCAACTAACCATTTCGCAATCTCCGCATGTTTTCAATTAGGTTCATGTCAGAGAAATAACAGGACCCTCAGGTCCTGTAAAGTAATAAAAGTAAGGTAATTTTTCGCTGTCCAAAATCTTCGTTATACTTTTGGCCTTATGCCAGGATGAAAAGTTATGCGTAAACCTGAATTTACCTCATCAGGAATCCACTCGTGGAGCTCTGGTAAAAACAATTCTCCAGTGCCTGTATATACTGAGTCTGGTTCATAGTCCCTTCAACAATATAGAAACTTCCCAGACGTTGTGCACTGATAAATGACAACACCATGACTTTTAACGGGTTGTTTGCCCTTTAAACTAAGCAGTTTGGGTGGTATATCATACCTGAGTGCATTCGGACAAATTGACTTTTATCCGTCAAAATTTCAAATGTCAATTCATGCGAGAAATAAATCTACACATATTTGTATGATATTATATACAATCATTAAATATTATCTCAGTGTAACAAACAACATCGCTTAGTTTTTTTTTTTTTTTTTTTTTTTTTTTTTTACTTTACTGCAACCCTCCACAGTCAAGTTTCAAATTTCCTTGGCCCAGTTCAATAGCTTTTTCTCCATAGCATCTCTGAGTCAAGGTTTTTGATAGGTTTTTGATCTCCCACCAGACCCTCCTCAGCTAGTCTACTCTTCACAGTTCTTTTTGAGACGTCAATGACTTCATCCTGGATTAATTTAGTGAGATGTGAAAAAAATTTTAATGGTTTTCATGACATTTTTCTGCGATTCTACAATGAGATCGAGAAGTTGTAATGCGTGTTCGGTCTCATCTACCCGTTCATTGGTGTGAAAAAGGTTTGATGTCTTGGGGATCTTCAGCCTACTACAGAACTTGACGTATCTATTAAGTCAGATATTTGCCGAATCGGATGATATGGATGACTATATTTTATGATTGAGTGGAAGAACATATTAAAAACATCTGATAATAGAAAAGCTACAGGTCCAGACAATATTAATACAGAACTTTTTAAATATGGTAGCGATTTACTACATAAAAAAACTATTATACCTTTTTAATATGTGTTGGAGAGAATATGTGATCCCCACAGAATGGCAAACTGCAAAGGTCATCTCAATATTTAAGAAAAGAGATATAAATTCTTGCGGAAATTATAGAGGCATTAGCCTACTAAATACTGCCTATAAATTATATAGCAAAATAATTAATAACAGAGTAAGGGAACTGTCGGAATCAATGCTCTTAGAAGAACAATCTGGCTTCAGATGAGGCAGATCCTGTATGCATGATGTATTCAAACAGATTATTGAAAAACGTAGAGAACTCAACCTGGAAACACATATTACTTTTATAGACTTCGAAAAGGCCTTTGACCGTGTGAACAGGAAAAGCTATGGTCTATCATGGAATGTAGGGGATTCCCCCGACACCTGATCCAGGTATGTCAGTCTTTAAATCCACATACAAAGGTACTCATCGGTATACACAAAACCAACGAGGTTGACACTAAACAAGGAGTCAGACAGGGCTGTAGTTTATCTCCAATCTTGTTTAATCTCTAAACAGACGACATCATACGATAATGGACAAATTCGGACACCTCAGGCATTAGGCTAAATGCGGCCAGTAACATCAACACACTGCTGTTCTCGGATGACCAAGCTATCATTCAGAAATGTGAAGATGATCTACAGAGATGGACATATAGACTTCATAATATGACTTCATTTTCATTGAAAAGGAAGTCATTGAAAAGTATCACACTTTACCTACCTAGGATGCGATCTTACTTATGAATACGAGAACGATACATAAAAGATATTGAAGAATTTGCAACACATCTACGGAACTTTGTGTAAAGCCCTCAAGAGGAGAACACGAAAAGAAACTCAACCTAAGCTTTATAAAGTCATGGCTACTCTACGGCTCAGGACATGGACATTGAGGAACCAAAATCTGAGTAGAATTCAAGCAACAGAAATGAGACATCTAAGATCAATAAAGGGCTGCACAATCACCGACAAGATCCGAAATGAAGACATCAGAAATGAACAGAAGATATTCAAATTATGTGATAGAGTACAAGAATATCGTACTAAATGGAAAGACCATGTACAACGCATGACAGTGACAAGATTTCCCAGAGCTGACTTTGACTACATTCCAAAAGGCAGAAGAGACCGAGGACGTCCGAGAAAGCGGTGGATTGACCAATGAAGCCGAAACAGGCACCTTGCCTAGTTCTTTAAGTTGTTGATAATGATGATGGATGATATGCTTTCCTGAAGAAAGTTCTTAATTAGATTTTTGTTCAGAGAAAAATCCTAGTCTTCCTTTATCTGAAATTTATGAGAAATATATTAAATTAGCACCACAATTTGACTTTAAACACATAAAAATGTGAAAATAAACAACAAAAATCAAATGTAACTGAAATACTCGCTTGGCGGATAAAACATCAACAGAAAAGTTGCAAAACGGCGGTGTACCAAAATATTAAAAATTTGTTAACTTGTACATTTTATTTTTATTTATATTTATTTATTTATTTATTTTTTGTTGTTTAAATATTTTATTTCGTTTAAATTTTTTCTATTTAATCTGATCAAATATATTATGTAATATAATGAAATTACTTCATTATCGCGTTGTTTTAATTTGACCTTTTATAAGCAATCAAACTCAAAAATAATTAAAAATCTCTAGTTTCCCTAATAATTTGGCAAGCCACTGTATCTTCATCTCAGTCACAAGCAAAACTTAAAACAAAAGAAATGCCGTATGTGTGAATGACCAAATGACACAACATATCTGACGAAACGCTAATTTTGATCTTCGGTTTTCCACAAGCTGTTGTTCTAATAGAAAATGCTTTTTTTAGGTTCGCTGCTTGGCTAAATTGGTAAAGTCGGGATAAATCTAGAGCAAGAAAATTGTGCAGCACATTTGAATATCGAAAGTTAATTTTATTGCACCTAAAATTGCACCACTAATTCATTTGATACATTTATTGCCTGTAATTAAAAATGAATACCAGAATTAGTATTTAATGGTACGTAGTATAATTATCTGATAATAAGGTATTATAATAAAATAATAATAAGACAATAGTTTTTTTTTTTTTTTTTTTTTTTTTTTTTAAGTTTAAAACTCTGTAAAATTGTATCATTCTACCTTTATACAGCATAATGTGTTAATAATATTTTATCAAATAGCTTATAGTTATTCTCTAATATGTGTTATGGTTAGAAAAAAACTTATTATAAAAGTTCTCTTAAAAAATGTTTAAAAAATTCTTATGGTATATATAATTTACATCCTTTTAAAAAAGAAGTCTGTTTTTATTAATCTCTGGTATTACCTACTTTTAGACTTGTTTCATCCTTTGGCTATTTTTTCTATGCATTTCTACTTTTGGAATGTTATTTGAAAGCCTAAATAAATTCCTGCTGTTTAGAAAAATAAATCTTCTGAAGGAACCAAGTTAGTTATTTAGTCGCTGCATGTTCTTTAAGATTTTTTACTTTCATTTATTTATCTATAGTGAATAAAAACAGTTTCAAGAACGTGTATTGCGTTCCACTTCGCAGCTGTTTAGGTATGGTTTTCAAAAAAGTTTAACATTTTATTTTATATTATTTTATTTTAAACTTTTAAGAACTTCAGCAAGATCCTTTAAAGTAGTTTTTGCCATTGTTGTTCTATCAAAACTGCTGCTGAATTAATTTAGAAAAAAAAACTAGATAGAAAGTACAAAATCTAAGACTTGCTAAACCTTTCATGAACTGAATAAAAATTGAAATATTTGTTTTTTTTTTTTTTTTTTTTTTTTTTTAGCAGACAGAATTTAATCATTTTAACGTGTTCTTGTAAAAAGCAATAAAACCTTACTTCTTTAAAATCTTTCTAACAAGTTTTATTTATTTTATTTTTTTTTAATCTTTTGAATGTATTAAACAGTATATTTACAGTATTTATAAAATGAATAAATAAATAAAATAAAATAATATTTTAAAAAATATTTTGCAATAATTAAATAAATTTTTTAAACATTATAAAATTTTTATCAGTTGACTTCAGTATAAGTTAATCTTAACTACACTAGCACCTGAACTTTTTTTTTTTTTCATTTTTCTGTAATTTTCCAAAATACATACATAAGTAAATAAATAAATAAAATGAAATAAAATGAAAAATGTTGGCATGAAATTTACAAACGCGGCAGGATTTAGTACTGGGAATGATGTTTATTATATGATCTGCTATCATATTACTTGTTAACGCATAGTAACGATATACATACATAGTATGTCGTAAATGGTATTGAATGAAGCACAAAAAAATTTATTGATGATTTGCCAAGAGTTAGATAAATTTATTTTTTTAGCAAACGTTTTTGAAAGGAGGGGAGACACACTACAATTCTTACACAGGGATTTCGCTCACATGTTCTCAAATCAAATTATTTGAGTAAACAATACAGGAATATGACCTTTCTTAACTGCGTGTGATACTATCTGTTCGTTCCACTGATGTCAGATGGTCGAAAATTATTTCCCCAAACAAGTCTTCAAATTTTCCAAAATTTTCTTTCGAAAAAATCCCCAACTTGACTTCTACTAAAAAGGGAAAAAAAAAAAATTTCAAAAAAAAAAAAAAAAAAAAACATATCCAGCAGATTTAAGTGGATTTAAGCTCCGATTTTTCCCCAAATGAAGGCATTTTTTGAAAACAATCCCCAAATAACAATAAAGCTATGGAAAATCCCTGGTCGTAGGGATAAATCATTACGTTGCCAACATTGACAGAAAGTTGAAGAACTCCCCAGGTTTGTCCCCAAAAATTTTAGAATTCCCCCGAAAAGTCCCCACAAACATTTGGTCCCCAAAATTGTCTCCAGAAGCCTCAAAAATCTCCAAAATGGGGACAAAATCCCCAATCTGGCATCACTGGTTCGTGCTCAACACCAAACCATCGAAAAGTTCTCTAGATAAAAATTTCGATTCCTCAGAGAGTATTTGTGTGAGTTGTTTGGTGTTTCCTGAAGAATACAACAAGCAGAAGAACACAAAGTACCCCTCACGTTTAATCGATTTTAACCAGGAGAGCTTGCTAAGCAATCATTTCTGCTGATAATTTTACTTTTTTCAACAATATGCGACCTATAATGATTTACGTTTTCGTCCATAAAAACAATATCTAAACCTTTTTCAGCTTCGAATAGACGCACATGAGAGAAAATAACTTCATTATAAATATAAATATAAATATATATATATATATATATATATGTGTGTGTGTATATATATATATATATAATCATTGGTACTCAAATTAAATTTTTACCATGACAAATTTTAATCGAAATAAATCTCGATTAAAATTTATTTTATGTTGGTATCTTCATCTACTTTTTGTCTGCTGAGTGTTACAATGGTACTAAATAATTCAAATTATATTTACATTTAAATTTAATATGCTGCTTATGCGCAAATATTTAAATGTATTTTGTTTATTCTCAACAACATTTAAAGAACTTAAAAATTCTTAAATTTACTACTTATTGTATGTATAATTAAATCTATACAGATATTGGCCTAATTTGGCATTAACACTAATCTAAAAATTACATACACTAGGACTACCGCTGCTAATGCGCTTAAACAATTGTGTATTATTTCAATTTTTATTCCTATTATTGAATTTATGCATTTCTTATATTATATTTGGCATTTAAATGGATGTTTGATATACCAACTCTATTCCTCTGAAACTGATAAAAGAAAATAATGACTCCATTACTAATCGTTGGTACTCAAATTAATTTATACCGTAACTAATCTTAATCGAAATAAATCTCGATTAAAATTTATTTTATGTTAGTATCTTCATATACCTTTTGTCTGCTGAGTGTTACAATGGTACTAAATAATAATAAAATACGTATATAGTATATATATATATATATATATATATATTTAATAAAATCATTAACGGGGTATTTAATTACTGATAAAGATTTCATTGATTATAGCTAAAATGAACCAATTTTAGATTGAAAAATATTGTTTAACACATTAACACTGTGAATAGACATGAAAAATTGATGTTTTTGAAAACATGCACATATTCAGGGATGGAACACGGGCGCAGAATTCATACCGGAATCTGTTTAAGAAATTTCTCTGCCTATAATATCGTTGATTTAAGAAGTAGAAAATTTTCTTACATTGATAATGGTATGAATTCTGCGCCCGTGTTCCATCCCTGATATATTAATAAACAAAAGTATGTATTTATCTTATACTTGTATAGTAGACTGTATCTCTAGTAAAAGGACCTTAAAAACGAATAAATAATTTCAAATTAAACTAATGTGATATGGCCGCCAAAACATATTTTGACACATCATTCTATATCACAAAATTTTTAATTGGTTTTTTAATTGATTAGGATACACAGATTCCAGGAAAAATATGCGATATTATTTTTTTGTACGTTAAAATTAACGATTTTATTAAATGTTTGTATTTCATGACAAATAGGCAGTTGAACAAAAATCAAATTCTTTCGCAATTCTGTAAACCATTAGCCTGATTCCAGCTTTTAAATCAAGCCTATTATTCTGACAATTTGAAAATATTATGTACACTACCCAAGAGTAAAATTTTTTAATATTACTTGTTTATCTTATAATTTAAATACTTTATGTTAGAGTAAATAATCTAACAATCAGACTAATTATGTATTGTTTCACAAAAAGTTTTTTTAAAAGTATTTTTTAAATTTTATTGCGTAGTATATTTATCACCTGATTGTCTTAATTGTTAGTAAGATGATAATTGTTACTCTTAAAACTTCAATCCCTGTTAGTTATAAGGAATCGGAAATATAAGTATCTGCATGTGAAAACAGACACACGTAAGCATTAGATTTTCGCCAGAAATTATTAACTTTAATTTAAAAAATAATAATAATTAAATAAATATTTGTGATATAATTTGAAACACCTAATTTCACAATGCTGCACAAAATATGGTTTATTTAAATCATTACATTAGACTGTTTTATTTAATTGAGGTTTTTGTAATTTGAAGTCTAAGAACAACTGAAAAACTCACAATTACACAGGTTCTTTGTTTAAAAAAAATTAAACTATTCATGCATTTCAAACCACGTTACAACATTTAAGTGCACTTATTATAACATATAAACCGTAGTTTATTATGTGTTAGATTTTTTTTTCATTCCTATAAAAATATTTAAAAGTTGCTTAACATTTCTGACGAGTTATATGCTGAAGTTTATCATTAAGATACAAAAGAATGTTATAGAAATAGCATAATGCCATAATAAGTTATTTAAAACTGCAGTTTGTTTGGTTTCTATAAAATAGATGTTATAACTTCGATATTTATTTTCTCCAATTTAATATATTGTGCATTAAGTGAGTAAATTTAAATTCTCATTTCTTTTCTTAAAGTTTTTCTGTTATTTTTACCTCCTTCTTTTTTAAAAAAGTATTGGATTAGGGAAAATGTAATATTATTCCAGTTATGGATGGTATTACACATCTTGGGATGTACTAAGCAGAATTTTAGGCCTCACAGCTTTCGTAAAATTTCACATGTGTTTTATTATATTGTCAATATAATAAAATGAGCAATGATGTGACAATATAATAAAATACACTAAAATTTTTAGGAACGTTACAATGTCTGCATTTTGACCAATTTTAGAAAATGCCTCTCTTTTTTTTCTTTTTTTTAAGATTTTGAAATATTTTGTGAAGTTTGTATTTCAAGGTAGAACTAACAGAATTTTACAATACTTTAAAATTTGTTAGACTTTAACGAAATTATGTGGTGATTAGATTTCGGCATGTATGACTCGGTATGTGACATTGATTTACTGGCGTTTTCCTCTGTTACATGAAAGCTAAATTTCAACTTTTATTATGTAGATATTCAAAATAATTAATATTAAACACACACACACACAAAAAAAAAAAAATCTGATTCAATGTTGATGTTTATTGACTGGCAGGTGTCTTTACTTCAATTCTTCCTGATTTCGGAAATTAAATCGCTGCCTCTTTTGTGCAAAAGTTTGTCAGTCTTTATAAGTGAGATGACCATCTTCCAATATAACATTGGTTTAATTTGGGTTGCCTCTACTCAATTTGAAGGCCTATCGACCAACAAGTAGCACAGCTAGTATTTTCCCTGTTTATGGGAATTCTATAACTCAGCTTTTATAGTGTATAACTTTACATGTGAGGTGGCGACTCTGAAAAAAAATTAATTTAGTAGCTTATAGGCTTCAAAATGGCATTTCTAAGGTGCTAAATTTTCATTTACGGAAATTCATATCACAGATTAAATCGAAACACACTATATAATTCAAATTCTTACGTAAGAATTTTCGATGATTACTTTTTTAAACATGTTAACCGGTAGACAGATCTTCTATATTGAATAATATATAATACTTTTTGAAGCATATTAGTGCAAAATATTCGCAATCTACTCTTTAAAGGGAAGCTAAAGTCAAGACAAATAAAATAAGTATTCTTTTAAAGTTTGCATTAAATGTTTATGTCTTATAAAGAATAATACATCAATCACCCATTTTTAGCATATATTTTTGAAATATGTCTAAAAATACAGATTTCATTCAGGAATATTTTTACAAAGCTTTTAGTTTTCAAAAGTCTTATTGTTTTCAAAATATTGGCGTATAATATCAGGCATGTTTCCATCTGTTTACAAGAGTTCTATGTTAGTAATAATTTCGCCGAATTTTTTTCTGTTGAAGTTTTATAATATATATATATATATATTAATGGAGGATTATAAACCTTTTTCATTATTACTTACAATGCTAATTAACACTAAATTTCATTTAATTAAAAAAAAATCATTTTAAACGTTTATATTAGTATTTGATCAGTAAATAAACTCATTGCTGTAAAGTAGAGAATTTAATTTACATAGTTTATAAGGTATTCTTCTAAATTTGTCATATTTCTGTTTACTACTTCCATTACCCAACTAGCGTAGGTAATGGGAGTATTATATTCGAAAAAAATTTCGTTATCGTGTTTTCATCTGATTTATATATTTCACAGTCAGGGGACTGTGAAATATATAAATCAGATGAAAACACGATAACGAAGTTTTTTTCAAAGGAGTGATAATTGTTCAAAGGAGTGATAATTGGCAATTGGGCAGTGTGTGTGTGTATGTAAGTGTATGGGGAACCTACTGACTATCGTATCTGCGAAATTAAAAAAGATAGAAGAACAAAACTTCAGAATGGAAGCAGCTCTGGTGTACAGAGGATTTCTCCTGTGTTTGGTGTAAATCGTTTTTCTTTTATGTATCCTTTTATATGTAGTTGCTTTTTTTTTTGGGGGGGGGGCAGTTGTTTATGTCAAGTTTTAGTGAAAAGAAGGAAGCGTGTTCGAAAGTCGGTATCTGAAAAACAACTCTAACGATTTTTTTTTTTTTTTTTTTTTTTTTTTTTTTTTTTTTTTTTTAATTTGATACATTTTTTTTTTTTTTTTTAAGATATTCTTTCACATATGTCTTGCACTCATTCTGAGTAGATGCGTTAATTGTAGGTCTCGGAAATTTGTGTTTCAAGAAACGGATCTTTTTTTTTTTTTTTTTCCTATGAACTCTGTTTTATGTGTCTTCTTCGATGCCTAATTTTTTAGGTCAATTTTGTGCTATTTAGCTACATTATCTCTTGAATGTATATGTAAAATATGTAATAGTAGGTAAAGAAAGTCGTGTTGTTGTTATAAACTTTTTCTTTCTTTGTAATGTATTTAAGTATTTGCAGGTGCAAGAAAGATTATTTGGGTTAAATTTATAAACATGTGTTTTTAAGTAAAACAGATTTGAGTAAGTTATTATAAAAAGAACTGATCTTTTTCTCAACCTCCCTGTTCAGATTTAACACAGATAAGATGAGGTATCATGAGAAATTCGCGTTAAAAGAGGTGAGGCACTCGCTATTGGACAATCACGTCGCAAGATACCTTTAATTTTACGTCACTAAGGATCACTATATGTGGAATTATTTTTTTAAATATATAGAACAATGTTTGCCTCAGTTATGCACGTTAATAAATACACAGACACATATATGTTATACATACCTATTACTCATACGCTTTTATGTGTACAAGGATATGAGTATATGTGTTTGTAAATATACAGATCTACTTTTGTTCTTTTTATCTATAAATAATTGTTATTAGATTATTCTTTTTAATATATATGTATATATATATATATACATATACATGTATATATATATATGTGTGTGTGTGTGTGTGTGTTTGTATATTTTTCGATTTATGTTAACTTTGTTTTGGGATATACTTTAAAATAATTTTTGCTTAGAAAATTTTATGTTCTTTGACAATTACGATGAGATGGCAATACCATACGATTTTTCAATAGCTGCTAAATGGTTTCCGATAAGAATACGAACTTACATTTCATTTTTAATATAATAAATTAAAGATAAATCTGATATTTAAAAATTTATTCTTTTAAACTGTGACAGCCTTTTAACCGGCAAAAACGAAAAAATCGTGATGACAAGTTTAAAATTGAACTTGTTTCTTACTTTAATTTTAATCTAGAAATATATTTGCGCTTTTTAGAAAATTAATTTCTTACGTTATTTTCGTTTATGAACTTATTTTATAGAGTATAGAAAGCTGTTAAAAATCAATAATTGAAAGCATTTGTCTCGAAGAATTGTTCAATTATTTATATTTTGATATGTAGTAAAATGATGAGAATTAATTTAAATCGTTGAAACAAATCTATTGTAATTAAAGTAAATAGTAATTAAATGCATTTATTGCAATCGTTTAGTTCCGTTGATCAGTATTTAGAGACTTTAAACACAGTTAATTAATACTATAATTGTACTGGTTATTATCGAATTATACAATTAATACGAAAATTACAGTAAATGTAATTTATTATAATTACTGACGTTTTATGAAACATTAGCTGAATGATTGTAGCCAATTAAATAAGATGTTCTTTTTAAAATTCTTGAAGTATTTAAATGTTAGACTTAGAATAATGTTAACAATGTCACTCTATTATAATAAGCCTTAAAATTTATGAAAATCGCGCATAAATCAATCTAAAGTTTTAACGTATTTCGAGTTTAAAATATTTACAAAATGTCTTCAAATATTATTCGCTAATCATGAAAAATGAGATATAAACATGCTTTATGTCGAAGACTACTTATTCTGTCGAACTTTCTAAGGCAATTTTAAAATATGTGAAAACAATGTGTCATCCACAGCACTTAGTATATATATATATATATATTATTTTTATTTCTATTTATTTTTTGTCATGGAAAAATCGTTATGTGATTAGGATCGGATTGGATTTAGGAATAAGGCCGATTGACTGCTGTAGGTCCTAGGCCTGAGGGAGAGTGCCCTCCATGGGGTCCTAGCCAGTATTTACGTAAGTTTCGGAGAAAACCACGGAAAACTCCGAACGGCTAGGCCGACGAGCGCACCAGGGGTCGAACCCGGCACCTCACGTCTACCAGCTTTGAGCGCAGAACGCTCGGCCGCGGGTGGGGTTATGTGATTAGGAATTTAATACATTTTCTCATAAAATTCTGATACTTCTACATTGGATACCGGTTTTTGATGATTTATCAGTGATATACAAATTTAATAAATCTTGTTTTAATAACACGAAAATAAAATTCAGTATATCGTATCTTTTCTTGAATGTATTTATATGACGTATTTGAATAGATGAGAGTATTTTTAACTATAATATAAAATATAAAATAAATTTGGATAAAATTCTCAATTGTGAAACCAATTTAAAAAGAAAAATATAGTCATCAGAAATTGAAGAATACCAGTAAATCTTCAAAAAATAAGGTGAATTGTTAACGTTAATGTATAATGCTCTAGTACATGAATTATGTAAGAAAAGGATTGAATTCTTCATAAATATGCATTCACAAACGTATATTTAATTTTACAGAAATTGAAAATAATAATAATAATTATCTACAATTAAAAAAAATACCTTTTCAAATGATTTAGGCTAACCAAATTACACACATGAAAAGGAGCACATGAATAAATAGTTTTGAAAGTTAGTTAAACAAGATGGAGATTTACTTAACCTGCTCAAGCTTGTGATTGCAGGTGTCGCCAAAACTAATACTTGCTTTGTTTTATATACTGAATTTACTGGTTGAACTCGTGAGACAAATTTTACTTATTTCTTGAATACTGAGTCCTGAGTACAACTTTTGAATTTTACTTCACATTCGGAAACTATCTTCTTTTTAAATTAAAATAATAATATATATATAAATAAACAGAAACATCTAAGCAATTTATAAAAAGAAAAAACGTCACGTTGTAATTTTAACAATAGGAATATTTTTTTCTTTTTTTTTTAATAAAATTTATAATACAAATATTAAACATATTTTTTCTATTTAATTGGAAATAATTTATATTGTAACATATCGGAGAAAGGATTGTATGTTATATTGCAACGTATATATATATATATATAGTTCAATAAAGTTTCTATTAGATGAGCATTTAAATTGAACTTGAAATTCATAATGGTTTTATAAACCACCAAATTTTTTATCAAATATTTTTTTAAATAAGTGAAAAAATTATCATTGTAACTTTTATTTCTTCAAATTTAGAATTTAATATGAGTACATATAAGAAATAGAATAAAAATATAAACGCAATGCAATATCGCAATATCTTTAATATTTACAAACATATAAACTGTTCTATAATATATAGAAAAAAAAAATCTACAAATCTACAAAAGTGTTTCCCTACGCTTTTTATGTACTTTCCAAATACAAGAAATAAAATCTCTCTTAATGTTGAACTAAACACAATTCAAACACAGTAAGCAGGCTATTTCAGAAGGAAAAATTCTCTTGGGTGTGTTTACTTTGCAACCACTCTTGAAGATTGTTTCTTATTTTTTTTTTTTTCTTTTATTTATCACTTTTCACAGTGAGCGAGCTGATAACTTTACGTGAAATGTTATCTGTTGGAAAAAAAAATTTAAATACATACATGTATATGGTTTGCCAGACTTTCATATCAAACCTTTTAAAATATCTATAGTAAAATATATATCCACTCCAATTCTACATAACAAATATTTTACGTAACATATTTTAGATTGCTTCATTAAATAAATTATTTTAAAAATATTAAATTCTCATAAACTACATAGATTAAAATTTTCATTAAGAACTTTCACAATTTTGTTGCTTTATTTTCTTGAGACGCAATCAAGTGCGTGCTTTTGCTCTGTTTTTGTTGGGATTAAAAAACTTTATCATAATTAAAGTATCAAACAGAATATTTGTAGCCCTATACTGGGTATATATTTCAAATATATATAAAAGAATAGCTATATTCATCATACAAAATATTCTTTTATATATTACTCAATAGTTCTGTCACAAATAGCTCTGCCTCAGAAAATAATTCATAAATGTTTTCTTCATGTTGATATCTAAATAAATAAATATATATATATATATATATATATATATATATATATATATATATAATTTTATGAAAGCACAAGACAAGATTCGAACATTTAGGAAAAACTTAAAGTAACTCCCTTATATATATATATATATATATATATATATATATATATATATATGTATGTATATATATATATAGATAGATAGATAGATAGATAGGGGAAAGTGATGTACCTTGGACATAAGTGTACCTCGGACCAATGACATTTCTAGCTCTATTTATTTAGATATATAAACAATATCACATGCAGTTAAAATATTTACTGTTAGGGGCCTCATTAAAATAGTCTATGTTTGCTTGGACGATCAACATTTTGAAGAGTTCTTGCAAAATTAAATTTTTCTCAGATACTTTTATGTATTTCTATACCCACACAAACATTGTATATTCTGAAATGAGTGTTATGCATCATGAAGTAGCTTTCTAGCTATAACCCTATATTATTGTAATCAAGTTAATCGGAACCAGAAGATCATGATTAGCAATTTCGTTTTTAGTAGCAGAGTGGTGTACCTCGGACTGGTCGTATTATGTGGTGGATCAGAAATGCAGCTCCAAAAGTAAACATTTGGAATTGACCTATCCAATTACAATCTTGATTATAAATAAGTGTGAGGATTTCTACCAATAATCACAATATAACTTAATGTAGACTTTTTAAAAGTTAATATTTAATATTTTCCACTTTTTAGACTCAAATTAGACTTGAAAACAATACGATTGTAACAGATTAATGATTTTGAGATTTAAAAAAATGTTAATTTGAATTAATATGTGTGTAATTGATTAATAAATAGATTTTTTTACTTAAAATTGAGTTTTTCTGTACAGTTTGTAACAAAAGTCTCCGAACACTAGCAAAAATTCCTATGTAAAAATGGTGCACTTAATACAGTTTTGTTAAAAGAAATCCTTGTCGAATCCTGTTCTTAGTCAATAAAAAAAACAGGATTCGACAAGGATTTATTTAACAAAACTGAATTAAGCGTACTTTTTTTTTATATAGAAATTTTAGCTTGTGTTCGGAGACTTTTGTTACTGAGTGTATCTTTTAATAAATGATCCAAGGTACAATACCAGTGGTGTACCATGAACCTAACTGCACTTTTTTTATTTTTAAAAAATTTAATTGATATAATTTTAATAAAATTTTGGAATAAATATATGTTGTATATAGAACCATATATTATTTAAAAAAGCTGTTTGTATTTAGTTTTGGCGAATAATTACAAATTAAAATTGGAGAAGTCAAAATAGGTTCGAGTTACCCCACCTTCCCCTATATATAGAAAATAATTTTATATTTTGAACTGTTGAATTTTACTTACCGAAACCAAATGTGCTTGAATGAGATTATTAATAAGTATTAAATAATACGTAATTACACAAACTATATCCAAAAACTGGCGTACAATCAATGGAACGAAATTAAAACTTCTTCACACACCATAAATTTTAAGTCATTTGCTTTTGCCTCCAAGGGAGTAGCACGTGTTTGCACCTGATGAAGAAGGGCTACGTCCTTTCGAAACCGGTTGTGCTGACATAAAATTTATGGTAATACGTAATTAATACATTATTAACTATTATTATTGTATTAAATACAAATCTAAGTTTTACTAATCAAATAGTGGTTTACTAAGTTTTACTAATCAAATAGTGGAATATTTATTCTATGCTTTAGAATTAATTTTTCGCTATTTGGTCAAAAAAACCTTTCCGTTTTGCTAGAATAAGTTAAAAAACTGCATTTAATTTATTTCTCTGTTTCTGAATAATATATAAATAATTGTCACAAATGATTTATATTTCTTAATCAAAAAGAATACATTCCTATTAATATTTTTTTTAGGATACTACCTGACAGACAATTTCATGTTTCGCAAAATATATAATAGATAGCAGAAATTTCTTTCCAAATGAAAACATTATTTCTTAACCTGGTATGTATTTTAATTCTATCAAAATTCCATTTTGCATTAGAAATTTCAGTCATGTCGTAAACACCATTTCTAATCGTTTATCATAATGATACATAAGCGAACGTAAAGGGAAAGTGGTGAAGTACATCTATATGTTAGAGCAGGACTTCCGGAATTCTTTACATATATTAATCGAGATACTCTCGAACATTCAACTGTTATGAAACAGAAGTACATTCGTCATTAAAATGTTTCGATGATTTGTGATCGCGATAAATAATTTGAAGTTGTCGGAAACAGAGCTATTCATTTCCTTGAGAGATATAACAACTCTGTGAATATTATTAACATTTCCCATTATTTCTTTAATTGTCAAATCATGCAAATCTTAGATAAATGTACTGCGCATTAATTGTTGTTAAAATAGGCTGATGGTAGCATTACTTGACATTTATCTAATTAATATTCAAAAAGGAAAATTGCTTAATGTGTTTAAGTACGATATTTTTAATAAATAAAAACTTTTAAACAGTTTAGGATTTCCATAAATATATAAATGAAAGGGTTTAATACGTGAATAATTACCTTAAAAACTACATCTTATAAATTCAGCACAGTACTGATAACCGATATTTTCTAAAATTATTCTAACAATTTAATTGTTATTACTATGATTGTTGCTAACAATGCAGATAACATACATTTGTCAACACTTCTTAAAAAAAAAACGCTTACTAATTTGAAACTTTTCTTATTTGGTATTGTTAAATAAGATGGTAATCATTGTGTATGCAGTGATACATTATTATTTATGATTCTAAATAATAGGCATGATAAAAAATAAAATATAATAAATAACATAGAAAAAATAAAACACATGATAATAGGCAGGGTATATAACATCGAAGTCTATCTAAAAAAATAATCTGGTGTGTCACTCCTTCTAATTTCTCTTACCATGAAATTTAATAATATAAATACAGGTTGGAGATTAAGAGGTAAGATAACGAGTACTGTTATGTAAACCTATGTTAAACAATTCAAATTAGGCTTATGAAGAGTTTTAAGTCATAATTAGTTTTGTGTGAGGGGGCTACTGCCCCCCTTAAACCCCCGTTTCATTAATGTACATAAAGCGATGAATATTTAGCTTAAAACATATATTAATTATCATATCTCTATGAGGAACTTATTTCAACTCCTGAACAGATTTTCTGCAAATAGAAAATATAATTATTAAGCACATCCACTAACAACAAATAACTAGTGTGTTCTGGCAACCACAAGACTTTCTTCTATATTTTCCTATTCAAATTCACCCAGTAAAATAATTTATTAAAATTATTATTTAAAAAAATTATCTTCCATGATAATGCACACGGTTTCTATATTAGAGAAGTAGTATAACATTAAATATCCAAAAAAATGTTGAATTTATTCTCAATATTACATTAAATATATATATATATATATTGTTAAAAACGAAAAAAATCGATAACTTTATTTTAAATTATCGCAGATCGATGGTTGAACCATTCGTTTTAAAGGTATTGACGAGCTCTTTTGAAAAATACCCATCATGAAAATTTACTCCCCTCGAGAGGAGCTTCCCCTCCCAGGGGGGAGGTGAGGCTCCTACATACACAAAAATTTTCTCCCAGTTGACTATCTCTATTACACAAAATAAATATTCGTTTCATTTGGTTTACTGCAGTCTATAGATGTAAAACTCTACTTACCTGCAATTTCCCCCATAGACGTAATATATTTGAATACATTAGAGTGTCCCCTTACACGAACCATTGGCTTCATCTCAACAAAATGCTTACTGTAGCGTTCCTATATGATACACATTTAGAATACTGAGTTTGGAATTTCTGCTACTATTTGCTCTTGAGATATGCTGATAATAGCACATAGACAGACAGACAGACACATAGACCATTCGCTAAAAACATGATTATCGTATTCAGGGTTCCTCATAACATGTAAATATAATAAAAACTCACGTTCAAAATTTTGACCCTAAACCAATACTTTCTCGACCCTATGGTTAAGTGAAAGTAAAAAGAAGTTATACTTTTCTGACGTTTTATTTAACCATATAGTTATTATTTCAGGTATAATTTAAAACTTGTTTTAATAAAACAAATTATATTATTTATGTTACACTTCTTATTACTAAAACCACTATATATCAATTATACTATTAAAAAATTTACTAAACATTCAGAACTGCTAAAACAGTGCACCGAAGATTGCGAAAAAGACATGTTTCAGTTCTTTTATTCGTTATGATTATTCCTATTAAATGTATTGTAAAGTGTCGTAAGAAAAGTATTTTAGGGAATAAACTTTTTTTCCCTTTAAATATATATTAGACTGCTGTTCATGCCCATCATCATCTGCGCGTAAAAGACAACTTTTCTCTTTTACAGATAGTTAGTGTCATAGACTGCAGACTGATAAAAATAAAAACGTCTAGACTATAATTTACTTTATTATAAAAATTTTATTCTATCGCTAATGTAAATTTTGATAACAGTCAGAGAAGTTCCGAAACATGTAATTCCATTTGTAATTTTTAGTACAGTTTCTGTAAATGTAAAAAAAAAAAAAAATCTTATTAACTGTTATGTATTTTTTTAATGTACTAATGTAACTGAACTAATTCTCCCTAGTTGCATTTTTAAATATTTGTGGCATTTTCTTATGTGTTGAATTTTAAAAATAAAAGACTTCAACCAATATTATTACTAAAGACACTTTTTATTATCCTGGCAGGAGATTATTTTTCTGTAAAATAAATGAAAAAGTATTATATATTTTTTAAAACCAACACAAACAATTTAATTACAAAAACGAAGAAAATTGTCGATATCACATTTTTGGATTGTTTTCAGTGTGTTTTATGCATTTAAAATGTAATTTCACGTTACTTATTGCCGAAGTTTGAATTTAATTATCCCAAAACAGAAAGAGGTTTTATTTTAATTTAACGTAGAAAATTAAACTAGGTTTGGACAAATTTTAATTTTTCCAAATTGAAATAAATTAAGTCACCATTTTATGAAAAAATATATATTTAATATTTAGTTGCATGCTTGAAAAAATTCAAATTAACAAATTATAATAATATATTACTTTAAACATGCTAAATACTCTTTAGCGTCATATTATTTATTTTCTTATTTGTAGCATATTGAAAATACATTTATTTATTTATTTATTTATTTATTTATTTTTTTACACGCTTTTATTAGTTTCACCTGTATGTATGCTTGTATGTTTGTTTTTAACCGCTCTGGGAGCAAACGAAAAATCTATATCGTAAAAAAGATTTTCCCTACGTGAACGAACGGCTGTGAGGTAAAGCTCCGGGCTACGAACCTAAAGGTCTAACATTCGAGCCCAGTCAGGGGAGATTAAAAAAATGGTTTTTGTTTAATTCTAAATTATTTTAATAAAAATTTAAAAGTATGTAAATATTGTGGTGTGTCACTCACACGATTTTCTTTTACACTTCATTTTAATACTATAAAGATAGATATTTTGTACTTTTTAGTTCACATTTCAATAAAAGCGTGTTCTTTATTTTTTTAAAAGTAAAATTTTTTTTTCACTATGTTCTTATATCTATCATAAAAGTATAATATTTATTTGTGAACTTTATAATTCTAAGTTAAAATAAAATACCACATTTTTACTTACTTACATTGACAGTTTGCACTTTAGTCATATGTGATTCGATATAGCAACAGGTTTACAGCAAGTCACAATTACAATGTCACATAAAATGGAAAATTTTATTAAGGAACGATTTAAAATGCATGTACAATTTTCCTGAATAATTTCAAATAACAGAAACAACACAGCACTTTGCATGATTTTTATTGTGCAATTTTATACTAAATGTATGATCTATAGTATAAATCGACATTATTTCATATTGTGCAAATATATATATATATATATATATATTAAAAATTAAAATGCATATTGCGTACAGTACTCTTTAATATTTGTTCTCTTGTAAATAAAGAGAAGTGTTTTTGTATGTGTGTGTCTGTCTGAGCTCTCTTGCTCACACTAATGATCACACATCTACAAAACTTGGCAGAGTATAGCTTAAACTCTGTAGGTGTGCACCTCATCGAGATTTTTCAGAATTTAAAATTTGAATTTTTTTTAATCATTTTTTATTTTCCGATCTTAACCATTGACATACCTGATTCCTTTTCTAAAATTTATTCTTTTATTTCAATCGTCTGAGTATCTTAGCAACGGCTATTACACTATTTATTTTATGTTTATTTAATTCATTCATTAAGAGGCGATATGTAATTTTTTTCTTCTGTCTTTCTTTCTTTAATTTTTTAATTTATTTATCGTATTAATTGAAATCAAATTGTGAAATAATCTAGTGTGTCACTCACACGACTTTCTCTTACCCTGAAATTTAATACTATAAACACAGGTCACAGATTAAAAGGTAAGATAACGAGTACTGTTATGTAAACCTGTGTTAAATAATTCATATTAGGCTTCTGATGAGTTTTATATGATAATTAGTTCTGTGTGAGGGGGGCTGCTGCCCCTCAACCCCCCGTTTCATTAAGGCACGTACATTTATATAGAATTTAATTCGGTTATTAAAAAATAATTTATTAAAATTTTTATTTTAAAAAATTATCTTTTATGATAATGCAGACGATTTCCATATTAGAGAAGTAGTACAACAACAAATATCCAAAAAAAGTCCATTTTATTCTCAATAAAAAAAAAAGGGGTTTTTTTTTTTTTTGTTGTTAAAAGTAAAAAAAAAAAAATCGATAACTTTGTTTTAAATTATCGCAGATCGATGGTTCAACCATTCATTTTAAAGGTATTGGCGAGCTCTTTTGAAAGATACCCTTCATGAAAATTTACCCCCCCCCGGGGGGAGGCGAGGCTCCTACGTACACAATTTTTTTTCCCAGTTGACTGTCTCTATTACAATATATATATATTCGTTTCATTTGGTTTAGTGCAGTCTATAGACGTTAAACTCTACTTACCTGCAATTTCCCCCATAGACGTAATGTATTAGAATTCTCTTGATTGTCCCTGTACACAAACCATTTTCTTGATCTTAACGAAAAGCTTACTGTAGCATCTATATATGATACACATTTAGAATACCAAGTCTGGAATGTCTGCTACTATTTGTTCTTGAGATATGCTGATAATAGACAGACACACACACAGACACACAGGCATGCACGCAGACACACAGACACACAGGCATACACACAGACATACACACAGACACACAGACATGCACGCAGACCATTTGCTAAAAACATGATTTTCGTATTCAGGGCACCTCGAAACGTGTAAATATAACAAAATCTCGCGTTTGAAAATTTGACCCAAAAACAATACTTTCGCTGCCTTATGGTAAGAGGAAGTAAAAACAATACTTTCTCTACCTTATGGTAAGAGAAAGTAAAAAATAAACATGTTCTTAAAATTAAAAATCTGTTTGTAACACTTATGTGTATGTATAATACTTATAATTAACTGGTTATTATTATTATCATTATTATTTAAGTTTATTGTATTTATCGGGAAAAAATGGTATTATAGTACAAAAGATTAGAAAGTGTATAAGGAAGTCATGTGGTGCCCACATCAGATTAGACCCATTAAAATATAAGTTTAGTTAAAATTTATTTGTGATATTTTTTGTTTACTTAATTATTTTTAAAGGAAAATCTGTTTTTTTTTTTCTTTTTAAATTATTATATTGGTCTGAATTGTATGGTAATTTAATGTAAAGAGCAAGAGTTATAAAATACATGGTTTAAAAACTAAAATATTTAATAGTCTGAAATACAGTCATCTTTAAGATCGTAGCTCTTGAATAATAGCAGCTCCACCTATCGTCTATAAATACCCAAATTAAAATGTCTGGGTTGGTTGGTTGGTTGTAGGGTGTTAGTCCGATTGACTGCACTAGGGTCCTAGTGCGGTATGGAGGGGGGTTGTCCTCCATGAGGGGCTTTATAAGGGGTCCTACCCCAAATATAAAGTATAAGGAAGTATAGTAATCCCGATTTGCGAAATGGATTTTGTATTTCACATTGCTCAAAAACGAATGATCGCTGAATGTTGCTAATTTATACATGTGACTTTCATGATGTCTAGTTGCACACCTGCAAGTGTAATCTTAACACGAGCTCTCGTTTTAGAGATATAAGGGATTTTACACGATTTTTCGTGACGTCTGTATGTGTGTGTGTGTGTGTCTGTGTGTGGGTATGTCGCATAACTCAAAAACGGTTGGACGTAGAAAGTTGCGAATTGGTACATAGGTTTGTTATAACATCTAGTTGAGCACCTCCCTTTTTGGACTTTCTATGATTTTCCGTTTTGGAGATATTTAGGAAAATTAGGTTCATAATGACAAAAATTTGGCCATAATGTATCAAAAAACGGTAATAACTCAAAAACGGTTTAGACAAATCTTGCAATTTAACTGACTTTCCCATTAGCTAGACATTTGAAACTTTCAGAAAAGCTCAGAACACGTTGACAATGCATTTTTTAAATATTTTTAGCCAACTGTTTCAGATACCTGCTGCCTTCAGCAGCGTTTATGCGATTCAAAAGAAAATTTATTTAACTATCTTCCCGACTAGCTAGACATTTGAAACTTTCAGATTAGATCAGAACACGGTGAAAATGCATTTTTTAAATATTTTTAGCGAACTGTATAGGGTCCCTGCTGCCTTCGGCAGCGTTACCAGTTCAAATCTTGGAATCGATTTGTAACTAACTTCCCGACTAGCTAGACATTTAAAACTTCCGGAAAAGCTCAAAATACGGTGACAATGCAATTTTAAAATATTTTTGGCCAATTGTTTCGGGCCACTGCTGACTTCGGCAGCGTTTACATGGTTCAACAGAAAATTTATTTAACTAACTTCCCGACTAGCTAGACATTTGAAACATTCAGAATAGTTCAGAACACGGTGAATATGCATCTTTTTAATACTTTTAGCCAACTGTTTCAGGTCCCTGCTGCCTTCGGCAGCGTTTATATGGTCCAACAAAAAAACTATTTAACTAACTTCCGGACTAGGTAGACATTTGAAACTTTCAGAATAGTTCAGAACATGGTTAAATTCCTTTTTTAAATACTTTTAGCCAATTTTTTCGGGTCCTTGCTGCCTTCGTCAGCGTTACCAGTACAAATCATGCAATCGGTTTTTAGCTAACTTTCAGAAAAGCTCAGAACACGGCGATAATTCATTTTTTAAAAATATTTTTAGCCAACTGTTTCGGGTCCAATGTCAATGTTTTTTAACATTATGTATATTTCTAAAAGTGTATAAGGAAGTCATGTGGTGCCCACATCAGATTAGACCCATTAAAATATAAGTTTAGTTAAAATTTATTTGTGATATTTTTTGTTTAATTAATTATTTTTAAAGGAAAATCTGTTTTTTTTTTCTTTTTAAATTATTATATTGGTCTGAATTGTATGGTAATTTAATGTAAAGAGCAAGAGTTATAAAATACATGGTTTAAAAACTAAAATATTTAATAGTCTGAAATACAGTCATCTTTAAGATCGTAGCTCTTGAATAATAGCAGCTCCACCTATCGTCTATAAGTACCCAAATTCAAATGTCTGGGTTGGTTGGTTGGTTGTAGGGTGTTAGGCCGATTTAGCTGCACTAGGGTCCTAGTGCGGTATGGAGGTGGGTTGTCCTCCATGAGGGGCTTTATAAGGGGTCCTACCCCAAATTCACGTGAGTTTCGGACAAAACCATGGAAAACTCCGAACGGCACGGTTGATGAGCGCGACCTGGGATCGAACCCAGTACTTTTCATCTAAAACCCTTGAAAGCCTAACCCTTTGGCTGCTGAAGTGCCAGGGAAAGACCTTTCTGCAGGCAATGGGAACCTGGACCCGATGCAGTGTGGGTGTTAAAAGAGTTGCCGTAGACTAACACCCAAAGCAAGGTTTAGAGCAATTTGAATGTTTATTTATTTATTTATTTATTTATTTATTTTTATTATTATTATTTTTTATAACAAAATAGTGATTGATCACTTTTGAAAATTCTCTTAAATAAATGTAGGGTTCAGCAAAGTGGACGTAGACTGTCAGTTAAGAAATAATTCAACCTAGAGTAAGTTATTTTAATCATTTAACCTAATTCTTTAACCGAGAGTAATTTACAGGAGACACACACACACACACACACGAAAAAAAGAAAAAAAAAAGGAAAGGAAAGGGGAAAAATAAATAAATAAATTACAAATTTCTACATTAAATTTTACAAAAGGCGTAACTCAAAAAATTTGTAGGTATGAATAAGGGTGAAATGTGGGATAGTTAAAAAAATAAATAAAAATAACACAAAATACAATTTTAATTTTTAGAAAGGTAAAATAAAAAAAAGTTATCTAAACATTTTTTTTTTCTTTTCTGTTTACTATGAATGTTAAAATATTTCAATAAATACTTTAGTAAAGAAAAGGAAGGAGAAAAAATATTGCTTCAGACTATTGTCGTGTATATTTTCTTTTGTACATGATTACAGTTGACAGGATTTCAGTAAGTAATAATAATAATTAGTAGATAATCATCAGCGCGTCGCAGCATCTTTTTCTGAAAAACAAAATATTTCTATATTATTACTTTTTTTTTAAAGAAAAAGCGTATTTGGAAACTTTAAAATACATCTAAACAGTTCTAAATTAAAAAAAGAAGAAGAAAATGTTGTGATTGTATAAGTACGTTTACCTCAATTTTGAAGTTAACATTTTATATAAAAAATCCAAAGATAAAATTGTGATGTATGTTTTACTTTCTCTTACATATATATATATATATACATGGTAGAGAAAGTATTGTTTTTGAGTCAATTTTTCGAAATTAAGTTTTGTTTTTTATATGTACGCCTTATGTGGTACCTTGAATCCGTAAATTATTATTTTAGCGGTTGGTCTGTGTGTCTGCTATCAGCACATTTGAAGAACAAATAGCAGTAGAAAATGCACACTCGGTATTATAAACGGGCATCATATAGGAATACTACATTAAACTTCTCGTTGAAATCAAGAAAATAGTTCGTGTACAGGGACATTCAAGAGAATTTAAGTACATTATGTCTGCGAGGAAATTTCTGGTAAGTAAAACGTAACATCGATAGGTTGTCGTAAACAAAACGAAAACAAATTATTTTATATGCGCAAACGCATTTTTTGTATTGATTGTGATTTAGAAACCATTCATCATTCGTTTACAAGGCTACTTAAAGTATTTGGGTATATTAGGGCTGTGCCTGGAAATTGCTGGAATTGTAATTCATTTTATGTTAGATGTTTTTCATATAAGACTGAATTTAAGCACACTATATAGTTTATAGAAAAAAATGCTTATAGACAATATACAGGACTACTCAAAAATTAGCTAAAAGTTTTTCCTATTGAATGCAATTTGTGGAAGTGCTTAATTTTCCATTCCCATACTGTAAACAAAGAATTTTGAAGTTATATTTTCAACTCAAATAATACAGTATTTTGTGGTTTCCTGATTATGAAAGCCCAATGTTCAGCGGTTGATCTGTATGTATATTTGTTATGAGCATAGCTTCAAAACAAATAACTGCAGGAAATTCAAACTAGGTATTGTGAAGTTCAAAGCAGGTTGTTACTTGGAAAATTTGATCAAGATTGGCATGTTTTGAAGGCAAATTAATTATTTTTTATAAAATAAATGCAGGGCGGTTGTCCTCCCCCCCCACCATCCTCACACGGAATTGTATGTGAAATAAAACTGTTCCTAAACCTATTTTAGATTATTTTTAAAGTACATATAAATTTATCATCGAATTTTAATATTCATTTGATGTCCAATTTATCTTTATAGTATATAAATACAGGGTAATAGAAAGTTGCGTGAGTGACACACTGGATTATTTTTAATAAGTACACTGTACTTAAGTTTAAAATATTATTTTTCGTTTTTCTTTTTCTTTTTCTTCAATTTGTTTACCGGAGCTGCCTTTAAAAGTTGTTTATATTAATATAAAGGGAATGGGTGTACTTAAATGTAATGGATGTGTCATTTTAAACTATAAATCAAATACGAATTACGTTTTTCTTTTTCCCCGTGTATGAAAATTAGATATACATTTCTAAGGTTTATTTCAACAAGATCTTCAATTTGCTTAAATTATAATTAAAAAAAAAAAAAAAAAAAAAAACACTTTTCCACAAGTTTGTTAAAATGCAGTCTTTATATAAATGAAAATTTTGGAAATACATAAAAAAAAAAATGTTAAAAATAAAACAGTCCAAAACAGAGGTTATTAATATCATAAATTATCATTTTTATTGTTTCAGATAAATGTATATTGGAAAGTTGAGAACCTTCACTTACCTTTGCATTATACATGTTAGTATATTCTTTTAAATATTATATTCAAAGATATTCATTCACTTTTTATTAAGTTATTATTTTACCATCCAACATAATAGAAGAAATTCTTCTTTGGTTTCACCCCTTTTGATTACTACGCACTTAGTATTTATTACAATAATTGTTTATATTTCCTATGTTTTTTAAAATAAGTTTTGAGAGAAGTTTTGTAAATATATCAGAAACTTCCTTTTCTCTTGGAAAGTACTCGGGATCATATATATCATTTTCCTTTAGATCGATTAAATAATGGTACTTTTTATCAATAAGTTTGGTTTTCACAGAGTACTAGTTAGCAATTATCGTGATACAGGAAATATTATCTTCGTAAATTTTGACTTTAAATTTAAAATTTTTGTTGTATTGTTATTCTTTGACAACAGCTCCCTAATCCTTTTTTATTGGATATTCGTTTCTTCTACTCAGTACGGCTCCTAATATATCAGGCAGACTAACTAATTGTTGCTAGATATAATAAAGTACTCCTGTTCCTCTGTATTTAGTATTGTTAGGCTGTAGATAATCTATACCATACAACTTTAAATATTCTGGTTCCATAGGTATATTATTTATAGATGTATTATAGTTGGTTTAGAATTTTCTAAGTTTAACTTGTTTACTAATTCTTGAATCTATTGCTTTTGATTTATTTCACAATAATCTTGGTCAGTTCTTATTATTTTTATACCTTGGTAAATTTCAATCAAATCTTTTAATTCAAACCTGCTACGTAGTCCTGTCACAAATTCATTTATGTGCAATTAATAAATCACCCCCTTACTAAATGATTTATTATTCGAATTCTTTTTTTTTTTTTTTTTTAGAAAACCTTCAATGTTTAAATATCAAGCCCTTGCGGCATGCTTAAAACCATAAATTGATTTTTGTAATTTACATACCTTGTGTCATGAAACTTTATGGTTTTTCACATACAGTAGGCAACAAAACTATTGAAGCACACATACACACCCTTAAGATATTTTTTTTTTTTAGTTTGATCCCTATTTTTCATCACCAACTTACTTTTTTGTAAACAGAAGAGGTCTAAGATCATGACTCGACAAATATTTACTTAACAAAACAGTATTAAGTGCCCATCTTTTAAGTAGAAATTATTGCTAGTGCTTCAATAACTTTGTTACAGATTGTAAATGCTTTCATCTAAATTTCCATGCAAAAATGCGGTTTTAATATCAGTTTGTTCGGTATTTAATTTAAGGTATACGGCGGCATTTTGAAAACTACAAATTGTTATTTATGATACTATAGGTGCAAAAATGTGGTCGTAATCTTCTCCAATTATTTTAAGAAATACCTGAACAACTAGTCTTGCTTTATGTTTTTTGTACTTTCTCGTGTCATCATACATCCCTTCAAAAGTATATATTAAACCTATTACCTTTTTACTTTGTGGTAGACCCAATTAAAAGAAATATTATGTTCTCCAAATGCCGGTATTTCAGCTTCTGCAGATTTTATCCAATTTTCTCTTTTTAATCAGGTTTTTCATATTCTAAAATTCTAACCAATTTTGGGGTTCATGTGATTTCTTTTATGTTTACTGCTAAATTTGTCTTAATTTGTCTTTTTCAATATGCTACACATTAATCATAAGCTAAAATTTTATTATTTGTTAAAATAACTAGTTCTATAATTCCTTTTTTCTTCTGGTGTTTCAATGAAATCAAGCATAAGAAAAATTTTAATAAATTCTATAATAATGAAGATACAGGTGTGTAAATTTGAAAGTATATTTACAAATAGTATATGAATATTGTTAGTCAATAATAATAAAAAAATAGGTACATTGAGGATATTTAGTATACTTTACCTCCCTAATTAATACAGAATAAAACTTTGTAAACAAGTATCGTAAATTACAAAGTACCCAGTTGTTGTAAAAATAAATAGAATAATTATTACAACTGTAACAAAACTCGCTACACATTAATTATATCCATTTTAATAATGTTTAAAGAAAATATTTTAAAATAAAACATTCGCTTTAGTAATAATTTGAAGGAATAAAATGATTTTGATTGTATACAATTTTCACTAATTAGTAATGTAGTTCAATTTAAAGCTCATTTATGAATCAATTTACAGCAGCCTGATTCCGTAATTGTTTAAGACGTATCACGAACATTATACCCAGTTCCTGAATTAATCACCAAATTTCAGTTTTAAGAGCAATAAATATTTTTTTTAATGACTCTATAAAAGGAGTTAATAAAGCATGAGAAGAGACCGAAACAACATAAACGACATGTTTTAAAATTTTAAGAATAAAACATATTTTTCTTTTTCGCAATATAATAATAATTTTTTCTTTAAAATCCAGTAATTAAATAATCTTTCGTTTTAGAAAATAAATCTTTTACGATAGAAGAAAATACAAACAACTTCTTGATCAGTATTTTTATATTATGATTTTTTTTTTTTTTTTTTTTTTTTTGGCTTATAAAATAATTCCGCAATTCAAGTAATAAATCATATTTATTCAGTTTAACAAACTAAAATAGTTAAATTACTGTTTAAATAATCTGGTGTGTCACTCACACAACTTTCCCTTACCCTGAAATTTAATACTATAAATACAGGTTACAGATTAAGAGGTAAGATAACGAGTACTGTTATTTAAACCTGTGTTAAGCAATTCAAATTAGGCTTAGGAAGAATTTTATATGGTGATAATTTGTTCTGTGTGAGGGGGCTGTCGCCCCCTCAACCCCCCCCCCTACATTAATGCACCTATATTTATTTAGAATTTAATTCCGTTATTTAAAAAATAATTCTGTTTTAAAAAAATAATTTATTAAAATTATTATTTTAAAAAATTATCTTTTATGATAATGCAGACGATTTTCATATTAGCAAAGTAGTATAAAACTAACTATAAAAAAAAAAGAAAAAAAATTGTATTTATTCTTAATATTACAGTAAATTATTTATTTATTTATTTATTTATTCTTTTTTCTTAAAAATGAAAAAATATATATAACTTTATTTTAAATTATTCCAGATCGATGGTTCAACCATTCGTTTTAAAGGTATTGGCGGCCTCTTTTGTAAGATACCCATCATGAAAATTTACCCCCTCGAGGGGGACCTCCCCCCCCAGGGGGAGAGGTGAGGCTCCTACATACACATTTTTTTTTCCCAGTTGATTATCTCTTACAAAAAATATATATACGTTTAATTTTTTAGTGCAGTCTACAGATGTTAAACTCTACTTACCTGCAATTTCCCTCATAGACATAACATAATGTATTTGAATACTTTTGAGTGTTCCTGTACACGAACCATTTGCTTCATCTCAACGAAAAGCTTACTGTGGCATCTCTATATGATACACATTTAGAATACCGAGTTTTGAATTTCTGCTACTATTTGTCTTGAGATATGGTGATAACAGACAGACTTACACACAGACCATTCTCTAAAAACAGGTTTTTCGTATTCAGGGGACCTCAGAGCATGCAAATATAACAAAAACTCACGTTCAAAAATTTGACCCTAAAACAATACTTTCTCGACCCTATGGGTCAGAGAAAGTAAAAAAGTGTTCGTGACTATTGCTTTATGATAATTTTAATTTTCGTAGGATGTATTTAATTAAAATTTCCTTTATTGCTAATATACAAAGAAGTTACACAAAATATTTGATTTTAAAACTAACATAACACTCACAGAACAAACAAAACTAATAATAAAATAAGTTATATATTATAGATTTTTCCCAATTAGGTTTCTTGACTACCTTTGTAAGCTAGTCACTATTAATTCAACATCATTATAATTTATGGAAACATCAACAGTTAAATGTGAAATTTTCTTATCATTGTTCTTCATTCGAGTGAAAATTAATTTTTAATTCGGCAAATATATATATATATATATATATATATATATATATATATATATATATATATATATATATATATATATATATTAATTAACTAAAATGATAGTACAGAATAAATAAAAATGAGAATTTATGTGAATCGTTTTGAATTGTACATTTAATGTTTGCTTTAAGGACTAATATTAGTATTTCAGTTATTATATAAATCACTCAGAAGCCGATGCAGTTAAGCCGATGCAGATATTTAATGATTTTGTAAATTTTAATTATGAAAGGATTTACTCGTCGCTTCGAAGATTAATTTTTTTTTCTTTTAATATAAAAGCAAATATATATATTTTTTAAATTATTGTCTTAAAATCCGTAATTTTCCCAATTTTTGTTTTCTGGCCTTAACGGCATTGACTTCAGGGCTGATATATCACACCTACACGATACCATTTCGTTTAATTATATTATTTGTTCTCCAGTAATTCACATTTATTAACAGACAGTTTAAAAGTGCACATGAAAAATTTCAAATAACTTTCTGATTTTATGATATGTATTACTATAATGTTAAATATCATCATTTATCATTATAGTTTCATCGCACATGCATGTATTTTGGACTTCTCTTTGCATTACGTTATTAAAGAATACACTAATTAATTTAACTGTATTTACAGAAGGAATTGATTTTATTGTAATCTAAAATTCATAAATGGGATATGTATAAATATAGTTCGAAATCAATTGTAAAATAAATAAATATTTCCTTGAAACAAATAAGATGTATTGAACTATTAAGCTTATAATTAGATTTGGAAAGAAAGTTATTTAAAATTTTTTATGTCTACTTTTAAGCTATATGTTAATAAATATAAAGTACTGGGGAACAAATAATATAATGAAATGAAATGCATAGTGTGGATTTCATTTATGAGTAGTCCTTAGGTCAATGCCGTTAAGGCTTTCAACTCTATATATAAATAGTACGTCTAAAATACATGTAAATATATTTGACAGGTAAAGTGGGTATAAGTGCTTCGGGATCGGTTTTGAGTTAAGGGATAAAGTCCTTTTCTCTCATTATAAACGACTGCTGAAATAATCCTAATTAAACTTTTGCACTCAATTTCAAATGATATTTATCGACAATTTCTTAGAATCATTACAGTCCGTAATTTTAAAATTCCAGTTTTAATCACGTAAAGATGAAAAATAATAGTTTACATTTAAGTTTTTTTTTCTTCTATATGTAATATATAGAAAGTATTGGATTCGTGAAAATTTTCGACCTCCGTTTTTTGAGGGATTTACACGTTTTGGGATGTCCTGAACAAGAATTGGTAGTTTTTAGAAAATATCTGTCAGTCTCTGTGTATCACGTATTTTGTGGGCGCTGTATCTCACGAACCAATGAATGAAATTTAACCAAACTTGGTATTTAGTTGCACCCTGAGATAAACTGGTGCTGATTAAATTTGGGGATCAAACGCTCAACAGGTGGCGCTGTGATCGCAGTTTTTGTAAACTTTTAACATGGCAGTATAGGACAAAATTTCGTATAAATGTGCATAATGAGAGTTATTTTAAACTTGTGATTGTAAAATTAATATGAATTATTGATAATAGTAGTAGTTAACTAACAAAAAAAATTTGTGCCTGTGGGGGCATGGGTTCTCCCCCTAGTTTCAAGATGAGTATCTTTATGGGGGAGTAAGTACCCCCCCCCATAAATTTTCAAGATGGGTATCTTTTGAAAGATCTCGGCAATACCTTTAAAAGGAATGGCTGAACTATAAATCTGTGATAATTTAAAAAAAATTATTGATTTTTTTTTTACTTTTAACAACAACAACAAAAAAAAAAAAAACTTAGATTTTTTCTTTCTTTTTTTTTTTTTTTTGTTAAATATTGTTATTGAGTGAATATATATTGGAAAATATAGAGGAAAGTTATGTGGGGGGGGCACAACATGCTAGTTTTCCAATGAATTCGTAAATATAGATCTAAATGTAAAACTATTATTAAAAGGAAGCTCAGGAGCTTGAAGTATTACTTTTCCCAGAACAATTTTTTTCACCACAATTTAGTAACAACAAACTTCTGTTTAAATTTTTAGACTTATTTACCATAAAAAGTTGCTATTTAAGTTTGGTGGTAAAAAATGTCCTACACTGAAAAAAAAAATAAAAAAAAACCTGTTAAAAGTACAGGGATAATCTGGCAGCTGGGGTGTCAGTATTTTTCTGTCAAATATACAGTTTAAAACCGTAAAATTGTATCACTCACATATATTTTAAACAGGAATCCTGTAAATGAAATAGGTTTTTTGTTAAAAGTACAGTTTTGTTCTGTATATTTCACGGAGAAATACTGGCACCCCAGCTGCCAGATTTTTCCTGTACTTTTTACCGGTTATTATTATTATTATTATTATTATTTTTTTTTTTTTTTTTTTTTTACAGTGTATAAAAGACGAAAACTTCGAAATAAAATTATAACGGTGTTTGCATGTTTTTAGTTTTATTGTTGTACTGTTTAAAGTTTTGCCAATGCCAGAGCATTAAACAGTACCCCCAACCTTCTAATTAATGAAAATTATTTTATGTTTAACAATAAATTTTATCAGCGGCTTAAGGGGGGTTCCAATGGGATCTCCCATTTCGGGCTTTTTAGCTGAACTAAATTTAAGTAAAATATAAGAAATAATACTGGAAAAACTTAAGAAAAAAGTTTTTTTTTTTTTTTTTTTTTTTTTTTTTTTTGTTGTTGTTGTTGTTAAGGTATGTCGACGACGTTTTACCGTTATTCATAACGATATTAACCCTAAAGAAATTTTAAATACTATAAATGAAATTCATTCTAACATTAAATTCACCCTCGGGGAAGAAATCAATAACCAAATAAATGATCTTGATTAATAAGGCGTTTAGACGCTATCACACTTTTAAAAATTTGGTCCCATAGGCCATAATGATAAATAATTTTTCTTTGTGCCCCTGTAAAAGAACTGTAAGTGTTAAATTCACTAAAATCTATACAGTTGGTGCGTGCAACTGTGACCTATAACATGTGTACAAGCTTTTTGCTCAGATTAATAAAGCGTTTAGACGCTATCGCACTTTTAAAAATTTGGCCTAATAGGCCATAATGATAAAGAATTTTTCCTGGTGTCTCTGTAAAAAAACTATAAGTGCTAGATTCACCGAAATCAATAGGGTTCGTACTACGGTGACTTACAATATACGTACCAACTTTCAGCTTATTCGAACAAAGCGTTTAGACGCTAGCGTGTTCACTCACACACATATTGTCACAGATGTGTCTTTTATTTATTTCATATTTATCTTTTATTATATGTGTATCTGTAATATCCTTTTATAACTGTAAAGTAAACTGTCAACCTTCTACTGCTACTGTGATATGTACTTCTACTTCTACTGTGATATCATATGTACTACTACTTCTACTACACACAGCGTTGTTGTTATGCTGCTGTTAGGAGCATGGAGAAGCATGTTATCTCTGGTTTTAGAATGTTGTATAGCTGACTTTATTAAACTAATGAAACTTAAAAAGATTGTTCTAGTATGACTCTTCAGCACATGACATGGTGTCAGGATTTTACTATGTATGAACCCATTTCTCTAGTTTCCAGATTGTGAAGGATTGAACTTGTTTAACTGTAAAGCTGCTATCCTCATAGTTTGCAAAATGGAGTTTAAACCACCTTCCGAGATGGATTTTACATCTGGTAATGTTGCAGAATGCTGGAGAAAGTGGCATCAAAAATTTCAAAATTACATGCTAGCTTCTGAGAAAAGTGAAAAACCTGACAAGAATAAAATAGCGATCTTGCTGAATCTAATCGGAGATGATGGCGTGAAGGTTTATAATACTTTCAAATTATCCGAAGAGGCTACATATGACGATGTAATCCAGAAATTCAGTTAATATTGTACACCAAAGAAAAATGTAGTATTTGAGCGATTCAAGTTTTTTAGTTGTTCCCAACAGGAGGGGCAGAGCATCGACAATTATACCACGCAACTTAAAACTCTCGCAGCCACCTGTGAATTCAAAGACCAAGAGGAGAGCTTGATTCGTGACCGGATAGTCTTGGGTCTGCGTGACAACAGTCTACAAGAACGTCTTCTAAGAGAGCCTGATTTGTTGCTGCAGAAGGCAGTGGATGTGGTGAAGGCTGCAGAAGTGAGCCGGCATCAGCTACAATGTATTACAGAACCTGAGTGTGTAGCTGTTGAGGAGATGAGGTACCAAAGAAGAGGGCCATCACAATCAGAAGCCCGAAGCAAGACAGCAGTGGAATTCAGCTTCCAGTGTAACGAGTGTGGAAGAAAGCATCGAAGAGGCCAGTGTCCAGCCTTTGGGAAAACTTGCAATAAATGTAATAAAAAGAACCATTTCGCTGCCAAGTGTGTTGCCAAACAGGTTAGTGAACTTGAGTGTGAGAACAATGAATTTTATATTGACTCTGTGACAGTTCAGCATATTAATGAACTTAAATGGTTAAAGGAACTAAAAATTAATGGCTTCAAGATAACCTTTAAAATTGATACAGGTGCAGAAACAAATGTTTTGCCATTGTCTATATTTAACTCAGTTAAACATAATGAACATGTTAATGAAGTGAATACTATTTTATTAAGTTATGGTAATCATAAGCTTAAAACGACAGGTAAGGTTTTATTGAATTGTACTTTTGATAAATATATTGATGTTCCTATTGAGTTTATTTTGATTGATAAAGAGGTACAACCCATTTTGGGATTACCATCTTGTACTAAATTTCAACTGATTCAAAGAATTGATGTTGTTGAGAGTGAAAATATTAAAATTATTGAATTGTATAGAGATGTTTTCACTGGGTTGGGTAAATTTCCTGGGAAACCCTATCATATTGAACTTAAATCCGAGGTCAAACCTGTAATAGATCCACCAAGGCGAGTACCTTTGTCCCTTTATGAAAAACTTAAAGAAACCCTGAATAACTTGGAATCACAAGGCATAATTAGAAAAGTAAACAAACCAACAGACTGGGTAAATAGTTTGGTTATTATTGAAAAGCCGAATGGTAACCTAGGGATTTGCTTAGATCCAAGAAATCTGAATATAGCCATTAAACGAGAACATCATGTAATACCTACATCTGAAGAGTTGATTAGCCGATTAGAAGGAATGACAGTATTTTCAGTTCTAGATTTAAAGGATGGGTTTTGGCATTTGCCTTTAGATGATCAGAGTGCTGATTTGTGTACTTTTAACACACCGTTTGGCAGATTTCAATTCCTGAGAATGCCTTTTGGGATTGCCTCTGCTCCGGAAATTTTTGAAAAGCGTAACCAAAGGTTATTTGATGATATTGAAAATGTTGAAATCTATTTTGATGATATCATTGTGACAGGCAGAAATGAGCAGGAACATGATCAGACTCTAGCCAAAGTGTTAGAGAGGGCAAGAGAGTGCAATGTTAAATTTAAACCAGAAAAATTTTAATACAAAGTACCAGAGGTTAAGTATGTGGGACAAATAATATCTCGAGAGGGAGTTAAGGCAGATCCCCAACATGTCAAAGCAATCACTAAAATGGGAACACCCAAAGATAAGAAAGATGTAAGGCGTTTTTGGGGTATGGTTAATTATGTGTCAAAATTTTTACCTAATATCTCTACTATTACATCTCCTTTAAGGAGTCTCATAAAAGAAAATGTAGAATTTAAGTGGGTTGATGAACATAAAAATGCCTTTAATCATATTAAATACTTACTGAAGTCCTCATCTGTCTTGAAGGTATTCAATAGTGCAAAACCAATTATTGTTCAGTGTGACAGTTCTAAAGATGGATTGGGGGCTTGTCTAATTCAGGAAGGTCATCCTGTTTCTTATGCATCACGAAGTGTCACAGAGACAGAGCAAAATTATGCTCAGATTGAAAAGGAGATGCTTTCTATTGTTTTTGCTGTTCAGAAATATCATAATTTCTTGTATGGACATAAATTTGTTGTTTAAAATGATCATAAACCACTTACTAATATTGTTAAAAAACCGCTGTGTAATATTTCATCTAGATTGCAGAGAATGTTATTAAAATTGTTAAAATATGATTTTGAAATTCAATATGTTCCAGGAACTGAAATGTTTCTTGCAGATACTCTCTCTAGGGCATATCTCAAAGATAAGGTTAGTGATGATCCTGACATGTTGAGTGTAATACATGCTGTACAACAGCTTCCTATAAGTGAACGTAGATTAATTCAATTTAAGAATGCAATTCAGTCAGATCCAGAACTAAAGTTAGTGTATGAGTATTGTCTAGAAGGTTGGCCTAATCATAAACGGAATGTTCCTTCTAATATAAAACAGTATTATAAACTTAAAAATATGGAGTGACTCCACTCGACTTTCCGAACATTGAGTAATTAACAGTTTTGTAGATAAAGTAAAGAAAGAGTAGTTGTTAAACAAACAAAAGAGAGAAAACCGTAATAGAGTGTTTGAATATTTTTCTCCATCTATTACACGTTGTTTTATTTAACGCTACTGAACTTTGAGCCCATAGATCATAATGACAAAGAAATTTTCGTTGTGTCCCTGTAAAAACCTATAAATGTTAGATTCACCAAAATGCTTATAGTTAGTGCAAGAGTGATTTATAATACTCATATACATTTTCAGCTGAATTCAATAAGACGTTTAGATGCTATCGTACTTTTAAAAATTTAGTCCCATAGGCCATAATGATAAAGAATTTTTCTTTGTGTCCCTGTAAAAAAACTGTAAGTGCTAGATTCACCAAAATCTGTACAGTTAGTTCAACTGTGATCTATAACATGTGTACAATTTTTTTGCTCGGATTAATAAGGCGTTTAGACACTATCACATTTTTAAAAATTTGGCCCCATAGGCGTAATGATAAAGAATTTTTCTTTGTGTCCCTGTAAAAAAAAAATAAGTGCTAGATTCTCCAAAATCTATACAGATTGAGTATTTGTGATCTATAATATGTGTATAAAATTTTTGCTCAATTGAATAAGGCGTTTAGATGCTATCGCACTTTTAAGATTTTGCTCCCTTAGGCCATAATGATAAAGAATTTTTCTTTGTGTCCCTGTAAAAAAACTATAAGTGCTAGATTCACCAAAATCTATAGGGTTCGTACTATGGTGACTTACAATATGCGTACCAACTTTCAGGTTAATCGAACGAAGCGTTTAGACGCTAGCGTGTTCACCCACAGACATACACACATACACACATACACACATACACACATACATACATACATCATCGTAAAAATAGTGAAAACGGACTCAGGGGACCTCAAAACGTATAGAAACATCAAAATCTCGAATTCGGATTTTTGACATGATTACAATACTTTCCTCACTATAGTGTTCGGAAAGTAAAAATGACTTGTATGTTGAATTTGGTTTAATTTTTAAAGACTCTAAAATTGTGGTACCTTCTTGTCTTAGAAATGATATGTTATCCTTACTCCATGAGGGTCATTTTGGTATGGAGAAGTCTAAAAACAGGGCAAGGGAGATAATGTTTTGGCCTGGAATGTCTAAAAGTATTGAGGAAATGGTCTCGCAGTGTGATGTATGTCAAAAATTTCAAAGGGCTAATGCAAGAGAACCCCTTATGTCTCATGAAATTCCAAAACGACCATTTGAAAAGCTAGGAATTGACATTATGGAATACAGAAATGTGAATTATTTAGTCATTATATGTTATTTCTCTAAGTGGATTGAGGTAGAAAAACTAAGTAACAAAACAGCGTCAGAAATTTGTAAACGGTTAAAAGTTTGTTTCTCTCGTTTTGGGGTTCCCAAAGAAATTGTGAGTGATAATGTACCATTCAATAGCTTTGGGTTTAACGTCTTTGCCAAAGAATGGGATTTTAAGTGCACTTTTGTAAGCCCAAGATTTCCCCAAAGCAATGGTTTGGCTGAAAGGGCTGTGGGAATTCTTAAAGCAATCTTCAAGAAGACTACTGAGAGTAATAAAGATTGGATTGGGGGGTTAATGGAGTATAGAAATACACCTATTTCTGGATTGGGTTTATCTCCTGCACAGCTTTTATTTGGTCGCAGACTAAGAACTAAACTTCCTATACATGAAAAATTATTAAATGCAGAGCTATTTACAAATGTAGAACAGAAATTGGCTACCAGGCAGAAAATCCAGAAACATTATTATGATAAGGAAGCTACTGAACTAAAGCAATTAAATTTGGGTGATAGTGTAAATATGTACAACTTCAGCAATAAAACTTGGGAACCTGCCAAAATCAGGTCAAAAGGTAAAAATCCTCGGTCATATGTTGTTCAAAATAGTGCTGGTAATACTTTTGTCAGAAACCGTAGACATTTAAGACCTACAAAAATACCATTTGAGGTGAATGTGAGACCTGATATAGAAATACCTGAAACTGTGGAAACACAATCTTACGATAGTACTGTTAAACCTGACTTGCCTCATGCATCCAGAACTCAAACAAGGTCTGGTCGAATTGTCAGAAAACCTCAGTATCTCAATGATTATGTATGCACTTAAAAAAAATATATATATATATATATATATATATATTTATTTCATATTTATCTTTTATTATATGTGTATCTGTAATATCCTTTTATAACTGTAAACTAAACTGTCAACCTTCTACTGCTACTGTGATATGTACTTCTACTTCTACTGTGATATCATATGTACTACTATTTCTACTACACACAGCGTTGTTGTTATGCTGCTGTTAGGAGCATAGAGAAGCAGGTTATCTCTGGTTTTAGAATGTTGTATAACTGACTTTATTAAACTAATGAAACTTAAAAAGATTGTTCTAGTATGACTCTTCAGCACATGACACATATATACACACATATTACATACACGCACATGCATACAACATCGTAAAAATAGTGGAAACGGACTTGGGGGACCTCGAAACGTATAGAAACATCAAAATCTCAAATTCGGATTTTTGACATGATTACAATACTTTCCTCACTATAGTGTTCGGAACGTAAAACTGTTGCAAAACGAGGTCATCGATATATTTCCTGAGAACAAGGACACTGCGTGCTTATGGAAATAAATGTCTTAAAGCAGCAAATCATAATTCTTGAGTTTTATTACTTGTATAAATCTGCATCTTCAATTTGTTGTAGTAAATTTGGATATTTTACAATCATGACGATGCATTATAAAACTACTATTTTCATAAAGAGAACTTGAAACAATATTGCAGTTATATCTTTTTAGGGTTAATTTTTTTTGGTTATTAGTTTTCTGTGGTTAAAAAAAAAATTCTGAAGTTATGTGGTATGTATTTTACAGAAATTTAATATCTCAGTAATATGTTCCATTAAAAAATTCGTTTGAGATAAGTTGTCATAAAAATATTTAAAAACAATACCATTAAAATTAAATGGCTAATAGTACAATCTTTTCTATCCTTCAGTAAACTAATATGACAATACGAATTTAAAACATACATATATAATGAAGCAGTAAGTTTATTTCAAAAAATAAAATATACATAAAATTATCCGGTAAAATATTTACATTTAAAATTTGAAATGGCGGAAAGTCGTGTTTTAAAAATTCATTAAAATTTATGAAAATACATTCTTCATTTTAATAATCTGTGTAGCAATGAAAAAATATTTTTTTTCCTGACAAATTAGAATATAGCACGTTTTTGTACATATTAGTTTATGAATAATTCAAGTAAAGTAATTTAGTTTTACATAAATTTTTGTCTACTTTATTTTAAGAATATACACAAAGCCGAAGAATATGAAGGCTTACCAATACTTCAACGAATATTTATATCAAAGATAGATAAAATTTTCTTCTACAATTACAAAGTTTTTTTTTTTTTTTTTATTATTATATATTTAAATAAGATCTATCTTAGAAAATTCATGGAAAATAAAAAAGTAATCTAATTTTGAATACCTTAAAAACAAAATTTGTGACGTGGATTTTAAAGTATGCTACAAACTTGCATGCAATACTAAAATATACTTGAATGATATCTCTAAAATTAAAGAAAGAGATCTAAGTTCAAGCAATTTTAGAATTTAAATATTTATAATATTTGTTTTAAAGTTTGTTGTTGTTGAAAAATATGTTACATTTTTTTTTTTTTTTTTTTTGTGTGTGTGTGTGTGTGAAATGCTATTTGTTATGTTTTATTACGCTTTTCCACTGCAAACAATTTTTTTAACGGTTTTTATGGGACTTTTGTAAACTTGTGAGTTTGAGACTGTGGAAGGTCACCACAATTTATTGGAAATTAAGCTGGATCCAGCAAAGTATTAAGTTGGGATGGTTAAATCGCTTCGACACCAGTGACTTTGCGAAAGCTTAGGTCGGATTAGTTTTGTGTCGACATGGTGCTGCAACGAAGGAAACAGGTTGTGAGAGGTAGAATTGGAAGCGATTTCGAAAGTTTGATTGAAATGAAGAGAAAGGAAGATGGTAGAAAGTAGTATAAGATGGAGATGGTTTTCTTAAAAATTGTGGAGTAGTGGAGTCTTGTCCGACGTTTGTCTAAGACAACGGCTAAGTAGTAGATTGTGTAGAAAGTTATATTTCAGTAGTTGAGATTAAGTGGTGCTTAAGTTAAGCAGTTTGATGAGTGTTGTTATGCTTCAGTGCGAGAATTTGTGAATGGAAACTGATTCGGCTGGGAATCCACAAATCTGTTGGAAATTCAATGTATCTACGTAAAGGAGTGCATCCGTCCATAACTTCTACCATTCTGGGGTGAGATATTCCAAATTATCTAAAATTAGTCATTATACATTTATTTGATAAAGAATTTAAATCCGCTGACTAAGCTACGTATTCTAGATCATCCTTCCATTATTCTAGCTAAATAAACTCTTAGTTTTATTTTCATATATTTGAGTCTCTGTGCTAATTTCATATTTAATACTTAAGTAGTTAAGTTAATTAAGTTAATCATTCAGTTAAGATGGGGTCTGCGTCAACGCAAACCTCACAAATTATGTTAGGTTGTGAGGCCTTACTCGTTTAAAATTGCGCTGAGTTTGATTATGTGCCATGCAGAGTTTGATTAGCTGAGGGTGAGAATAACCATTCGAGTTTCATTTAGTTTGCTTTTGTTTTAGGAGGGAATGTGAAAAACTCTTGAAAAAGGTTATGGAAGTTTAGAAGTTTTAGAGTTCACTTGTATGTCAGTATTTTCATTTAAGATGTGTTAAGGTGAACGAAGTGAAGTAATTTTTCATTTTAACTGTTTAAGCAAACGTCCATTAATGTTCAGTGTGCTTTTGGAGAAAAGAGTGCGCCTTAAGAAAGTTAATAAGAAGTTATACGAGTGAGTTCGTTCAAAACAGATTGCACTCACGACATTTGACGAGGTTAAAGTTTAATTGTGCGTAAAAGTAAATAGATTTTTTTTTAAGTGGGTAGTTAACACACCCATTTAATAGAAAGATTCATGTTTTAAACACTGGTTCTTCTTAACTTTTAAAACATTGGTTGAATGTGAAATGAGAAATAACGCAGAAGCTGCATTTAACTACCTCTTACAACTGTAATATGCATTAAAGTATAATTATCACAGCGAAAAATTATATGTTAATATATTATAGTAATTAAAATTGTGCAAGAGTAATGTAACCCTGTATTAACATAAATATAAAAGTAGTAACCATTTAACAAAATTATTTCATCAAATCCATTACTTTGCTTCTACAGTTTTCTTCAAATAAATCATGTGGCAATATATATCTTACAACAATTATAAATACTAAGATATTAACAGATTAATTTCAAAATATAGTCGAACCTCGTTAACGTGAACACTGTTAATGTGAATTACATTTAGCATAAACTATTTCCACAATTTCCATCAAAATGAAGATTACTTTAATTATATGAAGATTAGTTATTGATAGTATGAACTACTGATAACATGAAAAAAAAATTATCCCCTTGCGATTCACGTTAAGGAGGTTCGACTGTAGTAAAAAAAATTGTAGAACATCGTGCATGCACAGACAGAATATACTAACAGTGAGGTGGCACTATTATCGATATGCAGTGTGCATAAAATATCCTATTCACTTAGAAAGGGTAGCTGTTATGCGGCGTTAAAATAGACACTTTTCGTTTTACCGTTCTAAAGAATACTATTTACAAAAAGTAATCAGTGATCATGGATTTAAATCTTTGAATTCTCTGGGCGCAGAAATGCACCTGAATAGTATTTAAATATTATGTGAAGCCTTTGACGAGAAGGCAATACCAAACAGAACGTTTGCAGCTAGGGCCAATACGTATTTTGCAGTCCATAATGAGACTATGAATTTGCACCAATAAAACCAATCATTTATTTTTAAACATCAGTTTGGCATGTTAAAATAGATACTTTTCGTTGTACCGTTCTAAAGAATACTATTTGAAAAAGTAGTCAGTGATCGTGGAATTAAATCTTTGAATTCGCTGGGGCAGAAATGCACTTGAATGTTACTTAAATATTATGTGAAGGCTTTGACAAGAATGCAATATGACGTTTGCAGGTAGGGTCAATACGTATTTTGCAGTCCATGATGATACTATGAATTTGCACGAATCAAATCAATCATTTATTGTTAAACATCAGATTGGCATCATGACGGATCTCTTTTCTATACACCGTAAGTATACTGTCCGAGAAATATCCGTAAATGTTGGACTCAATTAGTAAACGCTGTGACACACTCTGAAAAAAATGTTTCAAAGTGGGACTGAATACAGTATTGGGGACTGCTCTTGGCACTGAATATAAAAACCAAATCATCCTTTTGAACAGCTGAAACATATTTATTTGACGAAAACTTCAGAATTTGAACAATGTATGCGTAGTAGAAGATAAAAGTAATTGTTTCAGGTTTAAAGCTTTTTTCCACTGATTCGGGATGAAAATATTAAACAACTTCTCAGTATTTTGAAATCTGTTTTTTTATTTCAAGTAAATAATAGAAAAAATATAATATATATATATGTATATTACAGAATTTAAAAAGTTAAATTTAAGGATGTCCATTTGCCTGCCGGAACTATTTCATTAGAACTTTACATGAAATTATCTGTAAAAATGTCATTTTGTAACGGCAGGCATAATATTGTCATTTTATAATAAAATACCAATTCACGGCGTTTAAAAAAAATTTACAGTATTTTATTATTCGTGTTTCAGAACTGAAAAAAAGCTAAAATTAAGGCAATATATACAATTAAGGAATAAGAAAATACCATAAACTGCAATTTTGGGGTATTTTAAAATGTATGGTACTTCCTCATAAAAGTCGTATTCTGCATCATTCAACATTAATTTCAATGTGAATTTTGATGCAATATGACTTATTGCCCTTTAGAAGACTAAATAAAATGTTCAAAAACTTATGGCGGATTAAGTTTGACATTTAAGTCCAAATTTAAACTTTTAAAATCATACATTACAAATATCTGTTTAAAAATATTCTACTACACAACTGAAAACAATCATTTTATAAATGATTATAACACTGGAGATGCATAACACATTTCAATAAGTGAATATTTTAAATAAACGTTCAAAAGGTAGTTTGTAATTGAAAACATTTAAAATACAGTGCCTTAAAATTCAGCTTCTATCGTTAAGGGAATAATGTGGTACTTCCGTTTTGGAATTATCTTCAGATGTCAAATTTTAGCGAATTTTAAACCTTTTATGCAGAAATCGCATTTAAAAATTTAACTGCATTGGTACATAGAATTTTGTAAAAATTCATTTAAAGTTTTAAATAATTATTAGAGTATACACCTGTAAAATATTTGAATACAAATTAAGATGATAAATTTCAAAAATTTCCAACATAATATTCAATCAAAGTTTTAAGTGAACTTTTGTCCTAATATTTAAAATCACATGAATATTAAACTATGTGTTGCTGTAAATAATTATACAGCAATAAAACAGAGATTAAGTTTAAAAATTTTAAGTCCTTACTATGTATTAAAAATTTACTTATATTTTGATTAGATGCGTTTCTATATCTATCTATCTATCTCTCTATATATGTATATGTACGTATGTATATGCATATATTATGCTTTATATGTGTAATAATAATAATAATAGTAATAACTATTCATCTTAAGAAAAAAATTTGGCGCACAAATATACACCGAATGGCCGAATTATTATGACCATCTGTCACTTTCAGACGTTTTATTAAATATCTCAGAAAGTACAAATCATCTTGAAATTTTAAGAGTGTATTAAACGTATTATACCTCATACACTCCAGTAAAAGTTTTGCCTTGAAAGCAAAAGAGGGACTGTAAATTACAGAAAAACGTCGAGAACATATGATATTACCCTGTAAAAATTAATTATTTCAATGTGTTCTGGCTGAAATATGCGATTAAGAAGCTTTTTTGGATTATGTGTATAAATTTTCATGAGGCTACCAAGTATAATCATAGAGATACAGCACTTGCTTTTAAAAAATGCAGAAAATATTGCCACGATTTTTAATTACAACAGACAGAGAATTAAACCGAATTGAAAGCCATTTTAAAGAAATATGGCATACTACATTAAACACAGTATATTGCAATCAGAATACAAAAATGTTAAATATCTTATTAAATATGAGCATTTTTAATAAATAATTTTTAACTACGCATGCGTAATCTTAAAAATTAAATTCTATTTGCATACTTTAATAATCCAAAATATTGATCTACTTATAAAAACTCCAAACAAACACCGTGTAAATTCAAAAAGCTGTGGGAGATAGAAAGAACAGAATTTCAGTTCTTCCAAAAATTAGGAGGCAATTTTATGAATATCTGTTTACAATTATCGAACACTCTGTTGTCATTGATTGGATCAAAATAAAAATATGAGTAAAATCAACACCTCCTGTAATAATGCCTGCGAGCTGAACTTTACGTCACAGAAGATCGGCCGAGTTTATCCAATGACCACATACTATAATATATATTGGATCGTGGGGATTGGATGTAATCGGCCGATCTTCTGTTACGTAAAACTCAGCTCGGAAGCATTATTATAGGGGTGTTGGTATAACCCTTTTTAGTTTTTTTCCTTTCTTTTAACCCTTTCATTTTGAGAGGAATTGAATATCACTTCATTCTAACGCCGATATATTTTGAATTTTACCCAATATTTGTTTGGGGGGTTTATATAAGTAGCTGAATAGCTGAATACTCCTGGCTATATAATTATTCAAATGAAATTTTGTTAAAGTTTGCATATGTGAAGTTAAAACAAGTAAAAATGCTCATATTTTATAATATATTTAACATTCTTGCATTCTTATTGCAATATACAGTGTGTGATGTAATTAGTCAAGTTTTCTGAAAATGGCTTTGCTTTGGGTCTAACACCCTGCGTGTTGTAATTAGAAAAATGGTATTTTTTGTGATTCTTTAAAGAGATTTTATATTCCATAAATATATGTGGTAGCCTGATAAAATTTTATGCAGATAATTATATAAGAAGCCTCGTAATCAAATGCTACAGCCAAAACGTATTTCAAGCATTAGTTTGTACAGGTTGATCCCATATATTTTCAATTTTCTTCAATTTTGTACTGGTCCGCCTTTTGCTTTCGGGGAAAAACTTTCACTGGAGTATATGAGGTATACTTATGAAGTTTTAAAAAGATTCGTCTAGTATATTTTGAAATATTTAAAAAAATGTTAAAGTGTCAGGTGTTCATAATAGTTTGATCATTTCGTGTTTTTCTGTAAATAATTAATTCAAAGAAATATAGAAAAGTTCCATATATTTTCAATTTTCTTCAATTTTTTACTGTTCCGCCTTTTGCTTTCGGGGCAAAACTTTCAATGGAGTATATGAGGTACACTTCCGAAGTTTCAAGAAGATTCGTCTAGTATCTTTTGAAATATTAGACAAAACGTAAAAGTGCCAGGTGTTCATAATAGTTTGACCATTCCGTGTTTTTCTATAAATAATTAATTCAAAAAAATATAGAAGGATCCCATATATTTTGAATTTTCTTCAATTTTTTACTGGTCCGCCTTTTGCTTTCGGGGCAAAACATTCACTAGATTATACGAGGTACACTTCCGAAGTTTCAAGAAGATTCGTCTAGTATTTTTTGAAATATTTGGCAAAACATTAAAGTACCAAGTGTTCATAATAGTTTGACCATTCCGTGTTTTTCTGTAAATAATTAATTCAAAGAATATTTCTCATTAAATTATAAGCAATATATACTCATATATAATAGAATCGGACTTGAGAAGACGGGATAGAGGACTGAAGCTCTGCGATAATAACTTTTTTTTCAAATTTTGCTTTTAAATTTTAATCTATTTTCTGTCATTCTACAGAGCTGAAGTTTTCAATACATGTACGTTTTCAAGAACCAGTGAATTAGAGTTTTTTGTACATTTTGAAATAAAAGGTTGTTTTTGATATACATTTTTAAATTTATGTATTTTTTAAATATTTTTGTGTATTTTTCAGTGTAAATTTACATAAGACTTAAAATAAAGCAGTTTTTCTGATGTGATCAATACTGAATACAACTTTCTGTCAAAGTAATCTCTTTATTCTTAAACAAAGCGACTGCCTGTAGTGTTATTTTGAGTCTGACGCTTTGGATTTTCTTGTATGAAAGAATTTCGTAGATCCTGTAAGATAAAAGCATAACTTATGGAACAGACAAATTGATTTATAATTTTTTAAAAGATATTTTGGCTAAAGACAAAAACTTTCGCATAGTTCAAAATTTGCAATCCAGATGATTTTATTTACTTATTTAATTATCATTATTATTATTATTACTATTATTTAGTATTATTATTTTAATATTTTCTGTAATTTCTAAGCAAAACTAAAAGTTTCTTTCTAGAAAATATTCTTCAGAATTTTTAATGGTTGTTCTTCATTTGAGCTTTTGTTTTCGTTTTCGGTCCGACATTTAATAAACAAGTTGAACTGAAAAATATCCATTTGTAAAGTTTTTATGAATTGTAAAACAATAATTAGAACTAGCTCAAAATTTTTTTTTTTTTTTTTTTTTTTTTTTTTTGAAAATACGTTCAAAATATATTTTCCATAAAGGCACTCGTATAAAGAATTAAATATATGTTGTGAAAATGATTTCCTTAAAAATGAAATGTCAGAATATTAGAATAAAACTATTTTTTATAAGCTAAGTTTTGCAACAATTAAATACATTCTGTGTAATAATATATATATATATGTATATATCATTCTAATTTTTTAGAATATTCTCTTTTTTTTATGAAATAAAAAATGTATTAAAAATAAATATATGTTATATTTAAATATTCATAGCGTATATTTTTTCAAAATTTTGGAAAATATAAGATAAATTATAGCAGCTATATATATATATATATGTATATATATATATATATACTTCTGTGGTTTATTTTACTGTATTTCACAGAAAAGATATGAGGAGAGAAGAGAAAAGAAAAACTCGGTTTCTATAAAAATGTATAGACGATGAAATTCGTTCGGCAAGCAGTGCAATTGCCCTCATTTCATCTTGTAAGCATTTAGTACAGTGATTTAATTTTCGTAAAGAAGAAGCATTTTGTAAGATTAGTTTGTGTTTGTAAAATAAATCACACCCCTGTGTATTCCTTCTTAGAGAATATAAATGGAGTATCAGAGAACAAACAGCCTTTAAAACAAATTTATTGGGATAATTTTTGACTCAATCACAAAAGGTGTTTGTTACAACTATATATATATTTATACTTTAGAGATTTATTTTTCAATTGTAAGCGGTATTTGATGTAAAACTGATGAGGTCGGGAGGGGGAGTTTAATCTATACTTAAATATCAATTTACATACGCGAAAGATAAATAGCATTTTAATAAAATGAAATTAAGCTAGTATTTTACCTTTATCAAAAAAAAAAATTGTTTGCAATAAAAATATTTTTCTACAATTTATTACGATGCGGACATTCAATATTCCCTTTTATTAAATGTCAAAAATTATCGAAAATCAGTTTAAGAATAATATTCTTTTATCATTTTTAGTATTATCGCTCCAAAATTTAAAGAAACTGTTATCATACAACCTTCACATATTATTATATTTATATTGGGTTACGGTGAATATTTCTTTTTTCAAAAAAGAAGAAATGTATATTGCATGCATGTTCGCAACATAATAGAAAATTCTTAGTTCGCACTTAATTTCCTTGTCCACACACACACACACATACGTATATATATATATATGTTACCGCTAAAGTGCAGAAATCAGTTAATCTGCAGATTAGCTAGGTAATCTGCACATTAACTAGGGTGATCCGTTAAAGTGAGGAAAATTCTTTTATTTCTCAAATTACCTAGGTTATCTGCGAATTACCTAGATAATCAACACATTACCTACTAGGCACTAGTTAAAGTGAAAATAAGATATCTGGTGTTATAATTTTACAGCACGCTGTGTTGTATTTGTTTTTTCATTTGGAAAAAAAATAGTTTTCTTTTATTTTTTATATCTTTCTTTACTTATTTTGATCTGTATGTGTTTTAGTTTTTATATCTTTTAAAGTTATATTTGTTTTATTTTTTATTTATTTCATCTTTTTTATTCTGTCAATATAAGTTTTAAGATGTTATGCATTTTTAATATGAAATATAATAGCTTTAATAGCTTTCAATAAATTCTATTTTATAAATGAATGTTAGAATTGTAATACAGTAACGATTTATTTTCAAAATAAAAATATTTAACAATTAAAAAAAAAAAAGTTTTATTAACAACTTATATTGTTATTACTATTTAAATACTAGAAGTATTAAATTATATAAAATATTACTAAAAATATTAGATTAGACAAATCAGAAGCATTATTTACGAAGTACTTCAAATAATTAAAACTGCTTTAACATTTTTTAGAATGCATGAAAATTAAAATGGCAGTTTTCAATGCTTTATTAAACTATATTTTGCAGCATACATATATCTGCATAAGTTTAGCAAATATATTAATTTTACAAAAAAAAAAAAAAAAAAAAAAACTTTATTAACACTTTTTATGTGATAAACTACAACGAACTACTGAAAAACCGAACAACGAAAATAAAAAAAAATAAATAAATAAATATAAATATAATCATGATATATAAAATATGTACAGGAAACTTGAAACTGAAAGAAAAAAAAAATGTAATGAAATGCTAAAAAAATTACAAAAATTTCATATTATGTATTTATTAAATGCCATAATATTTTTCAAAGTTAATAATTAATATATCTTTTTTTTTTTTTTTCAGTAAGTAATAGTAATTTAAATCAATTTTAAAATAAATTAGTTTTAAAAAGTTGTGGTTTAATAGTTTTAGTTCGGAAGGAAATAATTACTGTAATGTAAATCTAATATTCATAATTCAAAATGGAGTTTCACGAGAGACAGCTTTTAATTAAACCCTTATCAAACTTATATTGACAGAATTATAAAAGATAGAAATAAAATCAAAATTAAAACAATTATAACTTACTTGTTACTTTAAATTTTATGTTAGTCATAATAACAAACCTAATCATGGCTTCCATCCTCCACATTTTGCGTTTGCCGTTTGTCGGTTTATCATCATAGCGTAGCGGAAGTGCGGAAGGGAAGGGGTAAAAGTTTTAGTTATGTTTGAAGGTCATTCGCGTATCTGTATCACATGGCGGTTTGACGTCATAGTGAATGTAAAAAAAACTAAGGCTCGAAACAAACATTTGAACTTTAACGATACTGAAACCGTTAATCTGCAGATTACCTAGTTAAAATGCGGAAAACTCTTTATTCCGCATTTTAACGGGTCATTTTAGTTAATCTGCAGATTAGCTAGATAATCTGCAGATTTACGTATTTCGCGTTTTAACGGTAACATATGTTTATATAAATATATATGTAACATATGTTCAGTCGTTAACAAAATTATAAGAACACTAGCAGAAATTCCTATATAAAAAAAGTAGAATACTGTTTTGTTAAATAAGTTCTTAGTCAGCCTAAGAACATGATTCGACAAAAATTTATTTGACAAAATAGTATTAACTCTACTTTTTTCATATAGGAATTTTTGCTCGTGTTCGGATACTTTTGTTACCGACTGTATGCATACGTAAAATTTATGCAAAATAATAATAAGTACACTTTTTATTTTCCATTTCGTCAAAAATAACTCAGGACTGCACTAAAATTTTGATTTCATAAATTTATCTGTTCTTTATGTTTTTGGCATGCCGAAACCGAAACTGAAATCAGTTTTTCTCTATAACCTATAAATGTTTGTCAATGCACGGTGTCTACCGACACAATTTCTTCCGTGACTCTTTAATTAATATAATTATAAAGTAATTTTCGTGGTACGTTTCCCTGATTAATTATAATAAATCATGGAAACATACTAGAAATTATAAAAAAGTAATTATGTTGGTAAACACTCTTTATTTTTAAAAATCTATATGTGATGAAGGAGACGAACTTGCTTTATTTTCGGTATCACTGCATCAAAAAACCTGTGAATCAGCTAAATTTTGCAAATCAAAATTTACATATATATATATATATATATATATATATATATATATATATATATATATATATATTTGTAGACCAGATTTATATCAGATAACTAAATCATTATAAGTAATATGCGATAGAAATTTCAATAAGTTTTTTAATAACTATTGCGTCCAGTATAGCGTAGTTTTTAGATTTTACGAAACATCGATTTTTTCACAAAACAATATATAACTCAAACATCTAGAATGTGCCAGGCTACAACAGTACGAGCTAAATTCCATATATTTAATAATTCACATTATACCTTCATTTAATCACACTAACAATATTTAAATACAATAAAATTATATACTTTTTCTTTTTTAACAGTACGTCACATAAATTCTAACTGATCTAATATCTGTAGCTGTTTTCAAAGTGAAATGTTAATTTATTACTAAAATAAAATAAATGAAAATTGAAACAAAATATAGATACATACATACATAACATAAATGTAATTTAAAGAAGATTTCCATTTTATTCAAAATTATATAAAATGGATTTTTTTTTTCGTATATGATATTTTATGTAAAAGAATGAAAATTATACATAATTGCATGATTTCACACGCCTTTAAATTTGCATTACACAATGCTTTACTTTAAAGTTGAATTACTCAAAAAATACATTTTACCATTAAAGTGAAAAAAGAAATACGAATACTATAACAATAACACCGAATTTTTAACGAAAAGAATCTTTTATGTTTATATAATATCCCTTATAATAAATAATGAGCTTATACTAAAAGTGCAACATTGTTGATAATCAAAATATTTCTTTTGTAAATTCAGATGAATTTTAACTTTTCATACATCATAAATCGAGCTAATTATTTTTAAACGAGATGATGTTAATTGATAGTGACTGCTAATATTTCATCGTTAATTATTTTCTTTATTTGAAGCAATTTCTCATATATGCATTTTTACTGGTTTCTCTGTATGTCATTCTGTTTCGATTTTCCCGTGACATTAAGAGTTTGCTCGAAAGTTAAAATATTAATTAATGTAGTTGAGTGATGCTTTATTAACTAATTAACTTTCGTCATATTGTCAGCATTTGAACAATTGAAAAATTAGTATAGTTTTTTGGAGTTTCTTATAAAATTAATCAAATGCAATATTATTTCTCTACTGATAAGTATAAAGGATTTAAGTCCAAAAATGTCGATTTTGAGTTAAGTATACAGTCAGACTCAGAAAAAAAAATCTATATCGATTGGTATAAAGGATCCATGTCATTTAGTCTTTGAGAAAATCCATTGGTAAAAAAAGATTCAAGTCAGAAATTTAGCATTAAATTTTGGCATAAAATATTTAATTCAATTTTTTCCCTTCATCAAATGAAGATTGACAATCACTAAATGGTATAGAGGGTATAAATTCCCATAATCCCTTTTTCCTAATCGATTCTTCTGATTAGTTTTTAGTTAATTTAACTTTATTTTTTGTCTCCTGAAAAATCAATAATATGGACTTAAATTCTTTATACTTATCAGTACAGATTTTATGTATTAAAATAATACGAAAAGAAAGGTCTTTTTTTTTTTTTTTTTTTTTACTACTTCTTTATACCAATTAAATTAATATAGACAATTCAACTTTTTCTTTTCACTACAAAACGTGAAATGATTATTGCCGAAAATTTATAAGGATTTTTTTTTTCTATAAAATAATAATATTTAAAAGAAATTATTACCAACTTTATACTAAAATTTTACATTATTTTTTTTTACATTAAAAGACCAACAGTTTCGTTTTAAAACACATTATTATGCAACACTCTAAGAAATTTCGCCGCTAGATTACGATCAGAGACTGACAAAATGTGTTATAATTACACGTAAAAATATTTTTTCTCGTTAAAGTTATGGACTTTATTCTCAAAAAATAGTAGGGAATCAATAACAAACAGTCACGCCTTTAAATTTACAGGATGGTCTTACAAATACGGGTACGGGGCATTTTTTCGCGAATACGAGATTTGGCCGTATAATTTAACATCAACTCTCCGAATTTCCCTAAAAGTTTTTAGAGTAAGTAAGTAAATTATATTTTCTTTCTTTCTTTTTTCTTTCTTTCTTTCTTTTTTTTTTTTTTTTAAATTTAGTTCCTTATTTATTCAATTATAAGTAATCTTTGTGTAACATAAATGTGTTTTTTTTTTTTTTTTTTTTTTTTTTTTTTTTTGTCGTTCGAAAACAGTAAAGTGAAGAAAATCTTTTTGAGATTAAAAAATTATAAATGAAATTTATTTTAAGATTTTTCTAAAATATTTATTAATATACATCTAATGTAAAAGTTACTAATAGATACCACAGGTGCTAACATTAAAATTCTCCAAATAAAGTTGATTAACACTATTTTTTAACACTTTGAGAGGCAAGGAATAAAGCTTATTTAATATATAAAGACACTACAATTTACGAACAAGATTAGAAGAAATTATGAATATGATCTTTTTACGCTAAACACTAAGATTTTGTTGAAAATTTCCGAGATGAATTTTTGGAGCTGGAAATTAAAATATCACACTGCTCTTCAAAGTATTAAATAATAACCTCTGCTCTTGACATATTGGGGTTTAATATTTTAAATTTTATTATTTATTATACATTTCCTGAATGAAGACCCCCTTCAAAAATTAAAATAAAATTTCACAGTTTTCTTTCTTTCCTTCTTTTTTTAATAAAATTTTCTAGTCTAATTTAAATAACATTTAAACAGTCAAACTTTTGTATACTGGGAAAAAAAAATTAAGAAACTTATATTCCTTAATTTGTAAATTAAGTGAACCAAACTAAAGATTTAAATAAATAAATTAAATGCAATTTTACTTTTCTGTGTTATAAATGATTTTGTTTTTGTTTGTAAAAATCATATTCATTGTTTATTTTTTTTACCCCCAAAACACGAATATTTAAGTGCTTTTAACGCATATTTTAATTCAGTTATTAAAAGCAAACATACTAACGTCTTTTAAAATTTAATTAATTATAATGAGTAGAAAAATAAACTAGAAAAAAGTAAAACCAATTCTCTTTTTAATATTTTAATTAGTGTTTGTTAAAATTTCAAAAAGTACATTTGACTAATTTTTTCGACAATTTTTTTAATTTTATATATTTTAATTTTATGTTTTTGTTACAAAATGGGATAAATGTTTATAATAATGTAGCGCATTTTTGTTACATTTAACTTAAAACTACTAGGTGCAGACAAATAAAATAAAACAAATTAGTAGCGTATTCCTTTTTCAAACAACTATTGATCTGATCTTTCATTTCATTTGAAGTTTTTTTTTCCAGGCCCTTGCTCGCTCTGCTCGCCAAACACGGATGGAGGCTTCCTCCACTGACTCTCTTTTGCTCATTAATCCCTGAAGGCTCTACCCACCTACTCGCTGCTTTGCCTTTCACTGGAAATGTCTTTTGAAGACAATGAATTGGATATAAATAGTTTCGCCCTGCGATAACTTGTAAAGGAGATACATGAGTTTTTAGAGTTTTAAAATGTGGTTTTTGTATTTATGTATATTCTTTAATAATTATCGCAGAAAAAAAACTATTTATGTCAAATTATATTAAAAAAATACGTCAAATATAAAAGCAAAGCGTTTCACCCAGATTGTATGCCACGTACTGTGAAGTTCCTAAGAAGCCAAATGGTGTGGGTATTCATATTAAACAAGAGAGTTGGATAGGGTAAAACTTGTTAGAGGAAATATGAATGCTTCAGTTTACGCTGACATTTTGGAGGAGTGCTTAAAGCCAATTATTCGAGGTAACATAAGAGTTACAAAGAAACGTATTTTTTGACATCATTCAGCACTCTGTCATATGGTAAAATCAGTAAGTAAATACTACAATATTCTTATATCATTTTGTTGTGTAATTTGCATTGCTTTAATCGCCACAACTTAATATATATATTATAAAAGTATTTTTCTTCTTATTTCAAATTTTTAGGTTCAAGATTATCTGAAAAGTTCTCATATTAAATTTTTGGACTGCCCTGACAATAGTCCAGACCTTAATCCTATTGAAAATGTTTGGCAGATATTTGGTTCTAAAATTTCTGGAAAAAAAAATATACATATACATATATATATATATATATATATATATATATATATATATATATATATATATACATATATATATATATATATATATATACATATATATATATATATATATATATATATACATATATATATATATATATATATATATATATATATATATATATATATATATATATATATATATATATATATATATATATGTATATATATGTATATATATATGTATATATAATATATATATATATTTATTTATTTATTTATAACCTTCTACTATGATTCAAATAGAGAAAAACATTACTAGGGATCTGAATCATAAGATCGATCAAGAATACATTTAGAAGATAATTTCTTCCATGCCTGACTTCTGTAAACTGCTAACAAACCTCGTGGAGTTCTACGAAGTATTATCTTTTTTTTTGCATATAATAAGATTAACAGGCATATGCTATCACTTACTTACGTAAAAATTGTTATTGATAACAGAATGTATGTGTAAATTGTACTTTTTCACGTCCACAATAAATATTGAATTTCTCGATTTTATGACTTTCTCGGAGTAAACAGGTACTTCCATAAACATTTTGTTTACGCAAATTGAGCCGCCTGATATCTTCACATTTTTGTAAAACCTATAAAATATGATCCCCCTTACACAAAACATATGTATGATGTACATGTTTGGGGGTATTTTGATATTTTTTTACAAGAAATGGAGTTTTCTTTTCGATACTGTATACATATATATATATATATACATGCATATATATAAAAAAGAAAAACAATCTATTTATATAAAATAGAAAAATAATATATTGATATAAGAACAGAGTATTAGATTCCTAAAAATTTTCGACTATAGGTTTACTGTGGATTTACGCATTTTGAAGTGTCCTGAACAAAATTTTATTTAAAAAAAAAGTCTGTCTCTCTTTCTGTTTTCTTCTTGGCAAAGTTTTCTAGGCACTGTATCTCACTAATATATGAACGGAATTTATTTTGTGTCTGTGTGTCAATGCACCTCTGTGCGTGTGTCAAAAATTTGTGGCTTCAAAAATTAATTCAGAAAATTTCATGCAAGTTTATATTTTACTCGACCTAGACATAACTTGTTGTTGATTAGATTTTGGTATGTATCACCCAACAGGTGGAGCTGTTAGGCTGATATTTACCCACTAACCAAACATTATGTGCCATATTCTATCGTGTATAAATGCATAAACTTAAATATGTATGAGAGTCATGATTAACATCTATGTCGATTCAATTTGGTTGTAAATGAGCCAATATGTGGCGATGTTATTATGTAATTTTTCCCAGTTTACAGGAAGTGTATTCAGTAGCTTCTATTGTACATAAATGCACAATCTTAGCATGTAAAATTGAATGCAAGAATGTAAAATTGATTGTAGATTGTGATACTGATATTATTAAAATTTATGCTGTTTCAATTTAGATACATATCGGATGATAGGTGGCAATGGTATGCTACAATATTTCATGTATACGGTCTGTATCTCAGCTTGTATGATATATAAATGCAAAAAACTCGTATGTGAGATACATATTGCAAAAATATTAGAAATATTCAATTTGGATGTATATTGGACCAAGGTGGCACTGTTTTTATCAATTTTCTTTATTTTTTTCCGACAACTATATCTCATTATTTTTTTGATAAAAATTGTAGCAAACTGCATAGACAATTTTTCAAGCAAATAAGTCAAGCTCCTGCCTTCTGCCAATCAACAATCAGCATAAATAAGAATAAATTTTAAAAAAGTCCTCCAAAAATAAATAAATAAAAATAAAAAATGTACGCCCCTGCCAAACAGAAAAAAAAAGAAACAGAATGGGTCCAAAAAAAAAAAAAAAAAAAAAAAAAAAATCTGATGACAACCTCTTGGAGAGAGAAGAGTTAAGATATATGGCTGCGGAGATTAATATGATTACGTTCTTGGAGAGCCCCTGAAACAACGACCCTATGTTCCTGAGACTACAATTTATCTTGCGGAGGACCCTGAATAAAAATTCCCCCATTGCGGTTGTCCGCGTAGCTGCGACCTCCTCGTGAAGTAACGGACTAAGAAGGAAAAGGGTCCATTATGACCGACGATATCAGATCTCTCAGGTTAGACGCGATTATAATGTTTTTCCTAAGAGGCCATCCCTTTTTCATAAATAAAAAGGAAAGTAAATAAATAAATAAAAAAGAGCTTCCTAAGGTTGTAATGGAGTGGACATATTTAAGATTAAAAAAAATTTGTACCCGGGTTAGTAATATAATACCTTAAATAAGTATGATATTATAATAAGCAAAATCTGTCATTAATTTTAGCCCTTTTTTTTTTTTTTTTTTTTTTTTTTGTCAATGACTACTGGTTTATTAGAAGTAAATAAGACGGAAAATATGACCCCCAATCTGACTCAAATTTTATTGGCCAATAATGTCGCCATTCACATTTAATGCTATTTTAATTAAAATTATATATATATATATATATATATATACAATTATAGGTATATACACTTCAGTTAGAATATCTATATTTAATACTGTTATATATTTTTTTTTCTTTTTTATTAAAAAGAAAGATCTATGCCAATAACTGAAATGAAGATTAAGGGTTATCGCGAAACGCTATAGATCACTCCTTGGTCATCTGAATACACTTAATGACTTCTGGACTAGTTTAATAAATTCCTACCATTAATTAATTCATGTAAAAAAAAAGGAGTTAATTTCTAAAGAAGAAAATCAATTCTTATATGCCACCATAATTCACCACATCCATAAATCCTATATGTGGCGCCGTGTTTAAAATAATAATAATAAAATAACAATAATAATACATACACAGATATATGTATGTGTGTATAAAAAGATGAGAAAAGTTAAGAACCAGCACCTAATCTCCCTTCCAGTCCTGAGATTTACATTCCATATAAGTAATTTTAATAATTAAAAGATTTTTTTACGTGCAATTATTTACCAATTCATTAACTGTATCCAGTAAAAAAACAGCAAATTATCAGCTAAAGCTGCCTTCAAGCTCTGGCAACTAAGTGCGGCTCTATTGCTATTTCTTTGATGTGGTTTAAGAGAACGACGCTCGCTGGAATCGAAGCTCTCAAACCTCCTAGTGCGATAATTGCATGAGAAGGGGGTCTCTTTTGTAAAGGAGCAATAAAAAGTAATGTCCTTCACTGTAAATGTGTGCAAAATTTCAAGGATCACTTTCGGACAATGGATAATTTGTGACTTTTGAAGCTCTGTAAGTTACCAGAGTTTGAAGGAAGCTTTAATCTTTATCTGTAACGAACATGTGTAGCTGGGAATACTTGAAAAAACACAGTAATCCTCTCTTGTCAAACTTCTTTCTCCATTCTAGAAAATACCACCGAGCTCCCTTCCTTGAGGGACCATCTTCAACAAAATTACTCAAAAGGAGAAAAAGCAATGGGGAATGACTATTGTGATTAATAATCTTCTTCCTCTACGGTGCAGTGTGGACCCTAATCCATAATCTCACTTCCAGTTCTGAGACTTACATTCCATATACAGTGTTTATCTATATATGTTTTTCTTTTCCTCTATCTCTTTTCCCTCCAGCAAATTAAATTGAATATAACCTTTTTTGTTAAATATATATAAGTTATTTTCTAAAGAAGAAAACCTATTCTTATATACCACCATAATTCACCACATCCATAATTCCTATAGCGCTATACACGAAAACCTTAATTCCCTTGACTTAGGTAACTCTGTAATGGAAGTAAAAATATACCTGTTGTATTATATACGTAGAACTAATGAAAGTTAAAATAAATGCACGTTATATTACATATATAACAGGTAGTCTGCATATATATAACATGTATAACACACTTATAGTGTGCGTGTGTCTGTTTCAACATATTCCCATATATAAATCAATCACAATTTTATCAGATACGAATAAATAGTATTTAATATTCGCAAAAATTCTATATATTAGGTATACTCCATTAAACCTAGACGTATATGGAAAAATCAATACAAAATATGAATTATGCAATACTGCTTTTTGTGCCTCTTTCCCCAAAGTTTTCTTCAACATCTCATGAATGTGTCAGTGCACTTGATTAATGAAAGTTGCTTAAGCCTTGGTTTTTAAGAACACAAAACGAGAACGTCAACGTATTCGGCGTCTTTGCGCATGCGTCACGACGCTCTTTTCTGCGGTTTCAACGCCAGCGCTGATATCAAGGAGACTCTGATTGGAGCGTCGCGGCGTCGAAAACGTTGACGTTTGCTTCCGAGTTCTTAAAAACCAAGGCTTTACTGCATTATTGTGAACTGTATTTATTTGAATCCTTAGAGGAATAAACAAAATTTTAAATCATTTTTTCCAAACATTTAATATATATATATAACGTAAGTTTTACAATTTCTTTATATATATATATATATATATATATATATATATATATAAAATTATTTAAAAAATAATAATATTCAGATCGAATATTACTTTTTTTTTATATGTATGTTTTTTCGATGCATAATAATCGTTTAAATGCTATATTATAATATCTATAATAATTTCATATATTTTTCCAACATATGATTTACGAAAAATTATCCTTTTTATTCAATGCATGTAATATCGGTCAATAATTTCAATTTAAAATACGTTGAATTAGATTATATACAACAATATTTATTAATTGTTTCAAAATTTATTAATGTTTTCCTAAATATTTCAAATCTTAAATTTAATGATGATAATAACTTTTCATCTTTAGATAACTATTTCGTTTATACATTTCGTCTTTACCTTAAACCGTCAATAGAGGATGAAGTTGAGTGGGTTTTACGTAGTACAAGTACTACATTATCGGCAACTGATGATGATCTCGGCCTGAAATCTATGTGTGGTTCGGAGACATGCTATCACAATTTTTATCTTCTTTGGAGGCAATGGCTATCCCCTTCTGTGACCCATAGAAATATAATTTGGATTGAAGCATACGAGCAATAGAAGCATCAAGTGCGAGGTCTGCGCCCCGGCATCATTTACGGCAACAGACCCCATCTTAGTTAAATACTTAGTTAATTAACCCTTTCATTCCCAATTTTTCCCTCCATAAAACAAAAAATCTTATATTTAGTCATACATTTATTTCAAAGTTAATATAATAAATATATTTTTTTTAAATAGGAGTAATAGCACAGTACGAATTAATATAGCTAACAAAGCAACTGAGATGTGTTTATTTATATTTAATATAACCCTGATGCCATTTAAAATCATAACTTTTCAAAAAATAAAAATATCAAAATTTGAGAAGAAATATATATTGCATTTAATTAAAATACAAATTATAAACATTAAAAAATAAAATACAAAATATTTCAAACAGTTAATTTTCTAAAATTGCCCAAAACAGAAAACTGATTCCGACATTATTATCAGAATAGAGTAAAATATACTTTCAATTATTAACAAGCATAGTGAAATCACCTAGAATATATTTTTTTCGGTGGAAAAATGTATACAGATTTTAATATTGTTCATTCTGAATCAGTGGGAGTGTTAAATGGTAAGATAGAAAATCTGAAATGTTATGATTCTAACTGGCATCAAGGGGAATGAAAGGGTTAAACAATATAAGGCGAAACTCTTTTAAAATAAATAAGAAAGATTTATTTCACTTAAACTGTAAGGGGGTAATTTGCCTCCGAGAAACTCAAACAATGATTAAATAAATAAGTAACAATAAAAATATAGAAAGTGATTTTCGCCACTTTTGAATTACTTGTGAAAGAGTAAAAACGCCACTCTCAGATACATAGGCAAACTCACAACTATCCACCTCTGCTTACGCTAGATTCACAAGATCTGCAGTCTCTAAATACCTCTATCAATAACACAGTAAAGCTTGATAACTCTTACTCAGAACAACACTATAGCATGAATCCATCTACTTCATCCTTCACAACCAACACTTTTACTACATTCCGCTACATATCTGCACTAGAGTGACCATATTTTTTCATTGAATTTGAGGACAAATATGGCGGTGTCCTCGAATTTCGAGGACAAAAAATAAATAATTAATTAAATCATCTTAAGTTGTAAAATTTTAATAATTTTTATGAATAAAGCACCTAAAGGAACGTATTTCAGCTTAATTATTATACATATAATGAATCATTATAATAAAACCTTAAAAACTTTATAACTGGCGTCCCCAAAAGATGTTGCAACTTTTTGGGCACGAAGGTAGTTTTCGAGGACAGTCTTCGAGATTCGAGGACGTATGGTCAGCCTAATCTACACTGAAACTGACAACCTTTCTCGCTTCACTTCCCTGATTCCAATCCCGAGGCTTTGCGTAAAGGCACAAATTCTACGCACTTACTGAAATAATCTACCATTACTAAAACATAACGACATCTATTAGGTTTAGAAAGAGGGTAGGGACCGATTAAGTCGAGTCCGAGAACATGATTAGGAAATTCTACTTTAATAGAAATTAATCTACCGCCCGGTTTAATATTTTTATAGTTATACATTTGGCATAAGCGACAACTCGAAACATAATTTCGAACAGACTTCCGCATTTTAGGGAAGTAGCAGGCATCCTTGAGATTTTTGTAAGTTTTCCTAATATCAAAGGTGCCCAGAGATTGGAGAGTCGTGAAACTCAAAAAGAATGGCTTGTTGAAGAGATTGGGAAATTACAACTTGTAATTCGCCGTTAGAAGGTAGTAATTTTCAATAAAAGAGAGAACCATCAATTAAATAAAAAGATTGGGACCAGTTTACTGCAATAGCTGATTCTACTATAGAAATAGACTCAGGATTTTTAAGATATTTATATACTCGTATTAACCCAAATTCGGGATCGTTTCTCTGTTCCTGGACTAACTGCTCTTTTGAATTTAAAACTGAAGCTGGCATAAGTGCTACTGCAATATTTTCAGTATCACTTAAAGTTTGTTCAAGGCCCGCAGAGTTAACTTCGTTTGACTGTGATAAAGCAAAGTTATTAGAAGTGGTTCGTGAAAGCACATGAGCTACAATATTGTCAGAGCCAGGGCGGTGCTTGATTAGAATATTAAAATTAGATAGTTTTAAAGCCCATGGTATCATACGAGATGAGATATTTTTTCCAGTAGTTAATCGACTTAGAGCAGCATGATCCATTATGACGGTTATAGGGAGATGAGCAAATAATAATATAAATTTTCGTAGTCCCCATAGCACAGCTAAACACTCACGTACAGTGACAGAATAGTTTCTTTCGGCTGTATTATGCGTGAGTTAGGCGTAAGCAAGTGGGCGGCCTTCCTAACTTAAAACGGCACCAATGCCAGAGGACGAAGCATCTGTTGCCTGTTGAAAAGACATGTTATAGTCTGGGTGTGCTAAAACAGAAGGAGAACTTAGGATCTCTTTTAATTTTTCGAAAGCCTCTTGAGCTTCGTTTTACCATTGAAATTTAACTCTTTTTCGTTTTAGTTTAAAGAGAGGTTTGGTATAAATTTGCCATACCAGGCACACATGCCTAAAAATCTGGAAACTTGTTAGAATTTGTTGGGGGGAAGGGGGGGGGGGCATGTTTAAAACTGGCTGAACTTTTTCATTATCTACTGAGATCCCTGCAGGCATTATTCTGACGCCTAGATATTTAATTTCTTGACATGCAAAATGGTACTTAGAAGAATTAAGAGTTAATCCTGCGTTCTGCAGAAAAGTAAAAACAGTTTTTAAATGTTCTAAATGTCCATTGAAAGTAAAAGAAGCAATTATGATGTCGTCCAGATAAACGTCAACAAAGGTATTGAAGACTGCGTTTAATATCGTTTCTATAGCTTTCTGGAAAGTTGCTACCCCACCCGAACATCCGAAAGGCATTCTTTTAAAGTCAAAAGTTCCTCGTTTGGTGATGAAAGCAGTTTTTTTTCATCTGGCTTCATGGCAATCTGAAAATACCCAGAAGTGAGGTCTAGAGTAGACATATATGCAGTAGTGGTAATATGAGCTAATATGTCATCAATTATATGTAACGGATACTGAGGATACTGGGTAATAGAGTTGAGCTTTCGGTAATCAATGGCAAAACGCCACCCCTCTGGATCAGTACTGGATTTATTATTATTCTTGCGGCATAAGACAACAGGAGAGGCATATGGAGAAGTTACTGGTACTATTATATCACCGTTTAACATTTTATCGATATGCAAGTCAATGATTTCTGGCTTTGCTTGGTCAGGTTTACTAAAGACTGGGTTATTATTTCCAGTATCAATTTCATGACATACCACATGAGTTAAACCGGGCGTATTAGAAAATAAAGCTTGAATTGGTTAATAAAATTAACAAAATCAGTTTTTTTTTGCGCTTCAGTGAGGGCACTTTCGTCAATATTTAGAATTAACTCTGTCGGCTCGACAGGTTTAGAACTTAATTTGGACTCATGTATATACAAAGATTTAGTAGCGAAATTTATTCGACGTTATTTGCCGTCATGAAGTTAAGCCCGATAATACAAGGATGTTTTAAGGATTGATTTTAAAATCAATTAGTTTATCTGTCTAACCTTTCAGTCCTTCTGTCTACCCTCCAAAGCCTGAAGATAACTTTAATCGCTAGCGGTAAAATATGCAAGCTCAAAATAACTTTTTAAGGCGTGAAAATTTTGCCCCCCCCCCCCTCAAAATCGAAATTTCGACGGACCACAGCAAAGTCGTTTACCGCCACAGCCAAGGCGTAATGCTACCTTTCAGCACTCCCGAAATGACCGCTTTACTCAAAATGCACCTCTAAATTTTTCTAGAAGTACAGAAACTTTCGTAATTCTTATAATAATCAACGTCGTCAGTTAAACTAATTAGTGGCTCTTGTGAGGGCAGGGGGGGGGGGGGTCAACAGCAACAGAATAACTCATTTACCTCCGCTTGTCTAAAAAGTATTTGTATCAGTCAGGGGGACATACCCAATTTAAACATCATTTTACACAATGTGGTAACCTCTGCATTTTTTTTTTATAAAGGAGTTGAACGTTCCTTCCTAGATTATGAAACGTATGCTAAATATTTTAAGTTTAAACCTTTAAAGCATAAGAACTTAAATGTCACAACAGCACAAGGCCAGACTTGCATTAATAGAAGTGTCTTTGAAAGTTCAAATCCATTAGCTAACCACGGTTTAGCTATTTCATGTAATAGATAGTCACAAATAAAAAGAGATCCAGTTTGCCATCTTCTTACTTTATATTGATCACACAAATAAAATATTTACGCTGATGAACATATATTTACAAATATTAAATCGGAGGCTTCTATTTGAAGCACATTGATATAAGAAATAAAACAAGATTTTGGGCCTTTTTTAGCCTGCCAAGAATAATACATATCTTGTGCAAATTTACTTCCATTTCGGGAGTAAAACGCAATTACCGTTCAAAACGGCCATGCTGTTTTCAGGAGAAACTTTTTGGCCTCTATCTTCTCACGAATACAAGTCAATTCACACAAGATATGTATTATTCTTGGCAGGCTAAAAAGGGCAAAATCTTGTTTTATTTCTTATTTCAATGTGCTTCAAATAGAAGCCTCCGATTTAATATTTGTAAATATATGTTCGTCAGTGTAAATATTTTATTTGTGTGATCAATACAAAGTAAGAAGATGACAAACTGGATCTCTTTTTATTTGCGACTTGAATAACTGTGTTCTGGAAATTCTTTGTTTATGTACGTAAAATGATTAAAAAAGCACTCCCACATCTTAATATACCTGAAATATATTACTTGAATATAAATATTTCGGCATAGAATACATGATGATTCTCTTCATGGTGTCCTGAAACACGGGAAAAGGTAGGATACCTTTTGATATTTCATTAGTTCTTGAAATACAAAAGTAACTGTTTGAAATATATTTCGAATTATATTAAAAATTTTCTTCAATACTTGAAAATATGAGTTTGAAAATACTTCTAAAGAATAAATAAATAAAATAAATCTTGAATTTTTTGAGAACTATATTCATGAAAATGTATTGAAAAAAGTTATATTGATTTAAATAAATATTGTTATTAAGAAATGCATATTACTTTGAATGAAAAACTAAATTAATAAAGAAATAGTTATTGATGTTGATTTGAAATATATATATATGTATATTCAATGATTGATTCAAAAATCTAGAATAAGGAAATAAGAAATGATTTTGATTTGCTATTTTGAAAATATGTTTAATAATTTTGAATTATAATTTATTGAGTTTATATTTTGAGATTAAACGTTAGAAAAAATGAAAACTAAACGATCAACAGTTAGAACGTTAATTACAAAATTAGTAACAAAAGCAGAAGCTTTATGTGCTACTGATATAGAGAATACGGATATTGATTCGTTAAAAGAAACATATGATATTTTAATTGAAAAGGAAAAGGAATTAAAAGAATTAAATTCTAAAGTTGATCATTTAATATCTGATAAGACAGAATATGAAAAAGAAATAAAATCTGTTGAAGCATATTCTGAAAAAAATTTAAGTTTGAAATTTAAAACTAAAAATCGTCTTAAGAAGTGTAATCTTGATATCGAAAGTAAAAATCGTTATACCGGTGCCAAAAATGAAGGTTTTACGGATTTTGATTAATAGTTAACAATCGTCGGCAGTGAAATGGCCAAAGTTATGTTTAGACAAATTCACCGGTGAAACAAGCAAATTTCTTGATTTTTATAATACTTTCTCTAACACATTGATTCCGACACAAGTTTAACGATTATCTAAAAATTTCAGTACTTGAAATCTTTGTTGTCAGGCCTTGCGTATAATATTGTTAGTGGGTTCGAACTAAATGAAGAAAATTACTTTTCTAGTTTAAAGTTTCTTAAGGAAAGATATGGAAAACACGAAAATGTAATAAGTTGTTATATAAATAAAATACTGAATCTTGAAGCAGTGAAATCCTCATCTAACTTAAAAGGCTTGAGACAACTCTATGACAATACAGAAATTTGCATTCGAAATTTGGACTCGCTCGGTGTCACATCGGGTTCTTATGGTCATTTATTGTTACCAATATTATTAAAATTATTGCCTGAGCAACTCGTGTTAGAATTTAATAGAAAACACGATCCGGATAAAGACACTGAGGTTACTGAGTTAATTAATTTTATAAAAATTAATTTGAGATGTCGTGAAGCTACAAACCTTGCAAATAGTACACCTAGTAAAACATCTGAAAGCTATCAAAATAAAAATAAAAATTTCGTTTCAAAGGAAAACATTACTTCGGCTGCGGCTTTGAGTACTTCCGCGAAGCAATTTTGCATATTTTGCAAAGCTTCTAAACATGGAGGTTTGACATGTACAAAATTTTTGGATGAGCAAAAACGTTATAGATTAAAGAAAGAAGGACGTTGCTATCAGTGTTTTTATAAATCGCATTTATCGGGAGATTGCAGAACTAAATTAAATCCTTGTACAAAATGTTCTGATACGACACATAATCGTTTTTGTCCTAAATTAAGTAAGAGTGAAAACCATGAAAAAGAAAAAACTAGTACCATTGTGTCAATGATGTCTGAACAAAAAATTAAACAAAAATCAACTTTGCTTCAGACATGTTGTGTATCTGTATCGGCTGGTAATTATACCGTTTTAGCGAGAAAACTTTGCGATAGCGGGACCGAAAAATGTTTCGTAAAAAGATCTTTAGTGGGAAAATTAAAATTGCAACCTGTGAGGCAGGAAAATTTATTAGTGCACCCCTTTGGCCGTAGACAACCTTACGATTCTTGTTATGATGTAGTGGTGCTGGAATTGATTGTGCAACCGTACAACTTTATAAAAATCGAAGCGCTTGTTGTGGATAACATAACAGGCGCTGTAGTGAAAACAGTGGCACCTGAAATTCTAGAGCTAATGAGAAAAAGAGGCTATAGACCAGCTGATACGGGTCTCGAGAATGAGATAAATATTTTGTTAGGCTCGGACTATTTATGTAAAATTCAGAGTTTGATTGTCTAAAATTTAACTAAATATTTATATGTCGTAGATACTATATTTGGGCATACAGTTCAAGGTTAGATAATGACCAATAAAAGGGGTATAAATTGCTTGAGAATATCTGTCGAAAATATAAATAACCAATTAAAGACCTTTTGGGATCTTGAATCTATTGGAATTTTGGAGAATAATGAAAAAAATTCTACTAATCTAGAAATTGTAGATGAATTTGAACAAAAATTAAAATTCGTGAACGGTCGTTATGAAGCGCGGTTATTATGGAAAGATTCTCATGATTTCTTGAGAAATAATCTTGAAGTAGCTAAAAAGCGATTTTCCAGTTTGCAAAACAAATTCTTGAAAAATGAAATATTATTTAGAGAATATAATTCTATTTTGACCGAGCAGATTAACGAAGGAATAGTAAAAAAATGTCCCGAAAAAATTTCTGATGAGTGTTATTATATGCCCCATAGACCCGTGATAAGAGAGGATAAAACTACTACAAAGGTACGCATTGTTTATGATGCCTCTTCCAAACAAAATAATTGTTTATCATTGAATGAAAATCTAAATCCTGGCCCTAACTTGAACCCTTGTGTTTTGGACATAATTTTGAAATTTCGACTTCATAAAATTACGTTTTCTCCCGATATTGAAAAGGCTTTTCTCCAAATATCTATAGCGGAGGAAGATCGTGACTACTTGAGATTTTTATACTATAAAAACTTTGACAATCATGAAAAAAATAATACCTTATCGAATGAAAAAGAGCTACTTTTGGAGTTACCTGTAGTCCCTTTATTTTGGCTTGTACAATTTAACACCATATTAAAAAATACAAAATTTTTCATGAAAGTGTTTTTAATATGCTTAATTCATCTCTCTTTGTTGATGGTTTGTTCTTGGGGGGAGATGATGTTAATAAAGCTCTTAATTTAACCCTTGAAGCTGCCAATATTTTAAGAGAAGCAGGTATGAACTTGAGGAAATTTGAGACCAATTTCGAGGAGCTTAGAAAAGAGTGGATTCGTGAAAATTTAACTGCTATTGATCTTGATTCTCGAAATACTCCTATAAAAGTTTTAGGCTTAACTTGGGATAACAAAGAACATGATTTGGGGCTAGAATTACGACCCTTGTTATCCAAAATAGACAATACTACATGTACAAAAAGAAATATTTTTTATGATTGCAGCCATGATATTTGACTCAGCGGGTTTTATTGCCGCTTGTGTAATTAGAGTAAAATGTTTACTACAGCAATTGTGGGTTATAGGAATTTCTTAGGATGAACAATTTTCTGGGGAATTAGTAAATAACTGGGAAACTTGGTTATCAGAAATTAGAGATCTAAAACTACTTAAAATTCCCAGGTATTATTTTGACTCGATAGATAGTAAAGATAAGCACCAATTGCAACTGCATATCTTCACAGATGCAAACCCTAATGCTTATGACGCAATTGCATACTTAAGATATGAAAGACCTGAAAATAAATTTCAAACTTGTTTTGTAATGTCTAAATCTAGGGTTGCCCCCTTAGAAAAGTTAACCCTTCCGCGTTTAGAGCTTATGGGTGTACTTATCGGCGCCAGGGTTGCGGATTATGTCAAGAAAATCCTCCCTGTAATTGATATTATGTTTTGGACAGATTCTGAGATTGTACTACACTGGATAAGGGGCAACAAAAATAAATGGAAACCTTTTTTTTTCAAATAGAATTTTCAAAATTCAAAATTTGTCTAATCCAGAATCCTGGAAACATGTAGACGGGAATTTAAATTATGCGGCTATCTTAACAAGAGTTGCTCTGTAAAAGGATTGGTAAATTGTAAAAAATGGTTTAATGGCCCTGAATTACCCTCTTGTCTGGAAAGTTAGTGGCCTATAGTTAAATTAACTAAAAGTAAATTACCCGATGTGACAGACGAGCAGTCCAAAAAAACCCACAGCGATATTACAGTGCATGGTTGAAAAAAAAAAAAAAGCAGATAATTCCAATCATGGATATATCAAAGTATAGTTCCTTGACTAGACTGTATCGAGTGACTGCTTGGATTTTTAGATATAGTTCTAATATAAAAGTCAACAAAAAAGAAAAAATACTTTCGGAATTATCTGCTGATGAAATGCTTTTCGCAGAAAATTATTGGTTAAAATTAGTGCAGGAAGAAAGTTTTCCCGAAGAAATTAAATGTCTAAAAAATAAAGAATCGATTTCTAAAGAATCCAATCAATTTATCAATTGAATCCTATTGTATCAGAAAAAAATCTGTTGTTGATACAAGGGCGACTTCAAAAGTCAAATTTACCCTTTGAAGGTAAACATCCAGTGTTACTACCTGCTAAACATCATTTAACCTTCTTGATCATGAAAAGGTATTGCATGCAGGAGTCTCAAGTACTCTTGTACAAACACGTGAAAATTTTTGGATTTTAAAGGGGAGACAGATTGTAAAATCTATATTGAATAAATGTATTGTATGCAAGAGGTACAACGCTCGTGCTGGTCAGCAATCAATTGCACCTCTACCTGGTGACCGCATTAACGAAGCACCAGCGTTTTCTGTCACAAGACTTGACTACGCTGGACCCCTCAATGTGAAGGGTAGCGAAAATAAATATTATATATTATCATTTACCTGCTCAGTTACCAGAGCTTTGCATCTGAAACTTGTAAAAGACATGACCACGTCCGAATTTTTGAATGCCTTTGGAAAATTTATCGCCCGAAGAAATCTGTGTAAAATTATTTATTCGGACAACGCAAGGACATTTAAGCGAGCAGAACTTGAATTGAAACAAATTTGGAAGGCCATCCACGACCCAGATGTTAAAATTTTTTTATGCTAATAATGGAATAACATGTAAGTATATCACAAAAAGAGCAGCTTGATGGGGTGGGTTTTATGAGCGGATGGTTCGCTCAGTTAAAACTACTCTTCGAAAAATCCTGCGAAAGTCCTCGTTGATCTTGAGTGATTTAGTGATTTTGTTACTTGAAGTTGAGGCAATGGTCAATTCCCGACCATTGACTTACATTTATTCAGATGTCGACGAACCATCTCCTCTTACACCAGCTCACTTTTTATTAGGAAGACGAGTTGTGCATTTACCAACGATAAAAATCAATGATTTAAGCTTACCTGGAACTAGACAAGAATTTCTAAACGTCTCCGTTTAAGAGAAAATATTTTGAACCATCTTTGGAAAAGATGGAAAAAGGAGTATCTTCTAGCTTTAAGATCTGTGCATCAGACTGATCAAACTAAAGGTTGTGACTTTAAAATAAATGACATTGTGTTAGGGAAAGATGAACATTTACCTCGAACTTTTTGGAAGATCGCAAAAATAACAAAAACTTTTTCTGGACGAGACGGTAAAATACGTGCTTGTGAATTAAAAACTGATAGTGCCACAATTAAAAGGCCAGTACATTTATTGTACAGCATGGAACTAAAACATTTAAATTAAACATTTTACTGACTTAAAAAAAAAAAAAAAACTCTTTTCTTTTTTTTTCTTTTTTTATGTTGTTGTTCTTAAATAATTGTTTGATAACTTAGATTTAAAATGTCTTCTTGTAATTTTACTTTAACGTTCTCTTTTCTACTTTAGTAGGTTTATCTGAAGTTGTTGTTTTGTGTAGTCTATGTATAATAGTAAGTATTGATGTAAGTATTGATTTTTGTTCATTTTAAGTATCTTGAATTTTGAAAATATTTTACTGAACCAATGTTCATCCGGGGGGAATTTGTTAGAAATTATTTTATTCGTCTAATTATTTTATGAAGGATTTATTAAGTCTACCACTTATATAAAATTACTTTCATCTGCAGCTTAATAAATGATAATTGTGCATGTCTGTCAGTTTTCATGACGAACTCGATCAAATACATTAATACTTCATTTTAATGATTGTTTATGAAATTTATAATGAGTAATAAATTATATTGTTTTCATCATGCTCATTTAATTCCCCCAGGAACATCTTGCTTGAGCAACTGGCGTCAGTTATTGCTGCCAGAGGTCAGACAAGTAATTATGATTTGTATACATATTTTATTAATTTTTTTTGTTTTTTTGTTAAGAACATGGAAAATGAAAATCCATCAGAATTGACTTGCATTCGTGAGAAGATGGAGGCCTAAAAGTTTCTCTTGAAAATAGCATGGCCGTTATTTGAACGGTAATTGCGTTTTACTCCCGAAATGGAAGTAAATTCGCACTAGATATGTATTATTATTGGCAGGCTAAAAAAGCCCCAAATCTTGTTTTATTTCTTATTTCAATGTGCTTCAAATAGAAGCCTCCGATTTAATATTTGTAAATATATGTTCATCAGTGTAAATATTTTATTTGTGTGATCAATATAAAGCAAGAAAAATGACAAACTGGATTTCTTTTTATTTGTGAACTTTGAATAACTGTGTTCTGGAAATTCTTTGTTTATGTGCGTAAAATGATTAAAAAAAGCTCTCCCACATATTGATATACCTGAAATACATTACTTGAATATAAACATTTCGGCATGGAATAGATGATGATTTTCTTCAATAAGCTTCCAGCTAGGGCAGTTAGTATAATTCCACCAACAAACATTTGTATTCTTCCTTTTCAGAGAGAAGGGGTGGTAAGATAGAAACTTGCAAGAGAGTAAGTGAAAGAAGGGTTAAGACTAGCGAGTGCAGTTGGTATATTTCCAGTGCAGTTCGATAACACCCCTTTCAAGTGTCCCTGTACACAAACCAGTTAGAAATGTATTCTGTTTTACATAGAAAACATCCGATGGGGAACTTGAATAGCATATTAAAATTTCATTAAAGTTTCTGTATTGTAAAGGTATTAAAATATTGTTTGTAGAAACACCTCTCAATGAACACAATGCATTCGAAAGATTTTGTGTCTCCATGTACACAAAACAGAAGAGGTATTCATTCCGTTTTCACTAGGGAACATTCGATAGTGAACATCAATAAAATATATCGGTTTGAACAAATTCTATAAATATTTACGTGAATTAGAGCGCAGAAAAACAGACAAACGGACAAAAGAACAGTCAGACACATACACAAATTGAAATCATATTCACGCTTAAAAAATGTTAGAAAGTGTTAAAAACGCATAATGTAAATGAAAGTACAATTCTAGCAACTTTTTATTAATAGCTCTTAATATAACTGAATATTTTTGTGTTATCCTGTAAATCTAATGTAATCTCCTGTAATTCTATGTTCTATGCAAAGCATTCTTTTGTGCATATAAATAACATATTTCTACAATTTTTAATAAAATCACACAATCAACTGTGGAAGGAAATCATATTTATTCAATTAACATATTTCTATTTTATAAAACTTCGTGCAAAGCAAAGTTATCAATATTTGGTTTATAGAAATATCTCTCATAGAACGCAATGCTTTGGAATACTTTTGAGTGTTTCTGTACACAAACCAGTGGTGGTATTTACTCCATTTTATACAGGAAACATCCGATAGTGAACTTGAATAACATAATTCAATTTCATTAAGATTTGTGTACAGTAAAGTTATGAAAATATGGTTTATAGAAATACCTCTCATAGAACACAATGCTTTGAAATACTTTCCCTAACAGCACAAAATGTTCCAGAAACGTAGCAATCATATAACATTGAAACATTATAAACATTTTCGAAACGATTAAAAACGTTCAGATTGCTTTCCGATTAGTTTAAAAAACGTAGAAATGTCCGCGATCGTTACAAAAATTCAGATACGTAACAGAAAGGTTACAATCACCTAACAGATAGAAATTCAAAAAGGGCGAATGTTTCAGAAAGGTATCAGAGAGCATACTAAAACATGTTACGTTTTTGAAAGATTGTAAGCTTTTTGCAGCATAACTGAAACATTCTGTGCTGTATGGGTTTAGGGTGTCCCGGTGCACAAACTAGCAGAGGTATAAACTCTATTTTCAATAGGGAACATCCGATAGTGAACTTGAATATCATATATCCGTTTCAAGAAATTCATAAATATTTATGGGAGTTAGAGCGCGGACAGACAGACACACTGAAGTCATTAACACTTTTCAACCTTGTTGGAAAGTGGTAGAAAGAGCTTATTTCTATTCTTAGCCGTTCGTGAATTTTTTAGAAAATTTATTTTGTGAAATTCTAAAAAGTTCGGTTGAAAAGTTTAATGATTACATTATCTCTTGCTAAGAATTTCCTTAATGGATTTAAATAGTTGATACTTTATTTATTTTTTTTTTTTTTAATTATTTTCAATACTACAACTACAAGTACGTGACACGTTCATTCATTTTAACAGCGTAACTGAATAGATTACCATAAATTAAAAAATAGGTTACTATAACTTAAAAAATAAATAAATAAATAAATAAAAATAAAAATAATTAAAAATAATTAAATAAATAAATAATTGAATAAATAAAAACATTTTACATTTTTTACTGCGCATAAAACTAATCCTACCATAAATTATGAGATAATATATAAATACCAATGAAACAATTATTTTCTTTAATATTTTTATTTTTATTTATTTTTTTGTTTTTAATTACTAATTCACCAAATAATTTAAATTAACACTATAAACTTGGCACTAGAAAATATTCCAATTTCATATAAAAGCAATAAATATTGTATGACGTATCGATGTTTAAGGCCGATGATTTCAAGGTTGTTGATAAATGGACACACGAGGCAGAGTTCATATTTGTTTTATATTTCACAGATCACTTTTGCCATAAGATGAATGACGGTATTACGCTTGTCAAGAATTTCCTTAAAGAGGGAAAGCACTTGATAAGCAAGATTATCGGCTTTAATCATTTTCAACAAAACAAGATAAACATAATGCATAAATTTATTTTTATATATAAAATTTAGAAAGGATCTTACAAAATGAAATTTCACCATAAATTTAAAAAAACAAAAGAATGATTCTTTTTGATATTTTCATTTCACAAAAGACAAAAAAAAAAAAAACTGACGTAGACATCACAAAACTTTTTTATACATCCATTGAAATATACACTAAGCGACAAAAAAAAAGCCGCACTTGGATGTTCTCCTTTTCGCCTTCTACAACCGCCAATTTTATCGTTTAAAAAGCAAATTTTCGAACAGATATTACTATGTTGTCCTCGACATACACTTTAGCTTTGAGTCCAGTGTTAAAAACAAACTGCAATTGTCAGGAAAACTGTAATTTTAGAATTTATTTCAAAAATGGTAAGAATACGACAGTTAACGATGCCACAAAAAGTATTAATTTTTGAATGAAAATCAAAAAATATTTTAATACGTGAGATGGCAAAATAATTAAATGTTAAAGAAATATTGGCAAAAGGGTTTTCAGTATGATATAAAAGTTTTTGGCCGTTTAAACTGGAAATTTGGCTCTAGGCAGCCATGTTGCTCATCAAAGCGAGATGGCCGTTAAAAAGCCATTGCTTATAAAATCGGTTTGTATTACATTTAGAACATAAAAGAGATTTAGAAAAAGGGTTTAGCAGCATAATTTATTTAACTAAAGTGCAGCAACTATTAAACAAAGCAGGTTTAAATGACAGAAAATTTGAAAAAATTCCATTCTTAGTGCAGAAAATTAGGAAAGAAATACCTCAGATGGCTAAAAAATTAAAAAAAAATGATTAGTTAATTATTGGGATGAACTAGTTCTTTCTGATGAGTCAAGTTTAACTTATTTCAAGCTAAAGAAAACAAGCAGATCTGACAACGAAAATATGACCGACTTAATGAAAATTGCACTTTTAAAATAGTGACACATTCTCCGTACATTATGGTACGGAGGTGCATAACTTTTCAAACACCCAGGAAAAATTTTATGCTCAAGGGATCAATTAACTCGAAATAAAACACAATCTGCATAAAAGTGGTGCCTGACCGACTATTTTGGAGGTATCTTGGACATTTCCGTAAACATCATTTAAAGATAATAAGGCACCTTACTACACGGCGTCTGTGGTAAGTTTATTCGCTTCAAATTGTCAAAATTTTTTATACATTCCTATGAGAACCTATAATTTTGTAAGTAATCATATCTTTTTTCACTTTAAGTTAAGTACCACAAAAGATATAGTAGAATTTCTTCTTTACCAGACATGGAAATAGTCAAAATCGAGATCCGCTCGAAAATGTTTCGTCTATAAAAAGGAGGGGGAAAGGGGAGATGATTCGAAATTTGTAGCCTATAACTCTGCCAGAACTAGAAAAAATTATTTGTGATATTTGGCACACTAAAATTTTTGAGATTTATATTAAAACACTGTATAAAACTATGCCATTGCGCATTAATGCAGTAATTCCATATAAAGGTGGAATTAACCCAATGCAGAATACATATTTTTAACAAAAAATTACTTAGATCTAACAAATAAATAGTTTTATTTCATATATTAAAATATAACTTGTTTATTTCATATAATAAATCCTAATATAATACAAAGTGTATGGTTATTGCATTATGTTCAAAAAGAAAGTTTTATGCAGATTTTTAAAAAGTACTTCGTAAAATGCAATAAAGCGAATTATTAAATCGAAAATATACACAGGTATCATTTCATATCTTTGGTCATATGCAAACAAGACAGTTTTATTTGTTTCAAACATTAATTTTAAAGTTATTACAAATAAAAAAGGTATAAGTCATTTTTTCTGCAGTGCGGCTTTTTTCTTGTCGCTTAGTGTACATATGGTTATAAAAACATTAATATTTTTCTATGTCGTAAGGGGTTCGTAAATCAACAGGCAGGTTCCAGCCGATGAATATTTTCGAAAAAAAATCATGAAGACTAATACTAAACCCCCAAAACTGGCGATAATAGGATTATACAAACAGCAGAGCAAGAATATCGCTTTTTCAGGAAGTGTATTCTACAGCTTGTAACAAAATATCTCATTGGCAATTGTACAATTTAGAGTTCAATTTAGATCATTCGCGTGTAGATGATTATTATTTTTATTTTTTTCAAACTTTAGCAGCTAGAAACGAATCATTATATAAAAAAAAATAATACCAATGATAGTGGGAAATGGCTTACTGATTCTGGGAACCTTAAATTACTTTCCGCCAAATTTGGATGGTAGTCTCACCAAGTCATTAATTTCACCGCCAACGCAGAAGGCGTCTTGTCGACAAAGTTAGCAGGCTGTCGTTGAATTTGGCAAGTTGACGGGCAAATTTTGCGAAAGATGGTAATTTAGGATTGCCAAAATCTGGAGTCTCTAACTTCAAAAGAACAGTGTTCTGGAATTTTCCGTAATGATCCGTTGGTTTCTTGCACTAAAGTAACTTACCCAAACGTTCTAAATCACTAAGGAGACTATAAAAGATGGAAGAATCATTATTGAATTCTGCTGAGTAGAACATTTCCATTTCTTTATGAACTACTTGTACTCGGAATTACAAAGTATTAGTTTTGACGCATTTCTTGACGCATAAAAATAAAATTATTTTGTACTCCTACTTATTGAGTAAATTTTTTTACAAAATAAATACACAGAGCTAAATTAGGTTACAAGATTGAAATTACTAAATTCAAATACTTGGATGCAGAATAAGTGGATATTTTTCAGACCAAGAAATGAAAAATAAATGAATAAATAAATAAAAATTAACGAGATGCATCTTTAACCAAGAGGAGTGGAGTGAATAAACCAATCCTGAACTCAATGCAAGGTAAGTGATATTTACTTAACTTTCTTACCTGATCAATAACTTTCCTGCACGACAATATATATAAAATATACATATGAATTTCTATATGCTGTTTTTTCGTAACAATTTAAATAATAGAAATTCAGTGCATTCAGTTTCAGTCTTAATTTTGAATATTTTATAAGAAAACCAATACGAAACTCAAGTTTAATGTTATATCATCAAACTGAGATACAATCCAAGAATGTGTGCCAATCATCAAAAAACGATTTAAGAATCTGTTATTTCATAATCGAATCTCTGTATAGAAGACAATTTCGTTAAATGACCAAAAAGATAATTACATCCGGCACCTCTCTAGTGAAATGTGTCTAAAGAACCATTCTAAAAAATATGATTTTTGCGTTCATATAGACAAACGAACAGTATATATATATATATATATATATATATATATATTTCAAATTTTTTGGGATTAATGATGGATTTATCATAGATAAAAACTTTTCCAATTGGGCTATCCTAGTTTATTTTATTTAAAAGAAGAAAAAATATGTACGTTTAGTGCTAGGTATGGTATGGTATAGTTGGGTTTTACGTCGCAATAGTGCTGCTCAGATGGGCAATTGGCGACGGTCTGGGACACACCCCTAGAGATGGTCCGGAGACATGCCATCACAATTTTGATCCTCCACGTTTAGTGCTAGGATTTTCTCCACCTGCTCGTTTTCCACATGTAAACCACAGCTTCCAGATCGGCACTGCTCTGTTTCTCTTCTCTCCTCCAAGCATCAAATCGTCCCGCCGAGTTCCGTGTGAACTCATTCTGCTCATGGCCCCGATAATCTGGATCATGCAAGTCCAGTTCCAGTTTTTTTTTCTCAGTGGAGATAAGCGACGGTCTCGACCGTCGTAGGTACTCCCAAAAGCCCCGTGATGATGATGACCAGTAAAATTCAGATTCTGCGAACTAATTAAAATTTCATTATCGGCAGATCTTTTCCTTTTAGCATCTGGCCAAGGCCAATGGTGAATTAATGATATGATAAAATAAAACAAAAGGGTAATTTTGATTATTTATATTTACTCATTCTTTATTTACTTATATATTCCTTCTTTTGCAGTGATTAGTTTTTGCTCATTTATTTACTTAATTATTGATTCCTTTGCTCTGCTTAATTGTATGTAATCTTGAAATAAAACTATTAAAAATATCATTTAAAGGATATTGTAAATAAAATTTAAAGCATATTTTTTATTATAAACATTTAACGAAATCGAAAACTTCTAAATTAATAAAAAAAAATGTTTATTCTACATTACTGTTAACATATAATCATCATTTATTATTTTGGTTTATCCTAATCTGAAAAAAAAAAAAAAAATGAGATAAAGAAGAAGAAAAATGAAAAAGAAATATATGTTTTCTTATGCTTTATATTAATTATTCTTGAGATAATATGCATATTTTGAATAAAGGTTTAACTGTACACACATATATATATATATATATAAAACAGGTGTTGGCAAAATAGATTTTTTTACATTGTGGTTTATGTGTCAGTATGTTAAATTTGTTTATATTGTGTGTTATGTATATAATGTAGATAAAATTTTTAATCAATTTTTAATTTACTTTTTAATAAAAAAAAGTTCTGCTGCATTGTAAATCCTGTATCCCCAGGGTCTGTGACTGAATTTGAAGATATTATCTTGATCGACCATTATATGCAGTGGTTTCCTTTAGAGGAGTAGTCGTTCTAATTTCCAAGTAAGAAGACGTTTTAATTTTCATCTGCTTAAGTCTTTAGAACTTTGAGCTGTGATATGCTTTTTGAAAAGTTATTTTTTTCTCTTTAACCCCATTAACTTCATTTTTAATAAATGTATCAGAATAAAAGTTTAATGCCATGAAAATTGCGACCCTATGCATGTTCTCAAGGTGGTCCAGATGTTGGGTATCCTTGGGACACGTGGACAACTTAGACAATAAATACACAAATTAATGTAATAAGAGTCACTTTCAAAATTTCTGTTTAAGTATTTAAAAAAAAAAAAAAAAAACTTATTATCATTCATTTTCCAACAATTTCCACACTTGAGAATACCAGAGATATCCTGTAAGAAGTCAATGAATCCCAGAATAGAAGTTCCGAATTACTTTCAACAAAAAGTGGTTGAAATTATTTTTGTGTCAAAAAGTAAGATGAAAAAGAAGAAAAATAACAAAAATAACAAAAATGAGCGTCATAAACATATTTTAAAAGTGCTTTCATTATATGTGCCACATTTGGAACACTATGCGCTAAAGGTGGCCCACCAGCTACAATTTTTATATCTATAGAAATTTCTAAATTACATTTTACAAATAATATTATATTTGATATGTGTAAGAGATAAGTGTAGAATTTTACGAAAAAAAAAAAAACAGCCACATACACCCATTTATTAAATTATAAAAAATTCTTAAAGCTTAACCATGGCCCCCTTTGGCTAACTTACTTTAGAATAATCTTTTACTGAAGAAAAGTCAATCATTCAAGGTTTGTTTCCTTCGATTGCTTAAAAGTGTTTTTTGTTTTAGTTTAACATCTTGCAAAACACATTCTTAACAAAATAAAATACACCAAGTTTGTAGTATAAAATATTGTCACATAAACAAAAAATTAAATTTCAGGATTTTTAAAGGAATCAAAGCATATATTGATCAAATATATAAAATGGCAAAATGTTTATTACTTCTCTTACCCATAAGGCAGAGAAAGCATTGTTTTAGGGTCAAATTTTCGAACGTGAGTTTTTGTTATATATACATGTTTTGAGGTCCCCTGAATCCGAAAATCATGTTTTTAGCGAATGATCTGTGTGTCTGCCTGTGTGTGTGTTATCAGCATAGCTCAAGAACAAATAGTAGCAGAAAGCCCAAACTTGGTATTCTAAATGTGTATGATATACGGATGCTACACTAAGCTTTTCGTTGAGATGAAGCAGATGGTTCGTGTACAGGAACACCCAAGAGAATTCAAATACATTACGTCTATGGGGGAAATTGCAGGTAAGTCGAGTTTAACATTTATATACTGCACTAAACCAAGTTATTAGTGGATGTGCATTACTAATAATATTTTACCATTTCCAGGAAAGCTGTTCGGGAATTGAAATGAATTCTTCATAGATATCTGGTAATTTTTTAAAGCTAAATATTCATCGCTTGTTACCATGCTTTTATTAACATCGATTCTTGTTTGTTTGTTTGTCCAGTTCAAATATTGCAATCGATTTTTTAATACTTTTAGTCAACTGTTTCAGGTCCCTACTGCCTTCGGCTGCGTTTATATGATTCCACAGAAAGTTTATTTAACTAACTTTCAAACTAGCTAGACATTTGAAACATTCATAATAGTTGAGAACACAGTGAAAATGTATTTTTTAAATACTTTTAACTAACTGTTTTGGGTTCCTGCTGCCTTCGGCAGCGTTAGTAGTACAAAGCTTGCAATCGATTTTTAACTAACTTTCCGCCTAGCTAGGCATTTGAAACTTTCAGGATAGCTCAGAATATGGTGACAATACATTTTTAATACTTTTAGTCAACTGTTTCAGGTTCTTATTGCCTTCGGCAGCGTTAATATGATTCAATGGAAAATTTTGGAAAATTTATTTAACTAACTTCCCGACTAGCTAGACATTTGAAATTTTCAGAATAGTTCCGAATACGGTGAAAATGCATTTTTTAAATACTTTTAACCAACTATTTCGGATCCCTACTTCCTTCGGCAGCAAAAAGAAAACTTGCAATCGATTTTTAACTAACTTCCCGGCCATTTGAAACTTTTATAATATCTCAAAACACGATACCAATGAATTTTTTTAATACTTTTAGCCAATTGTTCCGGTTTACCGCTGCCTTCGGTAGCCTTTATATGATTCAACAGAAAATTTAAAAACATGGTATATAAAAAGTTCTTTTTATTTTGCAATTATTTTTGTATATTTACACGTTTTGAGGCATCCCGATTACGTTGTCAAGTTTTTTAACGTTTGATGTTTGTCTGTGTCTCTTAGAGTGACTTAAAAACGAATTATTTTAGGGTATCCAAATGTTGTATTTTAAAGTTAATATAAGTTTGTTGCTGGAAATGTTTGATCAAGATTGATAAGTTTCATGGAATGTTGCGTGTGAAAATTGTCTGAATAATTTTAAGTGAACTTTTAATAACATATTTAAATTCTATATAAATGTAGGTGCATTAATGAAACGGGGGGTTGAGGGGGGCGGTAGCCCCCTTCACACAGAACTAATTATCATATAAAACTCTTCCTCAGCCTAATTTGAATTGTTTAACGTAGGTTTACATAACAGTACTCGTTATCTTACCTCTTAAACTATCCAACCTGTATTTATAGTATTAAATTTCAGGGTAAGAGAAAGTTGTGTGAGTGACACACCAGATTATTTTTTTAAACAATTCCCACATAGAAATAAAATAATTGAGAAATGTAATATAGGCAGAAAATCATTCGCCAAAATAATTTTTCTTGGTAATATATCTAAACAGAACAACATGGAATGTGATATTTTTCGAAATCTACATTTTGAGGAAAACTTTTTATTTTCATGATATCAAATGATGAGCGATGCAAGCAAAAAATAAATCTTTCGGAAAACATATATATTTTTTATTTTGTTGTTGAGAAATATCAAGGAATTCAGAAAAAAAAAATTCATTTTTTCATATTTTGAGTGAAAAACCTAAAATGAATAGTTGTTTAGAAAATTTTTTAGAGCAACATTTTTACTTAGAATTTAAAAATAGTTTACATTGTGCTAAAGCGTTGAAAGTTTCAATAAAAATATTATTTAAGCCTGTATTAAAACTAAAATGCCTGTGATTTGTTCAGAAACCGTTGGAAAACATTCTAATGTATTGCATTTCTGTAGAGAAATTTAAGTTTCTTTGCTATTTGATACGTCTCTTAAGAATTTTCTCTATCAGGAAATTGTTTTGTATTATTTTATGTAATTGTATGTAAATGTATTTTCTAATAATATGAAGACTTTTTTTCTTGGCTAGGAATACAAAATTTGGCGGCGAAATTGAAATGATGGGTTTCGATTCGTCGATTTTATCTTCTTCTGTTTTTACACTTTATTGAAATTTCATTATCTTTAATCTTCGGTTGAAGTTTTATTCTTTATTTTATATATTTAGTTAATTGTAAAAGTAATTATTTAGAGCTCTTGTAATAATCCATTTCCAAACAACTATAAATTTACAGTTTATAGTGAGTTTTTCTGTGCTAGGCGCTTATTATCTCGATCAAGTATACTTGTTACTTTAATCAGCGGTTACTATTATTTATCTTAATACAAATTAAAATCATTTTATGTGTGTAAGTCTCACATCTCCTTTACCGCTCATTCGATTTCAACCAATCTTGACACAGTTACTGCTGATTATTAGAGTTCAAGATCTGTGGATCTATAAAATTTGTGCCTGCGCGATGGAAGGGGTGAGAAAAATTGTCTTGAGAACAATGTTTTTATATTATTTCGATTTCTAGAGTAATAAGATAGCTGAAAACTTCAAATTTTATAAAATTTCGAAAAATTCGGTTTATAAAAATTTTAAATATAAAAATTTGTGAAATGATTAAAAAAAAAAAAAAAAGTTCGAAAATTGCGCATTTATTAAAATTTTATGCAAGCGATTTAAATATTTTTTCTGTGAACATGCCTAAATAACGTTGTGCTATATATACGGGGTGATTATAATTAAAGTTACGATTTCAAAACGCTATAGAGTAATTTGATATTTTACCAGAGCAATCGTGAGGCAATAAAATTTTGTTTGGAGGAGAAAAAAAGTAGTTCCAACATGTTCCTATTGAGGGCGCTGTCAGGGTAATGTCAGGGGAAACGCCTAAATGGACTCATTAAACACAGGGGATGCTGTTAAGAACACAATGGAATAGCAGGAAATAATGGACTTCAAAGATTTACTAAAATGCTTTTAGCAAAAATGCAAGAATACGTGTTTACAGCGGAAACAGTCATAGTGAAAAGAGAAAAAATGAGGAGCTGTAAACACGTATTCTTGTCTTTTTGCTAAAAAATTGTAATAAACCCATGAAGTCTATTGTGTCCTGCTATTCCATTGTGCTTCTAACAGCATTCCTGTGTTTAATGAGTTCATTTAGGCGTTTCCCCTAACATTATCCTGACAGCGCCATCTATAGGAACATGTTGGAACTACTTTTTTCCTCCTCCAATTAAAATTTCATTGCCTCAGGATTGCTCTGGTAAAATATCAAATTACTCTGATGGGTAGTTTTAAAATTATAGCGTTTTGAAATCGTAATTTTAATTATAATCACCCCTTATACAAGGCACTACGTTATTTAGGGTTTGGGGACAAAATCTCGCGCGGACAAAATATCGCCTACATAAATGAATGGAAATCAAAAAGAAGTGGGTAATTATTAATAATTTTGTATAAAATTCCATAACAACACATGCCTTAGTCAGACCACTGATATACACTCAAACGCACCACAAAAATTGTTATAAATTTTGCTTAAAAGAGTTTAAAGACTTTGTTTATTAACTTTTTTTAAAGATTAGGCATGAAGAATTCAATCGTGCTTATCTATTTTAAAAATTTTAATTAAGGTTTGTGAACAGTGTTCAGCTTTGATGTCAGCAGTGATGTACAGTCGGGGAAAAAAAAATCGCAGCACTCGCTGTAATTTCATTATTAATCCACGCAGAAAAATTTATTAGACAACATTCAACAAGAAATTAAATACACTTTTTGTAAATACTGTCGAATTTTAAATTAGGGGTTATCTACATATTGAAATGAGCGCCAACTTTAATAGCAATACCGAATTTTGACTTCATATTCGAATTTCTGAGAGTCTGGCAGTGCGGAAATGTATACTGTTTGTATACTTTATCTTTAGTATTTATAGAGTTATAATAAAAAATGTGTTAGGGGGTTATCTGTAAATGTAGAAAAATAAAATAAGGATCCTATAAGAAATAGACTAAATTTTAATGTTTTACACCGGAAATCTTTCAAGAAAAATAGAATTATAAAAATTAATAAAAAAAATTTACCCTTTTCCAGTTTTTTAATTATCCTGAATTCAGTTTCTTAGATTTGTATATATTTCAGTACTTTTTAAAATATTTTTAGGTCTATTTAAATATATTACACTTGCGAGTTGTCCAGACTGCACTCTTTGAAAAAAGTGCAATATTTTTCAAGTAAAAGTGTCTATTATGGCTGAAGTGATCACCAATAAAGCTTAAATTTTCTTTCGTAGGTGTAACGTAGAATACCAAATGAAATAATATATATATATTTATTTATACAACAACGCATAAACTAAATCTTTTCGGATAAATTATTGTAAGGGTTCATGAAGTAAATATTAAACAATTTTAATCGCAATTACCAGTTTTGGGTCAGTTGCACTCTTTCGAACTGTAAGATTTGTTTTAATTTTTCTATCAAAATATAATTTCTTAATTAACCCTTTCGCGACTGCTGACGTAGATTCGCGTCATTTGAAAATCTTTAACTGTCTTAGTGGGCATTTCTTCCGCAATTTGTGTGTTATTTATTTCTTAAGTGTGTACCCAGTGTTCATATTTTTGCAATAAAATATACTATGGATAGAAATATATTGATTAGAAAGAGTATAATTATACTGTATATCCATTTGTAATATAAATGTGAATACAGAAAATTTGTTCTGAAATACATTATTTTGAGAGAATAACGCCCTTCCTTAGGCAGAACTTACTGTCAAAATTACAAAATCTTGCGGTCGCAAAAGTGTTAAAATATATTTATAAACGTAAAAGTATATTTAAAAAATTATATAAAGTTAAAATATATTAGTAAAATTTTAAAGACTAAAGTATCCTTAAAATAATAATCCTTCTGCCTACAAAATAAATAAATAAATACAAATCAAGCAATATATGAAGCAAATGATTAAGCTTTTAACTATGACGGTAGTTAAGAAACGATTTTACAAGACTGTCTTGCATTCCAGTTCCATTCGTTTTTTTTTTAATTGACAATTTTTACATTTACCAATTTTTCTATTTAAAACAGTAAACCCCGCCTATTTAGTTTTTTTTTATTCTTCTAGTGTTCGTTTAAAAGATTTAAAATTTATCACCAGTAATCGATGAAGTAAATACCACTTGTGCATATTTTTGTCAACATAAAATAAGGGGTTTAACACGAATACTCAATGCCACATTCAATGACAATTTCTTTTCCATATTGTTTTGTTTTGAAGAACGATGAAGGCGGGCCTTGTCTTTTTTAGAAAACATGAATTCTTGATGCTAACACTAATGTCTAAAAATCATCATTTTTATTTCATTTCTTTGCGTTTGACGTTGTTCTTATATTATTTGACCCGTAAATAAAAAATAAACATATTTTGTTTAATTTTCCTTTTTATTTTTTAAGATTTTATTCGTTATCTCATGCAAAACTTTATAAGAGACGGCCCCCTAAACCACTCCAAAAGAAAGATTTATTTATATCTCGAAAACTAATAATTGGAATGAGCTGCAAATTTGCACACGCATATTTTTCAGCATTAGGATTCATTTTATGTAAAAATTAATATAGGTCATAATTCATAATTTTTATGAATATGAATTTATTAATATTTTTCAAAATTAAAAATATTTTTCAGAATCAAAAGTAATGATGGATTATGTTTGGTTTTCTTCACTGTATCTCGTAAAAGAAAAATTTTATCGATCACGTTATTTTTTGTGAAGATATTAATAAAAGTTTGAAATATGAATTTAACATTAGTACCTTCAAACTTTGAACGCTTATAACTTTGTGAAAAAATAAGTAAAATATACAAACAATATACTTTTTCGCGTTGTCGCGATCCCAGGAATTCAAATATAAAATAAAAATGAGGCATTACTATTGAAAAAAATCAAAGTTGGTGCGAGTTTTAATATGTAGACGACCCCCAATTCAAAATTTCAGTTCATTTTCTTAATTTACTCACAATTCCCCGTCGAATGATACCTATTACATTTTTCTACATCTATTAGCAACGAAGTTACGTTGAGTGCTGCGTTTTTATTTTTCCCGGACTTGTACAATATTTTTAAAATGTATTTTGAATGGTGAAAAACAAATGATAAAATAAGTTAAAATTAAATATAGATAAAATAATAAAATTCCATTCTATAATTTATTTATTTATTTTAATTAAATAATTTTAATTTATAAGGCCCTGTAGCCTTCACCAGAGGTCTCACGTGACAGAAATGAAATTTTTAAATAGATCATATTATTTTTTTGACGCGATATTATGTCCGGATGTCCGAGGAAAACGTCTAAATGGACTCATTAAACACAGTAATATTGTTAGCAACACACTGGAATAGCAGAAAACAATAGACTTCAAGGGTTTACCACAATTTTTTAGCAAAAAGAGAAGAATAGCGGAAACAGTCATAGTGAAAAGACAAAAAGAGGAGCTTCTTGAAACAAATACTTTATGGATAATTAACGGCACATTTTGGAACTTTTTTTTTTCTTTTACCAAACAAAATTTCATGGCTTCACGATTGCTCTGAGGAATTATCAAATCGCTCTGATGGGTAGTTTTAAAATTATAGCGTTTTGAAATCGTAACTTTAATTGTAATCACCCTGTAAATAAAATCAAAATAATTTTTCTAACATATTAGAGAGGTGTCACATTAAGAAAACCTCCCAAACGAAATATCATCGTATTTGAAAATGAGGAAGAAGAACATTTCTTAGAAGTCATCATTCGAAATGAAATATGCATTTTAATAGAGAAAACGGCTATGCTTTACTATGATTGGGTGGGGCTTTTGTTTACTAGTGAAAGAATAAGTAGTAAGAATTAGTAATCCTAAGTCTAAATTACAGTACAACTAGCAATTCTACCCTTTCTTCCCACAGTAAAAGTAGAAGAAGAAAAATTTAAAGCAAAAGCTATTAATTTGACCTGTTGGGAAGGGATGTTCAGTTATGTTTCAGGATGTTCAGTTATTCTCAGTTGTGGTGAAAACTAAGTTTTGTTCAAATCTGTTGAGAAATTCTATTGGAAATCGCTGCGATTTTCCATGTGTGAAGACAGGGTAGAAATGCCAGACACCCATTCTTACCCTTTAAGTGTTACATTTCTGAAGATTCTCTAATTTTACATTAATTAGAGAGTAAGGAGAGCTATTTTTCTAAATTTCAAACTTCTTTAGAAAACACATCGCGAATTTTATTCTCTTTTCCTTTAATTAGGGCCTAAGAAGAGACATTTTGCTAATTTTAAACCTTTTTATTGGAAACCGATGTCATTCTTCATGTGCGAGAAACGAGTAAAACTGTTAGACGTGCCATTTCACCCCCTTAAATACAATTATTTTCGAAAGATTAGCATCGTTCAGCTTCCTTAGGTCCTAAGAAAAAAATATTTTGATAAACTTCAAGCTTCTATTACAAACGGAAACAACGACAGAGATACGTTGGGAAGCTTAAAAAATCTTCAATTTACCCTCTCAACCACATAAGGATTTAATTTCACTAAATCCGTTTATGGTGATCCCTACGTTATGAAATGAACCAGCTGTCCAAATGGCATGCGTAAAGTTTTAGAGATTTGGACCCGATCATGACAGATAAACGAGTGGATCAATGATAATTCGCGTTTGTATATACAGATATGAGAAAACTTTCACACGTTACAGATAAACGTTTTATGAGTCTGCATAACAAATGCAAGTTGTTTTCTTAGAACAACAATTAACGTATAGAAACATCAAAATCTCAAATTCGGATTTTTGACATTATTACAATACTTTCCTCACTATAGTGTTCGTAAAGTAAAGAAAAAAAAAGTTTTAATTTTGGGTCGCACTATCAAGCACGCATTTATGAGCCAAAATAAATAAATAAACAAACGAAAAATCTTGGAAGATTTTAAAACGTGTAAGTCAGATAAAAACTCGATATTGTAATTTTTGAACAATTTCTATACTTTTAGTGTTTACAGTAATCAGGTTATCGAAATAGAAAAAAAATATATCTGTATATTTTTTTTATGACAAATAATGAAGAATAATTTTTCATTTAAATTCGGCCCCCTCTTTTTTTTTTCATTATTTAGAAGAAAAAAAAATTCGAAGTATGTATAAGAGATTAACAGATTAACAATTTTAAAATGAAAAAAAAAAAAAAAAAAACGTTAAATAAAGAAAACGTAATTTTATAAATTTTAAATTCACTTCGACAAAAGTATTCCAATATATTTCTATGGAAACGAATTCCTATTTTGTAGAAAACAGCCGTGTAAGTTAAAGTTTTAAAATATTCATTCTTATGCATTAAAATACCTATTTTAAGACTAAGGTAAAAGGAAGGGGAATGCTTTTAACTTAAAATTCAATATCTTGCATTTCGAACTTATTCTTGTAATTGAAATAAGACTAAAAGTATTTCCATATTAATATTTAGTTTTAAAAATATTCCATATATGAGATAAAATTGCAGTTTTAAAACTTCTGAAAACAATTAACATTTATGTTGCACAGCTAAACTTTTATAGCTGTTAGTTTGTAATCTTAAAAATACATACTGACTATAAATTCATATTTTTAATCACAAATACAAAACAAGAATGAAAATCGAAAGACTTTCATTATGAGATATTTAAGAGGACATGGCACCCTTAACAGCAGCGTGAAAGTATGTTTCATATAAACGTTTATACATCCATTTACTATTTATAAATTGAACTATATTAGGTTTGATCAATAAAATATATATTCAGGAAACATTTCTTAGAGTTTTTGATATATGTTTTAGAGATTTAAAATCTTTAAATCGAGTTTCTTCAGTTTGCATTTTTTCATGAATTCACGATCTTCAAAATGCTTAAACAACTACAGATATTTCTAAAAAGACTTGACTTTTTTTTTTTATGTTTATTAGAACCTACTTAAAAAAATATTACGGATGGATTTTCAAATATCTTTAGAAATAAAAATTATAAAAATAAAAATATGACAAACATTTTTTTTTTTTTTTTGGTGTAAATTTTTACATTGACATGCCTATTTTAACATTTTTTCACAAAAATTAATCAATAAATTTTAAAATACATCCCTAATTTTTGTAAGTAAAAAGTATCAAATTCTTTATTAATTATCTGTAAAAGATTAATCATTTTGAAGATCGTGAATTTATGAAAAAATACAAACTGAGAAAATACTATTTTAAGACTTCAAATCCGTACAAAAAATTAATAAAAAACCATAAGAACTATTGCCTAAATATATTTTAATGGAAAAATATCTAACATAGTTCAATTTATAAATATTAAATGGAAATATAAGATATTTTATATGAAACATACTTCAGTGCTGCCGTCAATGGTGGCAAGTCCCCTTAAGAGCGGACAATACCTAATCTCGCCGGCAGCCTTGGCCCATGTTATTCTATGGGAAAATTTGTTTACATAATTACTCATTACCTAATGAATATTTTTCAAATATGTTTTCACATTTAGAAAATTCATAAGCGTTAAATTAGTACTTGTTTTCCAAAAATTGATTTTTTTTAAATTTTAGTATTTCATTTTGCGATTAGAAAATGAGAAAAATGCATTTTGTGAAAAATCGCATTTTTGAACTCAAAATTAAAATGTAAAAATTAAAAATAATTAATTTTTCAAAAATGAGTACTCATTTAACGGTTATGAATTTTCTGACTGCGAAAACAGAATTTAAAAATATTCATTAGGTAATGTGTAATTGTAGCAACAAATTTTCCCATAGAATAACATGGGCGAAGGCTGCCGGCGAGATTAAGTATTGCCCCCTCTTAACATCATTACAAAAGTCAATATATAACTAGTCTTAAATTTATACTTAATTTAGCAGAACACTCTACTTGTAACAAAAACATGTATTAAAAACCTACATTAAGGAATGTAACTACATTTAAACTTTGCAACAGTTAATATTACTTTGACACGGAAAAAAAATACTCTGGGAAAAAAAGCACTTACGATACTTTCTCTTACCATACATTAATGCAGACACAATATTACACATTAATGTGTAAATTATGAAGTACTATGTATAAATATTTCTACCATACTATAAATAACAGTTCAAAAACAATTTATAAACACTTTTATTTTCATATATTACAGTATGATGTGGTGAAAGCATACCTAAAGACTCCATTTATATATTGTGGATGCATTCATAAAAAAAATCAAATCCTATGTAACACTCCAAAGTTTATTTGAAATAATTCCAAAATTTGCCATCTGCATTGCTCATTGAATCTTACTATACTAATTTTGAGTAGTCTGTACATTATCGGTAAAGGATGTACTCTATAAACAATAGGGTTAAAAAAGGCTCAGTCTAGTGGGCTTTATGACAGTTTTTAGGGTTTTATTGGGTGTTATCAGGATTTTTCAGGTCTTTTCAGGGTATTTTAGGATTTTATCAGCGTTTTATAGAATATTTTCTTTTTTTCTTCATTTTTCTTATTTATTTATTTATTTTTAACATGAAATATATTATTAATAAGATTATTTAAAAAATCAAATGTGAATTATTTCTTTAGATCAAATTTTTAAAAATTCATTTTAAAACTTCTAAAGTCTTTTTATGATTAAGTTATACATTTTTTTAAATTAAATTATTATACTTAAAATATTCTAATTTTCTGTTTAAATGCCCTTTGCTACAAAAAAAGAAAAAAAAAAAAAAAAAAAAAAAAAGACTTGATTTTAATAATTATTTAGTGTTGTATTATTAATTTTTCTTGTATTCAACAGATGATTTTCTAAAAAAAAAAAAAAAAAAAAAAAATATAATAATGGTCCCTCTACATTATTTAACAGTTTTACACTAATAAAATTTTAAAATATATATATAAATATATGTATATATAGTTGATTTTTATTTATTTATTTCAAATTCTTTGAGTCTCATAGTATGCTTTATATTGACAAACCACTCCGTTTTTCTCTTGCTTTTATCTATATATATATATATATATATATATATACACTATTTTTTATTGTGTTATAATATATAATTATAAATTACTTTTCGAGGAGATTTTCCTTTTTGGATTATGCACCACACAACAATTTGGGCACCTCAAATATTCATGAAAATTCTTTGTTCATATTCTAATAATGTATTCACGTATAATATTTGTTTTACATTTATATGTTTAGTATTTGATAAAAATGCAATTTTAATAAAGGATTTGAAAAAAAAAAAAAAAACCCGCTGGGGATTTTTCAAAACCCTTGTTTAAAATTGCATTTTTATCTAACTATTGCAAAAAGATCTACCTGGTTTTTGGAAGTGAGTTTTATTGAAAAAACCTACACGGGATATTTCAGGTCGTGAAACTCCCGAAAACCCTGACAAATAATGTATTTGAACATTGTAAAAAGAACAAAATGCATGCCAAAACTTCAAATGCACTTTGAGGCACTTCAAAATATAGTACTATTACACAGTAATCCTTTTTTGTATCCATACAAAGAATGATTATATAACACTATTAAAGTCTTTACTAACACATGCTTCTGTGTATAAAAAAAAAAAATATGTATCAACTTCATTTTGTTCCGTGCTGCCTAAAGATGTTAAAAGCTTTCTACCAGAGATTTCTCTCACAAACAAAAAATGTTTGTAAACCACGTTCCTCTATATGAACTTTTTGTCTGAGCTCAAAAATTTAATGTAGCATCGGCATGTGATACAGATTAGAATACCCATGCTTGGACATTCTTTTAAAATTTGTGCTTGAACTATGTTGGATTATGGGTTAATTTTAGCCTAATAATCCGATAAGATAAATCAATTTGCAGAGATCCATTAACAATGGAGCGAGCTTACTACTTTTAGCTATGCTTAATTTAAATCTAGAAAAGCTTTGAAAACGAAAAAATATCTAAAATTATAATTTGAATAACTTAACCTTAGTCATTAACTTTAAAACTTTAGAAATTAAATTTAAATTCATCTTTTAAATAAGATAATTTACACATACTTTTAAAGGAAAATAAAACAAAATCAAAATTTCACTAAAATTTAGTTTATTGAAACTAAAAAAAAATTTTTTAAATAAAATGATTCAATAATAAACCGAAAAGTTTCATATGCTTAGCCATCATTACATTAAAATAATAATAATAATACATGTAATTTCTGCATTTGCATAGTGCTATCTGTTTCCGCCTGGGAAAACTGCAAAAAACTACATCTGCCTTTGGATATTTTCCTTCTTCAGGCTAAGAAGAAGCGAAGAAGAAGCGAAGCAATTCATCTTAAACTGACCGAATGTAATGTGCTCTCTGGGAGATTCTGAAGAACAACTCAGGAATTTACTGGAGTTGCGTTTTGCGTTGAAGGATAGGAATTCAGGAGAAACTGAAGTTGCTGATGACCGTTACGGATTCTGTAGCATGAAGACAAGTTGGGGAGGCTAGATAGCCAGGATTTTTTCGATGGAAATCCTATTGTCAATATCCGATTGTCCCGTATCTTGAAAATGGCCCTCACTTCCAGACGAGAAAAATATACTTGAGATTAAAAAAAAAAGTCCATTTGACACCAGTCTATATTCTATTTGGCAACAGTCTCAATTGTTCGTTTCTCTATAAATAGACTAAAAAAACTATCATAGATTACAAAAATTATAATTTTCTAGTTATACAATATCATAAATACATACATATAAATATATACAAATTACACAAATTTCATAAGAATAAAGCTTTTATAAACTTAGCAAGCGCAGCTTTAGTCTGAGGTTTGGTGAAAGCATCAGCAAAATTTTCTTTACTGGGAATATATTAGGTCTTTACATAACATCATGCGGTTTTTATTGCTTCATCTCAAAAAATTCATTAAATTAAATGACAGATTTTAATCAAAATACTCTCCATTACTTTCTACAACCTTTGCCCATTTTTCGGGTAACAAATGTATACCACGGCGATAGAAGCTCTCGTCTTTGGAGGCAATAAAATGATACGTGTCCGCGTGAACTTTTCCAACCACCTAATAATTTGAAATATATCCTTATTAACAAGGTCACACACAAAGAATAACTAGTTTGTATTAATGTTCTGGGAACTACTGTAATAGTAGGGCTTAGTCATGCTTGTGCTGCACTAGTACTAGGTGGAATGAGAGGATCGCGCAGCAGACCTTCGAACGTTTCTTTTAGAGAGAAGTTAAAATATAACTTGTCAAACTGAATATTGTGACGTTGACAATAACTTTCGACCTTTACATTTGAATTAAATTTCTCCTTCTTTCCTACTTCATAATAGTACACATCGACCCGGGACTATTCTTTCCGATGTTTTAACACTCTATACCACTCTACAGTACGGGGCTCATCCTTAATGGCTTTCCCCACATCTGTTTGGGTATCTTTATATTCGTCATCAGATGAGGGTAGAGGATTTAATGGGACAAAATAGTGATTAGGAGGTTCTACCGGATTGTTCCTATCACAGACATCAGGGTCCATGATGCTTCCACTATCAGCACTACAGCGTCCTTGTTCCTGCTCACATAACATGACATTGATAGACTCTATAATCTTATTGTCTTCTGGAATGGATATCCTGTACCCTCGTGTTTTTAACGCGTATCCTACCATGTCACCCTTTTTGGCACATCGCTGAAATTTAGACCGTCTCAGGTTTAGACCGTCTCAGGTCTGCTGGCGAGGTTTGCCAACATAAGCCGTGCAACCAAAAGTCCTTAAATGCTTAATTGATGGAACTCTACCATGATATCCTTGAAAAGGTGTTTATTCAGTCCTCTTGGGGCAAGAACGATTCCAAGTATACGAATAGTGCCTCAAAGCCTCAGGCCAAAATGAGTCCGGTAGGTTACTATCATCCAATATAGACCTAGCATTGTATAGCACGGTTTGATTAAACCTTTCCGCCAAACCATTTTGTTCCGGCGTGTAGACATTTGATCTTTCGTGCTTAGTACCTTTTTCGTTAAAGAAGCCAGAAGGTCATTACTTAAGTATTCACTTACCTGATCTTACACGTTTTTACACGGGTATTAAGGGAGTTTTCCATCTGCAATTATGACGACACAACCTATCACAAAATTCATGCTTCGAAACCATGGGATAAGTGGTCAAATACCAGCTAACATCGTCTATTACCAACAAAAAGTATATCTCCTTATCACGACCAATTGTTGTGTTTGGACCCCCAAACATCAATGTGTATCATTTCTTCTGGGGCTTTAGACTTAATGTCATGTTCCCTCTTAAATATAATTCTTCTATTCTTATCCAAAATACAGGTTTCACATGAATAATTACTGAAGTTCAGGTGAGAAACACCTTTTCCAACATTTTCCCGCTTTATACGTTCAATTAAACTCAGGTATCTACGATGCCATAAATCTAATTTATCGATTCCCTTATCAGTTTTAGTGCTTGCGGCAAATTTAACTGACCGCTTCTCCGCAACTGATTTTGTAACAGTACCATAAAGCCCATTTTTAAGAGTGGCTGTTAAGAGATATTCACTATTTCTATCTGATACTTTCACCTTCCCAATTTCATCATGAAATGAAGCATCATAAAGATCCATACGAGACCCACTTAATAAGTTTCTTCTAAGGCTAGGTATATGCATTGTGTCCTTAAAAGGCAGGATTTGTTGGCTGAATCTCAACTTCATGGTGCCTTTTCCCTTTATGGGGTAATTAAGACCATCTACAGCGACAGACAACGTCTCATCAATTAGAGAAGTGTAATCCTCCAAGATATTTCTGTTGTGAGTGATATGATGCGACGAGCCATGTCAAACACAAAAATATCTTTTAACTCATTACCTTGTAACAAACTGGCCTGGACAAAAAAAAGACTTGGGGTTTAAATCAAAATTTTAATTATTACTTCCCTTCTTACTCTTTCTGTTGCCACTAGTTTTAGATGCTGTACTCCTCCTCGGACTGCTGGATGCATCCGTGGATTCTTCTTTAGATGTTTCTTCGTAGGTTGTCCACTTTTCTGTGTTCTCCTGTTTCAACTTGGTACGGCAACTACTTCGTAAATGTCCCACCTGTCCACATCTGAAACAATTTCACGTTTTCTAAGTCTGTATTTAGTAACTACCTTATTGGCTGCATAAGTTTCAACCTTGTGCTTCTCAAGGACTCTTTGGCGACTTTCTTCCGCCACTAATAATTCTGTGACTATTGTCTCAAATTTAAACTCTGTATCCTCCCATCTTAAAATATTTTGTGCTATAGAGTCAAAGTTATTCGTGAGGTACCTGAGAAATTGAAAACTAACATATTTTTCGGGTATTTCTACACCGATTCCCTTGAGTTGACCCCTTATAATACGTAACCTGGCAGCATAGACATCCACGAATTCCTTTGGTTTAATTTTGCATGCGCAAATTTCACAGAAGAGAGCCATATTCTGAGTTCTATAAGCAGGAGTAAACTGCTCCTTGATTTTATTCCAAGCACCTTTGGCTGTAAGACAAATCTGCTTAAATTGAGAAAAATGGTTGTTAAAGCTGTTTGAGCTCTAGCACGGTATTCTGCTCCCTCTTTTGGAACTGGATCATCTGCTTTGTAGTCAGGTGCAACGTCATCTCCGGTGACAATACTTCAGACACCCTTTTCCATTAAAATAAATTTAATGTCATTGGACCAGCTCACATAATTGATGTGGTTAAGTTTAACAATGCTGTACTATAAAATATCATCTCTTATAGAGACATCATAAACACACGTGTCATTGTAGAAAACCACAAATTTTATTTTAAAAAAATCACTTTAAAACACGTATAAAATCATACATTTAATTAAAATCATCTATATTACATCTTGCCAAGTCCTTTCGCCCTGAGCATCAGGGCATCATCAGGACAAAGCCATTTTTAGTTAGAAGTATAGTAACAGTTTAATTATATATACAAAATAACAAATTACAGCTACAGTTATTATAGATGAAACAGTTAAAACAGATTAACCACAGATGCTGTACTGTGAAAACAAAGCCATGCTGTCTTAAAAAAAAACTAATGCCAGAAGGGAAAAGAGGGGGGAAACTGCATTAAATTATAGTCCCTCATTCGAAACATCCCGTCTAAAATTAATCTTAACTTTTTCAGCTTATTTTCCCTTGCCCAGACCACTTTGCTTATCTTTAAAAAACAAAGATACATTTTTGTTTATTATGTAAAACTTAAAAAAAAAAAAAAAAAAAAAAAAAAAGAAAGAAAGAAACATAGCAATTAGAGTACAGTCACTGTGCATATGGAGTTATACCATTGCCCATAAGTACAGTTTCAAAATCTCATTCCAATAATAAAAACCAATTGAATCTTCAGTATATAAGACACTACCCAGAAAGGAATAAAGCTTTTTCCATTACCATAATGTGTGTGTGTTTTCAGGATATTCAATAGAGAGAAAAAGAAATTACTTTCAACTTCAAAACTCTATTACTTAACCTATGCTTCAACATCAAAAATAATTTTTGAGATTTCTGAAAGTGACACACCCTCATACACAATTTAAAACTTCAGACTTGTTTTAAACATTTAGCTCTTTACTAGATTAAGTAAATGATAATTTAAAGTTACGAATATGAGCCATCACTACTAAAACAGTAACTAGAGGCCCATAACCCGTGTTGGATTATGGGTTAACTTTAACCTAATAATCCTATAAGATAAATCAATTTGCAGAAATTCATTAACAATGGAGCGAGGTTACTGTTTTAACTGTGTTTAATTTAAATCTAAAAAAGCTTTAAAAACGAAAAATATCTAAAATCATAATTTGAATAACTTAAAACTTTAGTCACTAACTTTGAATCTTTAGAAATTAAATTTAAGTCGATCTTTTAAATAAGCTAATTTAAACACATGGTAAGGAAAATAAAACAGAATCAAAATTTCAATAAAATTTAGTTTATTAAAACTCAAAAAAAAAAAAAAAGAAAAAGAAAAAGAAAAAAGAAAATGTTTAAATAAAATGATTCAATAATAAACATAAAAGTTTCATATGCTTAAAAAAAAAAAAAAAAAATCTGCACTAATTTAGTGCTACCTGTTTCCACCTGGAAAAGTGAAAGAAAATCTGCCTTCGGATACTCTCCTTCTGCAGACTAAGAAGAACTGAAGAAGAAGCGAAACTATTCATCCTAGACTGACCGAAGTATTTATACTCCTTCCAGGTACTTGCATTTGAATACAGATGTAATGTGCCCTCTGGTAGATTCTGCTGAAGAACCATTCAGAGATTCACTGGAGTTGCGGTTTGCATTGAAGGAAAGGAATTCAGGAGAAACTGAAGTTGCTGGTGACCGTTACAGATTCTGTAGCATTGAGACAGGTTGAGAAGGACAGACAGTTGAGATAGAGAAGATTTTTCCGATGGAAGTCTCATTGTCAATATCCGATTGTCCCGTAAATTGACAAGCTATGCTGATAATAGTTTCACATACACATTGATACCAACCTTTGAAAATCTGATTTCAGATTTGAGGGAGTGTAAATGTGTAAATATACCAAAATATTGATTGCAAACATTTTACCCAAGAAAAATACTTTTTCTACTAAAAATATGTAAAAGAAACTAATAAAGTTATATATAGCATGATATAAATGAAATGTTTTGTATTTGAATAAAAAAAAAATAATAAACATTTAGACACTTGTTTCAATGCAGGTAATTCAGTTAAGAAAATAATATTATGAATAGTAGGGGTTAAAATATAATCAAATATTGTATCATGCAAAAGAAATAATTTAGTGTGACACTCAAATAAATTACTCTTAGCTGGCTTTTTGATACAATATAATGACAGATTGGAGGTTAAGGGGTAAGGTAAAAAAGTACCGTATATTTGGAACAGTTTTATTTGATATTTAATTCGGTGTAAGGGAACCTCCCCCCTCAACGCCACGTTTGAATATTGTACTTACAGTTCTAGTATGTTACTAAACTGTTCAGACAAATTTAACCCGCACTATTCCCTGAATATTATCATTCTTGATGAAACTTTTCAATTAGCAACCTCATATAAACTTCAAAATACAAAACTTAAACTGCGCTCAATTATTTGTTTTCAGTTTATGCTGTTAACAGACATACACATAGATTAACAGTTTAAAACTTGACTTTAGTATTTAGAGAATCTAAAAACATGTAATTGTACAAAAAAAAAAAAAAAAAAAAAAAAAACAGCGCTGAAAACCTAACTTCAAAAAAATGTTTTATCTATCCTAAGGTATGAGAAGTTTATTTTTTACCTGAGCACATTTCTTGTACGTGGTGAAATGCAATGAAGCAAGTTCATCAATTATGTTCAAGAGAAAGGAATGCTCTTGGTTAAATACTTGTAGCCATGCATATTTTATATAAATTATGTACACACCTCATTGTGTACTTATATATAGATAAATATTGAAAACATAAAGTACAACCTTAAATGAACTCCCAAAAATTTCTAAGTATAGACCCAATGTATTCCAATGATTTTGGGTAGCCCTATAAACGAAAGGTGAATGATTTTCACACCGTATTCTACACTAAATATGCTTTATATATATATATATATATATATATATATATATATATATATATATATATATATATATGTTAACATTTTTTTGTTTAGTGCAGCCTATATGTCAGAGATAAAAAGCATGTCCTTTAGATATTGAAGTGTATCCATCATAAATTTCATCATTAGACGTAATATTTGGATTTACTTGAATATCTGTCTACGTGAACCATTTCTTTGATCTCAACGAAAAGTTTTGTGTAGTATCCCAATACGATACAGATCTGGAATACTAAGTTTAGACTTTCTACTACGATTTGTTTTTGTGATATTTTGAAAACAGATGCAATACAGATATACACATATACAGAGATCGACTGGTAAAAACCTGTTTTTCAGACTCAGGGAAACCTCAAAACGTGTAAATATAACAACAACAAAAGCTCAAAATTCGAAAAATTGAACAAAAGATATTATTTTTTCTACCATATATATAGGTAAGAGAAAGCAAAAAATCGGTGTGTACGATGGAATAACTTTTTCAATTATATTTTATGCCACTGCTTGAAACCTTAAAGATTAATTTTGAAATTTTTAATGTCAAAATTATTATAACAAACATTCTTAAATAATAATAGTAAATTAACACATAGAATAACATGCAGATAGCGAGAACGAAAGTCGAACAGAATCCATAAATGTTTTTTAGCGCTCTTAGATAATTAAAATAATTAATTTAATAATAATCTATTTAATCTATCTAATAATATCTAATCTCAATAATTAATTTCTTGTGTTATTGAGAAACTAGTAAATACGTGAAAGAGACTAGGAGTTTTTAATCTTATTACATATAAGCAAACTTTCTCAAATATAATTTCAGTTTCAAATTTGAGAATATTGATGGTTATTACCTAAGTGAAAAGTTATTAAATTATCTTACAACAAGCTATTGAATTTTGAGACTCGAATATTTCCGGAAACTGTTTGGCGAAAATTGATTCAAGTAGCATTTCATGATGCATTTATTGGGAAATGAAAATTTCATCAATAAAAACTTTTATAGTTTGATTTTTTCTACACATTTTTATATTAGCATAAGAAATATCGACATTTTAAGTCGTAAAAAAAACTATATTTGAAAAGATACAAGATTTGTGATAATAAATTTCATCTTTTTTTTTTTTTTTTTTTGTATTCTAATTTTAAAATATTATTAGGTACAAAAATGTTTATGAAATAAAAGAAAAAAATATCTGATATCAATCTAAGCCCTCAAAAAAAAAAAAAAAAAAAAAAAGAAAGTAAGTAAGTAAAAAAATAAAAAAAGAAAAAAAGAAAAAAGTAGACAAAAAGAAAAAATAAAAATAAAATAAAATAAAAAAAAGAGGGCAGGTTAAATTTAATATAAAAAATCTTCTTTTAAAAATCAATAAAAAATAAAATTAAAATACCAATAATATAAAAAATTAAATATATTTTCTTATAGTTTAGTTATTAAAATATTCTTTTTTAGTTCCATAAAGTAAAATCTTTTGTGTTTTTTTATTAACCTTCCATTGAATTATAATTTATTAACGTAAAACAATCGTGGAATCGACAATGTATCATGAACTAAAAGACAATTTAATAATATGTCTAATTTCGCATAGGTAAAATTTATTAATATTTATGCTTATGAAGGAGATTCTTAATAATATCCTAAAATTATACATATGAAAAACATACTAATGCTTTAACAATTTAATATTACTATTTCAAAATGAATCTGCAGTAGCAGTTATGGTATTCACATCTGAATATGGTAAAGAAATATCACATGTTCAACAAAAATAAGTGCAGAAATACAGAGGCTGTTCGCACATTTTTTAGACGATTTTGATGGAGTGTACTGAAGCAATTTCTCTCATATTTCGTGTTTTGTTTGTTCAGTTTGATAGCCCTTGTTCTTAACTAACATTATACATCATAATTTCTATGATAATAATGCTTTTTATAATATCGGAATAGGTATATTTTTCTACTCCTATTGAACGGCTTTCCAGAGTCCACAAAGCGTTGTAGGTCGGTGTTTGAATAATGTTGATTTTAAGAGTCGAAAAACACAAAAATCCAACAGTGATACATCAGAAGATTTAGCAGGAATGTCAGTGAAGGGTATGGTTTTAATTCCCGTTTTTTGTTCCATTTTTTTTCTGGAAAAGCAATTGCGGATTGCGATGTGTGGCTGCTTGTTTTGTCTTGATACAGTTCAACGGATTGATAGCATTGTGGATAAAGATCTGGATTTTCATTTTTAAACATTGGAATTAAAATATGTTCTTGAGAGTATTTAGAGTTGATTTTGACATTTTTATCACATTTTTTTGCTTTTATCTTGCGTTTGTATGAAAAAACCAGTGGCAATCATAAATCCTTTAGAAAAACTCTCTTTTGATGCTTTGAGCCATGTAGCAATTTCTTTTTATCCAATTTTGTGATAATAAATTGACCTTTTTTTATTGCAACCACTTAAATAGACCCAGGATTCATCTGTTGTTGCAACATTTTTCCATTTTTCTCCTGATAAATGCTTTTCATAACGATATCACTAAAAACTATCTTTGGAAAGAGTGGAAACCTATCCTTCCATCCACTGCCATTTTAAAAGCGTATTTTTGCATCTTAACAAAAATTATAAATATCAGAAGATAAATAAAACTTCCAAAATAAAACTGTTGTGAAAATAAAATTCTCCATGCGAACGATTTTTTCTTACTGCGAAATAAAATCGTCTAAAAAATGTGCGAACAGCCTGTATATTGAAGAAAATTTTAGAATGTAAAAAGCGATAAACATTTCGTGTCAAATAAAAACTTTTTCTGAATTATTAATGTATATAGATTAAAAATTACGTAATGTTATTGGAGTATCTTCTAAAGCAAGATTTTCCGATACGTAATATAAAAAAAGATAAAACCTTTTTGTAATAAAATAGAACAGACTCCAAAAAGCAACTACTATCCAAACACCCCAAAAAAAAAAAAAAAAAAAAAAAAAAAAAAAAAAAAAAAACTAAGTCCTTCCGGCTTATTCGGAAGGGTAGGTTGATTTCTTTTTTCTTATCAAGTAGCCGTCATTTTGTTCATTTTGTTTCAGAATGGCGGCTGCAAATTATTAATGGAATTGGTAGAAATATTGATGTAGGGTAATCACATATGGATTTCTAAGCAAATCTGTTCATAAATACCTTTTTATGTGAATTTAAAATTTTCAAGTGGTCGGCGCTTGGAAACAAAATGGTGGGTTAAGTTGACAAATATATCAAATGAATTTGTGAGATAAGTCTACTGTACACATATAGTTCGAATAAATTCAAAATCTCAACAGTCATCGTGTTGAAAAATTAAGAAGCTACCACTTGGATCAAGATGGCAGTGAGAAAGTTTCTCATCTAAGATATCGTTGCAAATTTGATTTTTTTTTTCTAGAAATTCTTTCGAAGAGGCTTAGTAAGTTGATAAAATGTTAGTTTTCTGCATTTCTAGTTTGTTTTAGCATTAAAATAGCCTAATATTCCCTTAAAAACGCATTAAAAATATTCAATAAGGCAGGTAATGGATTTGGCGCCAAATATGGCGACTTTTCCCACATGACGACTTTTTTGGCGAATTTTGGCGAGAAAATACTTATTATCGATATACCAAAGGTAGACGCAATAACGTGATTGATTCGCGAGTTACGTGATATTTCTGGATTTTTGTTGTTTGAATGATAAATCCATTTTTCAACATTGATTTGAATTGATTAAGTATTTCAAACGTTACCGTGATAACAAATTTTCAAGTGTCCGCCACTTGGAAACAATATAGTGGAACAAGTTGCTCAGCAAACACATCCAAGATATGTGAAGCATGGGTTCACTGTCCAACTGTGGTTCAAATCAGTGCCGTGTTTCAAAAGTCATTATTATGGCAGATTTTCAAGTGGCAGTCTAAGTGGCTGCGACTTGCAAACAAAATGGCGAAACAACTTGCCCAGCGAAATCATCCAATATAATTGTATAATAAGTTCATTGTCCAGTTCTAGTTTAAATTAAATCAGTATTTCAAAAATTATCGTCATAAGAAATTTTCATGTGGCACCAATTGGTAAAAAAGGCCCAGCGAACTTATCTGAGATATTTTAATGATAAATCCACTATCCAAATTTGATGCGAATTGATTCAGTATTATTAAAGTTACCATAATTACAAGTTTTCAAGTAGCCCCCACATGGAAATAAAAATGCGGATCAAGTCACCAAGTGAACTTATCTTAGATATTTGAACGATAAGTTCACTATCCAACTTTTATTTGAATTAGTTTAGTTTTTTAAAATTTATCGTGATGCTATATTTTCAAGTGGCAGTGTGATTTCAAGAGGCTGCAATTTAGAAACAAGATGTCGGGACAAGTAGCCCAGAACACGCTCAAGATAATTATATGATAATATCACTGTCCAAATTTGGTTCGATTTGGGAGAAGTTATCGTGATTTTAAATTTTCAAGTGGGAGCCTGAATTCAAGTGGCCCGCTTAGTATAAGATATCCGGTACTTTCCAAAAAATGGCGGTTAAAGTTCATTAATCAACTTGATTGAGACCCTTATATGGTCTATGTATACAACAAAATTCAAACAAATTCGGAATGCGCTTTTTACAATGTGAATTTGAAATTTTCTAGTGGTCTCCACTTCAAATCAAAATGGCGAAGCAACTTGGTTAAAAAACTCATCTAAGATATTTATAAGATAAGTTAAGATACTGTCAAAATGTGGTTCGATTTGGAGTATTATTTCAGAAGTTATTATGATTTTAAATTTTCAAGTGGTAGCCTGATTTCAAGTGGCACCGCTTAACTTAAGATATCTGCCACTTTATTAAAAATGGCGGATATAGTTCATTAATAAACTTCATTGAGAACTTTATGTGGTCTGTATTTACATCAAAATTCAAACAAATTCGCAATACGCGTTTTACAATTTAAATTTTCAAGTGGTCTCCACTTGAAATCAAAATAGCGGAGCAACTTGGTTATCAAACTCATCTAAGATATTTATAAGATAAGTTAAGACACTGTTCAAATTTGGTCCCATTTGGAGTGTTATTTCGGAAGTTATCATGGTTTTAAGTTTTCAAATGGTAGTCTGATTTCAAGTGGTCCCGCTTAACTTAAGATATCCGCCACTTCATTAAAAATGGCGAATAAAGTTCATTAATAAAGTTCTTTGAGATACTTGTATAAACTATGTATACATCAAAATTAAAAAAAATTCGGATTGCGCTTTTTACAATTTGAATTTGGAATTTTCAAGTGGTCTCCACTTGAAAACAAAATGGCGGAGCAACTTTGTTAAGGAACTCATCTAAGATATTTATAAAATAATTTAAGACGCTGTCCAAATTTGGTTCGATTTGGAGTATTATTTCGGAAGTTATAGTGATTTTAAATATACACGTGGTAGCCTGATTTAAAGTGGCCCCGCTTAACTTAAAATATCTGCCACTTTATTAAAAATGGCGGAAAAACTTCATTAATAAACTTCATTGAGACCTTTATGTGGCCTGTATTTACATCAAAATTCAAGCAAATCTTGCTTTAAATCTGCTTTTTACATTGTGGGTTTGAAATTTTCAAGTGGCTGCGACTTGAAAACAAAAAGTCGGAGAAACTTGGTTAACGAACTCATCCAAGATATTTATAAGATCAGTTCAATGTCCAAATTTGGTTCGATTTGGAGTATTATTTCGGGATTTATCGTGGTGACAAAATTTTCATTATAGATAGATATATATCTAGATAAACGAAGTGATTGCAATAGGTCGATTTCTAAAGAAATCAACCTAAAATAAATAAACGGTATAAAATGAAAATGTAAAACGCGTCTAAAAGTATAAAATAATATCCTTCGCCAAACAACCTATAACACTAAAATTAAACATAACTTTTGAAGTCGGCGCAAAATTATATACAATTTAATTCGTTTTTAAAGATTTGTTTTTAGATCGATAGCTACAAATACTGTTTCTTGAATGATTCATTTTCACGTTTCCTTTATTATTTTATCACTGTATACAATTGTTCCATTAGTAACGTTTACATAGAACAGTGAATATTCTTCACAATGTGGTATTTATGTTTCTACGAAGTTGGAGTTTCCTTTGCAAATTTGGTATAACTTTGATAACTATCATCCTTGGTGGCTTTTGGATTTGGCGATCAAAACGTAATGCACAAATATACATACAAGATGTATATTTTCATAATATATATTGTACGAAGTATTGTTTCATATTCTTGATTACTCTCTTAATATACCTTATCAAAATAATCATCATATCCCATAGAGATTAAATATGTGTGCCAGACATTTTTTTTTTTTCACCAAGGACGTCAGATACCAGCATCTTCGCCATCTTTTGCTGCTTACGAAATCTTATTTGTTTTCTTGAATCAAAGTAGCTTTCGGCGGCGTTTTGCAGATGACAATGTGAGATGTGTATTTTGAATAGGATTTGATTTTTGTATTGAATAAAGGTTTCAGTTTTTATTTAATTTTTCGCCGACTTCAAAAGTTATGATTAATTGCAGTGTTATAGGTTGTTTGGCGAAGAAAATTAATTTATACTTTAAGACGCAATTTACAGTTTCATTTCATACCATTTTTTTTTTAGTTGTTTGAATAGTAGTCTTTTTGAAGTCTTTTAGTCAGTTTTTGGAGTCGGTTAAATTTTTTTAGAAAAACATTTTCTTTTTTTCTTTTCAGTGAATATTTATTCATATAGCAAAGAATCAGAAGACGTTCGATGGCAGTTTCACAAATCACAACCTTCAAGAAAAGTGACATAACTAACAAAAATGGTTTATGTCACTGAAAATATAAGAGTTGTACCCAATGTGAACAAAAAATTACATCTCCATCTAGAAAATTATCCACTCGAGAGACAGTTGTATCAGTTTTATTCCAGTCAAGTTATTTTTAAGTTGATTTTTCCCAAATGCTGCACTCCCTTTCCCAAATGCTATGTCACTTTTCTTGCCTTTATCGGATATGAGAAAAAAACTATCTATTTAATGAACATACGTTAAATTAAAAAGGCTTTAGAAATGTAAAGAACGGATATGCTGTATTCGTAACCAAAAATTCTCTTAGACATATATTGAACTATACAATGAATACGTGTCACCCGCTACGCTCGAAAGTGCGCAGCGTAAAGTTCAAACAAAGAGCAAAATATGCATTGCAGCTGACAGACAAAAGTTTCAACATCGAAATAAACGTTTTTTCATTTGTTTACAGTGTAGAAAACTGCAAACAAACAGATGTACATTTAAACATCTTGTTTTTAACACTTATATCTGTAAGTTGCGTTTCCGCACTAAACCATTGATACTGCATAACTTCGTAATTTACTTTTCTCTCGTACCTTGTACTGTTTTCGAGATGGAAACGCTAACTTCGCTCTGTTCCCAACAAGTGGCGCTGTAAGCGGTCGCATCTCGTAGCACGTGGTCACTTTACGATACTTACATACTACTTTTACCAGTGTAACTGCATGTAAGTTAGAGTGAGAACGGACTTTTGTGTGTATCCCGTAATTTGTTTTATCTCAATGAAATCATTGTGAAACCTATTTCAGGTCAAGATCTTTACGCCAACAATATATATATATATATACATTAAAATTAAAGCATGCATTACGAAGTTATAAGCCAACAAATTTCAACAACGATAACAACAATAAAAAACATGTTTTGTATTGAGAACCTCTTCCTTTATGAAGCCGATTTAAAACGTCTATGCGTTAATCGGTGTGAACGCTTAAAATAACCATACTTTGAATTTTACATAGCATAAATGTCACCCGCTAAGCTACAACGTATGCAATGTCGTTCAGGTGTGCATAAAATAAGAAATTATGAACAAACTAATACACGTTTTCAGCGTTCTATTTTTAGCATTAATGTCTACAAACTGTCTTTTCGTACTAAATAATTTTAATTAACTCTGCAATTTTATAATTAACTTTTTTACCCTATCTTGAACCGTTTCCGAGATAAAAACGCTAACTCCGCTGTTTTCCACAAGTTAGCGCTGTTGGTGGTTGAATCGCGTATCGCATGGCAACTTTAATTACTATGCCTACATACCACTTTTATGACTATAGCTGCTGCCGTTCAGCAGTTAAAAGTGTCGGGACTTTTTTTCGCATCCTGTAATTTCATTTAATTGTAAAGATGTTAAAATGGGACCCATTTCAGATCAAGACATTTACAACAAAACAAAAAGTATCAAAATCGGAGGATCCGTTCAGAAGTTATGATTTAACAAACAAAAAAACATTCGCTTTAAATTGAGAACCTCTTCCTTTTTTTGAAGTCGGTTAATAACTTTATAAACTAAATCTCTTGAGTATTTTGGCAATTTTCTAAAACAACATCCACTTCCATGCCATAGTTATCAAAATATGTATATACTATATACACTCTCAGAAATGGATACTCAAATTTCATGAAATTTTCTTTACTTTTGACGAAACCGTTTCCAGGGAAATACTCCGAGCGAATATTTCATCAAATTGAGAAAATTACTTTCGTCACTTGTTTGAACATACGAATTTCGTCAAAAATAAAGATACATATTTTCATCCTAGTTTCGTGATACAGAATAAAATACAAATTATAGAATTATAAAATACCTGCGACTTCGTTGCTTTAGACATTAAATCCTAATTATAATTAATGAAAATATAAACAAAACAGTGCAAACAAATAAAAGTCATTTGGACATTTAGTTGACAGCTTTCAGACCTATAGTTACAATGACTTTTGTCTCAGAATCCATATTTTTACAGAAATTCACAGAAACAAGCGCACACAATATTTTGTAGACATAGGACATCACAAACATCCATGCCTTACCTGGATTCGAACCCGGAACGTGGGAATCCAGAAGGCAGCTCCTTACCGACCGAACCACCTGACCGGCAAATAAAAGTCATTGTAATGTAAAGTCGAAACAACACAGGAAGAAAAAAACAATATGGCGGTAATGAATGCTGGCACATGCTATTGTGAGTAAACAGTTTCATCAGATATTTGAGAGTTTACGTTTCCTCAAAAATCGCATGATCGCTTGACGAAATGGTTGTCAAAAACAACGAAATTAAGCCCGAACGTGTCTGAATCGTCAAAATTTAGTATATTATTTCTGAGAGTGTGTATGTATATATACTATATATATAGAAGATATATATATAGAAGATAGAAGATATAGAAGATAATATATATAGAACAATATATACACGTATATATTGTTACGAATTTGTAAATGATAGTAATTTGTAAATGATGTGTAATTTCATTCAAAATACTTAGTCAGGTTATAAAATATTAATTTTCTACATTTCTAGCTTATTTTTGCGTTACAATAGCTTTACTTTTGTATAACATTAACGTAAAGGCATCTACCTTTGCCTTTAAGCTTGCCGAAAAGGGATTTTTTAATTATTAAATTCAAATATCCACTACTAATGCAAAAACAGTTGTTTATAAAAGCCTTACAACAATGTCATTTAAGCGCAATTGTTATTATTAGCATCTTAACTGTAGTTATAATAAAGCGCAATCTCTCCTATCCATGTACGCAATCACATTTACCCTGTAAGGAAAGATTACGCAAAATAGCTGTCTTGTTTTTAATACTGCTGTTGCTTTAAATTTCAGCATAATTACAAAATAGCAATGAAAATGTATAAAAGACGGATGAATTCAAAATTATTTAGCAATAGTTTAGCAAAAAATTATGTTTAGATTTTTTATATAATTCTGTTGAATTGGCCTCAAATTCTCCTAGCTTTACATCAATAAATATGATTTATTTAATTTAATTCATATTATTTTATAAATTTCAATAGCTGTAAAATAGTGGTTTATTTTTCACCTAATAATACAAATTCCTGCATTTTAATTTTTTTTTTCTTTTTATTCCAATGGATTTTATGTGCAGGGGATTTGAGAAAATTTGGACGACCGACAAACTGGTTAAATCCGCTTCAACTGTCTTAAGCTGTAGTGTTCTTTGTATATTTTTATTGTTATTTCTGTTTCTTTTTTGATTCTTGTCCTTGATACACATGAATATCTATTCTTATAATGTAATTCAAAATGAACATTACAGCTACTTCTCTAACAAACAATCACATAAATGAACTACTCTTTCGAAAACAGGTTTAAATAAAAAGTAACTTTTGGATATGATGTTGATTTTTACAAGGAGCATATGCATCTACATTGATAAAAATAGACTTTTGTCTATAAACTTCTCAGAATCAAAATATTTTGCGATAACTTCACGTTTCACACATCGTCAATGACAAAAACAACTTCAGAATCTTTTCTGTGTGTGTATGGGGGTGGGAAATCGTTGTGTCTGTATGTGTCTGTAACGCTGTTTTTATGCGGGTATCACGTGAGAATGGCGTTATGAAATTCAACGACACTAGGATGAGATTTAGGTCTGTACCCATCTTTAATTTATGTCAATCTCACATATTAAAATTTTGATTAGATTCAGAGATACGGGTAAAAAACGCTTGTGCATGCGCCATAAGGCTTTTGTCAGTAAAACGACTTGAATGGGAAAAAAAAAAAAACAGTGCCTTGTCTGTATGTTTCGGACATCGGGGAACACCAAAAGGATTTCAGAATATTTTCCTTGCGTTCATGGGAGGAATGCAGGTACGTAGAACGTTTTTTTTTTTTTATTCAGCCGAGTATCACGTAAAAACGGTTAGACGGAATTCGATAACCTTTAGACGAGATTTATGTCTATACCCAACTTAAAATTATATCCATCGGATATTTAAAACAAGAAAGAAAAATCATGCAGAACGCATTGATTAGTAACACTTTCCAACTGTACGTAAATCTTGTATCGAATAACTTTTAATATTCTTTGCCTACTTTATCATACAACAGACAGAAGGACTGAAAAATATACAGATAGAATAATTCATTTTAAAATTACTCTTAGGCATTTTGGAAAGTGTTAAAAAGGCTTAACGAAAAAGAAAATGCAGCTATTAGATTATAATTACAGCTTTTGATCTCTCTGAATATTTTAGTGTAGCCCTGTAAATCAGAAAGTTAAACTTATCATATTCTATACAAAACATTATTTTAGAATATTAACAATACATTTCAACATTTTTATGATTTTTACAGCAGAAAAATTTTCAAATATAACTTTCTAAAAATTCTGTCCTAAAACGTAATGCATTTTTTTTTTTTTTTTGTCCATATAAACAAACTAGTTATACAGGACCAATTAATGTCTTTTTAAATAGGGAACATTCTATAGGGAAAATATTTATAAAAATAACACTCCTAGAACGCAATGCTTTCGAATGCTTTTGGGTGTCCCTGTACAAAAACCAGAAGAGATATTCCCTCCATTTTCAATATGGAACATCCGATAGTGAACTTCAATAAAATATATCAGTTTTGAGAAATTCCATAAATATTTACAGGAGTTAGAGCGCGGAAAGACAGACAGACAGACAGATGGACAGATACAAAAACTGAAATCATATTCACACTTAAAATGTTAGAAAGTGTTAACGCTTAATACAAACGAAAGTACAGTTCTAGCAATTTTTTATAATTAGCTCTTAATATGAATGTATATTTTTGTGTCACCCTGTAAATCTAATGCTAATCATGCTATATTCTATGCAAAGCATTTTTTTGAGCATATAAATAACATATTTCAATTTACTAAAACTTTGTGGATAGTAAAGTTATTAAAATTTGATTTATAGAAATATCTCTTATAGAACGCAATGCTTTGGAATACGTTTAAGTGTCCCTGTACATAAATCGGTGGTGATATTCTCCTCCATTTTATACAGGAAACATCCATTAGTGAACTTGAATAACAAATTTCAATTTTATTACGATATGTCTACATTAAAGGTATGAAAATATGGTTTATAGAAATACCTCGCATAGACCACAATGATTTGAAATACTTTCGGGTGTCCCTGTACACAAACCAGTAGAGGTATAAACTCCATTTTCAATAGGGAACATCCGATAGTGAAATTTAATAACATATATCAGTTTCAAGAAATTCCATAAATATTCCCGGGAGTTAGAGCACGAACAAACAGACAGGCAGACAGACAGACAGACAGGCGGACAGGCAGATACACAAAAGTGAAATCATATTCACACTTAAAAAATGTTAGAAAGTGTTAAAAACGCTTAACGTAAACGAAAGTACAATTCTAGCCATTTTTTATTAATAACTCTTAATATAACTGGATAGTTTTGTGCCACCCTGTAAATTTAATGCTAATCATGCTATATTCTATGCAAAGCATTCTTTTATGCATATAAATAACATATTTCAATTTCCTAAAACTTTATGGAAAGTAAAGTTATTAAAATTTGATTTATAGAAATATCTCTCATAGAACGCAATGTTTTGGAATACTTTTGAGTGTCCCTGTATATAAACCGATGGTGATATTCTCCTCCATTTTATACAGGAAACATCCAATAGTGAACTTAAATAACATATTTCAATTTCATTCAGATATGTCAACAGTAAGGGTATGAAAATATGGTTTATAGAAATACCTCTCATAGAACAGAACGCTTTGAAATACTTTCGAGTGTCCCTGTACACAAACCAGTAAAAGTATAAACTCCATTTTCAATAGGGAACGTCCGATAGTGATCTTGAATAACATATTTCAATTTCATTAAGATATGTCTACAGTAAAGGTATGAAAATATGGTTTATAGAAGTACCTCTCATAGAACACAATGCTTTGAAATACTTTAGGGTGTCCCTGTACACAAACCAGTAGAGGTATTAACTCACTTTTCAATAGGGAACGTCCGATAGTGAACTTGAATAACATATTTCAATTTCATTAAGATATGTCTGCAGTAAAGGTATGAAAATATGGTTTATAGAAATACCTCTCATAGAACACAATGCTTCGAAATACTTTCGTGTGTCCCTGTACACAAACCAGTAGAGGTATAAACTCCATTTTCAATAGGGAACGTCCGATAGTGAACCTGAATAACATATATCAGTTTCAAGAAATTCCATAAATATTTACAGGAGTTAGAGCGCGGATAGACAGACGGACAAACAGACAAACAGACAGACAAACCGAAGTCATAAACACTTTTCAACCTTGTTGGAAAGTGTTAAAAAATAATTAGATTTACAAATATTAGCCGAAAGCGCTTCTGTAACCAATTAAAAATTATATCTAGGTATATACAAAAGTTAAAATGTCTAAATTTTACAAAAAAATCCACTTTTTGTTTGATGTTGTTTGTTTAGTGACATGAACTCTGCATTATCTTACGCTTCTTCATTTTTGAAAATTATTTTTAAAATGTTTATTTCCCTTTAAAAGTTAGATTGTTTTGTATACGTAAAAGTATTTCATCACAAACAAGGGTGTTTAGATGTTTTCTAAAAAGCTGTAAAGGAAGATATATAAAGAGAGGATCTATCACATTTTAAAGGTAAGATTTGTTGTTGTTGTTATTATTATTATTATTTTGTGCTTTTTAAAGTAATTATTTTTGTAAAGGCTTATACATAACTGCTATATTTATTTATTAGTTTCGCTTACCCAGAAGGTAGAGAAAGTATTGTTTTAGGGTGAAATTTTCGAAAGTGAGTTTATGTTATATTTACATATTCTGAGGTCCTCTGAATACGAAAATCATGTTTTTAGCGGATGGTCTGTGTGTGTGTGTCTGTCTGTATGTCTTTTATGAGCATATCTCAAGAACAAATAGTAGCAGAAATTCCAAACTCGGTGTCTTAGATGTGTAACATATAGGGATGCTACAATAAGCTTTTCGTTGAGATGAAACAAATGGTTCGTGTACAGGGACACTCAAATGTATTCAAATACATTGCGTGTATGGGGGAAGTTGCAGGTATGTTGAGTTCAACATCTATAGACGGCACTAAATCAAATGAAAAAGAAAATATTTTTTGTAATAGAGATAGTCAACTGGGAAAAAAAGTTGTGTATGTAGGAGCCTCTCCTCCCACGTGGGGGGGGGGGGAAGAAATCCCCCCTCGAAGGGAATAAATTTTCATGATGCGTATCTTTCAAAAGATCTCGCCAATACCTTTAAAACGAATGGTTGAACCATCGATCTGCGATAATTTAAAGTAAAGTTATCGATTTTTTTTCTTTTTAACATTTTTTTTAAATGCAATATTGAGAATAAATTCAACTTTTTTTTTATATTTAATCTTATACTACTTCTCTAATATAGAAATCGTCTGAATTATGATAAGTTTCAAGGAATGTTGCGTGTGAAAATTGTCTGAATAATTTTAAGTGAACTTTTAATAACATATTTAAATTCTATATAAATGTAGGTGCATTAATGAAACGGGGGGTTGAGGGGGCGGTAGCCCCCTTCACACAGAACTAATTATCATATAAAACACTTCCGAAGCCTAATTTGAATTGCTTAACATAGGTTTACATGACAGTACTCGTTATCTTACCTCTTAATCTCCAACCTGTATTTATAGTATTAAATTTCAGGGCAAGAGAAAGTCGTGTGAGTGACACACCAGATTATGTTTTTATTAAAAATTAACAACTGCACGTCTTAGCTGAAAACAAAATGCAATAGTGTTTTTATAATAGTTTATGGAAATCATACTATATCTATGGATGATTATACAGTAAGACCCCGCTTAACGCGGGGGGGGATACGTTCCATCAAAGTAGAGCGTAATGCGAAACAGCGCTAAACGAGGCTATCTTAACATGTAAATAATCGGGTTAGGGGAAGATGGATAGAAAATTGATTAGGTATTAAATTTAATAATGTATTTTTTAATAAAAATAAAACCAAACATTTATTTCTTACAAAAATAAAAACAATATAAACGAATATACGTACTTATAAAAACAAATAAAATCCTAAGTCAGTCAGATCATTCAGTCTATTCTGTGTTTCCAATTTTCTGCCTTTTTGTCAAGAAGGCATCTAATGTAGTTTGCTTTTTCCTTTTGCATTCTGTTAGAAGTTGTTGATAAGTGGATAAAGCATCTATAACACCCCGTTTTGCTTTTGAACACCTGTCAAAATTTGGATCATTTTCAACAAATTGGTCCATAATTTCAGTCAGTGTGGTCAAACTCCTTTTTACAAACGCCATCGAAAGTTCTTTTTGCTCTTCTTCGAAATCACTACTACTACTACTATCAATATTTTTTTCTTCTTGCTCAGTTAATTCTTTGAGCTCATCATTAGAAAGAATAGCTGTTGTTTCTTGAACTATTTCTTCGACGTCTTCCATATTTACCTCATCTAAACCGGTTTTTTTCGCTAATTCCACTATTTCTTCCACTATTTCATCCATATCGACAGAGTGTCCAATGTCTTCGCTCTTACTTAAATCTGGCCAAATCTTCTTTCATACTTCTTTCAAAGAGCTTTCTGTTATCTCATTCCAAGAAAGGTTTATGTTTTCTACAACATTCATGATATTGTAGTTTTTCCAAAATTCTCTTATTGATTGCTTCTCTTCTCCGTCTGTTTTTTCAAACATCTGATTAAATGTTCGCTGCAAGTAATAATCTTTAAAACTGGATATAACGCCTTGGTCCAATGGTTGGATTAAGGCAGTTGTGTTAGGCGGCAAGAAAACCACTTCGACTGGAATGCATGGTGGCAAGTCTCATAAATTTGTTGGGTGGCTTGGAGCATTATCAATTAATAGTAGTGCTCTTTGTTCAAGTTTTTTAATTTCGCAATAACGTTTAACAGACGGGCAGAAATGTTCAGTTAACCAATCCTGGAAAATTTTCATAGTTATCCATGATTTTTTATTAGACTCCCAAATTACATGTAAAGTTGATTTAGATATGCCTTTCATCGCTCTTGGGCTTTTGGAGTGGTAAACCAGTAGTGGTTTTAATTTGAAATCCTCGCTTGCGTTACCACCCAGTAGAAGTGTTAAGCGATCTTTTGCTGCTTTGAATCCTGATGCTGGTTTCTCTTAACGGGATAGAAATGTTCGTTTTGGCATTCTTTTCCAAAACAGGCCTGTTTCATCAACATTAAAAACCAATTCTGGAGGACAGTTTCCTTGTTCAATTATCGTTTTTAATGTCGCTGGGAATTCAGCCGCCGCTTTCGTATCACCACTTGCTGCTTCTCCTGTAATGTTTATGTTGTGAAGATTATTTCGATGTTTAAATCTATTAAACCATCTTCGACTAGCAACGAAAGTTTCACTTGTGTCACTTGCCTCAGCCTGAATGTAATTAAAAATTCTTCTAGCTTTTTGCATTATGGTAGATTGGCTTAATGGCATATTGCGTTTAATTTCGTCGTCAATTCATATAGACAGTCGTTTTTCCATTTCCTCTATAATGTTATTTCTAGAACGGGTAATTCTAGTTGCAGAGCTTGACGTAGTTGCAGTTGCCGATGACAGTGTTTTTCTTTGTTCTTAAGAATTGTCCTTATTGTTGAAGTTGCCAAATTCAATGCAGCACTAATTTGAGATTGACGTTCACCAGAATCTAATCTTCTAAGCACTTGCATTTCAGTTTCCAGTGAAATGCTTTTTCTGGTTGCTTTCTTTTCTTGTTTTTTATTATCACCCATGATAAAAACTAAAGATCATAATATTTGTCACTGTATTAATCATTATAGTATTATATAAATTTATAAAAATGCGTCCGTACAGCACCGCACTAAACAAGAAACACAACTACACTGTTTCGGATATGTTATTTAGAAACCAAGCGCTGCGCGCGCACAATATCGGGGAATCCCCGTACTGCTGCGAGCAATTTCGGGGAATCCCCAGGTTGAAATCAAAGAGTGCTAAACCGAAACAGCGCTAAATGAAACAGCGTTAAGCGGGGTCTTCCTGTATTAAATAAAATAAAAAAAATGGAACGGAAAAATTGTAAATGTAAAATTTTATACAAGTTGCCTGCTTTATCTTTTAATAAAAATAAATAAATAAAAACGAATAATCGCCAATAACGCGATACTTGCAAAAAAAGCTATCCCTTTTCCTGAAATCATGCTAGTACATAAAAAGTCACCAAGATGGTCCTATACTAAATGTCTACCTTTTCTTCTATAATCAGTTGCCCCGAAAATATCTTAGTTTTTTCTACATTGAATTTTCGCAGATACTGAATATCTTGTTATATTGAATTCGGTATAGATAACAGGAAATCACTTAATACATATTCGTTATAAAATATACAAAATAATTATACTTTGGAATAGCTTTAGTAGCCTCATTTGACGAAATTTGAAATATGGCACGGAAGTAGCTTGGTCGTTTCTCGCCAAAATCTTTTTGAATGTACACTACGATAGCCATTTTATTTCACCTCCAATATATTAGGATAAAAATTTAAATGACAGCAAAAAGTTACTGTATAAAGGTGAATATGTCATTTAAAGAGCACAGCTCTTTATAATAAATTAATATTAATTTACTTAGAAATTACATTAAAATTAGTAAGATTACAAAAAATATTTGTTTAGAATTCACAAACTAAACTATAATAATATATTAACTATCCATAGACTTATTTTTACAGGCGACGGAGCATTGCTTTATTACGAAAATATATTGAAAATTTTCTGCAGACTTTGAGAAGATTCATAACGCGAAGAGGAAGACCTACTACCCTACCAGCACTAAATATTCGAGAAACGTAACAATCATATCGTGACATCAAAACATTTTAAATGTTTCAGAAACTTTTCAAAATGTTCAATATACTTCCTAATCAATTTAAAAATATTGAAATATCTGCGATCGTAACAAAAAATCGGAAACGTAACAGAAACGTTCCAATCACTTAATAGACAGAACATCAAAAAAGGCGAATGTTTCAGTAGGGTATCAGCGAACATACCTTAAATGTGTTACAATAATGGAAGATTGTAAGCTTTTTGTAACATAACTGAAATATTCTATGCTGTATGGGTATGATTTACTGTAATAATGGCTCAAATTTCTTTGGTTCGGAAAACGTACTTAAGCAAATTGATTGGGATATTATTTCTCGATACAGTGAAGCTCAGAAGATCATTTGGAAGTTCAACACTCTATCTGCGCCTTATTGGGGTGAGCGGTAATCAAGGGAATTCACTGAAAAGTTTTAGGAAGGAGTTCGTTGAATTTAAAAGAAATGAACACTGCTATTTGTTATACTTAAAGTATTTTTAAACAAAGTCTTTAAATGTATCTATGCGAAGATATTAAAGATCTAACTACACTTATTCCTGCTATATTTTTACAAGATATTAAAGAATAATACATTTTAGATCTTAATGTTTCAGATTCATTACCTCTCAATAAAAAATATGCGTACAGACAGCGAATTACGAAAAAGATTTCGTAATGTAAAAAGATGTTCCAGTGACGGAACCTGATGAACCAAATGTCTAAAGTTATGTAAAGGACATTCCTATGGCGACTGTTCCACTTGAAAAATGATCCAAATAGGAGCTTTTGCAAAAGCCAAAAATGAAGTTTGAATTTCTCTGAAACCTTCGAAACTCAAAGGTGGGAGTGAGTTGCAAAAATCATTACTTCCACTTCCACCTTTTGTAATCCGTTCATCTGCGCCTGCATGATTTACGCTGTCGTAGCAAGTGGAATAATGTTCTAAATTATAATATGTAAATAATGTATAATGTTAGTGCACGTTTGATATTTACGTAAATATTTCAGTATTAGGAAATTTATAATTTATATGTTGTGTATTCCTTCAGAAATTGGATTCGATTGTATTAAGAAAAGGACTCATAAATGAAAAGAAGCATACGTTGTTAGCTTATTAAAAAATCGTTGTGTTTTCATCCGAACCTGAACAAAGGAAGGAAGGTAAGGGTTTTCTTGCCTTTTCATGATACTGAAATGATTTGATATATTATTATTGAGATATATTACTTGATATAATTTTAATGAAATTTATATATCAATTTTGATTAAATGATTCCAATGCTAATTTATTTAAAATTAGTACACAAATTTCGAATAAAATTGTTCTTGAAGTTTTAGATTCAATAAAAATCTTGTAGATAATTCATTTTCAAAATCATTACTTTTGCTGCTTTGCCAAATTTTCGAACCCTATATTTTTGCGGGGAAGGTGGCGAAAAGGCAATAATTGAGGGAAGTAATTATGAGTTAATGGTCCATTTGTTCAAAAATAATAATTAAAGATATTCAAAAGCAAATAATAATAACAATAATATCGGCTCAGAAAGTTTAGATTATAAACAAATGCTACGCCGTATTATGAAAAGTTTAATAGTTTAAGTCCGTTAAGATTCGTTCACTAACAGCGAAATATTTTAAGATAGATAAAATTAATAATATACAATATGAAAAGTAGCTGATGCAAGTTTTGAATATCGTCTGCATTTTCTCATTTACTAAAATAAGTATAAGAGGAATGAGAAATTTTATCAGTTCTGAATAAAAGTGTTTTTATTTTAAACCTTTTAACCACTACACTGGCTACAGTAGTGTGTGAAAGGCGAAATTTCCCCCGAGTTATCTCGGGATAGCCGATGAAGGGGTAATATAGGAATTGTTTAGAATTTAAATTTAAATTTACATAAAAGCCTTTATCTCAGCAAGCGTTTGTGTTAGACGTATTCTTCCAATTTTAAAAAAGTTGAAAAATATACTAACATTTATATTATTACATATTTAAGCTTAAAACATGAGTTTTGCAAAAATTTCAGAACCTTAAATTTTTTGCAGTCCCCCCATCCCTATAGTTGCGCGTTTTACAAGTGGTCTATTTCGATGCTTTAATTTATTGTTTGGGAATATGAATTTATATCGCCCCATTCATTTATATTAACTTATCTAGATTTATAAAGTTTCAAGTTCCATCTTTCGTTTTTTATCAACTGTTCTGAATAGATACACCAATGCTAACTTTATTGCACCTTTTTGAGTAAGGTTAAAAAATGAAGAAATGGTCAGTTTGTTTATCTAAATGTTCAAAAATAAGTTGATAGATCGGTTCTTCCTTAAGAAGTAAATCTGGTAGATCAAATATTTATCGAAAACATGATAAACTAGTAAATAATAACTAATTGCTTCTTCATTAAATCGCTTCACTAAGTTGTTAAAAACCAAAGAGAAAAATCATGAAAATAGCATAAATTATAAAACAATAGGCAACTACGCTTTTTTCCTACTACGTTTAACTTTTAACGTATTTTACTATGATGATGCTTTAATTTCTATATGGTTTTAAATTACAGCGTTTTTTTTTTTTTTTTTTTTTTTAAGGTAGTGTTAAAGAGAATGTATAAAAGGGGTTGAATTAGAATACGTTTGTCTGAATTTGCTCTTCGTACATTTTCAATTTATACGCGAAGTTCAGAAAACCATAAATACTTTTGCTTTATAAATTGTTTTACAAATAATATTTAATAAAATTTTAAATATATGAATTTTGAGTTATTTAATTTAATTAAAATTGCAAAACACGACTATATCATCTGTTTAATATGTTTTATTTTTAGATATTCATGAAGAAAAGTAATTTTTCCCCAAATACATACATTTCTCATTGCTTTTAAGGATGCATTAAAAAGAAATTTTCGTTTAAAATTCTCTTTAACAGGTTGATTTCCTAAAAGATTTAAAAATACATTTCTTAACAACTCCAATTTAGTTTCCCTCTGAAAATATCATGTTGCACGTTCTTTAAGATGTCACTTCAAAAGAATTTAAAGTATTCCCTGTTTCAAAAAGCATTCGAGTGTGAAATCAAACCAAGTCTTCCCTCTTATTTTTAGCATCTCTTTTGATTTGTTGACGGAAAAGAAATGTGTAAAGAGAATTCTTGCTGTTTATCTTCATTCTGTGAGAAATAGAAAGTTTCTTGTACTAAATTGCATTTGTATGTTATTTCAGAGTAATACTGAACATTACAAATATGCTGAAAGTAATGTCATTTGTATTTTTATGACTTGAACTATTTTACGATAGCAAAGGTTTTCAAAATATAACTCATATGTTAATTCGTTATTTTTAGCGTTATTACGAATGATTCTTAATAGAATTATAATAGAGTTTAAAGCTATCAAGTAATCAAATAATCCGACTAATTAAACATAGTTTTTCACGATTCAGAGATTTTCACGCAACCACATTATTTATCTTTTAATATACAGGGTAAGTCAAAATGAATATAGTGATTACAAACGGCTATAACTATTAAATGAAAAATGATTTATCGATAAGGTTAACACAGAATGTAGACGGAACTTCAAAATTTTGTATACATACGTCATAGATGTTCTATGTGACTTCCCTTGGTCACACGGATCTCATCTAGGCGGTAGTCCATTTCACGCAATACATTCTGAAGCATTTGTTCAGTCACAGACGCAAGCGCATTACAAATGCGTACTTTGTTTTCTTCATTTGTTTCTGGAATGGGAAGCACATACACCCTGTCGTTCACATAAACCCATAGATAAAAATCGCAGGTTCTCAAAGTACGCATTTGTAATGCGCTTGCGTCGGTGACTGCAGATATGCTTCAGAATGTATGGCGTGAAATGGACAACCGTCTAGATCTATGATGTTCTCCGTGTGACCAAGGGAAGTCACAAAGAACATCTATGACGTATGTATACAACATTTTGGACTTCCGTCTACATTCTGTGTTAATCATATCGATAAATTCTTTTCCATTAAATAGTTATAGCCGTTTGTAATCGCTATATTCATTTTGACACACCCTGAACGATTCCTCTGAATTTTCTGTAGATATTTATTAAGATTTCAGATACATAACACAGGAATATCATTACATTTCAAAAGTATCTTCATGTGAAACATTTATTTTATATTTTTCAAACAAAATTTTAAGGGGGAGAGTAGATAAAATAAAATTAATGCTTAATGTATAAGGCATCACATAAATATTTTTACTGACAGAATAAGAAAATATTTAATATAATGATCTTCATTTCGTACTAGCAGGCTTTGCTCGCGACACTGGTTACTATATTTAAATTATTTTAGTTCCCCATCGTACTATAGGTATGGGGAACTTAGGTACTTCTTGAAAATTTTCGACGTCGGTTTTTTTTTTTTTTTTTTTTTTTTTTTTTTTTTTTTTACACGTTTTCATGTGTGAGGAATCCGAAAAGGACAAAATATGTATGGTGTCCGTCTGTTGGGTGTCTGTCAGTTTTTTAGTCCGTTAGTTAGTCCGTTAGTGTGTTAGTCTGTGTACACGATGTCTCACGAAGAAATGATCGCAGAGAGGTCGGACTGAATTTAAAGTATTAGTTATGACACTGGCAAGATCCCTATTCATTCGCAACATTCTAATTACAAAACTTCAGAAGTTATTCGACATTTACGATTTTCTTAAGATGGGAGACTAGGGCAAACTTTCACTTAAACGTCCATTAAGTACAGAAAATTTTTACTGTAAAGATGTCAGGACAGATTTAAAATATCAGTTTTGAATTCGGAATGAACATTATTAATTATGAACATGCTACTTTGAAAATTTCGCAAGTTATTTGGAATTTACGAATTTCTTAATACTGCAGAATAGGGCAAAATTTCACATAAACGTCAATTTTACGGGATATTTTTCCCATAAAGATATCAGACCACTTTTAAAATATTAGTTAGAATACTGGCAAGAAAATTATTGACTATGAATTTTCCAATATAAAAAAGTCGTTATTGGAAATTTACGAATTTCTTAACATGGCAGAATAGGGCAAAATTTCACATAAACGTCAATCTTTGGGGGACATTTGCATCGTAAAGATTTCAAACAATTTTTGAAATGTTACTTAGGATACTGGCATGGATATCTTAGACTATGACTTTTACAATTTAAAAAATTCGTAAGTTATTTGGAATTTACGATTTACTTAACATGACAGAATAGGGCAAAATTGAGCTTAAACGTCCATTTTGAGGATCATAAATATATCAGACAACTTAGAAATAACATTTATGATACTTCTTTGACCATGATTGACTACAAATATTCCAAATGGAAAGCTACGTAAGTTATTCGTAATTTAAGATTTTATCAACATAGCAAAATTGAAATTTTTTTTCGAATAAATAGGAATTTTGAGAATTATTGCAATGGAAATAGTAGCAGGAAAACTAAACAACGGAATTGACCCTGATAAATAAAATAATAGATTATTATAACATAAATATATCGAAGTGAACGGTGGATAGCCTATTAGGCAGGGATTTCATTCTGTCACCACGTTAAGCTTTGGTCAAATTCATTTCTCTATACATTAATATAATGTGTCTCGCACTAGAAATTTATGAGAACATAAAAATTTTGGGGAACTGAGCAGAGTCCACCTATGCCAACTAGTTTTTTTCTTCTTTTAAATGGTCCACTATATTTATGTCACTTTATTAAGACTTCGGCAGGGACTTATCCTCCTACATTATAGTGACTCCTGGTCCCTACAGCATGAGTCAATGCCATACTCGGCCAATTCAGTTTAGGCGTTTATCAGACAACAATTGGTACTTTTATTATTCCAGAACTATAACTACGGTATATCTCAGAAACTGTTGAACTTTTTAGTTTTGGCACCATGCGTTATTAGCAAGATGTAATAACGTGGTATCATATAAATTATAAATAAACTTAATTATTATAAACTTTAATTAAATCGAAAAATCAATTTTTTTGATATTTGTATGCATACTACTATATGCTTCTGAAAAAATATAACAATAAATTAAAAGATAAAACAAAATCCTTTCTAAAGCAATTGTTATTGCACCACATAAACACTTATTTTTAAACGGCAACAAGTGAAATGTTTCTGTTCGTGAACTCTATTCACATATACGCAGGGTGTGAAACATATACACAGGGTACCTTCAGAATATACTCCCAATTACAAAAAAAACTTTTTTAAAATGTCTAATAATTTATTTTATAGCATATTTGAAGTTAAAATATCAATTTGTAAAAATTACAAAAAGTAACATTTTTTACAGACCTCTGATCCATATTTGATTCCATATATTGAGTCATATTTAATAAAAGTTGGCACTCATCCTAATAAACATAAGCATTTTATTCCTTTTGTTCGACAAATAATAACTGAGATATTTATTTTAAAATTTAGGGTTTCTTTGCTCTTTTTTTTTTTTTTTTTTTTTTTTTTTTTTTTGAGGGGGGTGATGGGCCATTAAGGTGCTCTTTAATGAAAAATGTGGCCAATTAATAATAACACTTGCACACTGCATATTTATTATTGTTGTATGCATCTTTGTAAAAGTTTAACTCGTTAATATATGTATATTTTTTAATTTCTATATTCTGTTTTTTTATATACTTTTTTGCTTTGTATTTATTTAAATATTTATTATACTATGTCTATTATTTTGTATTTATTATATTTTATTTTCTATTTAATCAGGTAAAGCCTGCTAGTCACGAATAAAGATGCATAAATTCCAGAAATTTTGAATAAAACAGCCATTATATAATTTTAGTTTTCATGCGTTTTATGAAAAGAAGTATTTTACTTCATAACTAACAATTTATCATTTTCAAGAATATTACATATATATCACAAGACATATGATTAGTGTTAGAAATTAAGTTTGTTATTAGTTTGGAAGACTTAAGAAAGTTTACGACAACTGAATGTACTAAAGAAAATGTGTATACTTTATTTAATACGAGGATGTAAGAAGACATTTCTGTGAACACCTCATCTGTTTTAGACTAGAGAAGAAGGAAATAAATCCTTTGTGACCCTTTCAGTACAAACTAACCGAAAATTGTTGTTTGAATCAAAATTTTAGAGAGTGTTAGTAAAAGATATTTGCCAAATATCGTTGTGTAATGAAGCATTACGTTTTTCTAAAAATGTTTATTCGTTGCCAAAAAGAATGAAATATGATTTAAAGAGATACTTTTAAACTTTAACTAACTTATATTTAATTGCAAGCCCTAATCCAATAAAGATAGTTGACTTCTGTAAAATGAAAATAAAATGTATCAAAGCATAAAATTTGTAAAATGTTTTTCTAAAAATCTTATTTATTGGCAAAAAGAATGAAATATAATAATTTTTTTTTTTTTTTTGACTTTAACTATCTTATATGGAATTACATGAACTATCCAAAGAAAGATAAATGATTTCTATAAAGGAAAAAATAAATTATATCAATGCACAAAATTTGTAAAAAGAATATTTAAGTAGCAAAATAAATTATTTTTTGTTTAACTTTATAGAAATGAAATCATTTTGTACATATTTATGCTGTACATCTCCTCCCAAACCCTTGAACCGATTGACCACACAATCAAACTTGACAGAGTTAATGCTCATTACCTAGGCGAGTCGTATTAATCCTGGACGATAGGACCCATGCCCCAGCCCGCCCGGTTCCCGCTGTTCAATGTATTTTTCTAGTCAACTTTGTCCCCTTATTAATTCCGGTGTGAATTTTTTTTTTTTTTTTTTTTTTTTTTTTTTTTAACACACTTGACATTGTGAGTTTTTTTGCTTTTCTTCCCATGCTATTCCTATGGGGTTTTTAGCCTTTTTTCCCCTCTTTTTCTACATTCTATTTTTCTACATGCTCAATTTGTCATTTCTAGCACACGCGTAATGAAATGATGTGAAGAAACATCATCTCAAAAAACATTTTTCAATGATTTCTATAGCAGTAATGAAGCTGCAAGTAATAAAGCTTTAAACTTTTATCATTTGTAAACACATGAAAAAGTATCATACATCATTTTTTAATTATTATTTTTAGAAGACCTTTGAAACAAATAACAAATCTCCATCATTTGAAATTTTAAATGTAGTTCTTTTCAATACACTATATCTCCAGTTTTATAAAATCAAATGATGTTCATTTTAGATTCAGTAAATACGCCTTATATATATATATATATATATATATATATATATATTTAGAAATTACAACGTGATCCCGAAATTATACAGGAAAGAGGATGGGGATTATTTGCAATATATTTAATCAGATTAAAAAGAAAAAATAGTATAATAAAACACATTTTAAAGAAAGGTATGTTTTTAGATGAACTTTCAAACGAGATTACAAATTAAACCTTCCTGTTTGAAATTTTAAAGTAGCTTCTTGGATACTCCTGATTTCTTCCATCTCTATTTTTAAAGCCAAATAATAGCCCCAAAACTGATTAAGCTTTTTTTTTTTTTTTTTTACATTTTCGGAATCTGTAAAGTGTTATCGAGATACATTGGGAAGAGAGAATGGAATTTTAAACGGAATTTTATTTCGTTTTAGCGTCCTAAAAGACATACGCAATCAAAGCATTTTTGATAAAATGTTTTTCTTTAAAAGACCTTTCCAAAAGACATCCTATACGGTTTGAATTCTTTAATCACCCTGTATGAGCCTTGAACCCTCCAATCCCATTCTTTTTAATTAAATGAAATACCCCTCAAATTGATTGAACATATGTTTTACAGTTTTCAAAAATCCCAATGCTTTCCTAAGATCCAGAGTGCAGGGTGTGACTTTTCGGCGACTCCGTGTATATATAAATATAAAATTTTAAGTTGTTAAAAGAAATTAAAATTACGTTAAGTAGACGCAAAAAGACACCAATTTTACATATAAAAATATAATTTATATAATTTATGATAAATATTAAAAAAGTATGAAATTAAATTAATTACAAAATGGTATGCAGCCACAACTTGCTAACATGTCATTTTGTAAAAACTTTCATCTGTTAAAAATCTTTTATGAATATGCTTTACTCTACTTCAATATCAGAAAAAAAAATTGTTCTTTAAAATACAGAAACTTCTGTTTTACCAAAAAAAAAAAAAAAAAAAAAAAAAAAAAAAAAGAGGTTAACCTGAAAATGTTTTTAAGTATTAAACAAAATTTATTATTTTTACTAAATGCCTTAGTTCATTTTAAATTAATTTCCTTTAGTTATGATATTTATTTGCTATTGAAATTTTGAAGAACTGGTAAATCAATGATATATATATATATATATTGACAAAATCCTGTATATATATATATATATATATATATATATTAGGAAATACCTTTTATACTTCTTTTGTTTCTTTATTTTATAAATGCCTAAAACAAAAGTAATGTTGTTTTTATTCTAAATGAACAGAAAAAGAAACTCCTTTGGATAGTTCTGGAAACTTTAAAAATATAATTTTTAATTTCCACAACATATATATAGCGGTAATTGTTTTTTTCATGGCAATGTATTAAAAGAAATTTTTTAATAAGATGAAAAATATTATTAGAGCCTTCTAAAGTTTATATATATATATATATATATATATATTTATCGATTTTTTTGTGCATGTAAGTTTTTTTTTTCTAATATGTTAAATAATTGATTTTCAGATTTTTACTACAGAGTCGCTTATGCTTTGGAAAGTCTCCTGAGAAATATATGATAATATTATTCGAGTTTTTGGTATGAGAGTTACTATGTACTTGTGGGTGTATGTGGGTGTTTAAAGTTGCCTGTAGGTATTTGCAGTTGATTTTATGTTTGTGAAGTTATACATAGTGCGCGTAAACAAATGTGCGTAGGTAAGCACGAAAAAGTCATGCAGTCTTCGCATTTTTTTTCATACGTTTTAGCTTGACATTTAAAACGATAATGTAGTCTAAAACATATTTCTTTATTATTATATTTATATACAATGTATTTTCAGTTTTCTTTAAATGTATTTTTGGTTTTAGATAAAAAGCTTAGAAAGTTATTTATTTATTTTTCATTTTTTAAGACATATAAGGCTAATGCTTCTAAATACGTTTACTGATAAATGCAACAATGAAGTTTTAGTGACAATCTTAATACAAGAACTTTATTGAAATGCAATATATAGAATCTTTTAAAAGTTGAGAAAGATTCATGAAACATTTCACAGCATTTTAAAATTTATCTCTGGGAGAATTTTCTATTACTATACCCATTATTCATTATATTTATGTCTTGATTCTCACTGAATTCTGCCAAAATGTCTGAAGTAGCGATGGTATCATTGTTCTTTTATCTTTTAAGATAAAGTAACGACTTTTATGCCAAGGTCTTAAATACCCTTCATATGTTTTTGAAGCATAAGTTTGAATATACGAGAAATTTCGAATTAGAAGTGTTTCAAAATATTCATAGCATTTAGACGTTGTTTTATTTCATAGATCTAGTTGCAACAAATTATTTCCTTTAAATGCGAAGAAGCAATATGTATATAAACGTAAGGTTATGCCTTTTTTTTCCGACGAGGTTGAAAAGTGTTTAGGACTTAGGTTTTTCTGACTGTCTGTGTCAATCTGTCCGTCCGTTTATCTGACTGCTCTCTAACTCCCGTACATGTTCTTGGAATTTCTTGCTGATATATGTTATTCAAATTCACTATTGGATGTTTCCTATTAAAATGGATTGAATACATCTACGGGTTTCTGTATAGGGGCACCCGAAAGTATTCCGAAGCATTGTGTTCTATGAGAGGTATTTCTATAAACGAAATTTTAATAACTTTACTTTGCGCAAATTTTAATAAAATCAAAATACGTTATTCATATGCACAAAAGAATGTTTTCTATAGAATATAGCGGATTTAGCATTGAAATTTACAGGACTCCTCAAAAATATTCACTTATATTAACGGCTAATTCTTGAAATTAGCTGGAATTGCATTTTTGCTTATATTAACCATTTTTAACAATTTCTAAAAATGTTTAAGAATGAATATAATTCTAATTACTGTATCTGTCTGAATGGTCTATCTGTCTATCCATCCGTCTGCCCATCTGCAGTGTCCGTAAATATTTTTAGAATTTCTTAATGATATATGTTACTCAAGTTCACTATGGAATGTTTCCTATTTAAAATGGTATTATTAGGTTCTGTACAACTGTTTTGTGTACAGAGACACCCCAAAAAATTTCCAATGCATTCTGTTTTAGATAGACATTTTAAATAGCATTTAACTGCAAAAGTCATAAAGAAAGTGAAATCTATTGTTAATATGCTAAAATGATGTTCTGTATAGAATATAATATGGGTAACCTCCAGATATACAGGACTATACCAAAATATTCAGACACATTACGGACTGCAATTAGAATTTAAAGGCTGCATTCTCTTATGAGTTAAGCCTTTTTAACACTTTCCAACAATGTTTAAGAGTGGTTAGGAATTCGGTTAGTCTATCTGTAGACCTTTCAGTCTTTCTGTCTGTCCCTTGTGTGATAACGTAGACAAAGAACGTTGAAAGTTGCATAACACAACAAGTACGTACAATTGGGAAATTTTAATAATCAATGCGTACCGCAGTATTTTTCGATCTTGTTAACATTAAGTTATAGGACTGAAATTAAGGAAAATTCTGAAAGTAGAAATTGTAAATAATTTTTTTTAAGTAATTGATCAACTCGTTTAAATTAGAAATTTTTCGATAGTGACTATCAACTAATTACAGCTGGGTAATTGATTAAAATGAGGAAATTAGCAAAATTCGTTTCTCAGATGTAATAAATGGATAACATAGATGTGTTTCACTTAGCCTGTTAAGTGGAGAGGGCAATTATTAATTATAACAGCACTATAATTATAACAACATGTGTATATAATGGCAATATAGTAGTGTTATAATTTTTATCAAATATTAATAATTACTTGCACTTACAAACTAAAAAAAAAAAAATCTGGAGTGACTCCACTCGATTTTCCGAACTTTAAGTAATTAACGGTTGTACAAATAAATTAAAGTAAGAGAAGTCGTGAAATAATCAAAAGAGAAAATTATAATAGAGTTTTTTGAGTATATGTCTCTACATAAAATGTTGTTTAATTCAGTGCTGTAGCCCTTCTAATAATTTGAGCCCATAGATCATAACGATAAAGAAATTTTCTTTGTGTCCCTGTAAAAATCTATAAGTATTAGACACACAAAATCTATAAAATTCGTGCGATGGTAACCTATAACACTTATATAAATATTCAGATGAATCGAATGAGGCGCGTAGACGCTATCTCTCTTTAAATAATTTGAGCCCATAAGCCAGAGTGATGAAGATTTTTTTGTTGTGTGCCTGTCAGAAAAAAAAAGTAAGTGTTAGATCCCCTAAATTATATGCATTTCGTGCAACGGAGGCCTATATTATTTGTATAAATTTTCAGCTCAATCGAATAAGACGCTTAGACGCTATCGCACTTTAAAGAATTTGAATGCATAGCCCATAATGATAAGGAATTTTTCTTTGTATCCCTGTAAAAAAATTATAAGTGGCAGATTTATCAGTTCGTGCGATGGTGACATATAACATGTGTATAATTTTTCAGCTCACTCAATTAAGGCATTTAGACGCTATCGCACTTTAAAATATTTGGCCCTATTGCCCATTCATAAAGGTTTTTGTTGTGTGTGTGTGTGCTCCTGTAAAAAAAACAAACAAGAAAAAACATAAGTGGTTGATACATCAAAATCAATAATGTTCATGCTACGGTAACCTACAACCTCCGTACCAACTTATAGCTCATTCGAAAACAGCGTTAAGACGCTATCGTTTTCATTGACATGCATACACACATATATACACACATACATATATACATCATCGTAAAAATAGCAAAAATAACTCAGACGACCTTAAAATGCCTAGAAAAAGCAAAATCTCAAAATCAGATTTTTGACATGATTACAATACTTTCCTTACATATGTATGTTCGGAAAGTAAAAAATCTGGTGTGAAACAACCAAACGACTTTCATCTTCCATTGCCCACTATTACACTTATTATACATGCCTTTTTTGGATATGTGATTAGAACACTTAAAATTGACCTAACGAAGTAGAAACCTAAATTTTTTACGGTATGGGAAGCTGAATATACATGTAAAGACATACATAAAAAAAGTTTGCATAGCAAGTTAAAACATAAGAAAAAATTTTAGAGGTATTTTTTGAATCACCAATTTCCAAGATCTAAAATTAACCAACCTAAGCAAGATGACTGTTAACTTTCCTATAACAACCACGTATTACATAAGAAAGGATATCTAAATTTGATTTATGTAACAATTCTCAAGAAAATTGTTACAGCATTTTTGGAATTACAACTTTTACTCAAACTTGGCAAATTCTATTATTGACCGGAAAACAATAATTACATACAAAAGGATATTTAAAAGGGAGTTAATATGTCGAGTTTGAAAAAAAAATCCCTACAGCTGTTTTTAAAGGAACGCACTTGAGAGACATAAAATTGAGCTATTTATACAGAACGCTTATCAATTTTCCTGAATTAACCAACCTAAAGGACATCTGTGTGTTTATATAGCAACTTTGAAGAAAATCGTTAGAGCCGTTTTGGAGATACGGACTTACGGTCCCACTTCCTGTTTCCGATGACCCGATTCCAGTTTTCTAATTCTCACCAAAATTTTGAAAATTTATCTGTACACCTGACTTGTGTCAGTTCTGAAGTTTCTTAGTTCTATCTTTATTAGTCTCGGAGATATGACAGCCAGAAAATTCCGCACATAATACACACACACACTGACCAATTGCCAAAAACGCCTTTTTTAGACTCAGGAGGCCTTAAAACATGTAAATCAGGCAAAAACTCGATATCGAATTTTTAGATCGAATACAATATTTCCATTACCTACGGTAGTAGGGTAATTGAAGTAAAATTAAGTCAAATATCGAGTAAACAAAGTCATATATGGTAATTAAATGAATTCATTTGCATTTTTAATTGCATTTATATATATATTGGATTAAAAACTAATAATAAGATTTCACAAATATATTTCGTGGAGCCATTTCCACTGAAATATATTTTTTAAGGTTTGCGGGAGTACATCTATTGAATATGACTCAAAATTTTAATGATTTAAATCTTAATATTTTTCTGTAAACAATTAAATAAGTACTTTATAAGCATTAAATTACATTAAAAATAAGTTATGGAATATTATACTTTTATTTTAAGTAAAAATTATGAGTAAAAGAGTTTTTTTTTATTAATACTAAGAGGCACAAAAGTTGTGGCCCGTAAAAGAAACATCCTAAGCTCTGTAAAAGAAAGTGAAATAAAATAAAGATAACAAAAATTATACTATTTTCACAGGAGAACGCATTTTTTAACATTAATCTTATTTCTGAATATTTTAGTCCCTATAGTACCTGCGAGGATATGTTTTTAAATCTGCATAACGGGAAGTGTCGAATTCAATCCCAAGTCACGCTCGTCAGCCCAGCCGTTTGGATTTGTCCGTGCTTATTTCGGAAACTCGCATGAATACGGGGTATGACACCGTATAAAGACTTTACAAAGATTAATCTGAACTAGAGCTAGACCTCTATAGTAATGAGCTTGTGTTAAACACGCAACCAACGACCACAAATGAGTATTATACCAAGCCAATTTCTTTTCCTTCTTGGTTTAAAATACCTTTCCTCAGCATAAAGAAATATAAATATGTACGATCAAAACACTTTTCATTAAATTAAAATGTCTATGGCTAAGTAATATTCTGGTTCTCATTTAAAGGTAGCCACAGAACTAATATTTGTTTAATTTCTAATATTTTAGGAAAGAAAAACTCTCTATAATCTTTCTTACTGAAACTATGCATAGCTTTCTCATTTTGATAGCATGTTCTAAATCGTAAATGTTAAACATGCACGCAAATTACAAATAAAACTCTCTTAATATTTACCGTGTCATAGTAGTTTTCTAGCTTAAAACTAAAATTTAATTTTTTTTCAATCGTTCTTTGTCTGAGAATCTTAAGCAATGTAGTACATAAACAATAAAATAAACTGCAGAAAATGCATCTAAAGTTCTTCGAAAAAATAATATGAAGTACTAAGTTCACTTTGAAAATAAATACCTAAACACTTAAAAGACCATAAAATTTTTAACCTGTGTTATCGGTATCTCTTATAATAAAACACTCAAGAAGAGTATTTTTAAGTTTCATTCTAATGGCGTGTACATTTAAAAATTTCAAGAACGCAAATAACTAAAATATGATACCGAAAATTGCAGAACTATAGAAAATGAACATTAGTATTTTTTTTTTTTTTTTTTAAACATTTTGAAAATGAAAAATGGATTTTTTTTTTAAACATTTCAATAGTAATATTTTAAAATTTCAATATAAACAGTTTAAAATATACTATTTTTAATGATCACAATTAAACGTATGGTAATTAAAAAAGGTTAAATTTACTATATTTCTTTTGTTTGTTTAAAAATATATTCTTATTTAATGATTCTTCTATATAAGATATATTTATCTATTTTTTATGTTTAATAGGTTTTTTCACAAATATGAAAATTGTACATTTTTATCTATAGATTACCATTAAAAATAGCGTAGCAGAAAAGTATTTTTCTAGAACCTTTTTTCTAGAGATAATTTAGCTAAATTCAAAATGTTAAAATAAATTTGAAAATATATTTCACTTTTAATTTATTTGAATGTTTTATTTAGAAATGATTTTATGTTTATTTAGAATTGATTTTATTTATTGATTTTGTAGGGTATGCTTTTAAATGAATTTATCCATATTTAAGAATTCTCTACGTAATTCAGGTATTTTTGTCATCCTCATTAATATATTAATTAGCATTGTACACAATTTACAGATAGTGTAACCAGTATTTGAAGGCCTGGATTTTACATATAAATGTAATGTTGAATGTGTATGTCTTAAGTTAATTATATTTGAGATATCTAGTATCTTACACTATATCAGAGAATTACAATTTTCATCAGTTTATATGTCTTAACCCCTTGAACTGCAATTTATTTTCAGTCAGTACTGCTCATGCAGACAATTTAATTTTCTTAGTTTTAAGAGGAGGGATTGGTATAGAAACTTACGGTTTTGTTGCTCAAATAATTTGTTATTATTAAACATAACATTTGTTTCACACATTTATACGAATGTTTATTGATATATATACATATAAGAACATAATTAGTGTCGGGAAATTCATGACGAGCTGAACTCGTCGTTTCAGTTCAAGGGGTTAACATCTAATATTCAATGATAATACTACGGATGCCCACTATCTGAGAATAATCTTAACAATATACTACGGTAATAATTATTTATTTCATAACTAAAATGGTAGTTTTTTTTCTTCTTTTACAGACTCAGAAAAAAATCCTCAAACTGAACATTTCAGAATTTTCGAACTACTTAAAAAAAAAAAAAAAAAAAAAAAAAAAAAAAAATGCCAATTTTTAAACTCATTCAATTAGATTAGAAAAGTGATTATAAAGAGTCTGTATTTATATTAATGAAATCAGATTTTTTGTCTGTAAATTTTTCAGAATCAAAACACTCTGCGAAATCTTCACGTTTCATATGAACGTGACCATGTCACCATGAAAGCCAAAAATGACTTCAGAAAATATTGTCTGTGTGTGTGTGTTAACATGTCTGCATCTCTGTAACACTACTTTTGTCCGGGTATCACGTAGGAACGGCTGAACGGAATTCAACGGCGCTAGGCAGGAATTTTGGTCCTTACCCAACTTAAAATCATATCTATCAACTTTTTCGAAATTCCCCTTCGTTACCTCCCGTATGGAGGGGCAAAAGTCAAAAACACGTTTGTAAGCATAACTCGGCTTCAAATTACTTCACAGTAAAGAAATTTCGCATGAGGAGACTAGACATAAGTACAAATAAAACAATATCTGCAATTTAGGAATTTTTGACTTGTAAGGGGAGGGAGAGGTGAAAAATGTTTTTGGCGGGAAATTTCGCTTGTTCCGGATTTTTGAATAGAACTCTACCAAATATGGAGCAAAGGTATTGAAAAAAGCTATCTGACTTCCGACTTCCTGAGAATACTTCCAAAAACACATTTTTGGTTTTTTGTGTATTGCAATTTTTTTTTTTTTTTTTTTTGGGGGGGGGGGGTTGCGTGGGGGCAAAATCTGGGTATCCCTTTTAGCGCTAAATTTTCCTGAGACATCTAGGGGAGCTGCGATCACGAATTTTGGTGTTTGGAATATTTATATGTATCCAATACCTAAAGTAACGGAATTTATCGAAATTACACCCGTTTCTCCCGTCGACGGGGACAGAAGTTAAAAATACTTTTGTAAGCATAACTAGGCTCCAAATTACTTCAAGTGAAGAAATTGTACATGAGGAGACTACACATGATTACAAATAAAGCATTATATGAGATTTAGGAAAGTTTGATTTTTAAGGGGAGAGATGGGGAAATCGATTTCTGGCGGGAAATTTTGCAAAGTCCGGATTTTTGAGTAAAACTTTACAAAAAATGGAACAAAGATGTTGAAATCACGGATCTTCAGGATATTCCCAAAACACGTTTTTGATTTTCTGTGATTTGCAATTTTTTTTTTTTTTTTGGGGGGGGGGGGGGGGGGAAGGGGAGAAGGCTTACGATGGGGGGAAATCGAAACACCCTTTTTAGCCCTGAATTTCTTCTGGGAAATTCATGGGAGCTGCGGTCAAGAATTTGGTGCTCTTGGATTGTTTATATGTATTCAATACCTAAAGTAACGGAATCTATCGAAATTAAACCCGTTCCCCCCCCTTTCGGGGGACAGAAGATAAGAGCACCTTTGTAGTCATAACTAGGCTCCAAATTACTTCACAGTGAAGAAATTGCATACGACGAGTCTACGCATGAGTACAAACAAAACCTTATCTGCGATTTAGGAAATCTTGATTTTTTAGAAGAGAAGGGGAAAATCGATTTTTGCGGGAAACTTTTTAATTCCGGATTTTTTAGTAAAACTTCACCAAAAATGGAACAAAGATGTTGAAAACACGGATCTTCAGGATATTCCCAAAACACGTTCTTGATTTTTTGCGATCTGCCCTTTGTTTCGGGAGTGGGGGAGAGAGGTATGTGTTACGAAGGGCAAATTCAAGACACCACTTTTATCGCTAAATTTGTCCTGGGAAATTTACGAGAGATGCGGTCACAAAGTTTGTTGCTTGGGTTGCTTTTATGCATCCGACCCCTAAAGTAATGGGATTTATTGACATTCAACTCCTTCCCCCTAGGGGGCAGAAAGCAAAAATCTTTTGTAAGTATAACTCGGTCCCAAATTACTTCCCGGTAATGAAATTGCCCTTGAGGACAATAGATTTGAGTATAAATAAAACATTATGTACGATATTGGAATTCTTGATACTTACAGGAGGGAGGGGGAAATTCGTTTTTCGGGGGGAAATTTCAGAAATTCGGGATTTTTGAGTAGAGCTCTACTAAAAATGTTACAAAGGTATTGAAAATAGCCATGTATCTTCTTTAGAATATTCCGGAAAACACAATTTCGTTTTTATTTATTTATTTATTTTATTTTTTTCGGGGGGGGGGGGGGAGGGGGAGTTACGGAGGAGCAAATTCAAGACCCTCTTTTTAGCTCTAAATTTGTCTTGAGAAACCTATGGGATGTGCTGTCACGAAATTTGGTGAGTAAATTGTTTATATCAGACACTTATTGTAACTGGATTTTACGAAATTCCTCCCTTACCCCACTTGGGGTCGGGGGCAATAAAAACGTGTAAAAACGCGTTTTCCCATTTGAATTCTCCTTAAATTATCTTAGAATAACAAATTTTGGTGAGTGGATGTTGATTAAGTGTACGCATTATGCACTTTGGTGGGGTTTCTTAAAACTTCGAATTTACCCGCTGAGAAACAGGAAGTAAGAAGCGGGTAAGTTGCTGCTGAAGTCACTCCTCACGTTGCGAGAGAGAAAAACCTCCACTGAATACAGAGGGAACATAGATTATTTAATAATGATATGGGATTTTGACAACTTATTTAAGTATAGTGTCCAGTGAAGCGGGCTAAGTCTGCTAGTTATTAATAATAATAAGAATAATAAATGACTTGACTCTAGTAAAGGTGATAGAAAGCACATCTTTTAAAGAGATATTTAATTGTTCAGGGCAAATAAACACATCTTAAAGTAAGACTTAAAAACTACTGAAAAGGCATTTAAGACCTACAACTGTGCTAATATAGAGCTTAGACGTAATATACTAGTGGATAAAATTAAAGCAACAACCTGTTTTCTCGATCTCTTTTTTTGCACATAATTTTTAAACAAATAAACATTTGAACATATAATTTAGATGGTCAGTTCGTTATCATATTATTAACCTAATTTTAGATAACTTTAGCATAAGAATAATTTTTAAGCTATTAAATATTCATTTTTCTCTCAAACGTAAGATTTGGAAAAAATGAAAAATTTCAATAATTTTTGGAAAGAATACTTAATAAAATGTGGTGTTACACTGTTAAAAATTTCTGTAAATTTAATGTAATTATTTATCTAGAGTCTCTGTAAATTTACAGTAATTCTTAGTTAAGGGGGTATTCTGGTCTAGAAGCCTGAATTTTAGGTATTTTTTAAAGTAACATAAAAAAAAAAAATGAAAAACATTTTTAGTATCCATTTTTTTATATGTTTTTTATTGACATTTTGAGAATGTAAAAAAAAAAAAAAAAAAAAAAAAAAAAAATTCGCCGAGATACAGGCTGATGGAGTGGGGGCTTCAAAAAAAAACGGTGCGTCCTGGTTGACATGATTTCAACCCTTGTAGTGATCTAAAACAAAAAAATCAAACAAATTCTTCATTAATAAAGATGTCGCTATCGGGTTGACCATTAAAAAAAAAAAAAAAAAAAAAAAAAAAAAATGACAAAAATGGCGTCGACTTGAAAAAAAAAAAAAAAAAATTACCCGACCTTTTCGAATTTTTTAAAAATATTGAAAATCAAATTTTTTTTTAAATCCAAGGCAGACGCGATAGAGAGTTGTATAAACAAGATATATACCAAATTTCAAAGCAATCGGTTCAGTAGAACTTGAAATACACTGGTCAAAAAAATTTAAGGATCAGCCCGTTTTCTCTTTCTCTTTTTTTGCACATAATTTTTAAACAAATAAACATATGAACATAAAATTTGGATGGCCTGTTCATTATCATATTATTAACCGAATCTTATGTAATTTTATCATAAGAATAATTTTTAAGCTAATAAATATTCATTTTTTTCGCAAAAGTAAGCTTTGGAAAAAATGAAAAATTTCAACAAATTTAGGAAAGAACACATAATGAAAAGTGGTGTTAAGGATGCATTAGAGATAGGTAAAGACGCTCATACCTTGAAATGTTAAACTAAATCTCGATTTTTCTTTTTGTATTAACTTTTCTTTTACTTTGATAATGAACTTTTTAAAAATATATAATTACTAATTTGTAAACTATACTCAGCACTAGAATAATAATGATGTCGAAAAATAATTGTATAATGAACATCTTATCCAATTTTCATGTCTGTATGCATATTTTTTAAAAAGTTATTCACATGCGAAAAGAAGAAGAAAAAAGAAGAAACAGAAAATGAATGCAGATAGAAAGATTTGGTTGTAATCTAAAGAACGCGTGTGCGTCTTTACCTATCTGTAAGGCATCCTTATGACCATTTTTCATTAAGTGTTCTTTCCTAAAATTATTGAAATTTTTCATTTTTTTAAAGCTTACTTTTGAGAGAAAACTGAATATTTATTAGCTTAAAAATTATTCTTATGCTAAAATTTCATAAGATTCGGTTAATAATATGATAATGAACAGGCCATCCAAATTTTATGTTCATATGTTTATTTGTTTACAAATTATGTGCAAAAGAAGAGAAAGAGAAAACGGTTTGATCCTTAAATTTTTTTTACCAGTGTATCATGTCAACCACCTCAAAAAAAGTAGTTTCGAGAAAAACGCATTTAAAGTTTAGGAAACAATTCAGTGATTCATTATTATTTTGTGTTTCGGACCCCAAACATCGATGTAATAAATCATCAAATGATAAGCTGGTATAAATAGGCTTTATTACATCCAAAACTTTTACATCCCAACTATATTACTTAACATAAACTATTACATCCCAAACGGCCGGCTCGGACGCCCCGTCACAAAATCGGCTGTATCCGAAAATAATTCGAATTTTCAAAAATCCTTTTAGGATCATATTTTTGAAAGTCTAAACTTTCAAAATATGCAAAAAAAAATCGATTTTTTTAAATTTCTAGACCAGAATACCCCCTTAAGCGCGAATAATCGAGATTCTCAATCTTTATTCTGTATTTTTACCTAATTTTATTATTTAATTTTTTAATTAAAATTAAAAATGACTGTTTCCACCTTAGAAATAGCATTCCAAGTTCGAAATATAATCTCACCAATAATTAATCGAATTAATATTAGTTATTAAAATGAATGTATAAAATAAGTTTTTTAACATCTTCGTTCATTTTTCTCTGTAATTTTACCTAAGACTTAAGATAATAGATTACACAGAGTTTTCTGTTGAAATTTTTAACAATGTAAGGATGCATTAAAAATAGACGAAGACGCACATGCCCTAAAATGTTAAACTAAATCTCGATTTTTTTTCTGTATTAACTTTTATTTACATTTATAATGGACTTTTTAAAAATATATGTTGAATAATTTGTAAATTATGAACATCACCAGAATAACAGAAATGTCGATAAATAGTTTTGTAACGAACATCTTATTCAATTTTCATGTTTGTATGTATATTAAAAAGTAAGAAACAGAAAAGTGAATACAGGTAGAAAGATTTTGGTTGTAATCTAACGAACGGATGCACAAAACATTATTGAAATGTTTCATTTTTTCGAAAGCTTACTTTTGAGAGAAAAAGGACTACTTATTAGCTTAAAAATTATTCTTATGCTAAAGTTACATAAAATTCGATTAATAATATGATAACAAGCAGGCCATCCAAAATTTATGTTCATATGTTTATTTGTTTAAAAATCATGTGCAAAAGAAGAAAACCAGAAAACAGGTTTTTGCTTTGATTTTGTTCACCAATGTCGATATATTAATTTAAGACGCTTATATGTCTTAATGTATTTCATGTAAACAGAAGCATCTTAAATTCAAAGAGAAATTAGTCTGAAATTCGGACACAAAAATGCCTGAAAAAAATAAATATAAGAAGTTTCAGACAGCATCTGAATTTTCTGACTCTTAGAAATTTAGATGTTTGTATTACTTAGCAAAATGTTGATATTGAAATTTTCATAATGGCAAAATTTTCATATAATTTCAAAGTTTTCTTATGGACTTTGCTTTGGGCAACATGCATATCCTGTTTTAACTTTTTTTCCCACAATTAATAATCATAATATTATTTTATATAATAAGTAGTTAAGCTATTTAAAATGTGTTATCTTTAACACAGTAATATTAGCCTTATGCTATTATACTTTTTATTAATGTTAGCTTTAACAAACTATGTTAGCTTTAATACATTAGCTTTAATTTCTTAAGAGTAATTGATATATCAGTATTTTATTAAGAACACTATCAAAAGCAAAAATTGGAGGATCGACCATTACCAGAAAGCATTTTTTCTTGGAGAAAACTTGCGAAAAATATCGATCCAATTAAAACAAAATTTCCAAAGTTATCAAATAAATTTCAACGCAAATATTCTTATTATGGTGCTTGTGGGCGTGTGTGCTACCACAACCAAGCACTTTTGTACAATGAAAAACTTGTTACAAATATTGATGCTACTAACACAATTAATTAAAATTTTAAATATGCAAGAAACTATTTATGCAGCAATTTTTAGACATGTATTGTCGGGGAGGGCGAGATAACACCACACATTTGGGTTGAGTAAAACCTCCACAAATTTTGATGCAAAAAACAATATATATAATGTGTAATGTATATATATATATATATTATACATTTCTTTACGTTACCTCTGCTCTATTAAATTTAAACACTAGTTTATTTGGATTTCGAGTTCTTTTATTCGTACATTTATTCACCATTCATAAACTGTTATGTAAATACATTCATTAGAGTTTAGCAATATATAGGTAATAATAATAATTCATCATGACAGTGATCCAATGCCAGGAGGAAAAATATGAATTAATGGAATGAAGCTTTATAACAGACAGACAAAAGATATTTAAAAAGTTAGTATGAATTATTTTTAATACGTTGATGTATGGGAACATATATAGCAAATACGATCAAAGAATAACAGAAAAACTAATAATAGTAATAATAATAGTAACTAATAATAGCAATAACTAGAAGAAGAAGGAACAGAGACTATGACTGCTTAAGTTGATTGGAGCAGCTTAAGCAAATTTCCTGGGTATTATATATACAGTCGGCTGCAAAATTATTCGAGCACTAGCAATAATCCTTGCCAAAAAAAAGTACACTTAATACAGCTTTGTTAAATAAATACTTGTCGAGTCATGTTCTTAATCAGTCTAAGAACATGATTCGACAAGGATTTACTTAGAAAAACAGTCTTAAGTGTACTTTTTAAACATAGGAATTATTGGCTAGTGCTCGAATAATTTTGCAGCCGACTTTATATGTATACAAATATATATTACAGTTTCCGATGTTTTTTTAAGTGTTAGGAGAGGACTTATTTATAATTTTTTTTCACTGTTCTTCGGTATAAAATATATACCATATGCTATGTTTTTACAAAATTCCAGTTGACTTTTCTCTTTCATTTTTCGTTTTCCATTATCTTCCACGTAATTCAAAACAGTGTTGTGCACGAACGCGTTCATTTGAACGCGTTCATGAGCGTAGCTCAAAATTTTTGAGTTTTGAGTTGAACTTCGCTCGTTTTTTAAATTATGAACTTGAGTTGAGCGTAGTTCGTTTTTTACACGAACTTGAGCGTGAAAAAACAATTCAAGCTCAAACTCATTTTAAATATTTCTGTCTGAAATAGGAAAAGGAAAGTGGAAGAAGAAAAGAACAGAAAAGAGAATAATTGCGCAAAATGGATCTCGGAAAAAAAGGGAGCTTGGAAGAAAAGGACACTTGGGAAAAAAGGCACTGGTAAAAAGGGCACAAAAAAAAAAAGGGCACCCGAGAAAAAAGGGCATTTTTGAAATTTGCAATTTTCAAATACAATAAACATCAAATAATGAATTTAAAGAATGATTTTTCTTAATACATTTTTAGAAATTTAAATCAATTAAATTGGTACCACTTTCTCTTACTATATACCTGGAGGTCTAGGAGCAGATTGAAAGACAATAATTGTTTTTATATCACTTTCTTTTTGATTTTAATGAAACTGTGTCTAATATTCACTTGCTCTTTATGAAAAAAAAAAAAAAAAAAAAAAATTACAGTGTCACACATACTTCGGGGACTGAAGGCGGGGGGGGGGGAATTTTTTTAATAACATAGATCTGAGATCGAACCCAGCACCCCAGCACTTCCTGCCTAGCAGCTTTGAAGGTATTTGTGCATACCCAAGTTAAAATCCATGCTAGTACCAGCAAAGAAAATAGGCTAGTTATTGCTATGTTTTGCTTTGTCTGCTAGATTTTCATGCTGTTATATGCTTTATAATGCTAGCCAGCATAAAATGCTATATTAGCTAGCTTACACAGCAATGGCACGACAAGCTATATACAAGCATTTTATGCTTATTTGTTGTTTAAGCTTTTCCAAAGCCTGGAAAGGTATGTACCTTAACAAGCTATTATGTGCTTTTCTATGCTTGCCAGCGTAATATGTTATGTCGGCAGCTTAAGTAGAAATAGCATGGCATGCTAGATGCCAGTGAGAAGTGAGAAAATAGCAACAAAAAAGCATCTGTTGGTTGTGAATTACTGCTAGTATAGCAGAAATTTCAAGCAAATAGTAGTCATAATTACTGCTGGACCAGCAACATACTATTCAAGCAACAGAAGCTAGATTATGTATGCTGGACAAGCAATAAACTGTGCCAATACACACCATGACTTGCTGGTAATTTTGGTGGAACCAGCAAATATTTTTGGTATTTTATGCTATTTTACTTGCTGGGATACAGCATTTAATGCTAGACTAGCAAACAAATACCAGCAAGAATTTTAACTTGGGTATATTAATTTGCAATTTGAATGTAATATTACAGTGATATTTAATTAGATTAAAAGTTTTTATGGAAATTATGTTATCAAAGAATGGCAAAGTCTCGTTAATTGTACATTTTACGAAATATTCATAAATTGTCTGTATTTTACGGGATGCTTTTTTTTTTTTTTTTTTTTTTTTTTTTAATAAATATTTACGATTTTAAAATTGCTTTATATAGATTCAGTAAACTTTTAGTTACGAGAAACGATAACTATATAATATAAATAAATTTTGAAATATTTAAGGCAGCGTTTAGTGAAATAATCATCATTTTTGTAAAATTCTAATTTTAGTTTTAGGAGTTTTCCAAGATGAAAATGGTGATAAAAATTTCCAGCTTTCATACATTTCAATAGTTATTTCTTAAGACAAATAAAGAAATAAGTCAGAGACGCACCCACGGGGGGGGGGGGCTTGAGGGGCTGAAGCCCACCCCAGAACCGGCTAACTTGGTGAAAATTTTAGTCCTAAATGAAGAAAATATCGTTAAAAATATTTATAATATTTATATACTATATATAAATGATTACATAAATCTTTGAAATTCTTACTGTGAATAACAAATAAAATAAATTGATTGAAATAAATTGATTTAAAATATTTGATCTTTCATCTACATCCACAGATAGAACTTTGTACAATTACTCTTATACCCTTAGGGCTCACACACACATCTCCCAGCCCACCCTACAAGCGAAGCAAATGGCTTTTGGGAATAGCGGAAGTACCATTCTTTTAAAGAAAAAGATGGACTATGGGCAGTTTCAGTGGGGCTTTCAGTATTCTCACTTCATCCCTTTATCAATGAAAGGGAATGCTCGGAAATTAGTTTTATGAGGGTGGTTCAATTCGTCGCGGGTGTATAAGTTTTTTTTTTTTTTTTTTTTTTTTGTTGTTGTTGTTGTTCTCCTATATTTGTAGAAAACGGTTTCGGTAACAAAATCTCTGCAATCTGCTGCCCTTAGGCTGCACCACCCCCTTGTTGTGTGTACATTGCATCCTTTTAAGGCGGCCTTGGAAAAAAAGAATCTTTTAGATTTGGACAACCAGGCACCAAGTCTTTCCGGAATTAATGAGAAAAAAAACACACACACAAAACAGGATGAAATCATTATATTATTTATAATCAGTTTCACTGCATGCGAAAGACGCACCACATCTCATTTTCTGAAATTCGAATATTGATGTACACATTAACAAGACTAAGAGGTAAATACTAATTTTATATTTGAATTATATTATACATTATTATTATTGCCTTGTTTTAAAATTCACTCATGTTTGAAAAGATTTTTAATTTTTTTTATTATTGTAATGATAAATATTTGCATATTCAATATATTCGGAGAATTAATGCGAATTCTATCACTTTTATTTGTCTTTGCACCCGAGATTTAACTTCAGTATATATGGTTGAAATCAAATGTCCTGTCATTTTAATGCTTTCATTAAGGTGCAATAGAAAATGACTGTCCCTTTAGTTAAATTTCTAAAAATTAAAATATATATATATATATTTAATATTTCAAATATAAATTATCAAAGCTGATAAACAGAAGTGTTGGGTTCGAACCCAGGTCGCGCTCGTCGACCTAACTGTTCGGAGCTTTTTGTGGTTTTCTCCAAAACTCGCGTAAATACGGACTAAAACCCTTAGAAAGACGCCCATTGAGGGCATTCCACCTATAAGCTAGGACCTGGTATAGTCAATCGGTCTTATGCTATACAACCAACCTAATATATAAATTTCAAAACTATCTGAAATAATCGTAATAATAAAAAATAAATTTTGTGCGTGATAACCATAAACATATATATATACTTACATTAATATCATTATTGCTGTTATTATACTTACAAAGTTTAAAATCCAAACTTCCGAATAGAAATATTGTGTTCATGATTTTGTGATTCTAGCTAATCTAAAAATGTCCAGCAAAAAGGAAAATTGAAAATGATTTTTTCAAAATTGTTTTTCAATATAAATACACTTTAACACTTGTTTTTTTTAGCTTATTCATTTTCATTTAAGAATTTTTCTTAGTCTGATTTGATTTCTTGTTAACTTATAATATAGTTTAGTTGGAAGATTTAAGGCCGATTGACTCCGCATGTGTCCTAGGCCTATAGGGGAAATGCCCTCGTGAGAGTCATTCTAAGGGGTCCTAGCCCATATTTATGCGAGTTTCGGAGGAAACCACGGAAAATTCCGAACGGCTGGGCCGATGAGCGCGACCTGGAATCGAACCCGTCACCTTGCATCTACTAGCATTGAGCGTAGAACCGTTCAGCCGCTTGTGGGCCCTTATAATATTATAAGAAAATGCATATTTATTAAAAAATATTAAGTTGTTTATCATTAATTTTTAAGAGGGAAAAAGTTGATTATTTTTGATGAATATAGTATTAAAAAATTATCTAATTCTGTAATTCAAATAAGTAGTAGTTAAGAGAAAAATTAATTCGTATTCGGATTAATATGTCCCGTACAGATTTAGCTTACAGAATACCAAAAATCTGTATTTATAAAATTAAACTTATTTCTCAATTAATAATATGTTCATCCAACGTTGGCAATGATTCTCTGTCTTACGGCTTTTTCCGAACATAGAATTTTTTTCCCTATTTAATCGTAAAAAAAATTATTCAAAATCTTGTTAAACAACGTTATATAAAAATTACTGAAGATTAAGATAGGAACCATTCACAGTTTGAACAGCGAGATTTTAGAAGAATTGGACAGAAAAATGTTCTTTTTTTCTAAGCAATACTAATAAAGGGAAGAGGGGGCTCTTCAACTGTTGTCGCTGATAGCGAAACCCCGTGATATTATATGGGGAAACCTGTAATGCAAATTACCCATCACCTAATGTATTTTTTAAAATAATGTTTAGATATTTCACAATCGTTAAAATAATTCATCCTTTCCACACATTGATTTTTTTTTTTTTAATGTTTTGTTTTAAAGCTTTAAAATGCGCATAATTAACTAAAAGTATTTTTCGCCCTTTACAGCTTCAAAACAAAATGTTAAAAATTTAAAAAATCCATTTTCGGAAAACAAAAATCAGTTTAATGATATTACGAGTTTGGCTGTCAGCGACGATTGGTAAAGCATCCCCTTAAAATTAAAAACTGAGCAAAATAATAACTCACGCTAAGACATTGATTGATTTAATGTAATGATGATGTATGTAAATTTAGAAGATAATAAATAAAGCTATGTCGTAATCTCCCCCCCCCGAAAAAAAAAAAAAAAAAAAAAAAAAAAAAAAGCTTTAAAAATGCTCTGTGTCTATCACTAGCTGTATTCATAATATTTGAAATTTTAAAATAAGTATTTTGCCAAAAAAATATATATATTTATTCTGTCGAAAAATTATTCTATGGAAGTCAGTTAAGATCTCACTTTTATTTATTTATTTATTTATTTATTGGATATAATTGAGGAAATTGCCAAAATTTACCTTGTGAAAGGAAATTGCTTGAGAATGATAATTATTTTCGCTTACTTTTATGTTACTGTTACACAAAACTTTGTTTAGAGTTCTATACTTCACGTTGCCTTTATAGGATAATTTCGCATTTTGAGTTGCCTTGAATATAGAAATAAAACTTTTAACAGCTCCTGTATGGTTCTATTATCGCAATAAATGAAAAGAAATAAATGGAAGAAATTTAAATTTAGAATGCTAAAGATTATCTGGAAATGTTACTTGAAATTTTTGTCTAAGATCAGTAAGTTACTGATAAAAGTTCTCTGAAGAACTTGAAATGCATATTTTAAAATTTCCTTACAACTTTAAGTTTTTTTTTTATGAATATGTAAATAATTGAATGGGGCATTGGGGGGAAGAGGGGAAATCCCGTCACTCAGAAAATATAAAACAATTTATACGAATACTATATAAAACAATTTATACGAATTCAGATTTCTATTTTTAATTTCATTAAACTTATATACTAAAGAAAGTATTGCTATTTGCTGAATTTTCGAAAATAAGATTTCACTACCTTTTCAAGTTTTAAGTCATAAATGTATAAATGATATTTTTTAAAACTGGATTGACCTCTGAGATAATTTGTTCTTGAGACAATTTGTACGCAAACTAACAAGTTGACACACATGCTTATTCCTGCATAGTAAGCTAAATAGCAAGCGAAACTTTCTAATGATTTATCCAAGAACTCAAAACCGACATTGACTGTGGCGCAATCAAACAAAGATTAATTAAATCAAACCATTACACTATTTTTAAAATAGTGTAATTTGAAGTATTACACTATTTTTAAAATAGTGTAATACTTCAAAACAACGGAACCTGAACCTGCAAATGATGGAATTTGTCTCCTATTAATAAATTTTCTCATGTGAATAATGAAACGTATTGGAAATTTGAGAATAAAAACCACTCAAAAACAGTGGGTCCACTATTCAGAAGTGTCCGCTAAATAATTTTTACTACACTTAAATTAATAATTTATAATTAAGAACTATAAGTTTAATTAAGCATTAAATTAAAAATAATCTTCATGGTAATTGGTAATTAAAAAAAAAGTGTAAATTACCTATGAAAGTGTTCACAGAGGAGATCTATTTAGAAAAGAAAAGACCAAAAAAAAAAAAAAAAAAAAAAACACCTAAAAGTGAACTTCTAATGAGTTTCGCTCCTTTTTAAAAATGAACTTGAGTTGAGCGCGTTCATTTTTTCAGACATGAGTTTGAACGCGAACTAACTCGTTTTTTGCACGATGAACTTGAGTTTGAACTAGTTCGTTTTTTTCGTGAACTTGCACAACATTGATTCAAAATTAATATTCTGTTGTGTTCCTTTTCTTTATCTATTCCATATTGTTATTTTTTTTATTGCTGTGTTCTCTAGATAATTGAGTCATAATCCATATTTCCCTTTTTCCATTTTATTTAGTTCATCAATACGTTAAAAATATTTTTTTAATTGGATTTTTTTTTCTTTCTCTGATTTTCTCTTTCTTGTTTTTCAATTTGACAATTTTTGCAGAATGCTTAAAAATTTATTTTTTTGCTCTCACAATTTGTTACTATATGCTAGTTAGAATGTTACATATCAATGTAATAGATTACGTGGATGCATAAAGAATAAGACATTTTATTCTAAAACAGATCTGATTTTATTGCCGTTGTCCTCAGGTAAAATGAATAAATTGTATATAATGAGAAATTTGTTAAGTTGATACTTTGTATTAAAGTATTAAAATGAATATTTAAATGTTAATGAGATAGTATATAATGTTTACTCTCAGAAAAACATGTATTACGCAACTAATAACAAATATACACTCGGAATATAATTATTCGTTACGAAAAATATATTTCGTTTTTTAAAATGAAGTGTTTAATATAAATAAATGTATTCATATAAATAAATATAATTATATATAGTTGTAATTACATTATTTGAAATATATTTGTTTCTCTTACAATGAACAATACCGACTCAATTTACTGTTTTACTTTAAAAGAAATTTATCAAATTCGAACTCTATGTTACTAACAAGTAAAATAAGATTAAAACAAGGGGAAAAAAACCTCAACTATAAGAATTGATTCGAAATAAATATAAAAGCTATAAAAAAGATATTGAACTTGATAAAACTGAAGTTTCCCATGTTTGTTAAACTTTATCAATAACAACGAAAGGAACTACGGCATTAGATTATTTATAACCTTACGTATATAAATATATAAATATATTATATATATATATGATATGTACTTTTATTCTTTTTATATCATGAACTGAAATAAATTCAAATTACAAATTAATAACGTTGTTGAAATAACAGTTATCGCCTTAAAAATAAAATAAAATAAAGTAAAGTAAATTATCCCAACGAGAATCGTATATAAAACGTTTGTCATAAAAATGTGAAATCATGCGTCTGCTGCGTAAAATGTGTTTGTTAAACTATGTGATTGTATAATATAAATGTCATATTTCATGGATATGGATATAATACGTATAATATAAATATGGGAAAATACAAATCATAATTGTTAAACTTTACATAAACAAACTGTATTGATAAACTTTATAAATAACATAAGAAATATCAGTGTTTCTTAAATTTACTTTAACGAACTCCATTTAAATAATAATAACAATAATATTTCATCATGTATTATTTCATCAATACGTACTTTGTTATTAAATATGTGTGATATATGTTGTTTCATTTTTTTCTTTTTCAACTGAATTCTATTTAAAATAGAAATACATTACACTATTAATACAAGAGATATCTCAACAAAAAATAGTTGTGAAAGTTACAAATACGAAAAATTTGTCGTAGGAAAACTATCACGAATTAAGTATACCGCACAAAATCTATCCTTATTAGTGATTAAAATGTTGTAGATTTAATAAAAGTATGTAAAAAATGTTTGTAGATCTGAAATACATTTCCTAATGTGCTTGTATGTCTATATTTAGTTAAATAGTCAGAAGTAAAATCCTTTGAATTACGGAAAATCCACCAATCAGATTTTCAAATATTTATGCCAGTTGGAGTTAGTTCCATTTTAATAGATTCGAATGCATCCCTAAACACTATATTTATATTTTTAATTACATTATTTCTATACTTGTATTCATCATCAAGTCTTTATTATTACTAAAGAACTATCGAAAGGTAACTAATCTGTATATCCTGTTTTTTTTTTTTTTTTTTTTTTTTAATAGTTAAAATAACATATTTACATGAAACAAGTACAAGATATACGTTTTCCAAGTTGTAACTCCACAATTATAGACACAATCATTGCATAAATAATATATATATATTGGTTGGCAACTAAGTTCCCGCCGTTTTTAATAATGTTTGTTAAAGTCTACAGTTGTGTGGGAGCAATCAATTGTCTCTGCCAGTTCCCTTGTTGTTTGACGCGGATTTTCATGCAAAAAGTGGTTCAATTGCCAGAACGAGGTGCGTCTTTGAGGTCAAATTTTCCTTTTTTAAACTTTGCATACCAATCAAGGGCGGTTCTTTCAGCTATAGCACCAACACCATACGCAGTACAAATGTTACGTGTAACTTCTGCGGCCTGAGAATCTTGATTAAAGGCAAAATGAAGGAAGTGTCGAAAATTCTCATTCTTCTTAACTTGACATTTCATGTTAATGATCTGTAAATAACAAAAAAAAAATGCATCTTAGTAACAAAGAAATATATATTTAGGTAGAACAATATATTCTCTTTCGAATGATGTACAATTTCGTGCCAAAAGTATTTAATGTCATACAGATTTTTCCAATTAAAAAAACGGCGGGAACATAGTTGCCAACCCAATATATATATATATATATATATATATATATATATATATATATATATATATATATATATATAAATGTCTTTTAACGGATGGAGAATGTTAGGCAGGAAATATGACGTAGGATTTACAAAGGATCTTATATTAACTAACTAGTGAAAATGTAATTAATTTTCTTAAGGATTTTTTTTTAACAGGGGGATACATTCTCTTCTATAAATTGAAAAGAAATCGTTTTAAATTAAATCCTCATTTCGGGATGCAATTACAAAGTATTTATTAAAAAATGAAACAACGTTATTCTTACGAAACAGGCAATGAAAACACAAAATACATGTTCCGTCGAATTTCCGATTAATTTGATACAAGAGGAAATTAACGAGGTTTTAATGAAGAACGAGCTTTCAATAAGGCTCGTGTTTCTTTGCTCATTATTTCTTTATAAGTTGCTTCCTAGATGGTATTTTTAACAATTATTTCCCTCCTCACTCCCAACCCCCCCCCCCCCCCCAAAAAAAAAAAAAAAAAAAAAAACTTTCATCACACAATTTTGTGGTGTTGTTGCTTATGCATTGTCAGCAATTTTTATTTAAAAATTTTCATTCATTAATGTATTTTTAAAATTATCAATTAATAAAATTGATGACGATATTAATATAATATAAGCTAATAATTTTAAATAAACATGCAAAATCTTTAAGCGTATTCATAAATATTTAAAGCAAACTGAGCTGCTTGTGTTAAAGCATTCCTCTTTTACTGTATATTAGGTTAATAAAAAGTAAACTTCCTGGTTGTTAATACTAGAAAAAATTAATAAAATATGAATAAATATTTCAAGATATATTATTTTATGAACATGCTACAATAATAATAATAATAATAAACAGAATGATAAACCTAGTAAAAAAAGCATTCAAATTAAAATTTTAAAAATAAATATTTAATTTCCATTATAATTAACTAATAGAGTTAAAAAGAAATTATTATAATTGTAATAAAAAAATAAAAGACTTTAAGTTTGAAATTCAATTGATCTATTATGCCATTAAAACATTTTTGACAAAGTGAAAGATATTTTATTAGACCGGATCACAGAATGATCATTTATTTTAGTTTGCACATGCAAGATTTTTTAGTGCAAAAATGTGAAAAAATATTTTACCATCATCTTACAAACTAAAGTATCATTTAATAATGTCAAAACTGATGTATCTAATATATCATCAGAAGTGTTCATTCTAAGACAGTAATTAAAGCTTTCTTCGAAGCGATCAGATAATGATAAAAGGATAAGGTACGAAATATTGAAAAGATTATGCAGAATCTGCCGAATGCGTATCGAATGCGTAGTTAAAAAAATAAAGAAAGTTTAGAGTAACCAAGAAATTTTTTAAGAAACTTGAGATTTTTTTTTTAAGTAAAATCAAAAGCATATTCTTAACAATAATACGTTTGAAAAGAAAATTTCTAAAGTTTAATTTCACGTCAACTTCAATTTGAATCTGCTGTGAAGATTTTATACTTTTAAAATCAAGATACAGTTTCATATTTTTCGTCCTTTACACAAAAAAAAAAAAAAAAAGTTTACTTTCCAATGTCCCTTCAACAGAATCATAACAATATTCTGTTAATTATTACACAAGTGAAGAGTATAAGTGAAAAAATATCATTAATAAATAAAACATATTTAATATTAACCATTGCCGATTTAAAAATTCTACCTACAAAGAGATGTAGTTTTTTCACTTTCTAATTTTTTTTTTTTTTTTTTTTTTTTTTTTTTGGTTATACACCGTTCAAAATTTTAGTTCAAACTTGAAACACTATATGGAGTAAGGTTAAAAGCAATACCATAATATGGTACAACATCACTTTTTAGTTTTCTACTTCTTACGATGGAATTTCAGTTGCACCAAAACTTTGAGCTAACGTACATCAACTAACAAGGAAGTATGGATCAGTAAAATCTCTATTGAAACCAAACCGAGCTTAAATTTAAAAACGTGGTCAAAATATAGGATATAAGGCAAATTTTGTGCAACAACTAATCAAGGGGCAAGATAAGACCCTAAAATGTTTAGCCCCTTTTATAAAAATCAATGAAACACAGAAGTTGCGAGCAAGAAAGCATGACACAGTGCCAGTGTGTTTGACTTCCGACAAGAAAATCTTCAGTTCGATCACCATCTTGGTTGAATTTTGAATTATTTTCATTTACTTATTTATTTTTAACAAAATACCCATATTTGGTTTAACACAAAATTACAAAATCAGGGTAAATGGTTAAACCATAAGGTGGTTGCAGCTACTTCAGTACCAAGTTTTGTTTTAAACTAACAACACATTTTTAATAGTGTAGTCCAAAAACATATTTCAACATAGTTAATAAAATGCAAAATCAATCTGGTATCTCAAAATATGTTCTATTAAATGAATGTAACATAAAACTATTTCCTACAGACAAGATTTTTCAACTTAATGAAACTAAGAGCGAACAAATTAAAGTGATTATACTTCTAAAGAGAAATCGGTTTTATCTGCCACGTAAAAATCTCACTCGCTCAAAATATTTATTTTGAAGTTACTTAAAATAAGTAATATTTTCGTTAAGTAACTTAATTCTGTATTAATTTTTAAATCCAGGAAAGAAGTTTGGTCCTCAGAGTCAGTACGGTTTAAGACGAAATCGGAGGTATAGATTTCAGATGCATATTTCGCAAAATCAACACAGTTTATTGCTATTATGTCATCAATATACCTATAAAACTTAATATCTTTGAATTTTCTTTCAAACATAAACAAAAAAATGTTGGCGAAGGCACTCGAGTCAGTTGTTCCCATCGGGATACCGTGAATTTGTAAAATATAATCAACACCGTTAAACAAAACATTTTGGAAGATGCAAAATTTAATAAGGTGAATCCAGTAAACTTTTTCGCAGTCTGTTACATGACAAAATTCTTTGTAATTTTTTTTCAAAAATTTCTAGAACCAAGTAATGTGGGATACTTCCAAAAAGGTTTTCAAAATCATATGTATTAATTGTAAAAATATTTTCTGAATTTTCTTTAAAATATTTTAAAATTGGGTAATTATTTTTGATGATGCTGCAATTATCGTCTGACTCTAAAGTGTTTAAGATATTATTGAGTAAATAAAAAAGTTTTTTATCGGCCTTATAAGCAAAATTACCACAAGTAACAAAACGAAATTTAATGGGATTTTTATGAAATTTAACATTAATAAATAGGTACGGAAAATTAAAACTATTTCTATTTATATTGAGTTTTCTATCAAAAGCCAATATCTTTTTTCTTGTAATAGAGGGGAGCCATTTAATTTTTTGTAAGAACAATTACCGGAATATTCTTTGGTAAGTAACATCTTGTAAAAAACTTTACAAAAAATGGCAAAATTATTTCCAGCTTTATCAACGGTGGCTATAATACATTTTTTCTTTAATTTTTCAATATTTTATTTTAAATCTGTATTGTAATCTTCATGAATTTTCCTTACAAAGTAACTCCTATAAAATATTGAATCCTTTTCAAAATATTCCACAATTCTCTTTTTCCATAATTTAAAATCTTCTATAGACCACCTATATTTGTAAGAGATTTTTAAAATAAAAATATCTAAATCTTTTACAATAATATATATATATATGTAAAATTTAAAAAAATTCTTTTCTAATATACGTAAAATTTAATGAGGATATATAATTAAGTCGAAAAAAAAATACAATGACATTATACTTAGAAGGTTATTTTCTAATGATATACGAAAGATAGACGTCATAAAATGTCTTCTTTTTCTAATTTACCCCGTAAAATACTATTTCAGAAACTAATATTTAAATGAATTCAAAAAGAATTATGGTTTAAAAAATAATCGTTCATCTTTTATATGGAAATATAACATTAATTATAAGGACTGAATTTAGATAAGACCTCTTTTGTGATGCAAAACAAATTAATAATTTATTTTAAAGTTAAATCCATTTTTCAAAGTAAAATGACAATGTATCGTTATTTATTAAGATAAAAAATGAATATTATGGAAATTATTTTAAATTTAGAACACTACCATGAGATTTAAAATAAGCTTCAAATTTTTGTAACCGGAAAAAGGCTTTAAAAACAAATTATTGATAAATTTGAAATAGAATAATAAAAATAAATAAATAAATAAATAAAGATTAATTAAATACATTTTACGTTTACATAAAGATGATATATCGTTTGACATAAAATGCTTTACCTGTTTAATGAGAGTAACTCCATATAAAGCAAATCATATTTTCTATATTTTTACATTACATTCAGAATTCTTTAATTTATAGCTGCGCTAGTAGATTAAAGATATTAAAAAAGGGTATAAAATCACTTTTAAAACGCGTATATAAAATTTTTATTAAAATCAAACACACAGCTTTTCGCTATTATTAAAATAGCATCTTCAGGTGTTGTTAATTAACAGCATAGTAGACAGCATTATATATTGGAGAAGTTCCATACAGTTACAGTTAAAAAGATGCTATTTTAATAATAGCGAAAAGCTTTGTGTTTGATTTTAATAAAAAAATTTATATACGTGTTTTAAAAGTGATTTATACCTTTTTTTTATTATGTTTACTCGTGAAGTCCTTACAAATTTTCAGTACTTTCCTTACAACTTTCAGTAGTTTTTAATTTTAACTAGATTAAAGATAGCTAATTCGATATTCGAACATTACAAAGACCGCCATGTAAACTAATAGCAGCTGGTAATGTGAAATCTGTTGTGGCACCAATGACCTCCTTGATCTAAAATTAATACCTCAGAGGGATTCCGAAGCGGGGTAGCTATACTCTCAAAGAGGATCAAAATTGTGCGGCATGTCTCGCGGTTCGAGTAAATTTGACCCTCACCCGATCCGTAAAATGACTTTGTACCCTTAAAACCAATTCGAACTAGAGCCCCTAAATAAAATAATAGGCTGGCGCATCACCGCCATTTTTTTGCCTGCGAAGAGGATAGCATTCCCTCTTGGCGTCCTTATCGCTTCCCTAATGATTTCAAGAAATCTTGATCCGAGGGTAACCCGGTCGAGATCAGAGCAATAAGCAACAATAATATTCCTAAAAACACATTTTTTTCACAGTACATTCTCAGGATGTCATTTTATTCTGAGGATATCCTATTGATGTACTGGGGTAAGATATGTTGTTAAAACGGTTTCTGTTTCTTTTTACAAAATGTCGCCAAAATTCAAATACACAGTAATAGAAGGTCTGTGAACACTTTATTATTCACTTCTTGAATGATTATAGCTGTTCATCGCTAAACAAACTTCCATATCAGAGTTTACTTAGCTAAAATTATGAAATATGATAAAACAAGATAATCTAAAGTAACGTAAGATGATTAAAAAAAAATGTTTGTCGTTTGTTTATCAGAGAAACGCGCTGGGTACACGTGGCAACCCTAAGGCAACAAAATGCCTGATGCGCCAGCTCGTATATATAGGAGCCTTAATCCGAACGTGCATGCTTCTCACCCGCAACTCGTCTCGTGACTCGCAATAAAGCAATGTTAAATTTATGTCATGTAAGAAAATAAATAAAATTCATTATATAAAATGCTGTTATGTTATTGAATAGATCTTTCAGATAATTAAATACCACATAAAAAATTACATGTCTAATTACAAACAAAATTCTGTGTGCAATATAACAAAATTTCAAAATATAAACCTTACTTTAAAAAAAAGTAAGTTCCAAATATTTTGACTGTATTGAAAAAGAAGTAAAGTCAGGAAGCAAATACACATTGAAAGATCAATAATTTTGCATAAACAATTTAAACATTAAGTTTTAATATTATGGAATTGTAATTAAACTTCTGTTAAATTTAAGTTGTTAGATGAGAATGTGTCATTAAATATTTGCATTCATAAAAAAACAAATTGTAAGATATCGTGAAAACGATTCGACGAAAACATTTTTTGCGGGTAAGTCGCGGTTTTACCCGTGGGTAACCAACCCGATGCAAGACACTACTTCGGACCTTATTCCCTAGGGGTGAATCTCAGACGGTCGTCAACTGCCAATGTCTAACCATAGTGCAAAGTTAAAACCCGCTCAAACAAAAATACTTTACATTATAAACATTATTTTGGAAAACACTTTTTGTACGATATCGCTTCTTGTAGAGAAAATAGCCATGCATACTAAAATTAAGAAAATAAATTAAGGACTTTTCCTATGTAAAATAAGGAATACAAAATTAAAAGTTGTCTTTAAATATAATAGGAAATATAATTTTTTATAATGATGAATTTGGAAAAGATTATTTATGCATCACTATGCATTTGTGATTATGAGTGCAGTTTGATGCATTTATGAATCAGGTTAAAACTTGGAGTTAGTTTTTAGTGATAAGACTTCGTAATACTTTTTATTTCATGCTAATGTTTTTTATTAGAAATACTCACTCGATATTTGCATGCGTTGTTGTTAGTTATAAGCATAAAATATTAATTTTGTGTCTCTAATTATGTAGCATGCGTGTTGTTTGTTTGTATTGAAAATTCCTATTATTATTATTATTACTTCTGCTCGTCCAGTGAGTAATTGTTTTCAAATCAATTTAAACTGATGCATACATGTGAGTTATATAGTTTTTCCCAACGATTTAAACTTCAATTTCTAAATTATTTCACTAATAATCTGCATGATAGAATTTCAATTTAAAATTAAACTGATTAATTACGTATATATATATACATGTACATATATATATATATATCTATATGCATGAGTCAGTTTGGAAGATAAACGAGGAAAAAATATTTCACCACAGAAGAAATAAAGGAAGTAAGGGATAACTTGTCATCTGAAAGCGAAGATGATTTTGAATTTCTGAAATTGATGATAATAAGTATCCATCATTTAGTAAAGAAAATATTGTTCAATATTCAGCTCCTGAGCGTGGAAGACCGCTCAGTCTTTTACAAGATTACAATGTGAAAAGACAGAGACTATCATACATTCTTTCAACCTGCGTCAGGCAGGATAAAATTGAGCATGTTCCCACGTCAAATGAAAATCGCACACGTTGTAAAGTGCCAAATTGCAAATTCTAAACATTTTTGGATATGAAAAATGCGCTGTAGCATTATGTTTAAATAAGAATAGAAATTGCTTTAAAATTTTCCACACAACATAAATTTCTCAATAATGTACCTGTAAAAATGCTGGATAGGTCAATTTATTTAAATTTATATCGAAATTTTATTTTTTATAAAGTCTAAACATGATTAATTAGCATTACTTTTCAATAAAATTTCAATTAAAGTCAATATATTTTTAAAACAATACATAATTAAGTATTTTATGCCAATATTTTAGGTTGATTTCTTTAGAAATCGACCTATTTTAATCATGTTATTGTAAATGAATTTTTAATTTGGTTTACATTTTAGCGCTAAATGCATAATAATGCATATATGCATCAAACCTAAAAATTCAAGAAATAATCAATACAAAATGTTAAATATTTTTTTTAAATGTTTTTCCATGTTTATTTAAGCCATGACACTGAAAAAAAAAATGCTTGTTAAAAAATATAAATAATCATGCATTTTAGGGTTAAGTAATCGAACAAAATCAATCGATTAATACGTAATCAAAAACAGAAAGAAAAATATTTAAATACTTTAGATGTTGTAATTAAATCTGTTCCTTGGAAGTAAAAGGCGCGTTTGGTATTGATATACATTTGCCTCACTAGAGGGCGCCAGAGGTCCCGTTGAGATGAGATTCGAAGAACATTCTTGTTTATTCTCCCGGGACTTTAGTTTAGTTTTAGTTCTGTTTTAGAATGGAGAGCAACGAGTCATGAAATAATAGTTTGCTCTCGGGGCCTTTTTGGCCTGATTTTATTATTCATGGAGCTACCGTTAAAGAAATAGAAAAAGTAGCTCCTAGATTAGATTAGTTTTAGTTTTAGTTTGGCTTTAGTGAAGAGAGCAACACAATGAAATAGAATGCTCTCAGGCCACCTTTGGCCTAATTTAATTTTATGGAACCACCATTGTCATCACGAAATAGAAAACTGGTGGCTCAGTTATTAAAATATTACGAATAGAAAATTGTTTTCGTGAAATTTCGAATATGTATATATTCTGTGTATCCTCATTGTAAATATCATCATTCAAGCTGTGTAAATAAACTGTCTTATGTTTTTCAAGATCAAGAAGAGGTGAATTATTGAATTTAAGTAAATGTTCTTTTTTCTTCCTTTTCTACAGATGAAGTTTACAGGTAGGAAGATTTTGCTTCATATTTATTTGAAGTTTATTACTAGAAATAAAAACGGTTTGAAAATATTAAATTATTTTGATTAAATGAAAGAGCCTGCAATCTATATTTTACAAAGAGTCTAGAAGACTGGCTTTAAGCCGTTCAGAAGAATGGCGTTATAACATAATTTTATGGTGTCCGCCACAACAGGATGTATTGTTTATATTAAATACAGGATATATTGTTTATATTAATATTGTTTATATTAACTGAAACGTAAAGAATTATTTTCATTTGAAACAAAAATGGTTTAAAGATAATATTATTATTATATGAAATGTTTCTCAAAAGAAATCTTATATTGAAAACTATTTATAATATTCCTTTTTCAAAGTAAATAAAATTAAAAGTGTCTGATTGATTGAAATAAAACAAGATTTTTTATTTGCTATATTATTTGTACATTTAAAACGTAAATTTATCAAGGTCAAAATAAGATAGTTGTTTTTTATGATTGAAATAATTAAAACTAGAATAAAGAAGGCAATTGAGTATTGAGTTGACCTTGAAAAAGAAGCATTCGTTTGATGAAGAAAATAATAAAAATTATTTTTTTTCATGGTAAATATTAGATGATGTCAAAATCTGATTGCATTGAATGTTTATTGTTTTATTTTTTATTTCGCAATAATTATGAAATAAAGTATTATTTTAGAATTTGTGAATGAAAACAGAGTATTCAATTAATGAAAGTTTCGATTTTAATTTGTTCTTGGATTACATTTTGTGATTTAATTCAATAAATTTTTACAGTTAATAAATGAATAAAAAATGTTATTCAGTTGAAAATAAATATTGCTATAAGAGTAAAATAAAAAATAATAAAATGTTATTTTCTTTTGTTTACGTTTTACAAAAAGAAAAATTGTTCTCGGAATAGAATTTTTTCCGAGTTGTTCTTAAAATAAAATCTTCTTGGTAAATAGAAAAGTGAAAGTTTTTACATTTAAATTAAAAGGTATAAATAACGAATAATTGGTTAATTAACATAAAACTGTTCTGTTTTTGTTTAAAAATCAGAAATGGAAAAAAAAAAAGCGAAGAACGCCATTACGATCTTCCTTTACTAAAACTTTAAATATTTTAAAAACAGAACTAGAGAAAGAAGATCTTGAGAGGGGTATACTTTTAGATAATTTAAATAAATTAGATGGTTTAATGACAGAATTAAAGACATTTGATAATGAAATATTAGACATTATGTCGGAAGATAGTAAATGCGATGAAGCTTTGATTATAAAAGAAGCGGAAGAAAGCGAAGCATACTGTGATGAATTTATCACAGTTAAAAGACTAATTAATGAAAAGTTGAATCCGAATGTAAATTTTAATTACACAGGCCAAAATAAAATGGAAACAAACAATTTTGAAAACAAAGCGATATAAATTACCAAAATTAGCTATCAAGAAATTTGATTCAAAATTGATAAATTATTTGCCCTTTTGGGCCCAATTTAAGAAAATTCATGAAGATGAAGAATTAGACAACGCTGACAAATTTCAGTACTTTTTACAGTGCGTAGAACCATGAACTTGAGCCAGAGAATTATTCGAAAGTTATCCTGTAACATCAGAAAATGATTTAAAGGCAGTAAAGGCTTTTGAAGAACGCTATGGGGATAAAGATATCTTAATCGAAGTATATGTTCGGGAATTTTTGAAATTAATTACAGCTAATGTACAGACTAGGGGAAATAGCAAAAATTTGTGTAATTTAGTGACCAAGATAGAAGCACACTTGAGATCGCTGGAAAGCATGGGTGTAAACATTGATCAGAACTCTGCGTGGCTGTACCCAATGGTAGAATCCTGTTTACCCGAAGATATTATTAGAACGTTTCAAAGACTTAATGTTGGGGTCAGGGAAGATATCTACTGAGTTAGATGATAAGGAAACCACACAGAAATCGAACTTGTCACTATTGCAGGTGAAGAAAGGTTACAATTAGCCAGGTCGGGTTTTGAAATTAATTCACCCAAGGAAAATGTTAAAAATAAATTCCACAAGAGAGATAACAGGGTCCCTTCTGCTACAGGCTTATTCGCTGCAAAAGAAATAAGCTGTATATTTTGCGGAAAAACGCATGAGAGTAAAGACTGCATAACAGCCAGATCGCTCTCCCTTGACGAAAAGAAAAATAAAGTAAAAGAAAAAAATTGCTGTTTGAAATGTTTACGTTTTGGACACCGGGCAAAAACGTGCAAGGTTTTTATTAAGTGCCACGTTTGTTCGAAACCACACACAGAACTATTTTGTCCAGAGATAAGGAAAGGGGGTGATAATAGTAGAAGCAAACTTCCCGAAGTAATACAGAACATTGTCGCCAAACAATGCTCCCAGGAAATAGCCCTTATAACGTTAGAAATAAATATAAAAGGGGAAAAAGGTCAAAAAAAGGTGCGTTGTCTTATGGACAGTGGTTCTCAGAAAAGTTACATTTTAAAGAAAACTGCAAAAGAGCTCAAGCTCAAACCCATTGGAACAGAAGTAATTGCCCATACAGTTTTTGGGGGTGCAGAGATAGAAGCTAAACAGCATAATATATTTACAGTTACAGTGGGTGCATCGAATAATCGGGTCAGTTCCATACATGAGCTCGATCTTTTAGACCAAGAAAAGATTTGTGGAGAAATTCCTCGAATTCCAAAGGGAAATCTATGCAGAGAACTCAAGAAAAATAAGCTGTGGTTGTCCGATATCGGCCCTGGAAGTACAGAAATAAAATCCTGATCGGGAGTGACGTTTACGGTGAACTGTTAACGGGTCGAGTCAAGCAATTAGAAAATGGACTCACAGCAATAGAAACCAAACTTGGGTGGACAGTTTGTGGAAAAACAGGGCTTCCATCTCAGGGTTGCTTGAATAGCGGTACAGCGGTATTAATGACAAATCTGTACATAAAAGATTGGAATGGTCCAGACTTGAGGCGACTCGATACGATAGGAATCAACGACCCTGCACAAATCTTGTCCAAAAGAGAAGAAGAAGAGCAAGCCCACGATATGTTTCTTAGACAACTCACCAGAAACGTCACATCTGTAAACAACACGTCCGAATTGGAAGAATTTAAATCTAAGGCAACAGAAATCATGGCGGAAGCTAAAATGGACCTAAGATTGCGGTAATTCGGTCCTGTAAAAGAAATAGAAAAGTTGTCTTTAGAAAATGAAAAGGAAGACTTCTCAACTCCAATTCCAGTTTTAGGAATCAAATGGGACAGAACAGATGATAGCTTGATGGTCTGCAATAAATTTGACTTAGAAATAGTGAATCCATCAAAACGTCAAATTCTATCCATAACTCAAGGAATATTCGATCCCATCGGTTTTCTAGCTCCAGCATTGTTATTAGCCAAGATAATAATTCTAGAATCTTGGTCCAGCAAATCAGCATGGGACACTCCACTTCCAGAGAAAATTCAAAGAGATTTTCAGAAATGGTACAGCGAATTAAAACAGCTAACAGAATTGAAGACCCCGAGAAGAATAGGTTATGGAATTAAAGAAGATTGGTCCCTACATATTTTCTGCGATGCAAGTCAAAGTGCCTATGCAACAGTAATTTTTCTACGGTGCGAAGAAGAAAAAAGAGTTTCAATTCAATTTTTGGGAGCAAAATCACGGTTGGCTCCAAAAAAGGCTCTAACGATTCCTCGTCTTGGGCTGCTAGCCTGTGTGTTGGGATCCAGACTATCAAAGTATGTCATAGAAGCTTTGGACATCCCTACAGTACCAACTTACGTTTGGACTGATTCTTCGACAGTTTTGGCCTGGATTAAAAGAAATGACCAGTGGGGTACCTTTGTGGGCAACAGAATCAGAGAAATATGCCAACTTCCGAACAATCACCAGTGGTACTTAGTTCCAGGAAGTCAAAATCCGGCAGACCTGCCTTACCGTGGTTGTAGTTCTAAATACCTTGTGGAATCGGGATGGTGTGAGGGACCCAAATGGCTAGAAGATGAAAAAAGTAACTGGCCCCAACCGAAGATTGTCCCTAATGAAGTCTTAGTTATGTCGGGAAGAAAGAAAACTGCAGTGTCATTATGTTCGAGTCCAAATGTAGATCCATTTATGAATTATGAAAGAATTTCGAAATTTAGTAAACTTGTAAATATTATTTGTTGGATAAGAAGATTTGCAACAAAATGTAGAAATAGAAATCATATTTTCCCAGCTGAACTTTCGGCAGAAGAAAAGGAAGAGGCGGAAAAATTTCTCTGGTCACGCATACTGTTAGAAAGTTTTGGTGATGTGCGAGAAACAATAAAAGGACTTGTTGTTATGAAAGATCAAGTGAAAACAAAGTTGTTAGATCGAGAAGACACTTTTTCTTTCAAGTATCCTATATTGTTGCCATCAAAACATCATGTTGTAAGGTGCCTAATTAGAGACTGCCACTTGAAGAATTGCCATGCTGGACTTCAGACAGTTGGTTCGATCTTATGTGAACATTACTAGATTATTTCTGCAAAGCGTAACATCCGAAGTAAATTGATAAAATGCATAAAGTGTAAAATATTTTCTTCCAAACCATTTGTTACTCCTCCGATTCATTTGCCTTTTGACCGAGTCAGAGACTCAAAAGTTTTTGAAGTTGTTGGCATCGACTTATGTGGTCCTCTTTTCCTGAAAAATAAATCCAAAGAATGGATAGTTATTTTTACCTGTGCAGTATATCGAGCCATACACTTGGAATTAGTGACGAATCTTTCAACAGAGGGATTCATACAAGCGCTAAGAAGATTTGTAGCCCGAAGAGGAAGAATTTCGACAATCTACAATGACAATGGAACTAACTTTCGCGGTGCTAACAATCTCTTTAAATCTCTTGACTGGAATCAAATTCAAAAGACGGATGACATAACTCCAATAAAATGGAAGTTCATCCCCCCAACCGCTGCTTGGTGGGGCGGATGGTGGGAGCGTCTCATTAGAAGTGTAAAAAACCTCCTACTGAGAACTCTTGGAAAATCTTCCCTCAATTTTGAAGATCTCTCTACTATCTTGTGCGAAGTTGAAGCCATAATGAACAGTCGACCTTTAACATACCTATCAGAAGAACCAGACAAGTTCATTCCTTTGACACCTTCCTGTTTTATGCAAGACATTCAAGAAACTGGTGTACTAGATCTGGATGCCATTGATGCCAAAAAACTGAGAGCACGATACAACCACTACCAAAGTGTTCGAAAGCAACTACAAAGCAGATTTCGAAAAGAGTATCTAGCACAGTTGGTACAACGAAGTAGACAGATGTGTAAACTTGTTAAACAAGGCGACATTGTGCTAGTAGAAATCAACAGTGTGAAAAGACTACAGTGGCCAATAGAAAGAGTAGTGAAAATTTTTCCCAGCCGAGATGGTCATGCCAGGGAAGTGAAAATGCATTCTGGGACATTGATTAGACCACTTCGAAAACTCTATCCCTTAGAGATATCAGATGCTGAGGATCCAGTGATACAAGCAGCAAAAGAGACAATAAACTGAAAGTGGTCAAAACTATAAAAAACTTTTCTAAAGACAATCACAATTGTTTTAAAATTGCATTGAACTTTAAAATATTTTATTTTTCTTTTTCTTTATTTTCATTAGTTTGTAACTATGTAACTTGAATTTTTACTATTTGTAGTTTATAGCTTTAATTTTCCTTAGTATGTAGTTTTATAAGTTTAAATTTTCTTAATTAATTAACTTTTTAATTTTTTAGCTCTCACCTAAAAAATTAAAGGTGGGAGGATGTTAGGTATTGATATACATTTGCCTCACTAGAGGGCGCCAGAGGTCCCGTTGAGATGAGATTCGAAGAACATTCTTGTTTATTCTCCCGGGACTTTAGTTTAGTTTTAGTTCTGTTTTAGAATGGAGAGCAACGAGTCATGAAATAATAGTTTGCTCTCGGGGCCTTTTTGGCCTGATTTTATTATTCATGGAGCTACCGTTAAAGAAATAGAAAAAGTAGCTCCTAGATTAGATTAGTTTTAGTTTTAGTTTGGCTTTAGTGAAGAGAGCAACACAATGGAATAGAATGCTCTCAGGCCACCTTTGGCCTAATTTAATTTTATGGAACCACCATTGTCATCACGAAATAGAAAACTGGTGGCTCAGTTATTAAAATATTACGAATAAAAAATTGTTTTCGTGAAATTTCGAATATGTATATATTCTGTGTATCCTCATTGTAAATATCATCATTCAAGCTGTTTAAATAAAACGAGGATAAATCAAGACGAGGTGAATTATTGAATTTAAGTAAATGTTCTTTTTTCTTCCTTTTCTACAGATGAAGTTTACAGGTAGGAAGATTTTGCTTCATATTTATTTAAAGTTTATTACTAGAAATAAAAACGGTTTGAAAATATTAAATTATTTTGATTAGATGAAAGAGCCTGGAATCTATATTTTACAAAGAGTCTAGAAGACTCGCTTTAAGCCGTTCAGAAGAATGGCATTCTAACAGGCACCATGTTCATTTTGTGAAAAGAGTTACCACCATGTCCTTAATGGGCATATTTTGCTTTATATAGAGGCATTGAACACAATGTCCAGTTCATAAAGAGAAGATAGGACAGTGAAAAATAAAACATGTCCATTCTTTTTATTCATGAAAAATGAATTTAATTATAACATCATTAATATCACCCCTAAAAAAGTACATTTTTATGACATGGTGTCTTCTTACCTCAGGGGTACGGAAATATGATTAAATGTAAGCTGTTTCAGGCATTATACTCAATTAATAAAATAAGAATGAGAAACCTAAAATAGAAAATGCAAATTTCTTTTAAATATGGGAATTTAAAATAATATGAATATTTTTTTTATTAAATATATAACGATTATTATTATTATTATTATTATTATTATTATTATTAAGTGTTTTTGTATACATTATTATCCATGAAAAATATAAATTTATATATATATTATATCAGTGTGACATTGATGAAAAGAAGTATTAATTATTCTAAAACAAACTAAATATATTTACTGAAATGCTATTCAGATTATTTTCCTCGATCAATAGGTAATTTATATTGAGGTACCTTTTAACACCCTATAGGTGACCGAAATCATCAGCGATGCAATTTAGTGCAATTATCAAAAAACATGTTTATCCTAGTATATCTTGTCATTAATCATTCTTGGTTCAAAACATAACATAGAATTCAATAGGAATTTTCTTTCTATTACTTGTTTTTTTAACAGAAGTCTGAAAATTACAAATATGTGTTTATAGTCCGCAAACAAAATTAAAAGAAATAAGTAAATAAATATTACATTATTTTTTAATTCAGAGAGGATTGTAGATTTATCATCGTGGCAAAATAAATTTAAAATCTTAAAGAATATAAAATTATAGAAATTAAATGTAAACAAAATGAACATTTTACCCTGTATCATCATTTATTTAGAGATATTTTAAGACAAAAATTATAATATATTAATTAATACTTCGGATGCTCAAAAAAAGAATAAATTAAATAAAAACGGAAGGTAAAAAAAATGCACGGATTATTGCATTGTCCTTAGAAAGGCAGGGAATTTATTCTTAATAGTTTTCAAAGTAAGCTACAAATTTAATCAATTGATGGTGCTATTGAATTCAAAAACTCATGAAAAATGTTTTTAAAATAAAAAAAGGATATGTTTCAAATTAGAAAAAAAAACAAAAAAAAACAAAAAAAAAAACATGATATTTAATAGATTTATTGAGAGCATTTATATTGGAACAAAAATAATAAAATAACAAAGATTAAAACTCAGAATAGCATTTTCTAAGGTGAAATCTATATCTTATACTTCTTTATCTTCAACAATTTTAGGGTCTAGATTTACTAGAAAAATGAATACGCCAATATCTTCCAAAAAAATGAAATATCTGTCTGAATATCTACTCCAAGTTTACTCATGAGATTACATTAAATTTTATTTTTAATGCTATATTATGTAACTACAAATGATTGAAGTAAATAAAATAGTTATAATTTTTATTGTTTATTTATTTGCTTTTAAAACACATTATTTAAAGACATACTAAATGGAATTTTTCCGATTAATAAATATACTCTAAATAGCATCCTTAAAAATAAATCAAGATTTAAAAGAAATAGCTTACGTTAATTTAGACGGCATATTATTTGTTAAAAAAAAGTCCTAAAATATCAAAACTTTAGTTAATTAAAAATAAAAGTAATGATAACTGATGATACTTTCAAAATACAAATGCTAAATCCGTGATTTTGGGTAAAAATCCTTTAAGCTGGATTAAGAACATAAACATTTTATCGTATGCATGAAAAAACAAAATGTGAATATCTTCCAATTTCTAAAATAAAGCTTTTGTTTATTTGTTTGTTAAAGATTTTTTTTTTTTAATTCGTTTAAGAATGAAATTAACTCCATAATTATAAATATCCAGGCATTCTCATAACTCTTATTATGATTGCGAGAAGAGAACGGTGATTTACTATATCTATTACTTCAATCGTCCCACTTTAATTATAATGGGATTTATCTCTCTTCATTAATTCAGGACATCATTCCCCAAATGTGCAGAAAAGTTCAGTTCTTATATAAATTCATTAGCATTCCTTTCACATTAATACTACCAATCGCTCATTAAATTCTAATGAAAGTTGAAAAAGTAATTTTCGTAACTTTTGATCCATATATTATTTCTTTATTTTCGTAAGAAGTGTATATATATAAGTTAAATAACTACATATATATAGATATATAATGTTTCAAAAAATTATTCAGAACAACTTTCTTAACAAATATTAATGTTTTGTACTATTTAATTAATTAGGAAAAATACTTACGTGATCAAATATATATATATATATATATATATATATATATATATATATATATATATTTTTTCAAAAGTTAAAGTAACATGTTCAACGGAATTTTCGAAAGTATCAAAATTAACATATCAACGTCAAGTTGTGAATGACCCCAGGAAAAAAAAACCTGCTTCAGTCAAAGAAATTTTTTTTTTTCCTGTACAATTTTCTGAATTTTAATATTTAACAATGATTATGTGATATGAGTTGAAGAAGACATTTGTCTATCAAATTACACAATGAAAGCTTTCTTTTTAATCGTTCGCTAAAAACATTTAACGGTTAAAACATTTTTTATAAAAATGCTCATATTTCATGAGATATTTAAAAACTAGCAAATCTGTGCGAAATATTCACATTTTATTTCTTTTCTTATTTACCTTTAAAATTTGAAACTCATACACGTTATACCAATTTCACCACCTAATTAAAATCTTAATTTACCACAAGCCAAATTATTCATAACATAAAACCAAATTAATATTGTACAATAGTGAAACCAAAGTCATTCAAAGAAAGGTTTCCAAATAAAATTCATGGTTCACGACCCAATTTTCATACTTCCACATGCAGTACAATTTTAATATAGGAGTCCCACGACGCCTTTTAAATTTTTGTCGTTATGTTGGGAATGACTTTTTATTAATTTTGGTATATATATATATATATATTAAAAAATAAAATAAAATAAAATAAAATAAAATAAATTAATTCCTATTTTGATTATATTTTTTATGATCGTGTTTTTTAGTCAATTTATGACGCAAAAGTTCATATTCTGCATATATCTTTAAAATATTGCTAGATTTAAGATGACGCTTGCAAAGATTCTGAAGAAACAACTGTTAAAAATACATTTTTTTCGTAAATTAATCTCATCAGACAAATGTCGTCATTTTTTCTTATTAGTCCATTGAGCTAAGTCCGCGTGCTTAAATATTGCTCATGTATAAATATTATTTTTTTATCCTCGCGTATCGTATCGTTTCCACAAAAAATAATTGAAACTGGTCCACGTTAGAGAAATATTATATAGATATTTGCATTCCGATTGCAGCATATTGTTTCAAAAATGTTTTTCCATTTTAACTAAAAGTGGGAATAATTTTCGTTTAAAACTCTGCATATTATAAATAAAAAACATGCTTCTTTTTTTTTCTTAAGTCTTAAAATAAATACTTATACCTTTTTTTTTATTATTTATTTATTTATTTTTTATTTTATTTACAAATGCATCCAGAAATTGTATTGGTTTATATTAGCATATCGTTCAGTTATAGATAATTTCGTTCAAATTATGATGCAATCATAAATGATTTTGCTCAATTTGTATCCGACCCCCTAAATTCGTAACCTAATCTTCACTGGCAAAAAAAAAAAAAAAAAAAAAAAAAAAAAGACTGATCTTTTGCATGTTTTGCTAAGCTTTTGAACAAGAGAGTACATTAGTTTTAGACTCGTGTTAATGAGTGTACACATTATTTAAAGAAATTCAATAGTTATTCCAATATCAGGAATGGGGGCTGTTGAATATTAAGAATGAAGACAACGTGGTTAGTGTCAGGTGCTGTTTACCGATGAGTCCCGTTTGCTTTTGGAGTGGCGCGCCTGATGTGTTTTCTTATTGAAGGAAAAGGCCACTCGCAATAAATACACATCGTGAATGATCACATTACAGACAAAGTTGTTGATGATATGGCTAGAAATCAGAATACACGGATTGCCTACATAAAAGACAATTTTATTTATCAGAGGTAGAGATATGCCTGTGAATTCGCGTCGAACTTCATGCTGCAGCCTTTGATTAATTTCTTTTAACGCATGTTAACGCTAGATCTCACATCTCGCATGGAATACATCATCAATCTCATACAGCATATGGAATGATCAGCTTTCTCTCTTGACCTAACCTATTTTAAGCAATTACGACCACTCTGACGGCACATTGTATTGAAACAAAGACCTCCTTTTACTCATTTTACTCTCTAGCGTTGGAAATTAAAAAAAATTTAAGAATGGAATTATTTTCCTAAAAGTCTTATCGTTAAATTTATCAAATTCATGGATACACATGTGTGCACTATAGTCTTTGTTGCTTGACAGGAATAAACATTAAGGTTTGTATATATACACAGGGATACATTAACAAATGAATGAAATGAAATAAAACCCCAAAAGGCACAGAGGTCTACAGCAGGGAGTCCCCTCTGTGTAGGGGTGAAAGAGAAGTTTTGAAACATTTTCAAAAATACGGAACTTAATAAGATTTAAGATTAATCCAGTAATTTTTTTCACAATTTAAGTAACTGCCAAAATTAAGTTCTGTATTTTTGAAAATGTTTTGTTTAACGGGAAAGATTACTTTCTACAGTCGAGGGGAATTCCAATGGAAACAAGTTTTTCGAGTGTTTTCGCAAATTTATTTTTATACTTTTTCAAAAAAAAAATATATATATATAAATATTACTTTTTTTCAGGTTCATTGATAATTTGATTGTTTTTAACTCAGCGATAACTTCGAAAATATTTCTGGAGAAATATATCTCGAAGGTTTAAATTTAAACCGTACAGATACCGATAATATTTCATTCCCAGATCTAAATATAAAGAGAAATGAAGAAAAATAGCTTATTGGATTATATGATAAAATGAAAGATTTTAATTTTAAAGTAAACAGTATCACTAATTGATTTTCAAATATAAGTCGAAAAGTTTTGAAGAATATCATGTTCGCACAGTTTAAAATAATTTGCACTGTATGCGATAATGACAATTATGTAAAAATAGCTCTTGAAGATCCAAGAAAAACACTGCAAATTATCTGTTACCCGTCTCAACTTTTAAATGAGTGTTTCCAGTGATTTCTTCTTTCGGTTTGTTTCTATTTCCTCATTCAAATACGATATTTAAGTATCAACAATCCCCGTCGGCCGAAGAGTTTTTTTTTTTTTTTTTTTTTTTTTTTTTTTTTTTTTTTTGATCAGGTAGGGGGTTTATTTAATTTATTTTATTTGCTTTCTGGTATACATTTTGTAATTCTTTATTTTATAGTATTTTTTATATAAATTAGCTGATGTATTTTATGACATTTTTGGGGAATTTTTTACATTATGTATGTCAGATTTCTATTCAGTTAATGTTGGTTTTCTGTTTGGTGAGAAGTTATTAGCTAAGATAGTTATTAGCTAATTGCTACTATCCTTTCAGAAACTTCTCTTTCACCTCTACATGGAGTGGCCTCCCTGATGAAGACCTCTGTGTCTTTTGGGGTTTTATTTCATTTCATTCGTTTGTTAATTTATTCCTATTTTCATGTTTTACCTTTCCTTTTGCAGCAATTTTGCGCATTGATTTGTAATTCCCCTGTTGGTTTTCTAGTCTTTAAACTTTTATTTTAATTTTGTATCATATAAATATTCATTACAAAGGTTTCGTAAATATGTATACATACAAGGTGTCCCATAAATCTGTAGATATTTTAAAAAATTCATAACTACTGAATGAATTGAAACGCGATTTGCGAAATTCATTCTCGTAAAGAGATTTTTTTTTTTTTTTTTTTTTTTTTTTTTTTTGTAAAGAAAAGATAATAATTAAGCTATTTATCGATAAAGGGCTCTATAGGTGACCAGATTACACTTCTTCATGAAAAGCTATACTTATTCGCATGCAGATGTTTACAGGCATATAAATCCTATTCATTGTGTCCGTCGTCTTCACGCAAACAAACGAGTTAGAAGTTAGAGTTAGAAAACATCTTCACCAATAACACTTTAGCCACTAAGTCAGCATCGCAATTAACACATCATGTACACGCAAGTAGGATACAAAATAAGAAAGAAACTGTTCTAACTGCAAAATTGTGTAATTTATAGAACATTCTTTGCATACTTTCCTTTCACATCCGCGTGAAAAACTTAACTATTTGTCTAAGTATCGTCGACTACATACAGAAACAAAAATTGTCAGTTGACAATACAGAATTGAAAAACCCAAACAGCTGACTAGGAAACTTCAGTTAAAAAGTGTACTAGCTGAACTAGTCTCCAATACAATACCCCAGACTAGGAAGGTTATCAGATATAGCCGTCTTAACTGATAATATTAACCTTCTTAGTCTGGGGTTTTGTTTTGGAGACTAGTTCAGCTAGTGCACTTTTTAACTCAAGTTTTCTAGTCAGCTGTTTGGGTTAGCAAGTTCTTTTTCTGTGGGTATATTTTTTTCTTTACAAAAAAAAAAAAAAAAAAAAAAAAAAAAAAAAATCCCTTCTCGAGAATGATTTTTTTTGCAAAGCGCGTTCAATTCTATGAATTCCTTCAATACTTTTGAATTTTTAAAATGTCTACTGATATATGGGACACCCTGTATATATACATATTTATGCATGCGTATTCTTCATGTTAGGCTCATACATGACTTTATCGCACGGATCTCTCCATTCACATATTTGCTTGATCCCATTTGTATTTTAAGCGATGATGGAATCTTATTTTTATTTTAATATTTTATTTTATCTACGTTCATTTTAAATGTTCTTTCTAATATAATAATATGTAATTTTAAAAATAATCTTTCTTTTAAAATCATTAGCAATAACTTTATTGAAATGTTACGAAAAAAATATTCAAAAATGAAGAATCACAATCTCTAATATTTTCTCTTCAACCTCTACTGAAAATAATAATTTTTAAATATTTATTTCAAACAATTGTTATCCAAAAATAATTTTTAATTATTTCTCAAAAATAGAAGCTATATTTTTATTCGTAAAATACAGTTTTTAATTGTAGTTGAAAATGTTTATTTATATTCCATTTTTAAATTTCTTTGCAATAAGTAATACACAGTTAAATCGTTTTAAATTTCTCCGTAATAAAAATAATACAATTTCAAAATTAAAGATAAAATTGTATATGAAAAATTCCGAAATATAAATTATTAGAATATTTCTTTAATTAAAATAGCGCTTTCTATTTATTTTATGTAAAGCTTTGCATATTTCTATGAAATCTGTCGCATAAGAAAACATTTAATAAATTAATCGGGGATAAAAAATGAAATTGTTGTCTTAATACGGAACTTTTAATAACTTGTTTTCTGATTTGTTGATAGAAGTACTTATTGAAATTGCGTACGTAATAGAATAAATATCTTTAGTTTTTAATATGTTTTCTTTAAATCTCTATATTAGTTTTAATGTATATTCACATTTACTTTTTTATTATAGAAATTACAAAGACAGTATAAGAACACTTTCAATTATTCGCTACATTCCAGTAAGTAATTATTATCCAGTTACAAATTTAAAATTTTATTCACATAGTTACTTGGGTGTCGCAAGAGAAAAAAAATAATAACTTTTTTTTTTTTTTTTTTTTTTTTTTTAAATCTCAAAATGTAATAGCAACCAAAAGTTATTTTATATTCAATAAGAAAAATACAGAGTTTCAGAATTTTTGGAATATATCTTGAAGGTTCACTTTTTCTCCAAAATTTCAAGTAAAAAAAAGGCTATTTTTTATTTTGTTTATGACTAATGTGTCTCTTTTTAATGTCTGTCTTTATATCAAACAGCAAAAACAGTTAGTTTCAATGTTACTTAAGAATTGTGAAAAAGTTTGAATATTATTAAACATTATCATCAGGGTTCACAGCTGCACCCAAAATGCCATGAAATTCGAAAAACTGAGAATTTTAATAATATTTTTAACACATAGTTAATGATCTCTCTTAATATCAAATACTGAAATAAGTGAAATTACATTTTATACGTATTGAATTTTTTACAGCCATTTTCATATACCTCTAAATCAGTTTACTTATAATTTCCTGTTAAACTAAACATTTCCTTCAGAATATCTATATTCAATATATCATATCAATATTTATCTATATATCAATATTCATCTATATCATTATTCAATATATCATATCTATATTCACCTGTATTCAATAGAGAAGTAAATTTATTGGAGAAAACATATCGTTTACCACGTTCGTGTTTGTTAGCTATAGAAAATTTCGGTCTACAACTGGAAAGGCAGTAAATATTATTTTCTACAATATCAGCAAAAAACTCAACTTTTTCTCACTTTTAAATAAACTACGAAAACCAGAATTTTACTTCGTTCACTCAAAACTGTAATAAAAAAAGGTATTTTGCTGCATGGTTAAATATTGCGACAACTAAAATTTATCCCTTTATGTAATATATAGGTGTCCTTATAGGGACTGTTAGATGCAACAAATTCCTGAAATAAAAAAGTGTTTGCCTGCAATAGCTGCCGTTTGGTACTATCTGAACTTTCCCGAATTTCATGATATAAAGATCATATAAAATTCGTTTTGAAAACAACGATGTACATCACATTTTATAAATTTATTATTATTCAATAAAATTTGCCTTTTTGTTCTACTGATTACGTTATTTCTTTCGATTTTGTCATATATACTTCAGAAAACATATGAAACGTTCATTAAATAACTACATTTTTTAATTTATCTTGGTATTCTTCAGACATATTAATAATTGAATTTCCTTTTGTTAGTTAAATTTCTATTATTATTATTATTATTATTGAAGTATAATCTAGTAAAATTTAAAACACTAGGGGGCTCTGCCCCTGCTCGCTCCGCTCACCAACCCCCGAGGAAGGCTTCGCCTCCCCCCGACTCGCTTCGCTCATTAATCTTTGCAGGATTCTACCCGACTATTCACAACTTTGCCTTTCATTCAATTGGAATATTAATAATACATAACACAAGAGAGTTGAACAATATTATAGAAATCCACCATATTTGGTATCGCATTGAAATACACAATATTTAATATTATATCACTTATATGTCAAAAATCTGTTATAACGTTCGACAATTTAATAACAATTTGCCATTATTATGAGAGAGAACATAAAATAAACAACCATAGCACTAATTATTTAGAACAGAGAGAAATTCTTGACATCTAAATCATTTAGCGTTACAACTTTAGTATATGATCGACTTGTTAAATTTTTGTCACTGTTTGACGATGAATTTTTTGGGTGTTATTGCTTGATTAAAGAAATTATGAACTTATTTTTTCTAACGCCTATATATTTTTTACTATTGAATATTTTTAGTTAATTTAGGACAATATGTAATACTCTGCATTTATTTCCAGCGTACAGCAAGGTTTAAAATGGTCCTTCCAACACTAAAGATGCAACTTTTTAAAGTGCATTTTTTCTAGAATATGATTTAGTCAGGTTGAAGATAAATATTTTATGCGATTATTGCAATTATTTTAAAATTTTCATTAGTAGTAGTAGTACGACAGGACAATTTCTTTCAGATAGCGATTTTGCATTGTCAACACTTATTGTACTACACCATGAATTTGCCAAGATGCCTGTCAATATCTGATTTTACCATGTAATTTCTTAAACTGTATGAAATACCAAGGAACAACTTTAGTATATCCCCACAACGATATTTGGCAATTTTTTGTTGGCGATTATGGCTAAATCATAAATCATAGATTATAAATTATAAAACATAAAATCATAAATCCAAAATAAACAACATATAGGCTGCCATATTATATCGCAAACAGTCCAGAACGATATCGTTATCGTTCAAAACGACGCCAAAGAAAAATCGCCAAATTCAGCTGTAGGGATATTCTAAAGTTATATCAATACTAAGTTAAATCGGAAAAAAAAATCACATTTTTTGAAATCTACTGATAAGTGAAAAATTCATCCTTGATTGTATTGTAAAAATGAATTGCCGGTTCGAAGTATTCGAGATAGACCATCACCATTCATAAATTGGATGGCTTTTGAATATTTGTTGACAATATTTTCTGAATAAGTGTTGATGATGGCTCCTGAATGCTTGTTGGCGATATCTGCTAATTATTATTGTTGGCGATATCTACTGAATATATATTGATCATGACATCTTAATAGTTGTTGGCGATGTCTCTTGAACTTGTGTTGATATTGGTCTGAATATTTGTTGGCTACATCTACTGGATATGTACTGATTACACCTTGATTATTTTTACATATATATTATGTAATATTAAATTTAGAAAATAAAAAATGAGTGTGGAGAATGAAATTTAATGACATTGGATAATTCAATTTAATTTAATTTATAAAGACATCAATGGTACAGGAGAAACTACTTCAGCCTTTTTCTTTCTAATAATGAACAGAACGAAAAACGGATATTTTACCTGGAGATATTTTGTACATTTAGACCAAATAAAAAAATTTCTTCTTTTTTCCCGACGTGAATTAAGTTGAAAAATATTTAAAATAAAATTGAAAAAAATCGTTCTAAAGCAATGGTACAGTTTAACCTCTTAGCGAAATTTTAAATTTGGCACCGAAGTAGCTTAGACGTTTCTCGCGAAAATCTTGACATGCCTAATTGCGATAGATAATTTAAGTCATCGTCAAAATAAATGAAAAATTTAAAATCAGCCTGTGAGGTCCTGTATTATCTGTAATTACAATATTTTAGCAATGCAGTTACTACATTCCTTTATATATAAAAAAAAAAATGTCCTGTTGGGAACAACTATAGTATTTCCCCTCAGCTAGATTTGGCGATTTTTCGTTGGCGATTATGGCTAAATCATAAATCTAAAAATCATAAATCAAATAGCATAAATGATAAAATGATAAGCTAAGTTATAAATCGTAAATCATAAAATCATAAATCCAAAATAAATAGCATGCAGGCTGCCATATTATATCGCAAACAATCCAGAACGACATCGTTATCGTTCAAATCGGCGCCAAAGAAAAATCGCCAAATTCAGCTGAGGGGAAATACAGTAGTTGTACCTCCTGTTGTATTGAATTCTGTTTTCTGCAAAGTTTTATATCAATGCTTAAAAAACAAAAAATGGTTGCGGATTTTATTATTATTATCATTATTATTGCACCATTTTATAATTTATCTCTATAGGAAGGCATGGCTAGAGTTAAGATGGCTATTGTGGTTGCGTAAATGAATTCCTTGGCGAAAAACGTACGAGCTTCATTTCTAAATTTTAAAAATCGCTAAATTGGTCATAGTAAAGATCTATCCTCTTAAATATGTTTTGAGTTAAAAAACTAAATCTTTATCTAAACTAATATAAATTTTTATCTCATAAATTCAATTTTAAAAATGTCTGCCTTTAACCTCTAACTCTATGCCAATAATTGTTTAACACAATCATGGTATACATTACTAATGTTCGGAAATGCTTCCTTTTTCTCCCATAAAATCAAAGAGATTGAACGAGACTATCTGGACTCCATGGTCTCTTCAAAATTACTAAAAGATCATTTTTGGCAACTAGTTTTTTGATGTTTATTTATTTTTTTTATTTTTTTTAGAATAGAGAGAGTTTTTTATGTTCTGACTTGTAAAAAAATGAGGAAGTTATTTTCGTTTTAAGAGATTTAATTTTAGAGGAAGAATTTTAAATACGAGAATTTCTATGAGTATAATTTATTTAGAGTTATATCTACGGATAATTATAAATATGCTTTAAGAGTTATTTTCATTATAAGCTTATGAATTGCATAAGTAAAAGAATAATGATGCTGTGTGATACCTACTATTCCAAGTTATGTATATTGATCGTGTAAATAAACTGTATGTGTTTTTTTTTCAATATACGAAGTTGATGTCTTTTATGGGTTTATCGTAAACACTAAATCTTTTTCGCCTAACATTAAAATAAAGGAACAACTTCAGTATATCCCCACAACGATATTTGGCGATTTTTTGTTGACGATTATGGCTAAATCATAAATCTAAAAATCATAAATCATAAAATCATAATCTAAATCATAAAATCATAAATCATAAAATCATAATCTAAATCATACAATCATAAATGATAAAATCATAATCTAAATCATAAAACATAAAATAATAAATCCAAATTAAACAACATATAAATTGCCATATTATATCGCAAACAGTCCAGAACGACATCGTTATCGTTCAAAACGGCGCCAAAGAAAAATCGCCAAATTCAGCTGTGGGGATATACTGAAGTTATACCATAATATAAACTAAAATAAAAATATAAACTAATTTTCGTTTCATCTTTATTAAATTTTTACGTAATAGTTTTAAAATATTGGTTATTTTCAAATGTTTCGCTATTCTAAATATTTTTTCTTCTCTCGAGCATCTCAAAGATGCTAATTATTCAATTTTTCTTATTTACACCATTGATCACATTTTAATTTTCCCGAGGAAAGTGACGTCAGAGACACATAAAAAAACGCCATAAGAGAAACTTTTCCCTCCGGTGGCAAATATAAACCCCCGTTTTTACTTAATAACTTACTTAATTAAAATGATAGAAATTTCTAAGCAGCTGAAATGCCTTCCTTAAAGCAGTCGGAATACACTGATATATCTCATGACGCGGGGAACCCTACCCTCCGCGAGAAGTTGCTGTCGCAGACAAAAAAAATTGACGCCAGCAACAGTTACTTTTTTTTAATATATAGAGACTATCTTTTTTAATACGTTCCAACAAAATCGAAAGTGTTTATGACTTTGGTTTGTCTATTTGTCTATTTTCCTGTCTGCCAGGTTGTCCGAGTTCTAACTACCGTAAATATTCATTGAATTTCTTGAAACTGATATGTAATTGTCAAGCTCACTGTAAAGTGTTTTTATATACAGGAACACACAAAATAATACCAAAGCACTGAGTTGTATGAGAGGTATTTTTAAACCATATTTTAACATCTTTATTTTGCGCAAATTGTAATGAAATTAATATTTTTTATTTATAAGTACAATATATATATATATATATATATATATATATATATATATATATATATATATATTGCCACAATATAGAATGATTTGCCTTAAAATCTACAAGGCTACTCATAAATATTAAGATACGTTAAGGGTTATAATTGAAAATTGCTGCATTTGCATTTGCATTTGCATTATGCGTTTTTAACACTTTTCAACAATATTTAATAGGGATTAGGATTGCAATCAGCCTATACGTCTGTTTTTTGTCCATCTGAAATCTGTCCTTCTAACGTCCGCAAATATTTTCAGAGATTCACAATAGCATATCCTTTATTTAATGTGTTATAAATAGCACAACTAGTTTATGTACAGGATAATTCAAAAGAGTTCCATTGCATTACGTTTTTTGAAAGACATATTATAAATCCTAATTAAATAACTTTGTACAACACAAATCATAGTTAAATTGGCAAACAATATTTATATGTTAAAAAAAGTTTTTTCTGTAGAAAATGGTGCGATTAGCGTTAAGATTTATAGAGCTACACTAAAGTATCCTTATATATTGAACCCTACTACTGAAAATTTCTGTAATTTCATTTTTCTTTTCTTTCTTTCTCTTTTTTTTTTTTTTTTTTTTTTTTTTTTGGTGTGTGTGTACAACGTTTTTAAGACTTTACAACGTTGTTTAACAGTGATTATGAAATCAATTAGTGTAACTGTCCACCTTAATTTCATTCTGTTTGCCTGCTGTATGATAACGTAGACAAATTGCATTAAAGATCAAATAATGGAACGCATATCTCCAGTTGGAAAGTGTTAATGATTTTTTTTCTATACTTTTCTATTTCAGAAATATCTGCATTTAAAAAGTTTATTTGCATTACTAAGTATGAATAAACATCTTTAATACAGAGTGTATGTTCTCAGAAAAGGAAAAAAAAAAGCATTTTAAATGTGTAGTAAATATTGCAATGATACATAAGATGTGATAAAGTAAAAATTATTTTTTACGAAAATATATTTTCAAGTACTTTTAAAACAAAACTTTAGTTTCTTTTCTCTTTTTTTTTTTTTTTTGTTGTTACTACACGTAGTGAACATTTAAGAGTAATTTTCAATTTAGAGGATTTCTTTTTTTAATATATAACTAAGTTTATTTCCGAGTAAAAATAGCCAAGTAAAAATTTCCAAGTATATTCCAGTAAAAATATTATAAATTGTACCTCTGAGACCAGAAACTGAACTTTTAATTTTTCAAAATTTTCACTCTATCTTTTTTTTTCAGTGTAGAATGGGAAAATTGATACTTCACCAGACAATATACATCAAAATAGAAAAGAACATCCTTCATTCTGGTTTTCTGAAATAAAAAACTGCTACACAACTCACGTTTAGAAGAAATATTTTTTTCTTTTTTTGGTCACTTTTCGTTTATTGAAGGGAAGATATTTATAGGAGAAGTTAAATATAAAATGATCCGCTTATTTCCCCAGGTAATTCCTCTTAATCTAAAATAACTTATTTTAAACTAATTTATTTCCACAGTTTTTAAGTAACGATTTTGAGTCTATATACATTGTTCAAGTATAAAAAACCTGTAATTTATCAGTCATTGCTCATTTAGATTATAAAATACCAAGAAAAATAATTAAATTAAAAGTTTGTAAAAATATATTTTGAAAATAGATCTGCTAGCATAAACGGACTGAAGAATAAGAGTAATTCTGTTGAGGTTCTGCATAAAAGATGTTAAAATTCACACCACATTGAAAGTCTGTAAATAATGTAATTTGCCAATTAAAATCGATTTTTACCAAATTTCAGTAGAGTCCTATTACGTAAAATCATACTTAAGGAAACGAGAAAAATACAAAGGAATTACTAAAACTGTATTTGAGATTTAAGAAAAAAATTTAACATTATTAATTTCATTTTTTTTTTTTTATTATGTATTACATAATAAATATTTAAATAAAATGAAATGAGTCAAAAATTACAAAACTTTTATTTGAACTTTTTTAAGCATGCGTACTCTGTTTTTCTTTCTTTCTTTCTTTCTTTTTTATTACATTATTACAACATTAAATATTTTGTAAATAGGCAAAATTAATCAATAAATTTACTCACAAAATTTCAAATATATGTGATTAATTTTTGTTGTTGTTGTTGTTAACTATGTGTAATACATATAAGATATGTGCAAGGCAAAAAAATGATAAATGCTTTTTTTTTTTTTTTTCAATTATTTTTAAATATTTTTAAACATTTATTTTTATATTAATTCTATAAAATTAACGATAAATAATATACCTAAACCAAAACTCTTTTCAGAGTATCTAATTTTTAAACTACATTAAGGTAAGTCAAATGTCATATATCAAAAAATAACTTGATATAATTCATTCCGCTTTCTAAAAAGAAAAAATACTGTCAACCACCCTTTAGAAATGATGAATGAAAAATGAAAAATTCATTTTTTATTTTACGTCGTATTCTATTTAGTAAAACGGGAGATTTTTTCAGAAAGTTAAAAGATAAACACTGCAGTTCCCTTTTCTAAGTAATTACCTTTGTCGTGTCGTAAAGTATCTTATTTTAGACTTATTCATTTTCGCTTAGTCTTTTTCAGCAATTTTTTACTAAACACTTTGTAAATATAGATATTTTTACTCTGTTAGATTCCAATCATCTGCATTACCAAGTTTACAAATTTAAAAAGTTAGATTACTAAAGAAACATATCTTTTGAAATGAGAGTTTTATATATTGACTAGCATTGAAGTAATATTTTCTTAAAGAAAAACTTAAATAATATAATAATATTTGTTAAATTCGAATATTTGCAATATTTTGTTGTGATTGGGCATTAAAAATGCATCCCTGCAGTGTTGCCAGATTGCGCGAGTTTTGTATTCGACAGTCACCAATAATTTTGAGAAGTGATATTTAATGTACATAATCGACGATTACATTTATTTATGATACATTTATTTATGATAATCCTGACGCTACTCCTATGTGGGATAACATCAAAATTATTTCAGCACCACCTACGATCCAAGAACTGTATTTTTGTGAGGCTATTAATATAATTAAACATAGAAAATTCAATAAATTCAAAAGATGCTGCAATTTTGTCAATAATTTGGCCCTATATTATAAAATAACTAATAGGTTTTTTTTTTTTTTTTTTTTTTTTTTTTTAGATCCGTATAGTTTTATTCCTACATTAGCCTCATTTGACTCTTTAATCAAATTAATAAATTCAGTTCCTGCATTTGCACTCTGGTGATTCTACAATTTCTCTTCCTTTTTTGACCAGCAGTTCTTCAATTCTACAACAGTTCCAGCACATAAGTGCAGCATCTCCTGATCCTACAATAGTTCCAGCCTCTAAGTGCGGCACCTCCTGATCCTGCAATAGTTCCAGCCTCTAAGTGCGGCACCTCCTGATCCTACAATAATTCCAGTCTCTAAGTGCAGCCCCTCCTCATCCTACAATAGTTCCAGCCTCTAAAAACAGCCCCTCATTAACCTACAATAATTCCAGTCTCTAAGTGCAGCACCTCCTCATCCTATAATAGTTCCAGCCACTAAATGCAGCACCTCCTGATCCTACAATTGTTCCAACCTCTAAGTGCAGCACCTCCTCATTCTACAATAGTTCCAGTCTCTAAGTGCAGCACCTCCTCATCCTATAATAGTTCCAGCCTCTAAATGCAGCACCTCCTGATCCTACAATTGTTCCAACCTCTAAGTGCAGCATTTCCTCATCCTACAATAGTTCCAGCCTCTAAATGCAGCACCTCCTGATCCTATAATAGTTCTAGACTTTAAGTGCAGCACCTTACACCTTTATTTCTACAATATATACAGAGACTCGTAACCCCTTGGTAACCATAAAAGTTACGTCCGTTACTTATATTCGCTCTTGGATATAATCTTCACCATTTTCCAGTTGACTTTGTTTTTTGTTCAATATAAGGACTTAACTGTTGACCATGTGGTACAAAAAATGTATATAAAACTGCTCTGTGGTATGTATAATTAAATCCCTGATGATGCCTTGGTTTGTTAAAGCGAAAAGCTTTGGATGATTTTAATCTTATTAATAAATTTATTTTAGAAGTGTTTTTTTTTAAGTGTTTTTAATCGCATTATCGTATTATTAAATAAAAAAAAGTTTCGCAATCTGACAACACTGCATCCCTGCCGAAATCACAGGTTGCACAAATTTTGCTACTTCTACGTTGCTCGTCAAAATCGCGGCATACGCAGCGAGAGGATTAAAAGGAGTAATTTTGGTGAAATTCTTGCCGTCTATTAGTTAGTCTTTCTTTAGTAGATTGTATAACCGCATCAATGTAAGTTGATAACTTTTGACAAAAAAAAAAAACCAAGTTTCTTGGACGATAATCCGCATCTCTATGAACTACAAGTTTACCTTCGTCTTAAATATGCTTGATAGGGTTTTTTTTTTTTTTTAAGCTATTGCATAGCTTCTATCGCGGGCTTTGAGCGCGGCGACCGAATCCAGAAATTCCGTAACGAAAAAAACACCTAACACAGTTCGGCAGACTTCGGCAGACTTCGGCAGACTTCGGCACTTCAAAACGTAATTTCACAAAATCCTTCATTTCTCAAACAAAAAAACAGATATCCGTAAAATTTTTGCTTTAAAATATAGCTAATAGAAATGTCTAAAAATCGGTTTCTGGAATTTTTAAAATTCGGTCCCCAAGGGGGGCAAAACGTGATTTCACATGCGTAAAACGTGATTTCGCATAATCCTATATATCTCAAACAAAAAAAATAGATAAACGTGAAATTTTTGCTTTAAAATATACCCAAGTAGCACAGGAACGTTCTGTGAACGTCTAATAACGGTTTCAATAGTTCAAACACCGTGTTTCGTGTCAAAAGAACGTTCTAAAACACGTTCAGAAATGGTATTATTTAGAACGTTCTGAAAATGTTTGATTTGTACCATCTATAAAACGTACAATTCTAGTTCTATATAGAACGTTCAAGTGTAACACCGTCATAACACGTTCTGTAACAGTGTAATTATAACGAATATGACAAAATGACTTTTTAGTACTATTGGTTGAGAAACTAGGTTAATCATGAAAATTTTTGACTTCAGTTTTTGATTTTTTTACACGTTTTCTGGCGTGAGGAATCCGGAAGTCAAAAGGTTGGTATGGTATCGGCACCTATTAGCGTGATAGCCCGTTAGTCCATGTACACGATATCTCAAGAACAAATGATTGCAGAGAGATCGGACCAGTTTTAAAATATCGCTTATGATATTGATAAGAATCCTATTGAGAGATTTGAAACATTCTAATTTAAAAACTTCGTAAGTTATTCGAAATTTATAATTTTTAGCTTGATAGAGAATAGAGCATTTTTTACATTTTCAGTTTAACGTTTTGTTAGCACGTCAGTAAAGAATGCTTTTCAAGAATCAGTAGCGGTGAGGTGAAAAAAAATTACAAAATTTTAAACTCATGGAAAAATTTTTTGAATTTTGTATTTCATGAATCAATGTATGGAATTCAACCAAACTTGTTACATAATTAGATCTTGCCCTAAATTGGAGGTTATTTAAATTTCATTTAGGATATATCGTCCGATAGATTGCGGTGCTATGTAATGAAACCCTCCATTTATGGGACGGCTATATCTCAGCTTCTATAGTGTACAAATGCATTAAACTTAATATATTGGTATATATCATTATAACCTCTGCTAATACAATTTGGATGTATACATTGTCCAACAGGTGGCGTTGTAATCTGCAATTTAATCATTTTAACGGAAAGGCAATATTTTAACTCTTGTGATTTAACACTTAAATTTTGTGATACACTGAAGTTATAAGTGAAATCGATTTTATGTAAAGCTTTACTGGTCCATTTTGGATGCACATCGGCCAACAGGTGGCGTGGCTATGTTGCAATGTAATCTCATAACGGAAACGAAAAATCTCAACTTCTGTGATTTATAAATGTTGTAAATTTGGTACGTGAAATTAATATTACGTAAAACTCTACAGATTGCCTTTGGGTGCATATTGGACGACAGGTGGCACTGCCACGTTCCAATATTTTCCATTCACAGAAAGGCTATCTATCAGCTTCTGTAATATATATATTATTGATTCAATTTGGCTGTATAACGAGTAATAGTCAAACAGTTTTTTATTATTATTATTATTATTATTATTCATAGGACATTGTTTTTTCCCCTAGGAATAAGTATACGGGGATGGGGGAGGGGTGGATAAAAATTTTCACTATGATTATCTTTCAAAAGAATTCGATATCACCTTTAAAACGAATAATTGAACCATCGTTTTCTGATGATTTAAAACAAATTTACCGTTTTTTTTTTTTTTTCTCATTTGTCATAATAATAATAAACCCTCAGAAAAATAAATTTTCTAAGATCTTCTACATAGCATAAAAATGATTGTCTTCTGTCATGAAAATCCGCTAATCAAGGATGTTATTGAATAAATAATCTACTGCTTGATCAGCAAACTGCACAAGGTTCGGTCTGCATTGCATCAACATAATTGAAGAATGTGACAAAAATTTTCGCGCTTTAACTTAACGATAAGCAAGCATCTGCTATTACAGGAAGTCAAACGGTTTAGCAGTTTTATCGCTAATTTGGCTATTTTTTTCCTCTCTTTAATTATTGCTTATATTTTTCTTTCTTTTCTTTCTCTCATCCACAGATATGGATAAGAAAAATCCAAAATTTGACCCGAAAGTATTGTTTTTGGGTCAAATTTTGAAACTGATTTTTTGCAATATTTTTGCACATTTTGGGGTCCCCTGAATCCAAAAATCAGGTTTTTGTATTTGATCTGTGTGTGTGTGTGTGTCTTTGTGTATGCCTGTACGTGTATGCCAGTTATCAGCACATTTCAAAAACAAATAATTCCAGAATATGAAAACTTAGTATTCTACATTTGAATCATGTAAGGGGATGCTGCACTTAGCTTTTCCTTGAGATCAAGCAAATGCTTCGTGTACAGGGACGTCCAAGATAATTCAAATACATTAGGTATGTGAGCGAAATTTTTTTGCTATTTACAGTTTAATATCTGTAGCCTGTACTAAACAAAAATAAGTTAACATATATTTTTTTATATGCATAAAAGTATGTTTAGTGTAAAATATGGCATGAAAATCATTCCCCATTCATCTACAGGGCTACCTAGGAATGCTAATTAATACTTCAAACCTACAGAGTAAACAAAGAAATTTTTTAAGTGGAAATTTTAACGCTTTTTTTTCCCCTATAATTACACGTTTTGAGGTTCCCTGAATACTAAAATCAAATTTTTAATGGTTAATCTTTGTGTATGCCTGTTATCAGTTAATTTTAAAACAAATATTTGCAGATAATTCAAATTTTGTATTTTGAAGTTTATTTTGAGGTTGCTAAAAATGTTTGTTCAAGATTAATAAGCTTGAAAGAGTGGTGAGAAAGAAAGTTGACTGAAAAATTTGGAATGAACTTTTAAATTTAATAATAGCCAAGAATTTTTTATAGTAGGCATTATGCAATATATTTAAACGGGGTCCCCCCCCCTCCTCATTGAGAGAGTTATTCGTCAAATAATATCTGTTCCTAAAACTAGTTTGAAATTTTTGAAACGTAGATTTATATATAGTATTTGTTATCTTACACTTTAATCTGCAATCTGCATTTATAGTATTCAAATGCTAGGTAAGAGTAAGAGACAGCCATGTGAGTGTCCCACGAAATTATTATTAATATTTAAATAAAAACAGTCTTTTTTAAATACTGATAATGCATAATTAAGTAGTAATTTTTATTTTATTTTTATCTATTTATTTATTTGGGTTGAGAAGTGATGTGTCTGTCAAATGAAAGAAGAGATTTAATTGATGGTCTACATTCATGATGACGGTCGTTATAAAAAAAAAAAAAATAGCGATACCTTCAAATTTCACACATTATAAATGCCAAAATTTTGCTTCAAATTATCTTGGAATGGCGAATTTTGGTTGGTGGGTATTGATTAAGTGTATGTAATAGGCACTTCGGTGGTATTTCGCGAAACTTCTAACTTACCCGCCGAAGAGGGAGAGTAAAAAGTGGGTAAGACGCTGCCGAAAGCAATGGAAACCCAGACTAATCATGTTGCGAGCGGAAGAACCATTACCAAACGCAGCTGGAACATCAACTTAAGTTTCGATTGATTTCAGCGATTTTTTTTTTTTTTTCTTTTGAGATTTTGTTAATAAATGACATGGAATTTTGAGAATTTATTTAAATATACTATGCAGCAAAGCGGGCAAAGCCTGCTAATGTTTATTTAAAGCATACTTAGATATGCTACACGAAACGTAATAAAATCATCAAATACTGTTCGTATGCACATAAAACATGTTTCCTATAAAATATTTTATTGTTGGCTTATGATTCATAAGGCCATATAGAAATATTTAGATATATTAGAGGATAATAAGCGAAAATTGATCGAAGTGTGTTTTAAATTTTGTTAAACGTTTTCAACTTTCCAACAAGTTAAAAATATGCTTAAAATTTAAGTTTGTCAACACCATTGTCTGTCTATTCGTTCTCTAATTTCAAAAATATATTTTATAATTCCTCAGTCACATCGTAACCGTGCTCATTTTTTATTGAAAGTATATGTGTATACCGTAAGCGGTTTGATATGGAGACTCACTAAAATTTTAAACGTACAAAAGTGTATGTTTAGGTGTAGGGTGCAGGTGTTTTATAAACTAAGTGGTCCGCATGGTTTTTCTCTTTTGTTTATTACTAAATATAGTAAAAATGTAGCAATTTCTGTAATATTTCAATAAAAATATAAATATCTTGCGCATTAGTAAAACAGAAAAAAAAAAAAAAAAAAAAACTAGTTATACTGTGACGGCTTTAAAAGTTTTTTTTTTTTATTCCATTCTATATAATAGCGTCACCAACGATTTATTCGCACAAAATTTCAAGAAACTTAGCTTCTCACAATTAACTTTCTATACATATAATTTCGTACAATTTTCACCAATAGGTGCTGCTGTATAGGCAACTGGAAATCCCAGACACTAACAGCAACGCCACATTGTGGATAGATTACATCCGAATTGAATCAGCATACATTTTAATAATATAAATATCATATACCAATTTTGGTGGATTTAAATAACAATAAATAACATACGAAATATATATACCTTAGAAGAACTACCTACTCTGAGAAGCAAGGTTTTACCTTATCAGAAACGAAATTAAATCGTCGTCTGTTAGCTTTTTGTACCCAAATAAAATCAGTACAGATTTACATGATTTCCATCACATGTACAAGCTTAGTGTATTTATAACTATAGATGATTAGATGGAGCCTGTCCAGTAGGATTGCAATATAGAAGCAACATGTTATGAAAGCCACATATTAAAATCTAATTAGCAGTAATTTAAGTCTAGCCAAATATTAAGTTTGGTTAAATGCTGTCCACTGGCTCGTGAGAAACAGAGTCCAAAATTTTCTTTATGACACACATACAAAGACATTTTCTAACAATAGTCGAATCATATTCCAAAAATCACAAACTGTGTGAATTTATCGAAAATCGAAAGTAGGAAATTTTCACGAATCCAATACTTTCTTCTTGACAGATGTAAGTAAAATAATAATAATAATAATAAACGGTAATCATACGCTTGATCAAATCTTGAGGTTGAAATAATTAAAAACAGCTAAAAAAATGTTTTATTTATTTATTAATTTATTTATTTTCTCCTATATTAACCCTTTGCCGGCCCTAGTGCTCTAAACCGCTATACATAGTATTGCCAAATTGAGGGACTCTTTTATTTAACGAACACCAATAATTTTGAGGAGTGATATTTGATATACATAATGGACGAATAAACTTCGAAGTGATTAGACAACCGATGCAGTAGAAATTTATTGGTGGATATTGAACAAAAAAAATCCTTAAATTTGACAACATTCAAAAAAGGAGAGGGAAATTCAATAGGACCGGCAAAGGATTAAATTAAAGGTTTAAAGGATAAAATTTCGATCCGTGCAGTCATCTAGAATAACGTTTAGTATAAAAATACACAGATTATTTTTAACTAATGGTTGTGAAATGATTATATATATATATATATATATATATATACACAATACTGATAATTATTCAAAAAAACTTGTTGTACATTCGGCAGAAAAATTACTGAAGCACACATCCACGTTTCATATATACTAGCAAACCCGTGCGGTATTTTCGCACTTTATTTCTTTTCTTATTTACATTTAAAATTTGAAACTTATAAATATTATATCAATTTCACCCCTTAATTAAAATTTTAATTTACCAGAAGCCAAATTATTATTAGATCCAAATAAATATTGTGCAATAGTGAAACCAGAATTATTCAAAGAAAAGCTTCAAAATAAAATTCATGGTTTATGACTCAGTTTTCATACTTCCGCAGGCAGTACGGTTTTAGTAAAGGACCCCTGTGACGCCTTTTAAATTTTAATCGCCAAGTATGCAATGGCATTTTATTTATTTTAGCGTAATTTTTTGTAAAAAAGAAAAAAAAAAAATCCTAGACTTAAATTGATAATATTTTTTTATGATTGCGTTTTGTAGCCAATTTATGATAATATATCATGTTCTGTTTATATCTTTGAAATATTGCTAGGTTTATACTGACTCTTGCAAAGATTTTGCAGAAATAACTTTCAAAAATACATTTCTCATAAAATAATGTCCTCAAACAAATATCGTCATGTTTTCTTTATTAGATCATTGAACTGAATCCGCGTTCATTGTTCATTTTTAAATACTATTTTTTATCCTCACGTATTTTATTAATTTTACCACTATCGTATCATTTCAAAAAATATTAATTTAAATTGGTCCACGTTAGAGAAATATTATATAGATATTAGTTTGATCACTAATTTTTATCATCAATCTACTTTTTTATAAACAGCTTAAGACTAAGATTATGACTCGATAAATATTTACTCAACAAAACAGTTTAGGTGCAAATATTTTGATTTACTAGAGCTTCAATAATATTTCTGCCGACAGTATATGGAGTAGCATCATTCACAACCGCTCTTTCGTGCCGGCAAAATGTTTTTAATATTTTTTGAAATAGCTCACAATTTTTAAAATGAAAAGTTGAATCAAGCCTCTGTAATAATTTGAAATAATTGAATTTATATATATATATATAAACAAATAAATAAATAATATTTTTTTCCATTATTGGTTTTTTTCCTTTCTCTCATTTTTTTCATAAATGTAAAATGCAGAAATAACTGCTTTTAATTGAACAACGTGGATTTGTTTAAGAAAATATAAAATACAGTTTTGTAATGGCCACGACGTACTAGCTTGATTTTGTAATTATCATCCTGTTTAGTTAGATAAGCTTTCCTTGAAGTGGCATTTTATGTAATTCAATAAAACAGGCATGCAACATTTTAAATACACGACAAATTTTTATATCTTGCCTCATCATAAAAATAAACTATTTAACAAAATATTGTTAAATACAAACTCTGTAACATAATATTTAAATAACATTTTTTTAATACAATTGTTGAGTTCTGCATTTTTCATTAAAGTAACTACATAAAACAAAAATAGTTTTTTCCCCCCCTAATAATTAAATAATGACTATGCCACAAAATGAAAAGGACTACTTGTGTTGTTTTATCTCAAAATAGAAAGCTGCCAAATTTGACTAGACCGCCAAATTACCAACAAGGGTTGCCAGTTCCATAATTTTCAGGCGCGAAAACCAAATGATTTCATATCAATTTTCTCATGTTGATGACTTTCTGATTATCAAAGAGAGACGTAAGAGTGAATTTACTTTATATATCTTACATACATATATTTTGATACATTATTAATACTTTATTCATACTTATAATAAAAGTTTGTATATAATTATTAATCAGATGCTAAAAAGTTTGACTTGTTATTTTTAAGTTTTTTTTTTTTTTTTTTTTTTTTTTTATCTCGAGAAATTGAAAAATGCTGTTAATGTAAATCTAACTACTAATTTGTTTTCTAACAGCATTTGAATATTAGTATTACCAATGAATAAATTTTACAAGCAAAACTTGTCACATAATAGTATTATGACATCAAATATTTTTTCTGTTATAAATAAGCGGGATTTTTGTGTAAAAAATAAACATAATTTAAATTTCTCATCAAGAGAAAAAAACATATATTAATTTCTTATAAATCTAATTTTAAGGTATGTGTGCTTGTGTCATTTTGTCAGTCTTAATAAGGGTATGGTGGACGTTGAAAATCTTTCTTTGAAATTATTGTCTTACAATTGTTTGTATTGCATATAATGGGTCGTTCAATGTAAAGTGAATTATTTCCTTCTAAATAGATTTTGAAATAACGAACTTTTTGCAAATTTATATGTAGGAAAACAATTTAAGATTTTGTAAGCATTACCTATTTTTAGCGTTTAAAACAAATCAGAGTAGTAAGAATTTATAAATTATAAGAAAAATAACTTAGAAGTTTCATTTTTATAATTATTTAGAAGTTTTAGTTTTCTGAAAAAACAATGTCAGGCCATTTATGGGATTTTAATGCAATAATTAGAGGTTTTTCACTTTTATAATGAAAGATGTAACTAAATGTGGTAAAATTAAGCAAAAATATTCATATTTAAAAAATGTGGAGTTTACACCGGTTTCACAGCGTATGTTTCACAGTGTCTGTATATGCATTGAAATGTATGAATATTAAATATATTAAAATTTCCTGAATACTACCAAAGTTTAAAAATTTTAAATTACAAATTTTAATCTTTTTTTTTTTAAATTGTTTAAAATGCTTTAGTCTTAAGTTTTTACTTCGATCTTATATTATTATAGTTTATAAATATACTCTAAATGCATCTGTACATTTATTTTGTGGATTTATTTATAAATATATATATATATATATATATATATATATATATATATATATATATATATATATATATATAATTTTTGAATTAGAAAAAAAATAATTGCATGAAAATTCCACAGTTAAAAATATTACAAAAATAAAAATTAACTCATCAATCGATCCACAAAGTAAAGCACAAATGTATTCAGATTATACTAATAAACAATATTAGTGCAAAATCAAGGAGAATTTTCAAAAATTAAATAACGTAGATAATTTTTTTTTTTTTTAATATTATGAATTTTATTCTTTTAATTTTTATAACCGTTTATGACCATGTACGTGTGATTCTACTGGTCAGACAGAAAATTATATTTCAGTTTCAATATCCATGTAATAAATGCTAAAAAAGAGATTATGTATTAGTTTTCTTAAATTCAATAACATCGATTTTCTCAAGAGATGTGAGTAAAAGCCTGCTTATAAAAATGCTAATTTAATTTAATGTTGTAAATGTTTACAGTCAGTTACGGTTAATATTAAGAGAACATGTTTAAAAACAGAAATTTATTAAGAAATAAAAACAGAAATTTTACAAGAAATTTTTATAACAACAGTTTCTAAAATTTCCGTTTTATGGCAGAATTTCTTGAGATTATTAATTTCTTATCCAACATTCATTTTAAATTCGTATATTTTTTAAAGTAAAAAAGTTTATTTTACATTTAGCTATTTAAAATATTGTATTAAGTTTCATGTTTTTATATTTTTGACAAAATATACATATATATATAGAGAGAGAGAGTTTGAAATTAAGATAATTTGTGAGTTGCGTTTTACTATATAGCAGTTCGTAAGATATCTTTCTTGTAAAATACTAATAGATAGCAGCACTACTCCGAAATTCACTTAAAATTTACGAATGCGTAGTTGCTTTAATAATATTTCGGTGCTTTCTTTTTTCACTTGAAGAAAAGTCGGACTGATAATTTGACCTGAAACAGCTATTGCGTTTCTTTTATTTTCAATTTATAACCTATTTGTCACCTTCAAATCAAATGGTAATGAAGTAAAAGAAAAAAAAAAGTGCATTAAAATTTAAATAAAATCTTATTTATAACCGTTATGTTTATGCATAATGTATAAATTTCATAGTATAACAGTCTTTTACTTTTGTTTATTTTAAATAATTTCTTTAAAAGAGAAATCTTTATTATTTATTTATTTATTTATTTGTAGTATTTATTGGAAACAATGGTAGTATATAGCTGAAAAGATTAAACTTATTAAAATTAAAAATTAATTAAAATTAATTTGTTTCTTTTTATTCATTCATTTCTTTTTAAAGGAAAATGTACTTTTTCGTTTTATTATATTCATCGAAATCAAATGGTAATATAATGGAAAGAGCAGGGGCTATAAAATACATGCTTCAAAATCTAAAGAGGTACAGTTGACTTTAACATTGTAGTTCTTAAATAATAACAGATCCACCTGTTGTTGATAAATACTCATTTTATCATGAGATATTTAGATGAATTTTTTTTTTTTTTTTTTTTTTTTTTTTTTTTAGCTTACTTACTGATTTTTTACCAAGCAACATACATTATATATATAATATATATATATATATATATATATCAGTCGAACCTCGTTTACGGGAATCTCATGGGGAATAAAAAAAAATTGTTCATGTTATCAGTAGTTTATATTGTCAGTAACTGAGAAACTGACCTTTGTTTTAGCGGGGATTGTGGAAACTATTCACGATAAGCGGTTTACGTTAATTAGATTCGACTATATATATATATATATTGTATCAGAAAAAAAAAGTAAAAAATGTACAAATTTAAACTCTCAAAGTACAGAGTATTGTTATAAAGTTTGGAATAAAATCACAACACAAAATATGGAATAGAGTTTCATTTTTTTTTCCCTTTATTTTTCTCATATTCCATTTTCAGATTTAATGCATCTTTTTCAGACGTGAATTTTACTGTAATAATTTGCTTAAGTCAACTCTGATAGACAAGTTTAATGCATCTGAATGTTTGCATACATGTATTTCAATTTAATCTTTAAAGCGTTTTTATTATACCTCTTTAATTAATTGATTACGAAAATATGTCTGCTATATTCAGTATTTAACATTCTTCAATACATAGCTAATAAAGAAATTTCTAAAAATATTTCTTCTTGTAACCAAATATATTTATGTTAAATGTGTAAAAGTTATTCTCACTTAACCCTTTGAGGGACAAGATAATTTTGATCATTTAAAATTATCTGCCACCAGTACGTACAAACAAATATAAGTGATTAAAAAGAAAAATGGAGTTTTTCTTCTATATTATTAAAGTAAAACTTTGTAAAAAAAATTCTTGGACAAGTTTTTACAGTTGGGAATTAAAATTAGGTTTGATATAATGTATTCCAAAGCCTTTGAAAGGGTTAAACGAATTTAAATAAATAAAAATGTATAAGTCTGCGTAGCTTTATATTTTTCTTTCATCTGAATTATATAGAGATCTACAAAAATATAATTAAGTGAACCTGAACATTAATGTTACAAACAATACTCTGGTTAATATAATCCTTTTTTTTTTTTTTTTTTTTTTTTTGTATCTGGTTGCGTAAAAACATTATGTAACATTGGGCATTATGTAAAATCACAATGCACAATATTGTTTTAATTTAATCTTTTAAAGTTTTATTTTCGTATGCATTTCGCATTATTAAGATATATATTTTTGAAAAATTTAAACTGTTGTTCCGAATTTATCATTTTTGGTGTATAACGTACAAAACTCATAAATATTAAATATGTACATAGTAGACATACGTTGTACAGTATCTAAGAACTACAATGCCGTATATTTATTAAGAGTATATTGTACTGTATGTAATTAATGAATCTGTCAATTTTATGATTAATAATCAAATAGTAATTCAGATAAAGCTAGTCTGAATACACACAAGTGTAAGCACATATGTAATCCACAGAATAATTATTGTGCATCTTTATATACGTATACAGATGATGGGGACCAAATAAGAAAAAAAGCGATACTTTCGAATCTAAACATTTTGTCGGAAATATTGAGAAACATTTGATGGATACTTTGTGGGTGTAAATAACATGTTATATCACATATGTTTAAAAAAAAATGCCCCAAAGATAAGAAAAGAACCACTAATAAAATTATATTTTTACATATTTGGCACCATCTTGTAATTAATAATGCTTGAAATTTATTGTAGTTTTAGCATGTTTTTATGACGCTCTTTTTAATTATCATTTATAATTCACCATCACAGAAAATTTCTTTAACGAAATTAAAGACTTTCAAGTGTTTTTTATTTATAATAAGCACGGTTTTTAATTTATTATAAGTCATTTTTAGAAAACTTGACATAGTACATTAGACACAACATTCTGTAATCTGAGATTAAGAACATTAAATTTATGCAAAAAAATGAGCATTTTTACTAAAAGATATTTATCTGCGCATGCACAAGATTTAACGGAAAAAAATTTTTGGGTTTTATTTAGTGAAATGTATAGAACTCATGCAAACATTGTGAAAAATCAAAAAGATATCGTCAACAGAATTAGTTGAAATTTAAGCACTATGAAAGACAAGCAAAAATATAAGTATGTAATGCATATTTTTATTTTTAATACGTCCTTGGGAATACATTGTAAGTTAATTAAATTGAAATCTTTATAAAACCACTTATCGTTCGCTTCTCTTTCATACTGCTTTAAATTTAACTAATTCTATCGATGATATGTTTCTAAATTTCCCTGATATTGCTTTGGTTATTTTTTCAGAGTATTTATGTATTTGGATAATAAATTTTGTAAAAAAAAAAAAAAAAACTTTGTCACCATTTGTGGATGCAAAGTTAAAACTTATTTAGAAAAAATACTCATATTTCATCTTATATTAATATTTTTATATTATATTTGTATTATGTTATGTCTAATGCACTATGTCAAATTTTCTAGAAATGGCATTAAATTGATCTGAAAACCCTTTATGTTATATAAGCAAAAAATGTTTCGCAAATTTTCAATAAAGTAAAAAAAAAAAAAAAAAAAAAAAAAAAAAAAAAAAAAAAAATATTCTCAATGAATGCGCGTGATACTGACAAAATTATGAATACACATAAATTAAAGAAGCCACATAAGAATAAATGCTACAGCTACAACGCATTTCAAGTGCAAATTTTTATAAATAAAAATTTACACTCCCCCCCCCCCCCCCCCCGTTAAGATCCCTTCTTTTCTTTCTGGACAAAATCTTTACATAAATATATGTGGAATAACATGTTTTTTATACCCATGAAGTTCTATGCACTTTATCAAGATTTCTCTATGTATTTGACAAAAAGGCTAAATCGGAAAATTACACATTATTTTGCCACTCGTCTGTATATCATGAAAATGGCTAAAAATTGACTTTTAAAGTTTGGAATTCAAGCATTCTCTGGAATAAAAACTATTTATATTAATGGATACAACACGATAAAATTGTTGTGAAATATAATTATATATATATATATATATATATATATATATATATACAAAAGAGCAATAGTTTTATTTATAAAGTATTTATACAAAAGCTATTTCTATATGTTTTCTTTCTTTAATTTTTCTTTCTTTCTTTTTTTTTTTATACTAACCTTCTGAACCAGAAACTAATGGCGTCCAATAAGTAAAAATTATGTTTTTAGCATAATCATAGACAGAGATTGGGTGAGGACGGCTTTCTTTCCTTTTACTTATGTCTAACATAATATAAAAACGGAAAAGGGAAAACGTTATCAAAACAATAAATAATATATTTAATAAGTAAATAAATAATATACTAAGAAATGATATATTAATTATAAATAATATACTAAGAAATGATATATTAATTATAAATAATATACTTACTATATTTTTTATTAAAAATAATAATAATAATTACATTTGTTTATTATTTAATATGCCATGATAGCATAATTACATCAAATGAGTAAAAATTGCGTTGACTCATTTTAAAGAAATTTAAACATTTAATGATTACCAATTACATTGCCACGTGGAATAAGTTTAAATATCTGTAAACACAATTTTTGTAAACTGCTGCTGTAAACTGAAAATATGAATACACACATGCACTGAAATTTAAAAATATGAAGTATGTTAAATATTTTGATTAAAAAAATTATATTTAAGTATTTGGAAATTTTTAAAATTTCTTCCTTCTAACTAATTTTTAAATTTTCGTTTCAATTTCTTATTATTATAAATTAACAATATATTCTAAACTCAATTGCATATAATTTTAGCGGTGTATTGGTGCATTAATTTTCGAAAATATTTTTTATGTTGGAATATTAAAACTTTCTATGAACTTCAGCATTCAAATATATTTTTAAACTATCCATGGACTTACAAAGTAGTACCCAGAAATGTTTAGAATATACAGGGTGCAAAGTCGAGAGCAGGCCTTTATTTGCGCAACAATTGGTCTCAGACGTTCTCCAATTACAAAATGTATTTTTTTAAAAAATGTAAGCATTCATTATATGACATGTTTAAATTAAAAAAATCAATTTATACAAAATCACAAAAATTGGTAATTTTTATACGGTTTTCAGGACGCTAGTAGTAAAAGTTTACTTTCAACTTGAAAAGTTTCACTTTTGTGCGCCCAAAATTGTCTGAGATAGTTAGTTTCAAAATTTAGGATTATTTCGCATTTTCTCGGGCTTTATTAAAAAGACAATGAAAAATTCTTTAATAAAGCCCGGGAAAAAGCAAACAAATTCCAAATAGGATATTTAAACCGATCCCTTATTGAAGGCCGAAATATGTTAGAAAATCTAAACTTTAAATATCTTGTTCCATTTTGGGAGAATATAAATGAAACTTTTTGTTAGGATGAGTGTCAATTTTTTTAAATATCACTATAGGGATCTGGAACTGTATAAAAATTTAGTTTTTGTAATTTTGAAAAAATAGATATTTTAAATTTAAACTTGTCATACCGCTCATATTTTTATAAAAAAAAATTTGTAACTGAAACTATATGTTTGCGACCAATAGTTAAGGAGATAAAGACATTCTCGTGATTATCTTTGTACCCTGTATTAAAAAAAAATTAATATATATATATATATATATATATATATATATGTATGTATAAATGAATTTTTAATCGTAGTTAAAACCAGGCAACCGATATAAGATCACTGAAACCACATAGAACAATGAGAAGAAATTACAACAAATTTAAATAACCTGTGGAGACTGATTGTGATTTATTGAAACATTTATTTTTGTTTATTTATTTTTATTTTATTTAACTTCAATCTAATCATACATTCATTCCTAGATTATTCGTTGCAATTTTAATAATTTTGCCGGTGCGTAAAAACGACATGAAACTCAAATCAAAAGATACAAACAAGCAACGAGAAGAAAAAAAAAAACAGCATTTTTTTTTTTTTTTTTTTTTTTTTTTTTTTTTTTTTTAAGGAAAAGCTCAGAACGGTGAAAAAGAAGAAGAAAAAAAAAAAAAAAAACTCGTCAGGGGTGACCTTTTTCACCGTTGAGCACCAATGTACGATTTCGTTCGTTAGCAGCTATACCAGCGGACACCCAATCGTACAAGAAATTAATTGAAGTTAAAAATGAAGAATAAAGTGGAATAAAGTATAAACTATTAATTCAAGAACACAGAGAATCAAACAGAAAACAACTATAAAAAACAAACATTACTCACAGGATGATGCATCCGGAATCCCAAGGATTAAAACAAGCAAAATAATTCAAAAGTTTAGTTGTACATAGCAGATGAAGAATGATACAACACAGCAACAGGGATATGAATTACTTTTTTTTTAATTCAAATAATGTGTGAGAAATTTGAACATACTTAATTTAGACGTATATGCATGAGAAATTCCATATTCTACGACAGTAATTCCCAAAAATTGTCATAACGTGAAAGTCAACACTATATCCCTTAAAAAATTCCTTAAATTTTTGCATTTAAAAAAAAAAAAAATTCTTTTTTTCCCCTAATCTGAAGATAATGGCGTTATAGTATTAATAACGAAACTTTAATAAACACCATAAAAGGCAAGAACTCGCAGCTGCTACAAAAGAAAAAAAAAAAAAAACCGGCAACGCATTCAACACACTCAACGTGCTTGTTTGCAGCCCTCGCGCTTACATTGTTCGCCTGATGAAGGGTTCTGTCTTCTTTTAACCCGAAACAATTGTTTCGAGTTCTTGCATTTTATGGTGTTTATTCAAAGTTTTGTAAATTAATACTATAACTTCATTATCTTCAAATCAGGGGAAAAAAGAAATTAAAAAAAAAAAAAGAAAAAAACAATGAAAAAATTTAAGAAATTTTTTAAGGGATAAAGAGACGTAATGGCACTTTTTTCGGAAAACTGTCATATAATATCGAATTTTTGATGCATATTACGTTAAAATTAAAGGAATAGTAAGTATGTTAAAATTTCTCAAACATTATTTGAATAAAAAAAAAAAAAGTAGTTTATAATCCTGTTCATGTGTTGCATCATCAGCTATGTAATTTTTAATAAAAAAGCACCACAAAACTGGCGTTGTAAAAATTATTACTTACAGACTTTGAATAAACACCATAAAATGAAATAAACTCGCAACAATTGTTTCGGGTCGAAAAAACAAACGACCCTTCATCAGGCGAATAAAGTAAGCACGAGTGCTGCAGTCAAAGCGGCAACGCACCAATTGCGTTGCCGCTTTGACTGCAGCACTCGTGCTTACTTTATTCGCCTGATGAAGGGTCGTGTGTATTTTCGACCCGAAACAATTGTTGCGAGTTTATTGCATTTTATGGTGTTTATTCAAAGTTTGTAAGTAATAATATGTACTTTTTACTTTTAAACGCCCGTACTGTGGTGTTTTTTTTTTTTATAATGACGTCACAGTTTTTTCTTTTTTTTTTTTCTACACTATTTTAGAACGTTTACAGTACGTTTTCTAGAACGTTCTGAAAATGTGTATAACGTTTTGAAAACGTTCTAAAGACGTTTAGAACGTTCTGAGGCCGTATACGTAGAACGTTCTCAGAACGTTTCTATAACACCGATGGTGATAGTTACACGTTCATTGAACGTTCTCTGAACCGTACTATTGTACGGCTTCAAGATTGACAAATAGACGTCTATAACACGTTCAAAGTGAACGTTCTTAGAACGTGTTTGTAGAACAATTTTTGAACGTTCAGAGAACGTTTCGGTGCTGCTTGGGTAGCTAATGAAACTATCTAAAAACCAATTTCTGGAATTTTAGAAATTCAGCCCCAAGGTGGGGCAGCAAGGGAGGGGGGGGGGTATGGAGCAAAAACAAATAGAAACACAGTTAGGCTGTTCAAAATTGGTACAGATAGGTTTTAAAGGCCTGCAAGTCGAATAGGGACATTTTCGATTGTGTAAAGTTATTAGGAGGGGCGAGAAGGGGGAGGGGAAGGGGGGCAAAAAAATAAAAATAGTGTCAGATCGTTCAAAATTGGTACATAGAGGATTTCGATACTTACAAATCGATTGCGGATGATTTTGAATTTGTAAAATTATTAGGAGGGGCGGGTAGGGGGGTGGAGCGGTAAGGTATGCTATGGGGCAAAAACAAATAGAAATACAGTTAGGCCGTTCAAAATTGGTACAGATAGGTTTAAGAGGCCTGCAAGTCGAATGGGGATATTTTCAATTGTGTCAAGTTATTAGGAGGGGCGAGAAGGGGAGGAGGAGAGGGGGGGGCAAAAAAATAAAAATAGTGTCAGATTGTTCAAAATTGGTACATAGAGGATTTCGATACTTACAAATCGATTGCGGATGATTTTGAATTTGTAAAATTATTAGGAGGGGCGGGTAGGGGGGTGGGGCGGTAAGGGGGGCTATGGGGCAAAAACAAATAGAAATACAGCTAGGCCGTTCAAAATTGGTACAGATAGGTTTAAGAGGCCTGCAAGTCGAATGGGGATATTTTCGATTGTGTAAAGTTATTAGGAGGGGCGAGAAGGGGGGAGGGGAGGGGGGGGCAAAAAATAAAAATAGTGTCTGATCGTTCAAAATTGGTACATAGAGGTTTTCGATACTTACAAATCGATTGCGGATGATTTTGAATTTGTAAAATTATTGGGAGGGGCGGGTAGGGGGTAGGGCAGTAAGGGGGGCTATGGGGCAAAAACAAATAGAAATACAGTTAGGCCGTTCAAAATTGGTACAGATAGGTTTAAGAGGCCTGCAAGTCGAATGGAGATATTTTCGAAAGTGTAAAGTTATTAGGAGGGAGGGGAGAGTGGGGGGGGGCAAAAAAATAAAAATACAGTTAGATCGTTCAAAATTGGTATATAGAGGTTTTCGATACTTACAAATCGATTGCGGATATTTTCGAATTTGTAAAATTATTAGGAGGGGTGGTAAGGGGTGACTATGGGCAAAAACAAATAGAAATACTGTTAGGCCATTGAAAATTGGTACAGATAGGTTTCAGAAGCCTGCAAATCGAATGGGGATATTTTTGAAAGTGTAAAGTTATTAGAAGGGCCGGGTAGGGGGGGACAGAGGGGCAAAAAAAATAGAGTTAGATCATTCAAATTTGGTACATCGAGGTTTTCGATACCTACAAATCGATTGCGGATATTTTTGAATTTTTAAAATTATTGGGAGGGTTGGGAAAGGGGGGAGGGAGCGGAAGGGTAAAAAATAAAATAAATAAATAATTATAATTGCATAAGTTGATAAAAAATGCTATGCAATAGCTTTACCGCGGCAGTCCCCGAGTGCCACATGTATTTTTTTTTTTTTTTTTTTTGAGATATATAGGATTATGCGAAATCACGTTTTACGCATGTGAAATCACGTTTTGCCCCCCTTGGGGACCGAATTTCAAAAATTCCAGAAACCGATTTTTAGACATTTCTATTAGCTATATTTTAAAGCAAAAATTTTACGGATATCTGTTTTTTTTTTTTTTGTTGTTGTTTGAGAAATGAAAGATTTTGTGAAATTACGTTTTGAAGTGCCGAAGTCTGCCGAACTGTGTTAGGTTTTTTTTCGTTACGGAATTTCTGGATTCGGTCGCCGCGCTCAAAGCCCGCGGTAGAAGCTATGCAATAGCTTAAAAAAAATTTAAAAAGTACCACCCAATTAATTTTGACGCAAATCGCCCTATAAATATGCGATTTGTGCCAATTGATTAGTAATAACGTCAACTTTGTAATAGTATAGTTACATTTTGCTTAGAGGGTCGTATACATATTAAAACTGGCATCAATTTTATTTTTTCTATATCAATTCCCACTTTTGACAATTTTTTGAGGTTATTTAAATTCAAATCAGCTCGGAAAAAGGTATAGTTTATATATTTCTTACATTTTTTTTAAATAAAGTTATAATGGATATGAGAAACTTTAATTCACATCTTCCTGAAAAATTATTACATTCAATTTTCTTTTTTCGTTTCTCTCTGTGTCTCTTTCTACAATGGTTAATAAATCTTTATGCATAATAAATAAATAAATAAAATATTTAAAGCAAAAAAGTGCTTTCTGTGCCATATTTTTATATCATTTGCAGGTAGCTCTCCTACGTGTGCACATCTGGGCTAAAATTTTAATAATTTTCAGATACTGTAGAGGAAAGCTTTTTTTATAAACATGCTAGAAACTAGGAAATCTTTAAAAGCAAAATTTTCGATTGGCATTTTGTTAGCGAAATGATCTACATTTTATTCAATTATCATTTATTTTAGATATTTCTTTTCTTCCCTTTTATTTTTAAATGGAGTAAAAATTTCGGTCTTACATATTATTTGTTTGCAATAATTTTAATCAATTTTTTCAAATTATTTATTTCTATATGCGTATGTGTCCGCACATAACAGTTTTAAGATTTTTTTTTTTTTTTTTTTTTAATAATACTAAAATGCAGTCATGATATAATATTCATTTTCATTTATTTTTTATATATAGCTTAAAATGTTACTGTAACTGTGACATTAATATTCTGATACATTATATTGTCTAGATTGTTTTTTATGAATAATTTTTATTGAACAGAAGACTATATACAAGTTAATACAAGAGCTAATAATGTATTGCTTTCTACACAAAATTTACGCACCATCATATATGCAGTAACAGCCATTCAAATATATATGAAGAACGACAGGATATATCAAAACAAAGTTTATTAGATAAATAACAAATAGCACAATGGGAAAACTATTAATATTTCTTGAACCGTCATCGTCAAAGATCCATCGTCAAAGCATGACATTTGTTGCTGCAATAACTGGCAATAGTTCCTGCTGCACGCCGCAACATTTAGACAGGTATGTTTTTGATGTGATTTTGAGGTATGGTATTTTTTCCCCACACATAGCTGAAAATGATCTTGCGTAGGAGCAGGTGATATATGTTGAGCTATATGCTTTGCAATTATCGGTTAAACACGTTTTATACGTCAGAAAACTGGAATATAAGTAGGCGAACGTTGCTGTTACTTGTGGTTATGTATTAATTCCAACTTAGGAATGAGTAGAATGTCTAGCTGGCGATCTTTATAGCCCATATTTACGCTATAGTCCCAGACGGAAATTCTTTCTGTAGTGTAAATTAATTTCGTTGCATAAATTAATTCTAACGATTTCCTGTTGAAATACGGCTAAAGGCAAGGCTTGATCAAGCGATTCTGAAACTTAATACATATAAAACTCTGGCTGTTCCGTGTGCCGCTAAAAAGCATAAATAAAGCTCGATAAGTTCATTACTATCACAAACAAAAATACCAAATGTAGGATTGACAAGTTGTTTTAAAATACAATAAATGTGTAAAATTTGGCAATGATGTTACCATATTCGGTTATGACCATTATGGAGCTGCAGACCGAACCTTGACTTGTCTAAAAAGACACGTGTATTGCTCATCCACGTCTGTCGCGCAATTCACTTTTGCAGACGCAAGGGCATATAGTCTAGAGTCAACGGCAATTGCTGTTATAGTCGCTTTTCGGAAATTCTCCCGTAATGGTAACATCATACAGCAATATTTGTTCAAACAGAAACTAATGTAACAGTTCCTATTTCTTGCACTATAATTGCTGATATTAATCCATCATTGCCATGAAAACAATACAGCTGACCGTACTTTCGATGCGACTAAACTGGTGCGATTCTTCTCGTCTATTGTCCTGCCCTAATTTAACTGTAGTTTGCGTAACCGCATCTATGTGGCTTGATTACTTTTAACAAGTGACAAAGTTTCTTCATGATAATTTGCAGTTTCTGTAAGCTACAAGTTTATTTCTTTCTTCAGAAACATGCTTGATATACTCCAATGTTTACTTAAGCTTTCTGCACGATAAATAAATAAAAAAAAAAAAAATGAAATGAAAAAATATGCTGTATAAAAACTGTCTTCTGTGCCACATTTTTATATTATTATGTACGTAGTTCTCCTACTTATAAGCATCTGGGCTAAAACTTTATTTGCTTATACTCTAGAAGTAAACGTTCTTATTCTATTACTAGCTTTTGTGCTCGTTCTTTGCACGGGAATTTAATTATTATTAATCGCAATATATTACAAAGTTGAAACTTACTATGCTGATGAAAATAGAGAATCGATTAATATAGTTAATAATTAAATTTTTAAATTTCCACTCACATGTATAAATATAAATATAAATATAAATAAATAAATAAATAAATATTAATTGCTTTTAATTTGTATAATTGTTTGTACACCGATTTGAAAATAAAATTTCTCAATGACCAAAAAATATAATTCCCATTGTCATTTACGTTCGAAAAAAGGATACAATAGCTAGTAAATAAAAAAGTCTCCAAAAAAGCCCTATAGTAAAGCCTTGTTCTTTCATAAATATCCATCTGCATCGAAAATGCTGAATATATGTCGATATTTTCATCCGGTATCAATATCAGGAAATCATTATAAACAGAAAAAAAATTTGGGGGAAAAAAACAGAAAACATATTTTGGGCCCCCGCTTGACCAGATTTGAAATTTAGTATCAAAGTAGCTCAGTCATTTCTCGCCAAAGTCTTTTCTAATGTAACTGCGAGAGTCATATTAATTCATAGCCAAACTGGGACAAAAATTTAAATGTCAGCAAGAGGGTAAAACTGTAGTAAAAGTAGTTAAAACTGTACCAAAGTCATTTAAAGGGCACAGTTTTGTGTGATAAATTAACATTACTTTACCTGCAAATTACTTTAAATTTAGCAAAAGTACAAAAATTATTGCTTGCGATAAAATATGTTTTACATGCAAAACATTATAACTTTTAACAGGAAATCTATATTTAAAAAATAACTTTCAAAAATAAGGAAATGTATCTATCTGTATCGTATGAGAAAGCAGAGTTTATATTAAAAAACAAAACAACAACAAAAAAAACTCGATTATTATTATTATTATTATTTGTCAATTATAGTTTTTTTAACGTTTCTAAACACCTAGATAAAATTTTTCATTTGTTACAGAAGAACATTTTACTCGTATCTCTACGTCTAATCAAATTTTTGAAATGTTCGATAGATATAATTTTAGGATTGATACACACGTAAATTCCTTCCAAGTATTGTTAATTCCGTCCAGCCGTTCTCACATGATACCCGGACAAAAATAGCGTAACAGACACAGGCAATACATCACACACACAGAAATTTTTCTGAAGTCATTTTTTCTAGACAAAGTCTCATTTTTTATATACATTCTTTTTTTATTGAGTACAAATTTCGCACCTTTTTTTGCTGCTTTTATGGTGTTTGAAATTTTTATAGCCAGTTGTGTATCGTGTGAATTTGTATGCACATATTTAATATAAATTATATATTAATCATGAAAAGTAATGAGAATAGCAAATACAGTAAAATTACATAATGTATTTCTTTTAGTTTTAAGCTTAAGTTATCGCCTATAACTAATGAAACATTGTTATAACGGAATAAAAAGAAACAAATTTTTTTTAAAGAGTTATCCAATATAGCATAATTAAATGAATTTGAAAAAAAAAAACCTTTTGTATGTGTTTTTAGAAAATTGTAACTAAAGTGTTAAATATCATTACAGTTATACGATATCTATATGCACAGGATATCCCTTAAATGGCGCCAAAAACTGCACAGCCAGATTTCTCGTTGGAAGTATATAAAAAATGCCCAAAGAACTGTACCAGTACGATCCATAGTTTCCTAGAAAAATACGAAAAACAAAGAATGACGTCACAGCTGATGCAAGGAAAAAACAAACGTATTGGACACTACAACAGCAGTATTTGCATATCTTCGATATGCACGGCGGACACTTTGAGCATCTAACTTTATAAATATTTGCAAATACTGCTGTTGATGTGTCAAATAAAGTATTTTTTCCTTGAACTGGCTGTGACGTCACATTTTGTTTTTCGTATTTTTCTGATAAACTATGGATCGTACAGATACAGTTCTTTGGGCATTTTTTATGCACTCCCATCGAGGAATCTGGCTGTGCAGAGTTTGGGCGCTATTTATGGGGCACCCTGTATATATATATATAGTATTCTTTCTTCAACAACTATTCGCTTTTTTTAATTTTATGTACAATTCTTGTTACATCTACGTTTGAGCTTCAGCTCTAGTATTAATTTTAAATGAATATTAAGGATTCTAATTTATAATATTTTTTAAATGAATTTAACAGTTATTTCTGGCATGTAGAAAACTATTTGCTTACAGAATTAGTTATGTATTACAGATTTACATAGACAATTATAGCACCTCATTGTTTTTTCTACTTGACAATTCTAAATGTCTGTACAATACGAAATAAATTAAGTTATTTTATAATTTATTTCATATTTCTAGTTATATTCAATAAAAAGGTTCTTGTATATAAAAGAATTTTTTTACTACTTCTTTTTATGAATAAAATTTACCACTCTGCTGGAAATATCCTGGTTTAGGAAAAAAGTAAATTGCTTCCAGTTTACATCTTTTTTTTTTTTTTTTTAATGCACTACATAAGGTATAATTTTGACGTTTTGCAGATTTTGCAGATTTTTCAATTTTATTAATCTAATATTGAGACAGTGGAAAATATTTTTAATATGTCTTGGATTTTTAATCCGAATATTATATTATTTTGAAAATAATAATAATAATAATAATAATAATAAATAAACGAAAAATATAACGTTATTTGTAAATGAATTTTTTTTTCTTTTACACAATTACAATCTGAGGAAGAATTTCATTTTATTTTCAGTGTTTACCTTCTATAAGTTTATTTCAAATATCTTGTAAAGACAAAACATATCTAGAATCACATGATTCTTTGTGACTTTAGAGTTATTTGACACTTTACGATTACTTCCCCACAACAAATTTGAATTGTTGAATACATATCACTAAAGATCATTAGTATAAAAACGTAAAACAAGAAGTTTAAATGAAAACGGTCTTAATAAATGAAAACAATGGGAAAATAAATCATCTTAAATTATTCACTCTTTGCTTAAGGAAACGCAATCATTTAGATAAGCAAAATATTCTTTTTGTAAATGCAGATGAATTTTAATGTTCCTTGCTGTGTAATTAATCTTGTTAATTGTAGAAAGAATGCTTTTATTTAATGCATGGGGGCATTGCATTGTGTATTTTAATGGTAATTTGAAATATGCCCAGAAATGATATTTTGAAATCTTCTGTACGTGTCATTTATATTCTAGAAAGATTTTTTTTTTCTTTTTTAGTATAATAAACGTTAGTGATATTGTCAGCATTACCACATTTAATAATTAATATATTAGGTCATTGCAAAAGTTCATGCGGTTTTTTATTGCTTCATTTCATAAAAATACATCAAATCAAATGATAATTTTTAATCAAAATACTTTCCGTTACTTTCTACAACCTTTGCCCATTTTTCGAGTAACAAATGTATACCACGGCGATAGAAGCTCTCGTCTTTGGAGGCAATAAAATGATCCGCGTCCGCACGAACTTTTGCAACGACCTAATATTTTTCCTTACTTTGTAATAAATGTAATATGCTCAGATAATTTTACTTATAATTGAAGTCACTTTCCTGTGATTTGCAGTTTTTAACCCTACAAGGCTCTTTTTCTTTTCTTTTTTTTAGTGCGCGACAAAATTATATAGGTTGTAGTGAGTGATCAGAAGATAGGGAAAACTTTTAAAAATAAAAATGAGGAGCAAACATTCAAACCGTGTTTTCTCCAAAAATAAAAAAAAGTGAGTTAGGGATTTTTCTGTGAACTCAACATTAAATAGCACAAAATTATAATATTATTTTAAACCAAAAAATTTTTTATCACATTATAAACGCTCTTAGAAAGTTGAGGTTTCAATCAAACAGTGTTTCCTCCAGAGCCTGCTTTCAGTCAAACTGTGATTTCTCCAGCCGACCAGTCAGAACTGTTCTTTCTGGTTGCGTGACTCGTACGTGTACCAGCTTCTTATGTTTGTTTATTTCTTCATTAGTTCTACAATAACATCAAATTGTAACAATAACATCAAAGGAACAATATTATGAACTGTATCAGACAGTTGGTAAGGTAAAAATATTAGGGATTGATTGGAAACTTTATAATACGTAATCACTTAGAGCTTTTTTCAAAAATTTACCATACATATCAGAACTGAAAAGAATAGTTTCAGCAAAAAAATGGAGAAAGTGTGATGGTCAAAAGATTCAAAAACTATAAATTCGAAGGTATAAAAGAACAATCTGGAATAAAACTTTTTAGGAAGGGGATTAATACTGCTATTATACGAAATGTTGTCTTACAATGTCTTCCTCTGAGTTATGGAATATCACTTGAAAAGAAAAATCACGTAGACAAACTTTTAAAATTGATGTATGGTGAAGAGTGGAAAAGTCAGCCTGAATTCAAATGGTATAAAGATATTATTACTAATAACTTTCATGTAGAATATGAAGAAACAGAGGAAGCATGTAATTGCTTAAGTGAAGATATTGGTTTAAAAATTTAAATTTTAAATTGGCTTAAAAATTTTAGTTCTTTCCTACAATTTGCAGGATGATTTTTCACGTGTAAATATTTAATTTAATTTTATAATTACATAACAAAGTCTGTTCTGTTAATTAGTTTTATTACATTAAGAATGTTATTTCATCAATATGCGAGTTACATACTTTTTCATTCAAAAAATGTTTTGTCCACATTGGAAACATTCAAAACATGCTTTCTCCTCTGTGTTTCGGTCAAAACATGCTTTCTCCAAATTTCAAATGCATTTTTCTAATTAACTCTAAGTTTATTAAGTAAAGTATGCCTACAGATCTTCCTAGTAACCAGTAATACAACTAAACAAATGATAATTAGGGTCTAAGAAGGGTTATTTTTTAATTTATCAGTTTTTTGTGTTTTCTGAAAAATTGTATTTGAAGGAGAAAACACGGTTTGAATGTTTGCTCCTCAAATAAAAACCTATTTTCCGGAAAAATCAACTTTTTAGCTCAATGTACCGTATGTGGAACATACATAAAAATAGGATTTACTAATACGTTTACTATTGTAATATAAAAAAACCACTTACCTCTGCAAAATATACACTTCGTTATAACACATAGTATTTTTTTTTCGAGTCAAAACTGTCCAATAACTATTCTTTTTTTATTTTTGAATTCAGACAAGCGACTAACGTATCACTTTCATTCGAATTTCACACTGAGTGCACTCTAACAAAAACACGAACGACCTCTTTAGGTAAATATTCGTATGATTACATTGCTAAATGTCAGTAGCTTCTATCAAGATGTCAAGAGATGTCGCTACTAATAGTTTTATAGCTATAGGAACGATTAAAGTCTCTGTTCCACATATGGAACTCGGTGCCTTGTAGGGTTAAGATGAAGAAATCAAAATATATCTTTTACAAATTTCCAGTGGTTCTTCAGAAATATGGTAAATTGTTTTATAATTTATGAGTGACTATGGAAGATTCTTGGATTTTTTTCAACAGCTTTTAACAGTATTAATTAAAAAATTATCTAGTTCATTTTTCTTTTATGATAAACGCATACAATAATCTTGCAAAACATTTCATTACGTATACGTAATTCAAGACTCTAATTCTTTGTCACTCTATTACTATTTAAATGCATTTTTTTTTTCAAATAATATTCACTTGATCTTCGTTTGACATTCTGTATTGTTACTGTAGCAGTAATCCATAATCTGGAACAGTGTTTCGTAATTTATTAACCATGGAGCATTTAACTTTATTATATTTCAATTAAGATTCTTACAATTATTTTTTGAATGTTTCTCATAGTTACTCTAAGAATATTTTGTGCTGTTTTTTTACAGTTAATGGGTAATACTAGATTGTTTTATTTCAGTAGGGATATCTCTTATATTCGTATAAATATGTATAATGATATTAAAGCGCTGATTTTAACTTTACAAGTTCAAATGATAACTATATCCTTTTACACACACACACACACACACACATATATATATATATATATATACAGGGTGATTCAAAAAAACGTTGACAAAATGACATGGGAGATCAGTCATACAACAAGGATCAAAAATCGCATAGGAACAGTGGGTCGCAACAGCGATCCGGAGCCGCTACAGGGTGTCTAAAATAATACATAACACAAAGAGAAGAAACAAAACTATTACATTTCATTCATAATTACTCACTCACATGCGACTAATGCAAGCCAAATGTTGAGCCTACAAGAGATACTTAATGTTTTTGCCAGATGCATCGAGACACGCCTGGCATCTACGTTGCACAGAACGCCGCACCTTCTCAAAGATACCATGTGTATCCCGAACACATCCTGCTGCCACAACGACTCTTCCTACCAAGTCTTACGGCGTTGCAACAAGTGTTTCATACACAAGTCCTTTTAAATATTCCCATAAGAAAAGTCCAAAGGAAACAGGTCTGGTGATCGTGTTGGCCATGTGATTGGTCCACCACGAGCACGACCAATCCAGCCGCCAGGAAAAGTAGATGTACTCTGACGTCTGTCCTGAAATGTACGGGAGGTCTGTCGTGTTGAAATTGAATGTGTTGACGAATAGGCATCGGAACATCATTCAGAATTTCTGGGAGAACCTCTTTCAAGAATGTTAGGTAAATGGGACCGTTAAGTCTTTCTGGGAGAATGTACGGACCAAGTAAACAGTCTCCTACACTGTCAGTCAGCACGTGAACGGAAATTTTTCGTTGTGCGCCGTGCGGACGTGTAGCATGCAGGTTTCCATTCACCCACGTATGTAATTTGTGAAAGTTCATCACACCCTCTAATTCAACCTCGTCCGTGAAGAGAACACTTGTTGCAAAGTTTCTGTCCGCAGCACTTTCTTGCAAAAATCACCACGCAAAATCCATAAGATTGTTGTAGTCTCCTGGTTCGAGTGTCTGGACGTGTTGTAAATGATAAGGATGTAGTCCTTCGTCGTGTACAATGCGCCAGACGGTAGCTTGAGGGATATGGGTCTTTCGGGATACAACTTGTGTACTCGTTGAAGGATTACGCTGGAGTTTTTGGACAACTCTTCCTTAAGCATCCACTGTTCGAGTTATTCGTTGGTGACCAGCATTCGGCTTGTGCACGTCGAACGAGCCGGCTTCAAATAATCGTCGATGCAGAGTGGCAAAGAATGAGCGGCTAGGCACCTTTCTACCAGGATATTTCTCACGATACATTCACAAGGCTTCTCTTCAATTGCAGTTGGCCATTGCGTAAATTAAATGCATGTCAGCCATTACGCGGTGCGTGTAACTAGTCATGTTACGTCCAACGGATCCAAGGCTCGAATGAAGACAATCTCCGTTTGCTCAGCTCTATCGCAACGCCCACTCCTGGCTCTAGTGCCCTCTACAGGCATTTGCGACCCCCTCTTCCCATGCGATTTTTGATCCTTGTTGTTTGACTGATCTGCCATATCATTTTGTCCACGTTTTTTTTAATCACCCTGTATATGTATATTTATATATATATATAACTATGAACTTAAATTATGATAAGTGAAGATATAAAATTGGAATGTAAAAAGAACAAGAATAACTTTAACAATATTAATAAACAAGAAAATAAGTTAAATTTAACACTATTCATGCTAAAAATATCTATTTATGCTGTGTTTTCTTCGTCAGCAGGTGGGTACACAGACTCTGTGTTCCCACTAAGTTAAATAAAACGAAAAAATCTTGATTGTCCCTCTAATTATAAACATCAAAAAACGTGGAGAAAAGAATAATTTGCATTATTTTTTATTAATTTTGTTTCATATTAAAAGAAAGCAGTTTTTATTTTTAGAATGCTAGATATATATTAACTGCACTCAGTATAATCTTGTTCACAATTATTTTTACATTAGTTATTGCAAAACATAATGTTTCCTTATAAATATGAGATGGAGTTTATATCTTCGGTATGCACGGTGGACACTTTGATCATCTACCTTCATATATATTTGCAAATACAGTCGGCTGCAAAATTATTCGAGCACTAGCCAATAATTCCTATATTTAAAAAGTACACTTAAGACTGTTTTGCTAAGTAAATCCTTGTCGAATCATGTTCTTAGACTGATTAAGAACATGACTCGACAAGGATTTATTTAACAAAGCTGTAATAAGTGTACTTTTTTTTGACAAGGATTATTGCTTGTGCTGAATAATTTTGCAGCCGACTGTACATCTGTTGATGTGCCAAATAAAATGTTTTTTTTTTCCCTTGCAGCGGCTGTGATATCATAATTTGTTTTTCGTATTTTTCTCATAAACTATGTATCGTACAGGTACAGTTCTTCGGGGATTTATTATGTGCTCCCAACGAGGAATCTGGCTGTGCGGTTTTTGTGCGCTATTTATGAAACACCCTCTATATAAATTAAATTTTATACTAATTTTTATCGGTTAGTGAGGGGATAGAATCTATATCAGTATTTCCATAGTAAAACGTTTGAGTGGATATGCGCAATATAAAACATTGTGGCGTTTGCGTTCCTGCAAACTCCATCTTAACTTACTTAATTAGATTACTAAGAGAACACAAGACTTTAAATAACAATAACTAAAGTTTATTTGAGCAGATTAATGGGAGGGCGGCCGGGTACTAAATCTAGCTCAGTCAGCGTTTTACTTAATCAAAATATATGAATCAACAATTTAAGTAGATAATCTTAAAAATCTCACCACAGCAGATAGTCGAAGGTGTAGAGACGATTGCACTCGTACTTCACTAATACGGCTTCACTATGGGTCGGAGGATTCCCTTCGGACCCAACTCGAATTTCCCGAAAACTAGTAGACACTCACCAACACTCAACACTATTTAACTTCACGCCACTAAATCTCCACTACTCTACTTCCGATATTCACCAAAATAAGAATCATCACATCCACTATACGATCCTCCAACATCCACACCATCTACTAAAACCATCTCTATTTTTATACTTCTTCCTACACCCTCCTTTCACTACTTTTCAATCCGTACTTTTAAAAATCACTTCTAATTTAACTAATATTCAAAATCTAAGTCTTTTAATGCCGACACAAAACTAGCTCGACCTCAACCTTCACCGAGTCACTGGCGACGGAGTGATTTTAACCGTCCCCACTTCCTACTTTGCTGGATCCAGCTTAATTAAAACAACTGTGGTGACGTTCTGACGTCTCAACCTCACAGTCCCCCTCCAAGAAATAAAATTTAGTCGGGAAAATCCCCAACGGGTTTGATAGAGTAAATTTAAATAGCTTCATTCCATCTCTAACTATCTCAAATCTCTGAAGTGTGAGTGCAGCCGTCACTTAAATTTTAACCGGGTGAGAAAAACTTAAAAATTTGTTAAGTCCCTGAGCGAAAACTCGGGGACGCAAAAAAAAATAATTTAAAATTTTAAATAAAAGGCGTACATTTACCCCGAGAACTCCGGGACTCTGACTGAGCTAAAACCAGGCTTACAGTAGGATGTACACACGTCTCCCTGTTATGCCAGGGAGGCAAAATATTAAATTCAAACTTGATCATGCGTGTCTTTACATAGTAAGTCGCTTGGGACAAATGCGACATTTAAAGTTTGTTATAATCGCAAGAATAATTGTTCTTTTTAAAGAAAAACATGAGAAAATCTTTATTAGTAGAAGTGTACTGGCTGGACTGGTATCTGGAGCTTTACGTCTGCAAGGGAGATGACTAAACGAAGAATAGGATGAACTTTCTTCATACTAGAGCAGACGTCGGAATGTGCAGGCTGTCCACATCCAGAAAAAAGAACTTTTTGACGTCAAATTAAGAGATCTTTCACTTTAGATAAAAATAGTTTTAACATCAGATTAAGAGAATAGTCCATCAGAGTGTGTCTGAAATGGGAAAAACTTTTACAGTATGCATAGTAAAGAAAGTGACAATTCATCTCTAGAAGAAACTGAGACATGTTCGTCTCTATTAACATAATAGATAGGTTACATACAGAAATATTTCTCCCTCCTTAGCTAAAGCATAAGCGGAAAAAACTGAGCAGTTAGTCTTTTTAATGTTATATGGTTAAACACTCTTTTTATGCTTATAGCTAAAAAAAACAGTTTTTTTTCCCCCTCTAAAAGTACAAACAGATAAACTTTTAGACAAATATTCAAAAGTTTTACAAATACAAATATGCAGTTTATAAATACATCATTTATAGAAAGACAAAAGAAAAAGGGGGGGAAATTTACAAAGGCTCCAAAAAACAGTTTATATTACCAGCTTTCTGCAGGAGATGGCTACAAGGTAAAAGAACTTAATACATACATAAAATAGATATTTAAGAGAGTACAAAAATGTTGACTTTGAAGCAGAACATTAATTTTGATTTGAAAGTTCATGGCTAAATTAAATTTTGTATTTTTAGTTTGGGAAAGTCCATAACTTTCGTAAGAGTTCTTAAAAGATAAAGTCCCAAAAAGGCTTCAAGGTATCTCGAACATTTTGTACAGCTCTGACAGAATTGCACTTGTAATAGAAAAAAAAATAGAGAACGGTATCACCTGATGTGAATTTGCAGCTGTAACTTCAGGAAGGTTAGAGGTCTTGGTGAACGTGCTCGGTGTACTCGTCAGCTAGGCCACAGGGTTGCAGGCTTTCAGACCGGGTTCTAGGGCTATGTATAAAAGGCTTGTACAAAGGCTTGCTCGGCAGGTGATTCATATGGCTGAGCCTGTTGTCGGAGTCTGGCTTGACGCCGAGTATTGAATCGGTGGTGTAAAGAGAACTCGTCTTTGCCGATCGAGTCAGGAGCTGCTAGGAATTTCTCCATGTGCCGTCCGCTAGATGATGAAGAGGGTGGAGGTCTTTTTCGAACCCTTGCCTTTCTCTGAGGTCGGAAGGAGTCGGTGTGCACTGAATCTGGAACTGCTAGTACCTTCTGTGGGCGATGTGTTCCAGAGGACTTTGAGGAGGGGGCTTGTGGCCTTTTTAAATATTTATTCCAAGCTTTCTTCTTTTTAATCTGCGGTATAAAAGAGCTGTTAGTAAAAGAATAGTCGCGTTTGCGACCAGTTTGCCTAGGAAATTTCACATTAGAAATGTTTGATGACCCACTACGAGCTCGCTTTTGTGCGACGGGTCTGCTAACACTAGATTGGTCAGCGGAAGTGCCCTGAACAGATTTTTCGGGTGTTGTAGGAGTAGGTGGTTTATCAGCTGTACCAGAATCAGGAGCACTAGGCTGGGAAGTGAGGTTAGGCGGAAAGACGGACTGTTCGTCAGGTGGGTTTGAACCCGGCACGCTATCACTATCAAGAGTTTCAGCATATGATTGAGTGCGCTCTTTGAATATTCGGACCTGATCAACATTAATGGTCGTTGGGGTGCCGTTAAAATCAATTGTCAAATTATTATTTTCTATCTTTAAAACAGAGAAAGGCCCAATGAATTTTGGCCCAAATTTAGCTACTTTAGAATCTTTTTTAGAGCTAAGAAAATGTGATTCTAGGAGTATTTTATCTCCCACTTTTACTTCTAAAATTCTACGTTTAAGGTTATAATATACAGCTTGTTGCTCTTGAGCTTTTCTCAAATTTCTCTGAACTTCTGGTAGCAATTCTTCAATAGTGCGCGTAATAAATTGAGATGCGTTTTGCTGCACTAATACCAGTTTTTGAAAGGGGGTCAGAATCTTTCTGCACAAAAACAATTCAGCGGGAGTTTTTCCTGTTGCATCACTTACCGCTGTACGAATCGCATAGCCAAAATGATAGAGAAACTGATCCCAATTTTCATGATTTTGACCAATGAACGTCGCAATCATATTAATTAAAGTTCTATTGACACGTTCGGCCTGATTAGCTTGCGGCCGATATGGAATCGTGAAGACATGTTTAATTTCGAGTGTATCGCAAAGTGCCTTAAAAACATTACTTATAAATTGAGGACCATGGTCCGTTACAATTTGAAGGGGGGCGCCGTAACGAGAAATATAATTATTAAAGAAGGCAAGTGGCCACTGCTTGTGCCGGAGCTTTACGTAAAGGCACAAATTCAACCCATTTACTAAAATAATCCCCCATAACTAGCACATAACGAAATCTATTTGGTTTAGAGAGGGGGTAAGGACCGATTAAGTCGGGTCCAAGAATTTGATTTGGAAAATCAACTTTAATAGGAATTAATTTATCGGCCGGCTTTACATTTTTATAATTATATTGCTGGCACAAGCGACAACTCGAAACATATTCATTCACAAACTTCCTCATTTTAGGAAAGTAACAGGCATCTTTGAGCTTTTTATAAGTTTTCCTAATGCCAAAGTGCCCTGAAATTGGAGATTCATGAAACTCAAATAGGATGGCTTGACGAAGAGATTGGGGAATTACAACACGTAATTCGCCCTAAGATGATAATAATTTTGAATAAAAAAGCAAGCCATCGGTTAAAGAAAAAAATTGGGACCAGTTTAAGGCAATGGCTGATTCAATTAATGAAACTGACTCAGGATCTTCTAAATACTTATAGATTAATCCAAATTCGGGATCATTTTTTTGTTCTTGGATTAATTGATCTCTCGAATTTAACACAGATGCTGGCATAAGCGCTAAAGCTACTTTTTTCTGATCAGATACGAATTTATTGTTTAAGGTACAGTCGGTAACAAAAGTGTCCGAACACTAGCAAAAATTCCTATGTAAAAAAAGTACACTTCATACGGTTTTGTTAAATAAATCCTTGTAGAATCCTGTTCTTAGTCAGTGTAAGAACATGATTCGATAAGGATTTATTTAACAAAACCGTATGAAGTGCACTTTTTTAATATAGGAATTTTTGCTAGTGTTCGGACACTTTTGTTACCGACTGTAGGTACTAGATTTGTAGACGCACCTTGGTTTACTTGTTCACTGTCAATTTCCTTTACACGAGTTTCAGTCACGTTTGCTAATATTTCGGATTGAACCGGTTCAGCCTTTAAATGCGAATGATGATAATATGAGGCTTTAACAGTAGAATTTAACTGATCATTCTTTTCATTTAAAGCAAGGGATTGATCTAACCCATTAGATTCAATCGTATTTTCTTGAGTTTGAGTTGTACGTGAAAGAACGTCAGCTACGAAATTGTCAGAACCAGGTCGGTGTTCGATGTTTATATTAAAGTTAGATAACTTAAGAGTCCATCGAATCATGCGAGGGGAGAGATTCTTTCCAGTTGTTAACCGAGTTAATGCCGCATGATCCGTAACAACTGTTACTGGAAGTTGCGTAAAATATAAACGAAATTTCTGCAGTCCCCAAAGTACTGCTAAACATTCACGTTCAGTTACTGGATAATTTCTTTCTGCAGCGTTAAGCGTACGGGACGCATATGCTATTGGGCGGCCTTCTTGGCTTAAAACGGCACCAATGCCGTACGAAGAAGCATCAGTAGCTACTTGAAATTTAATATTATAATTAGGATGAGCTAGTACAGGAGGAGCGCTAAGTATAGTTTTTAACTTATCAAATGCTTCTTGTGCTTCATTTGACCAGTGAAATTTAACTCTTTTCCTTTTGAGTTTAAAGAGGGGCTCGCATATGTGAGCAAAATTGGGTATAAATTTCCCATACCAAGCACACATGCCTAGAAATCTCGAAACTTGTTTGGAAGTTGTAGGAGAGGGCATGTTTAAAACTGGCTGAACTTTTTCATTATCTACAGAAATACCAGCAGGCGTTATTTTGACGCCTAGGTACTTAATTTCCTGTCGTGCAAAATGGCACTTAGAGGAATTTAAAGTTAATCCTGCATTTTGCAGTAGAGTAAAAACAGTTTTTAAATGATCTAAATGCTCATTGTAAGATGAGGACGTGATTATTATATCATCGAGATAAACATGTACAAATTTATTCAAAACAGGTTTAAGAATAGTTTCCATGGCTTTTTGGAATGTTGCCACAGCCCCTGAACATCCGAAAGGCATTCGTTTAAAACCAAACGTGCCATTTTTAGTTATAAACGCTGTTTTTGATATATCAGCGGGTTTCATTGCAATTTGAAAATAACCCGATGTCAGATCGAGAGTAGACATAAAATTTGTCGTTGTTATATGTGCTAACAAATCATCAATTATAGGCAAGGGATACTGAGGATATTGTGTAATAGAATTTAGCCTACGATAATCGATTGCAAATCTCCATGCCTCAGGATCAGTAATAGGTTTACCATTTTTCTTACGACATAAAACAACAGGAGATGCGTAAGGAGAAGTTACAGGCATAATAATATAATTTTTCAACATTTTTTCAATATGCCAATTTATAATATCTTGTTTGGCTTGATCATAACGATAAGGCTTACTAAAGACTGGTTTATTAGTTCCAGTGTCAATTTCATGGCAAACAACATTAAGCCAGGTGTCTCAGAGAATAACTGTTTAAACTGATTAAGAAAATTAACAAAATCAATTTTTTCAATATGAGTGAGGGCACTTTCCTCTAAATTAACGATTAAATCTGTCGGCTCGACAGGTTTAGAATTTGACTTAGAATCATCAATATGTAAAGATTTATTGGCAAAATTTATTTCAACATTATTTGCTTTCATAAAATCTAACCCTATAATGCAGGGATGCTGAAGATTGTCGATGACGTAAAAAGGCCAATTAACACTTAAATTATGAATTTTAACATTCAGGCTGACTTCGCCTCTATTAACACAGGACTTGCATTGAGCCGTTGTAATATTTAAATTTGTCCGCTTTAAAGGTTTAAAGTCAAAATACTTTTTATAAGTTTCATATGCTAGAAAGGAGCGTTCAGCACCAGTGTCCCAATAAGTAGGTATGAAAATATCATGAATTATTGCATTCTAATTAGGTAGGTCCACCGGACTGATACAAATTGTGTCTAAACATATGGAGGTGGTTGAGTTATTCAGTGGCTGTTGACCCTCCTCACAAGAGCCACTTACTCGTTTAACTGACGACTCTGGTTATTACGAGAGTTATGAGAATTTCTGTTATTTCTATCAGCTCGAGAAAAGTTTTGAGACTGATTTTGATGAGGACGATCGTTCCGAGAATTTTGAAAGTTATTACGCCTTGTCTGCGGCGATTGACGTTCTTGTTGATAGCGATTGAACTTTTGAGGGGGGGTGAAATTTTCACGCCTAGAATTTTGCATATTTCCATTACCCCGTTGGCGATTAAAGGTGTTTTCCGCCCTTGGAGGGTGTCGTTCTTGATATTTAGCAAAGGTTTGAAACAGACTTTCGTAAGAGGTGACAGGTTTCAGATCAAGGTAATCTTGAATAGGAATAGTCAAAAGCGGGGTTGTGATTTCCATTGCAGCGGCAAAAGATAAAACTAAATCCAGCTGCTTTATATTGTCGAATTTACGTAATAAAAATGTTGTAGGTTTGTCATAAAACGACATCTTTGTCGTATAAAGTTCTTGACGGAGTTTGGTTTTATCCACAATAGAAGAGAATGAATTTTTAATTTTGAGCTTCAAATCCTCATACGTTTTGGCCTAGAGCTCTAGAGGCAATGGTGTCATACCAGATTTTAGCATCTCCTTTTAAGGAGTATTTTAATAAATTAAATTTATCAGCCTCGTCAATTTTACACATATCAAAATACTGTTCAAGATCTTCAAAAAATTTAAGTAAATTGTTTGAGCCAGTAAAATAAACCCGAGTGGGGGGGATGTCGAACTGAGTTGGGCGCCACTGTGGCGTTTGCGTTCCTGCAAACTCCATCTTAACTTACTTAATTAGATTACTAAGAGAACACAAGACTTTAAATAACAATAACTAAAGTTTATTTGAGCAGATTAATGGGAGGGCGGCCGGGTACTAAATCTAGCTCAGTCAGCGTTTTACTTAATCAAAATATATGAATCAACAATTTAAGTAGATAATCTTAAAAATCTCACCACAGCAGATAATCGAAGGTGTAGAGACGATTGCACTCGTACTTCACTAATACGGCTTCACTATGGGTCGGAGGATTCCCTTCGGACCCAACTCGAATTTCCCGAAAACTAGTAGACACTCACCAACACTCAACACTACTTAACTTCACGCCACTAAATCTCCACTACTCTACTTCCGATATTCACCAAAATAAGAATCATCACATCCACTATACGATCCTCCAACATCCACACCATCTACTAAAACCATCTCTATTTTTATACTTCTTCCTACACCCTCCTTTCACTACATTTCAATCCGTACTTTTAAAAATCACTTCTAATTTAACTAATATTCAAAATCTAAGTCTTTTAATGCAGCACCCTGGCGACACAAAACTAGCTCGATCTCAACCGTCACCGAGTCACTGGCGACGGAGTGATTTTAACCGTCCCCACTTCCTACTTTGCTGGATCCAGTTTAATTAAAACAACTGTGGTGACGTTCTGACGTCTCAACCTCACAACATTACCTAATTTATTTCTTTCTATAATAATGATTTAAGACATCATTTATCGATATATATCGCTAAATACATTTTTTTCTAAACGAAAAAGGGAAAGCTTTGATTAATTATTTTAAATAATTGAAAATATGAACACTATGCTGTATTCTGTACTGTATTCTTAGAAATAATAAATAGCTTGATGTCGTATTTTTCCAAAATGCTTTATAAAGTTTGTGCGATGCGAAAAAATATCTTTTTCATTTTTCTAAATGTTTTCTAATATTATCATTTAGTCACTTGTATCGCCAATTATTCTTCTTTATGCAAATCTGATTTTTTTTTAAACAGTTATAGATAAATAAAGACATAAAGCAGCATTTGCAACAACAAAAACAACAATGACAACAGAAAATTACTTAATTTTAAATTTCTTTTAAATATATTTAAAAATGTTTGTCTAATACAATCTAAAAATATCTTTGATAAAAAACATTTGATTTTTTTTTTTCATATTCCATCCTTTTTTTTTTTTTTTTTCGTAAATGAACAAATATTTTCCATTAATCTAAAAAGAATGTATTAATTGTAATAAAATATTATATATGTATTTTTTTATGAATTTGAAATCACGCCTTCCGTGTAATTAAACCAAAGAATAAAATTCATTATTTAATTCCAATTTTACATTCATGTAATTTTTTTTTTTTTTTTTTTTTACGTTAAATGTTTTTTTGCTAAAATCGTGAATATTTAAGTATTCTTTAGGCACGCTTTTAATTTAGTAAGTAAAAGTAAATATATTAACCCTTTGCGGCGCAAGACAATTCGGATCATTTAAATTATACTGCCACCGGAATTCATGAACTAAATTAAACTAAATGAAATTTTTAATTTTAAGGTTAAAAAAACCGGCCTTTTCTGATATGTTATACACGTAAATTTTTGCTAAACAATTTCCGGGATGAATTTTTGCAGCTGGATTTTACATTTTGCGTCCTTGCAGCGAGGACACCGTGCGTTAAGGGGTTAATTCCATTCAAAAGTTAATTAAACCAATATAAAAGCATACACAAAAAAAAAAAAAAAAAAAAAAAAAAAATTAAAATTAATTAAATACCATTCTCTCTTTTATTTTTATTTTAAGCGTTATTTTTACAAAAAAAAAAAAAAAAAAAGAAAGAAAGAAAGAAAAAGAAAAACGAAACAATACATTATGCTTTTTTTCCCCTAAAAGCTTTTTCAACATTATCCTTTTAAATTTATCTTCAGTCTTCGGTACAAAAAGTGTTTAAGTTTATATAATGGAAAAAAATATATTTGTCACTGATAAAACTGAGGTTTGGTTTAATTAAAAGAAATTTACGTAGAAGTAGGTATTTCGAAAGGGTTAATGTAAAAATTAAGTGATTTATAAATAATACTTTTTTGTAAAAAACTCTTTAAACTAATCGTGTGGAAAAACTATTGTCCTTCAAAAAATAATAATAATACATTGGATTTAAAAAAAAAAAAAAAAAAAAAAAAAAAAAAAAAAAAAAAAATTGATATCCAATTTTATGTTGTGTATATAATAAATATGTCAAATGCTTTCATTGTAAAACTCTTTCGATTTTATAATAATTAAAGAGTTATCTTTAAAAAAAAAAAACTTCAAATTATACTTTTTTAAATATTAATAACGATAGATCATTTTTATAAAGTTTTGTTATCAACAAAAACTTCAAATATATTTTAAGTAGAAAAAAAAATCCCTTTGTATATAAAAATTAACTGTAATTTATTTCACACAATATTTGGATAGATTTACTTAGAATAATAAAATTAAGTTGGATTTATAAGAAAAATAAATAATAAATATTCAAATATTACCCTACTTTTGCCGAGAACGTGTAATTTTATTCGTTTCGAAAACATACTCGGATTCACTAAACAGCAAACATTTTCAGAATATTCGGAAATCTGGCGCATTGAAATGTTTCTTATATAAAAATTGTTTGAAGTAATTTTTTTATTACTTTTTTCTATATAAATAACGTATTGGATTAAAAAAAAATTCGACATACAGCTTTTGATAAATTTACACTTTTTGAAAAATCCAAAATATAATTTAACAATATTTAGGAAATTTCTGTCTGTGTGTGACAATTTTTCTGGCAGCTCTAGCTCAAGACACTGTTGAGAGAATTTCACACAGGAGAACCTGGGACAATACGGAGTACCTGAGTGGAACGAAGATCGACATTTTTTTATGGCAAGAGGTTTCAGGCGAAGATCGGCAATAAGTAGAACTAGATCAAAATATTACTGCCCAACTACGACAGCTATGTTAATCTTTATATATATACATATACATATATATATATATATATATATATATATATATATATATATATATATATATATGTATTTACTTTACTTTATTCATTTATTTATTAAACGACTGTGATCACTGAATGTACCTCTTTGCCAACGGAAAACTTCGAACTGTATTCCACCCCAAAATCCGTTCTTCACCGATGTTGTTGCACCAAACAGCCTCAAGGATTTTAAGCGAGGTGCTCCTAAACAGTCTTTTTCCTTTCCTTTCCTTTTTCTTTTTTTTTTTTTTTTTTTTTTTTTTTTTTTAATTATTAATCTGTTACCAAAATTATTTTTTTGCCAGCGGGGTAGCGCTAAAATATATACGTTATAAAAATTTTCTTTACACTCAGAGAGATTCCAACGTGTATTTTAAGAAAATATATTATGTATTTCTTTATATATTCGATGTAAAGCGTATATTAAAAATAACAATATTTTCATACTTACCCGTATATTAGCTTATTAAATTGCTTTATTGGAAAAAAAAAGTATATATGTATTTAAGTTGTTTATGGAAACCTTAAACATGTTCAGTTATAAGTGTGTTTCCACAATGCCCACAATGAACCTCAGGAAGGCCAACTTCATATTTAAGCACTATCTATCTATCTATCTATCTATCTATCATCTATATATATATGTATAGACAGATAGATAGTTAGATATAGATATAGATGTTGTGTAGGGCAAGTATAATGTTTTTTTTATTGATAAAAAATTAAAATAAACATTTCTTTATTAAGTTTTATCAAATAAGCTTAAGAAAACGTAAATAATGAATAAAAGTAAATAAAAACAAAATTGTCTCATTAAAGTTCAAGAGATTTTCTATTTAATTAAAAAGAAAGTCCCAGTTGCCTTTTTTCCCCTTGTAGATTTGAGAATACTTTTTCAAGATTATTTAATTTAATTATGTTTTACGTTTCCTTTACATAAGTAAACTTATTCTGTCTAAGATAACACAAAATTTTATTTAGTATAATATGTACCCGACTTGCGTAGTGAAAAGTATTAAGTGAATTTATAAAGATTTGAAATTTATTCTTTTGATGTAAATAAATTTAACTTCCATGAGCGTCAATATTTTGTAACAATTAAAAATATAATTTCCGAAAACAGATTTATTATGCATTTTAACGGGATAGAGGAACATTTGCATGCATTTACAGCCCCCCCCCCCATATATATATACATATATATACGCAGGAAAGTCATTAAGCAAGTGACAAAAGATAATAAATAAAATCGTTTTGTAAAAAAATAGAACCGACTCCAAAGAGCAACAATTATTTGAACAAACTAAAAATGAAATGAAATCGAAAATTGCGCTCAGAAGTATGTATGAAATCAATTCTTTCGCCAAACAACATAAACACTACAATTAATCATAACGTTTGAAGTCGGTGCAAAATTTGATAAAATTTGATTTTTTAACAGCATTTTTTAAAGACCGATAGCTACAAATGCTGTTGCTCCGAATGATCCATCTTCATAAATTCATTTATTATTTTATCACTGTATACAACTGGCCCCTTAGTGACACCTACAGAGAAGAGTCAACATCCTTCGAAATTCAGTAATTACATTTCTGAGACGTTACAAAAGTTTTCTTTACAAACTTGGTATGGCTTTGATATTTATCGGTTTTGACAGTTTTTGGATTTGGCGATTAAATCGTAATACAGAAATATACACGCGAGATGTATATTTTCGTAATAGACATTGTACGAAATATTGTTTCATATTCTTGACTGCTCTTTTAATATACCTTATTAAAATAACCATGATTTTTGAAAGGGATTACATATGTTCACAAGATAATTTGGCGAACTCTTTTCCTTTCGCCAGGAGCGACAGATGCCACGTCAACTCCGCAAACTTTTGCAGCTTAAGAAATCTTAACTGTATTTGAAATGAAATAGTTTTCAGCTGTGTTTTGTAGATGCCAAAGTGAGATGTATATTTCGAAAACAAATTGATTTTTTTTTGAATAAAACTATCAATTTTTATATAATTTTGCACCGACTTCAAAAGTTATGATTAATTGTAGTGTTTGTGTTGTTTGGCGAAAGAATTTATTTCATACTTTTAGGCGCAATTTTCGATTCCATTTCATTTTTAGTTGTTTGAATAATTGTTGCTCTTTGTAGTCGATTCAATTCTTTTACAAAAAGATTTTTTTTTTTCCTTTCAGTGGGAATGTATTCATAGCAGAACATGAGAAGGCATTTGATGGCAGTCTCAAATATCGGAACTAGCAAGGAAAGGGAAAAACACTAAAAATGGTAATTTCGACTATATGTCACTGAAAAAAAAAAAAAGATGAAGTGCCCCAATGTGCACAAAAAACGTTACGTTTCCATCTTGAAAATTATCCACTTGAGGGGCAGGTGCGTCAGTTTTATTCAAGACAGTGCTTTATTCATCTCGTAGCGCACGACCTCTCTATTATTCTACTATTATGAGTGCAGCTGCAGCCGTTCAGCATTTAAAAGAATGTAAACGGACTTTTGTGAGCACCCTATATTTGTTTAGATCTTAATGAAATCATAACCCTAACAGCACAAAATGTTCCAGAAACGTAACAATCATATAACATTGAAACATTATAAACATTTCCGAAACGTTTAAAAACGTTCAGATTACTTTCCGATTAGTTTCAAAAACGTAGAAATGTCCGCGATCGTAACAAAAAATCAGATACGTAACAGAAACGTTTCAATCACTTAACAGACAGAAAATCAAAAAGGGCGAATGTTTCAGAAAGGTATCAGAGAGAATACTAAAACGCGTTACGTTTTTGAAAGATTGTAAGCTTTTTGCAACATAACTGAAGCATTCTGTGCTGTATGGGAATGGGACCTATTTTATGCCAAGATATTTACAACAAAGAATGCAATTAAGTCGAAGCATCTGTTATGAATTTATGAGCTAACAAACAACAACAGCAACAACTACAAATATATGGTTTGAATTAAGAACCTTTGTTAATTCGATAAAAAACGATAATGCGTTATACGATGTGACCGCTTACAGTAACCGTTTTTTGAACTACGTAGCATATGTGTGCTACGCAACAACGTGTGCAATGTAGTTCAAGTGTGCAAAGTGGAAGAAATTGCAAACAAACAGACGCAAGATTTTAGCGTTCTGTTTTTAGCATCAATGTCTACAAACTGTCTTTTTGTACTAAATCGATGATACTCTTCAACTTTGTAATTCACTTTTTTCTCTGTTTTGAACCGTTTTCGATATAAGAAAACTAATTCCGCTATTTTCCACCAAGTGTCACTGTAAACGGTTTCATCTTGTAGCGCATGTCCACTTTACTATACCTACATACCACTTTTACGACTATAGCTGCAGTCATTTATCAGTTAAAAGAGTTGGAATTGACTTTTTTAGGCTCCCTGTATTTTCCTTAGATCGTAAAGATATTACAACGGGGCCTACTTCAGATCAAGACCATTTCAACAAAACAACAAGTATCAAAATCGGAGTATCCGTTCAGAAGTTACGAGCTAACAAACAAACAAACAAAAAACATACGCTTTGAATTGAGAACCTTCCTCCTTTTTGAAGTCGGTTAAAAAACAATTTACCATGATAATCACTTGGAAACAATTTTACGTTATTTTTGCAATTTTACTTCAGAAAGGTTTAATAAGTATGTTATACGATTTTTTCATATCTATACATAAAATATGGTTTAATAAGCAAAGGATAAATATCCTTATACAAGCAAAGGTCAAAATTATGTGAAATTTATGTCGGATGTTTAATAGCTTTATTTTTCGATAAAAGAATTACTTTTTAACATGCTTTTATTAGCTTCAGCTGTATGTATGTTTGTATGTTTGTTTGTAACCGCTCTGGGAGCATACAAAAAATCTATATTGTAAAAAAAGACCTTTCCCTAGGCTGTGGATGTGAGGTAAAGCTCCGGGCTGCGAACTTAAAGGTCTAACGTTCGAGCCCAGTCGGGGTAGATTTTTTAAAAATGGTTTTTGTTTAATTTTAAATTATTTATATTACTTGTTTTTATTAAAGATGTAAATATTATGGTGTGTCACTGACACGATTGTTTCTTACGCTACATTTTAATACTATAAAGATAGATATTTTGGGCCTTTTAGTTCACATTTCAAAAAATGCGTGTTTATTTTTTTTTTTTAAGTATAATTTTTTATTACTTATTTTTTTATTCTTTAATTTGTAAATCTTGGCATTTGATTAGTAAAATTTTTAATGATACGACCAATGAAAAAATCTCTAATAAAATATATATTAATATTGTATTGAGTTCTGTTTTATAAATCGGCATATTTAAACTTACATTCTATCATATTATCCACTTTATATATATATATATATATATATATATATATATATATGTATATATATATACAATTTTTAGATTAGTGTTAATGCCAAATTAGGCCATTGAGTGTTACAATGGTACTAAATAATTCAAATTATATATACATAATGAGATAGAGAATTTTAAAGAAACTAAAATTTTAAGAATGTATAAATAAATTTACAGATTGCCATTTATGAACTGTTTCACTACAAGGATTTTTTTTCTTTTGAAGACATGTTTTCTAAAGAGCAAAATAAAAAGAAATAAGTCGAGAAAAAAAAATATATATAAAATCTTCTTCTAAAATGAAACATTCTGAGTTACAATTTTGCTCTGATAATTACATTTGCAAGAACCAGAAAATCTAAACAGTTTTAAGAAGTAGCAGTTTTACAAGGTAAAAAATAAATAAACAATAATAATAAATTTTGTATTCAAGAAAATAGAATTTATGTATATGTACTGATCGCATTTTTAAATATTTTTTATACTTTGACAGTAAAATATTGTCAAATATAATAATATCTAAATTACACACAAAAGTTTAAAATTTATTCTTTTCTTCGCTGTTCGTTTTTATTTATTCTTAAAAACAAGAAAAATATTTTTCTAATTATTATTTTTAATATATTATGTGGCAATTCTTCGAACGTTAGAGTCTTCCGCTTTTCATAGTTCTACATTCATTATTTTAAAAAATTTCACTGATAATTTTAAAATGAGTAAAGAAAAATTGTAGGTTATTGTATCACAAAAAATATGTTGAAATATTCTGAGATTATTTATTTGTTTGCTTTTTACAAGATGAATGAATTGGAACAAAGAAAGTGAAAAGTATATTTTTCTTTGCTTGTGACACACATAAATTATAGCTTTTGAAAAAATATCAGAGAAAGATAACGATTGTAAACATTACTTCATATTTTATGAATGTTTACTTTCCGAAAATAAGATATGAAATATATAAGATGATTCAATAATAAATGGTGAAAGACGAGTATTAGAAATAAAAAAAAATATATTTTTGATGTCATTTTTATTGCGTAAGTCAGATTATTATATTATTATTATCTTATACTATTAAGTGAGCAATATTTGTATGTATATTTCACTGATCTCGAAAACGGTAGCTCGGACAGTCACGAGATTTAACACAAAGGTGCCCCCCCCCCGAAGGATCATTGTGCACATCGAAGTCAGAATTACGAATTTCTGTTTAGTTTTCTTTTAATTAATAAAAATATGAAAATATTAAGCTAATAATAGCAAAAAATTAGGCATTTAAATTTAATCCATAATTTATTTGTTGAAAAAAAAAAAAAAAAAAAAAACGAGTTTATTGTTTTTTTTTTCAACAGGAAAATAAATACATTTATCTAAACATGAACAATACTACCCACTTCTGATCGCAGAGCTTTCAAATTTGGCATATAGGTACCTGGGACCCTGCAGATGCGCACCTCATCGAGATTTTTTCAAATTTCGAATTTGAATTTTTTAAATTAATGTTTTTTCGATTTTAATGTTTTATGTTTCATTTTTCATGAATTTATTCTTCGATTGTAATCGTCTGCGTATCTTAGCAAGGGCTATATTATGCAATTTATTTTTTATTTAATACATTTATTTGAGGGCGAATCTTTTTTCTCTTTTTAATTTATTATATTTATTGAAAATAAAATGGTAATGCAGTAGAAAAAATTAAATATATTAAATTTAAAATTTAAAAACGTATTTATAACAGTTATGTTTATGTATAATTTTTGTAGTATAACAACAATTATTTTTCATTTGTTAATTTAATTTTTTTAATATTTTTTTTTTTTAATTTATAGTATTTGTCAGGAAACAATGGTAGTATATAGTAGAAAGGATTAAACTGATTGGAATTTATTTGTTTTTTATGTATTTAATTCCTTCTAAAAGAAAATTTATTTTTTATTTTATTTCATTATATTGGTCGGAATCAAATTGTAATACAGTGTAAATAGCATGAGCAATAAAATACTTCGTTCAAAAACTAAAATATTTAATAGACGCTGAGATACAGTTAACTTTAAAATCGTAGTTCTTAAATAATGGTAGATCAATAAATACCCATATTGAAATACATAGGGAAGAGATTTCTGCAGGCAGTGGGAACCTGCTCCCGATACAGTGCGGCCAGAGAAAGAGCTGCCGTAGTCATCGAGTACCCGATGCGAGGTCTAGAGCGATTCCAATGTAATTATTTTAGTTTTTATTTATAACGTGATGTGAAAAATAATGATCAATTCTTTTGGAGATTCATTTAAATATAGTGGCCAGCGAAGCGGGCGTAGCCTGCTAGTTATTATTATTTTAATAGAATTTGCATTTAAAATAAAGCTTTCTTTTTCAATTATATTTAATTTTTTTTAGGGAATGAGTAAAAATTTCGTTTAAAACTCTGACAATAAAAGTATAAATTATTTAAGTTATATGTCATATATATTTTAAATAGTATCACAAAAAACAATTAATTTTTTTCTTTTCTTTTTCTTTTTTTTTCTTTCTTTCTTTTTTATTTATTTATTTATTTATTTATTTTATTTATTGTATTAAAACTGTTCATTCCTACTACTGTTATTCGAAAAATGTAATTCAAAACTTAATTTTTTTAATGAAATGATAATTGAGATATATTCAATAAATAGATATAGATAAATAGGTATTATATAAAAATTTAAACGTATCTTTGCTCGTATTTTTGATAAAAAATATAAATCTAAAATTAAATAAACATATGAAATGAAATATTATTTAAATATAAACACATAATAATATCTTTATATATATAAATTTCGTGTCACGATGTTTGCCTGCGATGAACTCCCAAACTAAGGAATCGATTTTAATGAAATTTTGCACACTGTGTGCTGTTTGGTCCTACTTGAGAGATAGGATAGTTTTTATCTCAATTTATAGTCACAATATTTTTTTTCTTGTAAATTATATGTTTATGATATGGCAAAAGGTTATAATTATCTGTGAGTTCCACAGGTTTAATTGTTGCCAGAAAAAAAAAAAATTACGAGTTCATTTTCTTTCGACATAAACATAAATATATTTAATCAAACGTGAACGTTATAAAATGATAAAAAAATTACATTATGCATTTCACAAAAATTGACGTCATAATCGCTTTAAAAAGAATTTATACACATTGATAAATTGCTATTGTAGTTCTATATACAAGCGAAGTGCAGGCCCTGACTAACGGCAGGGCATACGGGGAAATGCCCTGAGCCCCCTTCTGGAAGGGGCCCCCTACAGGCGTATGTAGAAATTCTGCAACCTAATTCTGCAACCTTCCTGTGTTAATCACCCATTGGATTTTTTGTAAAAAATTATTAAAATCGAAGAAAATTATTTCCCGATTTTAATCCCCATATTTGGGTATAGATGTGTATTAGTTATCATCTGCATGCGTTAGATTGAGTTATTTTGCTGTCAAATTGACAAAATTTAAATTTTAAATTTCAAAACTCTGTCGTCCTTTTTTTTTTTTTTTTTTTTTTTTTTTTTTTGTATTTGACGATCAGAAACGTAACACGAAAATATACATTTCAGATGTATATTTTCGTAATCTGTATCGTACGAAAAGTTGATTCATATTATTCATTACTCTCTTAATATAAATTGTTAAAATAACCATGATTTTTGAAAGAAATTAAATATGTTCGCCAGATAATTTGGCGATATTTTTTTCCACCAAGGATGACAAATATGAAATGTATTCGGCTGCAACATATTAGTATCTTATATCAGATACTTTATTTAGACATTTGAAGACAAATTTGACTTCAAATTATGATAGAATATTTATCATTTTCTTTTTAATTATTATATTAGTTGGATATTATTGCGTAAATATTATCCTTTGAAAATGAAATGTTTATGTTTTCAATCGAATATGTAAGTTGGCCATTTTTTTCTAGAATTTTGAAATTTAAAATTCCAATTTTATCAATTTTACAGCAAAAACAACTTAATCTAACGCATGCACGCGATAGCTAATGCGTATCTGTACCCAAATATGGGGATTAAAACCGGGAAATAATTTTCCTCAATTTTTAATAATTTTTTACAAAAATCCAATGGCGGTTAACTTAGGAAATCTTTTTCTTAACTCCACAGACGGTAGGTGACGTCATCACTTCAACAGAAATGAAAACATGGTATATAAAAAGCTTTTTTTCATCTTCTAATTATTCTTATCTCAATCCCCAATGTTTCCCATCCTGATTAACTTGAATTTACTATTAAAAATTTAACATACTCAAATCCTTCTCATCACTTCGTTAAAATATATGAATATTTTTCAAAATATTTTTCTACTCAAAATGGTACCTCTATTTACTTTAAATGCCCAATTTTTCCTAAGATATTCTATTTTAAAGTTTTAAAATATTTATAATATATTTCACTTTTCTGGCTTGGGGCTATATTGTTTTCCTTTTTATAACTACAGCTGTTGCCATCTTTAAAATATATAAACAGATGAGATCATTTTATAATAAAATTTTCCATAATAGCATATATTATATTTCACTCCTAAATAAAAATTTATTTTAAATTCGGCTGCTTCCTTTATACTTTTATTTTAAAAGAATTTAGATAATAATTAAACTACATATTAGTCATTTTAACATTTTAATCGAAAATAGCTTATACATATTATATTTCACTCATCCATAAAAATTGATTTTTAAAATCGTCTGCTTCTTTTAGACTTTTATTTTAGTAGAATTTTAATAGAATTTAATTTATATATTAATCATTTTAGCATTTTTACCCTAAGTAGCATTATAAATAACACATTTCACCCCTCCATTAAAATGTATAAGACCCTACAATAAAATTAATTTGTGCTTAATATACGAATTTTTTCTCATTCGCTTCCAAATTTGTCACTTTGTTTGTCATACGACATTGTTTAACACCATTCTTTATTTTCCTGAAATTCGTTGAAGTACTAATCAAGATTTTTTCTTATTGATCTGAGTGCTATGTTAAATGAGAAACAGATTACTTTCTTAAAAAAAAAAAAAAAAAAAAAAAAAAAAAAAAAAAAACTGCTTCAAAGCTTTGTAAATTTTCAATAATACTCAATACCGTTCAATAAATAAATATAGCTTCGTATTTTATATTGTTAGATGCATATAATCTTTCTATATATAATACGCATCATGCTATAGAAATGATATTCCATACAATAATGTTTGTTTTTTTTAAAAAAAAAAAATGAATTTTAATGCATTGAGATATTGAAATATTTGATATTTGCAAATGCGATACTTTTATAGAGGTTTTCAAGATTGAGTAAACAAAATCCTGTTTGAATATTTTACATAACATAGATTTTGTTTTTACAGCAAATACGGCATCGTCTATATTTAAATTTAATTTTTGTCAACGGATCAGAGAAGTGCTGCATATAGAGTCCTAGATTTGGCTCAGTTTTATGCAAAACTAGATAGCAAAACTCCAAATACTTTAGTTTCAAATAAAAATAAATTCTTTTCAAAAGTCTTAGAACGTAAATATCATTTATGTGCAAATTCTTCAAAAAGAAATTCCGTGTATAAAAAAGTACTTGAATACTTTTGTGAATAAAAATGTAAAATAAAGGAATAATAAAAATCAAAGTTGTATAACTTTAAAGATGAGGTAACTTTCGAACATTAAATCTTAAATATAAAAATATTACATTTCCCACTTGCTTTGTTTATATGTTTGTACACCTCTTTGCTAAAACTTTGTAATTATATTTAATAAATCCTACATATTTAAGTTTACTTTAAGGTAATGATACATTTTAAACGCTTCAAGTGACTGAGTTTTAAATTGTTTATTTGACTTTACATAATTACACCTTATCAATATATTCTAAATATTTTTTTTTTTTTATTGGATTGATTGATTAGTTATTTTTTTAATATTTTTATCGTTGAATTTTGAAAAATTATATGAAATTTCAGTATTCAAACATAAAAATATTTTTGAAAAATTAACTAATCAATCAATCCACTAATTAATGCACACAAATTTTTAGAATATAAGACAAACTATATTAACGTAAAATCGATTGAAAATTTTAAAAACTCCTAAAAATTTTCAAAAAAATTTAAATTTTTGAATTTCAGTTTTTGAATTTTAATAGTTTATGAAAAACTTTAATATAACTATAACTGATACATTTCAATGCACATGTATGTAAATTTTTATAACTTTAAGATAACAAAGTCTAAGACTGATTTTCAAAGTTCAGAATTACTTTAAAGAAAAAATTCGTGTATTCATTAAAAATTAAATATAATGCTAAATAATGTCACACTTATAATTAAATAATTCGTAACTTCTGTCTGCTCTTTGCTGTCTAAAAAATAAATTTGTTAAATCATATTAAATTTTATTTTTCCTACACTCTTTTTTATTTTCCCTCCCTTCATTTTTTTCACTACCTATTTTTAATGTTAGATGTTTTCCTCTTTCTCTTTTGTAAATGCTTTTTTTTTTTTTTTTTTTTTTTTTTTTTGACATGTTGACTGTTACTTTTGGCCTTCTTTCTAGCTGTTTTGCTGTCTGTATCTTTTGTGTTTCAGTCTTTCCTCAGGCCAACGTCTTTTTGCGCATGACAAGGAAGAGCTTCATCTTTTCGAAACACCCTTCGCCTCTATTTATGAGCATCAAGAAAATTTTCAAGTTTCTATTAATATTTTACGTTATTTTTACCAACAAATTTTTAAATATTTCATATTTACATAGCTTCTGCTGGTTGGATTGCAATTTCTATACTCTTATTGCTCATCTTAATCTAAAAGTTCTCTTAATTATTTTTCTGTGATATGAATATAACATATAATTTATAAATAAAAAAATAAAAACGTATTTTAACACGTAGCCCATGAAATTCACAGGCTCTTTGTTAAAACTTGATAATTACTATTAAAATGAAAGAATACAATAAATACAGAAAGTACAACCAGAAGTTTACAGAAATTGGAAAAAAAAAAAAAAAAAAAAAAAAAAAAAAGGGGGGGGGGGGAAGAAAGAAATTGAATTAGAAAAAAAAAATCACTTATTTGACTTTAGCATTTATAATAGACGATATTTTATACTCATACTATTTATAAGTATACATTTCATACAATTCATTTGATCTAAGTTAAAGTTCTATTATTATTACTACTTTTCATTTTTTAAGAATTTTTGTTAACTTATTTTCTTATTTTATATAATAAATCTCAACTCACCTTCTTTTTTAATGTACTAATTTTTTCATTTTTTAACATTTCATATCTTAGCGGAGAAAGTATCTTTCAAAAAAAAAAAAAAAAATTGTCCTTTTCATACAATAGTGTAATAGAAATCAGATAAAAATAAATACTTTTCATGTACATTTTCAGGATGTGCAATAAACATTTGCGTACATGTACAACAGAGTACGCGTTGTGCAGTTCTAACCAAATATCGACTATAGGGGAATATTTGGCGCTGTAGTTAAAAACATATAATAAATTTGCACATGAACACTTTCCATATATTGCGACCATAAAGGTCAGATGAAAGGCTGGAGAATTCTTCTCGTTTATTGAAGAATTGTCTTTCATTAGTGTGTTGTATTAGTCAAGCTATTTTATCAATATATTGAAAATTATGTCCTTTCATTAAGTTTGTCCACAAAAGGCATGCAATAGGACAGCCTCACGTGAGCTTTCTTTTTTTTTTTTTTTTTATGGGAAAAAAAAAAAAAAAAGGCGGCTGAACCTTTAACGGAATTTTATTAAAATTCACCGCAATATAAACATTCACAATTTACAGTCAGAACAATTCTTATAAATATTCTCATTAGATTAGGGTTCTCCCTTCAGCTGATTTTTTTTTCCAGTGATCTTCAAGGACCTTTCTTTTTCTTTCTTTTTTCCCCCTTATACTTAATTTAAAACTCTTTCGTAAGTAGTTTATCCTTGCTCTTTCTTCTTTGACAAGAATGTTTTTATATTTTCTTTTATATATATATATATAAGTAGCTTCTAACTTTTTTGTATGGGGAATGTGTTAGAAGAGTGGTCTTCCCATTCTTCTAATTCACCCTCTTCATGCTTTCTTTAACTTTTGAAATAGTCGTTAGATTTTTATTTGAAACATTAATTAAGGTAGCTTTGTTTATAGTTGTCATTCAAGAACATCCTGAAAGAGTACATCGAAAAAGATCGAACGATATTTTATTTTTAAAAACTTGCAAGACATCTATTTTAGGGACATAATCCAGTTTGGAAAGGTAAAGTTATTTGAGAAAGATGCGTAAACAAACGTTTAACTGCAAAGAAATAAAGGTAATTAAATCTACATCAAGCACGTACTATCATTGTAATGTAAATAATTATGTATGCCTTATGTTAGTTACATAATCATGAGAAGTTACAACAGAGGAAAAAAAAAGAATCACAAAACGAAAGCCTGACGCACAACTCTCAATAAAACCAGATAATCATGTCTTTCGTAGATGCATAGTAACAAACAGATTAGTTTAGTTCCACTTATTGCCTCTCACCGCCAGGACCGACTGGCAACCGAAAAAAGATCGAACTTTATTCCGCTCCAATGCCCAGTTGTGACCGGGTTCCTCTATATAGATACGCATACAGTTTAAATAGTTTTGAAAGAAGGAGAAGAAGGAGAAAGAAGGAAGTAATCAGTATAGGATAGTTCTTATGCATAAAATTTTCTTTAAAAGAGAATTTTGTGTAGGACATGCTACGCAAAAATAAATTAAGTTGAAATCCTAAGACAAAAATATTTTTCGATTTAGTAAAATTGCATCTATGTAAATATCAATTTCCCTATTTAAATAAAAATAACATTTCTCGACATTCAAAATTTTACAGGGTAATTTTGTTCCCTATAATTAAAAATTTCATTTTATATACTTATACTAGCTAAAATAGTTTTAAGAAGTCCTAATTTTTTTTTACTTTCTCTCACCCATAAGGTAGAGAAAGTATTGTTTTTGGGTCAGATTTTCGAACGCGAGATTTTGTTATATTTACACGTTTTGAGGTCCCATGAATACGAAAATCATGTTTTTAGCAAATGGTCTGTGTGTCTGTGTGTGTGTGTGTGTGTCTGTGTGTGTGTGTGTCTGTGTGTGTGTGTGTCTGTGTGTGTGTGTGTGTGTCTGTGTGTCTGTCTGTTATCAGCATATCTCAAAAACAAATTATGGCAGGAAGTTCAAACTTGGTATTCTAAATGTGTATCATATAGGGATGCTACTGTAAGCTTTTCGTTAAGATCAAGCAAATGGTTCGTGTACAGGGACAATCAAGAGAATTCTAATACATTACGTCTATGGGGGAAATTGCAGGAAAATAGAGTTTAACGTCCATAGACTGCACTAAACCAAATGAAACAAATATATATTTTTTGTAATAGAGATAGTTAACTGGGAAAAAAATTTTGTGCATGTAGGAGCCTCGCCTCCTCCCCTGGGGGGGAAGTCCCCCCTCGAGGGGAGTAAATTTTCATGATGGGTATCTTTCAAAAGAGCTCGCCAATACCTTTAAAACGAATGGTTGAACCATCGATCTGCGATAATTTAAAACAAAGTTATCGATTTTTTTTTTACTTTTAAGGGAAAAAAAACTTTGAAAAAAAATCGTACATTTTTTTTTTTTTTTATATATATTGAGAATAAAATGGACATATTTTGGATATTTGGTGTTATACTACTTCTCTAATATAGAAATCGTCTGCCTTATCATAAAAGATAATTTTTTTAAATAATAATTTTAATAAATTATTTTTTAAAAAGAGAAATATTTTTTAATAACCGAATTAAATTCCATATAAATGTAGGGTCATTAATGAAACGGGGTGTTGAGGGGGGCGACAGAACTAATTATCATATAAAACTTTTCAGAAGCCTAATATGAATTGTTTAACATAGGTTTACATAACAGTACTCGTTATCTTACCTATTAATATGCAACCTGTATTTATAGTATTAAATTTCAGGGTAAGAGAAAGTCGTGTGAGTGACACACCAGATTATTTAATTATATATAGTAGTTCCCTTATTTCATTTTCAGAGACTTTCTTTCAAAATACCTGAATTGAGAATAAGAGCATGCTGAAGAAAGCATAAATCTGAAAATTATTTAAAAAAAAAAAAAAAAAAAAATATTTTATAATTACTCATATAATATTTTCTAAGCACTCGAAAATTTTTTTGTTAAGTTTTTTATAAGTTACACAATATCTTTTAGTTATAAAATGAAGTTTAATTTCTCATTAAATTATAGAAAAATATACTGAAATGCTAATGTTGAATGGTATATGAATAAAAGTGCATGATGAAATAAAAAAATAGTGAAAAAACACTATAAATTGAAAAACATACAAAAATTGTTTTGTGTTGCAATAAGTAGGCAATCTCCATCTGCTGAAAAAGTAAACGTGAGAGCAAATTCAGTTTAAAAACAGAATTGCAATAATCACGTTACTGCGATGTTGTAATAATTTGAATTAACTGTATTAAATTGAAATTTTCTGTAGGAATAATGAAATACCTAGAAAATACCTAGTTATTACTGTAGATGTATAAAAAATAAATGCCTTTATAAGATTTTTATTTTTTTTTTTTTCATTTTTGACAAAATTTCTATAAAATATTTCTGATTTTATTTGTATTTTTTTAAATATGTGGTAATAAACTTAAAGCGTTTTGATTGCATTTGAATAACACACAAAATGCATGTTTGTAAATGATATTCAAAATTATATAATTAATTGACTTAAATATTTAATACAAAGAATAAAATAAATCTTTGTAAGTTTTTGTCTAATTTTCAAAAGCAAAAGGTTTAAAGGTTTAAAATGTATGTTTTTATATTGCTCCAAAAATTCTGTAATTCAGTTCTATTTACATAGAACTGCATCACTGTATGTAATAAAATCTTGCAAAATTACACTGAAAAATATCTCGTTTAATCTCGTCATATTTTATCGATGCTCTAAGCTAAAATATTATACTGATGTCACATCAGAATATTTGAATATCGCATTTCTGAAAGCATGACTTTCTCAATTGAATGAAAATGTAAATTCTGACCTTCCAGTTATTTCATCTTTTACGTTATAAATTTTACTATAAACAGTTGAAAAATGTTAATATTTTGTCTTCATTTGAATGAATTTAAAATAATTTACAAACATATTTCTATAAACTGTACACCTTTGTGGCAACAGAAATTGAATATTCCGGTTTTCTAAAATTCCATTACATTTGTCTTGGAAAAAGAGCAAAAGGCAAAATTTAATTTTTCACCGGATAATACGTATGAACTGAGCATTCTTCATTCTGTTTTCTAAAATGAAAAATTGCTGAATAACTCCCGTTTAGGAATGATAAATGAAACCTAAAATGATGGTGTTTTAAATCATCTTATGTTAATAAAAAAAAATACATTTTTTATTTTAAGAAATAAAAATTAAATTGCACACTTCAAATCTCTAGATAATTATTTAGCTCTAGAAGCATCTTTTTTCAGATTAATTTTCTTTTTCCGAAAATTGTTTTCCAGCAAATTGTTTCAGTAGTCTTTTCAAACATAAATATATATAATCCATCAGACATCAGTCATCTGCATTTTCAAAATTGCAGTTTGGAAATGATGCTTCTAAAGATATTTTTTTAAAGGACATTTGGATAAAAATTTCAGAGTTTGGATGTAATTTTTCTTAAGTGGAGTTGAAATTTATGCCAAAGAGAAAATTTTTAAGTCAGTAAATGATCTGATAAATTTGTAACATATTTGATAAATTTTTATGTTTTCTCCCCAATTTCACATAATATTTACTGAAAGAATTTTTAAGGGGATCTGTAGAATGTCTTTTTTTTTTTTTTTTTTTTGCGGGAAGAGAATTACGAACTTTTTTCCATAAAAAAGAATCCGTTTCGGGGTATAAAAAAAAGAAATATATATATATATTTAAATATGAACAATTCTGAACATTTTAATGTCTTATTTTTAATTTTATGTACTTTGATTCAAAAAATGTGAGTAAATGTGTAAATGAGTGTTGTAAATTATGTTCGTATTCAACTTTATTACATTTTTAAACTTTAACGCCTCTTTTCTCAGAAGGGCTTCGCTGCCATCAACCGCAATATACCTTATCGTGAAATTAACCTATTGGCTATTTCATGGTCTGTTTGTACAAACCTATTTAAAAAAAGGAGTTAAGGATTTTTAGTTGTATTAAAATTTACTAATTTTAAATTATGTAAAACATAAAAATTTTAAAATTTTCTTAAAGTGCAATCGTTTTTCTAAGAGTATTTGATTAAATAAAGTTAATTTTACTAAATAATTATTTATTTTGTAGGTATCATTTATATAGTGTGCAAATTTTTACAGAGATAGGGAAAGCTTTTTTTCAAAATCTTACAGATTAATAATTCAGTGGTAAAAAATAAAATCAATCCAAACTTTCTTTTTCTTTCTTTCTTTTTTCTTTTCTTTTCTTCTTTCTTTCTTTCTTTTTTTTTTCCGTTATTAATGCTTTGATGCTTATATGTTACTGCATTTAAAAACTGTGGTGAAAATTTTCATATTCTTAAATGTTTATAGCTGTAATTCCCATTATACATAAAAGGTATCGAAAATAATAAACATTTGAAAAATATCGGAAATTAGATTTTGAAAAAAAAAAAAAAAAAAAAAAAAAAAGAGAGAGAGAGAGAGAGAGAGAGAGAGAGAGAGAGAGAGAAATAATTGTTGTGTACTAAATATTTAACCGAAAATAATTGAATCAAAGACGAAATGTGCTTTTCCTCCATCTCTAAAAAATAAAAAAATGAAAGGAAAAAAGAAAAACAAGAAGAAACATGAAATACGTTCAGCAAAATTGAAGCTTTGTTTTCAATGAAATTTCACTAAAACATTTTGCATTTAAATTTAAGATTAAAAAAAATCTTAAATTCAATAATTTTAAAACTGCATGGTAATAACCGCAAATTTTACAGTATTAGTTTAAAAAGTACAGTTTATTAGATAAATTCATACATCCGTTTTTAACAACAAAATAAAAATATCATTTTTCCATGTTAATAAAGTTTTAAAACGAAACTACAAAATTTTTTTATTCATCCAAAAATCTTAAAGCTAAATAATCATATATCAGCGTTTAAGAAAAAGAGTATACGTTACTTTAAATTTAATATTTAATTTCTGTAGTACACTTAAAAAATTAATCATTATAACAAAACTACTTTTAGAATAATTTACATATATATATACAATAAATGAATTATATTCTAGCGTTTGGTATGACAATATTTAAGTTATATTTACTAGGCGTGCATCCCTTACATCGTTTCAGAACACATTTCTCATCTAAAATTTTACACTCCAACTACCAATAAAATTCGTACATTAAAAAATTATTAAAAAAAAAAAAAAATGCTTTATGTTAGATAAATTAGTGGCATTTTGCGAATTTGCGAGATATTCTTTAAACAAAAAACAAAAATAATGAGAAGCACAGCCAAAAACTAATTTCTTATCATCTTTCATTATGGAAAAGAATTTATACATTTCTATTCGAAATAAACTTTAACGTGTTTAGAATTATCATTTCAGGATGAAATGTTATATCTGTATAATTTATAATTAATCTTTCGAAATAAAAATCCGATTATACATTTTCCAAAGAAAAATTATAAACTATCCGATTTTAAATATTAATTTATCATACTGCTCATTATTATATAAAGCAATTTTCTTTATTTGATTCCAAATATATTATTTACACACACAATAGTTTATGTAATATTTAGCTATGATTAAATGTTTATTATTAAATTTAATTATTATTTAACAAAGGCTTGATAAAATAGTACCAACTAAAAGTCTTAGTAACCGAGGAAATCTTTTAATAACTAAGGGTAACTTGTTATTCTTAATGCAAGAGCAATCATCAAAACTTTTTTTCATCCATAGATCTGGTAGTTCCTTTAATTTAATTAGCTATCAGCAGCAACTGATGAGAAATCGTTGAGAAGTAAATCTTTTATCATCAACGTCACCACTATTTAACACCATCTTATCATTCATTCGAAATAATTACTTTCCTTCAAAATTATTTTATTTTCTAGTTCTAACATTTTTTGATACCCTACATATCTCTAAACCTTTTTTACGGTGCAATGTTCATTTGTTTTGCATGAGTTTTTATGATAAAATACACGTAATACTCATCGATTAGGGGCGAATAAATATGTACATTTTCTTCTTCTTTAAATAGTACCATAAAAAAATTTCTTTCATTCAATAAAATTATATATCTTTCCTATTCATACTTTTATTCAGTTACATGTATCTAAAAGCATATTTTACCCAGTGAAAAATGAAATCAAAGGTATTTTTAATACCTATTTTATATATGCATAAGATTAAAACAGAAATATCTCGAACGCAGACACAATTATTCAGTTAATCTAACTAAATTTTTAATATATTTTTATTTTATAAATAATGGTTTTATGTACAAAAAAATGCATATTATAAATAACAGAAGTACTCTACTAAATAAAGTGTTATTTTCAGAATGGTGCAATAAAACTGAAAATAAATTATTTTTCTTTAGCAATATAATATTCATTTTCAAACACAAATGATAGCTAAATTGTAAGCCAAAGGGCAAAAAATATATGGATTATTATCAACAACTTGCATTTGAATTAGTCTTTTTGAAAATTTCATCTGAAAAAATAATTATAATAATAATGATAATAAATTAAAAATCTCCACATTTCGATAAAAAACTTTTCCCAATTTTATATTTCATAAAGCAACGGATAAAATATTCTTCAAAAATAAACATGTTTTTACCATTCCAGATTTTAGCCAGAAGGATTTTATGCATTTCTGAGATGCAATTGAATATTTAGAGAAATTATGAGGGTACAAATTCAAACAGTTCAATTTTTGAATTAATTCCACGGAACAAATATTTCTATCCATATATGGCCTCTTGTTAAAAATATATATCCCCTCATCATTAAGAAATACCCAAAGGGCTTTTAGGAAACAAGTTACGAAAATGAGTTTGATTCTTCTTTTCCTGAAAAAAAAAAAAACCACTTAAGCGAAAAAATGCAAGCGGCTTTTTCAGTAATGATATAAATGGAATATGATTTGTGTGTAAACAATTCCCATGCAATTTATTCAATTCATTAGCTATTTGAATTGAAATTACTTTACTATTTGTAGGAAATATATAAAGAATAATGATGCAATTCAAATTCAATTTCCTAAATAAATGGTCATTTACGTACTTTTTTTTTTCTTTTAATTGGAAAATATTATATTTAATTTTTTTATTGTGTATGATTTTAATATTCTCTTGACTGATAAATGACTGTAAAGTTAGATTGAAATAGAAAACAGTTTTGAATTGTTTTAATAGACCACAGAAATTTCATCTTACACAAGAACAATTACTTTTTAATAAATTTAAAATTTTTAAAATGAGAATTAATTACTTTTATTCGTATAGCTTTATAACGATTTTTAAATACGAAATTATAATTTTATCACCCAATGTATAAATGTTATATTCTTGCAATTAAATTTTCATTCTATTATTTAAATTCTTTTAATGAACATTATTTTTTATTTAAAAAACTCTCAACGTAAATAATAAATACACTGCTATTTTCTCTTATTTTGTGTAAATTTCGTATGAGTTAGATTTGTTTATATATAAACATTTTTATATCTTTCAATAAACTATCGCTTATTTTTATCAATGTTTTCTAAATGGAAATGTTTTGCTAATTTAAAAAATTTCTTCACTGTGTATGTAACTTTTTATCTTGCGTAAATTACTTCTTGTTGTTTTAATCCATAAAAAAATTCAAAAAGTATTTCTTTAATTATTTTTGATGATTTGTAGCTCCCTTGTGATAAATTGGCGCCTTCATCATTCATAGTTGAACCTGCTTTATGTGTAAGAAATAAACACTGAAGTGTAATTGTTCCACTTAACACATATTCAATTAAAGCTCTTCAACGAGGGGAGAATGGGGCTACTCCTTTAACATACACTCCGCGACAAAAAGATAGCTACAAAGGGTTTTTTCTTTAATTTTTCATAAAATAACATTATCTAAATTGTGCTTATCATTTATTATTATCATAAAATAACACTATTTAGAGACTATTTTTTTTAAGGACCAATTTAGAAAAAATTTAAGACTAAAATTTTTCTAATTTAAGACTACATATCGCAACAAAAAGATAGGGACAAAGTTTTTTTTTCCTCTAATTTCTGAATATTATTATTTTCTATATGATAAAAATATTTAGTCTGTTTTTGATGTGATAATATTTTGTTATGATAATAAATGTTCAGCACAATTTAGATAATGTTATTTTATGAAAATTAATAAAAAAAATAAATAAATAAAAAATAAAGACCTTTTTACCTATCTTTTTGTCGCGGAGTGTAGAATTAGTCTTTGAAAAAATTAGTCTTGAAATAGTGTTATTTTATCAGAATAATAAATAATAAGCACAATTTAGATAATGTTATTTTATGAAAAATTAAAGAAAAAACCTTTGTACCTATATTTTGTCGCGGAGTGTATAATAAAATATAAAGGATCTATAACTTCGATGTAAATATAATAAATAACTTGATATTACCCATATACTTTCAGCAACACAACATCGTGAAGCTTTACTTCTTTATAATCTGAGTGGCATTTGACTCTATCTCCTCGAACAGCAAACCTCGAAATAAGCTTAAAAAATCCCAACAGTCAAAATCTCCTCTCCTCACAAAAAAGCTCCCCGAGTATCGTTTTGATCTGCCTTTTATACTTTATAACATTAATTTGCATTTCGTACGTAACTTGATTTCCGACAAACTTATTCAATTTCTTCCTATCTGCTATATTTCGTAAAATTTGAAACTTTTACTGGATTCATCACTACTCTGATTTGCGAACTTCTTAAGAAATATTTCGCTAACCTTAAAACTTACATAGACAAATCTCTAGATAATCCGTTATTATAAATAAGTATATTTGTCATTCGCATATAAATACTTTATTTTCCAGTAACAAAAATTTTAATTTAACATCTAATAATTTACATAGTGTAAAAAGTAAATTTAACACTCTCTTTGTAAACCAACATTACTGTGCAACCGATAGGCGGTTAGAAAATTTTCATAGTAACAGAGGTGCAAAAGTTGGTGGTAGGTATAAAAAGTTTGACTTTCCCTGGACTAAAAAAAAGCTATAAAATAATAGATTTTCTTTCAAATCTGTATGAAAAAAATATTATAATTTAGGATTGTAAGATATTTTCAGAGTTATTATTTTGTCTGATTTTCATAACCATTAATAAACTTTCTGATAAATTTAAAAATAAAATTATTTTCCCTAATAAATTAAGTGTTTATAATTTTTAAACTCTTAATAATTTTACTAACCATAATAACTATATTTTATATAACGATAAAAATTGTTTACAAAAAATTGGTATTTGTCAAAGTATGTGCAGCTCAAATCTATTAAACCTTATTATTATGAGCGTAATTTTACATACAATAATACATAACGATAGCATTATATTGATGATATGAATATTTTTTTCCACGAATATCTCTCCTAATTTCATTAAATTAACTAATTCTTTTAAATTAACAAACATTTCTATTAATAACCAATCTATTATCTTTCTGAACTTTAATACTCATTAATTCAGTAATTAAATATACACTGATATACAGTCGGTAACAAAAGTCTCCGAACACTAGCAAAAGTTCCTATATAAAAAAGTACACTTAATACAGTTTTGTTAAATAAATCCTTGTCGAATCCTGTTTTTAGAATGAGTAAGAACAGGGTTCTACAAGGATTTATTTAACAAAACTGTATTGAGTGTACTTTTACTTATATAGGAATTTTTGCTAGTGTTTGGAGACTTTTGTTACCGACTGTACGTATATGAAAAACAGCAAAATTTTTGTTTTAAAGTTAACACATTTTATTAATTCAAGTTTAAACACATTTTAACTCAGTACCTATGCTTCAGTTTATGGAAATATTATTATTAATCACTTGTTATTATGTTTCTTACGGAATAAAAATAAATAAACAAATAAAAATAATAAAATAAATAAAATAGTAGCATTAAATTCCCGATGAAATTCATTCTTATCGATGGGATTCCGATTACCTACTGTTCATCAATTCATCGGATTCCAAAACAGACATTTCGCTGCTAATTTAAGACATGATACCTTTAGAATGGGCTTTCCAAAAGCATTACTAATCTTAGTATATAAGTAAATCTGTTTTTGTCAAATGTAATACTTAAAAAAAAAAATGGTTTGGTGAGCGAAAAAAATGTTTGATTAGAAAAAGAACAATAAATTCCAAAGATGCTGTAATTTTGCCAATAATTTGGCACAATATTATGAAATAGATAATAGTTTATTTCTGCTAATTCATGATGGTTTTTCTTCTACAATAGCCTCGTGTGATATATCAATAGTTCCAGCTTCTCTTATTTTTCTTAGCTCCTTGATCCAACCTTTACACTTCAAATTGACTTTGCTGATATTCATGTTATTAAAAGACTTAACTGTTGACTGTGAAAAGAAAACAATATTTAAAAACTGTTTATTGGAAACGAATAATAAAAATCCCTGATGATGCTTTACTATTAAAGCGAAAAGCTTTGGATAATCTTTTAAATAAAATTTAATTTTACGTGTGTTTAAATTGTTTTTAATAGAATTAACAAATGACACATGTTCAATTTAACTCTCTTTTTTTAGAGATTATTTATAGAAAGAGGTCAGTTGGTGTTGTAGTCTGGATGTTGAAATAATTTATAAAATACTTTTAAAAGAGGAAGTTTCTGTTTTATTTCAATTACCTTAATGATTTTCTAGATATCTTTTACATGCTCTATTTTAAAATGTAAATTATTAAACTCAATTTGATAAATCTCTCTAGCTTAAATGTGCTGAGTATAACAGCAAAAAATAAAAAGTAGATAAATTATTATTATTTTTTTTAAATTTAAAAGTGTATATAATTAATACTTCGATATAACTTTTTTATCTAATTGTACATTAATATAATTTTGTATTTGTTTGGAACTTGACTTAAGTTAAGATTTATTTAACTTTAGATCCATTACATTTAGGAGTCGGTGACATAATTTTTCTACTCGGAATACTTGTAAAAACCCAATATTTTACTACCTGATATATTCACTAACAACTGTTCATGAACATTTCTATTTAGTGAAATTACAAAACATGATCCTGATCCTGATCATGAACATTACTCAGTTCTTCGGAATATCAGAATTAAGTAAGAATTTCAACAATTTTCTTAAACTTAAAGAAAGATTTAAAAAACGTGATTATAATGAAGTATATCCTAAAAATCACTTAAAGAGGTTGTTGTTTCCATTTTTACCTTGCTTCATCTCTGTGAAATTATTTATATTGCATATATATCTTCTGTTCTTAATTCATAACAGAAGTACGAATTTAATTAACTGTACTTTTTTTTATATGTAAAAAACTGTAATTTTTTTGTTAGTTATAAGATACTTTAAAAATCATCTTTTCTCTTTAGAACAATTTTTTAATTGATGTAATTTATTAAAATTTTTAACATATAATTTCACATATTCTTGAAAAATAGCAATATAAATGCACTTTATGTATAGAAATTTTAAACGCAACTGTAATATTTTAAATTTCTTTAGAAGTAATTATATGTCTATTGCATATAATTATTTTTAATTTGAAAGAAACACTAAAATCCAACTATATTTAAGCTCAAACACTTATAAAATTAAAAATTCGTACTAAAATTTAGAAACATGAAACTATTTTCTACCTTAATGGGAGTTTAAATATTTTCTTTATTTAAGAATGAGAAGTAGAAATGCATGTAACAAAATTACCAGTTAATGTTTAAATAACAAGATAAAATGTTTTTGAAAACATTTCTATCATAATTGTGAGTTATTTATTTATTTATTTTACAGTCGTGTAAAATTTTTTCTTTTAAAATTTACAAAGACTATGTCTTATAATTAGTACTGATTTCTTCGGTAATGTTTATTTACAGAAATATATTTGAAACTTTTTATATTAATGATTTAACAAATATTACTGAGGATTTCTGTTATATTATTTTAGAAATTGTATTTACTACAAATATGACGAATGCTGTTTGCCTTGAAATTTCTTCTTGCAAAAGCAATTTTATTTTTATTTTTTGTTCTTTTTCCTAAAAGTGATTTATTAACAAATATTAACATGGCAGAGGAGCCGTTCACCACTCTAGGAGTGATTTCGAGCGATTCTAGGTATGCTAAGCCCCTCCTTCGGAACATTTATTTAAGAAACTCAAAAAAAAAAAAAAAAAAAAAAAGAAAGAAAGAAAGAAAAGAAAAAATAAAAATTACAAAGGCCGCCAGAGACAGGTCTCCCACGCGACAAGGAACGAGCGGCATGTACTGTGCTTGTAGATGAAGGGGAAAATGGATTTGGGAAGATTGTGAGTTCGTGGATAGTTCATATGTTTAGAGGGTGCTGAGCTGCTGCCCTTCGCGACAGTGGACACCGTGATAGTAGATGAGAGAAGGACTGTTCAGGATAGAAGCTGATTTTGCAGATTTTCCTGTCCTGTTTTATGCCAGTAGGTAAGTTTGAAGAGGAAAATATCAGTCTGTAATTCAACTTAAAGGGAAAGAAAAGCCATAGAATTGCCATAGTGTATATTTTTATCTGTTGGTCTTAATATGTGCATGCTTATTTCTTCTATTATTGCAGATTTATCCATCTAAATGGGATATTTACATTTCATTACAATACATTTTTATTTTCATTATAGATATATATGTTTTTAAACTACAAAATGATACACAATACTAATGCTATGAAATATTAATTACACACACATATATGTCTATTTTATTTAAGCTTTTTTATAACTGATATTTCGTTACAAAAAATAAATTTTAATGCGATGGTTGTAAATTTAATCACCAGTTTTTATCTGTAATAAGAAACGTATTGCATAAAAGTTTTTTAAAAATAAAATTAAAACTAAACTACGAAATAAAATATAAGATCTTACGGATTAGAAACAGCCTACCGCATAAGTACATAAACCATTCTTTTAGGAAAAGCATATGCAATTATTTCATTAAAATTTTAAGTCTGAAATTGTAAAATTCGTTAACAAATAAATATCTATGCGGAGAGACATGCTTCTAAACCCCTTTTAAGTTTCAAAGTGTGGCTCATGAAGAAAGGTATCAAATTGAAAGTCAAAAGTGTGATTTTCGCGACCGTTATCGCGACACATACAAATTCTGTCCATAGGTCATAATAATAAGAAAATATTTGTTGTGTCCCTGTACATGAACTACAAATGGAATACACAACAAAATCTATACAGCTAATTCCATGTGGCTCATGAACATATGTACTAAATTTCAAGTCAATAGAGTGATTTTTTACGGCCGTTATCGGGCGACAGACACACACAAAAAAAAAAAAAAAAAACTGTTTGTTGCTTCAATTTGATAATAGTAGTATAATCTTTTATATAAAATGATAAGAATTTCAATTTTAGATGACAATATTTAGAATATTGCAATAAAACTCTGAATAGTTTTTTCGTCGAAAGATAGCTTCACGTTTCAGTAAAATTTAATTTTGTATGTGTTACATAATTATAAGTAAAGAATTTTAAGATACTTTAAATATTTAAAATGTGATTTTGATATGATGAAACTAAAAAAGCGGTTTAGAAGCAAGTCTTTTACAAATGTTTGCTCCGCATTCGGGTTTCGTTTCGACAAATTCGGTGAGTTTCACTATCAAGTGATGATGAAAAATAATTTTGTTGAAAATACTTTTTATTACTTAAATTGATGAAAATATTAGTGTAGTTTTTTTAAACTGTGATATTCTGCTAATAAAAAAAAAATGTTTTTGTCTTTTAGATGCTATTTAAGAAAATGAAAATTTAAAGCTAATATGTAACCAAAAATTTGTGAGACAGAAGAGGGGAAAAATGTACAATATAAAGGAAATAAAAGGAAAGTTTCGCTGATTTATACTTTTTTTTCTTTTTTACTTTTAATTATAGAAGATTTGTTTTATTTATTTGGATAGTTTAAAAAGAAAAAAAAAGCGTAAGATCCAGGTTTATCTGTCTATATTCTGAATGAATAAGTTTTTCATCTTAAAAAGTGTTACTTCCTCTCCCCCCCCAACTACTTCTTTCATCTATTTCAAGTAACCAATTGAATTAAGTAACATACATATGTAGTTTAAATTTCTTGTGAATTTTCCTTTTAATTTTATATACTTTTGCTTTACTACTATCAGTAATTATTAAGTTGAAAATTTTATTTTTATTCATAAATATGAATTTGTAAAAATTCAAAGTTATTCATAAATTATTTTAAATATTGTTTAATTCAAGCCTTCTTAACTATTTAATATTTAAATATTAAGGTCTTAATTAATCTAATAAAAGATAATTTACAACCAGAATATATGTATATATATAACTTATGTTTAATTTTTAACAGTGGGAAATCGGTATTAAATAATAATAATAAAAAAAAATACTGTGTATAATTTTTATTGTTTATCAACTTTTACGAAGAAAAAAATAACTTTTTTTACTTTTTTTTATATGTAATATAGAGAAAGTATTGGATTCGTAAAAATTTTCGACCTCGGGTTTTTGATGGATTTACACGTTTTGAGAGCTGTAGAACACGATTTGACCATTTTTAGAAAATGTCTGTCTGTCTGTCTGTCTGTCTGTGTGTGTGTGTGTGTGTGTGTGTGTGACAAAATTTTGTGGCAACTGTATCTCAGGAACTACTATACAGAATTTCATACAAATTGGTGTGTAGTTGCACCTTGACATACATTAGTGCCTATCAACTTTTGGTAAAAATTGTCTTACAGGTTGCGTTGCCATCCCGCTTTTCTAAATTTTTAACATGGTGATATAGGACAAAATTTTGTATAAATGTGCATAAAGAGAATTATATTTTAGTAATCATTATGAAATTTACAAGAATTATTTATAATAGAGATAGTCAACTGGGAAAAAAATTTTGTATGCGTAGGAGCCTCGCCACCCCCCCTGGGGGGGGAAGTCACCCCTCGAGGGGAGTAAATTTTCAAGATGGGTATCTTTCGAAAGGTCTCGTCAATACCTTTAAAACGAATGGTTGAACTATAAATCTGTGATAATTTAAAACAAAGTTATCGATTTTTTTTACTTTTAACGAAAAAAAACTTTGGAAAAAAATCATATTATATATATTTTTTTAAATATTGTTACTGCGTGAATTTGTATAAGAAAATATAGAAGAAAGTCTTGTGGTGGCCACAACATACTAGTTTTTCTTAGGTTGTGATGCTGTATTAATAAAGTTCAGATACTGGGTGTCAAAAGGTACTTTCTAAAAATACATATGAATATCTGAAAAAAAAAACTCAGACCATGTATCCAGTAGGACTGTCTGGATTTTCTTCAAATTTCGATACCAAGAACTATGAACTATGTCTATATGAACTATTTCTAAACTTTCAATAATCTGTAAGTAAATGTTTTTATCAACGTTTAGAAAACTTTGTTTAAACTATCTTTCAACGTTCAAAATATATACGCAAACGAACTTTCAACCCTTGAGAAACCATTTAAATACCGTGTAAACAACGAGAAATTTGTTCGTTTTTATAGCGTTTCTTCGCAACATTTATTCAACGAAATTGCTAATGGATATCCAATGTTTTATAAACGATTGTGTACTACTTGGGTTACAAAATTTATACAGAAATGCTAAAAAATCAACTGCAATTATTTTCAACAATAGTATATTTAAAAGGAACATAAAATGCACAGATCTAATAAATTTATTTCCGAAACGTCATTGGAAGCGTTCCTATGGAGACTCAAAAAGGTTTTGGGTTCCATCTGTGTGCCTGTTTGTTTGTCTGTAGCGCGATAGCGGTCGCTAAAAACCCGCTATTGTCTTACAGTTTGGTATACATGTTCAAGAGCCACATGGAATTAGCTGTATAATTTTTTATGTGTATTCCATTTGTAGTTCGTGTACAGGGACACAACAGCATTTTTCTTATTGTTATGGGCCTAATGGACAGAATTTGTATGCATCAATTTACCGGCCGCAAAAATCACGCTATTGACTTGCAATTTGGTACGCACGTTCATGAGCAACATGTAATTAGCTGTACCGTTTTAGGTGTATATTGTATGTACCGCAAAAACGTCCGCAAAAATCCTCCAACTAACTTGTGAATTGGTACACACATTCAGGCTCTGTATAAAAATAGCTGTATAAATTTTTATGTCTATATTGTTTATGGACTGTATACAGGGATATGCCAAAGTTTTTCTTATCATTACGGCCTATGGGGTGAATTTCTTTTTGAAAAAAATTAACATTGTTACTCTGCATTCAACAAAATGACATTAGCGTATATTACTGAGATATTTAATTTGATGTTTTCTGCAGAAAATATGTGCTCTTAGGTTTCCTAATTAATATACAGGACTTTACAAAAGTAATCCGACATTATCATGTAATCATTCAAATTATGTCGAATTTCGAACATTTAATCTTGAAAAACATAGAATTAGTTGAATATTTTTTATTGATGTATACAATCTTTATGGTTCGTTTACAGAGACACACAAAAGAATTTCATTATATTATTGCCAAATGACAAATTTGAATTTAGGCGCATTTTAACGCGTCTATGCTACATTCAACATAATGGAATTAACATATATATAAAGATGTATAAAAGCATGTTTACTCTAAAAAAAAAAAAGGATATGTATTGACTAAATAATTTATTTACGAGACCGCACAAAAGAATTCGGATGTCATTCTGTAATCATCTATTTTAACGTGGTTATACCCCATTAAATATAATGAAATTTTATTAGAATTTTAAAAGCATGTTTTTCTGTTGAAAATTGTGGGCATAGAATTGGTAATTAGTTTAAAAGTTACGCAAAATATTTTCCGATATGCTATTTTTTTTTTTTTTTTTTTTTTTTTTTTGTATGAAATTTCATAGTTATGAAATTTGGTATTTATGAATTTCAGGGAAATAATACAAAACCGACGTTTATTAAGAATACATATTGTTGCCTACTTGGGGTTTCGTAATTTTAAAAGCATGTTTTTCAGTGGAAATATGTGGGCATGGAATTGGTAATTATATTTTTTAATATTTACTTATATTTAATTTATTATAATTAATAATTACAGTGTTACTCAAAATAATTCCGATATGTTATGTAATCATTTTGCATGAAATTTTGTACAAATATTTATGAATTACAGGGAATTAATACAAGACTATCAGTTATTAGGAATACACAAACACATATATATACATATATAGAAAGATAGTTATAGAAAGTGTGATACAGAGGGAGGTCGAGGGGGCGGCAGTTCTCCTCAGAAACTTTTTTGTTTATGTAGAAAGTCAATCGAATCAATTTGTATATGTTATCTAATAAAGAATAAATAAAAATTATCTGTTGAATAATGCATGATGCAAATAGGACGCTGAGGCTCCTGGTCTGCAGATCTACTAGTGAATAAATATATGATATTTAGTAAATGTTTAACATGCATAAGAAATAAAATGAACTTCAAATATGGGTTGGTTGTGCTGGATTGTGAGGCCTAAGGATGATTGACTGCACTAAATTCCTTGGGCTGAAGGGAATAGCCCTGCATGAGGGTCTTTCTAAGGAGGTCCTACCGCGTATTTATGCAAATTTCGTAGAAAACCACGGAAAACTTCAAACGGCTAGGTCGAAGAGTGCGACCTGGGATCGAACCTGGCACCTCACGTCTACCAGCTTTTAATGCAGGACCGCTCGACCATTGTATTTGAAATATGAATATTTTATTTATGTAATGCGAAATATCACATAAATTACTGAATATTTTAAACAAGAATACTTAACTATACTTATAATAAAATGACATGATCACTTTTTTTTTTTTTTTTTTTTTTTTTTTTTTGAGGACAAAAATATAGATCCAAGTACTTCTCACTGGTAAAAAATGAATTACCACCCTGTGTGAACTATTTCCTACGAGTTTATCTTTATTTAAATCTAAATTTATTGCAATTCGTATTCAAAAATTTGATTGAATTTCTTGTATTTCTTAACTATACTTTGTCGCTTATCTCTTTGAAGCTCAAAGATCTGAAGAAAATTTATGCGGAAAAGAATATTTTTGGTTACTAATTAAGTTGAATGACAGACGAATTATTTGTTTGAACAAGAATATCTGTAGTGATCTATTCATTTTCTTTTTTAAAACGATCAGTTGGTAATGACAATTTCGAAAAAGTACTTATTTTACTTCGCATATAATATATTGATATATACATGTAAGATTTGATTTCTTTCTAATAATGTACCGATATAATTATTCTTTTAACTTGGAGATGGTTATGCTTAAAAAAATTACAATTAAGAGAAAGATAGCTACATTGGCAATTCCTATCGAACATTTTCTAAGCTCATTTATGGAATTATTAGTATTATCTGAAAAATATATTTTATATTCGATACAGGAAAAAACACAAAAATATGTAAAGTCAATCTGGGATCATATAAATATCATAATTCATTTTGCCTTAAAATATTCTTGTGTATTGTTATTTATAATTGTTAAAATACAATATAATATTTTTTTTTCAGTGAAAAAAGAAAGACAAAAACAATTGGTTTATACAAAATCCTTTTAAGTATTTTTAAATTTTAATAATGGTATCTCATCCTATAACAAAATAAAAAAAAAATATATATATTCTTCTTATATTTCCAAAGCTTATATATGACTAAAACTGCTTCGTTTTCCAGAAACATTACCTAAACGTAAGATAGAAAAACAATTATTATAGATAGATTTTTTCAAATTTTCCAACACTATGAAATAATTCTGTTCAATTTTAAATTATCTTAAACTTCTACGCAAGGACGACCTTTTTTCTGTATTGTTATTCATTAAATTTTTAATTCATGTGACTTAATACATGAAAAAACATTTAAATGTTTTATTGATATTTAAAGGTATTTTGGGGGCATTAAATGTGTATGGTAAAAATTTTAAATTCGTTATAAAATATGTATATATATATATATATTTCAAGTTTAGTTTTTGCAATAGGTTTCCTTCTTCAAAAGACACCCTTTTGATAGCAACAAAGCATGTTTAAAATCTCAGAAAGTGGCTTTGAAACTACTCTCAAAAACTGACTCCTTCATTTTCTCAATAAGTGAGCAGATAGTTTGAAAACTGCATGTAATTTCAAAGTAGATCCTTTGAAAAAGATTCTGTAAACTATGGAGAATAAATAATGCATTATATATAATACATAAATATAACTTTATTACTTATAGTATATGCCTCTTATTTTCCAAATATATACCTTCAAAATCGTAAAATGGTGTGCTTTTTCTATAAACTATATCAACATTTCGAAAATATATAAAAATATTAAATGTTCAGTCAGAAAATATATGGATATCTTGAATTCATTGGTTATAAAAGAAATGACATAAAAATATTTACATTTAATAAGTGACGTAATGTAACATATACAGAAAAATAATAGTTGATGAAAAAATGTAGGTTTAAATTCATTTATTTAAATATAATAATATGAAACATTTGATGTTATGAAAACTTATTGTGTATATCTTCATAAAAAGCATTTTTTAAGAATTACATATATAATTTAACCAGTTTTATAACCACAGATATTTTATGCTTTTCAAAAGAGGTATTCTTAACGCTTGCAGCAGACAAAAAGACTTTCAAGAAATACAGAGAAATATTTCGTAACAGTAACATTTATGTTATCAAAATGAAGTAAAAAGCGAATGAAAATCATTATAAAGGCATATTGTTTTGAAATACTTGACGAAATGAACTGGAAAATTGAAATATCAAATTTTGAATAATAAATCTTTTGAAAAATACATAAAGTACTGTCTTTAAATGGTCATGAATAAAAACTTTTTCATTAAATATCATTATTCCGTTATTTATCTTATGGTCACTGTCTTGACTTTTTAAAACTGATTTTATTTTTTCTCCATTTTCTCCTTTGGTTCAGGATTTTTATGAACCTTTTTGAGTTTTTAAAAACTCCGAAAAATTTCTATTTAGTCAATTTAAGGGTCACTCCCCGTCTTCACTCACCGCCGCCAGAAGCCGAAGCTAATGTTATTGTATGGAAAATTTTTCTTTACAAATAACTTATCAACTAATACATATTTTTAAGTTATGTTTTCACATCCTGAAAATGCCCAGCTGTTAAACTGACGGACCTTTTTTAAAAAAAATATTTTTTTAATTTTTTTTTAACTTTTTATATTTTATTTTGAAGCTGCAAAATACGAATTTTCAGTATGGGAAATTTTTTCATTTTGCAATTTTGCAATGTCAGAATAAAATATTAAGAATTAAAAAAATACATTTTTTAAAAAGGTCCGGCAATTTAACAGTTGAGATTTTTTTTTTTTTTTTTTATGTGAAAACAGAATTTAAAAATATATATTAGTTAATAAGTTATCTGTAAAGAAAATTTCCCCATAGAATAACATTGGCTCGGGCTTCCGGCGACGGTAAGTGAAGAGGGCCGCTCAGGGACTGGTTTTTATGTTATTTTATAGTGATACCTACATCGAATTTGTGCATTAGCTTTCTTATATTGAACACTATGTCTCTTTTTTTTTTTTTTTTTTTTTTTTTTCTTCATAAAGGATCGTTCTCCATATTAGGAACCGATAATTCGTTGAGTGCATACACAATTTGCGTTTTTTATTACAAAGTTTTTATTATTATCTATTATAAATTAGAATTTGCGAGGCAATTGCAGTATATTTATTTTTATATACTAGTTCCTTTCTCTCTCTCTCTCTCTCTCTCTCTTTTTTTTTTTTTTTTTTTTTCCATGTTACATAATTAAAAGTAGAAAAAAATTCACATGTTAGTTTTAAAATTGTTGTTACATAATTTTTAATAACTTATTAAAAATCTTAGTTTTCGTTGATTTTTATTTGTTTGTTCTTTAATTCCTCAGAGAAAAAAAATAATAAATAAACATGTAATAAAATTGAATGAGATAAGCTTTGATTTTATTAAAATAATATGTTGAAATGTTGCATTTATAAGAGTAATTTTACACTAAATGAAAATATTAAATATTTATTTATATATATTTGATATGTATGTATTAAATATATTTCTTTGAAAATATTTCAAACAGAAAATGAACAGAATTTTGTCAAATAAGTATGGAATGTAAGTTTATTTAAAAACTATTTATTTATTAACTATAAAGTTATCATGTTATTACTGAAGTTATTACGCATACATTTAATTTAAAAATTTGGTATTTTTAAATGCATTCATTTATCTCTTGTAAACTTGAAAGATATGTTAATTTATTCGCATTACCATTTCCCTTCATGCTTTCAAAATTGCTTTCTAAGCATCGCATTTTTTTTTCTAATCTTCCCTTTGAATGTGAAAGTATGAACACGATAAATTTTAACTGCTTGATAATTCAAAGCCTCTTTTATTTATAATTCAAGTGCCCTTTACGAGAAATATTTTACTTATTTTACTGTCAAAAAGTTATAAGTTTTGATTCTTGATTTATCTTCTTTAAAATTTTCTACATATAACATATTGTTTTTATTTTTATTAAATAAGAAAATTTTTAAATATGTTTAATAAAGTAAAAAATAAAAACATATTTGCTTTTAGATTGATTGAAAATAATTGATTCTGCAATAATAGTTACAGTTTTTTATTTAATACATGGCCGGTCAAAAAAAAAAAAATAAATCTTAACACTTATGCGGCAAATAAAAACTTTACATATCAGTTGCCGTTCGCGCCACTAAAATGAATCGAACTCCAGTGGTGACACATGGCGTTAGTCGGCCACAGACGACCTTTCCCTATCCTATCAATACTCAGTTCGTCTCTTAGACCTTTTACAATCAGATTATACGCTTTTTGCTCCAGCCGGTTAATATTTCGTTTATTTGTCAAAAGTTTGAGAACCTACATCGATATTTCCACTCCCCACAGTGGGTCGGAAGAAGTTTAAAATGGAAGAGAAGATCCGTGTCTTCACTTGGCAAGAGAAAGAAGACTTTGTGATTGATGTAGCTAGAGATCTGGCAAACCATTCTAGATGTAGCCAAATGTAGCCATATGGCAGATGTAGCGAAAGATCCATAACCAAACGGCTGCAGATGGTAATAAAATGCAAAGGTGAGATGACAAAATGCTGTCTGTAATGTAACATTCAGAATAAACCACTTGAATGTTAAGGTTTTGATTTAATTGTTTACATTTTATTGATCTTGTAATGATTTTCTACACCTGGCTACATCTGTAACGAGCTGACAAATCTCTGGCTACATCTGTCACAGAGTCCCATCCTCTAGCAGAGTCAAAGCAGGGTATTTCTCTTTCATTTTAAGTTTAATCCGACGCATTGTGTGTAGTGGGAATATTGATGTAGGTTCTCAAACTTTTAACAAATGAACGAAATACTGGCTTGCGGATGCAAAGAGCATACAGTCTTACTCTAAAAGTCCACGAGGCAAACTGAGGGGTTAGGGAAAGGTCGTCTGTGATCGACTAACACCACGTGCCATCAATGGGGTTCGACCAGTGCTGCTAGATGGAAACTTTAAAATATCCCTCATTTTCCTAAACAATTTCTCTTTTTGGCATAAAATTTCCCTTAGTTACGCAACATATAAAGCTTTGAAGCCATTAAGTATAATTCAATTTCCACTAAATATGGTATTCATGTTGGTATAAGAGTTAAAATAAATTGTCCACACGTCCAAGGCTTCTAGCGGTTCCTAATTAAGTACAGCTTTTTTTAGGTAGTAAACTTCTTATTATTCAATAGAGGGAAAAGAAACTGCAAACGATTACTGAAATTTACAAGTAAAAAAATATGGTATTCAAGTAAGAAGCGACTAAAAGCTCTATCAGATGAACCTAGGCTTGGGTGGAATGCTCTCCATAGTTATCTTTCTAAGAAATTCTAGCGAATATTCGCACGTGTTTCTGATAAAATCAGGAAATATCCCCGAAAAACTTGGCCGAATAAAGCTAAATCACTAAATTTCTTTGGCGTATTTTATTTTATTTTATTTTTTTATTTTTTCACTAAAGATGGAAGAAACTGCACTGATTCACTTTTAAGCTCTCAGCATATAGAGAAATTGATTCAGATTGTTTGAGTTGAAGAAAAAATTCTAACTAATAATGTTTTAAAACCTCAGAAAGTAAAATTTCCCTTTTCTGGAATAAATTTCCCTTTTCCCCTCAATATCTTAAAAGACATCAAAATTTCTCTCTTTGAAGGAAATTTCCCTCAATCTGGCAGCACAAATTTTTATGGTGGAAACAGCAATTGACATGTAAAGTTTTTTTTTTTCTTTTTTCGCTCTCAAGTGTAAAGATATATATATATATATATATATATATTTGCCAGCACTGTATTTATATCTTGAATAATCAAAAAGCCTTTGTTTTAATTACGCAACAGAAATATGTAATCTCATGTAAACGAAACGCTGGAGGAAAAAAAAATACTTCCAGGAATAAATTCATTTTTCATAACCATTTTATTTAATTTATATTCTTTTTCGAGAAAATTTTATTTACAGAAGTAAAAAACCCTATTTTCTTTATTTAATTTTCCTTTTTATTTACTTTGACTTACGTGATAAATCAGAAATATTACAAAGACATTTACGTCGAAATAAAACATTCATGATGCTGCTAAACTAGTGAAACTAATGTGATGTGACAATGATAAATAAATATCATTTTGTTAAAGAAAAGCAGTGCTGCTATTGAAACACTGTCAGAAAGTAAAATTATCAAAAGGAAAAAAAAAAGGTTCAAGTAGCAAGTTATAGAGACGAAAACAAACAAAAAAAAAAAAAATAAAATAATAATAATAATAATCGGAAGCAACGAGCAAGATGAAGCTATTTGAGCAATTTCTAAGAATCAGATAAGAGACGCGTTGAAGAAATACCATTATTATTATTATTATTATTATTATTATTTTATTTATTTATTTATATTTATTTTTTAATTTATTTAATTTTGTTTTGTTTTGTTTTTATTTATTTATTTATTTTATTTCATTTTATTTATTTATTTTTTGTATATTTTAAATTTTTTTCTGATTGATGTTTATAAATTACTCACATAACTTTAGCTTATTCTTTTTTATTTCAATTTTTTCTTTCTTTCCATCTATGTTTCTTTTCTTTCCCTTCTTCTTTATAATTCTTGGCATACCTGTTTTACACTGACTTTCGTTTTTTTTCATTTTTACTTCGTCACACAACTTGGTTTTGTGCGTTGCCGCTTTATTTACAGAACTAGTGCCTAGTCCGCTCGTCTTACGAAGGCTCGTGTTTTATTTCGACTCGAAACAATTATTACGAGTTTTACGTCATTCAAGGGATTTGTTTTAGAAGTTTATAACTTATTACTTTTTATTACGAGTTTGTTGATGCGTTTTTACTATTTAAATAACTCTTTATTTTCTTTCTTTATTTCTAAAACAGAATTTTTCCTCACGTACAAACTTATCTTTCTTTCCACATATTCATTATGCTATAAATTTATAGCAATCATGAAAACATTTGACTACGAGAATTTGCTGCATCTATAATTTTACAGTCTCCGGAGTCCATTTTTTGTGTTTTTACGGTGATGTATGGATATGTGAGTGCAGTTTCTGTATACGTAAACACGATAATGTCTAAATACTTTGTTTGATTCAGTTGAAAGTTGTTAGGTATCTTATAGGTCACCGTTGTATTAACTGTAATGATTTTATGTAGTGTTTGACATGTACTTTTTCTCCTTTTTTTTTATAAGGACACAAAGAAAAATTCTTCATTCTTATGACCTATGGACTCAAATTATTTGAAATGCTATAGCGTCTAAACACCTCGCTTTATTGAATTAAAAGCTGTTAAGTATGTTATAGGTTACCATCGCACTATTTTTGAGAATTTTAGCAAAAGAAAACATATAATTATTTACAGGGACACAAAGAATAAATCTTTATCATTATGAACCAGAGACTCGAATTATTTTAAATGCGTTAACGTCTAAAATCTACATTAAATTAAAATATAAATAAATAGGCATGTTAAAGATTATCATTGCAAAAACCGTACATATTTAGATAAGTGTAGAACTTAGTTTTTTATTTTATTTTATTTTCAAATTGGAATACCAAGCAGAATTTTATGGCTCAAACAATTATGTAAGTTTGCTTTAGTAACTAGAAGTCGTTTAGAACATAAAAAATAGATTAGAAAAAAGATAAATATATTTGATATTGCAAGCTTACTATTTGCAGTGTTTTACAGGGATCTACAAAAGAAAGTTCATACATGACTGTCCATTAAACAACATGTAACTTGAGGGGAAATACTCGAACACCTATTAACATTTTCATTTTTTGTTTGATGTTTTCTTTCATGAAAATTTATTTAATAGTTAATTTTTAAATATTTAGAAAATCGAATAAAGTCGTTTGAAATATTTTAATCGCAATTCTACGCTTAAATAAAATAGATATTAATCCTCTCATCATATAATAGAGAAAATCTGCAGCGTTTTCACTGTACGGTTTCAACAATGTATTTTATTGATATATATATACTTCACCTTGAGAATAATAATAAAAGTATGCATTCAAAAATAAACCTTAAGTCTGTCGTATGCGATTTTCATGGAAAAGAAACAAGCTTTAAAATCAATAATTACGTAATTTTGAATTATAAATATATTACAAAAGAAAAAAAAAACTGCTCAGTGAAAGAACATATCTGTGGTAGTGGCGGTAAAAAAGCTAGAAGAAGAAGAATTAAAAACTGCTATGTAAATACATTATTTTATTGTATAAAAAAATTATACTATATACCAACTTCCATGCTGATTTATAATGCTATTTCTGGGCCTGTTAAAATGCACATAAATATACATGATTTCAAAGTACTCTATTAAATATTCTCTTTAATATCTTAAAGCATAATCATTAATCTTTTTACATATAAAGTAACAAAATCCTCTGATATATCACTCTGATATATTACTCTGATATATCACTGATGTGGTCTTAGATAACTGGATTTTACGAACCGGGGCAATGGCATTTTCAAATATTGACAGCTATCTATATAAATAAAAGAAAAGGTTTGTCTGTCTGTCTATCTGTCTGTCTGTCTGTCTGTCTGTTCTTTTATACGTTCAGCCCCTATTGAACGCAGAAGTACAAAAATTGACATACGGATGCTCAGGAGCCTTACCGAGGGGCTCCTGAAAACAGAATTTAAAAATTTTAATTAGTTTCGGAGATATTAATTAAAACGTTGACCTGATCGAAAAATGACCAAAAATCTTTATTGCTTAAAAAAGGCATTCTGTCAGCAGACGATTTTAACGGCTGTCTCCAACGGAAACAAAACATGTGGAAGTCATTAATGTCACATGATCTTGAACTGGGGTTAAAAATTGCAAATTTCAAAGTGCTTCAATTTTTTTTCCGCACACCACACTTAATATACAACCTATTCAGCACAAAACCAACCTGCAGTTAAAATTTCATCAATTTTCATTAATAAAGAAAGCAATTACATTTTAATTGCAAATTAAATTTTATTCTAATACGTAATCAATCTTTCAATAGACGATAGGAGTTTCCATAGTAACAAAATACATTTGAAGGAACTAAAAAAATATTTTTTCTTTTTCTTTTTACTTCCATTACCCGACTACCGTGATATATATAGGTTTTGGGGACCTAAAAAACATTTTTTTTCTTTTTACTTCCATTAACCGACTACCGTAGATAATGGAATTAGAGATTTCACGTGATTTACATGTCATACATCATTCGAAAGATATTTTAAAGTACTTTTATATTATCGAAAGTGGGATTCGAGATTTCACATGATTTACACGTTTTGAGGTCTTCTGATTCGGTTATCTTTTGTATCTCAGCAACAAATGAAAATGATTTCATAAGTAATACATCATTTGAAAGCTTTGTTGATTTGGAATTGAACGGTAGATTACAGAAATTTCTACCGCCAGATGGCGCTGTAATGTTTTAAAATTGCAATATTTTAAATACTAATTATAATTAAATTATTTTTAATACATCATTCGAAAGATATTTTAAAGCACTTTTATATTATCGAAAGTGGAGCTTTGTTGATTGAGAATACATCATTCGAAAGATATTTTAAAGTACTTTTATATTATCGAAAGTGAAATTCGAGATTTTACCAAATTTACACGTTTTTAGGTGTTCTGATTAGGTTTTCTTTTGTATCTCAGCTACTAATTAAAATAATTTCATAAGTAATACTGATTTGGAATTGAACAGTAGATTACAGAAACTTCTACCGCCAGATGGCGCTGTAATATTTTTAAATTTCAATATTTCAAATTTTAAAGAGCGAAGAAGGTTTGTAAGCTCTAAAACGGGGATAAGGCGCTGCAGGCACCACCGAGCAGGACTTAGCTTAAGTAAAAAATTTTAAAGATCATAACATGGTGAGCGAACAGGCTGTTTTCGATATTAAAAAAAGAAGAATGTGCCGAAGGCCCATCAGTGTTCTTTCATAGCGCTGTAATATTTTCAAATTTCATTATTTCAAATTCTAATTATGATTAAATTATTTTTAATACATCATTCGAAAGATATTTTAAAGTACTTTTATATTATCGAAAGTGGGATTCGAGATGTCCCCTGATTTACACGTTCTGAGGTGTCCTGAATCGGTTATCTTTTGTATCTCAGCTACTAATTAAAATAATTTCATAAGTAATACATCATTTGAAAGCTTTGTTGATTTGGAAACGAACAGTAGGTTACAGAAATTTCTTCCGCCAGATGGCGCTGTAATATTTTAAAATTCCAATATTTCAAATTCTAATTATGATTAAATTATCTTTAATACATCATTCGAAAGATATTTTAAAGTACTTTTATATTATCGAAAGTGGAATTAGAGATTTCACCCGATTTACACGTTTTGAGGTCTCCTGATTAGGTTTTCTTTTGTATCTCAGCAACTAATTAAAATAATTTCATAAGTAATACATCATTTGAAAGCTTTGTTGATCTGGAATGGAACAATAGATTACAGAAATTTCTACCACCAGATGGCGCTGTAATATTTTTAAATGTCAATATTTCAAATTCTAATTATGATTAAACTATTTCTTGTACACCATTCGAGAGATATTTTAAAGTTCTTTTATATTATCGACAGTGGATTTCGAGTTTTCACCTGATTTACAATTTTAAGGTGTCCTGATCAGGTTTTCTTTTGCGTCTCAGCTAATTGAGTTAGACCGTTGAAAATTGGTATATGTAAGTTAATTAGGAAGGGCTGGAAGGGTGGGGAAGGAATAGGCGCACGCAGCTTGCACGAGACTGCGCTGCCGAAGGCAGTGGGTACCCGGTCCGACATTTTACCTGATGAGAAATGATTTTTTAAATTTTCTTTTCTTAAGAATAAATGTTTGATTTCAGAAGGAATATGTGCGGGCACCGCACGTATACCGGGTTTGGTACCCGGTGCGAGTTTTTACCCGATGATAAAAGATTTTTTTTTTAATTTTATTTTCTTAATAATAAAAGTTTGAGTTGAGAAGAAATATGCGTGACAGCGCACGTATATCCTCAGACGTGCGCGCGCAGCGCGCATGCGTCTGCGCTGCCGAAGGCAGTGGGGTCCCGGTATGAGATTTTACCCGATGCTAAATGATATATTTTTTAATTCCTTTTCTTAAGAATGAAAGTTTATGAGTAATAACATGGAATCTTCAGCAGTCATAAGGGTGGTGAAGGAATAGGTGCGCGCAGCGCACGGATCTACGCTGCCGAAGGCAGTGAGGACCCGGTGCGACATTTTTCCCGATCAGAATTTTTTTTTTCTCTTTTTTATCACATGATAAAAATTAATGCAATTTTGAGAATTCATTAATTATTGTGATTCATATAAAAATACTGACCAGCGAAGCGGGCGTATACTGCTACTGTTTTATAAATTAAATATAAAATTACTTCGACACCAGTTTCTAACAATCATGTAAGCTACACTGAACTAAATGTAAATGAATAGTTACAAAAAGAAATAAAGCGAGATGTTAACAAAAGAAAAGGTCATACAAATAGCGGTGTAGCTCGAATCTAAATAATTTAGAAACACGTTCATTACGGCAATGTGTATAAAGATGCATTGTTACTCACATTGTTTTCAAAACATTTACTAATTAATTTAAAATAAAACTTGAAATCGCACTTTGCCTATGAATAAAGCCCTTACATGTCGACATCTGAAATCATTTCAACAGAACAATGGATTGGAAAGGTACTATAATGGGATCTTGAACAATACTTTAGAATTATCGAAGGCGGGTAAATTTAGTTAAATATGTGGTAAAATGCAAAGCTTAAAAAATTCAGCTCATTGTGAATTTCTCTAGGAAAATAAATAAATACAATCTTTAATATTTAGGAAAAGTGTGCGGGAATCTCGTTTTAACCGAAACACAAATGATTAAAACGTACACTCGTAAACAGGTCCTAGTACATTTTCCATATATCTGATTATTTAACCCACGTATACAAATTTATGAATCAACATTTAAGAAATACATTTAATAGATTTTTAAACCAGATTTTTACAGACTTATTTTTAGTTTTACATGTCACATGGTCTCAATCATAATTTCGTTAGATGAAACTAACAAGGCATTTCTAAATAAAAATACTTTTGAAAATTGTAAATTAATAAAATAGTTTTTAAAACTATTTAAAAATCATTTGCAAACATATATATATATATATTAAATTTATATATATATATATATATATATATATTAAATTTAGATAGAATTTTACATCCTTGATGCTTTAGATGCAATTCTATGCTAGCGTGTTTCTGATTACCATCTTTGATATTAATTTTATCTTGACTTGTTATAAAAAATACAGATTTCAAGTTTGTTTATTTATGAAAGTAAAATAACTAAGCTGATACTAATAAACTACAGTATAGGATGTTTAAAATAAATATAGAATTACTTTTTAATATACCAATACAGTCGCCTGGCAGCCATTGGCGACCAATATATTTTAACTAGTAACTGCGTTTTCAATTTAAAAAAAAAAAAAAAAAAAAAAAAAAAAAAATCGATTTTTTTTTTTAATATTATGGTGAAAATGTTGGTCCCAGAATCGGCTCTATTCCACTCCCTATATAGTCTAACTCTTATAATTTTGATTCCAGCTCCTCTCACTACGTTGTGAGATACTGTGAATGAATACTCCATTAGATTTGCGCTGCTTTTTTTCTTGCATGTTTCACAACTCGGTGTTAAATTACTGTGCTTTTTTTATGAAATTGTTTTACACTGCTCCTGTTGTGCATGCTCAACAACTTGGTGCTGAATCGGTAGTTAGTGTAATGATGTATCAATGCCGAGGGTATATGTGTTTTTGGAAATAATAAAAAAGTCGGTTTAATGATGTTAAATTTAAACAGGTTTTCCTGATGTATCTTTCTAGCCTGGTAAATATTTGGTTTTTGTGCACAGAATTTTAATTTCTATATTCAAGTTAATAAAAAGAAAAAAAACAGAAGAAGAGGCGAGGGGATATTGTTTACTAACTACCAGGATTTTTATTTTATTTATTTATTTTTTTTTTTTTTTTCAAATTCCTAGTGTCCTGCCAGTGTACAAAAATGTAACTTTAAAACACTCTACCAATTTATATTCAAGTATATAAAAGGTGAAAAATATTTAGTAGGGCTTTTTATTAGTTCATACAGTCAAAAATGTTTCTGGAAACCGAATTAGCATATTTATTGCCAATAAGATATAAAGCTATCATTTAACCGTCGTAATTAAGTCACTCGACTATAGTAAGAGTCAACAAAATAAATATATTATTTCATGCATTTATCGTATAATTGCATGTAGAATATGCATAACATTTTTTTTTTCTTTTTTGTTTGTTTGTCTTGAATTATAAGGATAAAAATTTTAATTTCCCCTTCATGACATGAATCGAAATAAGGAAGTAGTCTTTTCTAATGTATTCTATTAAAATATTTTTTTCTTTAAAGTATAAATTTAATGCATGCATTTTTTTAATGCATGCACTCTCTAAATTTTAAATAAATATGGATGAGTATGTATAATACTAACACACATGTACTTCCGTTTAAACAATAAAAAAAAAAAAATCATAAACTGCGTCACCTTTAAAGTAACTATTATTTATTCAACTTTTTTCATGCTAAATTAAATTACTTTGATTGTTAGTCATTAATTAGGAAATACGTTTCCATACCAGCGGTTAAATATTTATAGTTAAGTGTTTCTCTCTTTATATTGTTCAATTAGCTGATGGAAAGAAAATCTAATTACTTTGTCAAAATTGCCAGAATAGCACAGAAATTCTACGTAGGAGAAGTTAGGCTCTTTTTAATTAATTACAAGATAGTAAGGTATAAGATTTAAAGAATGCTGTCACGTCTCTTCATTTTTTTTTCTTCTAAATTAACTGCTCAAGTGTCATTTGACAATCCCACAAATTAAACTCCCGGGTTTATGTCGTACCACATAATTAAAGTGAGACACAGAAATTCAATTAAATTCTAAGTGATACAAAAACAAGTGTTCTAAGAACTGTTGTAAAGATCAATATTAAGAAAATTAGATTTTAATGAGTATAAATATCAGGAGGTTCATTTGAAAGCAGTTAATTTCAGTACAATTAGCAACCGTAAAGCATTAATATTTTTTATTTTGTATAGTTATAAAAACGTTATACAATTAATTATTTATCCTAAATATGTAATTAATATATATAAATAAATAAAAGAATTATAATAATAATATTATATGATATATATTAGTTTAAACTGTAATTAAAAACTAATAATATTATAGTTTTAAAAAATTAAAGAACACGCTTTTATAGAAATGTGAACTAAAAAGCACAAAATATCTATATTTATAGTATTAAAATGCAGGGTAAGAGAAAATCGTGTGAGTGACACACCCTAATATTTACATACATTTAAATCTTTAATTAAAATAATTTAGAATTAAACAAAAACCATTTTTAAAAAAATCTGCCCTGATTGGGCTCGACCGCTAGACCTTTAGGTTCGTAGCCCGGAGCTTTACCTCACAGCCACAGCATTCACGTAGGGAAAGTCTTTTTTTTTTACAATATAGATTTTTTGTTTACTCCCAGAAGGGTTACAAACATACATTATCCATACAAACATACAAACATACATTTAAACATACATACAGGTGAAGCTAATAAAAGCGTGTACAAAAAAAAAAAAAAAAAAAAAAAAAATGTACAAAATAAGCGCTAAAAATAACAATTAATTCTTATATAAAAAAATAAATAAATAAGTATTAATCTAATTAATTATAAACTATAAAAAATTGCTGTGTAAGTAATAATAAAACATAAATAGTGTCAATAAACAAGATTAAAAGTTTTATTTTAACCCAAAAATCTAATATATGCAATCTTTTCCTTTCCAATAAGCGGAGATACTGCAAATTCGAAAAAAAAATCTTATGCAATGCTAACAGGTTCCAAGAACATATGTCAAGCTCTGAAGTATGGAAGTTTGACACATTTTCTCGTGAATGGAAAATTGTAATTATAAAAACAAGGCAGGTTCTAGTCGAAGAAGGCCTATTACTTAACGAATGTTCTCAAAATAATCCGTAAAAGTTATTATTCGTACAACAAAAATTACGAAGTCTCTGTTAAATACAACTATATACAGAGCACATATATCAAGACTTCAAGAATAGTAATCAACAGCTTATTAGACAGTATTTTTAAAAAAAAATATGATCTTTAAAAAAATTTAGCTCACATGAGAGTGGATTGTTTCATTTATACTTTTGGCGATCGCTCAAAAAATAAAAATAAAAAAGTCTAAGAAATTTGTTCAAAAACAAAATAAACCTGTCGAAATTTCGCAACCCTAAAATATTTTTTTTTTTTTTTAGGACTGAGGACTATTATTCTCAATCTGTGGATTTTTACGATACCAGTTTTATAATAGTTGGACATTTATCGAGATCTAAAATTTATCGAAAATATAACTGAATAATTTGAAAGCAATGTTATAATTTGGAGAAAAAAAAAAAAAAAAAAAAAAAACTAATAGTTCACCGCCCTAAACTACATTCTGCTTTTGATAGAATTTCATCTTTTTTTTTTTTTTTTTTTTTTGAAAGAAAAATTTAAAAAAAAAAAAAAGAAAATTAAAAATAATCAGTATTGAAACAAACACTATCCAAAAAGTTTTTTTTAAATAATTTTGAATTAGGAAATAAAACGCGCCCGTGCAAAATGAAATAAAAAAAAAGAAAAAAAAAAAGAAACAAGATAATTAAGTTTAAATTTGAGTTGGTAATTTAAGGATGCTATTGATATAGTAAATTTTTTGTTGTAAATTGTTTCTCTATATACTAAAAAAAAAAGTTTCTGTCGCTGGCGTAAAATTTTTTGTTTGCGACAGTAACTTCTCGTGGAGGTCAAGGTTCTCCGCGTAATGAGATATATCAGTGTATTCTAACTATTTCAAGGAAGGCATTTCAGCTGCTGAGAAACTTCTATCATTTTAATTAACGAAATTATTAACCGAAAACGACGGGTTTATAAAGGTACTCTATTTGCCACCGTAGAAAAAGTCTCTCTTATGACGTAATTTTTCTGTCATGACATCATTTTCCACGGGAAAATTAAAATGTGATCCATGGTTTCAAAAGTTTGTTGTTTGTGCTTAAAGACGCACTGGTACTGTGCAGCGAGTAATTGACGACGGTCTGGGACTTCCGTGGTGAAAAATATATATATATATATATATTTTCAATGTAAAAATAAATTTAGGATTGTAATTTGTTGTCATGAAATATCTTTTATTTTTATTTATTTATTATTTATTTATTTATTTATTTATTTATTTATTATTTATTTATTATTTATTTATCTATTTATTTTTATTTATTTTTGTTGTTGTTGTTGTTAGTTTTCTAAAGCTTGTTGTCAAACTCAGCAAATTCTCCTCGAAATCTGACATAAGTAGTAGTTAATAATTTTTGATATAGAGTCAGCATCTCTCACACAGTAGTTCCCGTGTTCGAATTCCGTCCGTGGCATGGGTGTTTTGCCCTCTTTGTACTTATTAGGGGTACCGATGGCCACACATTGCGTGTTGCTTCACAATGGTGGCCTCCTGGCCAAATGCCTAAAGCATAAAGTGGCGCACCATTGGGAAAAATATATTGATTGACTAATTAAATATATTGATTATATATATATATATATTAATAACTAAACTGTTATTATTTTCTTTAAAACTTTATATATATATATTTTATTAAATAAACAGTTCTAATAATTAAAAAAAACCATCAATATTTATAAAAATAAGGTAAAATTATTATTATTATTATTTAAATAGCACCATATAAGCCAAAAAAGGTTTTGTTTAAATGTTTAACATAAACAAATACAATGATTACGATACACTAATTTTTGCCGAAACAGTGTCTTCCATTGCACTGATGACGATGTTAAATGCTACCGAAACAAATACCTGTCATTCCAGTATTTCCTTTGGCATTCAACACGTTGAAAATTTTCCCGGTGTTTAGTTATCTTGCGTCAAGTCATACTATAAAAAAAATATATACTGTATAAAAAATAAAAAATAAATCCATCCTAAACGTTAAGAAACTTAAATACACTGCTAAATAGCGCTTAACATATATTAAATTGTTAAATATATATATATATATATATATATATATATATATATAAATATTTCTTCTGGGACAAATTCTTACTGGGAAGTAGAAAATAGAGTGAGTAGAAAGTGAGTAGAAAATATTTTCTAGGTATGTAATCAGCAATATAATTGTAGCTTAATGATAAATAAAGAAATACAAATTAATTTATATAATTAAATATAAATCAATTTTAAGATTGTGAAAAGTGTGAAAACATTGTATGACCAGAAGAAACAAATTTTAAAATTATATGTAACCGCACTTATTAACTAAATAAAAATGAAGCCTTTAATATATATGTATATACATATCTTATAATTGTTTAGTTAATATAATTGAGTAAAATTTATTGCAACAAAAACAAACAAAGGGTAAAAAATTTATAATTTTATGTTTTAAAATGCATTTATCAAAAAAATAATAAATAAATAAATAAATAAATAAAAGGAATGAAATGTCTAAAAAAGCAAAATTTATTTCGTCTAATGCAAATTTGAAATCTTTTCAATTCCATATACATCAACTTGTTGAAATTACAACATCTTTAACAAACGTTTTAAGCAAGATGCATATTTTGTTTTTTAGTCGTACGATTAGGGTGAGTGATGCATGAAAATAGATGACCGAAATTCATAGATAAAACTATGACAACTTTCCGTAGATAAAACATGATTGATTAACGAATAAAAAAAAAATACTTGTTATACATTGCAAAATAATACTTAGGAATAGAAAATGACTTTGGTATACAATATATTATAATTAAATGAATAAAAAGGACAAGAAATCTAACATTGATTTAAATTTGTTGTAAAATGTACATTTTTAAATTTATAATTTGGTATTAATAATTTTGTGACCAACTTATAATACAGATTCTCTCGTATACGTCTAATTACGAAATAAAAACATAGTATTTATTTATATGTATGTGTGTGTATATGTGTGCATATATACGGAGCTTCTGTATAGAAATCATCGTAAACTGGGATGGAAAATTGGATAAATTTATTGAAAACTTTAATTGGCAACTGTCTGAGACACACCCCTAGAGGTGGTCCGGAGACATGTCATCATAATTTTGATCCTCCACGGAAAGGAAGGCTCTCCCGCTTCGGTGACCTCCAGAGGTATAATTTTTTTATGTGAACTTGGAGGACATTGCGGCCACGACAGATTTTACGTGCACCAGCCACCATTAGTGTACACGACGGTCTTTTGCCGGCTCGAGTACAGAAAACAATCTTCCAGTTACGAGGCCGGCGCTCTACCGACTGGGCTACCGAGTCCCGAAAACTTTTAAGGATAACAAAGATAATAAATCAATTTTTTAATCTTTCTATTTTTCATACCAACAATGACACTTCAGAAATATTTAAAGGTGATTAAAATTCAAACTTTTTATTTAATTGTCTTACACGGAGATATGGAGGAAATCTTTTATGTATATTGGCGCTATACAACCTTAATTTAATAGTAGTGTTACCATAAATTTAAAAAAAATAACTTTTAATGTCGTAATGAAATAAAATATATATAATGATTTCTTACATAAACAAGATATAAAAATTCATTTATGAAACTTTACAAAAAAATTAAAATATTAACTGTACTAAATTTAACGTATTGAAAAATAAATAAATACATAAATAAATATATATATACATATATATGTGTGTGTGTGTGTGTGGTTTTAATTATTTTCAGAAATCCTAGAATAAAATATATCACCCTCTTAATTTCTCTCATTAATTAACAGTTTTATTTCCATAAAGTTGAAAATTTTAGGCATGTATACATAAATAGGTTTTATTTATTTATTTATTTGTGGTAATACAACTCCTATGTTTTTTAATAAATTTATTTTGAAAATAATGTTTTATAGGCAAATAATCTCAACAATAAATTAGTTGTAATTTGCAACAATACATAATAATAATAAAAATAATAAAACTAGTTATCATTATCATAGAAATTAAATAATTCCTTAAACTTAATTGATCTAACTGCAGTCTGTTCCCATAAGATCTCAAATAGCCTCGAGTGTTATCTTTCACTTTCAACTTATTTTTCTAATAATCCACTTCTGAATAACTTTTCCAGTTTCTTCATTGTTTACTTTTTGGAAACTTCTGATTTTCTTTCCTTTTTTCTTTTTTTTCTTTTTTTTTTTTTCTCTTTCCCAATAACAATTTGAACATTAATCACTTTTTTTTTCTTTTTATCCAAACACATATTTTTAATGATAAATTGTATAATTTTTTTATTATTATCTATATTTCTCTGTAGTTAAAAATTCATATTTTGTGACATTTAAAGTACAAAGCAAGAAATTATATCAAAGATAATTTAAAAACCTCGCTTTTATCGACAAGTTTGACAATATGTTCTCGTATATGTTTTTTTTATTTCAAATATTTATTAATTAAGATTATTTCACCCTTTAAGGCTTAAAAAATTGACTTAAAATAATAATAATAATAATAGTATAAAGCATATCATTTGGTTAAAAAAAAAATAAATAAACATTCAAAAATTAAAATTATCACAAAAGTCAAATTCATCATCATTCGAAAAAAGCACAAAAATGACACATCTGATTTGAGATTTTTTAAAATTACGCTTTTAGTCATTTTACATATAATATCTGGCAGCATACGTATGCATTATTACGAAATTTGGTGCAATTAACAAGTAAACATGTATCATTAAAATGAATTATTTCTATTTATTAAAAATGATAAAATTTTTAGTTATGATTAACTTTAGTTATTAAAAAATGTAAAATTTTGAAATTTTTAACTTCTTTCATTTTCTTTTCTTAATTTTTCATTTCATTTCTTTTTTTTTTTTTTTAGTTATTTATTTATTTTTGTAAATAGTTAAGGAATTATCTTTATTACCATGTTTTTATTAACTTCGATTCTTGTTTGATTGTTTGTTTGTTTGTATGTTTGTTTGTTTGTATGTTTGTTTGTTTGTATGTTTGCTTGTTTGTTTGTTTGTTTGTCCAGTACAAATCTTGCAGTAGATTTTTAACTATCTTCCCGACTAGCTAGATATTTGAAACTTTCAGGACAGCTGAGAACACGGTGACAATACATTTTTTAATACTTTTAGTAAACTGTTTCAGGTCCCTAATGCCTTAGGCAGCGTTTATATGATTGAGCAGAAAATTTATTTAACTAAGTTCCCGACTAGCTAGACATTTGAAACTTTCAAAATAGTTCAGAATACGGTAAAAGTGCATTTTTTTTAATACTTTTATCCAACTATTTCGAGTGCCTGCTGCTTCGGCAGCGTTACCAGTACAAAGCTTGCAATTGATTTTTCACTAACTTCAGGATAGCTGAGAACACTGTGACAATACATTTTTTTTATACTTTTAGTCAACAGTTTCAGGTCCCTACTGCAATCGGCAGCGTTTATATGATTCAACAGAAAATTTATTTAACTACCTTCCCGACTAGCTAGACATTTGAAACTTTCAGAATAGTTCAGAACATGGTGAAAATGCATTTTTAAAATATTTTTAACCAACTGCTCAGGGTTCCTGCTGCCTCCGACAGAGTTACCCAGTACAAAGCTTGCAATCTATTTACTAACTTCCTAACTAGAAACATTTGAAACATTCAAGATAGCTCAGAAAACGGTGACAATACATTTTTTTGATACTTTTACTAAACTGCGTCATGTCCCGACTGCCTTCGGCAGCGTTTACATGATTCAACAGAAATTGTATTTAACTAACTTCCCGACTAGCTAGACATTTGAAACTTTCAGAATAGTTCACAACTCGGTGAAAATGTATTTTTTAAATATTTTTAACCAACTGCTTTGGAACCCTGCTGCCTTCCGCAGCGTTACCAGTACAAAGCTTGCAATCGATTTTTCATAGATCGATTTTTCATTTTTAGCTAGAGATTTGAAACTTTCAGAATAGCTCCGAACACGGCAACAATACATTTTTTTAAATACTTTTAGTCAACTGTTTGGATTCGGACATGGATTCGGTAAGTTTACGGAACTTTCCTTTTAAAGAGTGTCTGTATATGCTGTCATAACTTCTGCTTTATAGATTACTTTATCTTAATGCATTCATTTATTTGCTATTAGTAATTCAATAGAAATTATTGTGATTGACTTTTAATATAAAATTTACATAATGATAACTTTCTTATAAATAAAAATATACACAAATACAGTTTTTCTAAACATGTATAATTTTTTTTCATCAAACAAAAATTGAATATTATGAGAAAATACTGTTTAGATTTCTGTGAAAAACAATATATGAAAAATAATAATTTAGAAAAAACGTGAAAATAATCTATAACTCTCTCTAAAAGTATTTTCTGTACAATCCTTGTAATAAATTAAAGCAAATCTTAAGTAATGCGAAATAAAAATTATTTGTTTCTTGATAGTAGACTGTTGCATTTTTATGTTATTTTTGATAGCTTTTAGTATCATAAATTATCCTCCCTGGATGTAGTAATCAAATAAACGTCAACAGTAGCAACCCCTTTATTGCAAATAAAAGTCCATATATAATGGGTAATAAATAAAAAGCTTTCGTTATTTGAAAACAATTTTATTTAGGTAAAAATAAGATTATATGTATTTAGATGGGTAAATAGGTTTCTTGATCAAAAATAAGTTTTTTTTTCTTCTCTAGCAATTTTCATAACAAAAGAAATTGCATATCGTTATGAGAAGCAACATATAATTGCGAGTTAAATATCAGCTTATTTTTCATTTTAATAAAAAAAAAACAAAAAACAAATTCGCAACATTGTGGATGCTATTGTTACGCATTTCGCTAAATATAGTACGAATGTACTGCAATACCATGGATTTACTACATTAGTAGCTTTAATATATACCGAAACATTTTCTGACTCTAAAAATTTTAAGAATTTCTTGTAATAATTCTATTATTATTGTTATTATTATTTTGAATTTATATATTTTTCGACCTCTGCTATTTCTTATGGGTTATTAATCAGCCATGGTTTAGCAGTGTAGTTTATATGTACTAGTTCATTAACTCATTCCAATTTAAATAGATATGTAATGAAATATATTATTATTTTTATAACATGTTTTTCGTATTATGAAATTGAATTTATTTTATATGTCTGTACACTGTGTACCAAAAATAATGACCTCAACTATAAAAAGAAAATAAAAATGTGCTACCGTGCAATGTTGGGTCGGAATTGAAAGGGCTAGCCTGAGGAAGACACTTTCTCTGGAGTGGAAGGAAAGTCGTCTTTCGTTAAACCCACTATTCATCTGCTTTCAGTCGCAGAGATGCAGTAATGTTCGAATGCACTGCACATGCGCGAAAGATAGAACATTTAAACTATATATAGAACTATATAAACTAGAACTAGAAAACTAGATATGTTGGGCAACTTATGTCAAAATCTCATTTGAACAGAGTACAAATTAAGGAAATTGTCGGCAAAAGAACGAGCTATATTTTAGGTACTTTCCAGAGAAAAAATTTCATAAGAGGTTTTGTCTCTTGCTGCGTAATTAATTTGAAGATCCAACTATTTCAACCACGCTGAAAAAGATTTTTTTTTTTTTTAACCCCTTATGAGCGTGTAACTCAAACATATTTTGTGATATCATAAAAGGTTTTTTCACAAAATAGAACTTTTGTAAAGTGGTTGAAATAGTTGGATATTCAACTTAATTATGCGGCATGTGAAAAAACCCCTTGTGAAATTTCAACTCTAGAATGTACCTAAAATCTAGCTCGTTCTTTTGTCGACAATTTGCTTAATTTTCACTCTATTCAAATGAACTTTTGACAAAAGTTACCCCGTATATCTAGCTTTCAACCTTTGCAATAAACATTTTTCTATATTTTTCTTTTTTGGGAATAATTTTCATTTAAAACTATGTATATTATAAATATAAAACATGATTTTTTTTTTTTTTTTTGAGTTGTAAAATAATTTTTTATAACTCCATTATTTAACATTAGTCGTCATACAAATTCATCCACAAATTGCACTGCGTCTATATTAACATATCGTAAAGTTACAGATTATTTCCTTCACTTAATCATACAGGCTAATCGCAAACATTATTGATTTTTCTCAATTTGTTAATGGCCCCCTAACTGTTGTTATAACCTAATATTTATTGTAAAACATGAAAAAGACCAAGTCTTTTACATACCCAGTGTTTGAAAACATTTCATTGAGAGATAAGTTTTTAAATAAAAAAAATTGTGCAACAGAAATTGAATGTTGCTAAATAAATATATTTTTCCAGACTGTTTACACTCTTTCTTCCTTTTCCTTTCTTTCTTTGCTTTTATGTTCTCGGAAAAAAAATATTTTATTCTAAGTTGTTAAATATCTACTAATAGCACGTTTTAATATCTGAAAAATCAATTTTGTAAGTATAAAATAATTTTTTTTTTTTTTTTTTACATCCAAATAGTACATAAACGTTCAATTAAGCTATAAAACACTGGTTATACTTAGACTCTAAAATTAAAAAAGTGCACACACACATACAAAGAAAAAAAAAAAAAAAAAAAAAAAAAAAGAAGAGGAAGAAGAAGAAGAAGAAGAAAAAGGAAAAGTAAATATGCTTTTGAAGTTTTTACAACTGGCACATTTTCGTAAATTAGCAATCGTTACCTGGCAAAGTTTCTTCATTTCATTTTCAAAACAAAAATTGTCAAAATAATTCCTTTATAATCACTGTTAAAAATGTAATTTTCAAAACAACCTTTTTATTTTCAATTGTACAGAAATGCATCTTATTTTACATGTAGAGAGTTACTGCAATAGAAATACTTGAAAAAGTGTGAAAAATTGTCTTTTCCTGAATAAGATTAAAAAGGTAATTAGAAAATATGAGTTATAGAAAAAAATAAAACGTTTCAAGATGCAGGAAAGAAATACCTTTTCAAATACTCCTCTAGTTAACTTAACCTATTAATAAATATGTACTTTTAACTTAAACTGCTCATACATACAATAATTATTATGTGCGTTATTTAAAAGAATTTGTATTTTTATTAAAGCATAATATTAAAATTAAATAATCTAGTGTATCACCCACACGACTTTCTCTTACCCTGAAATTTAATACTATAAATACAGGTTGCAGATAAAAAGGTAAGATAACGAGTACTGTAATGTAAACCTGCGTTAAACAATTCATATTAGGCTTCTGAAGAGTTTTATATGATAATTAGTTCTGTGTGAGGGGGGGGGGCTACCGCCCCCCTCAACCCCCCGTTACATTAATGCACCTACATTTATATAGAATTTAATTCGGTTATTAAAAAATAATTGTGTTTTTAAAAAATAATTTATTAATATTATTATTTTAAAAAATTATCTTTTATGATAATGCAGACGATTTCCATATTAGAGAAGTAGTATAACACCAAATATCCAAAAAAAGCCCATTTTATTCTCAATATTAAAAAAAAAAAAAAAAGATTTTTTTCCAAGTTTTTTTTTCGTTAAAAGTAAAAAAAAAAAAAAAAAAAAAAAAAAAAAAAAAATCGATAACTTTGTTTTAAATTATCGCATAACGATGGTTCAACCGTTCGTTTTAAAGGAATTGGCGAGCTCTTTTGAAAGATACCCATCATGAAAATTTACTCCCCTCGAGGGGTGAGGCGAGGCTCCTACATACACAAAAAATTTTTCCCAGTTAACTATCTCTATTACAAAAAATATATATTCGTTTCATTTGGTTTAGTGCAGTCTATAGGCGTTAAACTCTACTTACCTGCAGTTTCCCCCATAGACGTAATGTATTAGAATTCTCTTGATTGTCCCTGTACACGAACCATTTGTTTGATCTTAACGAAAAGCTTACTGTAGCATCCCTATATGATATACACATTTAGAATACCAAGTTTGAACTTTCTGCCATAATTTGTTTTTGAGATATGCTGATAACAGACAGACACACAGACACACAGACAGAAACACAGACAGACACACAGATATACACAGACATACACACAGACCATTTGTTAAAAACATGATTTTCGTATTCATGGGACCTCAAAACGTGTAAATATAACAAAATCTTGCGTTCGAAAATTTGATCCAAAAACAATACTTTCTCTACCTTATGGGTAAGAGAAAGTAAAAATACATCAACTGGTGTGTCTATTAATTAAATAGTGCATTAGTTTTATTTATATTATTTAACGACTACTAATTGTAGATATTTCTTTCTTTCTTTCTTTTTTTTTTTTTTTTTTTGTATTAATAATATCTGTGCTACTTTTCCTAAGTTTACAGATTTTCCTAATTTCAGAAATCGTATTTTTAGTACTATAAAATGGATATTTATAATTTTTAGACCCTAAATAAATCTATTCAATTAAACGTGGTTTTAATAATCAAGTCTCTAGTCGAGTTTTTTCGAAATATTTATGCTTTCTATCGCTTTACAACTGATTTAATAACATAAACATGAGAAAAATATCTTTTTTTCACCCTCGCTCTCTCTCTATATATATATAAGCGACAATTATTTTAAATATATTTGTATTTATTTACTGATAAACGTAACAAATTTTGCAAATAAAATGCAGTTCTTGTACAAAACTTCTTTCGCAAAATAACATCAACTCTTCCTCGAAGAATCCTCAAAGGAAAACTCTTTGAATGTTATAGCTGTTTCAACTAATTACTAAAGATCTCCAGCCGGTTTTTTTTTCTTCATTTTCGAAGTATAGTCAAAAGAATTCATTATACTCTCTATTTAGAAAGCATTCTTCAAAACACTCTTTTGACAATATTCATGTCCGAAATTTTAGAAATATTTCAACTGTCTTGGAGATAGTTATTCCAATGGAAATGTTTAAGATGATATTTTATTTTATGATATTTTATTTTACGATAATGCTTAGAAGAAAAAAAAAAAAAAAAAAAAAAACGAGGAATACAAAAAAATAAAAAAATAAAAATGTGCAATGCATAAAAAAAAGCGCTATTTCAACGAATCTTTTAATATTTCACAATTCACGCTTAATTTGTTTATTTATAATAAATAGTATTTCAAGTATTTTCCAGAATATACGTATTTCAATTGCTTAAAAAAATAACAAGGAGAGAATTTTATCAAAATAAATGATACAAAATCTTAACAATAAATATTATGACTCGGTAAAAAGAAACAAAACGGTAAAGAAGTGAAAATTTATATTAATATATATATATATATATATATATATATATATATATATATATATTACTTTTACTTTCTCTTACCCATAAGGTAGAGTAAGTATTGTTTTTAGGTCAAATTTTCGAAAGTGAGTTTTTGTTATATTTACACATTTTGAGGTTCCCTGAATTCAAAAAACATGTTTTTAGCGGTTGGTCTGAGCATATGTGTGTGTCTGTGTGTCTGCCTTTGTGTACGTGTGTGTCTGTTATCAGCATATCTCAAAAACAAATAATAGCAGAAAGTCCAAACTCGGTATTCTAAATGTGTGTCATATAGGGATGCTACACTATGTTTTTCGTTGAGATGAAGCAAATAGTTCGTGTACAAGAGACACCCAAGGGAATTCATATACATTACGTCTATGGGGAAAATTGGAGGTAAGTATAGTTTAACGTCTATAGACTGCACTAAACCAAATGAAATTAATATATATTTTTTATATGCGTAAAAATATTCTCATGCAGAATATGGTAGGGATATCATTCACTATTCGTTTACAGGGCTACACAAAAAAACTAGATTAGAGTGCGACAATAGTTGAAAATTGGTGGAAGCGTATTTCACGTTGTGCCGTGTATTATTACTATAGGACTATGTTTAGGGGCACCATGTGATTTGTACAAAATCTTCAAAAGATATACTGGGATGCAAATATTTAAGCGTTAACTTTCTTTTTTTTTTTTTTAGTGGAAGTGCTTTACTATAATATTTTCTATGTCCAGGAAAGCTGCTATGAAATTGAAATGAATTCCTCATAGACATATGGTAAATAATATATGTTTTAAAGTTAAATATATCGCTTCCTTTTTGTATATTTACACGTTTTGAGGCTTCCTGATTACCAAAGTCAAGTTTTTTAACGTTTGATCTTTGCTGTGTGTCTTAGAGTAACTTAAAAACGAATAATTTCAGAAGATCCAAAAGTAGTATTTTCAAATAATATAAGCTTGATGCTGGAAAAGTTTGATCAAGACTAATAATTTCCAAGGAATGTTGCATGCAAAAGTTGTCTGATTAATTTTAAGTGAACTTTTAATTTTACTAACAGATTTAAATTCTATATAAATGTCGGTGCATTAATGAAACGGGGTGTTGAGGGGGCGGCAGGCCCCTCACACAGAATTAATTATCATATACAACTCTTCCGACGCCTGATTTGAATTGTTTTAACATATGTTTACATAACACAACTCATTATCTTACCCGCTAATCTCCGACCTGTATTTATAGTATTAAATTTCAGGGTAAGAGAAAGTCGTGTGAGTGACACACTAGATTATTGCTGATATTAATGGACATGCTGCCCTTGTATCAGCTTTTTTTTCCTTTTCGTTTTTTAATATTCTTGCTTATTTAATTTTATTTTTCGATTTTAAAGAATTGTTCCATCTTTTTGTAATTTGCAGTTTATCCTTACATTTTTTTTTCCAACGTCATTGTGTTGAAGATATTTTACGATGAGACATTTTATTAGAAGAAAGACAATCATGAACAGAAATATCTAACTAGTTATAAAATTTGGTAACTGTATAGGCATTTTTTTTCTTATGTGTTTGTATAGATTGGAAAGACCTTTTGTCTGTCTAGGAAAAAGTCATCAAGTAACCCAATTAATATATAAGATCAATATCTAAGAGTAAACGTCAAGAACTAAAATACCTATAATCATTTGAAATATATATATATGTCACACATTAGATACCAATCACTTCAAAAGCTTCTATATATTCAGCTTTATACAAAGCTCTGGTTCTCGTGTTTCAGAAGAAATCTGATACAGGAAGTCGCGAGACCACGAAATCTATGTACACTCCCTTTAATTTGTGTTACATTAAGCCCAATTCACAGCTAACTTTCCTTGTCCTAGAAATAACAGGTTATCACCCCATTGACTATATTATTAATTCAGCAAAGAACCTCTGTCAGATTTATAATATCAGTTAAATAACCTTATGAGAGAATTGATACAATTTCCTATTCATTCAACACTTTACAAAGGAGGAGCAATTGTTGTCGTAAATTCTTCATCAAAATGCAGTGATTTTGTAAGAGAGAAATAACAGTGCTTACTAAATCTTTTTTTTTTTTTTTTTTTTTTTGGCCGAGGTGTTCTGCTGTCGAATCTAGTAGACGGGAACACAATTGACGTCTAAGACCCTCATGTAGTCAATTGGCCACAAACCTAACACCTACAACGTTCTTAATAATAAATTTTTCACAGACTTCAGAAGAAACGATACGTGTTTTGTTCATATCACCTTTACACTTTATTTGAAAACATAACCACAAAATTGAAACATTTTCATTTCTTATTCCATTTACATAATTTATTCCTTTTTACATAATTTAACATTTAATTAAAACACTCGTATTTGAATACAATAAATAAATAAATAAATATAATTAAAATAAAATTCGTGATTAACTCTCACAAAAATATTAGGACGTAAGCATTGCTTTGATTAAAGAGAAAATTATACTTTTACGTTAGAATTTAGTGTGTTTTTGTAGTATTATTTATCTAAAGAAACTACGCTTCATAGTTTTAAAAAAATATTTTATGTATTTACACGTTGAAAAATTGTGTTAAAATATACATGGCGATTTATGAATTATGTATTTTCACAATTTATAAAAGTCTCTATCATTCTACTATAATTTCTTATACAATTAGGTTCATTTTGTTTAAATTGTCAAAGTATTGGTCAGAAAGAATAATAGCAAAGTGTATATACAGTTAATAAAATATAATTATGAACCGGTAATCTTTTAAAATCCATATCGCTAATCTTCACAGAAATTCAAGGAAAAAAGGTTGATCTGTAATTAATTGAATGTTTGGTTTATAAATATAAATACTATATTATATGTGTTTTCTTAAATTTGCATTATTGTAATAGAAATAGGATTTTTTTTTTTTTTTTTTTTTTTTTTTTGCTCGAACTGGATAACACATTTTTTTCTAGATAGGCATTACATCAGCAGTGAAAATTTAGTGGTGTAAGCAGAAAACCTACTTTATAATTATGTGTCAAAAAATATAAAGTAGTTGAAAAAAAAAATAAACAAGAAATCTTATTTTAGTTTACATATTTTTTTCTGTATATGTCAAACGGTTACGAGTGACAACAGCGCACACTGAGAAAAAATATATATACCGCCTCAATCTAGAACGATCAAGTAGTCCCTAATCCTTAAACTAGAAATATAGATTTCTGAGTAATGTGTATGCAATAAGCAAATAAATTTACTAGGTGAAATGAGCGAGAATTCCTGGTCTAGATTTTTTTTTATGGTGAAACGATAAATTAAGTTATAAATCCTTTGTATCGCAAAACATCATTTTTGTTTGATTTGCTAGAATTCATTCATAAACTAGAATTATAGTTAGCTGACGAAACAAATAAATAATCTTTTATTTTCGTGAAAATAAATCGTCATTGTTGTTCAGATGCATTATGAGATATTAGTAGGAATATGTCAAAGTGAATGTCAATCCGGGTTATGATGAATTATCTCGGTATAGTATATACTGTGTATCCAAGTTACGTGTGTCGCTAAAGATGCATTTAGAAAATTGTATCATCTTTTACGACCTTAATTTTTTTTCTGGCTGTGTAAAATGTTAGGTAAAGTGAAAATATTTCAAATTTAAACTATAACAATATTTTATTAACCTCAACTGAAAGCTAAAATTATGTTGTCGTTTCGCAACATAAACTTAAAAATCTTTGAAGTACCATGTCTAACCGTTAGTTTAGCTTTTAAATGAAATGTTAAACTGGAAGTAGGCTGTTGCCACTCCCCGCGAAACTCCGAATGTGGCGAATGTGAGCCATTGCCAGGCATCATTGGTGATCACAGGGATACAATATTTTGAATATTTTCTACCTAGATATTAAGTTATAAATATGCCTTTCATTTAGATTCACTTCTCCACTGTTAAAAACAAAATATAATTTTGTTTTTCTTTTGAATTAAATTCTTCCAGACTACACTGAGAAAAAATAATATACCGCCTTCATCTAGAATGAATAAATGGTCATTTTCTAAATCCTTAAACTAGAAAGAGCTATGCGCATGAGGCACGCCAATAAACTGAATAGATGAAATGGTCGAGAATTCCTAATCTACACATTTCTAGTTAGTGAAACAATATTCTGAATCTTGTATTACGATAAATTCTTGCTTGATTTTCTAGAAATGGGTCATAATCCAAGATTATAGCTGCTGAAACCCGCCTCTTGTATTCACATTTATTTGGAAATATTTTCAGATTGGTTTATCCTCGATCGGCAAACGCTCAAAAATTCTAATAGAGGTCTCTTGAATTCGCTTTTGAAGGAGACTAGAAAAACTTTTATAAGAAATTTTTGAGGATGACATGGAACTATTTTTTCTAGAGCCAGAATTTGGATTCTAGATGTCAGTTATAGAATTTTTTCTCAGTGTATTGACGTGCTTTATACTCGTAGCTCAGAAATCTGTATTTCTAGTGGATTTAGAAAAGGACCACCTATTCGTTCTAGATGAAAGCGATATTTTTTTTTTCAGTGTACTAACAATCTTTTTTTTTTTTTTTAAGAAAATGAAACGTGCAAATTGAGTAGTAAGTAAAAACAATAAAAACAAACACTATAAATTTCTAGGACAGGGAGAATTTGTCGAAATAATTAAACCTCATCATAATTATTGATCATGTCAATTTTTGTTTTCGACCTAAGAAAACTGTGTGTTTACAAATTATGGTGTTTGTTTAAAACTTTTTTTACGTTTTTTATTTATCATGGTTCAATTATATTAGTGCCTTATCTGTTACAGGGACATACTCCCCGTCCATTTTTCAGCACGCTTTCAGGGATGGAAAATTTTGTCATTTTCTGCCACGATTAGTTTCATACAAAAATCTTTATAATATTTTTTAGTAATGTATCGTGATTGTAAAGGATAGAGATTATTGTATATATATATATATATATATATATATATGATAGTAATAAAGGCAAAATTTTTCATCCTGAAACATGGCAGAGTACGACCCTGTCATTAAATTCAGGTGTTTTACGAACACATATGTCCCTTCCGTGGAGGATCAAAATTGTGATGGCATGTCTCCGGATCACCTCTAGGGGTGTGTCCCAGACCGTCGCCAATTGCCCATCTGCGCAGCACTAGTGCGACGTTAAACCTAACCATCCATCCATCCATCCGAACACATATGTTTCTGAAAAACAAAAATAAATTAGTTTAAAATTTACAATAAATATTTTATCCATTTCTTTAATATAAATATTTGAATACGCAATGTGCAATAGTGTTTTGAAAACCTTTTTTTTTTTTTCCTCACGATCTAAAGACTGCTCGGTAAAAAACAAGCAGGTAGTAGTATGCAAGTGCCCTTTATTTCACGAATATTTTCAAAACAATCCAACATATATATCATTTATACAACAAAAATTACGAAAACAGTGTTGTATACAACACTGAGACAAATATCAATTGTTTAAGAACAGTAATCAACAGATTGTTCGAACTTGGAAGTTATTTCCTCGCCAAAGTCGAAACTCGTAACAGCTAACTTAATAATAAAATAAAATTCTGTTGTTACTTCCCTTGTGGCTGTGCATTTATTTTTATTGCATGAACAAAAAAAAAAAAAAAAAAAGGGATAAAAGTAAAAGAATAAAAGAATTTTCTTTTTTTTTTTACTAATTCCAAAAAGCGAAATTTTTTAATTAAAAATATTTGATGAAACAAGAAAGTTTTTATTAATAGCATACATATTTTTTTGTTTTGTACTAATTGGATTCGTACCCTTAACTAATTTACAGCAGCACATTATTCTCTTTACTTGTTGAACGGTAAATCTATGGTTTAGCGAATTCACTCAGACTAATCCCTTTGAGGAAAGACCTAGTTAAGCATTGCTAGAACTGACTTTTTTGTTGGGTTTAGCATTGTTAAAACTTTCCAACATTATTTAAGATTGATTTTGACTTCGGTTTGTTTATCTGTGTGTTTACCTTTCTGTTTGTCTGCACTTTATCCTTTCAGCCGACGCGCTGCTTATACAGACCTGAAAGGTCGCGCGTATTTTTCACATACACTACAGTAAAATATGTATTTTCAAGTATCTGAATATTTGAATTATACTATAACCATTTTAATATTAATGAGAAAATTCAGTTGGTACTTGAGTTGAGATTCACCGCTAGTGAAACTCTCATATACATGCACCCACTGGAAGGTTAATTTTAGTTAATATTTATGCAATGTGTTAAAATTAACTTTTCTTATTAAATTTCAATAAGATATCTTCTCTAACTAGTGGATCTGCAGATCAGGAGCCTCAATGTCCTATTTGCATTAACCATTATTAACAGATCATTTTTATTTATTCCATATTATATTATATTATATGAAATATATATGAAATATAATGGATAAAAAAGAGGTAAGAAATTAATATTGTTACATTTTAAATTATTATTTTCATATTTTCAGGGTATTTTTTTTTTATATTTCAGAGTAATATATCAAAATGAATTAAAAGAGATTTAAGCATAAAAAACAACGAACAGAAATTACAATCGCGATTATTTGGAAAGAAATAAACAAATAAATCATTCAAGCATTTGATATCAGGAAATATTCTACAAATAAGTTTAATGAGCAATAAAAAAGTATCTGGCGCCGGAAAGATTCAATACAAGAATTAAATTAGCGATGTTAAAAAAAATAAAAGATTTATGATTATAAATTAGGGTTTGATTACTTATGTCAAATACAAAGCAATAAAAAATTGTATTAATGACTTGGAAAATTGGCGGGTTAAGGTACCAGACGGTCTGGGAAAAACGAAAGTACAGCCAATAAGGAACAATGGAGAGGCGGTTATCAAATGGACAGCCAATTATAGAAAATGGGAGGGAGGTAGGAATACGCCAAATTACACCGAAAATTAAAAGTTTAAAAGATGGAACTCGTCAAAATTTGGGATTTTCCTTGATTAGCTCTTGCTAGTAAAATCTAATAAATCTGTGCCACCGAATTTGAACGTTAACGTGCGAGGCCGGGCCAGGGCGCCGGCAGATTCCGTTTAACATGACGGGGCCACTTTCAAGACCGCATCAATCTTCATTGCCCTACCAGACTCGGATCCTCAGCCCTGGAATGGATTTGAAATAAATACTTTTCCAGTTAGCCTGTCTAGATTACTTAAGTGTTTCACAAATGTCACATAGAAATACGTCATATATATATATATATATATAAATATATTGATTGGACTCGATTTACTCGCTACATAAACAGATACGTTTCTTAGGGGGGTCTGCAGCAGCCCTCAATCCCCCGCAGTATCTTTCTTTCTATACCTATCTCTATACATGTGTATGTTATACATTTTCCTACTAACAGCCTTCTATTACTCTCTTTTAACTTATAATTACTTGTACCAAATTTAGTGCAAAAATATTACATAACATATCAGAATTACTTTGTGTAACCCTGTAAACTAATTACCAATTCCATACCCACAATTTTCTACATAAAACACATTTTTTTAAACATTCTAACAACATTCCATTATATTTAATGGGTGTAACCAGGTAAAACACACTTTTAAGAAATACCGTCTATATACAGTAATTGTAAGAAATTCTTTTTTGTGTATTTGAAAAGAAACCACAGTTACTATATACACCAATGAAAAGAATACACCTAATTAATTATAACTCATTAATATTTCAATCTAATTTGACATCATTCAGATGATTAAAGTATATCATCAGAATATCTTTGGTGTTGTTCTATAAATAAATTATTATGTCTATACACTGTAAAGGAAAAAAAAAACTACTTTTCTTCTTTAATATTGACTGTTAAAATAAACTTTTCGAAGCTCCAAGTATTGCGCAGTACTATTTGTGAATTCCCCCCCTTCTCATCGAACGATGTCACGTGACTCACTCAAAAAAGAGAACTATGATTATCTTTTGTTTTAGTTAGTATTGTGATGTTGCGTTGTGCAAAGATGTAATAGTGACTCTCTAGCCGATTGTTCGAAAATGTTACTCGTAAAATTAATCCGTATCATTTCTTTTGTAAATAGTTACTTCTTCTGTATGTTGTGTTTAATTATGTGTTTCCGTCTTAAAAATTAAAAATTATGTTTTAAGTGTGATATCAAATTTCTGCTTTGGATTATCATGGTAATACCATATATGATTTCGAATATCCAGAACGATTCCAGCAGTACGCAAAAAATCATTTCCTAACAATGTTCGGTTATTCTTTGCAGTAGGTAACGCAAACAAAGTTATTCGGAAAGATCGTCCTTCAATTTGTACGTCTACTTCGGCTGAATAGATTTCAATTTCTTTTTGGAGACCATCAGCTAATGTTACATTCATACAAGTTTTCTCAAATTCTACACCTCGTTTTGTTAAGAGGCGATATAATGTTTCACCAGCTATAGTGTGACTGGCTCCAGTGTCAGCACACACTATTCCATTTATTCCATTAATTTTTACTCTTATAAGTGTCGACTGAGGTTCTTCGATAGATAATGACTGAAAGTGAATAGTTTTGAGCTCAGCTAAACTTTTCCTAGAAGAGGGGGAGCAGGCGGAGCATTTAGCCTTAATAACACCTGGTTTGCCACAACCATAGCAACTAACACGTGGTCGATCTTCATTTTTCGTATAATCTCTCGATGACGCAATTTTAGGATTTTGGGGGTGATTTTCGGAGTATTGTTCACAATGATAATTTCGTTCCCGAAATAACACCGTACTTGAAGAAATTTGCCGATTTCACGAAACAAGTACGAGATCGAATTGAGGAAAGACAAGACCAGCATAAACGCTATGTATACAGAAAATTTAAAAAGGCTCCTTCTCTCAAGCAAGGTGACAAGTTCATTCTTATCGATACTTTCCAAAGACTCGATAACACTGTTTTTTTTTTTTTTTTTTTTTTTGTACGTAAACATACTTTTAAGTATCTTTTTAATGCGTGTCAGTTCCATTATCTTGAATGCAGCATAAAAGCATTAAAATAGGCTTCAATAGAAATTTCTCCATAGGCTCTAATGTCCCAAAATCCTTTTCTATGTCTCTGTAAATAAACATTGTATACACCAGTAAAAACTATTCCACTTATTCCATGTTTTTCATGAATAACTGCTCGACGTTTGGCATAATTTGGATGGTTATGTGAGATTGTCGGAAAACTTTTGTAAGGTTCTGTATCATAACTATGAAAAATAAGCACACATATTTTCTACACAAAACAAAAGTTTAAGTATCTGAAAAGTGTACGTTAATTTCATTTAACTCAATACAGAGTAACGATGTTAAAATGCATTTCAACGAAATTCACCTCATAGGCTATAATGATATGAAATATTTTGGTGTGTCCTGTACACGAAAAATAAACAATATATAGACCAAATATTATACAGTTATGTTTGTATAGCCTCTAAACATGTGTACCAATTTCGAAATCAATTGGGGAATTTTCGCGGCCGCTATTGAAATATATACAATCTATGTCCATAGGCCGTAATGATAAGAAAAATTTTGGCGTTTCCCTGTACACGGACTACAAATACACTCCATCCCCAAAACTATACAGCTAATTTCGTGTGGCACATAAACATGTGCACCAAATTTCAAGTCAGTAACGGGATTTTTGTGGCCGCTATCGCAAGACAAACGAACAGAGAGACAATCAGACAACCGAAAATCTTTTTCAGTCTCCACAAGGAGGTCTGCACTGGCGTTTCGGCAAGGAGTGGATCTGTAGATTAGGTGCCTCAACGTCCCATTTCCATCATGCATTGTTAACAGATCATTTTTATTTATTCTTTATTATATAATATATATATATATATATATATATATATATATATATATATATTGATTCGATTGACTTCCTAAATAAACAGAAACATTTCTGTGGTGGGCTGCTGCCCCTTTCAGCCCCCTACTGTATTTCTCTTTCTATAACTATTTGTATATGTATCCATATATATGTATTTCTAATAACTGATAAACACGTATTAATTGCTTGTAATTCATAAATACTCGTACCAAATTTCATCTTAAATGATTAAATAACGCATCGGAATTATTTTAAGTAACCTTTTAAATTAATTACCAGTGCACGGTCCCACAGTTTTCCAAAGAAAAGCGTGCTTTTAAAAGTTTAATAAAATTTCATTATATTTAATGGGGTGTAATCATGTTAAAATACACTTTTAAGAATTACCGACTGTAGACCGTAATAGTTCAAAATTACTTTATGTATCACGGAAAAGTAGCCACAGTAATTATATACACTAAAGAAGAATACAACTATTTAATTAATTATAACTCATTAATATTTCAACCTAATTTGACATCATTTGGATTATTACGGAATATCATCCAAATTCTTTTGTGTGGTCCCGTAAATAAATCACTTAAGCTGTACATATCCTTTTTTTTTTTTTTTTGAGTAAACATGCTTTTATGCATCTTTATTATGTATATTTTTTCCATTATGTTGAATGCAGCAAAAACACGTTAAAATGAGCATAAATAAAAATTTGTCAAAAATTAATAATGTCATGAAATTATTTTGCGTATCTCTGTAAAAGAACCATAAACACTGTATACAACAGTAAAAACTATTCAACTCTTTCTACGTTTTTCATGAATAATTGTTTGAAATTTCATATAATTTGGATCATTGTGGATATGGTCTAAACAGTTTTGTAAAGTCTTGTATATTAATTAGGAAGACTAAGAGTACATATTTTTTGCAGAAAACATCAGTTTAAGTATTTCAGTAATGTACGCTATTTCGTTTCGTTGAATGCAGAGTAACGATGATAAAGTTCGTTTAAACGAAAATCACCGCATAGGCCGTAAGGATAAGATAATTTTGGCGTGTCCCTGTACACAGTCCATAATTATTGTAGATATAAAAATTTATACAGCTGTTTGTGTACAGAACCTGAACGTGTGCACCAATTTGCAAGTTTGTCGGAGGATTTTTGCGGCCGATTTTGTGGTACATATAAATTCTGTCTATAGGCCGTAATTATAAGAAAAACTTTGTACTGTCTCCGTACACGAACTACAAGTGGAATATACACCCAAAACTATACAGCTAATTCCATGTAGCTAGTAAACATGTATACTAAATTGCAAGTGAATAGCGTGAATTTTGCGGCCGCTATCGCGATATATACGGCTCAGGAACACATGTACCAATTTTCAAGACAGTAGCGTGATTTTTGCGACCGCTATCGCGAGATAGACAGACAGACACACAGACGGAACACAAAATCTTTTTGAGCCTCCACAGGGAGGTCTCTTACGTTTCGGCAATAAAAATGGTTTAAATAGCGCTTTTAGTCTGTGTACAAGAATGCACAAAATACTTCTGGTGCATTATTTCAGTGATAAGTTTTAGTTTAAAGTAATTTTTAACCTTTTCATCTTGCATCCAATTAGCATGCATTATTCAGGTACATAGAACTGATTTTCTTGCAGAATAAAGTGTTTTTAGCGTAGGTTCTTGGTTTACATGATTAGTTTACGGTTGTTGATATGCAATATGCGATATAAATAAAAGTTACTCAAATAGTTTTAGCGTTTGGAGTACTCTTTTAGTACATTATATGGCAGCTAAGTAAGATTGAGGCGATATATAGGGCTATACGAGCGCAATATTTTTCATTATTTTCTTTATAAATTAAACTATAAAAATGAATTTGTGAGATTCCCCTTTCCTCATATTTAGAAAAGAAATATATTTTTGTAGATTTACTGTTTTTGGTCTATATAGAAATCTACACAAAAGCAATGTTGAATAGTTATTCTTCGAAATTAAATCCGTAATGGTATTTTTGATCCTTTTCTTTCTCAGAAAGAGACAATATATATATACTAGTATATAACCCTGTCAACAATGACGGAATGGGAAATAGTTAAGGTAGTGAATCAACGAATGCTTTGCCAGACACTATATTTAAACGGGACTAATGTGCAAGTTGTACCTGACGTGACTAATGTGGAAGTTGCAGCGAATAAACAAAATATTTCTTTTAACGAAAATACCTACTAACCCTGTACTGAATGATAGGTCTAATATTACGTACCATATTATATATCGTATTTATCGTAATATAACTCAGTACTTATTTCGCTTCCTTCTTCGACTCATTTTAATAAGTATTTTTTATATGCATGGGCAAATTTAGTATTTTTTAATTTCTCGCGTGAAAACATTATTTCACCTTATATCCCCCACACACACACACACACACTCATATATATATATATATATATATATAACAATAACTGGTAAATTTTTTGGCAACAATCATAAATTTAAATGTCCAATTTTGAAATTATTTTCATATTTTAATTAATTCTAAAATATCTCATCAAAACTTCGTTACAAATAAGGTACCAAATGAAAGGTACCATATTTGTAACGAAGTAACCTTAGGTACCTTATTTGAAACCTTATTTATTTTAACTAATTTGATAAATATGACGTCACAATCAACTGTTTGTTTATATCAGATATGTACATTATCATGATTGCAAGAAAATGATGTAATAACTATTAGCCCATAATTTTTATGATTGAATTTTATATTACATTTTAATTTTATTCTCCATGGGTATTTTAGAATTGCAATGGTAGTTGTAAACTTTCGTTGAAATCTTTTTACATATTGAGATTAAGGGAAAAGTGTCAAAAAATGTACAGTTTTGAAAAATCTTTCTAATGATGTAACATTTATGTAGATTAATTAAAAAATTAAAAATAAAAGTGCATAGCATTTCTAAGGGGGGAAAAAAAGGCTACCAAAAGTCTCTGCTTTGAAGCGTTTTAACCGGAACTGTTCCTGACTGAAGATGGTCATTATTATTATTAATATATGTATATATATGCATATGTATGTATATATTATGGCCTAATCACAGAGTAAAATACATTGATAGTGTTTAAATACTATAACGGGTAAGTGCAGTTGGAAAGTGCTTATAATCTATACGAACGACATGATTTTTATTTCATGTTTATAAATATGTTTGTAGATTCATTTGTGAAATTAGTCAATATCATTTTACAGAAGAAATTTGTTCCTGAACTAAACACTTCTGTGCAATATTTAATACAAATTGTAAATTACAACTGACACATAATGCGTGCCGCTGGAAATTTCATCATTAATTTAGGCGACAGTTTAAAGGAAATATAATAAAAATACAAATAAATGTTCACTTGCTGTTTCATTTTAAACAGAAACAACTTTTTAATGCAGGTTTCTCTTTTGTTAAAGCAATTTGAAATGAAAATTATTATTCTGAGTTTTTAAAGTAATGATTTTGTAAATCTTTCCCTTCAAAACGAAAGTTTTTAAAAGTACAATTATTATCAGGAAAAGGCGTTTTAGTTGCTAAACAGATGAAAATGATGCTACATTCATTATGTGAATACTGAAAAATTTTATAATAGTTTGCAAACAATGCCCATTTCTCTCATTCTATAATTAATGTTAGTTTTTGTAGAATTTGTTTTGTTGTATTTTCTGAATATATGATACCCAAAACAAATAATTATATTCTTAAAATTATGTTTGTTCAAAGAATCTAATAATTTATAATTATATTTAGAACAGAGAGTTTGAACTTTCTCCGGCTAACATATAGATAAAAACTGATACAAACAAATAAACAAACTGATAATACGTGTAAAGTAATCCCAAAACGCAGGGAGGGTTTCTTCAGGGAAGCCCCCCCCCCTCCACCCCATGTAGGGAATAGAAAACGAGAGGTTTCTGAAGAAAGGTGTGCTTTTTAGCCAAAAAATACGTTTCTAGCCCCAACTTCTCATAGATGAAAGCAAAAATATATAGCAAACGAATTCAAGATTAGAATTGAATTAATACAAAGCGTTAAAAAAGCAATTAAATTAATAAATGAAGTGCAATAGTAAATATATCAATATAAAAATACAAAACTGTAAATATATATAAGGACAAATTTATATGACAAGTAGATTAAAAAACATTGAAACCCTCTCCCCCACCCCCGAAAAAAAAAAAAAGATCAAACCCTCTTCGGCAGGTAGGTTGAAGAGGATTCGCTCTTTTTGGATTTTGAAGTTAAAAATTCAAATGATTAACATGATCAATCCTAAAGCTACTTTGAATCTGATTAAAATTGAAATAAAATAATATAATTAGAAATAAATGAAAGCATGCTTGTTTCCTAATTTTTTCTAGGGCTTGGTAGGAAAACAAACCATTCAAAGTATATGTTTTTCTGTTACAAAGGGAGCATAAGCTAAATTTCCATTTGTACCAAGCCAAAGCTTTTACTAACCACAAATCAAGACAGAAAAAGAAATTAAATTAAATAAAAAAAACTTTGAATTGATTAATTGAAACTGTGATTGAAAGAATCAGCTAAAAAACTGGACTCACAATATCGCCAAAAGTAGCCCTTAGTTTCCGTTTAAATCATAAATAACCATTTACGAATAATAAATCAATAAACAAAATCAATACACGATAACTGAATATATTGAAATAATAATTGCTGGTTATAAAATATTCAGAAAAATATGTATATATATATACAGTAGACGTTCATTATAACAAACCTCCGTGTCTCACAGCTGAAGGTCTTTATGACGAGCGATCCCTATAGTGGATATAATTAAAAACTTTATATATGCGCACTCAGCAGTCCAGTAAAAATACACACTGAGAAAAAAAAATAAACCGTCTTCATCTAGAATGAATGAGGGGTCATTTTCAAAATAATTTAACTAGAAATATAGATTTCCGAGCTACGCGCATAAGGCACACCAATAAACTGAATAGACGAAATGATCGAGAATTTCTAGTCTACTCATTTCTAGATGATGAAGCAATATTCTGAATAATCTGAGTAATCTGAATCTTTTGTGTAGCGAGAAATTCTCGCTTGATTTTCTAGAACTGGGTAATAAACCAAGATTATAGTGGTGAAACCCGCCTCTGGTAGTCGCATTTATTTGCGGAGATTTTTAAATATATTTGCCCTCGAGAATATAGGCAAACGCTCTAGAATTCTAATAAGGGTTTCTAGAACTCACTTTCAAAGGGGACTAAAATTTATAAGGATGACATGGAACTATTTTTTCTAGAGCCACAATTTAGATTCTGGATTTAGATTCTAGATGTCAGTTATAGAATTTTTTCTCAGTGTAAATGACTTTTAAGACTCTAACTAAATGCTCAAACTGTTTTCCATCATTGGTATTTAAACTAAAATTTTATCAATTCAAAATATAATTTGTAAAATGGAATTTAAATTAGAAAATACACGAAAAAAAGTATTGTATACTTACAAAACATTTATTTTCTCAACGCATTTGCTTTTCAACGCATTTCAGTGAAAACCATATAGTGCTTTGGCTATTTTTGAATAACATATTATTTTTTTTTTTTTTGTAATTTTTGGATTACTCGGTACGTATATATATATATATATATATAATTTTAATTATTTAGTACCATTGTAACACTCAGCAGACAAAAGATAGATGAAGATACCAACATAAAATTAAATTTTAATTGAGATTTATTTCGGAAAAAAATAGTCACTGTATTAATTTAATTTGTGTACCAGTGATTGGTAAAAACAAGTTAAAGTACTTACGCAGAAGAGAAATGACACTAACATAACACATAAGCCTAACGATGAGAGAATTTGCAGAAACTATGAATTATTAATAACAGTCAACATTTTAAAGAAAAGAGCAAGGATATAATCACCAAAGAGTTCCGTTAAAAGGAAAAAGAAAAAAAAAATGGAATTCATGAATTGAAAATTGGAATTTTAAATGCTGAAAAATAGAAATGTCCACCCATCAGGAAACTTGCATTTCTATCAGTATATGCTAGATTTTGGAAAACTGTATAGCTAATTCCAGCAAATACTTATACACACACAATACTTACACACACACACACGCACACATATATATATATGTGTGTGTGTGTGTGTTCATTTTGATGATAACAGACACACACGCAAAGAACAATCATTAAAAACCTGTTTTTGAGAATCTGCGCACAACAAAGGCGTAAACATATCAAAAAGTCAGTTTCGAAATTTCGTCCGAAATACAAAGTATTCATTACAATACATGGGCAAGAGCAGGTAAAAAAAAAAAAAAAAAAAAAAAAAAAAAAATAGTACAGAAATTTTCAACAGTTTTTATAATAGTGGATATGAAAGCATCAATTAAATATTTATTATTTTTGTACATTCTAGAACTTGAGAGTAAAATGAAAATTTACTACAGTTTATCCAATAATAATTTATATTTATTAATAAATTAGCTCATAAAAAATAAATATGTCTCCTCATACTTATAAATATTCCTGAAAAATGACAAATGCAAATATTTTAATATTAAATTATATATCTTTTATTTTTTCTCCTAATGAATATAACCTCTTCATCATTTATATAATTTAGAAAGCTAAATAATAACGCAACAAATTTGCTTCTTATTTAATAAATCAAAATACATTCGTTAACATTTTTTATTTTTTATTTTTTTTTTTCAGAATTCTGTCATTATAATGAAAAATGATATAGTGCTTTTTGTTTTAATAAAACAAATATGAATTATTCTTCTGAATATAATTATTTATTGGTTTAATATTAAATTTATATTTCATTATTATGTTTTTAAAACTTATTGCTTATTATTTTGAATTAGGCATCCATTTTTTATAAAGGGAAGCTAATGGATCGCGGAAAAAATATATTTCATTTTAATTATTATATACCATGTTTCATTTTTTTATGAGATAAAGAAAATAACATATTATATAACTAATAAAAATAAATTAAAAAAATATTTCTGTAAAGATTTTACATTCCGAACATCGCAGTGAGGAAAAGTATTGCAATCATGTCAAAAACCCGAGTTTGAGATTTAGATGTTTCTGCACGTTTTGAGGTCCCCTGTACTAGTATTTACTGTTTTTAGGATGATGAATGTAAGTATGTGTGTATGTATATGACTGAACACGTTAGCGTCTAAACGCTTTATACGAATGAGCTGAAGTTAGTACGTATGTTGTTGGTCACCACAGCACGAACCCTATTGATTTTGGAGAATTTAGAACTTATAGTTTTTTTACATAGATATAAAGAAATTTTTTTTATTATTATTACTCTCTATGGGCTCAAATTTTTTAAAGTGCGATATAGGCTAAATGTCTTATTCGACTGAGATGAAAATTTATATACATGTTATGAGTTACCGTCGCACGAACTGTATGAACAAGATCAATTTAATGTTTATAGTTTTTTTTTCTTTTTTTTTTTTTTACTGGGACACAAAAAAAAAAATTATTTATTATTATGCTCTACGGGTCCAAATATTTTCAAGTGCGATAGCGTCTAAACACCTTTTTGAAATTGAAACTGAAATTTGAAATTTTCTCACCTTTTTGAAATTAGCTGAAACTTTTTACACATGCTATAGGTCACCTTTGCACGAGGCTCATATTCTTTGGTGAATCTAGCACGCATAGATCTTTTACAGTGACACAATGAAAAATTCTTTATCATTATGTCCTGTAATCTCAAATTCTTTAAAATGAGATAGCGTCTAAACGCCACATCGGATTTAGCTGTAAATTTATATACATTTTATAGATTACCGTCACATTAACTATATGAATTTTTGACTATAAAGCCCTTATAGTCTTCATAGACGAACACAAACAAACATTTTTTATCATTGTGGCTTATGGCCTCAAATTATTTAAATTCCTTAGCGTCTAAACAACGCAACCGATTGAGTTGAAAATTTATACATATGTTAAAGGTCATCATTCCACATACTGCATAGATTTTGAAGAATCTAACACTTATAGATATTTACAGGGACACAAAGAAATATTCTTTTTCATTGTGGATTTGGCCTAAAGTTATTTAAAGTTCGGTAGCGTCTAAACACCTCACCAATTGAGCTGAAAATTTATATAAACATTATAAGTCACCATCACATGAGCTGTATGGATTTTGGTGCGTTTAGCATTTAAAAATTTTTAAGGGACACAACAAAAATTTCTTTATCATTATCATACATGGGCTCAAATTGTTTGAAGGACAACAGAGTTAATTGAATCAACATACTATATAGAGAAAAATACTCGAATACCCTACTATGATTTTTCTCTTTTGTTTATTTATTGACTTCTCTTACTTTATTTTTACCATCATTAATTACTTAATGTTTGGTAAGTTAAGTGGAGTCACTCCAGATTTTTACTTTCGGAACAGAACAGTGAGGAAAGTATTGTAATCATGTCAAAAATACGAGCTTAAGATTTTGGTGGTTCTACACATTTTGTGGTTCCCTGAATTCTTTTAAACTATTTTTACGATGATGTATGTGTGTATGTATGTGGCTGAACACGATAGTGTCTAAACGTTTTGTTCGAATGCGCTAAAAGTTAGTATATATGTTATAGGTCACCAAAGCACGAACCCTAATGATTTTGGTTATTCTAGTACTTATAGTGTTTTTAGGGACACAAAGATATATTCTTTATCATTATGGTCTATGGGCTCAAATTTTTTTACGTACAATAGCGTCTAAATGCTATATACGACTGAGTTGAAAATTTACACACATGTTATGAGTCACCATTGCACGAACTGTATAAATTTTCGTGAATTATCTCGTTTATTTATTTATTTATTTTTATTATCAAACGACACAGAGAAAAAAATCCTTATCATTATGGTCTAAATAGACCCAAACTTTTTAAACATCTAAACGCCATAATTAGTTGAGCTGAAAATACACATGCTATAGGTCACGTTGCACAAAGTGCATAAATTGTGGTCAATACGGTTAGCATGTATAGTTTTTACTTTCTTCTATATTCAATAGAAGAAAGTATTGGATTCGTAAAAATTTTCGATCTCGGGTTTTTGATAGATTTACACGTTTTGAGAGCTGTAGAACATGATTTGACCATTTTTAGAAAATGTCTGTCTGTCTGTCTGTCAGTCAGTCTGTGTATGTGTGTGACAAAATTTTGTGGCAACTGTATCTCAGGAACTACTGCACAGAATTTCATGCCAATTGGTATGTAGTTACACCCTGACATAAATTAGTGCCTATCAACTTTTGGTAAAAGTTGTCTTACAGGTTGCGTTGTCATTCCGCCTTATTAGAAGAACCCTGGAAACATTGTTAATTGTGATTTTGCAGTATTCTTTTTGTTTCACTGTTGAAAATTTTACATTCCGTTGACACATTCTTATTTTTTTCTACATTTTTCACGACTACAGTTTCTCAATTTCCTCTTATCTTATCCAACATATTACACATTATTATATTCGTTGATTAAACAGTCGTAAAATTCGATTCATTTTTTATATATACGTGAATTTTCGTTTCGTGTCCTTATGCACTGATGACGATACGTTAAATGATATCGAAACACCTGTCTGCTAAGATATTACTGATTTTTTCTGTAAAATCTAACTTTAATATGCGGGCCGCGGTAGCCCAGTCGGTAGAGCGCCGGCCTCGTAATTAGAAAATTGCCGGTACGGTACTCGAGCCGGCCAAAGACCATCGTGTACACTAATGGTGGCTGGTGCACGTAAAATCTGTCGTGGCCGCAATGTCCTCCATAAAATTATACCTCTGTGGGTCACCGAAGCGGAAGAGCCATCCTTCCGTGGAGGATCAAAATTGTGATGACATGTCTCCGGACCACCTTTAGGGGGATGTCCCAGACCGTCGCCAATTGCCCATCTGCGCAGCACTGGTGCGACGTAAAACCTAACTTACCAGCCAACTAATTTTAATTTATACGAGAAAATAATTAAACTTCTTTATTTATTCTCCTATCTTTTTAACTAAGACGAATCCAAAATCAAAAAAGAGAAAAAAAAATTCTTGCTCCGTTCGATTTACTATTAGGTTCCATACCATAATAGCTATACTACTAAAATATTTTTCAAAAGATTTCATGACCTCTGTATAGAATCACTTTTATGCATGTGTTAGGCGTGTGACCCACTTGATAAAGAGCCTCTCTTATCATTTGCTTCTGAAAGGATTGTTCTGTTTATAGTTTTTATTTTATTTTATTTTTTTTTTTTTTTTTTTTATAATCTAATTAAAGATTCTTAACCTGAAACAATCTTTACTTTTCACCATATTAGTTTACATTAAACTGTTACAGAAAAATATAAATATTCTTTGTAAATACAATGCAATCATATAAATACAATCTCTAATTTTTCTAGCTGACTAATTTAATTCCGTAAGCAATTTAAGAATTACCGTCACAAGAAAAAGTAGTACTATGTAATTTATATTTCAGAAAAAAAATCCTGCTTCTTTAACAAACATACGTTTCAACAAAAATGATCCCGAAATGTCGATTAAAATGCATATGCGGATAAAATGCATTTCCAAAATGAATATGCTGTTTCTTTCTCATAAAAGGGGCTTAAATATTTTTATAGATGAGCACATGGAGGAAGAAATTTATTTTGAACCAAGCAGAGACCCATTTATGACTATGATTAGAGTTATGATTTATTTAAATGAAACAAAATGTGAGTTTTTTTTTTTTTACCCTACTATATATAGAAAATCGTCATAGATGACAAATCATGCATTTTTAATTTCTCTTACCCATAGTGCCGAGGAAGTATGGTTTTAGGGTCAAAATTTCGAACGTGAATTTTTGTTATATTTACATGTTCTAAGGTCCCCTGAATACGAAAATCATGTTTTTTGCGAATAGTCTGTGTATGTGTCTGTCTGTGTGTCGGTTATCAGCATATCTCCAGAACAAATAGTAGCAGAAATTCCAAACTCGGTATTCTAAATGTGTATCATATAGAAATGCTACACTGAGCTTTTCGTAATAAGACCGATTAAGACCAAATAGGCCAATGAAGACCAATTTAAACATAAGATAGTTTTGCCTAACAGGAAATTACTTTTCATGATTTATGCAATTTTTTCATTTTTTTCTTTTCTTCCTTGAAAACAAAATTTTAGGTGTACACACTTATCTCTCTAAGCCTTATAAAATGCATTGCGTTTACTTCAGAAACGCATGTATTGCGCTTCGAAAACAACTATCGAAGGCAACGGTGGTCATTTTCATATCTGGTGTTTTAAAAGGGAGCATTCGGCTAATATTAATTTTAAATTCAAGACCGCTCATGCGCTGACATTTTATAATTTTATGAGCTAAATTTCTTCTGTCTAAGACATACAGATTTTATAGAAAAATAATATTTAATTAATTTAAAAATTGAAGTTTTTATAAAGTTAGTTTTACACTTGTTAAAATAATATACATACTTGCCCAAAGATAATGTTTAAAAATATTTAAAAACTTTGTTATTTCTGAATTATAATATTAAATCACAAAGTAAAAGCAAATAAAATGAGCTGTTTTCAAGTGATGCGTTATGAAGTTAATTCAAGAATTAATTATTTTAACTTGCTTGTTTTCCGGCATTGAAAATAATTTCTGAATACAGATGATGAAAACGCATGTAGTTAAAAATTGGATACATTTCATGGTATTGTCTGCGATTTCACCTTTTTACTTTGCCTTACCCATAGGGTCGAGAAAGTATTGTTTTAGGGTCAAATTTTCGAACGTGAATTTCCGTTATATTTACATATTCTGATGTCCTCTGAATACGAAAATCATGTTTTTAGAGAATGGTCTGTGTGTCTGTGTGTCTATCAGCATATCTCAAAAACAAACAGTAGCAGAAATTCCAAACTCGGTATTCTAAATGTGTATCATATAAGGATGCTACACTAAGCTTTTCGTTGAGATGAAGCATATGGTTCGTGTACAGGGACACTCAAAGTATTCAAATACATTACGTTTATGGGGGAAATTGCAGGTAAGTAGAGTTTAACATCTACAGACTGCACTAAACCAAATGAAACGAATATATATTTTTTGTATTTGAGATAGTCAACTGGGAAAAAAATTTTGTGTATGTAAGAGCCCCGCCTGGTCCCCCCTCGAGGGGAGTAAATTTTTATGATGGGTATCTTTCAAAAGAGCTCACCAATACCTTTAAAACGAATGTTTGAACCATCGATCTGCGATAATTTAAAATAAAGTTATCGATTTTTTTCATTAATATATATATATATATATATATATAATATTCAGAATATTCAGAATAAATTCAACATTTTTTAAAAATATTTAGTGTTATAGTACTTCTCTAATGCATTAACGAAACGGGAACGCCCCCCTCACACAGAACTAACTATATATAAAACTCTTCCGAAGCCTAATTTGAATTGTTTAACACAGGTTTACATAACAGTACTCATTATCTTACCTCTTAATCTGCAACCTGTATTTATATTATTAAATTTCAGGGTAAGAGAAAGTCGTGTGAGTGACACACCAGATTATTTTAATATTTCAAATAGAAAATCTATTCAGAATATTAAGAGCATTGTGGAAAAACACAGGTTTATCCAGAAAATCTACTAATAATAATAACAGTGTTATTCAGTGATCCTTAAGTAATTGTCCACAATTTTCAAAGAAAATCTTTAATGATGCAAATACATTTAAACAATAAGAAAAATAATAGAAATTGTGGAAGATCAGGAAAATATTGCATCTATTCCATTTAACACCAAACTGCTCATAATACAATTATATTTAGTTTAATGCCTTGTAATGCTGTTATTCAAATTAAATCCCAAAGTCCGGTATTATTTCGATTGTTATAAATAAAAAATATTCTCCAGCCTAGAGAATTGTAAAGTAATTCTTCCTACAACACTGTTGAACAATAAATAAACTGATGAATCAGAGATTAATGTATTATTTGTATAGTCAATTTATGCTAGATGAATCACAAGCAATATTTAGAAAACATCAATACAAAACAGAGCAAAATTCAAGATTAGTTATAACTGCCAAAGTTTGGATGGTGTCATCCTAGACTATTAACAAAGACTATCTAGATCAAAGTTGTGTATGACTGAGTTTAGATGCTACTACGAAAGTTATGAGCTTGTAAATCTTGCTTGTTATAAGCTTGTAACTCTAATATAATTTTGTTTATTTACTAAAATATGCGAGATAATAAGACGTTTTTCCAAAAAAGGACTTTTGAAAAGAGGTTGAAATAACTGGATCTTCAAATTAATTATGCGGCATGTGAAAAACCCTCTTTTGAAATTTCAACTAGGAAAAAATACCTAAAATCTAGATTTTTTTTTTTTTTTTTTTTTTTTTTTTTGCGAACAATTTACTTAATTTTTATTCTATTCAAATGAACTTTTGACAAAAATTGCCCGGTCTAACTAGCTTTCAACCTAAGTAATAAAACTTTTTCTACCTTTCGCGTATGCGCTTAAAAACGTTTTTAAAAAAACTGCTCATATTTCATGAGATATTTAAGATATTTGTATTCAGATTGCAGTATATTGTTTCCTAAGTGTTTTTTTTTTCAATTTATCTGAAAGTGTGAATTATTTTCGCTAAAAACTTTGTATATTATAAATAAAAAACATGCTTTTTTTTTTTTTTTTTTTGAGTTGTAAAATAACTTACTGAGTCTATATTAACATATCATAAAGTTACAGATCATTTCGTTCATTTAATGATACATGGTGATCACAAACATTATTGATTTTAATTAATTTGTTACCGGCCCCCTAAATGTTGTCTTAAACCAACTTTCACAGAGAAACATGAAGAAAACCCAGTTCTTTAAATACCCAATGTATGAAAGTATTTCATCCAGAGATAAACTTTTAAATTGGGAAAAACTAGTCGTTTGCAAAATCTTGCATTATTATAATTAAATCATATATTATTCAGCCACTGCCACTAAAGAAGTACTGTTTTAATGTATGTTGTTTATCTTGCATTTTGATGACAATTTTTTGCGTTAGTTTCAATGAAAACGACAAAAAAATTTCGAAAAATCAAGCCAACGTGTTTGTACCAGGCTTTAACCTGCTGGCAAAAATATTCACCCAAGAAGCGAAATTCTTTAAAGAACTTACTTCTATTAACAGAATACAATACATACTTATATGTAAATAAATATCCTATTTTTTTTTTTTATTATTATTATTATTGTTTGGAAAACTATTTTAAAATAATACTTTATGCTTGGACTGACAAATTTTCAAAATGGTAGATAAAATATTCATTTGGTCATTTAAATAATATTCTGTGCTGAGAGCTTTTGTTCGCAAATTTCTTTGTTTGTATTTGAACATAAGAAGTGACTGTAATTACACGCATTAGTATGAATATTAATTAAAAATTAAATTCTACAATATAAGGGAAAACACACTCGCTCATATCACACACACTTAAGAACAGTTCTTCTAAATGGAATAAATTTTAGCTTTAGGAATATTCTCAGTAAAATAGAACCTCTAAAACTCTACACTCTTTCTCATATTTATAAGGACACTTTATGTTTTGAAATAACTAATGTAAAAATAATTGTAAAGAAGATTATACTAAGTGCACTTAATGTATCTAGTATTCTAAAAACCAAAACTGCTATAAAATTTTTAATATGAAACAAAATTAATAAAAAATAATGCAAAATATTCTTTTCTGCACGTTTTTAGGTGTTTAAAATTATAGGGACAATCCAGATTTTTTCATTTTATTTAACTTACTAGCGGGTAAATTACAGTTGTCATGCGAATTTGTTAACTACTGGGCTAGATTAATTCATATGTAAGCCTTCAATTTTTCTTGGACGGACATTACTGATAATTCCTCGAAAAAAAGAACGTTCATGTAGTGAAGTGGAATAAATGTGTTTTTAAAGTGGAAGGATAATTTCAATCCGCCGAATTTCTAATGAAATTCGAAGATATAAAATTGCTGAAGGAAATGTGATCAAACGTAGAACTGCTGGAGAGAGATCTCATGCAAATTCAGAGTTGTTTTACAGAGATCGAAGACTCATAATTCCTCTTACTGCTCTACTCATAATGACTGCTGCTGAATTTGCTCGCAATTTTTAACGAAAGGTTGGGGTCCACATTTATGCATATTTAAAATAATTAATAATATGTTAAAATGAATAAAAAACCTGTAATAATCAATAAGCGTTTAATGGAGGAAAGGACGTCTGCGTTAAAATTGAATAAAGACAATATTAAATTGTAAAATGTGGCATTTTCGGATACAAAACATTTTATTCTTGATTAAACGAATGGTTTTAATAGTTACTGGCACGATCAGAAGATAGCGAAGTACAGAGCAGATTTTTTAAAGGCAGATATGAGTCGGGCATTTTAAAGATGGATCTATGGTGCTCTGGGGAGCTCTTTCTACTGAAGGCAGAATGAATTTAGTAATTTTTTCTATTATTATGAGCATCAAGAGAATATCCACAAACTTTAAACGTGAAGTTCTCATTTTTTTGTTAGATTTTAGGGGGTAATAATATTTTTTTCAACAAGACTTACATTTTTGCTCTACTTCTAGAGCAATAGGAAATATTTTGAAGAAAGAAACTTCTGTACTATTGACTTTCCCGTAGCCTAAAAGTTGAAAAAAACTTAACTTATCATATTAGAAAAGTGCATGCAAGTGGAAAGCAATTTTAAATAGTTTAAATGTACACTCATGTCCATAAATTAAGGATAATTCAGTTTCAACTGAAATCGAACTTTAATGCAAAAATTTCACCTGTAAAAATATCACACACATTTTTAAGAATAATATGCAAATTATAGGGAGCTATCAGATGACGCCAATATGATGTTACAATGATGAAAGTGTAAGTAGGGGGTAATTAAGGAATGGGAGCAAAGAAGGAAAATTGTTCACAAGCGTACTGTGTGCCACTCAGTGCCACAACCGAATGGTTATGACACAGAGGACGCATGCAGATAATTTTTTACGTGATAGAATTATCGGCCGACTAGAATGTGGGCGTACTCAGATAGAAGTATCGAGGGAACTTAGAATCGCCCAAAGTGTCATCTCTAGGCTTTGGCAACGATTCCAAAATGATTGAAATGCTAGTCGACATTACAGTACTACTCGGCCCCGAGTTAGAATGCCGAATGACCGCCGGTATTTGGCAGTAACTGCCAAAATAAGCAGATAAAGCACAGCATCAGACCTGTCTCGCGAGCTATCTGCAGCCACGAGTGACACAATTTCAAGACAAACCGTGTACAGACGTTTGGGAGATATTGGTCAATATGCTCGCAGGCCTGTTAGATGTGTTCGACTCACGGCAATGCTCTGTGCCAGCGGTTAACTTGGAATAGAGAAAATACAATGTGGACAGCGGCACAGTGTGTTTGTGTGATGTTTTCCGACGAGTCCAGGTTTAGCTTGCAGTGTGATTCACGCCAGACTTTCATATGTAGAGCATCAGGTACCCGTTACCACCAAAGCAACATCATTGAACGACACCGTTCTGTGGGGCAGAAGTGCTCGTTTAGGCGGGGGGGGGGGGTTATATTGGGCACCAGAACAGATCTGTACGTTCAATTCGGAAGAATGATAGGCCAAATTTATTGGGACATCATTCGGAAACAACATGTACGTTTGTTTAGGGGTGCTACGAGACCAGAATTTGTGTTTATGGATGACAATGCGCGTCCTCACCGTGCACACGTTGTACACGGATGCCTACAATCTGAAGCTATCACCCGCATGGAATGGCCGGCATTCTCACCTGACTAGAATCCGATAGAGCATGTGTAGGGCATGCTTTTCCAAACGAGTTGTGCTCCGTCAGCCACTTCCTACATGTGTACCGGAACTTCGGAGGGCATTGCTTACTGAGTAGAGTTATCTTCCCCAAGACCAGATCAGTAATTTAATACTCAGCATTCCTAAGCGTTGTAAGGACTGTATTTCATCATATGAGAGACATACATTGTATTAACCATCATACCAACCATGTAATGTTAAGTTTCTATAAGGGAGATATTTTTTGTAATTGCTTCAGGGAGGAAAAATCGTAGTTTTTACAAATGATATCCTACATAAACCACCATTTTTTGTTCTTGATCTTTTGTTTAATAAATGGACTTTATGAATAAGTCATGTTTGTTTTGCTTCTGAACCTTTATTTGCCTCAGATAGCATTATCCTTAATTTATGGACATGAGTGTATTTAGAATATCATCTATGCTGTATGAAATTTTATTGAATTTGAATATATATATATATATATATATATATATATACCAGAGAAAATGTTTGACTGTTTCACCCTAAAAAGAGACAAAATAATATTTTAAGGAATAACTGAAAAAAAAATTATAATCCTTATAATTGTGAACTGTCCTTATAATTGTGAACACCTGAAAAATAATATTTTTGACCGTATTTAAAGTTTTTTAAGATAGAAAAACGATAAAACTTTTTAACTGTAGTCTATTAATGAAATTCAAATTAATAAAAAATATATTTGGTAAAATGATAGTGTTCAGTGTTTAGCTAATATAGAAAAACGGGTGATAATTATGAGAACCAGTGTATAGTAGATTAATATGCAATTATTTATTCCTATCAATCTTTATTCATTTTTAACTTTTAAAAAAGTTTTACTCTCATAGACTATGAGGTTAGTATCCAAAGAAAAAAAAAATAAAAAACATCAATCTTTGATTCCGTTTTTTATTTTGTTCTGAATCAAATTGATGAGATTCTACTTTTAATACAATAGATACCAAAATAGAATCACTAAAATGTATTCTTTTTTGTTTTTGTAATTCAATAAAAAAATGCATAAAAGGAATTTTATCTATACCCATTTCCTTTAAGCCATTCTATGCCGCTGATCGAATTTTTCTTACTATTGTCTTCCTCGCTTCAATATATAAATTACAAAATTTTTATTGATGCGTAAGTAAAAAGAAGATTATGATAATGGATTTTGATTCAAAAACCTCTAAGCAGACCCGCCTATCTGCAGTTGATTGCAATTTTTTTCGATCTTTACGGCTGTATAGTAACTGACTTTGATATATATATATATATATATATACATTTTTTTATAAGGATTTTAAATTCTCTTATGCATTATTTTCATAAAAATTTCGTTAAAGTTAGATTCACCCTCAAACTTGATAAATCATTCATTGCAATAAATAATAACTTGAATATCAAAAACATTTTCGTATTTGACTTTTATTTAAAGTTATCTATCTTAGAATAAATTATAAAATTTTACTGGAAATTTTTAATTACTTTATCTATAGTACTAATAAAAATTGTAATATATTAAGTTAAATATTACGCAAATTAGTTTGGTTAATTTTATTTTAAACTGAAAACATAACTGCATTTATTATGGATTTATGTATAATTTTTTATATATGTCTTGAATTAAATATATATATATATATATATATATTTCTGACAAAAATAATCCTGACTCGGTGGGAAAAGTAGGTTAATGGTTTTGTTTCTTATGTGAGTTTCAAAATTTGATGTGACAACGAGTTTGAAACGCGAGGATTTAAGAAGCTAATTAATAAACGTGATTGCGACCTTGATATGTACTATCTACTGGTTGCGTTTCAAGCAAATCGGTTCATAAATAGGTGGTTTTATGAGTTGAAATTTGCAAGTGCTTGTCTTTTAGAAAATTGTTGGCAGTGCACACAGGGTGATCCAAAACACTAAACTCGCCTTTTTTCTTAAAAATAATCTCAGATATCTTTTATGGAAAAATAAAATTCAAAACTACATAAAAATTTCAAAATTTTATTAAGGCTGCGCAACAGTTTCTTCCTTTCCATGCAATCCTATGGAACTTTGTTACTTTTTGTAAAGTTATCTCATTCAAAAATGAAGTTTTCCCTCTCGTTGAAAATGTTGCCTATATTTCTTTTATATACAGTCGGTAACAAAAGTGTCCGAACACTAGCAAAAATTCCTATGTAAAAAAAGTACGCTTCATACGGTTTTGTTAAATAAATCCTTATCGAATCATGTTCTTACACTGACTAAGAACAGGATTCGACAAGGATTTATTTAACAAAACCATACGAAGTGTACTTTTTTTACATAAGAATTTTCCTAGTGTTCGGACACTTTTGTGAACGACTGTACATAAATTTATTTTTTAACAAATTGCTCACTAATGTGACAGGTGAAACTACGAAACGATTAACGAAGGAATCGAAAGGAAGATATCCATACAATTCGAAGTAAATTAAATCCCATGGGATCCCATAGAATAGGGGGAAAAGGACTCTGACTGATGTGCAACCTTAAACTGATTACGAACTTTTAGGTATTAATTTTAAGAAAAACAATTAATATATATATATACAGTCGGTAACAAATGTCTCCTAACACTAGCAAACATTCCTATGTAAAAAAAGTAGAGTTAATACTGTTTTGTTAAATAAATCCTTGTCGAATCCTGTTCTTAGTCAGTCTAAAAGCGGGATTCGACAAGGATTTATTTAACAAAACAGTATCAAGTCTACTTTTTTTACATAGGAATTTTTGCTAGAGTTCGGACACTTTTGTTACCGACTGTATATAGTCACTAAAATATTTTCTGCACGCAAATAAAGTTGTGTGGGAAATATCAGGATTGCATCAATCCCTGTTGCAGCATAAGTTTCGAATTTGATTGTTTCCCTTCCTGACTGAACAGAAAGGGGAGACTTGACTATGTCCCATATGCGCTTTCCTTCTGAAGTTTCTTATTCTCTGTCTGGCAAAACTAGAAAAAGGATTGTTATTATTTTTTCTTCGCGTTTTTCGTTAGTTTTTCAGAATGTGATCTTCTGTACAGTCGGTAACAAAAGTGTCCGAACACTAGCAAAAATTCCTATGTAAAAAAAGTACACTTCATACGGTTTTGTTAAATAAATCCTTATTGAATCATGTTCTTACACTGACTAAGAACAGGATTCGACAAGGATTTATTCAACAAAATCGTATGAAATGTACCATTTTTTACAGAGGAATTTTTGCTAGTGTTCGGGCACTTTTGTTACCGATTGTACGGCCGTCTGGGGTTTGTTCTCATTCTGAACTTTTATTTTAATATTACTATATATAGTGTACAGACTATGTAAATTATTTTTGTGTATTATTGTCCAACATATTAATAAAATAATTTACAACGAACTGCTCACTGCCCATTATTGATATTTATTTTATTTTATTTTATTTTTTTGCACCCCCGGGGTGGGCTAGTGAGCAATAATTGAGAACAATGTGAAATATTTTCATTTGAGGGCACGTTGGACTCACTGTGATGGAAGCTTTAAAGCTTAAGAGAATGCCAGTGAGAGCAGCTTTTACAAAGATTCTTAATCAGCTGCAAGAGCTACGTGACAAAGACTTTATTGATAAAATTGGAATCGAAATTGCGTTCGACCAGTTAAGTGAAAATTGTATTAAACTCAAAGAACTCCATGATTTAATTTTATTTGCAATGTTAGAAATAAATGTACCAAAGCCGCATATAACAAAGAGTATGAAGCTTATGAAACGTATTCCAAAAAAGAGATTCAGTTAAAAAAAAAAAAAAAAGTAAGAAATTTACTTAGTGAAATATAACTAAAGGATATTGCAGTAGAGAATAGAATACCGTCCCTAGTGTTGTCGAAAATAAATTTACACCAATTTAAGGGCGAACTCATAGACTGGATGCGTCACTGGAGTCAATTCAAAAGGATACATGAAGATAAGAACAAAGATAATGTTGACAAGCTACAGTATTTGTCGCAGGCTACAACGCCAAAGTCTGGAGTGAGAGATGTTGTTGAAAGTTTCCCAGCTACAGTCGAAAACTACGGGAAAGCTATCGAATATTTAAAGGTCAGATTTGGTCAAGAGGACTTGTTAATACAGGTATAGGTGAGAAAGCTTTCAAAGTTGGTTTTAATCACAGATTATTATACAGATAGGACGCTCACGTATATTCTTCGGTAACCAAAATTTGACTGCAACGACCCTATTGTCAACGGCTGTAAGTTTCTCGAGCTCTCCAGCTTACGCAATCGCTCGTCTTATTTTTATTGTATCTATGTTCGTATCGTAATATTAGTGCAACGTTAAACCCAACATCCAACCAACTAACCATTGTATTGATTTTTTCGTTTGGCAACTTTGTTATTGTTTACGAACTTGATTGTCGAACGCAATTTATTCTAAGAAGCAAGTGCTAAATATTAATAAATTTCGAAAATATACATAAATCTATAATATTTTTTTAATTTTAAAGCATTTTGTATTATTTAAACCAAGCAATGTTAAATATTTAAGATAAGATTTCACACTGCTATTTCAGAGTTACAGTTTGTTATTTTAATCTGTACTTAAAAAAGAATATGTTTGGCAAAATATATTTTAAAATATAATAAAAATAAATTTTATTTCTTAGAAGAATAGCTGTGAATGTTTTTATTATGATTTTGTGAATTCAAAAATAATAAAAAATGAAAAAAAAAAAAATGAAAAGAAAACTTCACATAGTAACCTGCTACTAACTAATCGCAAAAGAGAAAAACACTGTTCGATCAAAGATGCTAATCATGTAGACTTCACGCATGCAGTTTCCTTCTGTTGACACTAGTGGTGCCAACAGCAATGAAATTTAGTTGTTCCTTCTGCCCCCTGGAGGGGGGGGGGGAGTGTTCTGGGAAAGAATGATTCGAATGTTAAAAGCCATATTGAGAAAAGTTTTGGGAAGAGCTTCATTATCATACGAAGACCTTAACGCAGTGTTGTGCGACTGTGAAAAATCATCAATTCAAGACCCCTAACATATGTTTTCGAAGAGATAGATGATTTAGAACCTTTGACACCAGCTATGCTTTTATAAGAGATTGACATTTCCGATGTAGAAGACGTGGATATTTTAGACCATAAACAAATGAATAAGAGAATACAGCATTTTCACAAGGAAAGAGAATATCTTAGAAGAAGATTTGGTCAACTGAGAGAAATCACGCACCTTTCTCGAAAATCAACAGCTTTAGCTGTAGGAGATGTATTTCTAGATGAGGGTGTAAAAAAAAAGCATTTTAGTTTTTTGGCCGAAGTGATACAGTTAATTCCAGGAAAAGATGGGTTAAATAGAATAGCCCGAGTAAAGACAGTAACTGGAGAATTAATTAGACTCGTACAAAAACTTTATAATTTAGAACTGAATAATCCAGCACTATAGGAAGAGATTGATTTTACTAAATTTATGAACAGAGGCCAAAAAATAGAGCCTCCCAAACGACTAACATTTCCTAAAGTTTGTTTTTTTATTTTTATTTATTTATTTATTTTCATGCTATATTGTTTGAATTTGTTATATGTATCTAATGTTTTTTTTTTCTGTTTGAATATCTTTAGCAGGTTTCCATCTCAAACAGGAAAAGGGAGATGTGGCAGTTTCGAATTTGATCGTTTCCGTCACTGACTGAACCATAGACCTTATATAGATAGACCACGCATCCCCCCTCATTATCTGTCCGCGACATGAGCTAGCTTCCCCAGCTAAATTATCACGTGATGCTGACCTGGAGAGAGAGACGAGAATGAATATTATGTTATTTTTCCACAGGAAAGAAAGTAGTTTTGGGTTTTTTAATTTCTGCATTGTACACATACTTTTTATTTAAGCCTTTAGATTTATGCATCGTTGGAAAGCTAAAATGTCATAGATTATTTATAAACAAGTTTCTTTTGTCAGAAACCATTTTGAAGGGGAGAATTTTTTGTTTGAATTCTTAGAAAAATATGTGCTTTCTTACGAAAAAAATCTCCCTGAAGTCCCTGCCACGTGGCATACGACGCTGATCGCAAAGGATGAAGGTATCAGATTACACCCTCATGTTGAAGACATTCACTATAATAGGAAGTCCTATTGGTGGCGTAGTCTATCTAATAAGGTCTATGGGCTGAACACAGACGGGGATGAACTTGGCTGCGTTCCAAATGCGCTTTTCTTCTGAAGTTTCTCTTCCTCTCTCTGGCAACACTGGAAGGAGGATTGTTTTTTTCTTCTTCTTTTTCAGTCAGTTTTTCGGAACGTGATCTTCTGTACGGCCGACTGGCATTCGTTCTCATGTTAAAATTTTATTTTAATATTACTGTGTATAGCGTATAGACTATGTAAATTAATTTTATGTATCATTGTCCAACGTGTTAATTAAATAATTTAAAAAGAAGTGTTCACTGCCCACTATTGATATTTAATGATCCCAGAATTTTGACACGGTAAAAAGTTGACCAGAATTACTATTTAACACTCTCACTTGAATTCTGTATATCACATTTTAGAATTTTAGAGTCACACACATATTAAGAGAGATGGCAAAGATAATATAATTAAATAAACGATCTTAAATTTAAATATTCTTATTAATACATGTTTATGGAAAAATACTATTATTTCTATACATATTTTTATTGTGAAGAAGATAATTCCTTTTAATTTTTTTAGAAGAGACGTATAAAATGTTAATCAATGTAATTAAAGAAATAGAACTCCTTTAAAAATTTTAACCGAATTCATAAATTTTGTTGAGTCTTGCTTCCCTACTGAGTGGAAGAACAACTGGAGCAAATGCTTCCAATACCTTTACACACTGTTCGTGTGTGCCAGTTTTTCTGCAATCATTTGCCGTACAGAGTCCAACCTTGCACGGCAAGCAACATTTGTCGGGTCGTCTGTTACTATTATACTCTTTAAAGAATTAAAATTTAAAATTGTAATATCATGTTTAGCTTATGGTTGTTCGAACAGACAACCTGTACACTATTTTATTTTGAAATATAAAGATATCAAATGCTTTCTGACGTGCAACGCTCGGTTGTGGTTGTGGTTGGGTTTTTACGTCGCACTAATGCTGCGCAGATGGGCAATTGGCCATCTGGTCTGGGACACACCCCTAGAGGTGGTCCGGAGACATGCCATCACAATTTTGATCCTCCACGGAAGGGATGGCTATACCGCTTCGGTGACCCCCAGAGGTATAATTTTTGATGGGAACATGGAGGACTCGTGCAACTCTCGGAAGACAAATCTTCCAAAACGGCACGCAAAAACCGGTCTAGCATTTCTTCCAGTTCTTATTCAGCTCAGTGTGTTCCCTGATTTGTAACATTGTTTGCTACTGACATTGAGATTTATTACCATGGTTTTGTATTAATCTTGTAAGAGTGGGAGGACGTTGAGTCTTGCCCACTGAGCTGAAGAACAACTGGAGGAAATGCTAGACCGGTTTTCGCGTGCCGTTTTTTGAAGATTTGGCTTTCGAGCGTTGCATGGCAAAAAGCATTTGATATATTTATATTTCAAAGTAAAATTGTGTAAAGGTTGTCTGTTCGAACAGCCATATGCTAAAAATGACATTAAAATTTTAAATTTTAATTCTTTAAAGATTATAATAGTAATAGACGACCCGACAAATGTTGCTTGCCATGCAAGACAGGCGAACGATTGCAGAAAAACTGGCATGCACGAACACTGTGTAAAAGTATTGGAAGCATTTGCTCTAGTTGTTCTTCATCTCAGTGGTCTTGCCTCCCTGATTTGCGAAAGTTGTTAGCTACTGCATCATGGTTTATTTGTAGTACCTCGTAAGAGAGAAAGAAGATGTTGTGTTTATTTCTTGCCGCTAGACCGGTGGTGTGTGTAATTTCAAATTGTGTTTACTGAAGTCATGTGATGTTTAGGAAATTTTACATGTAAAAATAAAGTTTTAGTACAGTCTACTGATATTTTTATTGAGTTATAAAGTGTATTTAATAAAAACTTATAAAATTTCTTTACTTTCGTGAATATTTTTAATATATATGTATATCGAAGATGAAGGAGAAAATTAATGTTATCTAAACATGCTGCAGGAAATATTAAGTATTTATTAGTCAAACAATGTACTTAATGCATTCAAGAAATAATTTACTTAATAGCTATGTCTAAAATGTAATACTGCGAAAATGGTTGACTGTTCGAATATCCTGTTGGCAGGATGGATGGTGTGATGGGTCTTACGTCGCACTAGTGCTGCGCAATGGGCAATTGGCGACGGTCTGGGACTCACCTCTAGACGTGGTCCGGAGACATGATATCACAATTTTGGTCCTCCACGGAAAGGATGGCTCTCCCGCTTCGGTAACCCCCAGAGGAATAATTTTGATGGGAACAGAAAGGACATTGCGGCCACGACAGATTTTACGTGCACCAGCCACCATTAGTGTACCCGGCGGTCTTTGGCCGGCTCGAGTACCGAACACACAATCTTCCAATTTCGAGCCCAGAGCTCTACTGTCTGGGCTACCGCGTCTCGAATATTCTGTTACATGCAAACGGGTGCAGCAATACATTATGTATTCGTTTCGATTATAAGTGAAAATATATTTGCATCTTAATACAGTGAAATTGGAAATGCATTCTATAAATTTTCAAAGAAATATCGATAAAACTAACATTTCTGAAATATTTGTACTATTAAAATCTTTGTCATGTTTACAATGCATAAATCAAACTTGTTAAAATTGATTCTCTCGTTAAAAGATGGAATGTTACATATCAAACTATTGAAATATTTTATAAACATCCTTCATTAATTTTAACAAATGTTTATGTCGTTTGAATGTTGTAAAGTTTATACAATTTAAAACTTAGTAGAATGCATCCTGTTCAAACGTTATCTTTAAATTTCATAAGCAAATTTAATTAAAATATTTCGAATTGCAGAATATCAGTTTCTAATATGATGAAATTTATTTTCATTAGAATTTAAAATCAATTCCTTTATTTAATACTGCTAATATCTCAATGAAATTATGTTGTTTATGTAGATATTTATTGATTTTAAATATTGTAAATAATTTAAAAATAGTTTAATGAAAAATAATTAAAATGATATCTTTTATGCAAAAAGGTATTAGGTATATCTGCTAAGAATTTTGATTTGTAAAGAAAATATTTTTTTACCATATTCCTTAAACCCGTATTTCTTAACTGGTGTGTTGTGGCACACCAGTGTGCCATGTCAGATTGCCAAATATGGCGCGAGGTTTTTTGAAAAACAATTCAAATCGTATAGGTTTTGTGAATGCAAAAAGGTATTTGTAATTGATTCATTTTGAAAGGGGCTCTTACGAAATCCTATGGTGAAGCGTGTCAGATGCTGTCACAGCCCCTTTCAAAAGGTTAATAACAATAATAGTAATAATAATAATAATAATAATAATAATAATCTTTTTTTGTTTAGCTCTTTGGCGTTTTTATTTGATGTTACTTTTTTCCCAATTGTAATTGACTTTGATTCAAATTATCTCATGCTAATCTGAGACACAGAAGAAAAACAAAGAAACAAAAAGAAGCATAAATGAGTGCATTGAACTCATATACATCCACAATCAAACAGAAAACCTGCAATTACCAGTCTGTGTAGCTTTTAAAAAGAAACTTGCAGATGAAGCTTTCACTCCCAGGTAGCAGAAAAAAAAATTGGAAATTTTTTGCTCAGAGGCCAAAAACGAACCAAGAGAATCTAATTTCACTCTTTGTCCAGGATTCGAACCTGGACCTACCGTGAGGGAGTCAGGGACGCTGACCATCACAATGTACGGGCGGTTTTTACTAATAATATATAGAATGTTTTTTACAATGAGAATTTTTTACAAAAATGATTATAATGATATGATAGAAACTATACAAAGTACATTTTTAAATATTCTGTAATTTCAAAACTTTAATTGAGAAAAACTCATGCTACGTGGCGCATTTGCCGATAAGATGGATATTTTCGTTCTCAACTCAATAAGACCTTTATGATGATATATAATATGTATAAATACCTTTTGAACAGTTGGTGACACTCCCTTGTTAAGTAATTAAGTTTAAGATGGGGTCTGTTGCAACGCAAACCTCACAACTTCGTTAAAATATATTAATCTTTTCCAAAATCTTTTTCTATTTAAAATGATACCTTTATTTACTTTAAATGCTAAATATTTCATAAGATATCCTATATTAAAATTTTAAAATATTTATCGAATTTACTTATTTTTCTGGCTTAACCATATTGTTTACTTTTATATAACTATATCCGTTGCCATCTTAAAAATATTTAAAATGATGAGATCATTTTATAATAAAATTATCCATAATAGAATAATACATTATCCATAATAGCACTGTATTTCACTCCTCCATAAAAATTGATTTTAAAATCAGCTGCTTCTTTTATACTTTTATTTTCATAGAATTTTAACAAAAAATTAATTTCATATTTGTCATTTTAGCATTTTAATCCAAAATAGCTTGTGACCATAAATAAGATTTAAGGCCAAACGATCACCATTTGAGGCTTAGACTTGGAAAATCCATGTTTTTCCTATGGACAACTATATGTTGCATGCTCGCGTGTGAGAAAATCATCGAATATATTTGTGTTAGCAAGAGACAGGTTAACCAAGAATTTTGTGCACCGAGTAGTGCTAAATTCAATTAAAATTGAAAATTTTTATAATTCAAAATGATGAATATAATTATTAAAAATAATGAATAAGCTACGCTACCTACCTCATTTATAAAATTAATTGTTACATGTTATCATCTAAGAACTTTGTAAATTACACATTTATTACAAACTATAATTAAATATATGAGATGAAAAAAACATAAAATATAAAATTCAAATTTTAATGGTTATTTGTGGTTAATATCAATTTCATGAAACTTTTTATCAATCGCTTCCAAATTTTGCTCTAATTTTCAAATCTCAATCCCGTGGGTTTTTACATCGGCTAAAACGTTTTCGTCTTTATTCGTAAATAATAATTTGACTGCATTGAATAGTTACCTACAACATAATCCAACGTATAACTTAGCCACAGTAACGTGTGGCCGGGTCTGCTAGCATATATATACACGTGTGTGTGTGTGTATGCATAATGATTTACAGTAAATTTGGAATCTCTGATTTGATTATATGTATTCTTTATAAAAAGTTTAATACACTTTAAATCAAATGGCTCTACAATAAACATCATATCTAACGACTCATATATTAAGCCTTAAACTATAATAATATGTAGCTGTATATATATATATATATAGGTATCAGTGGCGTATCGTGAAGGACGTTTTGGGTATGCTCCATACGGGTGCTAAGAAACAGCTCGTTTCATGAAAACTTAATTTTTCTGATTGATTGTTGAAATGTCGTCATACCTACGTTGTTTCTCAAAATAAGCGAATTAACCAAAAAGATGATTGAATATCTTCTTTAATGTACTGTTTTTAACTACTCGCGTGGAGCATACCCACACTGACATTCACGATACGCCACTGATATGTATGTATCTTTTGTCTGGTATATGTTTAAAGTTTATTACAAACTACTATAATTATTTTCAAAATAATGAAATTTTTCGGGGAGTTAAAAAACTACACAGAAATACCATCAATTAAAGTAACTTCTGAATTAAATTTAAGACTCCTGATTTTAACTTTAGAAATAGTTTTAATTGGAAACTTGACTATTTTTCTTTAAGCTGTTGTAGACTGGAATGGAAGATAAATTACTATATAATGAAATTTCTCGGAAGACTAATAGATTTGGTGTAACACCATATTTCACTGAATAAACTGATCTGGAAAAGTTTTGGTAATCTGAAGATGATTGTGCTACTTTTTTAATTTAGACTTCCTAAAGAGGAGGACATGATACAATTTAATTTCTTTTTACTTAACTTTCTAAAGTAGAATTTAAAAGAAATGGGAACAGGTGCTTGTATATGGGAAGCAATAAATCAACATTCACTTTGTCTAAATTAAGAAAAGATATTATTAAATTTTAGTTTTCTTAACTGATGGTGAAACTAAAGCTCTATATTTAAAGCTTTTTATATCAGTAGGTTATAATATGATAATTAATTCGATTAATTACTTTCGCTTACCCATAAGGTACAGAAAGTATTGTTTTTGGGTCAAATTTTCGAACGCGAGTTTTTGTTATATTTACATGTTCTGAGGTCCCCTGAATACTACGAAAATCATGTTTTTAACAAATGGTCTGTGTGTGTTTGAGTCTGTCTGTTATCAGCATATCTCAAAAACAATTTACGGCAGAAAGTTCAAACTTGGTATTCTAAATGTGTATCATATAAGGATGCTACACTAAACTTTTCGTTAAGATCAGGCAAATGGTTCGTGTACAGGGACACTCAAAAGTATTCAAATACCTTACGTCTATGGGGGAAATTGCAGGTAAGTAGAGTTTAACATCTATAGACAGCACTAAACCAATTGAAACGAATATATATTTTTTGTAATAGAGATAGTCAACAGGGAGAAAAAAATTGTGTATGTTGGAGCCTTGCCTCCCCCCCCCTGGGGGAGAAGTCCCCCTTTGAGGGGAGTAAATTTTCATGATGAGTATCTTTCAAAAGAGCTCGCCAATACCTTTAAAACGAATGGTTGAACCATCGATCTGTCATAATTTAAGACAAAGTTATCGATTTTTTTTTTACTTTTAACAAAAAAAAAAAAAAAAAAAAAAAAAAAAACTGATTTTTTTTTTTTAGATATTGAGAATAAAATGGACATTTTTTGGATACTTAGTGTTATACTACTTCTCTAATATGTAAATCGTCTGCATTATCATAAAAAATATATTTTTTTAAATAATTATTTTAATAAATTATTTTTTTTAAGCAGAATTATTTTTTAATAGCCGAATTAAATTCTATATAAATGTAGGTGCATTAATGAAACGGGGGGTTGAGGGGTGCGGTAGCCCCCCTCACACAGAACTAATTATGATATAAAACTCTTCCGAAGCCTAATTTGAATTGTTTAACACAGGTTTACATAACAGTACTCGTTATCTTACCTGTTAATCTCCAACCTGTATTTATAGTATTAAATTTCAGGGTAAGAGAAAGTCGTGTGAGTGACACACCAGATTATTTAAATTATACTTTAATTAAAGTACAGGGTGACTACAATTTAAGTTACGATTTCAAAACGCTATAATTTTAAAACTCCCAACAGAGCGTTTTGATATTTTACCAGAATAATCGTGAGGCAATGAAATTTTGTTTTTCAAAAGAAAAAAAAAATTCCAAAATGTGTGGTTAATTATCCGAAAAGTATATGTTTCATGAAGCTCCTCTTTTTCTCTTTTCACTATGACTGTTTCCGCTGTAAACACTTATTGTTGTATTTCCGCTAAAAACATTGTAGTAAACTCTTGAAGTCTATTGTTTCCTGCTATTTCATTGTGTTCATAACAACATTCCTGTGTTTAATGAGTCCATTTAGACGTTTTCTCTGACATCACCCTGTCAGCACCATCTATAGAAACATGTTGGAACTATTTTTTTTCCTTTTGCCAAACAACATTTCATTGCCTCATGATTGCTCTGGTAAAATATCAAATAGCTCTGATGAGTAGTTTTAAAATTATAGCGTTTTAAATCGTACCTTTAATTATAATCACCCTGTATATTACAATTAACAAATAATATGAATACTTTGTATTTTAATCGTTTTTCCCATCCGACAAATTTGCATAAATCCCAGTATAACAGGCTATTTATTCGACAGTATAATTTTTTCTCGGGTCATAAACAATAGTGATTTACGACGTTATTTGTAGCCTATACCAAATTTATGGAGTGCACTGAGGATTTGTTCTCGTATCCCTGGGTAAGAGCAATTCGTCCAGTGAAATTAATTACTCTTATACATTACATTTACATTTAAAAATAATTAAATAAATAAATAGATAAATAAATAATAAAATATTATGCAGTAAATTTGGAATTTAAATAGTTAATCCGTAATTTTTTTCTCAGATTCGATGATATGATTGCTTTATACAATGTGAAATATAGCTAGAATACAATGACTGTGCAATAAACAGTCATACATTTCTGCACTTCCTTCTGGAGTTAAATCCAAACGTTAATACAAAGAATTACGTTCCGAATCGAGAAATCTAAATCTAAAATCCCTTAAAATTGTTTTCTTAAAAATATACTTTAATTTGCTGTTGTGTGAGATTTTTGTTTTAATTATTTGGGTTAAAATGTTTTAAGTGGTGTACTAATTTTTCACTTTTTTTTTTTTTTTTTTTTTTTTTACTTTCTTTTGTTGGAATATTTTTGGGAAAGTATTCCTTTAAGGTCTTTTTTTTTTTTTTTCTTCTTTTTTTGATTCTTTACTAAAAGTGTATAATTGGAAATTCCATGAATACTAAAAACCAAGATTTTAGCTGTGTGTGTCTATTTCTGTGTGCTTGTGAATCTGTTAAACACACAACTAAAGAACGACTATTAGTAGGAAGTCCACAGTCGGTAATATAAATCTGTAGCACATACAAAATATAATTTGAAAAATTTTATTAAAATCGGAAATATGGCCCGTGTACAACGAAACCCCAAAATTCCGAATACTTTAAGCCAATGGTCTACATTTTTCGTTCGTGCATTTTTCTGACTTTAAATTGCACAAAACAAAATAAAATCAACCTATAATTTTAATTGCACTAAAGAATATGCCACGTAGAAAATTATAGGTATAGTATTTTTGTACCTTTTATAATGGTACACGAAAGAATTGGGGCTATTGTTGTAAATATTCTGAAGTAGATTCCAAGTAGCTTTTCCTTTATTAAATTTAAGTAGATAATTCAATATGTAAACACTTTATTAAAATTATAATGGGCTACTCAAAATAGCCGAATACATTCAATTGAGTTGGGTAGGTGGACACTCTTGAGAAAAAATCTTTTTTTTTTTTTTTTTTTTTTTTTTTTTTTTTTTTTTCGATTTAAATATCTCATGAATGTAGCTTTTAAGGCACATTATTCGAACTGGTAGATTTATGGCAACCTCCAACTCCCCCTTCTTAAACGAAAACGTATTCAATATAAAAACATTTAAAAATTCATTTTCGAAAAAGAAAAAATAAAAAAACCCGTGTGAATTTGTAAAATAGGAATTTCATATAACCACTTTAAAATGCATAAACTTTAGAAAGATGGTCTTTATGTAAATATCAGAAACTAAAATGCTACATTTTAAGATAACAGGTTCTTTATAAAAATTACAGTTACACAAATATTTTTGCCATTATATAATGGCATTTTCACATGACGAAATATGGTCAAACAGTCAACATAAGCTATGCTAAATCTTGCTTGGTAAAAGCATAGACATAGTAATAAGACATAGATTGATCAGTGAGAGGGAAAAAGTCACTCTAATGGCTGTCTTTCCCCGAGTAAATTACATACAGAAATACACACGGATAATTTAGTAAATAAAATTTATGAATAATTTATTTACTAAAGGTGAATAAAAAAAACTCCATATACAGTTTCAAATTCATTTTCCTTTTCTTTTTATTTCTTTTTTTCCTTTTTTTTTTTTTTTTTTTTTTCAATACCTTCAAAAGGCAGATTCCAAAAAAAAAAAAAAAATTTCGGGCATGTAAAATATTTGCTCTATAACCATGGGGATGATAGATTTATATATATTCTATACATATTATTTATATATATATCTATATCTATGGGTAAAAGTTGCGTTGGATGCCAGTAGAAAATTCTTCATACTTTTCCCTTCATACCATTCATACTACTCATAACTCTTGAATCAAGAGTTACGCCAGAACTCAATATCTTATTTTATAAAACTATTTCTAAAACTTTGAACTTTCTTTAAAGTACACCTCAAATTCTTCAAATCAATTAACTCATATTTTAGCCTTAAACTATAATAATATGCAATATATAGATAGATAAATTAGAAAGATATAATAGTATATATAATGTATATATAACTTCTGTCTGATATAATTTAAAAGTTCATGATAAACTACTATAATTATTATGCAATAAGGATATTTTGAGAGAAGTGAAAATAGAAAAAATAAATCACACAGAAATGCAATAAAACATAAACTAAAATAACTTCTGACTTAACCTTAAAATTCCTGATATGAACTTTAAAAACAGTTGAGTAAGTGAAGATATAGCTTTAACTCGAAAGTTAGTTATTTTGTTTTAAACTGTTGTGAACTTTAATGTAAGATAAATTATTATATAATTTTAAAATTTCTGGAAAGACTAACAGAGTTGGCGTAATGTCTTATTTTACTTTTAAAAAAAGAGAAAAGAAAAGAAGAGATCTGGTAACCTAAAGATAATTGATGTTGCTTTCATAACTGAAATCTCATAAAGAGGAGGCTGATATTTTTCAGTTTCCTTTTTACTTAACATTCTAAAGTAGAATAATAATAATAATAATAACAAAATAGGAATGGGTATCATTAACTTTGCCTAAATTAACTAAGTTAATATTAAATTTTAGTTTTTTTTTTTTTTTTTTTTTTTTCAGATGAAGCATTTAAATCTGAACATTTATATTTATAATCTTTCCGGAAGCAAAGCTTTTTTAGATTTTTTTTTTTTTTTTTGTACATACTTTTATGTACTCTAAACAATATTTTTGGACGTTTACAGATTTTGACATATTTTTATTTATAAAATAATGTAGTATTTTATTATTATTTTTTCATGCAAAAGTACACTTGAATTTCACTATCCATGGAAACATTTTCCTCAAAAATTCTTTGAAGACCATAACGACAACATGGAAAAATCTTAAATCAGATTTACTATTAGGTACAGCTTTAGATGATATTACAAAAACAACTTAACTTAAGATGATCTGAATTTTCTGATTATGATTTTAATTTTTAAAAGCAAAATATTTGGCATTATCATTCACAAAGTTCTTATACAGAAGAACATATTCAAGGTTCTTTTAAATTTTGTGAAGTCTTCAGTATGTTCAGAGCTTTCATTTAAATTTCCGAAAACCTAGAAAACAAAACTATCTTTTGAATCAAAGTACACACTACACCTAATACTAAAATGAAAAAACAAAGTATATCGCATATTAAACAAGTTAGAAATATTTAATTAAAAAAAAAAAAAAAATCTAGCTCTTATATGCTAAATACATATCGATTTCATAGTTCACAGTTGAGCAGCCAGTTTTTATAATTGATTTTTCAAAAATTAGCACCCATTGATATAAATATTTTTTTAACTAAATTTCCTTACAGATTTAATCCTAATTACTTGAACGGTTTATAAATTAAACAATTTTTAAATCAGTTACAAGTAGTTAATTACGTGAATCCTGCTAACTTTGAATTTTCAGGCATTAATTTAACTGAAGCATTTCGCTATGCGCGTTTCAGTTATGCAACTCCATCATAATTTTAACGGAAGTAAAAAAAAAAAAAAAAAAAAAAAAAAATTGTTATCACGCTTTGCAGTAAAAAACTTTTTTTTAATGTTATATCTTCTTCATAATTTTAAACGAACGTATGTTTAATGTGTTTATTTTTATTAAAAAGGAATATTTAGGTGTTTTCAAATTATAATCATTGTGTAAAATGTTTATTTTAATATGGTTTTCCTTCACAAAATTATATGTTTACCCTTCTAAAATGTTTAATCATTGCTCAAAATACAATTCATGCGAAAACATAACTAATGAGGGAAAAAAAATAATAATAAAAACACTAATAAAAATAATACTTTTTATATAAGTCAAATATAATATTCATTCATACTATTTCAGTAAAAATATAACATTCTAAATACAGAAAATGTTGTTTATTTCAGAAAAAAATTGCTTAATTGTAAATATTTAATTTTAATCTAAATACCACATTTCAATGAAAAGAAAGAGTTATTTCTTAGAAAGGAAAAATTGAAAATATAATTCCGAAAGCTTTATTAATTTTTATAAACCCATATAAGAAAAAAAAAATTTGAAGCTATACATAATGCCATTTCTAAATGATGCCTGAAAAATAAAAGCTAAGCGTAAATTCTCAAATATATTGTATAAACTTGCAGTATGATTTTTTTTTTTAATGTAATTGCAGCATAAAAACTGTTTAAACAGTTTCATTTGCATGAAAAAATATCTTTGTTCTTTTATGTTTAAAAAATGATAGAGAAATTTTAATAAACTTAATATGAATAATTCACAAATGAATAAATTAATATTAAATGAACACTTAGAGATATTTTCAGTATTGCTTAAATCAGGGCCGGCTCTAGGTGGTAGGCAAGGTAGGCAACTGCCTACGGCGGCAAAATTTAGGGGCGGCAAAATCAGTTGAACTACAAAAAGTAAATAAATAAAATACTTCCATTATTGAATGTAGAAAATAAATAAATAGAAAAATAAATAAGTAAAAAAAAGTAAATCATCATAAGAAGAATTTACAGGCTTCTCTGCTCATTCCTATAATTTGAAATGCAGACACGAATAGACAAACTTGTAAGTTCTGCACAGTATGTATTGTATGCGCAGCCGCGACGTGAAGGGAGAAATGCACAATGCACACTTGCGGCTGATTTTACCAGGCTCTTTTTGCCCTCTAATTAAAGAAAGTCAAGAGTTTGCCAATTGTAGGGACTTTCAGCAGTGTTCTTTAGCATGTAGGAATTATTTGGAGGTACCCTTTCTCAACAGGACATTATCAGTATATCCTAAGTATGAAAGAACGCCCTAGGACATCCTCAGCCATAAGATAAGGACATTTTGAGTTGTCCGTAAAAACACGGCAAAATTTCAGTTTGAATTGGCAACAGTGATGTCAGATTTAAAACAATGCTTTATTTATGCAATAACGTCCATCAGATTCATTGGATGGGGGGGAGGGGCGGAGGGGATAAATTTTTGATGAAGGTATGTTTCCATTGGCCAATCAGCATTTCAATGCAAATTCAATGAACATTTTTAAGGTTTCCTTCCTGTTGAAAGATCTAGTGGTAAGGAACTACCTAAAGTTTTATTAAGAGTTGGAAAAAAAGGGTTAAAATTAGGAAATATGAGAGGTCAAGGTTATGAAAAGTGCTCAAATATGAGAGGTGACAAATTCGGATTACAATTGTAAATTCCAGAGCATTTCACGCACATTGCAGCAGCCATTTATTAAACTTAGTTAATTAATTACTGCGAAGTTAGAAAAAATGTATAGATTCCCTAATATCTTTTTTTCTTAAATTAGAAAATATTCATTATGCTTTATTAAGCAATTACAAAAATTTAGAGATAGATAATATGATTCAAGATGAGGCAGTTGTTTATTGATTACAGTCGGCAGCAAAATTACTCAAGCACTAGCAATAATTCCTACTTAAAAGATGGGCACCTTATACTATTTTGTTAAGTAAATATTTGTCGAGTCATGATCTTTGTCTTATACTGTTTATGAAAAAGTAAGTTGAGGATAAAAAGAAGCGACCAAACTATATATATATATACATGAAAAATGTGGATGCGTGCTTCAGTAATTTTTCTGCTGACACAACAATAAAACAATTAAAGTTTTTTATGTTTGATCGCCATTTGACACAGAATTTTTAATTATATCAATCCGATTAATTAATCTACGTGAAACAAAAGTTTTTGATTTATACCAAGCCATTAATTTATTAAATAGCTCATTATTATTATTATTAATATTTTAAGAATTATGATCAGTTGAATCCTTTGAAAACTTTATCTTAGAAGCTGAAAAATAGCTATTGTAATAGACGTACAAAAAACTTTGAATTGACTACACCACGCCATCATGTTCAATCTTAAAAATGAATTTTTTCTTATGAAAGTGTAGACGAATCTATAGAAAATTCAAAATAGAAATATAAAATAGATTTTTTTTCTTTTCAGCGATCAGTGCACTGAAGCTGAGATCAAATATATTTAATAATCATAATCATTCTTTTGAATTTGTATGAAATGTCCACAAACAAAGACACGTGAAAAAAGGAATTACTGAGACTGACACACTATAAAGATCTGGGAAAGGGCTTAACATATGACGATTCCTCTGTTATGTCGTTTAAATCTCAACATTTTAAAATTGGCTGGTAAAATATACTTTATTTTCTTCACTTTTGAAAAAAAAGAATGTCCACTTTTGACATCTTTAAATTCATTACCTTCCTTAACATTGGGCCGAATTTAAGCACTGCTTTAAAAATTTTGTTAACCTTGCCCTTAACTTTTGCTAACGGAGAAAGATCTTTTTCTAAACTAATAATCTGGTGTGTCACACACACAACTTTCTCTTACCCTGAAATTTAATACCACAAATACAGGTTGGAGATTAAGAGGTAAGACAACGAGTAGTGTTATGTAAACCTATGCTAAAACAATTCAAATTTGGCTTCGGAAAAGTTTTATGTGACAATTAGTTTTATGTAAGGGGGCTACTGCCCCCTCAATCCCCCGTTTCACTACTGCACCTACATTTATATAGAATTGAAATGTGTTATTAAAATTAAAAGTTTGCTTAAAATAATACAGATAATTTTCACGCGTAACATTCCTTGAAACTTTTCCAGCAACAAACTTATATTAACTTGAAAATACAACTTTTGGAACTCCTGAAATTATTCGGTTGTAAGTTACTCTAAGAGACACAGACAAAAATCAAACGTTAAAAAACTTTACTTCAGCAATCAAAAAGCCTTAAAACGTGTAAATATACAAAAAACAAGTGATGAATATTTAGCTTAAAACATACATTATTTATCATGTTTGTGAGGAATTCATTTCAATTTCTGAGCAGCTTTGGTGGAAATGGTAAAATATTACAGTAAAGAACTAACAATAAAAAAGAATGTTATCGCATAATATTTGCAGCCCTGTATATTATTTGAAGATTATGTACAGACCACATGGTGAACCTAATTATAATCCTATAGTAGTGATACACGGCACAACCTGAAATACATTTCCATCAATTTTCAGCTATTGTCGCACTATAATGAAGTTCTTTTGTGTAGCCCTGTAAATGAACAGTGAAGGATTTCCTTACCATATTCTACATGAGACAAGTTTTTATGCATATAAAAATATATATTCATTTCATTTTGGTTTAGTGCGGTCTATAGGTGTTAAACTCTACTCCCCTGCAATTTCTCCCATAGACGTAATGTATTTGAATTCTCTTGGGTGACCCTGTACACGAACTATATGCGTCATCTCAACAAAAAGCTTAGTGTAGCATCTCCATACTATACACATTTATAATACCAAGTTTGGACTTTCTGCTACAGTTTGTTCTTGAGATATGCTGATAACAGACAGACTGACACACAGATAGACACACGGACCAACCGCTAAGTACATGATTTTCGGATTCAGGGGACCTTAAAATGTGTAAATATAACAAAAACTCACATTCAATAATTTGACCCTAAAACAATTCTTTCTCTACCTTACGGGTAAGAGAAAGTAAAAGTGATAAAAAAAATATTTTAAAACCATATCTAGTCAAAATCGACTCAATGGGTTAGCAATGTTGGACATTGAATATGAATTGAGTAACACATTAGATAAGAAGTTATTCGAGATTTGCACAAAAAAAGGTTCGAAAGAGATTATTTTATTCAGGTTTAAATTTTGTATACTGTACTAGCATTCTTTATTCTTCGCTGTTTAGAAAATATTGTCTGTACTGTACTAGTATTACTTCCAAAGATTTTGCGTTTTTAACTTAATAAAAAAAAGAAAGAAAAAAGAAATAGTAGTGCATATTATATGAGTATTATTTACTTAGTTCAATTCGATTAGATCATTTATGTGTTTATATATATATATATATATATATAAATGTTTTTTTTTTTTTTTTTTTTTTTTGAAAGTTTTTAAAGCTTGGGGGAGGGAGGGGGCGGCACTTTTGAGGTTTGCCTACGGCGAACATAGTGAATAATAATAATAATAAAATAAATAAATAAAAATTAGACGTTTTTTTTTATTTATGTATTATATTCCTGATTAAAATATATGCAATTGCCGTACTAGAATAAAAGAAGAGTAGAATAACTTCACTTCCAATTTGTTTCTGTACATTTATTCTGTAATTGCCTATAATTATATGAATTGTTTCAATTCCATGTATTAATTTTTATTTCACTTTCATTTCATATTATTTTATATTTTCTGTATTTATTTTACTATATTGGTGTTCTACTGTGTCGTTACACACCGTTTTTATTAACACAGCATTATATGGTAGCATTTTATCAAATCAATTTGTTAAATATGCAAACATGCATGATTATTTTTGTAAATTGACATGTCAAATGGTCTTATTTTCTTTTCTATTTTTGACATCGTATCTCTTAGATAAACAGATGGCAAACTGTTTGACACCTTAAGGTTATTTTCATTTAAAATAGCACTTTTCTTTAAATTATAAATTAGTGTAATTAATGTACTGTACCTGTCGGAGAAAAAATATGTCATGAGGGAAAAAAAATTCATATCAGCCTTCAATTGTAACAAGTGCATTGTTTCTTCTTATCGAAATTATTGTTAATATAATTTTTCTTGATGCAGGTACGCATTTTTCCAATGGATAACTTTCACGTTGCACTAGAATGTTCAATCAATGTGCCTAGTTTTTTTTGGCCCAAAACGAGTGTTTCATTTATTCGTAAATGAATGGTATTCGCTTAAGAAGTTTGTATACCTTCATAAGTAAACGTCGGTATTTAGAACAGTAGTTTACTTCATTATGTATATATCACACGACAATAGATTGAATTATACAGAAATAATTTTTTTCTGGAAAACAACAGAAATCTTGCTAAATCGACCTTTTTTTTTATTTTTCTTTTTACTTTTTGAACATACTATGTAAAGAAGGTATTAAGATTATCATTTGCGAAATGGATTTTGTATCTTGCATAGTTAAAAAAAAAAAAAAAAAAAAAAAAAAAAAAAGTGTACCCGGTTGTGGGTGCACTTAAAAAATACGCTAAAAATGGGAATATACACCATGTTTGGGAAAATTGCAACACCGAGAAGGAAATATACGGGGCACATACATTATAGTAGGAAGAGCAATTGATTAAATTTACAGTAAGTTTTGAGTAATATATCCTGAGAAAACACACGTAAAGCAATGACCTCTGGGAGAAATAACTACACGTATCTGCCTAGGCATTAAATCGAACAGCGATTGGATGACATATTCGCGTAAAGCATTTCATTAAGTTTCAACAGGATGCCACAGTTCATAGACCTTACTTACTGGTGAGTGATGGCGGGCCACTCGCTTTTAAACGATTAAACACACATTTTTATTGGTGTGAGATCAGAAAAATACGCTGGCTGGTGCAACGGTGGAACGCATTCTCTATCAAGAAATGTCCCTACAATACAGACAACTTGCTGCCATGCATTACACTGCTTAATGTTGTGCTACGGAAGCCTTGAATATCGGGCGGAGTGGCGAGCCTTAACTCATCAGAAATTTAATGTCCGCTACTCAGAGTGCTGGGAATGCGAACAAGAAGTAATCGAGACGTGTATCGAATGGGACCCCACACCATCATTGCAAGTAATGGAGAGTGTGACGATGTCGAATCCCAACTGGTAGTGTGCATTATTCACAAGGCTGTTAAATATGGATGAGGCAATCTTGATGCTGTAAAAAGGATTGTGGTTTGTCTGAAAAACGACTTGGAGCCATTCCTGCGTCCAGGTTTGTCGTTGATCACACATTAAAAGCACCCATATCAGTGGTGCAGTTTTGGGGGCAATTAAAATTTTGGTACCTGCATATTGGGTCACCACCTGTAGTGATGGTATGCGGTACCATTGAATACACGTCTCGATCAACTGTTGTTTTCATTCCTGCCACTCTGAATACCCGCTATTATATTTCTTACGAGTTAAGGCTTTTCGCTCTGTCCTATATTCAAGGCTTCCAAAGCGCAATATTTAAGCAGGACAATGCACGACCGCAAGTCGTCCGTAGTGTCCAGACATTCCTTGATGCAGAATATGTTCGACTGCCCAGCGCATTCTCTTGATCTTGCACCAATTAAAATGACTGTTTAATCGTTGAAAAGCGACTCCCCACCACTCACCAGTAACTACACTGTTAAAAGTTTCTGTATATTTAATATAAATATTTATCCAGAGTCTCTGTAAATTTACAGTAATTCTTAGTTAAAAGTGAATAATCGGATTCTCAATATTTTTTCTGTATTTTTACCTAATTTTATTATTTAATTTTTTAATAAAAATTAAAAATGACTGTTTCTACTTTAGAAAACACATTCCAAATCCGAAATATATTCTCACCAATAATTAATTAAATTAATATTAGTTATTAAAATGAATGTATAAAATGAGTTTTTTAACATCTCCTTTTATTTTTCTCTGTAATTTTACGTAAGACTTAAGATAATAGATTACACAGAGTTTTCTGTTGAAATTTTTAACAGTGTATGATCGATAATTGTGGCATTGTGTTGAAGCTTTATGAAGTGCTCTACCCAAACATATCATTCAATTGCTGTTTGAGTCAATGCCTAGGCAGGTAAATTCTGTTATTGTTCAAAGAGGCTGCTGCTTTTTATACTGTTTTCTCAGTACATATTACTCCAAATTTCCTAAAATTTTAATCAATTGTCTTCCTACTGTAATGTATGTGCCCCAATAAATATCATTGTGATATTCTCACTTCTTCGAAAATAACAAATTCATTCATTTTGTAAGGATTGGCCAAAATAACAACAGAAAGTGACATTTTTCCAATTTTAATCGTCATCTTTATCCTCCAAATCAGAAGCAACATGCTTCAATAATTTGCATATACATTGGCACATCCTAAATGGCCCAGACGATCACACTCGTTGCATTTGATTGAGGTTGCCTCTTTTTTGGCATGGTAGCAGGTGCTCCAAATAGATTATGCAGAAATCGACATTATTATTATCAGATTGTGGGTGTTCCTAGTTTTAGCGCACTTGGCCGACAATTTGACGGGTGGAGTTGTTTTACTTTTTCCAAGCTTCTTCTGGAAGGACATGGATGCTGCGAGGAAGTCCATATCCTCGGGAAGTCAATTTAAGGACTTTTTATCTGCCAATCAATTCTAAATGGCTTTAAATAGCGCATTAAAATCCATTCCTTTTGGATCGATTGACATGGCTAAAAATGCCTAAAAATACATAAAAATACTAATAAAATATGTTATGTTGGCACAAACGAGCATATTTGACAATCTGTAAGTCATATATACACTTTAAAGGAAAAATCAAGTGTGCCCACAACCGGAAATGACAGCCATTTTTATAATGGCAGAAATTTGAATTTTTGGTCCACATTTTTTGCTGAATTCGATATTGCATCACAAAAGAAAATAAATATACTGCATGAATATACATTGCACTTACATTTTTGAACTAATTCACTTCGATTTATTGCATTCTGAAAATATTCACAAATTACTTTTGTGATCTTTTTTTTTTTTTTCAGATTTTTTTTCTTTTTTATGCAATTGCTTCATTTGCAAGCATATGCAAGTGCTTGATTCGCATGCTTGATTTGCATGCTTGATTTGCATGCAAATGATGCATTTTGAAGCTTCCTTTCTTCACTTACTAAGCAAATGCGTCTATTCACTTCAGTGTTAGCACAAAAACTGCGTACTCTCACAAACAAGTTTGACAGTACTTAAATCCACCTTATTTGCTTTCTGTTAAAAGATGGTGTGATGTCCAGAACATGACACATTCTCCTATATATAGGGGAGATCCGTGTAATTTGGACCTTTAAGCAAGAAAACTAAAATTATCAGAATAAAAAGATTTAATTTGTTGGCTGCTCATTACAATTGTATAGTTGCATGGTTCAAGCTTAGTAAATCACTCTGGGAAGTATTAATAACTGCAGGAAATAATTATTTTATTTATGTGTCGGTGGTTAATATTACACATACGTTCGTGTAATATGGACCAAGTGGTCCATAGTGGTCCTTCCCGAAGTAGACCTTCCTTAACAGTTGACACACTTGGAATTGTGAAACGAACTGTCGAGCATGTTCCCGCATACACTTGTCCATCTCTTGAAAATAGTCGAAAAGGACGAAAAAAAATAATAGTTAATGGACGAAAAAAAGGCAGGTCCAAAGGTTATATTCAATGGATAGTATGCGAAGGAAGTGATAGCTTGATTATACCTGCTTCTCTGGCCTCAAGATTTTGAGTGTACGACATATATATACGCCGAGCATTAACAAAGTCTCTCTGTTTTTATCATGGACCACTGGTCCATATCACACAACAGTGCATGGTTCGTATTACACTCATAAACGGAGCAATGTTGTTTCCAATCATATATCGCTATGCAAATTGGCGCCCATGAAACACATGTCTAGATTGTTCAGAAAATAAGTACATTTGCTACTATTGCCGCGAAAATTATATTACAATTACCTAACAGTAGAAAGTAATACTTTCATTTTAACATACTTGTTACATCAGTGATTATATAAACTGAAAACTCAATTTCATAATCGTCTAAATACGGGTACGCATGTACAAGTCCCTTCTTGCTTTGGGTAACAACAATATTCACTGAAGGCAAAGAGATGGTTTCACCATCTAATGTTGAACATATAATTTTCCTCAAGGTCCATATTACACGGTTCTCCCCTATATATAACATCAAGAAAAAAATTACTACCAGAAACTATATTATACCTAATGATATTTTCTTTTTAACAAACAGATTTGTTAATTCAACCAAAATTCAACAAATTTTGTGATTTTTATCACTTCGCTCGCTCGTTGGATGTTTACGGAGATATCTACGACGCGCTTATCGAATAATTAAGCGTCAATTATTCTTCTTTCAATTTTTCAGATTCTTTAATTATAGTTCTTTAATAAATTTTTTAAGTAGTTCTTTAATTATTTAATTAGTTCTTTTGATTAATCGAAGACAGTTGATTTAATTAGCTAGACAAAATATTGTTAAAATAACAAAATAAGTCTAAAACTCAGTCAAAAAAATAAATTTTCAAAAAAAAAAATTTTTTTTTTCGGTGTAAGACAATAAGTACCTGTTTTTTAGATGTTTTTAAAGTCATGAAAACAAAGTTTATCGTGAAAAGATCAATACAAACAGAAATTTGAATCTATTGCGACCGAAGGAAATTCTGCATATTTAAAACAGAATCTGAAAACTTTCACTGTTCCCTTTATTGATCTTTCTAAGTTAAATATTTATTAATTATTTGCTCGTTTTCAGGGAAGTTTGCCTAAGACACTTCAGCTTTCTATCGGCCAACATGCCATAAACTTTTGAAAGAGAGTAAAAGTATCATAAAAGTTTTCACGTAGAAATTTATTTTTTAATGCTCTTTAGATATTTTAGATGCAGTTAAAAAAAATATTTAATATCATTGTAACAACAGCAAATAAATGTTTTCGATTATTAAGGAATTCTTTAAAAACCGATATTTATTCATAAGTATTGTCCATTAAATTAATAAAATTTAAAAATCTGTTATGAATGTTATATAACATTATTTCCTGTAAAATAATTTAAAAATTCTCATTTTAAGTTTTATAAATAAAAGAAAATAAATGAGATATGTAAAATATGTATATAGAAGTGATAAAAAAATTGAGAAATTGAAAAATTATGAAATATTTTGCCCATCTCCAATTTAAAAAATTCAAAGATTTTTTCATGAAGTAATATGATTTTTTTTTCTTAAACTAAATTTAATTTAGAGAATAATGATTTTTAGTAAGGTTTAGTAAAGTAATTAAAGTATAACTTACTGAAATAATAATCTACTAAAATCCATTTCAGCATAAACTAGTTCCATTACTGAGGTACCACATTTAAAATATCATATATAAACATTTCCTATAAACATAATGACGTTTTTGCGAATTTCAGTAGTTTAATTGAGTTTATAAATTTGTTCTTAAGATAGATTTTTAAACAAAAATAAATAAATAAATAAATGTTATTTCCAACATTTAATTGAGAAATATAGTGATTAATAAGTTCCCAAACTTGAGAAAATAGTTATAAATGTTTTTAAAATATATATTGTGTAATAATTGTCGGAATATCGGTTCGTATCTCCTTATAGCATGCATATGCTTCCGAATTCATAACATGCTCAGAATTCTACTGAATCACATATGAGCTTTGCATCATTAGTATACATATTGCTTCCTGGCTGAATACTGAAACAGATTTATCTTATATTAGCATACATGTCGGCAAGTGACAATGAACATCACTGATTACATATAATTGTAACAAGGTTTCTTGATATTTAACAATTCAGGAAATTAGTAATAAAAAAGCAATCGTTTGTGTTAAAACAGATACCAATATGATAAATTTGTTCAGCACAACTTTTAAGAACTTTGGTTTTAATATAATATTTGTTGCACCACAAAGTGTTTGCATGATGTTAGAGAATACCTTTCACGGCAATGTCAAATAAGTCTATTTCAATGGAAAGTTGGGAAGTTTCTAAATATATCCTAACGAGAAGATGAAAACGACAAATATTTATATTAAATATTACACGTAAAGGTGTATTACAGTATCATTGAAAAACTGAAACAAATTACATTATAAATGTATACCTTCTGTAAAATGTATAGGTTCCTGCACGCTAATCATTTTCTTTTCATTTACCCTTTAATGGCACTCTAATATACGTCTCAGTAAGAATCAGGAAAAATTATATTTGCAATAAGAAGTTTTCTGGATCAAATTATTGCTACCCTTAATTTTTTAGTATTAACAGTAACAAAAGCATTTTAAAATTCTTTCATATTTGATATCAGAGTTCTAAATAATTTCACTACAATTTAGAAGAAGAAAATCTGATGTGAAACAACCACGCGGCATCCATTGCCCACATTACACGTATTACATGCAATTGTTCGGAGATATTATATGTATTTTTTAGAATTTTCCAGTAAAAGAAACTTGATACATGTATAAAGACGTACAAAACAGAGTTTACATAGCAAGTTAAAAAACAAGAAAAAAAATAGATAGAGTAATTTTTTAAACACCAATTTACGAGATCTAAGATGGAACTATCGAATCAGGATGACCGTTAATATTCCTGCAATAACCACGTAATACATGAAAAAGGGTATCTAAAATGGATTAACGAAACAGTTTTCAAGAAAACAGTCAGAGCCGTTTTTGCGATACCAACTTTTACCAAAACTTTGTATACTCAATTATTGACAGGAAAACAATAATTACATACAAAAGTATATTTAAAAGGGAGTTAATAGGGCGAGTTTTTAAAAAAATCCGTACAGCCGATTTTAAAGGAACACACTTGCGAGACCTGAAATTGAGCTATTTATACAGGACGCCTATCAATTTTCCTGAACTAACTAACTATATCATTCTAAAGGGCATCTAATAGAGTATTTATGTAGCAACCTTGAAGAAAATTGTTAAAGCCGTTTTTGAGATGCGGGCTGACGGTCCTATTCCCAGTTTCCTATGACCCACTTCCAATTTTCCAATTTTCACCAATCTTTGGAAAATTCATCTTTACACCAAACCCGTATCAATTCTGAAGTTTCGTATTTTTATCTTTATTAGTTTCGGAGCTATGATAGCCAGAATATTCCATACATACACACATACAGACACACTGACCAGTTGCTGAAAACTACTTTTTTGGACTCAAGAGGCCTTAAAATGTGTAAATAAGGGGAAAATTCGACATCGAATTTTTGAACCGATTACAATACTTCCATTGCCTACGGTTGTAGGGTAATGGAAATAATACTTTTTTTTTTTTTGACTAATATGTATTTAGATTTTCTATTTATTAGTGCTTTGTGGTAATACTGAGAGGTACTATTGAAATATTACACGAAAAAATTCTAATACGTTTACTGCATAATTTCTTATAATTTATTGTTACCCACCCATTTGTTTTGTTAAAAGAGAGACCATGCTTTACATTAGAATTTTAATAGAAAGATGAATTAAATTTTTACAAAAGGGAAAAGTGATCAGGCTAGTATATGAGATTGAGTCTATAACGAGTTTGTTTCGTTCCGTTATTGAAAAAAAAAACGATAATAATTCGGACTTATTATGAAAATTTTAAAGCACATATGTATTCTTTAAATTACTAACCTATTTAATTTACCAGTATTCTTAATTGAAATTTAAATGGTATGTTATAAACTTTAGTTAAAATAAATTTGAAGATCCATATTTATTACTTTCCGAACACTATAGTGAGAAAAGTATTGTAATCATGTCAAAAATCCGAATTTGAGATTTTGATGTTTCTATACGTTTCGAGGTACCCTCAGTCCATTTTCACTATTTTTGCGATGATGTATGTATGTGTGTGTGTGTGTGTGTGTGTGTGTATGTCTGTGAGTGAACACTCTAGCGTCTAAACGCTTTGTTCGAATAAGCTTAAAGTTGGTACGTATATTGTAAGTCAACATTGTACGAACCCTATAGATTTCGGTGAATAGTTTTTTTACAGGGACACCAGGAAAAACTCTTTAACATTATGGCCTATGCGATTAAAACCTTAAAAGTGCGATAGCATCTAACACATTATTCAATTGAGTAAAAAAAATTTGTACACATATTATAGGTCACAGTTGCACGAACTGCACAGATTTTGGTGAATTGAGCACTTACAGTTTTTTTACAGGGGCACAAAGAAAAATTCTTTATCATAATGGCCTATGGGGCCAAATTTTTAAAAGTGTGATAGCCTCTAAACGCCTTATTAATCTGAGCAAAAAATGTGCACACATGTTATAGGTCACAGTTGCACGAGCTGTATAGATTTTGGTGAATTTAGCACTTACAGTTTTTTTACAGGGACACAAAGAAAAATTCTTTATCATTATGTCCTACGGGACCAAATTTTTAAAAGTGCGATAGCATCTAAACGCCTTATTCAATTGAGCTGATAATTTATATGAATATTATAAATCCCTGTTGCACTAACTATAAGCATTTTGGTGAATCTAGCATTTATAGGTTTTCACAGGGACACAACGAAAAATTCTTTATCATTATGATCTATGGGCTCAAAGTTCAGTGGCGTTAAATAAAACATCGTGTAATATAGGGAGAAAAATACACAAACACACTATTATGGTTTTCTCTCTTTTGTTTGTTTAACAACTCCCCTTTTTTTACTTTATATACAAAACTGTTAATGACTCAATGTTCGGAAAGTCGAGTGGAGTCACTCCAGATTTTTTTTTTATTTAGCAAAGTAGTAAGGGATAGAGAATAATATATATTTTTTCCCCATATTATATACATTTCGCTCGGTAGACTAATCAAGTGGAATAATAAGTATGTTTCTTTATTTATTTATTCACTTATTTAAAATTCCTTACTTTTGATCACTTTCTACCCCCTTTTTACTATAACAAACGTGCAAGAATTTTCATATGGAAAGTGCTCAGTAAGGAAATATATATATACATAAGAAAACATTACTTCTAAAATTTTTGTATAATATCTTCTTTGAAATTCCTTCAATATTCAGTAACATTTATTTTATTCCTTTTATTATAAATTTTTACAAAAAAGGTCTTTGAATAATTTTTATGTAATATTTGTAATATTTATTTGCATCTTGTAACATTCACAGTTTGAGAATCTAATTTTATCTTGACATAATATTTCCGACCATTTAGGTTAATTATAAAAATTTATGTGTTGTATTGCAAAACAAGAACGAAAAATCTTTCGATACGCACTGATTATTAACACTTCCCAAATGTAGGTAATTGTTGTATCGTATAACTTTCAATACTCTTTGTCTACGTAATCACAGAGGACAGATAAGAGTTCTGAGAGGCATACAGATACACTTATTGAATTCCAAACCATTCTTTAACAATTTTTGAAAGTGTTAAAATGCTTAACTCAAAAGAAAATACAGCCCTTATATTTTAATTACAACTCTTAATGTATCTGAATATTTTAGAATAGCCCTGTAAATCTGAAGGTAAAAAAAATCACATTCTTTACAAAATATTATTTTAGCATATTAACAATAAATGTCAATTTCCTTATAACTTTTGCAATAGAAAGTTCTTTAAGTGTAATTTATAGAAATGTCAGAGCTAATATACAATGCATTGGCATTTTTTATTTTATTTTATTTATTTATTTATTTATTTATTTTTGGATCTCCCTGTACACAAACCAATTGCACAAGACTTATTAATGCCATTTACAGTCAGCAGTAAAATTATTCGAGCGCTAGCAATAATTCCTACATAAAAAAAGTACACTTAATACTGTTTTGTTAAATATGTCCTTGTCGAATCCTGTTTTTAGTCAGTCTAAGAATATGATTCGACAAGGATTTATTTAACAAAACAGTATTAAGTGTAATTTTTTTTTTACATAGGAATTATTGCTATCGCTCGAATAATTTTGCTGTCGACTGTAAAATAGGGAATATTCCATAGTGAATTTGAATAACATATATACTTTTTTTGAAATTTCTGAAAATATTTACGGCCGCTGGGGCGGGCAGACGGACATATATAGACAGATGGAGAGTCGGACAGATAGATACACAAACTGAAATCATATTCACACTTAAAAAATGTTAGAAAATTTTAAGTCGCTTAATGTAAACGAAAACATAATTCCAATTAAAATTTGATTTATATGAATTAAAATTTGGTGTTTGGAAATTAAAATTTGGTATATAGAAATACCTCTCATAGAACGAATGTTTTGAAATACTTTCCTAGTCTTCCTGTAATCAAACCAGTGCTAGTATTCAACCTATTTTCGATAGGAAGCATCCGATAGTGAACTTAAATAACATATTTCAACTTCATTGAAATTTATATAAAAAAAAGGAATTAAAATATAATTAAAAAAAAAAAAGACCTCTCATAGAACCCAGAGCTTTGGAATACTTTTGGATGTCCCTGTAGACATGCCAGTAGTAGAGGTATTCACTCCATTTTCAATAGGAAGCATCCAATAGTAAACTTGAATATCATATATTAATTTTAAGAAAATCCTTGAATATTTACGGGAGTTATTGCTCGGATAAACAGACAGACAAACCAAAACCAATGACACTTTTCAACCTTATTGGAAAGTGTTAAAAAACATTTAGAAAGTAATAAAAACGGTTAAAATAAATGACAATGCAATTAAGCAAATTTCCAATAGTATATATTAATGTAACTGAATATTTTTGTATGGCCCTATAAATCTATTTCTAATCATACTGAATTGTATGGAAAGCATTCTTTTGTGCATATGAATGATATATTTTAATTTTATTAAGATTTGTTCAAAGTAAGGTTCTGAAAATTTGGTTTATAGAAATACCTCTCATAGAACGCAATGATTTAGAATACTTTCGAGTGTCTCTGTATACAAACCAGTGAGGGTATTTACTCCATTTTCAATGAGGAACATCCGATAGTGTACATGAATGACATATTTCAATTTCATTAAGATTTGTATGAAGTAACGGTATGAAAATATGGTTTATAGAAATACCTCTCATAAAACACAAAGAGTTGGAATACTTTCGGCTGTCCCTGTACACAAACCCTTAAAGATTTTCTTTCCATTTTCAACAGAGAACATCTGATAGTGAATTGGAATAACAGATATCAGTCTCACGAAATTCCATAAATATTTACGGGAGTTACAGCATGTTCAGGTAGAAGACGGACAAACAGATGGACAGACAGACAAACTGAAATCATTAACACTTCCCAACCTTGTTGGAAAGTGTTAAATATTGAAGGAATTAACATTTATTTATCATTAGAATTTTAAGTAAAAATTACTTTTAATTATGTAAAAATTAATTGAAACATTAATTTTCTTAATGGATCCAAACATTTTTAATGTATGTATATACATATAATATATAACATATATATGTACTGGTGTTCAAATTGAAAACAACAACCTGCTTTTTTTTTTTTTTTTTTTTTTTTTTTTTCGCATAACTTTTAAACAAATTAATACTTGAACAAAATTCGGATTGCATATGTTTGTTATCAAATGATTAATTGAATTCCATTAAAATTCAACATAAGCATAATATTGAACATAAGAATTTTTGCTAGGATATAAATAAATTGATGAAAATATTTGATTAATAACACAGCGTGTTTTTTTAATTATTCAATATTTTCTAATCTAAATGGTTGTGAATTATATTATTATTAATAGTTGTGACTTAAGAAATTAAAATTTGATAGGTCATAAATTTCTGGAAATATCCCAGCTTTGATGATTTAAATTAGGGAAATAATTATTTCGCTTGACGCTTATTATTATCATATTTTAAAAAGGTGAATAGTTTTACTGACCCCATTCTTTTGATCAGAAAAGTTTAAAAGACATACATTTGTGCAAGAGTAATGAATTTTAATCTATATACATTTTAAAAGCAACAGCTACAGACTTGTGATTTATATTTCGAAATAAGATGTTGTACTCTAGATTTAATGTAAATTTTTACTTAATAATACACCTAACAAAAGAAATCTGTATCATTATGAAAACTAAATTTTTAAAAGTTTGTGAAGAAAATGATTGGAATTAGCATATTCTAACATGAAATGATGTTTTCCATTGAATATTTATTTATAATATTCTTCCGATACAAAATGTCAAATTTAAGTAGTGAAATGTATAAAAACTTCTATACCAAAATTGTTACCTTGCAAAATTATATATATATATATATATATATATATAAATCTTTATTTATTTATTAATTTTTAATTTTGCTTTTAATAAATTTTTTAAAAAAAATATTTTATAGCATTATTGTATGCTAATTTAGCATTAAATATTTTAATGCTTCTTCTGGGTATATATTTTGATTGGAAAGATATATTTTTGTGACATCATAGATTTGTGGTTATGTTGTTTATATGACGAATATCAATAAAATATTAATAAAAACTTAAAAATGTGATGTACTTCCAGAAAAAATAAGAAAATCATACACGTATTATTACTTTAAAACTGAAATGAATGAGTAGTAATTCAAAACTAAATGAATAGCAATTCAATATTTTGATGTGTAAGATTTTCTTTTTCTTTTTTTTTTTTTTTTTTTTTAAATCCTTCGGTCTGTGCAAATTCTGTTCCAAAATAAATGCTTTTAATGCCAAAATATAACTATAACTGACAAAATTAAATAAAACTTCAGTTGTTATAACAGAAAACCTTATTTGATAAAATCTTCTTTTGTTTCCAGATATCTCAAGCAAAAGATGTGAATTTAGAATAAAATCACATTTAGTTTTTGAGCTTCTACAGCTGGAAAGATTGTTAGATTTTAAAATTCAATATACATCTAAAAAGTCAGAACACGTATGTAGAGTTTTCAGGATAAAGAAACTTCTTTGGGTAACAAAACTTGCATTGAATGACCAGCTACGGCAAACAACCATAAAAACAAGGCCAGATTTGATTGCCTGATTAATTACGAAAGAATAATCAAGAACAGAAAAATGTAGTGTTCTAAATAATGGATACAATGCATTAGAAAATACGATTAAACGTATACAATACAGATAAAAATGTGCAAAATATGTTACACGGAAATTAACGAATAATCAGCTTGAATTAATGATCGAATGTATAAATAGATGCTGGTACTTTATGAGATCCAAAAGTATACTCTTGTAAAAAGCATAGAAACAACAGATGAAACCTGAGCATGCATGCCTTTATGAGCTAGACTCTAAGACTCAGTCATTATAATGGCAACATTAAAGCTTGCAGAAACGGAAAAAATCTAATGAGTAGTAGCCAACTAAAACTAGTATGTTGTGGCCACCACATGACTTTCTTCTATATTTTCTTATACAAATTCACTCAGTACAAATGATTTATTAAAATTATTATTTAAAAAAATTATCTTCCATGATAATACAGACGATTGCCATATTAGAGAAGTAGTACAACACTAAATATCCAAAAATGTCAATTTTAGTGTCAATATTACATTAAAAAAAATTCTTATTTATTTTTTTATTTTATTTATTTTTTTATTTTTTTTTATGAAAAAAATTCATAACTTTATTTTTAATTATCGCATATTGATGGTTCAATCATAAGTTTTAAAGGTATTGGCGAGTTCTTTTGGAAGATACCCATCGTGAAAATTTACTACCCTTTAGGGGAACTTCCTCCCTCCCAGGGGGGGGGGCGAGGCTCCTACACCTACAAAAATATTTTCTCAGTTGACTATCTTTATTATAAATACTTCTTGTAAATTTCATAATGATTACTAAAAAATTATTCTCTTTATGCACATTTATACAAAATTTTGTCCTATATCACCAAGTTAAAAATTTAGAAAAAGCGAGATGGCAACGAAACCTGTAAGATTTGACAAATTTTATCAAAAAATGATAAGCACTAATTTATGTCAAGGTGCAACAACATACCAATTTGTATGAAATTCTGTGCAGTAGTTCCTGAGATACAGTTGCCACAAAATTTTGTCACACACACAAACACAGACAGACAGACAGACATTTTCTAAAAATGGTCAAAACGTGTTCTACAGCTCTCAAAACGTGTAAATCCATCAAAAGCCCGAAATCGAAAATTTTTACGAATCCAATACTTTCATCTATTGAATATAGAAAAAAGTAAAAAGTTTAAAAAATTATTCTCAGATATAATAGGTGTCATCCTCACTTATTTTATCAGGAAAGTATTTTACTAGGAATGAAGATTAGTAATTCTTATTAAGTCTGGCGTGTTACCCCACAAGAAAACACGACTGCACACATCGTTTAGACTTCACAAGTAGTTCCCAAACTGCGATAGTCGATGGTACTAACTATACCAATACCTGATTCATATTCTAGTGGTGTCTTTGTTTTTGTTTTTTTAATAAACTCGAAAGGACCACTGATTTCAGGACAACAAGAAGTTAAATATCTAAAAAAAGACATAATTAATAAACAAACCATTTACGCTTAGATTGAACGTAGGAGGAAATGTATAAATTCAGCTGCAGAATATAATGCCTTACTATTTATTTATATATTTTTTATGTATGTAAAAATTAAATGAAATGTTTTGTATTTCTGAAATTACGCTCATGTAGAGGCATTACCTTTGGAAAAAACGTGACCAAATTCCTTACCGAAAATATGATTTAGGAACGCATATGCTTGCTGCTCCATAGAAATAAAATCGCATACTACACACAATTTTTGTGCATGTAGTACATATATCCAGAATAAAAATTTTAATTCGCGTATGCTTAGTTGATCTTTGAAACAATTCCAATTTTAAATCGTAAATTAATTTAATTTTAAATTGTTCGTTAATTCAAAACAAATTTATAGATTAGATATATTCTAGAAATGCATCTAAAATATTCGATGTCCAACTTCATCTGTTATCTTGTTTCCAAGTGCTGACTACTATTCACATAAAAAGGTATTTATGAATCGATATGCTTAAAACTCCATATGTACATAGCCCGCATCAATATCTCTGCCAAGTCTATTAAAATAATTGTATACGCCATTTTGTTTCAAATAGCGATCACTTAATAATAATAATAACAATAATAATAAATGAAATCAATTTACCCACACTTCCAAATGAGCGGAAGGATTTGTTTTCTTTTCTTCATTCGGTATTTTTAATTTTGTTTCAGTAAATTACGTACTGTGAAAACAATATGTTTAAAATACAACAAGTTTTTGCATATTGGCATTTTTAATATTGGCTAATATAAGTGGTAAAAAACATAAAGTGAAGTTAAAATGAGCAAAATCCCTCTACATAAAAGTATATGCGACGTATTTTAAGAAACGATCAAAATGTAATTTAAAACACGCGCGATAAAGATAGTTTTCACAAAAATGTTTTATTACATTCCATTTTCGCCAAGCTGTATGTTTCGTTTAGTGATCCAGAATATGCCCTCGAAAAATACTGCTAAACATTGATTCCAAACCATTACGAAATTTATATTTAAACATGGATTCAAACTCAAAACCAGTTCTGTTAACATCAGCGCTACTGTTTACTTAGTGCAATTAAATTTCTCGAATTTATATATGAATTAGGAACTCCTGTCTCATAAAATAAAGTTAATATTTTTTTTCAGCTGAATAAAATGAAGAAATATAATAATTATCCAACTAAAAAAAGTACATATATTGTTGTGGTGAAACCAGATTTTATCGCTTCGATTATATTTATATAGGAAAATGTCTCCTGTTATGGGCACCCCAACATATCTTTTAACTACAGAGGGTGGTCGCTCATTTTTTAGACGATTTTGATGGAGTATACCGAAAACATTACACTCATATTTCGTGTTTTAAATGTTCAGTTTGGTAGCCCTTGTTCTTAACTATCATTCTACATCGTAATTTCCATGATAATAATGCTTTTTTGTAATATCGGAAGAGTTATTTTGTTCCATTCCTCTTCAACGGCTTTCCAAAGTCCACAAAGCGTTGTAGGCTGGCGTTTGGATAAGGCGGATTTTAAGAGTGAAAAAGCATAAAAATCCATTAGTGGTACATCAGGAGATTTAACAAGAATATCAGTGAAGGGTATGGTTTTAATTCCCGTTTCTTGTTCCATTTTGCTAGAAAAGCAATTGTGGATTGTGATGTGTGGCTGCTTGCTTTGTCTTAATGCAGTTAGACTTACTGATGGCATTGTGGATAAAGATCTGTAATTTGATATTTAAAAATTGGAGTTAAAATACGTTCTTGATAGTATTTAGAGTTGATTTTGACATTTTTGTCAATATTTTTTACCTTTATCTTGCCTTTGTAAGGAAAACCACCGACAATCATAAATCCTTTAGAAAAACTTTCTTTTGATTTTTTGAACCATGTAGCAAAATTTTTTTCTTCTCTTTCACGATAATAAATTGATCTTTTTTTTTTTGTTGTTGCAATCACTTAAACAGACCCAGGCTTCATCTATTGCTACGACATTTTTTTATTTTTCTCCTGATAAATATTTTTCATAAAGAGTTCTGCAGCGTGTTCTATTCGGAAAGAGCGGAAAAGTATGCTTCCATCCATTGCCTTTTTAAAAGCGCCATTTTGCATGCAAACAAAAATTCTAAATATCAGACTATAAATAAGACTTCCAAAAATACAACTGTTGTGAAAATAAAATTTTCCATGCAGACGATTTTTTCTTACGACGAAATAAAATCGTCTAAAAAATGTGCGAACAGCCTCTGTAAAATCAAATATGGTGCATTTGAGTACTGTCAAACTTGTGTTGTGACAGTACGCAGTTTTCGTGCTAACACCGAAGTGAAAGGACACATTTGCTTAGTGAGTACAAGCATCGAAAAATAAAATCTGAAAAAAAGCAACACAAAAATAATTTGTGAATATTTTTTAGAATGCGATAAATCGTAATAAATAAATAAAAAAATGTAAGTGTGATATATATTCATAAAGTATATTCAAAATATTTTTTGATGCAATATCGAATTAAACCAAAATGGGGACTGAAAATAATTTTTTCTGTCATTATAAAAATATTGTCATTCCCGGTTGTGGGCATCTTTATGTAACCGGTTATTGGCACCCTTGTTTCTTTCATTTAATGCATGTGTTTGACTTACAAATTAGCAAATGTGGTCGTTTATAACAACATAATATATTTTATTAGTGTTTTATGCATTTTTAGGCATTTTTAGCCATGTCAACCCCGGAAAAGTCAACCGATCCAAAAGAAATGGACTTTAAGGCGCTGATTAAAGCCATTTAGGATAGCTTAGTACATACAAAATCCATAAAATCGACTGCCCTAGAATATGGACTTCCTCGCAGCTTCTATGTCCCTCCAGAAGAAGCCTATAAAAAGTAAGGAAACTCCATCTGCCAAACTGCCGGCCAGGCGCGCAAAAATAGGAACATTCGCAATCAGATGATGATGCCGACTTCTGCATCATTTGTTTGGAGCACCTGCTATCATGCCGAAGAAGGGCAATTCAATCAAATGCAACGAGTATGATTGTCTGGTGCATTTGAAATGTGCCAATATACATGAAAAATATTTAATTTGTAAGCATTGCACTTCTAAATTGAAGGATGAAGAAGATGACGAATAAAATTATAAAAATGCCATTTTCTGTTGTTATTTTGGCCGCTGAATCCTTACAAAATAAATAAATTTTATTATTTTCTGAATTTGTGGTGCTTTTCTTATTATTTTTCCTTTGTTAGTGGATTTTTCAGGTGTGCCCACAACCGGATATAATTTTTTTTCCTAAAAATTATCACTTCACATAGTTGGTGATAACATTTTTCTGATTGACGGAATCGATACAGTTGCTTTATCGAACCTTAGCTAAGGGTTCTAGCTTTCTATTCATATTCTTATGTTTACATAATATTTACCCTATGAAAAGTTATAAACCTAAATCAAAACTGTGCCCACAACTGTAGACATTCCCTTATATAAATATAATATACATTATTATTTTTCTTACTATTTACAGTAACAATAAAATAAAAATTCTTATACAAAATAAAATTATGTAGAGATATATATTGATGTATAGATATACATAGGTATACACACACTTATATATTTTTGTATACAGGGTGTATGTAATTAAACTTAAGATTTTAGAGAGCTCTGTATCAAAACTATGCTGAAGAATTTCATGAAAATTGGGTAATAATCAGATGACAGTGATTTTAGTTCCAAAGTGATGAAGTTCCAAAGACCTTCACTAGAGGACTATTATAGGAATGTGATTATAAATGAAGGCAAATGAGTGAAAATCATTCGGCATCATTTTCATACAACTCAACTCTGCGATCATCAGACTTGAATTATTGGGATTTTTCTCTGTGGGGATACTTGAAAGATTTGGTATTCTGTTATTTTATAACATCTGTCTCTGATCTTAAAGATAGTATAACACGCCATGTGTGCAACATCCTCCGGTAACACTGCTATCATTTGAACATGCATTTTTATGCTTCCAGGTGGTAGCAGATAATAATGAACATCGTATGAAGCAAGTTCATAAATAATGTTAAATTTTGTAGATTTCAAATCACTAAATTATATAGATTCGTGTTATATTCTCTGTAGAACTATAATATGAGTTTTGAAACTTTTTTTTTCTTTTGTGTTAGATAATATTTGCATCATCTGTTTATGCTATTACCTAATTTTCAGGAAATTCTCAGCATAGTTTTTCATGCCGAGCTCTCTAAATTGTCAAGTTTAATTATTGACGCCCTGTATATATATATATATATATATATATATATATATATACACATATTAATGAATTTTAAAATAAAATTAAATTGGATTTCATTTTTCTGTTTTAAAGTAGTTTAACAATAAAGGCAATAGAATACTTTTTACAAAAATTTATTTAATTTCTTTTTGTGTATAAAAACTGATCTTAGTATAAAACATTTTATCATATTGAAACAGAAAATATATTTTTATTCTATTTGCACCAAAAAAAAATTCTTTTTTAACTTACAATAACTCCATGATTGATGAAATAAAACTAATTAGTAGTACAAGAAGTTTTTTATGGAATAAATTATTATTATTATTTTTTTTTTTTATTACTAATGGCATATTTCCTTTTAATGCAAATGATTCTGGTAGATTTGTCTAAGTAATTGTTTTCAACTGAATAAAAGAAAAGAAAATTATAACACAACTTTTTGTTTCTAATTTTTTTTAAGCTGCGAACTTTTTATGTATGATTCCAAGCATTCTGAATTTATTAAAAATAAAAATAAATAATAATATAAAAGTAATACAAATTTATGTGTAGTAATATCCATGTAGTGTTTAAAAATATTATTTATTTTATTATCAGCTAATTATTTTTTTCTCAATATTGAAGAAAAAAATCATTCGTGTACATATAATCAATTTATGTCAAATTTACTTTTCAATTATATCTTATACTTTACAGAAAAAATTATAATATTTTCCGTGTCCATGTTCATCATATAATTCATACCCTTGTTCATGGAAGAGCAAAAATAGGCATTTGTCTTAATATAAAAAAATATCTAATGAACTACACGAACACATTCATACCTTCATTGAAAGTTATATTTTTTATATTGTCTTCACAAAATGGAAGATGAATTCTTTTACAATAAATTTACTCTTCACTGAAAAGTCAGGTTGCTATTTTCTGACTTCTAGATGACAAATGCTCAACAATATTTAAAAGATTTAGGTTCTTACATCTCTTGTTCAAAAAGTTTTATTATTTGGCCTTCGTCAATTTCCTCTTATTAAAAAAGGACATCCTTTATGGAACTGAAATATTTCATCACGTTGTTGAAATCTAAAGGTTCTGTTCTATATATAGTTCGTTTTTAACTTAGGTAGATTACGTTTTATAACTAATTTAACAAAGCGGTATTAAGTGTACTTTTTTTTAGACAGGGATTATTGCTAGTGCTCGGATACTTGTGCTGCCGACAGTATCACGCATCGCACATGGTAACCTTTCGTGCTATCAACCCTGCCTCCTGGCCAACCTCTCTGCTGGCAATCCCTGTTTGGCAACCTTTTATTCGTACCTTATCTGTTTATTTATTTTATTTATTTATTTATTTATTTATTTTTTTTGTATTCTAGTTAACAGATATTCTTTGTTAAGTATGATTGTGCTGCTTTATAGTTAAATTTTCATGTTCAAAATGGCAAGTTTTCAGTGTAGAACTTGTAAAACCGTACCCGAAAGTTTTGCTGTATTTGTGAACTATTCATATTAAAATCACAAGGTAGACATTTAACACAAGACGTAAAAAAGCTTTTTTTTTGTATTTTTTTTGGTATTCCAGGAAGCTCGCGTAAATTCAACTAGAACCTCTCAGAAAAACCCGTCACACAGGGATTCTGCTCAGTTGTAAAAACTTGGCATACGCATTTAGCCTTAACTAAAAACATCAAAACAACACTTATTTACCCTTTTTTGTTTTTTATTTTTTGAGAGGGGATGTCATTTTACCATTTTCTTACTCTAACAGTTGCTCAAAAATTCTAACACTGTGGCAAAATTTATTTTAGAAGAACTTCTAAAGTTAAAAACGTTCCATTTATTCTCAAAAAGTAATCTTTAATTCAATCAGTCTCAGGCGTTCTTTCAAGCTTACATTTCCAATTCATCATGAAATGAGCATTAAAAAACCCATGGCCGCAACAATACGTTACTAAACAGCACATATCTCTACATATTAATGTTATTTTCTGAAATGAATCAACATATCTTTCAAAGTATTTTATACAAATACTTTATTTATAAAATACTTCTATTACTTCAGTATTTATTTTACACACACACACGCACATTTATGTATATATTTCTACTGCTTTAACTGTTAAAAATGGTTTCTCAAAAATGAGCAAAATTGTCTCAAAATAGCTCCGAAAGAAACATATTTAAATTTCAAACCCCCATGTACTATTTTTGAGTATAGTGACATGCTCAAAAAGGGGGTTGACCACCAAGAATTCCAATATCCCCATTTTTGGGCTTGTCAATATCAATGATTCACTCAATAATTCACGTGACATAATCGTCAATTACAAAAAAAATATATCTTATTATTACAAAATAAAGGTTCTTACTCAGAAATATGTGTATTTTCTTACAAAACAATATAACAGCTGAGTTTATAATACTTTTTTTTTTTATTTAAAAATGTATTAGAAAAATCTATATAAACTCTAGATCTGTCAATTATTGCTAAAACTGTACATTAAAATTGTTTGTCTAGTTTTACACATGCAATAGTTTCATTTATTATATTAGAAAATCTAAAATTTGGCATAAAACATCGTTCAAACAAATATTATTTACTAGATCTTTTTCAAAAATTTTATTCTAAAATAAGCAATGGGAACTTCAAATAAAACAAGATTATTGATTACATATTTCCGATTCTTTTGAAAATATGTCATATAATAATTAAAATATACTCACACGCATATATCTCATACTATTAAGTGAGCAATATTTGTATGTATATTTCACTGATCTCGAAAACGGTACCTCGGACAGTCACGTGATTTAACACAAAGGTGCTCTCCGAAGGGTCATTGTGCACATGGAAGACAGATTTTCGAACATTTGTTTAGCTTTCTTTTAACCCTTTCATTCCCCGTGATGCCAATTGGAATCATAACATTTCAGATTTTCTTTCTCACCATCTAGCACTCCCGCTGATTCAAAATGAACAATATTAAAATCTACATACATTTTACCACCGAAAAATACATATTATAGATGATTTCACTATCCTTGTTGATAAATGAAAGTATATTTTACTCTATTCTGATAATAATCGGAATCAGTTTCCTACTTTGCGGAATTTAAGTAAATTAACTGTTTGAAATATTTTTTATTTTATTTTTTAATGTTTATATTTTGTATTTTAATTAATTGCAATATGTATTTTTTCCAAAATTTTCATATTTTCATTTATCTAAAAGTTATGATTTTAAATGGCATCAGTGGTTATATTAAACACAAATAAACACCTCTCAGTTGCTTTGTTAGCTATATTAACTCGAACTCTGCTATTACTCCTATTGATAAAAAAAATTATATATATTACCTTTGAAATAAATTTATGAATAAATATGAGATTTATTGTTTTATGGATGGAAAAAATTGGGAATGAAAGGGTTAATTAATAAAAATATGATGGAGAATCTTAGGAGAGATTTGATTGGTTTATTTGAGTGTATTTTACGTTGCACTAGAGCTACGTTATGAGGAATTACGACAGATTTAATTGGTTTATTTGATTTTCATTGATTTGAGGTGTCCAGTGATGTTTATTTTGTTTTAACATGCTTGACAGTGATTGCTGCGAAAAGAAGTTTCGTGCGTTTTTAGATTCATGCACAGCAGGGTAGGGGTGTCCAGTGATGTTTTTTTTTTTTTTTTTTTTTTTAACATGCGTGATAGTAATTACCGCAGAACCGAGTTACGTGCGTTTTCAAATTCATGCACAGCGATTAGGGGTGTCCAGTGATGTTTTTTTATTTTAACATGCGTGATAATGATTGCCACGGAACAGAGTTTCGTGCGCTTTCAGATTCATGTGCTGCGGGGTAGGGATGTCGAGTGATGTTTTTTGGTTTTAACATGCGTGATAGGGATTGCCACAGAACCGAGTTTCGTGTGTTCTGAGATTCATGCACAGCGGTGTAGGGCTGTCCAGTGATTTTTTTTTTTTTTTTTTCATGTGCGTGAAGCGTAAATACGTGCGTTATAGTGATTAGTGCGAAAACGACTTACGTGCGTTCTATGATTCGACCTTTCATCGAATAGTGACTTTTACTGTACGAGTAACAGCTTCAACTGTTTTCAGAATATTCGAAGAATTAACATTTCTATTTGACTGTTTTCGAGAATATTCGTTTTAATAATAGTTTTGTTGCACGGATTCAAGAAGTTCAAAAATGTTTGCTATTGTCAAGGCGATTCCATATAACACTGTGAAGAAAATAGTCGCCAATCGAAATATATTTATTTAAACGTTTCAATTATTCAATTAAAAAGAAATCCTTTAAATATAGTGCCCAGCGAAGCGGGCGATGCCTGCTAGTATATATATAATGTACGAAATATCTTATTATTATTGTGTTTTCCTTTTTTAATATTAGAAAATAAGATAAATTAAAATTTTCTTTTTTTCTAATCTTAATTTACCTTACTCTGTATATATATTAACAAATAACGTCAATTTTTAAATAATAATTATTTAGTCGTACGAATTTGAATCACCTCCGCCTACCCATCTCCCTTTTCTTTCCATTTTGGCTGAGGAATCTCTTTGCTATCGGTTTCATCAGTGTTATAGTTTCTGAACGTGTGTGCTAATTTTCAAATCAATCGAAGGATTTTTGCGGCCGCTATTGCGGTATATACAAATTCTTCCCGTAGGCCGTAATTATAAGAAACACTTTGGCGTGACCCTGTACAGGAACGGCAAATGGAATACACACCTAACACTATACTGCTATTTCTATTGAGCTCATGAACATGTGTACCAAATTGCCAGTGAATAGTGTGATTTTTGCGGCCGTTATCCTGGTACATACACATTCTTCCCATAGACCGTAATGATAAGAAAAACTTTCGCGTGTCCCTGTACGCGAACTACAAATGGAATGCACACCCAAAACTATACAGCTGATTTCGTGGGGATAACGAACAATTTGTATCAAATTTCAAGTCAATAGTGGGATTTTTGCGGTCGCTATCGCGCGCGACAAACACACAGACAGAAAAACAGACGGAACCCAAAATCTGTTTGAGTCTCAACAGAAGGCCTTTACTGATGTTTCGACAATGATTCTTCAAACTTTTTAAAATGTTGTAACTGCATTGTTAATGTTATAACCATATATTTCTAAACATTTTTTTATTAAGGGAAAATTTTCAGTTTATATAAGTAAAAATATCGACATTAAGATTCATTAAACTAATTACATAAATTTTGGGGGAATACATGTATATTCAAACATCCTAGTATGATTTTTCTTTTTATTTAATTAATGACTTTTCTTACTTAAGTTCATTTAAACAAGCGTTATTTAAAAAAAAAAAAATTCGCAACTTTAGTGGAGTCACTCCGGATTTTTAATAATGTTATAATGCAAATAAAAATGTGCAATTTCATAGACGTAATAAATAATACATTTTCTAATTGTGTAACATAACTTTAAACTGCTGTAAAAGATATTAATATTGAATATTCTCTAAAGTAGCGTAATTAGGAGTATATAAGTCTAACTTTCTGAATCACATCAAATGAAAGCATTATACATGCATTTTAAATTTAATTTCCATAATGTTCACTCTAGCTGCAGCATGATTCTCCTGGGCAATAATTAAATCATATTCACAGCAAATGCAGAAATTATTTCTAAACTGCTAATGTCGCTGATTAACTGTAGTCTCTAAAGTTTTAATAAATTGATTTGATGTTAATTACATTGCAGTTATAATCTATAGACATAAAATCAGCTGTTTCAAAAAATCTCTCATAAATAATTTTGCAAATTGCATAACGCTTCTCTGGAGTAACTAGCACATTTATAAAATAATGTTACAAAATACAATTTATGGTACAAATAATGCATGGCAAAGCAAATATACACTGAGGAAAAAAAATATACCACCTTTATCTAGAACGAATATTTGATCATTTTCTACATCCCTTAACTAGAAATATAGATTTCCGAGCTATGCGCATAAGAATAAACTGAATAATAAACTCAATAGATGAAATGATCGAGAATTTCTAGTCTCCACATTTCTGGATGGTGAAACAATGTTCTGAAAATTCTGAATCTTTTGTATTGCGAGAAATTCTCTCTTAATTTTATAGAATTGGGTAATAAAGAACGATTATAGTAGCTGAAACCCGTCTCTTGTATTCATATTTATTTGCAGAGGTTTTTAAATAACTTTGCCAACGAGAATGTAGGCCAACACTCTAGAATTCTAATAGGGGTTCTTAGAATTCACTTTCAAAGGGGGCTAGAATTTATAAGGATAACATGTAACTATTTTTTTCTAGAGCCACTATTTAGATTCTAGATGTCAGTTACAGAATTTCTTCTCAGTGTAATCATTAAAATAAAACTCTGTAACAAGATGAAGAATAGAAAACAAGACTCGTTTTCTAAAAAGATTACGCAATAAATGTACAAACATATCATATAATTATTTCGTACAATTTTCGAAATATCTACATGAATGTTTAACCAAGCTTTTAGAAATAAATTTAGTGCATTTGTTTTTTGAAAGTAATTTTATCATTAAGGAGAAAAGTATATTTTTATAAAGTGATTGCTCTAGTTAAGAAATAAATTATTTTTGAAATATTGTTATGAATAAATATATGATAGTTTTGTTAAATTTCATGTATATGATGCATTACAAGAAAACTGTTGACATTCAAGATATAGGTATCATAAAATTCCGAATTAAAAATTTATGTTTATTATTAAATTTAAATGAAAGCTAGTAACTTATGTTTAATGAAATCTCTATAGACATCCTATAATTAAAGCAATTTTGGTAAACAAAGGCGAAAAATAAGTAAAACTTCTTAATTTAATTTCAGTAGAATAAATCATCTAATATTTGCATGCTTACGTTTAAAATAACAAAAAAGACTGTGTATTATTATTTGTACCATATGCAAAATATTTTATAAAAGAGTAAGCAGTTGAAATTACGCTTCTAATATTTCTGTAGAACTACAATAATATTATACAAGTTCGCAGCATAGTATTTGTGTTCAAAGGTAAAGCATTACAAATATTTAAATGTAAATATAAAAACTGAAAGGTTAACGTAAAATTTTAATTGTATTAGATTGAGATTTATGAAAAAGAACTCTAATTCATATCGGAAAAAGTACTTTCGTACACGAAAATATATGTTAATATTTAAGCTTTATCATTTTGAAATGAAAGATATATAAGATAAAATAATCTTTATTGCATCTAAAAAATGCATATTAACTTTGTTGTGTTTTTCACAGTATAAATGTTTTTAAATAAACATTTCTTCACTAAACATTTAAAATAAACATTTCTTCACTTAGACCATAAAATGTTAAAATTATTTATGTTTTCCTGCACACAAACCAATTTCAATGATTATCAACTTTCAAAAAGGCAATATTCTACACCGAAATAGATATATAAAACTGACACATTTCAGTTTCAAAAAACTTTTAAATTATTTATGGAAATAAGAACACGGATAAACCGAGATAGTAGCTTATGAACGTAAGGCACAAGTATTATACAGGTACACATAAGCATGATTCTAAAGAATATGATATAGTTACCGTCAGTGATTAGTTTTCAGTGCTGTTCAAAAATATTTTATTTCTAAAAAGGTTAAAAACCTTATTGGAAAATGTCCGAATGCCATTATACAACAAAAAATTTTCTTCCAACAATTTCCACTTATATAATCTGATGTATCTAAATATTTTTGAGTGACTTGCAAGTCAAACATTAATTGTAATAATTTTATCACATTCATTAGAAAACATAATTACATGCTTACATTTATTAAAAAACATGTGCATCTAAATATCATTATTAATTTCGCTAACATATGTGCAGAATAAAAGTATTAACATACACTTCAAAGATATCTCGCACATAAGTCATAACGTATCCGTACATTTTTTATGTGTAATCTTGTAACGATAACGAATAGTCTTGTAACATCGAGTAGTCTTGTAATAGAAACCATGCCTCCGTAAACTTTATAGCATATAACAATTCGAAGGCATTGAAAAAAAAATATGAAAGCTAGGGCGCGAGCAGACAGACTAAAAAACAGATTGGCGAACATATAAGCAGACGAAGTACAAAGAACAAGTTTTAACTTTGTTGTAAAGTGTTAATAAGTATTTTATTAAAAAAAATCATTTCTACTGTGTACGGAGGAGCTAGTAATTCCGTACCAAAATTAGCAAACGTTGGTAAAATAATCATTAATCAATAACATTTCTTAATGAATGCGGCTGGTGAGGCAAATGGGCAATGGCAAACAATAGATATTTTTTTATGAAAAGGATTTCAGATAACAATCTGACGTAAAAAAAATAAGAGACGATAAAAATTGCATTGTTTTTTACTACTTACATTGTTACTACATTGTTACATTATTATGAAAAGGTAAGAATTTATCGAGGAGAAAATTTACGGTTATTAAAGGACTAAACGTTCATACATTAAAATGAAAAAATAATCTATTTAAAAAAACTTCTGAAACCAAAATTCTTAATGTATCGTATCACATAAATCTTTTCGAAGTTAAAATAAATTTAATTTGCAAAAAAAAAAAAAAAAAAAAAAAAAAAGTAACTTTTTTGTTCATTAACCAAAATTGATGAAATTTGAACTGCAAGTTGGACTTGAGTTGTACAAACTGTATATTAATTTTTGTGTTCGTGAGGGAAAATTTGAAAAAAAATTTGAAAACTGCAATTTTTAATTCCACTTCAAAAACATGTAACTTAATGAGTAGCAGATGTTTCCTTTTCTCTCCAAACAATTTCCATACAATCTTCTGTTGTTGCCACCTAACTTTAATACTTCAGTTAATTTTAAAAAATCTAACTGTCCGATCGATAAGCTTGTTTAATCCATTGGATTAAAATAAATCACTCCTTTCATTTGGTACCTCATTTGTAATGATACGACTGATATTTCTAATTTATTTTCCCCTTTTTTCTAGCGTGACATTCACAAACAAACTTACCTACCTACCGTTCCAGATGAGAGCAAGTACATAACAATTTGGGGATAAATAACATTTCTTTGAGGGTGTTTTAATTTTGATATTTAAAAACTAAGATATCTATAATTTTATTTAAAAAAAAAAAAAAAAAATTTTAATAGCTTGATTCACGGAATTCTACAATATATGAAAGCAATATATAAACTATGCAATAGATGACTTAAAAAAGCATATTAAATTTATAAACATCATTTCATTAAAAGGATTAATTATATGCTTAGCATGAATAGTTAAAAAAAAAAATCGTCAATTTTCTAAAACTATTCTTTTTTAACGATAGATAATACATTTTGATTTAAAACTAGTATTCTAAAATTTTATATCCTCAATGTTTTTTCACATTTCATCTCTATAAATTTTATTTTCTTGATAAATATATTTTCTTTTCAAATACATTTTTTTCTTTTGTGTACATATAGGTCAGACGGTATAAAAGATATCGCTGTCACATGTTCAATGAAAATTGAAATAAATACTTATTCTGAAAGAAACATGCTCAAATCAAATATTTCTTAATGTATATTTATTTTATAAATCTATCTCCTTATGAGAAAAAATAATTATGAACAATATCAGAAAAATATTTTCTTACACATATCGTACGATAGAATAAAAAAATTTTCTTATAATAATAATAGAACTAGAAATGCTATATACATTTAATTAGAAAAACGTATTAAGTCTTTAAATGTAATAAATGTTGTTAAAAATGTAATAAATGTAATAAATGTTTTAGAATGGGACTCTTATAAAGAGGAGATGTAAATTAAAATATATGATTTTCAATATCACAGTAGTGAACATGCTATAGTAAATATTTTGAGTAACAAAATTGTTTTTAAGGCATTCTATAATAAACGGATGTTATACTGAGGGCAGATAGACTATTAGAAAAATAAACAGATGAAATAACTGGAGTTATAATATTTCTTAAACATTATTTTAAACGCTTAATCCAAACGAAAATGAAAATGCAGCAATTTGCAGTTACAACCTTTAATGTTTTTAAATATTATGTTGTGGTACTGTAAAAAACTATGCTTCTACCATATTCTATAGAAAAAAAATGTATGTCTCAATAATAAGCATTTTTATCACTATGAAATGTGCGGTACAAATTCACTTAAGTATAATTTTATAAAACTTACTCGCATATAAAAGCAATTCATTGGCATTATTTGTGTGTCCGTATACACAAACCAGTCTTGCTATTTATATAATTTTAAAAAAGAAAAATGCCGCACTAAACATGATCTAAATGTGTCAATTTGAAGAAATCTGACAATATATTCAGATGTTATATTGTGGATAGATAGCCGTACGAACTGACAGCTGCATAGCCAGGAGGGCGGACAGACAAGCAGACCGAAATTTTTAAAGACGTTTTAAATTTGTTAGAAATTAATAATGAAACGTTTATTCTATTCAAATATTTCATTTTAAAATACGATTTTTTTTTAACTCTAAGAAAAAATATAAATATGAACAGTTAAATGTAAAATACACATATAATTTAATAAAAATATATTTTAAGTAACGTAGGTACAGCTTAACATGCTAAGTTTCCGTTTTATTTTTCAATTTAAAAAGGAAATTTATTTACTTTTGTTAATGAAAACTTTATTTACTTTTTGTAAATTCTGAGAAAAATAATAATCCATTTTTATAGATTTCATTTAATTAGAAAAAAAAATACTTCTGTGCATAAATACTATCTAGTTTTCCAACCAAATGATAGCTCAAAAATTAATAAATATTTAACGTCTTTTATTTTCCTTAAATCCGCGTACATTGAAATTAAAACTCTCTATATAAATATAGCGAGTACAACACTTTAGTACTCTTATACTTCAATATTAATACTCTGAAAGGAAATTAATTACAAATTACTCGTTCGCAAATCACGCAGAAGCTGAATTTGTAAATAAACATGATTGTGATCCAGTTAAACTGTCCAGGGATATCAATATAGATATTAATTATAATCCATAGTTTTCATATATTATTAACACGTACCCTGTTTATAAATTCTACTTTGATTGAAAAGGTTTAATTGATTTTAATGTCTAACATTAGTTTATTTCAGTTAGATATAGCTTATGTTTAAAATTATATAATTTATTATCATATGCTGGAGAAATTTCAGATTTTAATGTAAAAGACGTCAACATAATTATGTAATGGTTATCTTACAGTAGTCTACAAACAGATTGTTAGTGTAATACCCGTCTTAAGGCTTTTACATGTAGTGTTATTTGTAACTAATTACGTACATGTTGTCATATACCTAAAGAACATATCACTCAGAATACTATTAATTATGTTATTAATTATTATTAGTTCATTACAATTAATTTAGAAAAATATTTGATTAAGATTTCCGAATGTTTTAAATTAGTTTCTTACGTAAAATGTTCATCATCAATTTCTTCACATAAATTGTTTAATTTGTTATTTATAATTTTGCAAAATGTGTCAGAATTATTTTACTTTAGATATATTTAATATTTATTAAAATATTTTCTTATGATATTACTTTTCGAGCATATATATAAAGTAAGGAATTAATCGCAATCCCGAAAAAATTCAAAATCAGATTCTACATTTTGAAACCTCCAAAATTCATTTTTTTCTAATTTTACGCTGACAATATATAGAACCAAATTACACTGCACTGCCAAAAAAAAAAAAAAAAAAAAAAAAATCAAGCCCTGATACTATTTTTTCTGATTCTTATGCAAAATTACCTCCTGAATCCAAATGTGATCAAATTTTGTCCAGTCACTCACGTTATCTCTGGACGCCGCGCCCCTCCACCAATTTTTATCCTTGTTCGATAATTTTATGGCCATGAATTTCATTTGGAGAATGTAAAAGAATTATTTTAATACATAAAAACAAAATATATATGTATATATATAGAATGTATAATACATAATAATAATAATTGATTAATAAAATATAAAAAACGTAACTTTTAATTTCAGTGGCAAATCCCCTCCTAAATTTAACTCTTTGCTGCAAATGTTCATGTTTTTGGATTTTTCAATTATGTAGCCCCATGAGAAGTTATTTCACAGCTGAAATAACTCTTTCCTACCCTACAAATAAATTTTATAGCCATAAAATTACAGAAAAGTTATAAAAATAGGGATACATCTCCAAAACACGATCGGAGATAGTGCAATATTCGGATTCAGGACGTCATTTTACACAAGAATTTGTAAAAAATAGTGTTGGGGCTAATTTTCTAGCAGAGCAGCGTTATTTCGTGTTAGTTAACATCTACCTGTAGATCAAAACAAGTACTACATACATCGATCTATAAGATATATAAGTAAAGGATTCTATTTACAGAGATACAATAAAGAAAATTATTTGTATATTGAGGGCAATGAATTCAAATTATTTAAAATTCGCTTCAATTATGTTGATTTTTAATTTATCAGAAAAATGCTTATGCATGCTACATTGCTTTACTAACATATATTTCTATGAAAAATAATGTGTGTATTATTTATAGGATTCTTTTACAAGGAAATACAAAGGAATTTATAGCTATCACTTTTTAATGTTGACAATTATCCAGAATTCATTAAAAACGAACTAAATTGAACCATGTTTCAGAATTATTCTACAAAGTTATCATTACCATAAATTGCACAAATACCATTTAAATTTTGTTACAGACACACACACACACACACACACACACAAAAAAAAAAAAAAAAAAAAAAAAAAAAAAAAAAAAAAAGAACTGCATGCATTATGGTCACTTGTATAAACTAGTTGGCATCGGTGGACTCTGCTCAGTACCTCGCCATATGTAAAGTTTTCATAAATTTCTACTACGGAACATATTATATTCATTCTAAGAGAAATAAATTTGACCATTCGCTCGACACAGTGATAGAATAAAATCGCCACATAACAGGCTACCCATCGTTCAATTCAATATATTCACCTTATTCTAATCTATTAACTTATTTTAGTGGAATTAGCTTCGTAGTTCAGTTTTCATGGTACTCCATACTAATTCAAATGCAACAATCTCAAAACTGCAAATGTATATGGTATATCTCCCAATTTTGCTTGGTTTATAAGATCTTAAATTTCAAATAACTTACGAAATTTTAAAATTAGAATACTTGTAGTCAATTATGTTGAAACAAGTATCATAAATGTCATTTAAAAATGGTTTGATATATTTATGATGCAAATATCCCTCAAAATGTACGTTTATACGAAAATTTGCCCTATTCTGAAATGTTGAGTAGAATTATATTTTGAGGAAACGTATTTATATATTAACAAATAAATACATGTACATATTTCAAGAAATAAATTTACATCTATGTTACTTTCATAAATTTATTATATGAATAGAATATTGATTTGAGATCTTTCTATATTGTTCATCATGATCTGCATTTAAAATAATTTTGGGTGAGAAAGGGCCTCCAGTATTAAGTATCTGCAAGTAAAATAAATTTCCATCTTTAACGATTTATCAATAGTTGTATTTATTATATCTCTTTGTTTTCTTTTACGCATTATGCATTCCAAGAATATATGTAATTATTTTTAATGTAAACAGTGATTTTAAATATTTATTTCAAAATATTTCACTCATATGCTATCTTGGAAAAAGGCAAAACTTTAATATTGTTTTTAACGTATAATTTTTAATATGTATTAAAACGAAGATTATATCAACTTGTGGTTAAAAATATAACAATATATTTAACAATAATGCTTATGGCTATTATATTTACTTTTTCTCTTAAAACATATAAATAATCCATAATTTAGTAATTTTGAATTGCAAGTGTACCAACAACAGCTCACTATGGATACATCATTAAGTAGTAGTTGCCAGAATATTGAAATTGCAAATTTCATCATTTGTACTAAATTGATAGCACTAATTATAAAAATTATTTTTATCAAATTGGCATAATGTATATATTAGGTCTTTGCATAAATTCGTGCGGTTTTTCATCGCTTCATTTCATAAAATACATCAAATCAAATGACAATTTTTAATCAAAATACTCTCCATTACTTGCTACAACCTTTGCCCATTTTTCGGGTGACAAATGTATGCCACGGCGATAGAAGTTCTCCTCTTTGGAGGGAATAAAATGATCCGCGTCCGCACGAACTTTTGCAACGACCTAATATATATATATATATATATAAAATAGCAAAAGGAATCTTCAAATACTGTAAGACATATTTGCAGTTAATTTTTATTTCATATTTTTATTTTATTTTTTATGTTTATACTAATTTAACCTTAATACTTCCATGCGTCAGTTTAGACTCCCAACCTCTGTTCAACAAATCGCGTCATTAAAAGTACATTACCTAAAATTCTAGAAAAAAAAATAAAAATGTGCGGTCGGGGGACCGCCATCAGGAACGAAGATCCTTACACCTTTTCTCAAATTCCGAATTTGATTTGATATAGAGATCTAGATTGTTTATTTTCTCTCTCTCTCTCACACTATTTTATTGTTTATTTTCTATCTTTTTTTTTCTCTCAATGCAAATAACGTAAAGTAAAGAATCAAATTAAAAAGTTGCATTTAAAATTTTAGCGAAAATATTTGTTTATTAAAAATTAAATATCCGGCTGCGCACGAAGCTTGTCTATTCGAAACAAAAACGTTCAACGAGGATTTAGCGACGAGAAAGTAATTCTAAAAAAAAACTAAAATACTGAAAATGAGCATACTAGACCATTACTCCGGGCCTCTGCGTTCCACAGTGTTCGGAATTTCAAAAAAGCTGGCCAAAAGTCGAAAAATTTAGGCGCGTTTTTAGACGTAAGTACCGCGGAAATACCTTCAGAGGGAGCCACTGAATGAAACTGTGAGGTGGAAAATTTATTCTATCTACATATTTCTAAGTGTAGGCTGGCGGAAAACGTGACAATTTTTTCTTTTAATGCACTTAACAGTTAAACAAATAGTGTTTCTCGGAAAATTTCGCAACAACGACATTCAACAAAATATGGCCGACAATTGTGGAGGTTAGTAGATAATATTTATGCTGTATTTTGTTTTCATCAACTGATCTCCTGAGCGGCTTTTTGAAGTTAACCTCAATTATAACATAACCAAAAGTTTCAAAGTATGGAAACTTTTTTATCTCGCAAGATCCCGCATTGATTCAAAGTGGAGAGTGTTAAGGGATGTCCATTTTATTCAGCCGTTAAAGAATTGGGTGCCCCCGCCTGCCCCTGTATGTGTAAAAGCGTTTTAACTGTTTAATTTAATTTTTTAATTTTTTGGACTTTGGTCTGCCATATTGGATCCGCCATCTTGTTTTTGAGTGCAAGATCACTTTTTTTATAAAAACTGATATCAAATTTGAATTTAGCGCCCTCAAAAACCCTTAAATGTGAAAATTATCCTTCATCTATCAATTTTTTGATTTTTGATCCGCCATATTGGATCCGCCATCTTGTTTTTGAGTGTAATATCACTTTTTTTATGAAAACTAACGTCAAATTTGAATTCAGTGCCCTCAAAAACCCCTTAATGTAAGAATTATCCATCTTATATTAATTTTTTAATTTTTTGTCTGCCATATTGGATCCGCCATCTTGTTTTTGAGTTTGCCTTTGAAGTTTTCAAGAAACCAATGTCAGATTCGGATTCAGCGACCTCGAAAACATATATATACATCACAATTTCACTTGTTTTCTTTAATTTCGACTTTTGGCCAGCTTTTTTGAAATTCCGAACACTGTGCGTTCCTCCTTATCAAACGTAACTAGGGAGAAAAAGTAGAAATTGCTGAGGTTCTTATTTCTGGCGAGAGAAATTCTGATGGAGAGAGTGTGACGCTTTTTCCTTACGTGACGACTTCTGCTAGTTAACTACTGCCAAAACCCGCGTAAAGGAACTTCGTTCCAAAAAAAATATTGTTCGTATTGTCTTAATCTTTATGACATTCAACAGTAACAAAAGTATATAAGCAACTTTTATTTAGGAGTGTATTACACTCAATTTTTTCAACTGAACAAAATGGGGTACCATGTGACCCCTCAGTGACATTTCAAAAGAAATAATATAGAAAATAGGAAATTCCTAATGAAGTAGAGATTTTTATTTTAGGCAAATTAAAATTAATTTCTTATTAACTTCATTAATGTTAATTATTTGCAAATTAATATTAACATAGTGATAAACAACTTTGTTTAGGTTGATTTCTTTAGAAATCGACCTATTGTAACCAATTCGTTTATCTATCCATCTATCTATCAATCTAACTGCATATATATATATATATATATAATGAAAATTTTGTCATTACAATAACTCCCGAAATAATACTCCAAATCGAGCCAAATTTGGACAGCGAACTTATCTTATAAATATTTTGGATGAGTTTGTTAACCAATATTCTCCACTTTTTTTTTCAAGAGGCGGCCACATGAAAATTTGAAATAAACATTGTAAAAAGCGTATTTAAGGCCGGAATTGCTTGAATTTTGACGTAAATATAGATCACATAAGGGTCTCAATCAAGTTTAATAATGAACTTTATGCGCCATTTTTAACAAAGTGGCGAATATCTTAAGTTAAACGGGGCCATTTGAAATCTGGCTACTACTTCAAAATTTAACATCACGATAACTTCCGTAATAATTCTCTAAATGGAACCAAATTTGGACAATGAACTTATCTTATAAATATATTGAATGAGTTTCTCCACCTGAAAGAGTTCAGCCACCTGAAAATTTTTCATTATGATAACTTTTGTAATACTGAATCAATACCAATCAAATTTGGGTAGTGGATTTATCATTCAAATATCTCAGAAAAGTTCACTGGCCATCTCACTCCGCTTTTTTGGCTCCAAGTGGTGGCCACTTGAAATCACAGTGCCACTTGAAAATTTCTTATCACGATAATTTTTGAAATACTGCATTAGTTTGAACGAAAGTTGGATAGTGAACTTATCATACAAATATCTTGATTGATTTCGCTGGGCAAGTTGCTCAGCCATTTTCTTTCCAAGTTGCAGTCCCTTAAACTGCCACTTGAATATTTGTCATGACAATAACATTTGGAATATTGGATTGATTCGAACAAAGGTTGAATTTTTTTTTCCAAGTTGAGGGCACTTGAAGGCTACCATTTCAGAATTTGTTATCGCGATAACATTTGAAATACTGTATTTATTCGAACCAAAGTTAGGCAGTGGACTTATCTTACAAATATCTTCGATTAGTTCACTGAACATCTGGCTCCGTCATTTTGATCCAAGTGGCGGCCACTTAATTTTTCAACTCGATAACTTTTGAATTTCTGAATTAATTCGAACTAAAGTTGTACAGTAGACTTATATCACAAATGCACTTGATATATTTGTTTTAAAAATTGGCCCGCCATCTTGTTTCCAAGTGCCGGACACTTAAAAATTTCAAATTCGCTTAAAAAGGTGTTTATGAACCGATTTACTAAAAACTCTATATGTAAGTAGCCCACATCAATATTTCTAACAAATCTATTAGTAATTTGTATATGTTCTTAATATCTCTATATAAAACAAAAAATACACATCAAAAACATGGTACTAACACATTTCACAAAATGGACATGATATCCTTTACCTCCGATGTAAAGATATAGTAAGTTACCACATTTTAATTACAAATGCTGTGGTACCAAAATATTTCATATGTATTCACTATTTAAATATTTGTTTTAGATTTAAATTATAAGCGATATTTTACTTGCAACAAATACCTACATTTATTCGAGCGGATATGTTCGGTAGAACATCTCTATGTCCTATAACTGTTTCGACATTTCAAAATATAATTTTTAAATAATAGGTTTCAGAAATTCTTTTCTAAATAATGAACAATATTTTTCACTGTTTTTTCAAAATTTAACATATATCTTAACGAACTTCGTTATACGTCTGCTTGCTTAAGCACAAAGCTTTAAAGTGTAAGACAATTCAATTAAAAATCCTTAAATTCTAATCAAGACACTTCAGTGAACTGCACGAATAAACCAGTCGCGCTTGTCTGCCTTTTAAGATCTCTTTGAAGTTTATTGTGATGGCGCTAAATATTCTTGAAACTGCGAACTAAAAAGCTTTTTCATTGACTTGAGAATATTAACCGTCAATTTAAAAAATATATATGCTTCGACTCCTAAGACTCCTGCGCTTCTGGGAAATACTTTACGTCTTAATGTAAAAGTTTGTTTGGAGTTGTTAAAAGTAAAACTTCACTCTAAATTACATCAAAACTTAAGTTAAAGTGATTATATTAGCATTAAAAATGACTTCATTTGAATATACTAAATAATTATTTGTAAAGAGAAATTTTTAAGCATAAAATTCCTCTTTACTAAGCTTCTGTCTTATCACTAAAAGTTGTTTAAAATTATAACTTACGCTGAATATTAAAAATCTGAAATTTTAAAATTGAATTATCATGGAACGAGCTTATTATAATAATTAAAACTCATTATTTAATAAAATTATACTTTTAAAAAATTAAAGAACACGCTTTTATTGAAATGTGAACTAAAAAGCACAAAATATCTATCTTTATAGTATTGAAATGCAGGGTAAGAAAACATTCTGTGAGTGACACACCATATTACAGAGTGATTACAAATTAATTTAGAATTACACAAAAACCACTTTTAAAAAATCTCCCCTGATTGGGCTCGACCGTTAAGCCTTTAGGTTTACTTCACAGCCACAGCGTTCACGTAGGGAAAGACTTTTTTACAATATAGATTTTTTGTTTGCTTCCAGAGCGGTTACAAACATACATATAGGTGAAGCTAATAAAAGAGTGTTAAAAATGCTTATTCTTATGCATTATTGTATAAATGCTTATTCTTATGTGTCGTAAGAAATGCCTATATCTGATTTAAAATTATCAATTGAAATATCTGTTTTTACATTGAGAATTGTAATTACAAACGTAACCAGAAAATTAAAAAAGATTCTTACTCACATGAGAATTGAACTACGCATGTTTTTAATAATTTTGAAAATTTTCATTAAAAGGGACTATTTGATAATTCGATAAACCTATGAAAATCTGTATGTTTATAATAAATACCCCTTAAATGATGCAGAAATGCATTTAATAAAATTATGTATGCTTCACTGTTAAAAATACATTATTTTACAAAAATGATCCAAATTCTTAAACGATCTAAATTCTCTAACTTCTTAAAACCATTTATTTTACTTTAAAAATCGGTTGAAATTTTTATAGAAATATGAACAGTTATTACTATGTTTCCTTTAAGGGAACATCTGAAAGGCAAAAATACTTGTCTATGGATTACGAAAAGATATCTCTACATACTGCAATAATTAGTATTAGAATAATTAATTCATTATATTTATAAGTGATATCTAGAACTGAGAGAAAGAGTTAGATTTGAAGAAATTAAAAGTTAATTAAAACTGGTATTATCTACAAAACATCTAAAATTGCATGTTAGATATTATGTATAAATATAAATAATTATAATAGGATTATTTTAATAAAATATGTTTATTTATATGTTTACTAAGATTTTTTTTTTTAAGCTATATATTCGAAACGCAGTTTTGCAAACAAATATTAGATTTCCTTTTATTAAAAAATAAATGCAGAATAAACCAAAATTACGTTGCAAAGGTTTATAATCTTGAATTAATTTTAAGAAATTTATCTATACACCTTAATTAATAGACGGAAATTAATCAGTAAAATAAATTATTTTCTGAAAAATTTCTAGATTTTATGTTTTTACAAAATTGTGTGAGAACAATTAAATTCTTTTTGCATTAATATATATATATATATATATATATATATATATATATATATATATATATATATATATGTATGTATGTATATATACATAAGAATTTTAGAACTGCAAAGGTTAGAGGTTGCAATGGTTGAAAACAGCAAAACAACTTAATCCGATGCATTAAACAGCTTATCAATCCGCGTTTGTAATGATGGATAGATGGCGCTTTTTCAGTTTTTGTTGTTAGTAAATATTATAGCCACGTGTATTTATTATTGTTCTTTTTGTTATTCTACTTAATATTCGTACTATAATTTATCCGCCATTACATCATGGAAAATTGATTGATTTTGGAAAAAAATAATTCAGTTTATTCAAAGTTCGATCGGAAGTCGATTTTTAACTGATGTTCAACAAATATTAGCCTCAAATCATCTGATTAATTCTTTACTTCCATTAGCGGAAGCAACTGAAATTTTAAATTTGTCATTTGGAAATAAATGGAAGCTTAATTCTGGATTTCTTGGTCCTTTGGAGTTACACTGGAGCACACAACAGTATGTGTTATCTTTTTTACCGGATTTATTCATTTTTATTCAATAAATATATGTGAAACTAAACATCGGCATGCAATGGCGGCTTAATGAAAGCCGAATTAAAGCATGTTTATTGTAATTTCCCCTTAGCCCACCAGAGGGCGAGCATTTCATTACAATCGCAGATCGGATGATTAGTTTTTTCTTAATTAATTAAAATGTGAAAATAATAACCTTCTAATTTCTGATAAATAAGCCATTTAAATTTTAAAATTTTATCCATAATTTGATTGTTGCCAATTTTTTTTCGACAAAATAATAATAATAATAAAAATAAACACGTACATTTATTTAAAATGAGGAAAATAAATCAGAAAGATTAGAAAATAAATTAAAAATATCAGTCGCATCGTTACAAATAAGATAGAAAATGAAAGGGAAAATTTTTGTAAATTCGATGCATTAAACAGCTTATCAATCGGAAAATTAGATTTTTTAAAATTAACTAAAGTATGAATTTTAGGTGGCAACAGCAGAAGATTGTATGGAAACCGTTAGGAGAAAAAAAAATAAAAAATCTGCTTCACATTAAGTCACATGATTTTTAAGTGGGATTAAAAATTGCAGTTTTCAAATTCTTTTAAATTTTCTCTCAAGAACACAAAAAGATAATATACAGCCTGTACCCCACAAGACCAACTTGCATTTCAAATTTCATCAATTATTTTGGTTAATAAACAAAAGTTATTATTATTATTTTTTTTTTCAAATTAAGTTTTATTCTATCTTCGAAAAGATTTATGTGATCATAGATATAATATTATATATAGATCTATCATCCCCACATTATCGTGCAAAGATTTTTGATGCCGAAAAAAAAAGCTTTGGAATCAGCCATTAAGTGGTATTGAAGGAAAAAAGGAAAAAATAAGAAGAAATTTGAAACTATATCTGGAGCTTTTCATTCACCTTTAGTGAATAAATTATTCATGAATTTTATTTGCTAAAACATTCGTGTGTATTCCCGTGTGTATTCACTCGGGGAAAGACTGCCATATTTTGGTAAAATCGCCGTCTTTTCCCGAGTGAAAAGAAATCACTTTTTTCTCCCCAATGATCAATCTATATATTATTACTATATCTATGTATGTGATACGATACATTAAGAATTTGGGTTTTAAAAGTTTTTTGAAATAGATTATTTAAACTCTATGAACCATATTTTTATTTTATCAGTTTCATTAACAGATCCTGCTGGGCGATTTTTTAAATTTTGGTGATGAAGTACACCGAACGTTTTTCGGCAAGAAGTTTAACATAGCAACAGCCATTTTAATCTAAGTAGCGCATCAAATATATAAAAACACAAATGATTTATTTTTACACAAAATTTACAGAACAAATGCAGTTTTAAAGATAGGAAATTTATTTCAACAAGCACTATTTTAAACCAAAAAAAAAACATTAAAAATATAAGCAGAATATAAAGGATTCTTATGCATAAACAAAAAAGAGTCTGATAAAATTATTAGCAAAATAGTCTTCCCCTTTTCATACAAAAAAAAAAAAAAAAAAATCCATCGCTAATATGGCGACAAAAATTCCAAAGCCGCCAGTGGAGCGACATAATAAAGTTGTGTAACACGATAATGTTTACCTATTTATTTATTTTTTTTATATATATAATAACCACTATGCTAATTTATCATACAAACAAATGAGCCTCTGTGTGTTACTGCACTTGCACGCTGTCGAACAGAAATATTTGAAAACTTCAAATTAATATTTAAATAAATAAATAAAAATATGTTTAATGGGAAATATATATAACCATAAAAAGATAAGTTGTCTAAAATACGGAAGAAATAGCGCTCATAGCATATTTTTTCAAGGGATTATGTCTTATTGTTACAATGGATTAAGTCTAAAATGGTGACAAAAATTCAAAAGCCCCCAAAGAGAACTACATTAAGGCTGTACTATCAGGTTTACAAACCATGAATTATATATAAACACAAAAAATTGTCTCATGCGACAGACGTAGCCGGTCACAGCATTTCGTGATATTTGGCGTGAAATTGCTGTCATGTAATGGTTGTTTGGATAAACAAAATAAACATATGAAATAACGTAAAAGCAAATATTATGTTGTCTAAAGCCAGTTACATTTGAGTCCAGTCCGAGTTACATGTGAACAACACGTATCGTGTTGTTCACATGTAACTGGGATTCAAATATAAAAGGGAAACTCCAATTTTTTCGATACTATCTATTTCGAAACTGTTATATAATAAGCAACTAAATGGAAACTCATTGGTAAACTATTGTCGCAGGTAATAGGGACAAGCGCCCGAGTTGCAGTGGATGACCAAATCGCTTCCGAATGCAGCAGGGACCTGGAGCGAGCTTTTGAACAATTTCAGTAATTTGATTTATTTTATTTTTATAAAGCTATATAGAAATGAGTTTCCTTTAAATTTAGTGGCCAGCGAAACGGGCAAAGCCTTCTAGTTTACTTTAAATGCCCAATATTCCATAAGATATCCTATATTAAAGTTTTAAAATATTTATCAAATTTACTTTTTTTTTTTTTTTTTTTTGGTTTTCTAGCTTAGCCATATAGTTTTCTTTTTTATAACTACAGCTGTTGCCATCGTTAAAATATTTAAAATGATGAGATCATTTTATAATAAAATTATCCATTAGACATTACAATCCGCGTTTGTAATGATCGATAGATGGCGCTCTCTGAACTGCAGTTTTTAGTAAATATATTAGCCACGTGTATTTAATATTCTTTCTTCTCCGCCATTTCATCATGGAAAATCGATTGCATAATATGATGATATGCAGTGGTGTGATAATTTCACCTTAGCCCACCAGAGGGCGAGCATTTCATTGCAATCGCGGATAGCCCTATATTTCACTCCTCCATAAAAATTGATTTTAAAATCGTCTGCTTCTTTTATACTTTTATTTTAATAGAATTTTAATAAAAATTAAATTACATATTACTTATTTTAGCATTTTAATCCAAAACAGCGTATGACGATAAATAGGTCTCAAGGCCCAACGATGTCCATTTGCAGCTTAGACTTGGAAAATCCATGTTTTTCCCATAGGCAATTATATGTTGCATGCTCACGTGTGGGAAAACCATCGAATCTATTTGTGTTAGCAAGAGACAGGTTAACAAAGAATATTGTGCACAGATTAGCGTTGAATTAAATTAAAATTGAAAATTTTTATAATTCAAAATGATGAATATAATTATTAAAAATAATGAATAATCTACGCTATATACCTCATTTATAAAATTAATTGTTATATGTTATTAACTAAGAACTTTGTAAAAAACGCATTTATTACAAACTATCCTTGAATATATGAGATGAATAAAACGTAAAATTCAAAATTTTATGTTTATTTCTGCTTAACATCAACTATATGAAACTTTTTATCAATCGCTTCCAAATTTTGACCTAAGGTTCAATTCTCAATCCCGAGGGTTTTTACATCGGCTAAAACGTTTTGATCTTTATTCGTAAATAATAATTTGACTTTATTGAATAATTTACTACAATATAATTCAACATATAACTCAGCCACAGCAACGCGTGGCCGAGTCTGCTAGTATATATATATATTCGAAATAATTTATACTCGTCTTTAAAGTTCTACACACATTGAAGTTTTATTACAGATTAGTTAAGCATAATTTTTCTCATGTAAGTGAAATATCATTTTTTTGCATAATCAAATAAACGCATTGTTATTATTTTATTAAAAAGAAGAATAAGTTTCCCTAGTTACAACAACAATTAAAATTTTATTTTTAATGTCGCAAAAATTGAAAAATAATCCTAAAACCGTGCAACATAACATTTTAAATTATCCATGTACAAACATATTTTGGGCCAAAAGTGTATGAATATGAGACACAACATTGTTTTATATATAGAACAAACAAATGTATATAGGAACAAAACATGTGAAAAAAGGTAATATAATTAAAAACAAAGCCAATAAATTTTTTTTTAGTTTCAGATTTTTGACATTTTTGAACCGATTTGTCATTTTTTTAATATATGTTTTACAATATTCCAAACTTTTTTTCTGTTTTCAAGTTGTATTCTTTCATAAGATATATTTCTGACTCTATGGGTTTAATAGCATTTATTAAAATGCTATAATGCACACAAGAATGAAATAACATTACTTTACGAAAACACTTTGAAGTTAAAATTCCAATTTATATATCATATTATCTTAACTAAGGTAGGTGAAAAGGACTTAAGTTAATCAGCAAAGAGATTAAAGAAAAAAAAAAAAAAATTGAATAGGAGCTAACATCATCAAGAGGGGGGTTTTTAGTGCCATATACCGTGTGTCGAATAAGTATGTAGACATTTTTTAAAATCATAAAAAATTTGAAGGCGTTAGTAGAATTAAACGCGGTTGCGAAATTTTTTTTTTTTTTTTTTTTTTTTTTTTTTTAATAAAGAAAGACAAATAGTTAAAATTTTCTTCGATAGAGAGTGCTGCAGAAACACGTAACGATAAATACGCAAAACGCAGTCCTATAAACTGCTCGATTTTATAATTAACACCTCATTTTTTTAATTTCTTTCTCCTACTTTTGCATACTTAAACTTTTAATTGTGATGATGACATGGTGGATAATCGTTATTGGTAAAGATGTTTTACCTCAGCTAAAAACTGCCGACAGAAACTGGAGTTAGCGGTGTTATAAACTCGTTTTCAAACTGTACTTTTTAGTGATAACTAATAAATAGAATAGTAGTTACATGTTTGTAAACACCATAGACCTATTATAATAGTGGACGGGACAATGGCAAGCTTTTTTAGGGCAAAGATAACTCATAGAAAGGTCATATGAATGTTGATCTACAGGAAGCCAAACAGGCCAATATTGAAATTTACTCGCCATGCTCTAAACTCTACTTTTTCTTAAGCAGACGATATTTTTCCATTTTCTTTGAAAGTTTCTTTTTAAAATTTTTATTTCACTTTAAAAGTCAGATTGTTTTGAGTTTAAAAAGAATTTTATAGCAAGAAATAGTGATTAGATGTACTTTAAAAATCCTAGAAGTTATGTAAAATACGGATTTTATTTCACAGGTAAGATTCTTTTTAATATTTTATTATTTCGTTCCTTTTAAGTAATTATTTTTATAAAATGCTTATAATTCCTATACTTATTTCTCTAAATTGAATTAGTTTAACTATATTATATCTTATATTATTTCAAAAATGTGCATGATTATTTTTGAGAGTTAAAACGAGTATAGACAAACAAAGTTATAAAAACTTTTGAACTTTGTTGAAAAGTGTTAATAACAAGGTAAAAATACATTTCAGCAACTGTAGTGTTTTAGACAGGTTTTGCTTGCTATATCTTTTAATAATATTAATGAAACATATATTTATATTCAAAACAAAAAATTGCCAATAACGCGATAAATACCAAAAAAGTTAACCTTTTTCAACATTCACGTGGTTTCATCTTTGCACCTTTTCTTATACTCCCTTAATAATGGTATGCTCCGTCCACTCTTATAATAGGTCTATGGTAAATACTTACATGCAAATATATATAATTTTTACTTCAAACGTTTGCTTTGCTTACGTGCAGTGCTCTCTATCGATGAAAATTTTAACTGTTATTTATTTATTTATTTATTTTTATTTTTATTTTTATTATTATCATTATTATTTCATCAAAAAAAAAAAAAAAACCCGCAGAGAGATACTTTTTAAAAAACACGTGTATCATTCTAAATTTATAAAAAAAGCATTTTAAAAACATATTTAATTAAAAAAATTATATATACATATATATATATATATATATATATATATATATATATATACGGACTTGTGGGACAACCGGTATATTCATATATTTTTAACAAATTTAAAAAAGTATTATTAAAATAATTAATTACAAATGGCAATAATATTAAGGAATTTTAAATCGTCCATTAATGAGGAAGTGATAAGAAAGTGAAATGATGTTTAACTGTTATCGTAACTGATATTGTAACTCGATAGAAAATGTGATTATTTTAGCACAGTTTTTTTTTTTTTTTTTAAATCTCTCTCTGTGTGATTAGAATCAATTAAATATTAAGTAAATAAATAAAATCGATATTTTTAAGATATTGAATTATGTGTTCCTTTTAGCAATATTAATGAAAATTATTGTTAAAAACGCACTAAAAAAACTAATAATCGATATGACTGATTGTTACTTTCCCGAAAAATTTGGTTCTACTTGTAGAGCTCTTTGAACTCGAACAAAAACATCAAAGAAACTGCTTTGAATAATTCGATGAAATGCTCGAATCTCTTTTCTAAAGAACGACAATGAGCTTATCAGAGTATAAAAAGCTGTATAAAATGGTATAACTCCTAACGCTTGAATGTAATATGTGATTTGAATGTAATGCTTGGATATAATACAAATTTTACACATGAAAGTTTAAATTATTCTTCAATACAATGACAATTTTTTTTTTTTTTGTGTGTGTGTGTGTTTGAGTATATTTATTTGTTTCAAGGGAATGGAATTTTAACTTATATATATATATATATATATAGATATATATATATATATATATATATATATATATTAATTTATTTATTTGTAACTTTTCTTTCTTAATGTAAATCAGTGGAGCAAATATTCTGATAAAAGAAAATGTCTTAAATATGCACCTGTTCTACAAAGGATTTAGGGAAAATCCCCAAAAAAATATTTTCCTTCAGTCTTTTACTTCCATTTTACGTCTGCATAAGAGACAACATTAATGTAAAATTGCTTTTGTTTATAGTAAATCACGTTTGCTATGAAATTTATTTATTTTCAAGTAGCTGATTTTGAATAATTATCTAAAATTGTGCATATCCATGTATGTATAAGCTACTAAAAATGAACACTTATTCATGAATAAAAAATCTTTATAAAAATGTTTATATATATATATATATATATATATATATATATATATATATATATATATATTCATTTTAATATTTTGTAATCATAAAAATACAAAACACTTAAATTTCTGTTGCTTATGGATCGCTTATAAGAAGTAAACAATATTAACTTAGCACTTGCAGAATTTATTAAAATACATTTTATAAATGCTACCTTTGATGAATAAACCATTTTAAGTAATATAAAGTAAAATTAATGTTTGTATTAATATGTAATAAGGCTGTAATGTTAATGAGGGTTTACAGAAAGACAAATAATATTGAATTTTTTAAAGATTGAAATTAAAACTCCTAATATTTTAGGTACAAATAATCATTCTGAATTTTTTATCGTTTAATTATTTATTTTAAAAAAATTATGCGATAATGCGAAATTTCAACATTTAGCAAAAATGTAAAAGCTTTTACAATGTTATAGCCAACGTATCTACACCATCTCATATCTGGATAAATTTTCCTCAAAATAAAGCATTTTACACAAAGCTTTTTCAAAGATAGCTGAAAAAGTTTTAGTATCCCTGCTTATGAAAATAGAAATTAGTGTAAGCGTATGAACGATAAAATATTATTTTCTATAAGTGAAGGTTGGTGTTATAAAACGGATTGCGAAATTGTACGGATTTTAAATCTTATTTGATTTATCGAAGTAGCCCATATTTAGCAGCTGCGAGTAATAATTGATCTAATTCGTTAAAAAAAAAAAAAAAAAAAAAAGGTATGTTTAATCTCTTTTTATTATTTCTCAATGCCTGATGTTGATTTAAATTAAAAAATACATTGAGTGCACATTTCAGACTTTTAATGTTGTTGTTGTTGTTGTTTCCTATGCCAATCGGAAATTCCGAGCCACGGTAGTGGAACTATCCAGAATTAAGGCAGATGCGATGAGGGATGCGCCTTCCGTTTCTCAGAGGAGCTTCACTAGGGTGAAAGAACGACTTAGGTCCAGGATGACAAAAGTTGGCTTTTAACACATGACATGAAAGTTTTAGTCCTTCCATGCGTCTGACATCGCAGAAATGCAGTATTTTTTTATAAGATATCCCAGATTCTGTGTCACACATCAGTTTAGTAAGCTAATTCATAAGAGTTTATCTTCCTTGTAGCCTATGCATTGTTAAACAGTAAATGGAACACTGGCAATTCTAGTGTCTAACGTCTTTTCAACTTCAGTGGTTGTTTCATATAATTCTTAGTTTTCTGTAAATGTTCAACAACGCGTCAGAGCAGTTTTTATGCACGCTATGGTGTCATCTAAATGCTTTGAATGCTACCATGACATTATAAAATCTAAATTAAACAAACATACAATTAAAGTCCATTAATTATAACTAGGAATACATTAAAGAAGTATCTGCTATAGAGCTTCTAACTGTCATGTACGCAGTCGTCTGACTTCTGTCGTGTGGGCAATCGGGTGGGCTTCTGTCATGTACACACTAACAATTACATATAATCCACCTACATTATACAAACATTTTTACAATACAGGTGTATCAAAATTTGTACTGTCAGCGATATTTAGAACTTTTATTCGTGATTTATTTTAACACGACTATGCTCCCTCACGGATAAAAATCCGATGTTTTATTTTATTTTTATTTATTTTTATTTATTTCCCAGGTAGCACAGTATGGTATTTTCAACGTTGAACAAACGGCAACGCATTCCGTTGAATTATCGTTTTTCCGTAACGTTAATAATCTGAAAATATGTGTCGTTGATTTCCTCATCTTTCAACGGTTGTTTTAATACATTTTACAACGTAAAAAAAACCGTTGTAAAAGGGTTGTTCAAAATCGCAATACTCTCGTGTTTTTTATATCAGTTTTCAACGGTTTTTCTTGTGTCTTATAAACGTTGAAATCCAAGAAAAATAGCTAGCTCTATATATCCATTGAATTTTCGTTTCTAAAATATTGCTAATAATTTAAAAAAGAAAAAATTCCCATGTTTAAAAAAGTTTTGGAACATTCATTTTTACTTAATTTTTAGACTTTTTTTATGATTAATTTTATTACTTTTTTAATACTCAATATGCGAAAATATTAGATACGTAAAAATTTTTAACTTCTGTTTTTCGAGGAAAGCTAAATTTTATAGCACATACAACTGCACTAAATTTGATATGTGAGACAACCAATATAAAAACGAATGCTGAATTAGTTAAAAGTGTGTATCAGCCGACAGGCGATGCTCTCATTACTCACTTTCAGAGATTTTTTACATGACTACATCTCAACATCTGTTAATTAAAATTGCTGCAAATTCTGTGTATAAAACCTTTATTCTGAGAAGCTATATAAAACTTTAGTGCATGTTAAATAACTGCAAGTGGCGCTTTTAGATAGAACATACTAATTTTCTTAATCAATTGTTTATGAAATTTGGTGTAATTTTAATCAACAGACGCTGAGATGCATCTATGTGGAAAACAGTTCATAGATAAAATTCATAGATTTCAATAAAAAATACTATACTAATTATATATATTGTTTTAAAATTATTTTATTTCTGTAAACTCTAATTAGTTTTAATTCACACAATTTAATAATAATAAAGCAAAAAATTCGAATATTTAAAATTTCCATAAACCAACATTTAGATCCCTGTGATTGTCTATTTATTAGCTAAGAGTATTTATTTGAAATTAAAGGATATTTAAATAATAATAATTTGTGATTATAATAATAAAATAAATAAATCTAAGCGGAAATTGGGAATGTTAATTAATGTAAACAAAAATTAAAATTTGCAGTTAAAAGACAATCAAAAAGATATAATAATTTTATTAATAATCATAGAATAAATAAAATCCAAGCAGAAAATGGGAATGTTAATCAATGTAAACAGAAATTAAAATCTTCAATTAAAAGAAAATCAAAAATGTAATAATTTTATTAATAATAATAAAATAAAATAAATCTAAGCCGAAATTATGAATGTCAGTTTTGCTCCCTATACAAAATTTAAATTCGTAGAAAACAAACTTTTGAAAAAGTATAATTTTTGAGTACATAAGACCCGATTTTAATAATATAAAATTACTGAATATACTTAGTTCAATAAAAAAATAGTAGCGTTACATTATATATAGATATATTTTATCAGTAAATATGAAAAAAGTAAAATTTTACATAAGTACTGTTTTAAAAAAGAGTATTAAATATTTGAAGTTAGACCGACCCCTGAATATTTAAGACAAGAATTGAAACATAAAATTAAAGAAGGAAAAAAGAAACACTTACTTCATTACTTGAAAAATCTCGTTTAAATCAATATGCACCATCATCAATAAGACGAGAATTTTTAATATTATGCTAGCAGGTTAAACAAACCCAAAGCCAAAGAATATTATAACTTTGAGCTTTTAAGGATCTAACCAGCTAGCAAGTTTTGTTACCTTTCACTACTCTTTCGATGAAAGAGTTTTAAATTGCGTTTAATTAATTATTCTTTCATAGAAAACATACCAATTTAAAAGGAAAGCTTCATTCGCATCACATTCACTTTCAAAATGGCACGCGTCGTAAGACGCTTTTAAGATTTGCCACAATATACTTGGCGATTTTGCATGCAGAACGGGAGAAAGCGCACAATATGGTACGCTTCGTTAGTTACGGTTTCCGAAAGCCAAAGAACATCTACTTACTACTAGTTAATTACTTTGCCCTTCTTGTGGTAATTCCCTTCTTATCGTTAGAAGTTCTTTCGCAGCACACAATCTCCTAAAACTCTAAAGAAAATTATAATACGCACATCCCGCCAATTCACAATCGTGTATCGATATCAAGCTGAAGAGATTCAACGTTATTTGACGGAAATAATGACTTATAAAAAGTACCTATTAATTCGTTGAAAAAACATATTTTTTATTAGAATCAAAAAGGAAAACAAAAACTAATAAAATACATATTTTAAAACGTCGAAAAAATAACAGAAAAAGTACAGCCATAAAACAACGTTTGTTATAGGTTTTCTTTATTACTGAATAAATATTCGAAATTGTTCAGTGAGAATATGGCGAAATAAAAATTATTTTTCAACGGACATAAAATAACGTAACCAATTTTTCACTGTTCAGACTTATTTGCGACGATATAACAACGTTATGTGTTACCTGGGTTATTATTTTTTTTTATGAATAAGATTTAATTGTTGATGCTTGAAAAGAAAAGCAAGTTATTTTATAGCCGTTATGCATTTAAATGAAAACAAAAGCGTATTATTTTTAATTTGATGCTGTAAAATTGATAAAAAATTCAAAACGAAATAATTATGCAGATTTATATATACTAGTATCGCCCATTGGTCGAAACTCGACCACTTTCTTGCAAAGCAAAGTAATTGCCTTTTCCTAAACGGAATTAAATTGTAACACAGCTGAACTAATTATTTGTCAATATGCACGCAAACTGAATCAGCATAGTTTTACTTAATATATTTGTCTAAGTTTGGTACAATGTAGACGTTGAGCCTTTCCTGAAATGAGAGGCAATCGCAACGTGGAAGCGACCTCTGTTGGATGATATAGTCCAAAAGCTAATCGGCACCAATTTAAACCAACGTCCAACCAAATATAAAGTTCGGTTAAATTAAGTCCATTGGTTCATAAAGTACAGTGTTTGAACTCAAAAAGACGGATATTTTCTAAAATGTTCGAACTGAGTTCGGGAAATCTCAAAAGGTGTACATTTATCGAAAGTCGGAAATCGAAATTTTTTCTGTATCTTCTGTATCTTCTTTCTTCTTGCATGGAGAATCCAGTATTGAATCCACTTTTATAAAAATAAGTAGTCAGTTTCAGTTAATTGAAATGCAAGAAAATCTCAAAACGTGTAAATTCATCGAAAACCGGAAATCAAAAGTTTTTTCAAATCTTATACTTTCTTCTTATATATACAGAAGATGTATCAACTTTTTCTTTCTATATATGTTCAATAGTATAAACTTTACCACTCGTTCGCACAAATTTCTACCACTGTAATGACTGTTGTCTCGTTGAATAAAAAATCTGTAGTTCAGAACATCTGTGTTGCTACATCTATAAAAATTATTGTGTCCATGGTTTTATTTAAGTTTTAAGAAATTGCCAAATTTAACAATTTTTTACATTAGAATTTTTTAATACGTGTTATAAAGTGAAAAAAATGCATGAAAATAAAAGTATTTTTAAATACCTTTTTGACATCGTAAAAAAATAATTTTTGTATTCTGCAAATCTGGTTAATTATACCTTTCGAATGATACCACTTTAACCCTATAATTCTATAATTAATATAATAAAAGTGTACCTCAAATTTCATGCTTGCCTATTAATATATAGATTTATATATTTTTTCTGTTATTATCTATAAATCTCAACTCAAAAATCCTAGCCTGTTTCAAAAAAAAAAAAATAATAATAATTAATTTAGCTTTTTAATATAAATATTTATTAGTTTAATAATTATAATAATCAATATAATAATGATAATCTATATAATGAAGCATGTAATGGATACGCAAAAATGAAATGATTATGTTTATAAAACATCATATCTATAAGCAATTTATTGATGTATACATACCGAAAAATTATATGTATATTTTTTTTAATAATATATGTTATTAAATGTTATTCGCAACATCAACCATCCTTATCGCAGTATACGCAAATGAGGCAGATTATTGTATTATTTACCACGTTTTTTGAACTTATTTACACATTTCAAGGAGTTCACGTATTCGTAGACCGTTTAATTATATTACTAATTTTCAATACAATTAATGGAATTTCCTTGGAAGCAATTTCATTAATTGAGTCGTGTGCCAAAATGACGTAATAGGAAATTGTCTAAAGAGTAGATCTCATTAGCTAAAGCTAAGCAAATTCATATGTATATTGCAAATGACAATACGTTATAAATTACAACCAAACTACTCAATATGTGTCCATAGAATGTGTGAATTAAATTTATCGTTATTGTAACGATTACCTGCCTAGTTAAGTAATCATGTCTATTTATTGCATCTAAACAATGGCTATTACACTATGAGTGTATTTTAAATGGGAACAGATGGTTACCATCTTTACATGTAGCAGAATATTCTTGATAAAATATTTGGTGATATGGTATGGAATAAAACATGTATTGTTAATGATTAATGGGCATATGTAAATAGAATATTTTTAATTATATCTTAAATGGCATCTTGGCTTAATGGCATCATGTCATGAAAACGCTTTTAATAAAATGAAAAAAGGTATAGTATTTTTACTCTATATCTGACTTATTAACTTTTGTTGAGAAAAAAACAAAATGGTAAAAAATACTGCAAAGTATTAAATTATACAGATAAGAAAAAGAAATTTGTTTGCTTAGTGATGAAAAAGAAAAAGATTGTTAGAGTTTCACATTTCGATTATATCTATCTATCTACCTACGTATCTATCTATATACTTAACTATCTCTCTCTCTTTAAATATACTTACGCACATATAACTCTAACTTTTATTAAAATCAAAATAAGTTGTATGAAATAGTCGCAAAAAAGCTTAAATTTGTTATAGGAAAGGTTAATGTAATGTAATTAATGATAAGATATTGTTAAAAATGACAATGAAATTAATAATTATAACAACTATTAAAAACAATGGTGAAATTGAACATTTTTTTTTTCATCAAAATACATAAAAAATTTTAAGTTTAGATAACTAAACATTCGTCCAATAGACTACCGACCCCTATGCCAGTTTTGCACATTCAAGATGTTCCCGTTACGCTCACACCTCCTCACTCACAGTACCCTCATAACTAGTAAAATCAGTTATCCGAAGGTGATAAGCCACCACCACCTGTAATAATGCCTCCGAGCTGAGCTCTACGTCACGGAAGATCGGCCGATTTCATCCAATCCCCACGATCCAACATGTATCATAGGAAGTGTTGATTGGATAAAATCGGCCGATCTTCCATGACGTAGAGCTCAGCCCGAAGGCATTATTACAGGAGGTGTTGGATAAGCACGGCGGTACAATTGTTACTTTTCGAGATTTGCTGTATCGTCGTCTAACAGTGGAATGTTTAGTGATTATAAATAAATATTGAAATATATTTTATAAAGTGTGGCGAACAAACGCAGATATTGTACTTTCTGTCCATCTAAGAAGCGCAGAATGGCAAAATAAGGATGCAAAAACTGCGATAAGGTTATTTCTGGAGAGCACAATTTTAACATCTGCCAAGAGTGTAAACGTTAATTTTTGCTAATTTTCTATTTTTAAATTGAAATATTATAATAATTTTTTTAATTTACGCTAATTTGTTTGAAATAAATAAAGGAAATAAAAAAATATACTTGCTTTTAATTCGTTGCCTATGAGTCGAATGATTAGTTACAAAATAACACTAATTTAAGTTTAGTTACCTGGTTAAAAAAACAGTCTTTAAATGAATTGTTTTCCTTGTCAGCGATTGTTGGGAATGTTGTTTTAAAAATATTGTACTATTAATAATTAAATTTTTTTTAATATTCCGCACTTAACATTTATAATGATATATCAATAAATTATAGCATATAAATATAGTTTTTAGAGAAAGGTAGATGCAAGAATTTCATTAATATAAAATTCTTCAATCGATTGAAGTAATTGCAATATGACATGCTAGCATTTTATGACATGCTTGCATACCTTTATCTGTACCTGTTTGCATAAAGACAAAAAAGTCTTACCACTTGCGTTCGAAGAAATCAAAACGCTTTGAAATTGACGCTTGAAATTTTTCGCCAGAATGCTTCGTCTAAAGATCCCCCTCCCCCCCCCCCCCGAAAAAATATATATATACTTAATCGGTATTTAACGTTCATGTATAAAAAGTATTTTTAATTCTTTGCGATACATATTTACATATCAAAATAATGTATTGGCAATGTCATCAAGTGAAAGTGATTAGTACCTAACTGTTTTAAAATGGAAATTAGATAGCATAGGGAATTTAACTGAATATTTTTTGTCAAAATATTTTAGCTTTTCTCAAAAAGAAGAAGAAGAAATAGATATATTTACATTAAAAAAAAAATATGCAAATATAATGAATTACAAAAATTTGTAACAGTATTTTCAAAACTAGGTACATTAATCATTCTTGCGTTGCACTGTACCAAAATTTGTGAAGCAAATTTCTCGTTTTTGTGAAACATTCTTTGGTTCCATATTCATTCAGAAGTTGAAAGAAAACGTACATTGACTTGAATTTCTCCTCGTGATATGTTTTCATTAGTTTAAAAATATTTTGGATAAAAGAGTTTATTTTATGTTTTAGCTATGAAGAAGAACAAAGAAAAAACTCATTCCACATGAGTGATTTAGATATAATTTTTTCATCTTGGTGAAATCTGGTACTAATGGCATCCTGTATTTAAAAATCACTGATTTTACTTACTTTGAGCAACTGATAAATACTTAACTGATTTGATAAATTTCGAATATATTTATGAAAACTTATCTCTTTGTCTACCGACTGTATTTTGAAGTACCATAATTTTAAAATTCGTATAAAATTAAATTTATGGAAGATGTACCAAAGATATTTATAAGACTGGGATATATGTACGTCATTTTACAGTCATTAGCAAAAGTTAAAACCCAGTTGCTTATTTTCAATATTTTAACACATTGCATCATTTGCGCAGATTATTGCGTCATCTCATGTGCTGATTGCATCAGACTAGAGCCCCTTAACGGCCCTCTTCACTTTCCGTCATCGGAAGCCCGAGCCAATGTTATTCTATGGGGAAATTTTCTTTACAAATAACTTATTAACTAATATATATTTTTAAATTCTATTTTCACATTCAGAAAATTCCCAACTGTTAAATTGACGAACCTTTCTTAAAAATGTATTTTTTTAATTTTTAACATTTTATTTTGAAATTGAAAAATGAAAAAATTTCGCGTATTGAAAATTCGTATTTTGCAGCTTCAAAATCAAATATAACAAATTTAAAAAAATATTTTTTTTAAAAAAAGGTCCGTCAAATTAACAGCTGGGAATTTTCAGAATGTGAAAACAGAATTTAAAAATATGTATTAGTTAATGAGTTATTTGTAAAGAAAAAATTCCCATAGAATAACATTAGCTTCGGCTTCCGGCGGCGGTGAGTGAAGAGGGCCCTTAAACAAATAATAGGCCGGTGCATCGCCGCCATTTTTTTGCCCCCGAAGAGGACAGCATTCCCGCTTGGCGTCCTTATCGCTCCCTAATGATTTTGGGAATTCTTGATCTGAAGCTAATCCGGTCGCATATAATGAAAGACTAACGGTTTTAGCACCTCTTTGGCGCATTGGCGAAACCGCTAAAGCACAACCAGTTCTATCGCCAATTCCCATTCCGCTTCCGCTCCGTAGTTTTTTTTTTTTTTTTTTCTGTTTTGTTTTGACCTTGATTAACGTATCGTTTCTTTTTCCAGTCTATGACTTGCTTATTAGATAAAATTCTTATAACGAAATACATTAGTGAATAAGAAATGATGAAATGAAATAATAAAATACATTAGTGAATTAGATAATAAAAATGAAAGAAAGAAATTTCACATTTATGCTAAAATAATAATAATAAAAAAAATTCTTTTCTTTCTTTCTTTCTCTCTTTCTTTTTTTTTGTGTTATTTATTTAATAACCAATCACACATGTATTTATTAAAACTATTTTATAAAAAAGTTTGATATATTTTATGTTTATTACTCAGTGGAAAAAAAAAAAAAAAAAAAAAAAAAGAAGAAGAAAAGAAAAAAGAAGAAGAAGAAGAAAAGAAAAAAGAATGAATGAATGAAAGTGGAGGCGACAACTTTTATTTTTTTCGAAAATATTAAAATTAAATATGTCAGCTGAAGTGAAATATAATACCTAAAAAAAGAAGAAAGTATCATCTGACTTGCACAGAGCATAATTACTTTCCAACTGTGCTTACTCGTTACTCGTTACATAGTTTAATCTATATTCTTTAGTATATTTTACCTCACAAGTGACACTTAGAAATCATTTTATTTTTAATTACAAAGGAAGACAACTCGCAACAGTTATTTTTACAGCTTTACTTTTAAAGAAAATCGTACTAGAGCTTAGTTAGGTGTAGCCTTGTACGTTATTTTAAGGCAGCAGGTACACAAAATTATATTTTGTTTTTAACTGCAGAGAAAAAAAAATATCATAAAAGCATATTTGCCAACTTGTACTTTTTTCCCCTACTGGTAATTTTTAATAAAAATTTAAAAAAAAAGTGTTTTAGTAGTTTTCTGTGATTAAACATAATAAAATTTTGCAGAGTAAATTGTGGTGCTAAAAAACCGTAGAAGTTGGCACCTATGTGAAAGAAATATTTTATAATTTTATTTCCAAAATGACAGCATTTAAAAATTTCTGTAACCTTTATGTCACCTAAATTTTTCATATGTTCAATTGTCTATACGGTGTACTTAAAAAAAAATTCTTAACACTTTAAATCTACTTTGAACAATTTCCATTTACATCTCCCACTATATCTCAACATAAATGAATAATTTACGCTAATCATACCTTATTCTACAAGAGAAATAGGTTTGCGCATTTAAATAATGTGTAATTATTTTAAAATATTTCTCACAAACCCCAATGCATCGTAAATCTTTAATAAATATCAGTACACAAAACGGTTGCGCAGTTAACGCAATATTCAAATGAAAACACCTGGAAAAAAAAAATCGATGGTGTTTTCCCTGCATAAAAATAACTGCACATTCTGATACAAGACTGAAAGAAGCAAGAAAAATTAAACTGAAGCCTATTTTTGTTTTCTAAGTAATCAAATATAAAATTTCCTACAAAACCAAATTTAATTTAGGACGATAATTATATTTTTAGTACATCTTTTTACATAAGGACATGGGGTAACTGTGTTGCGTTCCTTAGCAATGGTTGCTCTATGCATTTTTAAAAACTTCTTTCGCATGTTTTCTTTTAATTTAACTTTTATTACTTTTTTTTTTTTTTTTTTTTTTTTTTTTTTAGGTTACAGAACAAAAGAAAAAAAAAATAGCTGGTTTAAATATAAAAACAATGTTTAAGAAATAAATATAATAAAATAAATGTTATTTACTTTAAAATATGAAGTTGCTTTTCTTAACAACGGTTAGATTCATTTCTTGAAAAAAAATTTGGCGCTAGATTAAAAAAAAAAAAAAAAAAAAAAAAAAAAAGAAGAAGAAGAAGAAGAAGACAAACATATCTTTTCTGCCAATTTTATCTTCAAATGTATTTTTTAAACTTGTTTTTATTTTTTATTTATTTATTTATTTATTTTATTTTATTTTATTTTTTACTTTTTCTTACCCATATATATGACAAAATAGTATTGTTTTGCGGCCAAATTTTCGAAAGTGAGTTCTTATTGTATTTACATGTTTTAAGGTCCATTAATCCAAAAATCAGGTTTCTAGCGATTGATCTGTGTGTGTGTTTGTATCTCATCCGCATATCTCAAAAAATGTAGTAGCACTATATATAACCACTAGCTGACCCGTCCGGCTTCGCACTGATGAACAAATTTTAGTTAAAGATGGATTGATATGTAAAAAATCAAGAAATATATCAGTTTATATGTTATTGTCAGGCAATATTATTAACTGGAAAGTCAAAATATAATTTTACAATTATTGTTTTTAATTAGTTGTTAAATGTTGGCAATTTTTACTTAATGCTATTTATTTATTTATTTATTTATTTCATAAAAAGAAACATTTCTTTACTCATGAATAAAAAATATTGAAAAATAAACCTATGACATGAAAATGTTTTTGATAAAATTGACGTCATAATAGCTTTAATTATTATTCATTTTTTCATTTCGCAAATATATTTATTTTTTTCCATAATTGATTATTATTTTAATAATGTATATTAAAGGAGAAATCAATAATATGAAACAATATTCGTACAACATATACTATTACAGAATCTGGTGTGAAACAACCACACGACTTCCATTACCCACTATTACACGTAATATATACAATTTTTTGGAGATATTACTTGCATTTTTTGAGATTTTCGAGTAAGAGAAACTTGATACACGTATAAAGACACATACAACAGAGTTTGCATAGCGAGTTAAAAAATAAGGGGAAAAAAATAGATAGTTATTTTTTTTAAACACGAATTTCCGAGATCTAAAACTGAACTACCTAATCAGGATGACCGTTAATATTCCTGTAATAAGCACGTAATACTTGAGAAAGGTTATCTAAATTTGATTAAAGAAAAAATTTTCAAGAATACGTTAGAGCCGTTTTTGAGATACCAACTTTTACCAAAACTTAACATACTCAATTATTGACCTAAAAACAATAATTACATACAAAAGGATATTTAATAGGAAGTTAACATGGCGAGTTTGAAAAAAATCCGTACAGGCGTTTTTAAAGGAACGTACTTGCGAAGTCTGAAATTGAGCTGTTTTTAGAGGACGCCTATCAATTTTCCTGAACTAAGCAACTTTTCAATCGAAAGGGCATCTAATATATTATTTATATAGCAACTTTGAAGAAAATCATTAGAGGTGTTTTTGAATATGGGCTTAGGGTCGCATTTCTGGTTTTCGATGACCCAATTCCGGTTTTTCAATTTTCACGAAAATTTGGAAAATTTATCTGTACACCAGACCTGAATCACTTGTGAAGTTTAGTAGTTCTATTTTTATTAGTTTTGGAGATATGACAGCCAGAAGATTACACACACACGTGCACATATACACACACACAGACCAATTGCCAAAACCTATACAATACTTCCACTACCTACGGTAGTAGGGTAATTGAAGTAAACACATACATCTCGTATTTACTACGATAATATACAGATTTTCGTATTACGTTTTCGATCGCCAAATACAAAAATCGCCAATGACGATAGATATCAAATCTATGCTTTGTTTTCAATTAAAATATTGAAACTTTTAATTAAAAATTTATTTTACCAAAATTTATTATAGCTTCTAGCACTTAGAGAGAGACAGTGTAACTTTTGATTATTGAAAGAAAAAAAAAAGCAATCGGCTTTTTAGTTCTAGCGATCGTTCTCTACATATGCATATAAACCTTTCTTTTTTTTATATTAGTATAGCTATAGAGCATATGTATATTAAATAGGTTTCCAGTCAACATAATGTAACTCAAATAATTAAATGCTATTTACATTTCAGTAATGGCTGTATGCGCTATGTATATTGAGCTACTTGCCATAACTGTTAGTTGCTAAAAATAGTCGCCAAATAAATTTAAACATCTCAATACGCAAGCGAAGTATGACATCACTGACCGCCCGTGGATGCAAGAAAAAGATTTTCCATGTTAATCGCTCATTGGATTTTTTTTTTTTTTTTTTTTTATTAAAATTCTAGAAGAATTATTTCCCGATTTTAATCCTCATATTTGAGTATAGATATGTATTAGTTATTGTATGCATGCGTTAGATTGAGTTATTTTGCTGTCAAATTGACAAAATTTTAATTTTAAATTTCAAAACTGTCACCCTTGGCGTTTTTTGTATTTGGCGATCAAAAACGTAATACGAAAATATACATGCCAGATGTATATTTTCGTAATATGTATTGTACGAAATATTGTTTCATATTATTCGCTACACTCTTAATGTAAGTTTTTAAAATAACCATGATTTTTGAAAGGAATTAAATTATATTCGCCAGATAATTTGGCGATATTTTTTTTTCTGCCAAGGATGACGGATATCAAATCTATTCCGCTGCAACATATTAGTATATTATATCAGATACTTTATTTAGACATTTGAAAACAAATTTGACTTCAAATTATGATAGAATATTTATCCTTTCCCTTTTAATTAGTTTATTAGTTGGATGTTTATTGTGTAAATATCATCATTTGAAATGAAATGTTTATGTTTTCAATCGAATATGGAAATTTGCCATTTTTTCTTTCTAGAGTTTTGAAATTTAAAATTCCAATTTTATCAATTTTACAACAAAAACAATTTAATCTAACGGATGCACATGATAACTAATACATATCTATATCCAAATATGGGGATTAAAATGGGGAAATAATTTTCCTCGATCTTTATTATTTTTTTACAAAAAATCCAGTTCACTTTTTATATTATTGTTCGCGTGAAAATATATTTTATTATATGTCTAAAAATAAATTAATTCGTAAATCTTTTTGGCAACAATTATAAATTAAAATAAATAATATTATAAAATAGAATTTCTTATTTTATTTTATTTTATTTATTTATTTATTTTTAAATTCCAATTTCGTTTACACACATCAGTTTAAACCACGGAGTAATAAAGACTCCGTGGTTTAAACATTGATGCTTAGATATTATATCATATCATATCAAATTAAATTATTAGAAAAATAAACACTTTTAATTCTATAATGACGTCAGATTTAACGTGTAAGTTTAACAATTAAAAAAGCTTTATATGAATTTCAATTTAATGCACGTGCAAATATATTTCTTTTCTTTTCACGTCAAGATATTTTAAAAACGAAATGAATATGTAAATGTTTCTTTTATGTTGGCAGCAGCTAATTTTTTTAATATTTCATTATTTCCATTTCTATTACGGCTTCTATGGGGATTTTAATTAAAATGCTCAGATTTTAAACTAAAATTTATTTTATCAAAATTAAATATAGCCTATAACAATATGGCATACTGTAGCTTTCGGTCAGTGAAAGAAGTTTTTAAATCGGTTCAGTAGTTTCAGAGATTACCCTCCACAAACAAACAATTTTTTGCGCTTTATATAATGATATAGATAGAGAAAGTATTGTTGTGAATCAAATTTTCAAAAGTAATGCCTTTTATATATATATATATATATATATATATATATATATATATTTGCATGTTTTGAAGTCCTCTGAATCCGAAAATAAGATTTTTAGCTGTTGATCTCTCCCTTTCTTTCTCTCTCTCTGTGTGTCCATGTGTTATCAATCAACATATCTAAAAAATAAATATTAGCAAATTGTACAAACTTAGAATTCTAAATCTATATCATATAGAGATGCTGCGCCAATTTTTGCTGAGATTAAACGAATGCTTCGTGTTTAGGCACATCGAAAAGAATTTCAAATGCATTATGTCTGTAGGTGAAATTTTTGATAGGTGCAGTTTATGTTATACTGAACAAAATGAAACAAATATACATTTTTTTTTATATGTATAAAAGCATGTTTCGTGTAGAATATGGTATGAAAATTATTCACGATTCATTTACAACGCTATCCAATAGAAATAAAATATAACGGAATTATATTTGTAAATTGTAGAAAATCTACTCAGAGGTATGAAAATTAATTATTACGCATACGGCAAACAAAGTGTTTTTTAAATGAAATTTTATGTGCTTGTTTTTGTATAACGCGTTTCGAGTTTCTTTGAATACTAAAGATTAAGATTTTAAGTATTTATTCTTGTGTATGTCTGTTATCAGCGTAAGTAATAATAATTATAATAATTGTAGCCAGTTTACATGTTGAATTTAAAAGTTCATGTGAATTTGCTACTTCAAAAGCTTAATTAAAATTGAATTCCATGGAGTGATGCAGGTGATAGTTCTCTGAATAATTTTGAGTAAACTTTTAAATTTAATAACAGTCTGAATTCTACATAAATATAAGTAATATATTCAAACGGCTCCTCACACAGAATTATTTGTGAAATAAAAATATTCCTAAACCTCTTTTGAATTCTTTTTAACGTAGGCTTGTATACATTACTCGTTAACTTATTATTTAATGTGCAATCTGTCTTTATTTAATTGAAATGCAAGAGAAGAAGTTTTGTGAGCGTCACACCAGATTGTTTGACTTAAAACCAGAATTTTAACCAGACTGTAAAAAAAAAAGAGAGAGAGAGAGAGAGTGTAAAACCACTTTCAAATAGTGTATTTTATCTGAAAGCAATATTCCTATATCAATATATTATTTTTATTTTATTTTTAATATTCGGTAAATATAATTAAAATAATTTATTCAAACTGTAACTGGCGCATTATTTTGAACCTGTACACAAATTTACAAATATAGAAAAATGAAAGAATCTTTTCGCAAAAAACACATTGAATATTTTATTATGTAAAAAGAAAGGTAATAAGGTGATTTAATGCTTTTTAGTAATCTAATCTAATCTCCTATCATTTTATGATTACGTTCACAAATAACTGAAGATTAGTAATATCAATTCGTATAATTATGACCTTTAAAATACGCTTAAATAATAATAATATTCCTTAAAAAAAAAAAAAAAAAAAATATTTTGTTTCAATACCTATTAAAAATAGGTTTCATCTTTTGAAAAGACTTTCTTTTTATTGCATCCTCATTTACAATTTACCAGATAATTGCAAAACAACCCCCTTCTTCCTCCTGCTTCTTCCAAGAACGGAATAGGGTTGTTGTGCGCTGTATATATGAGGTAGTGATAGGAGAGTGCCATATTTAGTGTGACGCATTTCATCTTCGCCTTCGAAGTTCCCGCGCCAACAGGTGCTGAAACCGTTAGTCTTTCATTATATGCAATCCGGTCAAGGTAAGAACAATAAGGAACAATAATATTCCTAAAAACACATTTCTTTCGCAGTACATTCTCAGGATGTCCTTTTATTCTAAGGATATCCTATGGATGTACTGGTGTAAGATGTGTTGTTAGGGCGGTTTCTGTTTCTTTTACAAAATGTCCCCAAAACTCAAATACAGAGTAGTAGAAGGTCTGTGAACACTTTATATTCACTTCTTGAATGATTATAGCAGTTTATCGCTAAACAAACTTCCATGTCATAGTTTACTTAGCTAAAATTATGAAATATAATAAAACAAGTTACTCTAAAGTAACGTAAGGCGATAAAAAAAAAAAAAAAAAATGTTTGTCGTTTGTTTATCAGAGAAACACACTGGGTACATGTGGCAACCCTGAGGCAACAAAATGCCTATGTGCCAGCTTGTACATATAGGAGCCTTACATGAGACGCATTCTATTACTATAATAAAGGTGGCCGGTACGTTTATCGTGAGTTGTTTAATGGATTTTGTCGTAGACAGTGCTGTTGTTTAACACGTTGAGCACCACGTGAATTCTTGAGGAAATCCCATTCAGGCCACGCGCGCTGCTTAGAAGCGTGTTATGCTTACCGTGTTTCAATAAAATCCATTAAAATGCCTGAATGATATAATCCTATAATAAATAAAAATTAAGAAAATTTTAAATAAATTGTAGGTAATTATTTAAAACTATGTAATTTTTTTTAGTTTCATATCATATTTCATACTGTCAGCCACCGCTGGCTGACGTGGCCTAAACGGAAAGTTCAGTGTCAGCCACCGATGGCTGACATGGCGCTGAACATGTTAATTACTGTAATGGGTAGAAAATCGTCACTTACTGTTACAAAAAAGTCAGAAATATTGACTCTGATATTGGATTTTCTGAACGTCAAATAAGTTTGAGGGTAAATGTGAGCAAGGTAGCTGTGCATCAATCTATTAGTAAATAAAAAATTTCGAGAAAATTTGTGGACCTTAACAGTCGTTTCTTTTTTATACTTGAAGTAAGTCGAGGTTTCCTTGCAGGTTGATAAGCCAAAATCTTTTGCCAAACGTCTTGAAATGGTACTCAAACTGACGTTGATGCCTTTTGTAGACAGAGAATGTCTAATCATATAGCAGGAAGTTCTTGGATCTCGTACGACCATCCTTATCACATGATCATCACGTGCGCATGTTTTTCTAGGGCGACCGCTTCCCTTAATGTCCACAAATTTTCCCGAAATTTTAAACTTACTAACAGCTTGATGCACAGCTGTCTTGCTCACCCTCAAACTTTTTTGACGTTCAGAAAATCCAATTTTATGCAGTGTCAATATTTCTGACCTTTTTGTAACAGTAAGTGAAGGTTTTCTACCTATTACAATAATTACACAACAGCACTGTCTACGATAAAATCCATTAAATAACTGGCTATGAAAGTGCCGGGAACCTTTATTTATAGCAGTAGAAGGCGTCTGATGCAATCAGCACTTGAGATGAAGCAATAATCTGCGCAAATGATGCAATGTGTTAAAATACTGAAAATCGGTTACTGGTCTTAAACTTTTGTAAATGACTGTAATTTCAATACAGGACACTAGATGCTGCATGCAGCCTTTTTGGTTCCGGAAAATGTTTTACAGAGTGTTCTTGCTGTTTTTGTTTGGCGTTTTTCACGATTTTTACGTGTGTTATAACTAATTTCTATATTACTTAAAATCTCCCACTAGTCTTAGAAAAATATATATGGTACATAAAATGGCACATTTTTACGCATTTTTAAGGTTTAAATACAGAGATGCCAGATGGTCGAAAATTATTTCCCCAAACAGGTCTTCAAATTTCCCCAAATCAAGGGGTTTTTTCGAAAAAATCCCCAACTTGATTTCTACTGAAAAGAGAAAATAAAACATTTTTCAAAAAAAAAAAATATATATATATATATATATATATATATATATATCAAGCAGGTTTAAGCTCAGATTTTCCCCCAAATGAAGGCAATTTTTGAAAAAAATCCCCAAATACAAAAATATATTATAAACCTCTAATCAGTTGGTGCTATTGCTAGCAGAAATTGTGTCCTAACTAACAATCAATTAACAAATAAAATTAATTTTACATAATGATTATGCTAACAACAATCAAAATAAAATAAAATAACAAAAAGAAGTAAATAAAAGGGATAATAAGATAAATTGGAAATTACAAACTAAGTGGAGAAATAAAACAAAATTATAAATTTGATTTCTGACTGGTCAATGACTTAGGAGTTAAACAAAATAAGCAAACCAAAACCAATTCCTAGGACAAAGAAACAGAAACTAGAAAGAAAGCAGTGTTGCCAATTAAAATTTTGCGATGTTCTGCTCAAAACTCGAAATGTCCCTACACTGAAGATAAAAGTCCCGACTTTAGTGAATAATCATGAAAAAATTAGAAATAACAACATAATCCATGCGTAATTCCTTGAAATTTCTTACAAAATTACTAAAAAGTTTCTATGAATTTAAAATTTGCCCCTACATCATGAATAAAGCTATTGAAAGTCCATAGTCGTAGGAATAATTCTATACGTTGCCAGTTGCCAACATTGACAGAAAGTTGAAGAGCTCCCCAGATTTGTCCCTAAAAATTTTAGAATTCCCAAAAAAGTCCCCATAAATATTTGGTCCCCAAATTTGTCCCAGAAGCCTCAAAAATCCCCAAAATGGGGACATATTCCCCAATCTGACATCACTGTTTAAATATCTTTATCGGCCTCTGCGTACCAGTCGTAACACAGAAGTACCAACTCATAAAATCCTCATTGATGACTATAATGATGAGATATGCATACTTTTTATTGCATATGTCTTTAAAAAATACTCATAAATAATTTAAAACGTATGTATCAAATACTTTTCTCGTCTATTTCTGAATGCGGCAGATAAAAGATTAATGTTTTTAATTTAAAAGGATCTTAAATTAAGGGGACATACGACCTTTAAAAGTGAAATATAGGCAAGAAAAATCATCATATTTTGCATTTAATTTCTCAGAATGTATTTGCTCCATGACCATATTTTTTTTACTGGATATAAAGTAAAGTATTATAATTTAAAAGATATTTTTTATATTCTCATGAAGGAAAAATAAGTTTATTTATTGTACAGTTTTAAATAGTAAGTTTTTTTTTCTTTTTTTTTAAGTGATACGACCACTTGCGCGCATGATTTCAAACAAAATACATAATGTAATACAAAAACTCAACTGTAAAAACAAAATACAATACATTCTCTTTAATCTGAACCTAAATTTGTTCAAATTTAGGTTTTTAAAAAAAAAGTTTTTTAAATAAAATCTGAATCTAATTTTTTTTTAATAAAATCTGAAGTATCACCTGTATGAAAAATAGATACAAATTTAGGTTCGGTTTGAAGAGAAAGTATTGTAGTTTGTTATTACAATTGATTTTTTGTATTACATTATATATTTTGTTTGAAATCATGCGCGCAAGAAGTCGTATCCCTTTTTTAAAAAAATTACTTACTGTATAAACCTGTACAAAAAATGAACTTATTTTTCCTTATAAAAAATATCTTTTAAATTATAATACTTCAATTTATAGCCAGTGAAAAAAAATCGTCATAGAGCAAATATTTTCTGAGAAATTAAATGTAAAATATGATGTTTGTTTTTACCTGTTTTTCACTTTTAAAATTCGTATATCCCTTAAGCTATTAGCTTAATCTTACCAATAAAGTTCTAAAAATTATTATTGATTTATTCTCGCCTATGATTCAAAATCAATAAATTATAATGACAATAATAATAAACCTTGAATATTTAAACTTTCAATGTTGTTTCGTTATGCTGTACATGAAGAGAATGTTTTAATTAAATAGATCAAATTATAATAGAAACCATTAATTACTTATATCCTTAACACGTTAAAATTGCAACCGAATCGTTTGCCAAGTATTTCGTGATTAAAAATGATTAATTGGGTGCATATTAATTACATATTAATTATGTAAAAAATTAATTTACGTATAAATTCTTACTAATGGAAGATTTAACCTTCGCCTCTGTTTAAAATGTCGATTGATTATGATGGCAGAGCGTAATATGATTAATTGCATGTACATTAATTTAATGTTAACTGTTTCTTTTTTTTTTCTGGTAAAGTTAATTTCTTCGTGATTTTTTTTTAATCCGTTTCAATCTGAAATTTTATTTTCAATTATAAAAAAAAAAAAAAAAAATCTGGTGTGTCCCTCGCACGACTTTCTCTTACTCTGCATTTCAATACTAAAAAGGTATATTGCATATTAAGTCTTAAGATCAATAGCGTAAGATAATAAAATTAAATGTACTTTTAAAATAATCTAAAATAGGCTTAGGAACAGTTTTATTTGACACGTACTTCTGTGAGAGGAGGACCACTACCCCCCCTCAGCCCCCTGTCCAATAATAGTGCGTACAATTATTTAAAAAAAAAAGTCAAAGCTGATATGATTTTGCCTTTAAACTTCAGTGACAACCTAATACGGACTTCAAAATAGAAAATTTGAATTCAGGCAGCTATTTGTTTTTAACCATACAACGCTCAAATTTTTTTGAGCGCGACAAAAATATATATTAGGTCGTTGCAAAATTTCATGCGGACGCGGATTATTTTATTGCCTCCAAAGACAAGAGCTTCTATCGCCGTGGTATACATTTGTTACCCGAAAAATGGGCAAAGGTTGTAGAAAGTAATAGAGAGTATTTTGATTAAAAATTGCCATTTGATCTGATGTATTTTTGTGAAATGAAGCAATAAAAAACCGCACGAACTTTTGCAACGACCTAATAGGTTGTAATGAGTGATCAGAAGATAGGGAAAACTTATTAAAATAAAACCATATTTTACGAAAAAATCAACTTTTTAGCTCAACGTACCGTATGTGGAACATACATAAAAATAGGATTTACTAATACGTTTACTATTGTAATATAAAGAAAAACTTACCTCTGCAAAATATGCACTTCATTGTAACACACAGTATTTTTTTTCGAGTCAAAACTGTTCAATAACTATTCTTATTTTATTTTTGAATTCAGACAAATGACTAGCGTATCACTTTCATTCAAATTTCGCACTGAGTGCACTCTAACAAAAACACGAACGACATATTTAGGTAAAGATTCATATTACTACATTGCTCAATGTCAGTAGCTTCTATCAAGATGTCAAGAGATGTCGCTACTAATAGTTTTATAGCGATAGGAACGGTTAAAGTCGGTGTTCCACATATGGAAGTGGGTGCCTTTTAGGGTTAAATTATTCTGATAACATATACACATAAAGATCGACCGCTAAAAATTGGACTTCCGTAATCAACACCCAATTGAGGTATTCACTCCATTTTCAAAAGGGAGCATATTATATAAAACCTGACTAACATATATCAATTTCTAGAAATTCCATAAATATTTACGGAAGTTAGAGCATGCACAGACACACAGACAGAACCAGACAATCCAAAGTCATTAACACTTTTCAAATTTGTTAGAAAGAGTTAAAAACCTAATAATTTGACGATTTCTGTGGGAAACATGAAAATGAGTTTTCTTTAACAAAATATCTGTAAGTACGCTGGTATCGATATTCAAATTACGCTTACTGTTCGACATAAATTCACTAAAAAACCTTCCGTAGAAACACAGTGAATTTATCTTACGGCCTATGTTTGTAGCGCAAACAATCAGAATTAGTCTAATTCCTACATTTATATGTGTGTCGAAGAACTATTACTTTACTGATTTGGAATAAGTATATCAAGAATGAGGCAGAATTGATAATATATATAAGGTAAAGCTAGGAGAGATTGCGCACATAGGTATCGGCAGAAAGGATTACAGTGGGCGCTCTGAAACTCCAGGTAGTTCTACAATATCGATAGCGGAATGCCCACTTAAATGTGCATGTTCATTGCTTGAAAAGCCCAAGATTAAACGGGATTATTTTGTCTTGTTTTCAAAAATGAATGCTTAAATTTTCAAAACCCTTTCTGGGAATTTTTATAGAATGGTAATATAACAAAATAATTTTAAATTAAAAGATTTTCCATGGACTCGTTTATAAATTTTACTTGTGGCAGGTGGTTGCATGGGAGTTGCATCATTTATAACAACGAGTGCAACGATTATAGACAACGACAGATTTAGATCAACAAACAAGAAACCGTTCAAACTGAAAAGCAACTTTATTAATTTTAAGTTAAACATATTATCTAGTCTTGTTTTTTTATCTGCTTCTCTAATTTATTTCCTTTAAATAAAATTTTTTAATCTTTTTTATTTATTTGTTTATTTTATTTTCTGTTTATTTAATTATTTGTTAATTTTATGTATATATATATATATATATATATATATTATTAAAATAAAATACCAACATGTAATAAAAAAATATTTGTTTACAAAAACCTAATGTCATTTAAGTGCAATTATCATTGTTAACAATTTAATTGTAGTTAAAATTAAGCGTAATCTCCCCTACCCTATAAGGAGAGATTGCGCAAAATAGCTCTATTGGTATTATTATAGCTGTTACTTTAAATCATAGTATAACAACAAAGAAGTAATAGAAATGCGTAGAAGACGGATCATTGTAAAGCTATGCACCAACAGTTTACGAAAAAATTAAAATTTATTTTTTTTATAACGTTTTGTTGAATTGTGCGCAAACTCTCCTAGCTTTACCTTATATATATATATATATATATATATATATTGTAAAAGTGGAAATGCATATTTTAATTGAATAACTAGATTATAACTAATCAGTAACATCTTTAAATTTATGAAAAACTTAAAAAGTAATCGTTTTACTAGTGGTATGAAAGCAACCATTCTGCTCACTGAAAAATGGTCACTTAAAAAAAAAAAAAGTGTTTAAAATTTTGATGTAAATATGGATATCAATAACATACTTAAACAAGAAAGTTCTGTTTAAGAAATAGAGAGTCAAATTACATACACAAGGAACGTTCAAAAATTAAGTTACACTGATGTAATGTAGATCAAAAAACATTTTTTAGAAGTGTGCTACAATAAATATGACGCATATGCAACACACTGTTTCTCTACATAATTTCTGAATCGTTGTAAGCATTTACCGAAACGTTGAACCAATCATTAGATGCCCTGACGATATTATCCTCATCATCACTTGACTTATTGGAGTTCTTAGGGTAATCCTGATCGTCGCCTGCCTCCGCCTAAGAAGGAAAAACAACCTGGAGATGGCTATCTTGATCGAGATGGTCGGATCCTTCAGATGAGTGAGTTCCCAGTGAATTCTGGCGTCTTAAGCGCAGTATCCACTACAGTTGGTTCGAGGTTGGTTCAAGCGGCGCTATTCAGAATCCTTTGATGTGGTCAAGTGGTTGGACGTGGTTCGACGTGGTTGGTTGTCAGGAAGTCCCTGGCACTAACCCCTGCCGAGATAATTGAGGGGCCAGAGGCAGGTATCTTTGTCAATTTTGCATGCTTTCCTTTGAAGTAACTGCGCAATCTGATTAAAAAAAAGGTTAAACTGATGACAAGACATTTGGCTCTTTGTGTCGGAAGAGTGATTAATGGGTTTTTTTTTTTATCTCGAAGCTTCAACCCTAGTGGAAACCAGCCTTTAAAACCGAATAACTTCGAACTCCTGAAGAATGATAGAATGGGTACCACCAACAGATATTCCCAACTCCTGTACAATGTGTTCAACGCTCACTTTACGATTGCTGAGACTATAATACCTTCCACCCGCTGCCCCGTGTCAGGTATGCTCAGCGTTGTTCGCCTTCTATTAAGCCTTCTATTCGCCTTCTATTCGCCTCATCGATTAAGTCTGGGTGACCGTCTTTGAGGTGACTAATCTTGAAAAGAAAAATTAACGGCGGTTCAGTTGTTGTTTTTAATTTAAAATTAAAAAACAACAACTGAAAGAATACTTAAAATAATAAAATATAAAAACAGACCTATTTGAAAACAAACAAATATGCATATGTTTGCATTAATTTCACACTAAGACTTGAGTGGCTTTCTGCAGCTGCGTAGATTAGATAAACATTATAAACAACCAAGGAGGTAATACAAATAATTTTGTTCACTATAAAACATAGATAAACCTATTTACAATAATTTATAAAAAAAAAAAAAATCTCAAATTTTTAATAAAACAAGATAGGCTATAATTTTTCTGCATTTTTTAAATACAGGAAAGTTTTTCAGAAACCATGAAATTGTTAGAACACTATCGCCATCTTTCCAGTATAATTATATTTATCGATATTTTCTAGAACTTGTATGATTTAATACTGATCTATTTTTACTTCAGCGGAAAAATTATTTTTAGTAGATTATTTTCATACCGTAATAGTGTAATCTAATAAATTTTGATTAGAATTTTGATTAATTAACTTATTCAAATTGGGTAAATATGAATGGAATTTTATGGTACACTATCTACTAATAAGTATTTGGAAGCTTTCGAATTCAAACGTTTTGTCAAATATCTAGAATAAAAAATTTAGGAATCATCTTAAAACTTCGGGAGTATAAAGTCCATTTCACACCTAATATATATATATCACCGAACGTTTTGTCCTGAAATGGAAAAGGGGACCAGTAAAAAATTATAGAAAAATCATAATGCTCTGCATCACCCTGTAGAAATTAATGCTTTAAATGATACGTGATAATTTAGTATGCATAATTTAATTTATTCTTATTTAATAAAATTAATTATACATAATTTTATTTTATTTTTCTAGATATTGTATGCGCATAGTGTGGTTTTATTTTCACGTAAATAATCAATTTATTTTAATAAAATAATTATTGTTCTTCAGTTTTAATTACCTTCATAACTGTTACATATAATCAGCTACATATCACAATATGATAAAAAATTTAATTTACTGATCAGTTTATATATTTAGCAAACTACACTATCTACCAATACGTATTTGCACACTTTTGAATTTAGACGTTTCACTAAATAGCTAGAAAAAGTATTCACTGTTCATCATGAAACTTTGGGAGTATAAATAACATTTTATACCTCATATATTTCAGTAAAAGTTTTGTCCTGAATAGAAAAAAGTGACCAATAAAAAATTAAACAATAATAAATTGTTTTGGACTTAGTAGGACTGGAAATGAAATTTGATACAACATGTGATTAGGAAGATAGTTCCAATTATTTGCATAAAACTTTTTATGAGGCTACCACATATATTCCTGGAAATATAACGGTTTCTTTAAAAAATTGCAAAAAAAAAAGAACTTTTTAATTTATAACATGCTGGGTATTAGACTCAGTGCAAAGCCATTTTTAAGAAACTTGGTGTACTACACTGCAAAAAATAGGTTTTTAAAAATAAGTATATATTGTCTCAAAATAGCCATGAAACAATATCTACTTTAAATTTGAAAACCCATGTACTCATTTTTGAGTACATTGACATGTCAAACGTGGGAATATTGGGATTTTTATTGGTCAATCCCATTTTTGAGCATGTCAGTATACTCAGAAATGAGTACATGGGTTTTCAAATTTAAGTATATATTGTTTCGGAGCTATTTTGAAACAATATATACTTATTTTGAAGAACCTATTTTTTACAGTGCACATTAGACACAGGATACTGCAATCAGAATGCAAAAAATATGCTAAATATATTACTAAATATGAACATTTTTACTAATTGTTTGCACATATACTCAAGCTTTTAGAAAATTTCATTTGCATAATTTAAAAGACAAAATTATTCAGCTATTTAAATGGAATAAGCCCCAAAGAAATAGCGTGTAAATTCAAAAAGTTATGAGAGATAAATTGAACAGAATTTTAGTTCCTCTCAAAATAAAAGCTAAACTATAAGGGGTTTTATATACATTTTTATTTTGATTCAATCAATGCCTAATGGTAATACAGTATTCATTGATTGTAAATAAATATTGATAAAGCCCCCTATCATCTTCCTTTTATTTTGAAAGGAACTGAAATTTTTTCATTCTATAACTCAAAACTTTTTTAATTTACACGATATCTGTTTAGGGTTTTCATAAAAGTAGCTCAATCCTTTTGGCTATTAAATTATGCAAATGAATTTTTTATAAAGATTGCACATGCGTAGTTAAACATTATTTAGTAAAAATGTTCTTATTTCGTAAGACATTTAACATTTTTGCATTCTGATGGCAGCATGCTGTGTCCATAGATGTAGTAATATATATAGATCTATCATCCCCATGTTATGGAGAAAAAAATTTTGATGCCGAAAAAAAGTTCTAAAATCAGCCATTAGAGAGTATTGAAAAAAAAGAATAAAAAGAAAAATGAATTTGAAACTGTACCTGGAGTTTTTCATTCACCTTTAGTAAATATATTATTCATAAATTTTATTTACTAAATTATCCGCGTGTATTCCTGTGTGTAATTTACTCGGGAAAAGGCAGGCATTAGAGTGACTTCCCCCCCCCCCAAAAAAAAAAGGTATCACTTTTTCCCTCTCGCTGATCTATCTCTGTCTCATTACTGTATCTATGGCTGTGTCTAATGTAGTACGTCAAGTTTCCTAAAAATGACTTTGCAGTGAGTCCAATACACTAGGCGTTGCAATTAAAAAAGCTTTTTCTTTCATTTTTTTTTAAGGAAACCGTTATATATCTATGAATATATGTACTAGCCTCATAAAACTTTGTACAGATAATTATAAACATCCTCATAATCACATGCTGTACCAAAACGCCTTTCAAGCTTTACTTTTTACAAAGTGATGCAAAACATTATTATTGTGATTTAGGTAAATTACATTGTATAATATTGATTTCCTTTGTAACGTAGATACTAAAACAATGTATAAAACTTTTTCTCAACTAATTTCAAAACATCTTTATTAAAAATAGTCAGTTAGTTGATAGATACTGAGCTTTCGACTCAAATTCGTAGAGTCTTCCTCAGAGTTTAAAAACATTTGGGTCAAAAGTATAAGATAAAAATATATAATCGAAAAATATAAATTCATAAACATATACAGACCATTTAAAAAGTAGATAAGTTTATTTAACATGTAGTAATCAGTTCGACTAAAGGTGGATTACAAATGTCTAGTTTTACTATGTCAAAAATCGTATTCAAAATTAAACACATTTATTTTGGTACTGATATGAATCTTTACGACGTATCGTAGAGTGCTTTATATACACATGTTTTATCTTATTAAAAAGTTGCAGCATTTAAAATTTAAATATTTTCTTGTAATGATGAGATTATCAAAATATCGTTAAATCTGCAAGTTGTTTCTATTATTCAATTCACCATAAAATCTTACCATTCACAATTTTAAATTACACTTCATTAACTATGAATTTCATCATAAATTATCTCTAACCACTTGAAATAAAACCATTAAACATTGTTTAACATAAAAACTGTCAAGACAATATACATAAATACAATCGGAGAATACATCATATGTTATGCACGCACAGATCAAACTTTAACTTAAAATATATCTATGGAAATTTTACTGGTAAAGTAGTAGCATACTGCGCCCTCTGGTAGAAAATATTTTTTAAAGGATTTGAATTTCAAAAACTTATAATTTATTTTAATAACTCTAGCCACAGATTATAAATAGAATAAGATGGATAATCATTACAAACTTCTTTTTCTCTTTTAATAATTTCAATAGTTTACGTTTTTTATTAGTTTGATAAATTATTTTAGATTCTTCAAAAGAAATTTTTATAGGATTTTTATTAGCATACATTGCAAGAGCAGATTTTTGGTAGTTATGTTTTAAGTCTAAAATGTGTTCATGAATTCTTTCTTTTAAAGGTCGGGTAAACATACCTATATAATGTAGTTGTTGGTCGGAATCATTTTGAAAAGGAATTTGATAAGTATAAGCCATTAAATTAATACGGGAGGGGGGGGGGTAGCAATGAGATCAATATTAAAAGGTTTTACAGGTTTTTACAACTTGTAAAACTTAATCTATGATGAAATCCATAGTTAATGATGTGTATTTTAAAATTGTGAATGGTAAGATTTTATTGTGAATAATAGAAACAACTTGCAGATTTAAGGATATTTTGATAAATTCATCATTACAAGAAAATATTTAAATTTTAAATGCTGTAACTATTTAATAAGATAAAATGTGTGTATATAAAGCACTCTACGATACGTCTTGAAGATTCATATGAGTACCAAAATAAATGTGTTTAATTATGAATACGATTTTTTGACATAGTAAAACTAGACATTTATAAACCATCTGTAGTCGAACTGATTACTACATGTTAAATAAACCTATCTACTTTTTAAATGGACTGTATATGTTTATAAAATTATATTTGTCGATTATATATTTTTATCTTATACTTTTGACAAAAATGTTTTTAAACTCTGATGAAGACTCTACGAATTTAAAATATTTATTTTGAAATTAAATATATTATAGCAACTGCATGTTTTTTTATTAAAACAACAATTGTTATTTTGATATTTGTTTACATTCAGTTAAAATGTAAAATATCTGTTACTAATTCAATCATGCTTAAGACAATTTTAACACTTTATCAAAATGATATATAAACGAAGGTTAAGAGAAAGTGATAAATAATACCTATATCTCTTAGCAGAATTTCCGAAATGCTATAAATATATTATTCGGGAAGTCTCACAAATCTTAGTGTTATGAAATAGAGATGCATTAGGCATTAAAATGTAACAATGATTTGTAAACACGATTCGTTATTCGAAGTTATCGGAAACAGAATTATTCATTTCCTCATAACTTCTAACGCATCCGAAGTGCGTCAACATTTACCAGCATTCATTTTATTGTTAGATGCGGCAAATCTTAGATATAAATATCTCTTTAATGGTTGACAAAAGAGTCTTTATGAACATTAGTTTCTACTACTTTTATTCCACTTATAACAACAACAAAATATTTATTAAGTTGTCAATATATATATATATATATATATACATATATATATATATTACTCAAAAATATTTTTAAAACCATTTTTAATTTTCAGAAACAGAATTAAAAAAATCAATATTTTACATTAATACCTAATTTTTATTTTCATGAAAAGTATGTAATACATATTTCACGTTTATTCTTTTTTTAAATTATTATAATAATTGTTATAATAATGTAATACTTTCTGAGTTCTTTACTCTTTTGTTCTCTAGTTTTGTTTTCTAATGTAAGCGAAAATTCAATTCCAGCAAATTTCTACTAATAGCCTGTAATAGTAATATTCAGTAATAATTTTCAGCAATATTCACTTACATTAAGTGAGTATTTTTGTATGGCCCGGTGAACCTCAATGTTAATAGTACTACGTTCAATAGAAACCCTTATTTTGTGTACATAAATAATAAATGTCAATTTATTAAAATTTGTGCATAGTAGAGTTATTAAAATTTGTTTCATAGAAACACTATTCATAGAACGCGAAGCTATGGAATATTTTCGGCTGTCCGTATACACAAGCCAGTTGGGGTATTTACTCCACCTTCTATTACAAAAAAAAAAAAAAAAAAAAAAAAAAAACTAAAGCAGTCTTTGGGGACTGCCGATAGAAGTGAAAACTGAGTAACTTGTGAATTGTATCGTCGAGCTATTAGATTATTATTTTCGAATTATTTTTGGTTTGTAAAGAAGTGTTTATGATCTGTATTATATGATTCGGCACAATATTTGTAGCTACCCAAATTAAATGAACTAAGCATTATATTAGGTAAAAATATTGTAATATGACTAAAATAATTTTCTTTTCTTTTTATTATTATTTATTTGAAAATTTATATTGAAAGCAAAAAGAAGAATATAACAGTCTATAAAAACACGTGCTTGTACTTTGTGAACTACGTATATACTGTGGAAAAAGAACATAATTATTAAAAAAGAAAACAGGTACAACAAGAGCGTAAAATTGTAGCAATTGAACTGCATTTACTTAAAAAGTTAACAACGAAAACATACAATATTTTAGATGCGACATATATATTTAATGTATGCGACACAATATTTACATATATTAATTTATAATATTTATAACTTTTTAAAGCATACCTTTGATAAACCTTGTTTGAATGTGAAATTCACGTAAATTTAAATATTTAATAGAATTTTTCAATCAACTACAAATATACATTTATATATGTAGCTTTTACGTATGTTGTAACATAAAAAAATGCCAGTCTATGACGCAGAAAATTCAAAGCTAATTTTGATGTACAGAAATGTAAGGGAAGTAATCTGGTGTGTCACTCACACGACTTTCTGTTACCCTGAAATTTAATACTATAAATGCAGGTTGGAGATTAAGAGGTAAGATAACGAGTACTGTCATGTAAATTTATGTTAAACAATTTAAATTAGGCTTCGGAAGTTTTTTATATGATAATTAGTTCTGTGTGAGGGGGGCTATATTAGAGAAGTAGTATAAAACTAAATATCCAAAAAAAATGTTAAATTTATTCTCAATATTACATTAAAAAAATAATTAAAAAAAAATAAAAAAAGATTTTTGTTAAAAATGAAGAAAATTGATAACTTTATTTTAAATTATCGCAGATCGATGATTCAACCATTCATTTTAAAGGCATTGGCGTGCTCTTTTGAAAGATACCCACCATGAAAATTTATTCCCCTCGAGGGGGACTTCACCCCTAGGGGGAAGGCGAGGCTCCTACATACACAAAAAATGTTTCCCAGTTGACTATCTCTAATACAAAAAATATATATTTGTTTCATTTGGTTTAGTGTACTGTATAGATGTTAAACTCTATTTATCTGTAATTTTCCTCATATACGTAATGTATTTGAATACTTTTGAGTGTCCCTGTACACGAATCATTTGCTTCATCTCAACGAAAAGCTTAGTGTAGCATCCCTATATGATGCACATTTGGAATATCGTCTTTGGAATTTCTGCTACTATTTGTTCTTGAGATATGCTGATAACAGACACACAGACAGACACACAAACAGACACACACAGGGACACACACAGAGACCATTCGCTAAAAACATTATTTTTACATTCAGGGGACCTCAGAACATGTAAATATAACAAAAAGTCACTTTCGAAAGTTTGACCCTAAAACAATACTTTCTCTACCTTGTGGGTAAGAGAAAGTAAAAATTTATTTATTTTTACTTGATAAAACGACATTATTGAAATAAAATATATTAAAACACTAATCTATATATTATCTTTGATCATTAAAAATCACCATGGTTCGACTTTTTAATATAAATTTTGAGGAACAACAATATAAAAATATCCTTTTCTCAAAAAAAAAAAAAATAAATAAATAAATAAATAAATAAATAAAAATAAAAAATAAAAATCGTTCGTTATTTACTTTTCTATTCCAGGAATGAGATTTAATCAAATTTAAAAATGAAAAATGTTATTCAAGCCAAATAACAATACTTCAAAGATGAGATATGAATAAAATAAAAATTTAATTTTATAAAATTGTTTATCTTTGACAAAAAAAAAAAAAAAAAAAAAAAAAAAAAAGATACTGCAGATTTTTCTCAAAATGATAATGGAAAGTAGCATTTGATAACGTTTTTATGAATACACAATGCATGAGAAAATATTTTGTTTTATATTCTCTAACTAGTAAATTTTTCTATCGGTAATTTTTGATTTTCTTCGAAAAGAATAAAAATATTATACAATCATAAAAGATTATGTCATATTTTTTTTTCTTTCTTGTGATTTAATAAAGGAATTGTAAAACAGATATATAATTTTTATTTTTATATATTGATAAGATGTAAAAAAATAAAATAAAATAATAATTAAAAAGACTTTATGAAGGTTTGAATTTTTAAAATAATTTACTATTTTTGCCTTTGTTTGAGGTTGTATTATATTTTTTGGTATTTAAATTGCAATTTTGTTTCTGCTCACTGAAGGAAATTAAGATTTTTGGATACAAATATACAGGGTGATCAATTTAAAAGAGTACTTGGTTTATCTTATTACCCTTAAATATGACGGTTGTGGCAACTATTCTAATACTGAACTATAATTGTTTGAACCCATAGATATAGTAATAAGACATAGATTGATCAGCGAGAGGGAAAATTGATACCTTTTTTCTCGGGAAAAGTCACTCTAATGGCTGCTTTTCCCCGAGTAAATCACACACAGGAATAAACGCGGTTAATTTAGTAAATAAAATTTGTGAATAATTTATTTACTAAAAGTGAATGAAAAACTCCAGATACAATTTCAAATTCATTTTTTTTTTTTTTTTTTCTTTTTTCTTTTTTTTTTTTTTTTTTTAAATACTCTCTAATGGCTGATTTTAGAACTTTGTTTCGGCATCAAAAATATTTTCTCGATAACATGGGGATGATAGATCTATATATATATATATATTACTATATCTATGTTTGAACCTTGTTTAAGTGTGGGAGACAATTTCCAACACTGTTGGACAGTTACATTTTTATTTGTGAGGTAAAACAGAAATGGAGACGCACATTTTTTTTAATCCTGTAATAATTTTATTTATGAAAAACAAAATTTAATTAAAATTTTTTACATTATCATTCCTACATTACATTTACATTATCATTATCATTTTGACATTATCATTTCATAGGCTTTCCCTGCAAACATCGATGAATTAAAACGGATCATAACTGAAGAAATCTCGTCAATAACGCAAACAATGCTGCGAAGTGAGTCAAAAAAATTGGTTCGACGTGTTCATGTTTGCATTCAAAATGGTGGCGAACATTTTCAACGTTTTCTGTGAAGAATGATAATGTAAAAAAATTGAATGAAATTATGTTTTTCAAAAATAAAACTATTACAGGATTAAAAAAATTGTGCGTCTCCATTTCTGTTTTACCTCACAAATAAAGTTGTAACAGTCCAACAGTATTAGAAATCGTCTCACAAACTTAAACAAGGTTCAAACAATCATACTTCAATGATAGAATAGTTGCCACATCCGTCAGATTTAAGGGTTATAAGAAAAATCCACGGGTACTCATTTAAACTGATCACTCTTTATATGTATATATGTATGTATGTATTGTGTATGTGCATATATACCTTAAAAATGAAAGTTTATAGTTAAATAAAAGATAAATGAAATATTGTACTTCTTTCTGTTGCAAATCACAGAAAAAAAAAATTATTTTTCCAAAATTATGAAATAGTATAAAACAGAAAAACAAGAGCGAAAATTTATGCTGTACGTAATGATTGTTAACACTTTCCAACTGTACGTGCTTCTTGTATCGCGTAACTTTCAATGTTTCTTACCTACGTTATCACACAGCGAAGACACAGGACTGAAAGGTACACAAATTAAATTTATTCATAATCATACTTAACCATTGTTGGAAAGTGTTGTAAATGCTTAACGCAAAAGAAAATACAGCCCTGACATTCTAATTTCAGCACATAATGTTTCTCAATATTTTAATGTAGCCCTGTAAATCTGAAGATGGACTACATCATATTCTAAACAAAACATTATTTTAACATATTTAAAATAGATGCTAATTTCTTCATTATTTTTACATAGAAAGTTATTTAAATGTTACTTATTAAAATGTCAGTTCTAAAATGTAATGCATTGGAATTATTTTGGGGGTGTTCCTGTACACAAAATAGTTGTTCAGAACCTATTAAAGTCATCTTAAATAGGAAACATTCCATACTGAACTTGAATTACATATATATTTTTTTTAAAATGCTGAAAATATTTAAGGACGCAGGGGGCGGGCAGACAGACAGATAGAAAGATGGACAGACAGATTCAGACACACATTCAGATCATATTCACAGTTAAAAATAATTATAAAGCGTTAAAAACCTTTTATATAAACAAAAAAAATTTTCAATATGTTTGAAGAAGACTCGGTCTTCATCAGAATTCAGAATAAACAAACTCATGCCAACAGGTTTTGCTTTTAATTTTCTCTTTTTTTTTTTTTTTTTTTTTTAATTTTTTTCCCCTGCAAAGAACATGCAGAACTGGTAAATAAATTATAATTTGGAGTTAAAATTACTGTTTCTTACTACTTATTTCGTCGCTAGTCATTAAAAGTTCCACACAATCATAATAAAACGTAGCAGTTTTCTCTATTAAAATACACTTTCCCTTTCGAATGACTGCTTTAAAATTACGTAATTTTGAAAGGCGATAGTATTTCATTTGGGAAGCTTTCTGAGAATGACGCCATTCCAGAAAGTTATAAATTATTATTATTTTTTTTTTTTTTTTTTACTAATGTTAAGATACTACATTTTGAAGTAGTATTCACAGTAAAATATTTAAAGCGCAATTATGAAATTTTGACAAAAGCATAATTTGAGATTTTTTTTTTTTTAAATCATTTCACGGGTTTTTATTTTAGAATTAAAAAAAAAGAAAACCTAATTTATGCATCAGAAATAGCATGTATTCCAAATTTGAAGTGTCTACCTTCCTTTTTATGGTGGAAATCATACCAAAATATGATTTTCGAGAAAATTTTCCTCACCCCCTTCTCTTTCGTTTGCTCTAGAACAGGGGTGGTCAACCTGTCTGACAAATTTACAGACAATAGTCTGATTTTATTAATATAGATAAACCAACTGAAAATGAACACATATTTTTCTTTTAATTATCAAGCAGTATAAAATGTTTTCTCGGGTTTTTTACGACGAATTTTAGCTTGATACAAAAAGCTTTTCAAGAAAAAACATTAATATGTTAGAGTTTAGAGAAAAAAAAAATCCTTTTTAATATGCATTTCCGTTAATTTTCTAATCTATTTTCTGAAATAAATTATAGATTTTAGGAAATTACTTTGTGCTTTTTTATAAACAACAGAAAAATAGTATCTGAAAAGTAATTAAGCCTTTTTTTTCCCTTACTTAAAAGAAATATTTTATAAAATTAATGGAGTATTAGTCATTGAAAATTTTCTTCCGTAAAAAAGTAATTCCATTAAAATAAATAGCATTATAAAAGAAAACGCTTCAAAGTCAATTTTTTAAAGATATTTTATTTGTTTCTCTACTGGATTAATAATTTATTATGAAATGACTTAGATATAAAATGTTAAATCACAGCTTTTAATCCCATACATTAAATATACCACTAATACAAATTAAATTACTACAAAACTATGCAATTAATTGTTAATTTTTGATAAATATACGTAGTCATATATATATCGATATAAATCGATTACTCAGGGGAAAAATGCATACAATTAAGATTTAAAATTTTTCTTCCTTTATTAATAATTTTTTTCTGAAACTTTATGAAAAAAAAAAATGTTATTAAATTCAATTAACCTAATTAGTGAGATTGATCCTCTATGTGAAATTGATCATGAAATCCAAATTCTACATATGCTTTCAGTTTATTTTACAGTTGATTTTTAGCACAAGAAACAACACCAACTATATTTTTTTAAAAGAAGCCCTAACGTTTTCAAAAAAAAAAAAAAAATGTTTTTTCACATATGCTGCTATGGGAAATATAAACTTCCTGAAACCCTTTTTTTTTTTTTTTTGCCACATCTGGAATATTAAAGATATCCATTTATGTGTGATATCACTTCGCATCTTAAAATTATGTCGGAGGTAATAATTCTATTTATAACTCTTTAAATATTCTTTATATCCTTAAAAAACTCTACATACGCATAAAAATCTAACATTTATGAACACATCTAAAATTAGTAGATGAATCAACGAATTTCAAGTCACAGAGTTATTATAAACATTTTTCATCGAACTTTCCTAACTGCACTGAGAAAAAATTCTGTAACTGTCACCTAGAATCTAAATTGCAGTTCTAGAAAAAATAGTTCCATGTCATCCTTATAGATTCTAGTCTCCTTTGAAAGCGAGTTCTAGAAACCTCTCTTAGAATTCTAGAGCGTTTGCCTATATTCTCGAGGTCAGAGTTATTTAAAAATTTCTGAAAATGAATGTGAATACAAGAGGCAGGTTTCAACAACTATAATCTTGGTTTATTACTCAATTCTAGAAAACCAAGCGAGAATTTCTCGCAATACAAAAGATTCAGAATATTTAAAGTACTCAGAATATTGTTTCACCCTCTAGAAATGTGCAGACTAGAAATTATCGATCATTTCATCTATTCAGTTTATTGTCGTACCTTATTCGCTTAGCTCGGATGTCTATATTTCTAGTTAAGGGATTTAGAAAATGACCACTTATTCATTCTAGTTGAAGGCGGGGTTTTTTTTCTCTGTGTGCCATTGTAAAAAGTTTCAGCAGAAACATGTTTTTCTAATTCCTAAAATTCAAGAAAAAATCTTTAATAATTTTTCGACAAAGTGTTTAAAACTGAAAGTATTTTTACTATTTTGTCCAGCACCTGTATATACTTTTTCGACTGTAGAATTACTTGTAATTTTATTAAATTAAATATATATTCTATAATTATTTTTTACGTTTACTCTAGCAAAAATATTTTCTCATGTGTTTTTATAGAACTGTATTGGATATTTTACAAACTTTTATTCTACATATTACAGATATTAAGAGATTTTGTCCTTTTGCATTTACATGATAAATATCGCATATTTTTACTATCAACATATTTTCATTACCAAGAATTTTTACTTATGTCTTGTATGAAATATTTCAATCATTTTCCATCTGCCAATTTTATTTTAACTTTCTCACAAAATGTATAATTTGTGTTTATAATAGAAAAGACACCATTTATGTTTAATATAAATTAAAGAACTGGTGTACAGCAAATATTTAAACTTTAAAACTTCTTTACACAAAATAAAAAAATGATGTGAATTGTAAATTGAATTTATCATGTGTGAATAAGTGTTAAAGTTGAAATAATTTTGTTTAGTGTACGTATATTTAACCACGATGTGCTTTTAATATGGAAAAGAACTTTTAAAAAATCATAAATTTTCAATTTTTAATTATAACGAACGTCTCTGAATTTCCTGTCGCAAAAAGTATTTTTAAAAACTGTTAGAGTACTTCCGAATCTGTAATCTGATAAAAAGCTTTTAACTTTTTAAAAAATTGGTCTTGAGTTTAATTAGACGAAGAATATATAAGATAAGACAGATTATGGAAAATTATTTATGTAAAAATTTCATTTGTGTAATATATATATATATATGTATATATTCTGCCCACATTCACATTTCCGTAAATAATTTTAGAAAGTCTTAAAAGTGCGATAGGTAAATAAAGTTGTCCAAATCAATTTCATTAAAATTAGTTTGTATACAGTACTCACAAAAGCCTTTTGAAATATTATGGTTTCCGGGACTCATATATATATATATATAACTTATAAGAAGCGAACTGAAAAATATAGAATGTTCTAGGCTTCAAATATCATTTCATTCCTATCACAAAATAAGTATTTTAATGAAAGATATTTTTAAAAGTTCGAGAAAACATTCAAACTAAAATTTTGCAACCAACAGGCGTATTTTAAATTCAAAGGAAAAAAAGCTGTATCCTTAAAGGAATACTTTCATCAGAATATAGGATTCATAATTATTAGTTTTAATCCTAAACAGATATCATATATATGTTACTAAAGGTTGATGTCTAAAAACAGTCGATAATAATAAATAATATATAGGCAATGGAAATAAAACACAAAAATAATAAACCATTTTAATATAAAACACATTATTTCTTTTAAAAGCAAACGAAGGGAAAATATATTAAATAGTGTACCGTAACATGTTTAATTTTACTCTCTGCTTGTTCCAACATAATAAATGCAAGGAGCATGAAAATAAAAGTAGTATTTTATTCACCCACATCATTATTTAAATTCCATTAATGAATAATTTTCTTTGACATAAAAAATTCTGTAACACTAGCTTTTAATTAATTTAAATAACATTTTTTTATATTTTTTTGAATTTCAATTATATTTGAAAATCACGTTTTAACGAAAGTATCTTTTACTCTAACATATATCAAATATATTCAGAAGTCGTTTTTATTCAATTTTTTTTTTCTAATAGTGTAATGTTTTAACGTGTCTTAAAACTTTGGAAAATAAGATTAAGAATAGTAATTTAAAATTTTCAGATCAAAAGAAAATGTTATCCATTATGATTCGAATCACATCCTCATTCATGTCACGATAAAGTCCATTAGGGAAAATATGATATGGGATTTATGCATGCAATCTTAAATTGCTACCATTTTATGAATGTTCAATTTTTATATTATGCACATATTTTATTTATTGTAAAAAATGATCGAATTTCACAGAAAATATTAATATCTGAATAAATGTCTAGGATTTGTCGTACTTTACCTAATTATTTTATTTCAAATTAAATGCACAAAGCACTCCTTAAAGTATTTTTTTACTTAAAAGTTAAATTTACATTCCATTAAATATCCATGGATTTAATTGGCTAATTCAATAATTCAACTGAAATCTATTGTTAAACAAAACAACCACGTTTCAAAAAGTAACAGAATAACAAATTTTTACATCCAAATCAACCTTTACTTCGTTAGAAAATAGATTTTTTTTTTTTTTTTTTTTTTTTTTTTTTTTTACTTTCTTTTATATATAATATAGAGAAAGTATTGGATTTGTGAACATTTTCGACCTCCGTTTTTTGATGGATTTACACGTTTTGGGATCTCCTGAACACGAACTAATAGTTTTTAGAAAATGTCTGTCTGTCTGTGTGTATCACGGTTTTTGTGGACACTGTATCTCACGAACCAATGGATGAAATTTAACCAAACTTGGTATTTAGTTACACCCTGACATAAACTGGTGCTGATTAGATTTGGTGATCAATCGCTCAACAGGTAACGCTGTGATCGCATTTTTTGTAAACTTTTAACGTGGGAGTATAGGACAAAATTTCGTATAAATGTGCATAATGAGAGTTATTTTAAACTTGTGATTGTGAAATTAATATGAATTATTGATAATAGTAGTAGTTAACTAAGAAAAATATTTTGTGCATGTGGGGGCATAGTACCTCCCAGGGTGGGGGGGGGGGGGTATATTTTCAAGATGGGTATCTTTCGAAAGGTCTCGTCAATACCTTTAAAACGAATGGTTGAACTATAAATATGTGATAATTCAAAACAAAGTTATCAATTTTTTTTTTTTACTTTTAACGAAAAAAAACTTTTTTTTTCTTTTTAAATATTGCTACTGAGTGAATTTGTATATGAAAATATGGAAGAAAGTCTTGTGGTGGCCACAACATACTAGTATTTTTTTCATTAACTGACCTAAAGTAAGGCACTCACTGGTCATCAGAATTAAAGGGTAATGAGAAAAAAGTGTGCTCATTTAGTTGACGTTACAACCAATGGGCAATGCTGCAATTATTTTTGCTAATTAAATAGAACTGAACACAAAATGTCTCTTCCGCGCATAGTTTAGCATCGGAAATGTGCAAATTCGGTGACTGACAATGTGGTGCACATGCCGGAATTCCTGTCTGTAGTGTTGTATAAAGTGATTTCTCAGAGTGATTATTATTCATTACATATAGTTCAAACGCATCATTTAAGTGAAATTTAAAAATTGCTAATTTGGAATAATTAAGAATCAAGGGAGATTACACAGAGGCCGCCCAAGATTTCAATAGTTCTTGAAATATGATATCAAGAGTTTGGAGCCGCTTTTTAAGCAACGTATTGGTTGATAGACATATTGATCAAAAGAGCAACACATGCATCCGAAGACCGTTTTCTGTCGTTTTACCCATAAAGTGACTACAAAAGATTTGGTTTTAGACGTTCAAGCTACACAGAAATTCGAATTAGCCATTCTACTGATACACGAAGGCTTCACGAGGTTGGACTGTATGTGAGAAAAACCAATGGTTTGTGTCCCACTCCCTCCATCTTCTCGAGGTTACCGTTTAAACTGGTGCCGTCATTAGATTCAATGAAGCCAAGAAGACAGTGCTCGAATGTTGCAAACGCATCATTTAAGTGAAATTTAAAAATTGCGAATAACTTGGAATAATTAAGAATCAAGGGAGATTACACAGATGGAGACCGCCCAAGATTTCAATAGTTCTTGAAGTATGATATCAAGAGTTTGGTGCCGCTTTTTAAGCACTGTATTGGTTGATAGATATATTGATAAAAAAAAAAAAAAAAACACTTGCATCCGAAGACCGTTTTCTGTCGTTTTACCCATGAAGTGACTACAAAAGATTTGGTTTTAGGCGTTCAAGCTACACAGAAATTCGAACTAGCCATTCTACTGATACACGAAGGCTTCACGAGGTTGGACTGTATGTGAGAAAACCAATGGTTTGTGTCCCACTCCCTTCATCTTCTCGAGGGGACCGTTTAAACTGGTGCCGTGATTAGATTCAATGAAGCCAGGAAGACAGGGCTCGAATATTGTTTACTGACGAGTCCAGATACAGTCTGAACACTGATTCTAGACGTGTTTTAATCTGAAAAAACAGAAGAACACGCAACTTGCTTTCTCTCGTCCATAAAATATCATGTTTTCATGACCGCAGTTTAATGCTTTGGGGAAATCGTGACAAATGGCCGAAATGGTCACCACTGAAAGCTAGAGTGAATGGAACACAAACCACTAGCTTTTTCACGTATAGTCTGACTTCGTTAGACCAACATGCAGCAACAGAATGACCAATTCTAGTTCCTGTTGAAGCCTGAATGTTTAAAACCAAACCTCTTGTAGTCGCTTCGCGAGTTCTTCGAGCTGGGAATGACAAAAAATGGTTATCGGATGCAGTTGTTGCTCTTGTTCGACCTTGATCCGGCTGTCTATCAACTAATCCAGCACTTAAAAGCAGCTCCAAACTCTTAATATAACACTTTGTGTTTAAACCTTGAGTGACCACCATTTGTGTTTAATCTCCCTCGATTCTACCAATTATTTACCATTTTAACTCTCACTTAAATGATGCCTTTGAGACATAAATAAAGATTACTGAAGAAATCACATTCTTTCTAAAAAATACTACAGACCGGAATTCTAACATGCGTCCATTGCGCACCACATTATCAATCACAGAATTTGCATATTTACGGCGCTAAAGTACGCGCGGAAGTGCAATTTTGCGTTCAATTGTGTTTGATTTACATGAATAGCTGCAGCACTGGATATTGGTTGCAACATTAATATAGAGAGTTCATTTTTTCCATTATCCTTTAATTTTAATGACCAGTGTAAAAAAATAAATAAATAAATAAAAGATAAGACATTTTTTATTTACTGAATGCACATTTACATTACTATGTTATAATATTTATTTGACCTGTAATGAGAAATTCTTAACTAAATGATCTGAGATAGAAAATACATTCGCATATGCATATTTTTTAATCTTTGAGATTTTGTAATTTTTTTTAAATTACACATTATCCTCGATTACATTCAGTGACATATATTATTAAGGAAATTAAGTTGCCTCATTTATTATCCCATAAGCTACAACTCACCTACCAGCATATGATTCAAACTCATCGATTGATATCGCCATGTTAAATTTAATTTTAGTTCTTTTTTTTATATTTTCAACATTTCATCTACTAGTAAATGAGAAAGAAATTGTAAGTATTTGCAGATAGCCTAATTAAAACAGACTGCAACTATATGCAATTTGAGTCTGAAAATGTACAAGCCGACTATTAACTGATACATATGTATTATGTACCCGGTGTCATATCCTTCAATTTTTGAAAGTACAACACGAGAAAAATTCTCTAGCGTATATTACTTCCAATATATATACATATTGGTACTAGTGTATTACTAGTGTATATTGAAATTTCCTATCCCATCTCTCAAATATTAATACAAACAGTTTTTTTTTTTTTTTCAATATCCGGTATTATTAAATAATAACCTAAGATTAAAAAGTAGATTAAATTAAATTTATATATTTTTATAATATTTTGTAAATTATATAGTATATATATATATATATATATATTTATACTAGATATAGGTACAGATATAGATTTATTTGTTTATTTATTCATGTTGACGTGGTTTGTATTTTTAAACAAATCCTTTGATGTTTAACAAACAAAAAAGACAGAGTTCTATAACAAGGTTCTATAAATTTGAGGTTAAAGTCCTCATAATAAGAATAATCTGGTGTGTCACTCAGACGACTTTCTCTTACCCTGATATTTAATACTATAAATACAGGTTGAATATTAAGAGGTAAGATAACGAGTACTCTTATGTAAACATATGTTAAAATAATTCAAATTTGGCTTCGGAAGAGTTTACTTCTAATTTTACCTCTTAAAATTTACATAATTTACGTGATAAAATGCATAATTGTATGCCATAGATTTAAAATTACAATTGCAATACTTCATGTTAGTTAAATTTATAAGATTTTTAACACATTGAAAATTTAATAAAATTAAAGTAACCGTTCTTATTTCAAGACCTAAGATTTAAAGAAAGCGTGAAATCTTGTTTTACATTAATTGTCGTAATTTTCCTAAAATAATTTACACAGTCATAATCTTTCAAATAGATAAATTACAACTAAAAACAGTAAAACTCATTTCAAGTTTATCATTTAAATAAAACATAAGTATTGCAAATTTTTTAATTCGCTTCCTTTTCGTAATGTAATGTAATATTTTAACAAAACATCATGCAGTGCAACATTAGCCTCTCAAAATTTCACTCAAAATTATTTGTGCGTTAAAAAGAAAATAATGGCATCATTTTTACTTTCCGAACACTATAGTGAGGAAAATATTGTAATCATGTCAAAAATCCGAATCTGAGATTTTGATGTTTCTATACGTTTCGAGGTCCCCTGAGTCCGTATTCACTATTTTTACGATGATGTATGTATGTGTGTATGTCTGTGTGTGTGTGTGTGAGTGAACACGATAGCGTCTAAACGCTTTGCTCGAATGAGCTGTAAGCTGGTACGCATGTTACACGTCACCGTAGCACGAACTCTATATTGATTTTGATGAATCTAGCATTTATAGTTTTTAGTTCCCCATCATACTATAGGTATGGGGAACTTAGGTAATCGTGAAAAATTTCGAACTCGGTTTTTTGACTTTTCTACACGTTTTCAGGTGTGAGGAATCCGAAAATGACAAAATTTCTATGGTGTCTGTCTGTAGGGTGTCTGTTAGTCTGTTAGTCTGTTAGTCTGTTAGTGTGTTAGTCTGTTAGTGGGTCAGTCCGTTAGTTTGTTAGTCTGTGTACACGATATCTCAAGAACAAATTGTCGCAGAGAGGTCAGATCAGTTTTAAAATATTACTTTCGATACTGGCAAGAACCCTATTCATTTGCAACATTCGATTTTGAAAACTTCGTAAGTTATTCGAAATTTACGATTTTCTTAACATGGGAGAATAGGACAAAAAATCACTTAAACGTGCATTAAATGAAAACTTTTTACTGTAAAAATGTCAGACCAGTTTTAAAATATCAGTTTTGATGCCGGAATGAACATCAGTAACTATAAATATGCTACTTTGAAAATTTCGCAAGTTACTGGAAATTTACGAATTTCTTAACATGGCAATATAGGGGAAAATTTCACATAAACGTCAATTTTGAGAAATATTTTCATCGTAAAGATGTCAGACTACTTTTGAAACATTATTTAGGACACTGGCATGAATATTAATGACTATGAATTTTCCAATATAAAGATTTCGTAAGTTATTGGAAATTTACGAATTTCTCAACATGGCTGAATAGAGCAAAATTTCACATAAACGTCAATCTTGAGGAATATTTTCATCGTAAAGATGTCAAACCACTTTCGAAATAATATTTAGGATACTGGCATGAATGTCATAGACTATGATTTTTCCATTTTAAAAAATTCGTAAGTTATTTGGAATTTACGATTTATTTAACATGTCAGAATAAAGCAAAATTGAGCATAAACTTCCATTTTGAGGATCCTAAATACGTTAGGCAACTTCAAAATTACGTTTATGATATTTGTTTGAACATGATTGAATACAAATATTCTAATAGGAAAATTTCGTAAATTATTAGTAATTTACGATTTTATCAACATAGCGAAATTGTAAATTTTTCATATAAATATGAATTTGAGGATTATTGCATTGGAAATAGTAGCATGAAAACTAAACAACGAAATTGACCCCGACAAAATAAATTAATATGTTAGAATAAGATAAATATATCGAAATGAACGGTGGATAGCCTATTAGGCGGGGATTTCATTCTGTCACTGTATGAAGCTTTGGTCAAATTGATTTCTTTTAACATTATTGCCGAAACGTCAGTGGAGGTCCTCTGTTGAGACTCAAAACGGTTTTGGGCTGTGTCTGTCTGACTGTCTGTCTGACTGTCTGTCGCGCGATAACGGCCGCCAAAAAAGCGCTATTTACTTGAAATTTGGTACACATGTTCATGAGCCCCACGAAATCAGCTGTATAGTTTTTGGTATGTATTCCATTTGTAGTTCGTATACAGGGACACGCCAAAGTTTTTCTTATCATTACGGCCTATGGGAGAAATTTATATGTATCACGATAGCGGCCACAAAAATCACGCTATTGACTTGCAATTTGGTACACGTGTTCATGTGCCCCGCGAAATCTGCTGTATAGTTTTGGGTGTGTATTCCATTTGTAATTTGTGTACAGGACACGCCAAAGTTTTTCTTATCATTACGGCCTATGGGAGGAATTTGTATGTACCGCGATAGCGGCCACAAAAATCACGCTATTGACTTGCAATTTGGTACACGTGTTCATGAGCCCAACGGAATCAACTGTATAGTTTTAGGTGTGTATTCCATTTGTAGTTCGTGTACAGGGACACGCCAAAGATTTTTTATGATTACGGCCTATGGGAAGAATCTGTATGTACCGCGATAGCCACCGCAAAAATCAAGCTATTGACTTCCAATTTTTGCCGAAATGTGAATGGAGGCCCACTGTTGAGACTCAAAAGGATTTTGGATTCCGTCTGTCTGTCTGTCTGTCATGCGATAGCGGCCGCAAAAAACACGCTATTGACTTGAAATTTTGTACACATGTTCATGAGGCCCACGAAATTAGCTGCATAGTTTTCGGTGTGCATTCCATTTGTAAGTTCGTGTACAGGGACACGCCAAAGTTTTTTTTACCATTACGGCCTATGGGAAGAATTTGTATGTACCGCGATAGCGGCCCCCAAAACAACGCTATTGACTTGTAATTTGGTACACATATTCATGAGCCCATTGAGCAAGCATTTGACGAAACTGATATAGATCTGAGACTGACCGCCTTGGCGAAAATAATGCTCCTTTTATACTTTTCTATCGAAAACAGACTGTTCTGGAAAATTCTCGTATCACATCAGCCAATGAGATTAGAGCTTCCATATTTGGTATATCCCTAATAAGGATTTTCTCGCCAAGATCGCCAAAAAAATCGCCAAGGAGGGAAATAGTCGCCAAATTTATTTCTTCCCTTATAGGAGCTTTTTAATGCGCTTTTAAAGGAAAATTTGGCTATTTTAACGCTAAAACGACTATAAAGGCACAAAATTAGCATTTTATCAACTTACTAAACCTCTTTGAAAGAATTTATACAAAAATAAATGCAATTATTTACAATTTCGTAACACTTTATATCATATACAAATAGGTATACAAAGAGAGATACAACGGGGGGTTGAGGGGGGCTGCCGCCCCCCTCAGGAATGTATTTGATTTTGGTAATAAGTCGATCGAATCAATATATACTATTATATAATAAGGAATAAATAAAAATGACCTATTGAATAATGTCTGATGCAAATAGGACGTTGAGGCTCCTGATCTGCAGATCCACTAGTAATATGTCTCGCACTAGAAATTTCTGAGAACATAAATATGATGGGGAACTGAGCAGAGTCCACCTATGCCAACTAGTTTTACAGGCACACAAAGAAACAATCCTTATCATTATGGACTAGGGGACCAAAATCTTAAAAGTGCGATAGCATCTAAACGCCTCATTCAATTGAGCAAAACATTTATACGCATATTATAGGTCACAAATACTCAATCTGTATAGATTTTAGAGAATCTAGCACTTATAGTTTTTTTTTTTTTACAGGCACACAAAGAAACAATCCTTATCATTATGGACTATGGGACCAAAATCTTAAAAGTGCGATAGCATCTAAACGCCTCATTCAATTGAGCAAAACATTTATACCATATTATAGGTCACAAATACTCAATCTCTATAGATTTTGGCGAATCTAGCAATTAGTTTTTTTTACAGGGATACAAAGAAAAATTGTTTATCATTATGGCCTATGGGGCCAAATTTTTAAAAGTGTGATAGCGTCTAAACGCCTTATTAATCTGAGCAAAACATTTGTACACATATAATAGGTCACAGTTGCACCAACTGTATAGATTTTGGTGAATTTAGCACTTACAGTTTTTTTACAGGGACACCAAGAAAAACTCTTTATCATTATGGCCAATGGGACCAAATTTTTAAAAGTGCGATACCATCTAAACGCCTTATTCAATTTAGCTGAAAATTTGTATGTATATTATAAATCACTGTTGCACTAACTATAAGCATTTTGATGAATCTAGCATTTATAGGTTTTTACAGGGACACAACGAAAATTTCTTTATCATTATGATCTAGGGGCTCAAAGTTCAGTAGCGTTAAATTAAACATCGTGTATTGTATGGAGAAAAATACTCAAACACTCTGTTATGGTTTTCTCTCTTTTGTTTGTTTAACAACTCCTCTTTCTTTACTTTATCTATAAAACTGCTAATTACTCAATGTTCGGAAAGGCAAGTGGAGTCACTCCAGATTTTTTATGATGAAAGGAGTACATAATTATTATTAATTACTTAATAATTTATTTTATTTATTTTTAGTTCCCCATCATAATATAGGTATGGGGAACTTAGGTAATTGTGAAAATTTTCGCTCTCGGTTTTTTTACTTTTTTACACGTTTTCAGGTGTAAGGAATCCGAAAATGACAAAATTTGTATGGTGTCTGTCTGTAGGATGTCTGTTAGTTTATTAGTCCGTTAGTCTGTGTACACGATATCTCATGAACAAATTGTCGCAGAGAGGTCAGATCAGTTTTAAAATATTACTTTCGACACTGGCAAGAACCCTATTCATTTGCAACATTCGAATTAAAAAACTTTGTAAGTTATTAGAAATTTACGGTTTTCTTAACATGGGAGAATAGGACAAAAATTCACTTAAACGTGCATTAAATGGAAACTTTTTACTGTAAAAATGTCATACCAGTTTTAAAATATCAGTTTTGATGCCGGAATGAACATCAGTAACTATAAATATGCTACTTTGAAAATTTCGCAAGTTATTGGAAATTTACGAATTTCTTAACATGGCAGAATAGAGCAAAATTTCACATAAATGTCAATCTTGAGGGATATTTTCATCTTAAAGATGTCAAACCACTTTCGAAATAATATTTAGGATACTGGAATAAATATCATAGTCTATGATATTTCCAATTTAAAAAATTCGTAAATTATTTGGAATTTACGATTTACTTAATATGTCAGAATAAAGCAAAATTGAGCATAAACTTCCATTTTGAGGATCATAAATACATTAGACAACTTCAAAATTACATTTGTGATATTTGTTTGAACATGAATGAATACAAATATTCTAATAGGAAAATTTCGTAAATTATTCGTAATTTACAATTTTATCTACATAGCGAAATTGTAAATTTTTCATATAAATATGAATTTTGAGGATTATTGCATGGGAAATAGTAGCATGAAAACTAAACAACGGAATCGACCCTGATAAAATAAATTAATAGATTAGAATAAGATAAATATATCGAAGTGAACGGTGGATAGCCTATTAGGCGGGGATTTCATTCTGTCACTGTATCAAGCTTTGGTCAAATTCATTATTTTTAACATGATTATAATATGTCTCGCACTAGAAATTTACGAGAACATAAATATAATGGGGAACTGAGCAGTGTCCACATATGCCAACTAGGTTTTTTTTTTTTTTTTTTTTTTTTTTTAAGAGCTTCTGTTCGTTTTGTCTGCTTTAATAGGTTTTGTATGCTAATACTAAATCTAATTCAGTTGTTCCTATTAAAATTGCTCTCCTTTATATTAATGAAACATTTAATGAGTCTTTTAAATTGATAAGAAAATCATTTAATATATTTACATGGAGAAATATGGCATTCGAAATTTTGAATTTCTAAAATAATTCTTTCAAAGAATTAAATCAAAAGTATTTCGATGATGAAAAAATTCATAAAAAGTGCATATTTCATTTTAATGCCACATGTAAACAAATTTTTTTCGAGTTGGTGGAATTTTTATTTATTTATTTATTTATTTATTGAGAAACAGAACAAAAAAAAATTTTGCAAAAATTTTCATCGCTAAAGACGCTGTATGCTAGTCTTCTATATTAATAAAGGTAAGTATCTGTGTGTATGTGTGCGTGTGTATGTGCTCAGACTACCGATCGCAGAGCTATATATCTTGGCAGATAGGTAGCTGGGACTCAGCAGGTGCGTACTTCACCGAGATTTTTTCGAATTTCGAATTTTAATTATTTATTTATTTTATTTTATTTTATTTTCCAATTTTACCCATTGACTTTTCTGTTTCATTTTCCAAAACTTATTCCTTCATTTCAATCATCTGTGTATCTTAACAACGGCTATACACTATTGCTTTTTTTTTTTTCTTTACTAAATTTATGGAAACCAACTGGTAATATATTAAAAAAAAATAAACATATTCTTTAAAAAAAATTATAATTACGTTTATATGTAATTTTCATAATATAAAAAGCTTTATTTTTCATTTATTTAAATACACTCATGTCCATAAATTAAGGCTAATGCTACCTGAGGCAAATAAAGGTTCAGAAGCAAAAGAAACATGACTTATTCATAAAGTCCATTTATTAAACAAAAGCTCAAGAACAAAAAAAAGGTGATTTATGTAGAATACCATTTATAAAAACTACGATTTTTGCTCCCTGAAGCAATTACAAAAAATATCTCCCTTACAAAAACTTAACATTACATGGTTGGTATGATGGTTAATGCATTGTATGTCTCTCAGATGATGAAATACAGTCCTTACAACGCCTAGGAATGCTGAGTATTAAATTATTGATCTGATCTTGGGGAAGATTACTCTACTCAGTAAGCAATGCTCTCCGAAGTTCCGGTACACACGTAGGAGGTGGTTGACGGACGACAACTCATCGGAAAAGCATGACCTACACATGCTCTGTCGGATTCTAGTCAGGTGAGAATGCTGGCCATTCCATGCGGGTGATAGCTTCAGATTGTAGGCATTCGTGTACAACGTTTGCATGGTGAGGTCGCGCATTGTCATCCATAAACACAGATTCTGGGCTCATGGCACCCCTAAACAAACGTACATGTTGTTCCCTAATAATGTCCCGATAAGTCTGGCCTATCATTTTTCCTATTTGAACATGCAGATCTGTTCTGGTGCCCAATATGTCCCCCCCCCAAACGAGCACTCCTGCCCCACAGTAATGGTGTTGTTCAATGATGTTGTTTTGGTGGTAACGGGTACCTGACGTTCTACATATGAAAGTCTGGCGTGAATCACACTGCAAGATAAAGCTTGACTCGTCGGAAAACATCAAACAAGCGCACTGTGCCTCTGTCCACATTGCATGTTCTCTATTCCAAGTTAACCGCCGGCACAGTGCATTGCCATGAGTGGAACACATCTAACAGGCCTGTGAGCATATAGACCAATATCTCCCAAACGTCTATACGCGGTTTGTCTTGAAACTGTGTCACTCGCGGCTGTAGACAGCTGATGAGACAGGTCTGATGATGTGCTTTATCTGCTTATTTTGGCAGTTACTGCCAAATATTGGTGGTCATTCGGCATTGTAACTCGGGACCGACCAGTACTGTAACGTTGACTAGAATTTCCATCATTTTCGAGTTGTTGCCAAAGCCTAGAGATGACACTTTGGACGATTCTAAGTTCCCCCGATACTTCTATCTGAGTACGCCCACATTCTAGTCGTCCGATAATTCTACCACGTAAAAAGTTATCTGCATTCGTTCTCTTTATCTTAACCATTCGGTTGCGGCACTGAGCGGCACACAGAACGCTTGTGAAAAATTTTCCTTCTTTGCTCCCATTCTTTTTCAACCCCCTTTTTACACTTTCGTCATTGTAACATCATATCGGAGTCATCTGATGGCTTCCTATAATTTGCATATTATTCTTAAATATGTGTGAGGTATTTCTACAGGTGAAATTTTTGCATTAAAGTTCGATTTCAGTGTGAATCTGAATTATCCTTAATTTATGGACATGAGTGTAATTCCTTTAAAACGGATATTTTATTATTATTATTATTATTATTGTATTTACTGGAAGAAAATGATATCGTTGTACAAATGATTAATCTTATTTAAATTAAAATTTATTTATTTTTGTATTTAATTCCTGTTAAAGGAAAATCTACATTTCCTTTTATTTCTTATATTAATCGTTATCAAATGGTAATATACTTTAAAGAGAGATGTCGTTAAAATACTTGGTACAAAAACTAAAATATTTAATAATTTTTTTAAAATCGTAGTTCTTGAATAATAGCAGCTCCACCTGTTGCCGATAAATACCTAAATTGAAGTGTCCGAGAAAGACGTTTTTGCAGGCGGTAATAACCTGGACCAAGTACAACGCGAGTACTCGAAGTAGGGTTTAGAGCAGTGGTTCTCATCCACTGTGCCGCGGCATTTTGGTGTGTCGCCAAATTCTTAAAGTGTGCCAACAAACTTTAGAAATGTGTATAGTAAAAGTTATAATGCTTTTTTTAATTACGAGTAAAGTTTGTTGAAATTTAAAAAAAAGTACACTGAAAAAGAAATCAGTTTTTTTTTACAGCTAAATACCATATTTTTAACTGTTTTTACCTACGATAACTGTGACCTTTCATAAAGTGAAATATTTGCCCCAAGTGAAATGTGTGCCGCCAAATTTTGAAATCGTGAAAAGTGTGCCGCGACAAAAAAAAAAAAAAAAGGTTGAGAATCACTGGTTTAGAACGATTCCAATGTATTATATTATATATATATATATATATTAGTTTTTATTTTTAAAGTGATATAAAAATAGTGATTCTTTTTTTTTCATTTAAATATAGTGACCAGCGCAGCGGGTGAAACTTGCTAGTAAAAAATAAATTAAGATTACTTTTAAGCAAAAACACTTTTCGAAGCATATTATCAAAACATACGAAAACGTCTTTTATGCGTTTCCCACAACAAAGGTTAATCGCACATTCAAAAAGACAAAAGTTTTATTGCGAAATTAATTTAATGTTCCTCCATCAAGTGGAGATCTTTCTAAAATTACTTTTGTACAGTAGCAAAATACAGTCAACAACACAACTAAGACTATAAAAATTCGCTGCGACGGCCGTGCTTTATGACAATGGTCAGACGTAGCACATTGGGCATTCTCATAATAAAGCTTAACTAACAATGTTTTATCTCTTAACAATTACAGGATTTTCTTTTCTGAACTATTAATTGCAGTAAAAAGCCATAAATATTTAATTTAAGTATTCGCTAAGATCTGAAATCATATTCAAATCACCAAAATCAGATTAATCAGTTTTCGCAGTATGTCGTCTTCTGAGAAGGCAGAAAGGGGAGATTATACTGCGAATATAGTGTCATCTGTTGGTAAAAATATAACTAATATATATTTTTCTCATATATAAAAAGAATTCCTTGCTTTTCTGCGTATTTCATGTACTACGGCCAATACTGTTATAAGGATATATATAAGGATATATAATAAGGATATATATATATATATATATATTTTTTTTTTCTGTGACTTTGATTCACACCCGGTATTTTTTTCTATGAAATGAAATAATGTTTTGAATTATTTGTATGTATTAACCCCCAATTTTTTTTTTTTTTTCAGGCTCTACGATCATATAATACTTGATTCCTTCTACTTGAAATTGATAGTGCAATTAACCTCATTGTTTTAAGAACACATAGATTTTATATTTGGTTCAAAGTTAAAAATTTATTTTTTGAACAACTTCTTATGTTAAAATGATACGATTGATTCTGAATTCAATGTATATTAGGGAAAAAATATATAGACGCAGTTTACGATGCTAATAAATCCAAAGAAATTAAATTAATAAATAAAATTTATTAATTTTTATTGATATTTATTTATTAATATACTTGAATTTCTTCTTCCTTTCTATTGTTTTATGCCATATAAAGGATCCTTATAATTGCTTCTAGTCAAATGTAATCAAAAGTGATTTTCCACTAATAGCAGTAACCTTACTCGAGAAGTTACAGATGTTATGAACTGACACTTTCTACGGTGAAAAATAAGTGTACCAATAAATTCAAGTTGTTTGTAAATTTATTTAAAAGTTGAAAACTTTTAAATGGCATTTATTCGTTAAGAAAATTACAATACAAACCCATAATGCAAATACATATAAACAAATCAGTAAATTAGTTTTTTTTTTTTTTTTTTTTTTTTTTTTTTTTTTTGTAATTAAGAAATAATTTTCTTTATGGCAATAAGGAAAGTAAAAAATAAACGTTTAAATTAAAATGTAAACTTTTTTCTTTAATACCACAAAATGATTAAATATTTCTGCACATTAAATATCGCACCATATATTAATATATACAGTGAAACCCCGATCTATCGTTCCCGCATTGACCGTTTTTTCTACGGTCCCAGCACAAATTGTATTTCAATAATGTTAACGTTTTCGTGCTTCAAAAAGTCATTTTCCCGCATTCATTGTTGTAATTTTTTTCTCCTCACCTTGTAAACATTTTCTCTTGAAGGTGAAGCAGTTACATATCAGTGATGCCAGACTTTATTCAATACTCACCGACGATTTTGAGAAGTAATATCTCAAATAAAAAATAGATCATTCTTCGAATCAAATCGGCTTTTATGTATATCAAATATCACTTCTCAAAACCATTGGTGACTACTGAATAAAAATGTCTGGCAACAATGTTCTATATGGCATACAAACTGGCATTACTTCTGTCATACTAAAATAACTCTTTTCCACGGAGGACAAAAATTGTGATGCCATGTCTCCGGACCTTTTCTACTGCTCCCACACACTGAAGAGGAAGCGGAAGGGAGTTTTTCCCATGAAGTGGTTATTTTTACAAACGTTGTTTTCAAATATTTAATTCGTTGTTGTTGTATTTATTAACTTTTTTTTTTTTTTAATCACGCCCACTTATCTTAAAATCTTACACTTTTTTATCACTTTCTATACAAAATTATATAATTTTTGTATAATTTTTAGTGCCGCCTTTGGCGCCTTTTTTATACAAATATACTTTAATTAATATGTAAATAATATATATATATATATATATATATATATATATATATATATATTACTTTATTTAATTGATAAAAAAAGTTATTTAATTTATAAATTAAATTATGTATAGAGTTTCAAGCGCAAAGAAGCATTCAGCATATTAAGAAAAAAATTTGCTGTTAATTACTAAGAAAAATTAGAACAAGGAAACCTTTTACGTAGTGTAAGCATTTTTCAGTAACATTGCAATTTTGATACAGAACAAAGAAATATTTAAGATTAAAATTTCGAAATTACCTTTTACAAAATAATTAAGCAAAAGAAACAATTGCAAAACTTTACGCAGCTTAACTTTTCAATTAAATATTTTATGCTTCCTGTTAAACTATTCTTGTGTAACATTGTAAATTTAAACCCATTTAATTACATCTTTAATTGAAAATTTAGGCTTTTGTCGTTAATTGTTTTGAAAATAAAACAAAAAATGAAACTCGTATTCGGCAGTTTGTAATCGAATGTAATGTATAAAAAAATATATGATTACTTATATGAATTTTTCACACCGCAATAATTAGAAACATAGAAATCAGGGAACACAAACAAAATTTTGTTCTTGTTATTAAGAATTTAGTTAAATTAAGGCAATTAAAAATATTTCTGAAACAAAGCTAAAAATTTAACAACTAAACTGATTACAATTATTAAATAATCTGGTGTGTCACTCACACGACTTTCTCTTACCCTGAAATTTATTACTATAAATACAGGTTGGATATTAAGAGGTAACACAACGAGCACTGTTATGTAAACCTATGTTAAAATAATTCAAATTAGGCTTCGGAAGAGTTTTATATGATAATTAGTTCTGTGTGAGGAGAGCTACCACCACCACCCCTCATCCTCCCGTTTCATTACTGCACCTATATTTATGTAGAATTTAAATCTGTTATTAAAATTAAAAGTTCACTAAAAATTATTCAGATATTTTTCACACGCAACATTCCTTGGAACTTTTCAGTCTTGACCAAACTTTTCAACAACAAACTTATACTAATTTGAAAATACAACTTTTGGATCTCCTAAAATTATTCGTTTTTAAGTTACTCTAAGAGATAAACACAAAGATCAAACGTTAAAAAAAATTGACTACGTAATTAGAGAGCCTCAAAACGTGTAAATATACAAAAAAAGAAGCGATGAATTTTTACCTTATAAACATACATTAATTACCATATCCCTATGAGAAATTCATTTCAATTTCCGAACAGTTTTCCTTGAAATTGTAAAATATTATTAATAAAGCACACCCACTAACAACAAAAAAGAATGTTAACGCATAAATATTTGCAGCCCTGTATATCTTTCGAAGATTATATACAGACCACATGGTTCACCTAAATATATAATCCTATAGTAATCATATATGGCCCAGCCTGAAATACACTTCCATCACTTTGTAACTATTGTCGCTCTTTTATCTAGTTCTTTTGTGTAGCCTTCTAAACAAACTGTGAAAGATTTCCCTACCATATTCTACATGAGACATGTTTTTACGCATATAATAAATAAATATATATATATATATATATATATGTGTGTGTGTGTGTGTGTGTGTGTGTGTGTTTTATTTGGTTTAGTGCAGTCTGTAGATAATAAACTCTGCTGACCAGCACTTTCCCCCCATAGACGTTATGTATTCAAATTTTCTTGGGCGTTCCTGTACACGGACCATTTGCCTCATCTCAAAGAAAAGCTTAGTGTAGCATCCCTATACCATACACATTTAGAATAGCAAGTTTGGACTTTATGCTACTATTTGTTCTTGAGCTATGCTGATAACACACACAGAGACAGACAGACACACAGACCATTCGCTAAAAACATGATTTTCGGATTCAGGAGACCTCAAAACGTGTAAATATAACAAAAACTCACGTTCGGAAATTTGACACTAAAACAATACTTTCTCTATCTTATGGGTAAGAGAAAGTAAACACAAAACATAATCTGGTGTGGCACACACACACGACTTTCTCTTACCTTGAAATTTAATACTATAAATACATGCTGGAGATTAAGAGGTAACATAGTGAGTGCTGTTATGTAAACCTATTTTAAAACAATTCTTGACTACGGTAATCAGGAAGCCTCAAAACGTGGAAATATACAAAAAACAAGTAATGAATATTTAGCTTAAAAACATACATTATTTACCATAACTCTATGAGGAATTCATTTCATTCCCTGAACAGCTTTCCTGGAAATGGTAAAACATTTATAGTAAAGCACATCCACTAACAACCAAAATGAATGTTATCGCTTAAATATTGGCAGCCCTGTACATTTTTCGAAGATTATATACAGATCACATTGTGCACCTAAATATATTCCTATAATAATAATACATTGCCCAGCCTGCAATACACTTCCGTCAATTTGCAACGATTGTCGCACTTTTATCTAGTTCTTTTGTGTAGCCCTGTAATCGAACAGTGAATGATTTCACTACCATATTCTACATGAGACATGTTTATATATTGAAGATTATGTACTGATCACATGGTGCACCTAAATATAACCCTATAGCAATAACGCTCGTCACAATATGAAATACACTTCCATCAATTTTCAGCTATTGTCGCACTATAACCTAGTTCTTTTATATGTAGCCCTTTAAATGAACAGTGAATGATTTTCCAACAATATTCTACATCAGACATGTTTTTACGAATATAAAAAATATATATTCGTTTCATTTGGTTTAGTGCAGTGTATAGATGTTAAACTCTACTTTTCAGCACTTTCCCCCATAAACGTAATGTATTTGAATTCTCTTGGGCGTCCCTGTACACGAACCATTTGTTTCATCTCAACGAAAGGCTTAGTGTAGCATCTTTATATCATACACATTTAGACTACCAAGTTCGGACATTCTGCTACTATTTTTTCTTGAGCTGTGCTGATAACACACACACAGACAGACACACAGACCATTCGCCAAAAACATTATGTTCGTATTCAGGGACCTCAAAACGTGTAAATATAACAAAAACTCACATTCGAAAATTTTATTCTAAAACAATACTTCCTCTACCTTTATGGGTAAGAGAAAGTAAAAATAATAATTGTGATTTCAGTTGCAAAATAAAAACTAGTATACTGTGGCCACAAAATTACTCTCTTCTATATTTTCCTATTTATATTCACACAGAACAAATAATGTATTAAAATTATTATTTATTTCAGCCGTTTTTGAGATACAGACTTCCGGTCTCCGATGTCCCTCTTCCGGTTTTTCAATTTTTCACCAAAATTTGAAAATTCATCTGTACACCAGACCTGTCTTAATTCTGAAGTTTTGTAGTTCTATCTTTATTAGTTTCGGAGATATGATAGCCAGAAGATTCCACACATGCATACACACATACACACTGACCAATTGCCAAAAACCACTTTATTGGACTCAGGGGACCTTAAAACGTGTAAATCAGGTAAAATCTCGAAATCGAATAATACTTCTATTATCTACGATAGTAGGGTAATGGAAGTAAAAAATCTTAACTTACCAAACAAAAACTGTCTTAAATTAATAGCTGCTCTTTTCTGCACCTGATAGAGAAAATCTACAATTTTCCTTAACATGCAATGCGTGCGTTCTTGGTTTGATGAGTTATTATAATTTTTTAGTTTTCTATTTTTAAAAATCAACTGCCTGTAATTAAAAAAAATGAAATACCACAATATTTTTTAAAGTTCCTGGAACATTATCATTAAAAAGGCACATTTTTGAATAATACGACTGAAATTTCTTTTTAAAGATTTTATTTTTCTTTGTCAGTGGATGGAATATTCAGTATTAGTAGTAGTAATAATAATAATAATAATAAACATTTTTTTTACAAAAAAACTAAATATTTAAATATGGAATGGCATAATAATTTAATTCTTAAAATTGTACGCTCATTATTTTTACAAAAATAAATTAAATCTTAACTCGAATATATATATATATATATATTTTTTTTTTGTAATAAATTATTACTATTTTTTATATGCCTTACTATTTTTTCTTCTAATGTCTAAATGTGAATTTTTTTTTTTTAACAAGTCATAATAATACACATTACAAAATAAATATTTCACATATATTTCATGCTTTTATAAGAGTAAAAAAAAAAAAACACATTTTCGTTTGCAAAAATAATGTTAATAGAATATATTTTTGTACAGAAAAACTTAAGAGTTTTAGCTTAATTAATTGTGTCTTTGTAGATTTAAAAAGTAAAGGCTAAGTGTTTACTTTAATTAAGAGGATAAAAAAAAAATCAAGAAGTCTCTTTAAATCTTTCATTAATTTTGTTTTTATGGGGAAAAACGTTTTACTTTAACGAGATTACAACAATAATAAAATCTTCCACACTTTTTTTTTCAGTTGTGCTTTTCTTTCATTCTTAAATGCATTAAATATAAAATTATAAAGTCTTTGAGAAGAAATTACTTCCTTTCTGCTAGTTGTCCCAAATTTTCACCTAAGATCATCCAGTATAAAAATTCGAAAAGTTTTTAACGAAAAAAAAATTTAACCCTTTTAGTGACGAAAAACTATATATTGTCGATCTCAACCCCTGCAAAATTTGTAAATGATGATATATAATTGCATATTTGAGACCCCCTTACTTTCTGAATCACGAAAGAACACTAACACAAAATTTGTTTATGATACATTTTTTTATTATTATTCTTTAAAAATGTTTATGGTTTTAATTTTATTGTGATTTCCCATGTTGGTGCTGAAAATGCGTATAATAGAGCGATAATACACGGTTTGACACTGGTATAAGAAAAACAGCAGAGCTATGAACAAACAATGGCTTTTCCAGTGTGCAAATAATGTTTATAGATGGTAAAGTTTTTGTATAATGTTTTGTATTTATATTATGGCCTATGATTTCCATATCGCAGAGTGTCGCGAATTGACAATATTCCTGTGACGTCACAGTAGGTAAAATCGCCGAACACGTAGCCAATGTTTTGCAAACAAATTAGATTCAAGATGCCGTTTTATTGAAATGCAACTGGCGCTAATTTATTCTCTTTTATTTCGTAATATGTTCATTTTTAAACGTTGTAAATATCATTCTTATTTTGTTTTATTCAAACTTGTCAAACTAACGGGCTTATTCACCATTAACTTCAACTCCCAGTTCAACGCAAAAACTTGAAAAGCGTCTAAAAGCTGAGTATAGCTTTCAAAGAAAATTTGGCCCGCAGCTTCTGCCATCTAGTGTCAATGTTTTCATATAATTTCTGATTGGTTATTTTCAGCTAAAAAAATCTGAAAATAACAATGCCACTAGATGGCAGATGCAATGCGTCAGACTTCGCTAAAAAGTTGAACCCTGCCTGTATACGCTTTTAAAGTTTTTGTTTTCAACCGGGAGTTGAAGTTATTGGTAAATACAGCCGTTAGTGCAGATGGCCGTCGTGTACAATAATGACGGCTAGTGCACGTAAAATCTGTCGTGTCCCACTATCTTCCCTTTGCATCTAAATTATATATCAAGGGGTACTAAAGCGAGGGTGCCATTCCTTCTGTGAAAGATTAAAAGTATGATGGCTTGTCTCCAGACCACTCTCAATCGTTATATCGCCGAGTGTCGTGAATTGACCATTGCCTAATACTGGAGGGACGTAAAACCCATTCATTCACTCCCAAACTTTACTGATTTCATCAAATTCTCTTACTCTTAATAAGTATCAATTCTTTGCATTTGTAATATGCATTCAGTTGTCACTAAAAAAAGTTATAGGAATATTTTTAATCTGCACTCAAAAGGATTATATTATAAATGCATTTAGGAATATTACATCTGTGTCGATATACATATCAAAGTAAGTGTATACGTAACGGCATCAAAATTTACGTATGATATAATAGTATGTGAGTATATTTGCACATATCCAAATATTTGTTATGCATAAAGTTAAACTAATTGGCTTTGATAAAAAAAAAACATGATATTTTTATATTTTAACAGAGTACTACTTAACGTAAAATAATTTGGTGCTTCACTTACACGACTTTCTGCATTTAATATTATAACGGTAGATTGCAGATTAAATCATAAGATCAATAAGGAAATGTAATAAAGTTTAATGTACTTTAAAAAATAATCTAAAATAGGTATAGATACAGTTTTCTTTGACAATTAAATCTGTGTGAAGAGGGTTACTGCCCCTCTCAACACCCCGTTCAAATATGATGTCTATATTTATTTATTTTTTAAAAAATACATTAATTTGACTTCAAACATGTCAATCTTGATCCTTTTTTCAAATGGAAACCTATTAAGAACTTCAAAATACGAAATTTAAATTTTCTGCAGTTACTTGACTTTACGTTATGCTGATACGAGATGTACATACAAATTAACCACTAAAAATTTGATTTTTATATTCAGGGCTTCTCACAGCGCAATATTATACAAAAAAACCATAGGTGAAATTAGAAATTCAAAAAATACTGTATTTACGGCATGGGTAAGAATAATGACTTTTAAATTCTGTGCAGTGTTTATCGACTAATAAAATGTAGCAAAGTTCTTTCATCAATTACATTTAGTAGAAAAGAACGCTTAGCTTAATTTTGGGTATCTCTGTATACTGTCGATAAATTATATGCGCATAACATTGTGTTCTTAAATTTAGTATTATATGAAAAACACCTAACGCAAAATGAAATAAGCTTTCAGCAATACCCAAATATAGCTCCAATATATCCAAATACCTTGGATAGTCCTGTAAACAAATCATGAATAATTTCCACAGCACAATCTACACAAAACATGCTTTTATGCATGTAAAAAAAATGTGCAATCCATTTTCTTTAGGGCAACCTATAGATATTAACTGTTCTTAAAAAAATTTTCCCCATAGGCATAATATATTTTAATTCTCTTGTATGTCCCTGTAAAAGAGCCATTTACTTGATCTCAACGAAGAGTTTAGTGTAGCAACACTATATGATACAGATTTTGAATACCGACTTTGAGCATCTGCTAATAATTGTTCTTCAGATATCCTGATAACAGACACACATACACACACAGGCAGAAAGACACACAGACACACACACACAGGCAGACAAACACACAGACACACACATACAAGGACAGCCACACAGGCAGACACACATGCGCATGTTTTTCGGATTCAGTCAATCTCAAAGCGTGTAAATATAACAAAAACTCAATTTCGAAAATCGGATTCCAAAACAGTATTTTCTCTACCATATATTTAACTAAGAGAAAGTAATAAAATGAAAATTATGTGTTTCCTCCCTCTAATTAGTATATCAATATAGAGTACATTAATAAATATTCTGTTCCAGTTACCTGATAGTGAAAACTTTCAGAAATCAAGGTTTAATTAAAATTATAAAATATGTCAACTTGTTACAGAGTTGTGAGCTATTCCGTTGTCCAACAACAACAAAAAAGTATTAAAATTAAAGCATCTCTTAGGAAGTTAAAAGCTAACTAATTTAAACAACAACAACAATGAAAAACAAGGTTTGTGTTGAGAAACTCTTCCTTTATGAAGTCTCTTTAAAACGTCTATGCGTTAATCGATGTGACCGCTTACAATAACCATACTTTGAATTTTACATAATATAAATGTCACCCGCTACGCTACAACGTATGCAATACGTCAAGTGTGCACAAAATAGGAAATTGTGAACAAACAAATGCATGTTTAAGCGTTCTGTTTTTAGCATTAATGTTTAAACTATATTTTCGTACTAAATCGATAATGCTCTGCAATTTTATAATTCACTTTTTTCCCTTATCTTGAACCGTTTCCGAGATAGGAACGCTAACTCCATGTTTTCTACCAGGTGACGCTGTAGGCGGTGGAGCTGCGTAGCGCATGGCCGCTTTACTATACGTACATACCACTTTTATGACTACAGCTGCAGCCGTTCAGCAGTTAAAAGAATCGGGACTGACTTTTTTGGTCACTCTGTATTTTCTTTGGATCGTAAAGATATTACAATGGGAGCTATTTCAGACCAAGACTTTTATAACAAAACAAAGACTATCAAAATCGGATCATCCATTCAGAAGTTATGAGCTAAAGAACAAAAAAAAAAAAAAAAAAAAAACATAAGCTTTGAATTGAGAACCTTCTCCTTTTTGAAGTCGGTCAATAAAAAGCTTATAAATATAATATCTATGATTATTAATTTTAAATGTGTTTACAAGATCAATCATTAAGATAAAGCTTTTAAAATGCTCGTAGTAAAATTTGCATAAGGCTAAAGAAAAAGCTTAAATAAATTAAAAAAAAAAAAAAACAATAATTTACTTAGAAATCAGATATAAATATTGTTTACCTTATTAAAAATTAAAAAGGTAAAAAATTATATCGATTTGATCGGCTTTTAACAAATAATATGAATACAATCAGAAAAAACTCTAGTTATTAAACGCACTCCATTAAATCTAGACATTTATGGAAAAATCAATACAAAAAATAAATTATGCATTACTGCTTTTTGTGTTTTATTCCCGAAGTTTTTCGCAACTTCTCATGAAAATGTCATTCCACGTGAGTAATGAATGTCGTATACAGAATTCATATTTAGGAATATTTTGAGAAGTATATTTATTTACACGCTAAGAAAATAACTATAAAATATTTGTAAAATGCTGAAGAAAAAGAAAAGTTTAGTTATTGCTTTCTGTTTAAAAGCAATAACAGGTTACAGTGAAATATTTAACAAGTATCTAAAAACGAGTAAACGCAAGGTAAATTTATACAAGTACTACATAAAAAAAAATATGCGGTTCACATATAATATAAATTATTTTTATTTATTACGTACGCATTCTATCGTTTGACCTTCAAATGTACTTGCCTTCATAATGGTATATTAAAACACGTTTTATTTATAATTAACTATGAAGGAAAATCGCAAGATTTATTTCTATAACTTTTCGATTAATTTAAACAAAAATTGTGTAATCATTTACTTTTGTGTAACCTTTATTGTCCGTTTTCCAAAAACAGCAACCACTCAAAAATCTATTTAAGCTAAAAGTTTCATTTTAGTTATGAGTGAAACGCCTCACAAAAACATCTCTGTCGCATTACTTCTAAAGAGAAAATATTAGCTTTATTAACCCTCCGTCTTTATAGTCTAAACTTTGCATAAGTACCATAACATATACTTAAAAAAAAAAAAAAACCTCACAACATTGAAAATATATACATTGAATAATTTCTCCTTTTACTTTAGCTTGATTTTGACCATTTTTGTGGGAAGTTGTAAAGTAGCCAATTACGATAATAATATATTATTTTACAGAAGAAATGTGTTTCTCCTTGTGTATTTTACAAACATATATCAATTTTGTTAGGTTATATGCAATATAATCATACTAAATTATTCTTACTGATACTAAAATTAATGATACTAAAATATATTTCTTACAGAACAAAATGCATCTTTAACATGTTATGAATAGCTGTACTCAAACAATATTTAATATCAAATATGTATGAAATTATATATTGCAGCAATTAGTAATTCGCCCGTGTGTATGCTTCGCGTACATGAAAACCAAAAGAAAAAAATCACAGAATATCCCTATCTCAAAATGCATGAATCTCAAGTATGCATGAAATTACATACTGCAGAAATTAGTAATACGCACGCCTGTACACTTCGCGTACATGAAAACCAAAAAAATAACATCACAGAATATCCCTATTTCAAATTTCATGAATTTTAAATATGCATGAAATTACATAATGCAATAATTAGTAATACGCACGTCCGTACGCTGCGCGTACATAAAAACCAAGAAAAACATCCCAGAATACCCTTATCTCAAGAATGTATGAATTTACATATAGCAGCAATCAGTAATAGGCTCATCTGTACGCTTCGCGTGCATGAAAAAGAAAAAAATTGCAGAATATCCCTATCTCAAAATGCATGAAATTACATATTGCAGCAATCTGCAAAATGCCCGTCTGCACGCTTCGCATACATGAAAACTATATATATATATTAAAAAAAAAAAAAAAAAAAAAAAACACCACAGAATACTTCTACCTCATAATGCATGAATTTCAAATATGCATGAAATTACATATTGCAGCAATTAGTAATTCTATGCACACTATTACAAGGTATAAGTTTATAATATAAGTTAGCAACGTATAAGTATTAAGGTACATAAGGTATAAGTTAGCAATTTACTGTAAGTTTATAATAAATCTTAATAAGTAAAAATTTTGAAAAAAAAAGGGCCTCTTTCAATGGAATTTAAAAATGGCGCTGCTAGTAAAAAGCAAAGAAAGCAAAAGTCGGAAGAAAAGCTCCCATCAGGGTAATTGGGTGTTTCGGTAAAATTGTCGCCAGAATCTTGCCAAATGAAAAGAAGGCCAAATCAGTGAGCATGAGCGGTGAAAGCTCGGATAGAGAGTTTTTCCTCCACCTAGCTTTTATTGCATAAAAAGCAACAACGAAATCGGCTTTCAATTCTTAAATCGCATAAAAAGCATCAAAAGACTTTTTAATTTTCCTGAGAACTAATGTCGAAATAAAACCAACAACGAAATCAGTTATTAATTATCACGAGCTATTTCCCAACACATGCTATTCACCGTTTTCTGCCACAAGTTGAAACTGTGATACGTCACGTTCTGGAACAAACCGGAATAGATCATGTGTGACACTGTGAATGTATTATCTAATTTATGCCTTTAATTATGCTTAGTTTGCAATCGGTGAATAAAACATTTTTCGGATAACCCCACAGATAGAAATCACAAGAGTTGAGATCAAGCGATCATGACAACCAGGCTGTAGATAAATGATTGCTCATAATTCGATCTTTTCCAAAATGTCTCTTGAGCAGCTTATTCACTGGATTTGTAGCGTGCGGAGACGTGCCCTCTTGCATAAAAATGATGCTACCCATATGTGCATACTAATGAAGTGGTGGAATGAAAAGGTTGCACAAAAGATACTCAGGTCGTTTACCATAAATGACCCTACGATGAAAGGCGCAGTCAACACGAACCATACAATTATACTTCCAAAATGAAGAGGTACTGGTTCATATGCTAACGGATTTCTTGTTTTCAATACTCTGCAATTATCAGTATTCACATTCTTTCAAAACGAAAATCATGGTCGCTTTCCCATACATTTTTTATAGCCAATCATTGTCCACTTCCAATCAAGAAAGAATTTCTGGAATTCCCTATGCACTGTGTGTTCGTACATCACCGCTCCTCAGTTCCTGGAGTTATGTGGCAAAATTTTCTTCTGACATCGAAGCAACTGGTTTACGATGCAATTACCGAACACGTATATTGACTTGAATGGACTCTTCCAACCTGAAGTCAGAGGTCACATGATAGAGGAAAAACAAATAGCAGACGAAGTCTTGTTTATCTAGAGCGATTGCTGAAATAACATATTTTCTATTCTTATTTTTGATCAATCGAATTTTATCTGTGTTATTTTTTATACATCATCATTTTTAATCCATTTTATATCATTATTCATCATCTTTTGTTTGCTGTATACATTTACAATCATCATTTAGTTTATACCTGTTATTGATGTTCATGAAGACCATGTTTAAATACTCTGATTTTTCGTACTTAAATCAGTGATAGTGCAATATCGTACTACGTAAATGCATTTAGACCAGTAACTAAGTTAATTAACTTGTTGTAACACATTTATGCAATTAAATTAAATGAAAACATTTTAAAATTTCAATTTATAATCCGTAAACATTCCACAAGAAGCTATTATTTATTGTTAGATCAGTTAATGTTACAGTTACACTACAATATACAAAAATCGATTCTTACAGTTGAAAATAAAATAACACATAAAATGTTTTTTTAAAAATTATTAAATTTACAAATACAATTATTCTAATGTTTACAAATGCACAATATTACTTTTATTTTATTTTATATTAAATATTAAAATTTTTGTTCTTAAGAGCAATATTTAATTGAATTCGATTCTCAGAATTCGATTATTCGTTTTCCTCTATCACGTGATTGAGCAGACGACGCTGGGAAGAGCCCATTGCCGTTTGTATGTGGTTCCAGCTATAAAAAGCCTTCATACTGAAATATCATTGTGAATTGCACAAAACAAATACACTTTGATTGCTTGCTTTGCGTTTTTGATGTTTTCTTGTTGTTTTTGAGATATTGTTCCCCCTATAAGCAAAATTTAATACCAACATTTTTTCTTTCTTAAACTAAACTTTTTGTCGTAAGAAATAATGTAGTACGAACTGCACCTTCGTACCTCAATTACTTGATTTTACGCTAAAATTTAAAATGTTTTGGAAATTTTCGGACAATCCTATACTTATAAAGTTCAGAAAAAAATCAAAGATGAAAAGTTTCTTTTTTTTTTTTTTTTTTTTTTTTTTTTTTGCGAATTTTAACCATTTTAAATCTTTTGATATGTTCACCATAAATTTTTTATTTCTAACATTTCGCTTGTTAAAATTCTTTTCATAAAATGATTCTTATAGTTTTCAAATTAATTTTTTTCTTGATATATTTACCTGTGTAAACAGTGAACTTGGGTGCATACCTATTCAAATTTTCTATACTTTGTAACTTTTTTTTTTCCTAAAATTACAATAAATTGCTGCATTATAAGCTACAGTTTAGTCAATGAATATTGACAATATTCAATAAATATTAACACTTTTTAGAAAAAAAATAACAATATATAAATCGTATGTTATTTGACAGAAAATAATTAATTGATTTTAATGTTTGAAATATTTGGGATACTTTTCATTATTCTAAATAATATATAAATGAAATAATTTAGAAATTGCTTCCAGAAACATGATCTGTATCTATTTTCCACTTTCTCATATTATCTATTTATTAAAAAAAAAACTGTGTATTTCGACATATTTTTATGTACACAAACGCAATTCTCTAAAACATAGACGTCTCGTCTTTTCACTATTCATTATTTATTATAAAGAAAAAGTTTCGCTGTATATATTTCAAAACACGAAAAGAAAAATTACACATTTGTGTAACAAAGAATATGTTGAAATATTAAATTTCTTTCTCAAAATTTTATTTACAAGATGAATGGCGTGGAAAGCATAAAGTGTATTATTTTTGTTCGTGACACATATAAATTACATATTTTGCACGGAAATCAGAAAAGGATAAGTATAAAAAAATTCACTTCATACTTCATAAATATTTACTTTCAGAAAGTAAAAAAAAAAAAAAAAAAAAAAAATTCATTGAATGATTAAATATCAAGCGAGAAATATTAGAAAAAAAAATCGTTAAAAATATTTTTTTTCTTTCTTTCTTTAATTGAAATTTTCTTCCATTTTCTTCTAAATTTTATATTTTTATATCATTAGTAGATAAATAAACAATGTGGTAAATCCACTTGTTTACAACGTCCAAATAATAAAGCATGATACCTCATAAGGCCAAAAATTTAAACATGACTGCAAATGTTGATTTCATGTTGAATTCGTGCCTTCATTTTTTTCGAATGATGCAAGATCATGCTTTGTCACTTCGACTCGAAACAACTGTTGCTTTATTTTTCAGTCGGTAGAGTGGAAGAGAAATTTTCTATTCATCACCTTTAAACTTTGTTGAAAATTACTGTAAATGCCCGACAAACAAAAAAAATCATAAGCAATCTTGAACTGTGTTGGATAGTTCTAATATGATGGTTTAAAATGTAAAAACTTTTTTTATTTAGGTAAACCTTATGGGAAGAGGAGAGTAGAATTTTTTAGAGCATTTTAGTTAAAAGAATGTTTTTTCATACAAAAATATCCTAAATAACAAGTATTAAGGACATTGAAAATGTTTTACCTTTTGATAAGATACAGAGTTTATTTGATTCTTTTTTAAAAATGCACTTTCTTTTGATTATAAAAGACTTTTTTTTTACTTTCACTTACCCATAGGGTCGAGAAAGTATTGTTTTAGGATCAAATTCTCGAACGTGAGTTTTTGTTATATTTACATGTTCTGAGGTCCCCTGAATACGAAAATCATGTTTTTAGCGGATGGTCTGTGTGTCTGTTATCAGCATATCTCGAGAACAAATAGCAGCAGAAGTTCCAAACTCTGTATTCTAAACGTGTATCCTATAGGGATGCTACAGTAAGCTTTTCGTTGAGATAAAGCAAATGGTTCGTGTACAGGGATATTCAAAAGTATTGAAATACATTACGTCTATGGGGAAAATTGCAGGTAAGTAGAGATTAACATCTATAGACTGCACTAAACAAAATGAAACTAATATATATTTTTTGTAATAAAGATAGTCAACTGAGATAAAATTTTGTGTATAGTAGTAAAACCATATCTTACGGAGAAATCAACTTTTTACCTCAATGTACCGTATGTGGAACATACATATGATTTACTAATACGTTTACTATTGTAATATAAAAAAAAAACAACTTACCTCTGCAAAATATACACTTCGTTATAACACACAGTATTTTTTTTTTTTCGAGTCGAAACTGTTCAATAACTATTCTTTTTTTATTTTTGAATTCAGATAAACGACTAACGTATCACTTTCATTAAAATTTCACACAGAGTGCACTCTAACAAAAACACGAACGACAACTTTAGGTAAAGATTCGTATGACTACATAGCTAAATGTCCGTAGCTTCTATCAAGATGTCAAGAGATGTCGCAACTAATAGTTTTATAGCTATAGGAACGATTAAAGTCGGTGTTCTACATATGGAACTGGGTGCCTTGTAGGGTTAAAACATCAGAGACCTATAGCGCACTACTTCAAATGCTTCAAATCATTTTTACATAGATATCAAACTTATTCTTTAATTCAAAGGTTTAATTCTTGAATACTGCACATCTTGGTCAGGAGAATACTGCACATCTCGTACGTTTAATCAGTTACAGACATATTAGCGACTAACGCCATCTCGTGTTTTTCCCTTCAACCACTGTTTCATTCAAAATGCGCAAACCATTTGAAAAGCGTAAGTAAAATATTTTTAATGTAAAAGATTAAACAACAAAGTAAACGAAAAAGATTACGAAAATACTCGATATCCCAATAGTCCAACAAAACTTAAATTATTATTCTAAGTAAACAAAAATAAAGCTTATTGTGTGCCACTTACTTCTGTAAACCCTCTGCCCTACATTTCTGCAATGAAGAGGTAGGCTTAAAAATATGTATTCCAGACATTATACCAATGATTGAGTGATTTATTTATTTTTTATTATTACTTTATGAGATTGTTGATTTTTTGAATTTCAAAAGATGAAGCGTCCCTTTCCCTCTCTTGAATCTCTTGAAGTTTTTTGTTGAATTTTTGAATTTTAACTGATTAATCGCTTTCTCTGGAAATCAGCAAAGTTCTCTCTTTTCTTTTAAGGTGAAGTGCTTAGTCGGTATTTTATGGTATATAGAGAGTAAAAGAATTTAAAATAAATGAAAAAGTTTTATAATATATTTAAACTCCATGAATAATTTATTATTATTATCTTTTTTAATTGTCATATGTTTAAGACTTTCTATTTGAGAAAATGTAAACAGTAGCGTACTTTGAAAAGAAAAATATGATTAGCATAGGTGGGCCCTGCCAGTTACCCATCACATATTTTTTTTCAAAATTCTCTGTCATAGAAAATCTGTTTGAAGTTACTTTGAAATGAAATATAGTATATATGTATATATATATATATATATATATATATATATATATATATATATATATATATATATATATATATATTTACACAACGTTAAAGAAGTCAATGTAAAATGTTTATTAAATGAAGACTGCAGTTTCGGTAGCATAAAGTTTACCGTCATCAATGCAGAATGACGAAGTGGATTATTTCTCATATATACAGCAATAGCAATCTCAATAATCCTCTTCGCCATTCTGCACTGATACGTTTTACACTACTGAAACTGCAGTCTGCACTTAACGAATTTTTTATATTGGCGTGTTTAATGTTGTGTAAATATCGATATTTATGGTCTACTTCAAGTTCATTTATTCATTCTACATTGACATATATACATATCAAAATGCATTTTAACTTAGTTTCTTTTCATCGTTAAATACTTCTCCTAATGATGTTATTTAATCCTGCCAAAAAAAAAGAATTTTTTTTAAACCCTTAAGAAAAGCATTTGTTGCTTGTCTTAAGTCATTAATGATATTCGAATTTCAAGAATATAACTGTCCATTAAGCTATTTTTATTTGAAAAGAGAAAAGAAATCCCAGAGGTCAGATTTGTAGAATATTGCAGAAAAGGAAGCAATTCGTTCCGTAAACCGACTATTTTGTAGTCGTTAAGACTGGGAATAAATGATCCATTGACACTGTATTTAAAGGTAGATACATTTTATATGTTTAACGCAATTAATTTCGTAATGAAGGATGCAGGGTAAGTCGAAGGTAAGCAAGCACTTGCCGATTTCAGGATGGCTTCTTCGTTAACCAGGTCTTCACAAAACATGGCGATTTGCTGACCACCAGAACTACTTTTTCCATGAATTCTTCTGAAAAAGCAGTTGTGGTAGTCACCTTTATCACCATGTCCTGTGTGAACCTGGATAACAAATAAGTCACCCTGTAATTCGCGGTATCCCATTCGTCAATGTGGCGCAATCATTAACTCAATCAGTTATTGCTTGTACGAGTGCATCTGTTTGAGATCTATAAGGAATCATTACTTTTCCTGGGACTTTTCCAGTCCAAACGGGAGAGAGCTTTCCATAGAGTAACGATTGAAAAAAGAGGTCGCAGCTGTAATATCCTATTTTCTTTGTAATTTACTCATGATGGTGGCATCTGAATCTCGAAAGAGAAGGTCAGAGGGCTAGTAGTTTCCCTCAACTTAAATCTCTTAGGTGGTCGTTTCCTGCGCAGGAGATTTCGATTGCACCTATGGACGTTTACTACATATTTTGTTTTGTAAATTGCTACACTAATATCCAAGACGGCTATTAGACATATAGCTGTCCATAAACATGTGGGGAAAAAATGCATTTTTAATTTTCGGGAAATTTTTAGTTTGAAACCTCTATATGTTAAACTGGTTAAAATCACAAATTATATTTATATTTTCATATGAACCTTTGGAAGTAAACTATATAAATTACGAAAATTCGTAGTAGTTGTTTTAGATTAAAATAACAGCACGGCAATTAAGTAAACAAACTAGAGACGAGAGTATCATCACAGCAGCAAGGCGTACTCGCGCTTACAGAGAAATTTGAAGTGATTTCGTCATTTGACTGCCTCTAAAGCATATTTTTTTTTCTTTCTTTTTGGAGTATTTCTGCCCTCCACTCTACATAGAAGGAATGTAAGTTTAAAAATCGAATATATATATATATAAACAAAAATGTTGAAGGAATATTAAACGATCAAAAGAATAAAATAATTCTAAAAGAAATTTTTAATTATGTTAAAAATTTAGTTTTAGAGAAAAAATTAACATTAAAGGGGTAAAGATACGAAAAGAGGTAACACATTTAAGAGTATTTACCTACCTCGGGGATGATTTTCCTGGCAGGAGTCTATAATAACAATCCCTGTAGGCTTAAACACAAGAGAATTTTTAGAGCAATAGAATGACTAGAGATTGCTGTCGTAGGGGTTTTGACTTTATGAGATTCAGTTACTACGTTCAGAACCAAATGGACTGCTAAGAGCTTGAAAGGATTGTTGGTGAGCATTCTCGCCATGTACATTACTTAGATTACCCCCGAAATCGCCGACCAACCCGAAGGTTTATGGCCGGCCTGAGGTCCCAAGGGCGGCTGGAAAAAGAAGCATCCACCACCCAGCCAAAACATAACCAGGAGAACGGACCCAGAAAACCAGCGGAACTTTATTTGAAAAGAACAAGAATACAAAGTCACATGGAAGTAAACATACACAACTTAAAATACAAAAGCAAAAGATAACAAGACTAAAACAGCCGAACAATACAAGTTATCAAACAGCAAGAATACAAATATACGAATAAAAGTTAAAAACAGCAAAGTTTCCCAAAACGTGGCAAAGCCAAAACAGCTGAAAAACAATTACAATTTCAAAAACAGCAATAAGTACAAAATTTAGAATACAAAATTTAAGGACAGCTAAAATTACCAAAGCTAACAAATTGCAATATTAAATAGGTCAAATTCGACATTAAATATTAAACAATACAGAGTATGAAACAAATAAAATACATTTGAATAAAATACAAAGCTTAGAACATAAAACTAAAATATATTAAAATACGAGAACTTTGGAACTACATACAAATTACAAATAAGCAATAACAGAACACTATAACATTCAGAATAAAACAGAGACATAAAATTTATAAGTAATAAAGGTAAAACGTTCGTTCAAGTGATTATAGATGGAAGCAGCATGTTTACACCAGAATCTAGAATTGTCGATTCTCAGGAAATAATCACCAAGACCTTCCGCAGTGTCTCTCTTAATAAATTGACCCGGAAAAAAAACACTTTGTCGTCAGGTAATGCAAAGTCTCCAAGAGAGCCACAAGGACAATTTGGGATGTCCCTTTTTTTAACTCTAAAGTGCAGATAATGGGGAAAAGCACCATGCCCAGTAGCAAAGTAATAGAGAACTTGATATCTTAGTTTGAAATCAAGTGAAATAGTTAAAAAATATTAAAAGTAAGTCTGCCATTATCCGAACAATCCCACTCACGCTGCCAGGTAATTTTCAGATCATTGTTCAAAAATTTCTTAATGAGTGAGTTAGGATAGGGAATAACCACTCTATTACCAGTAACACACGCATTCTTGGCCAAGAAATCAGAAATTTATGTCCCCAAAATACCGGTATGTCCTCTAACCCATTTAATTACCACATTAAAATCACAGGTCTGAATAAGGTCCGGGACATCCTGAATTAACGTGGTACGAGGATAAAGGTGTCTGCATGCCTGAATGGAAGAGAAACTATCAGTGAGAATAGCAACAGTACTGAAGTTTGCATTCTTTAACCAAGTGAGCGCCTCTCTAATGGTAAACAATTCAGTTTGAAAAACAGAGTTGTATTCCCTAAACATCAGCAAATCACATTTAACGATATTATTATTGTAAATAGCTACCCAGGCAGCACCAACACCCTCATCCGTCTTACTACCATCAGTGTAAATCCTGAACAAAACGTTTTTATCAAGCCAGCTAAGATCGCAAAATCTCTGTACAACTTTGCCGAATCGGTGTTATATTTGGAAAAAATTTATCAAAGTCATTTTTATCATACTAATAATCACCACCAAAATAAAGAGATTTATAACCATATCATACATTGTACTTCTGAATAAGCTCCTCAGCCTCCAAAGTCACGGGAGGAATCCCAATAAGATGCCTAATTGCATCAGTGGAGAGTAAGCTGTAAAAATGACAAATATGGATTATGACCGTACGCTGGCAAGAATTAAGCTTTCTAACACCATGGCAATTCAGCCTGGGATACCACGCCTCAGCAGCGTAAAGGATTTTGGGCAAAACCACGGTATAATACCATAGTTTCTTCATGGCAGGCCTAATACCCACCACTAATTCTTCTGCTATTTTTACTAATGTCGTAAATCTTATCCAAGATTATCTCGACATGAGGAAGAAAACTTAACTTGGAGTCAATCAGGACACCTAAGAAAACATGAGCATCGACGAAATTACTTGAAGAATTGTTTTTCTTAAAGATCGAAGGCCGGTCAGGGGAAACACTACCGAAGACAACAGCCTTAGTTTTTGACGAAGAAACGACAAGGTTCCTGGACTCAACAAAGTCACTAAAAATGTTAATATTATGGTTTGTAATATATTCAAGTTGGGCTCTAGAGCTACCTGAACACACCAACACGAAATCATCAGCGTAGCCAAATAAAGAAACCGAATCCAGATCAAAACAACTAAAAATTTCTTTAATCAGAATTCGCCAAAGGATGGGGCCAAATAGGATCCCTGTGGACAACCCCTGTCAACTATGTGATAGTCACTCAAAAATAGACATTTAACATACCTGTTACGCAGATAGCTAGCAATAATGTTACGCAAATAGACAGGCACGCCAAGATCATTTAATTCAGTTAGAATGAACTCCCAACTCGCATTATCAAACGTACCAGTAATGTCGAAGAAAGTGGCCAAAGTATACTTATAGTTTCTTTTCCTCGCCAAAATATCATCAATTAGACTCTTAAGGCACATAGTCGTACTACGAGCCTCCCGGAAACCAAACTGAAGGTTATGCAAGATATTCTCATTCTCCAAAAAATGGATCAGTCGACCATCAATTATTTTCTCAAAGACCTTGCTAGTATTGGACAACAAACAGATCGGTCTATAAGATTATTGAGTAGTAGCCACAATATTGAGTTTTGAAAAGAAAATAACGTTACCCCTTTTCCAGATCCTAGGAAAATAGCCCATATTCAACAATTTGTTAAAGATAGATGTAAAAAGTTTGGGATTTGGTTAAAAATATACATAATAAATCTTAAATAAAATTCATCAGGACCTGGGGCCTTATTTTTGTTATAGAGCATTTATGAATATTGAGCATTTCTGAATTCCTTATATTTTACACCAACAACTTCACTAAGGCACACTTCCTCCATGACCTGAACCTGGTTAACATCAAAAGAAAAATGATAAGATAAGAAGTTATTATATACATCTATAGAATTAGAGTGCAAGGGCATGCCTTCCAAATTAGTCAAAGCATTAAGATTTGAATTATTCTTACCTTTGAAAATAGAGAACAACCCACTTGCTCTGCTTGTCTAATTTTAACTTCATAGATTGCAATTTCCCTTTTAATTTGAACCTTGATATTGAGATCACCGGTTCTATCAAACCTTTTATTTAAAGCCCTCAAGATCCCACATTACTTAGAGTGTGAAGAGGAAAAAAAGCAGCATTTAATGGGCTCTTAAATTATTCGTGTCCCTCCTTCCTGGACAATTTTTGTTCACGCTACGCTTAAGACGGTTGCCTACTTATTTTCAACATTTTTTTTTTTTAAGTAAATAAAATGCAGCAACTTTTTTTCATGTATGAATGAATCATAATAGTAAAGATTCAATTTTTCATATTTGGGTAAATAAATTAATACAAAATGGTTTCCGATCAAGTATACGAGATAACATTACATTTTTCCCTACTTCACAAAAAAAAAAAAAAAAAAAAAAAAGAGAGAGAGAGAGAGAGAGAAAGAAAGAGTGAAATATATAATACAACGAGAAAATCATTTCTCTAAAGAATTTCTGTCGGTAATATTTCAAAAAAAAAAAAAAAAAAACAGGAAATGGTATATTTTTCGAGAAATACGTTTTTTAGAGAAACATTTTTCATAATATCAATTGTTGACTGATGCAAACAAAAGATAAATCTTTTGGAAAACATACATTTTGATTTTGTTATGGAGAAATGCTGTGGAAATCATAAAAATGTTAGATTTCTTTATATTTTGAGTAAAAATTCTAAACAGAATATTTAAAAAATGTTTTTAAACTTCTTAGCTTTTATTTTGCAAAGATCCTTACAATTTTTCAGGAAAAACGTTATTTTAACGTGTATAAAAAGTAAATATTTATATGAAGAAGACGTTAGAACACATTATAATGCATCGCATTTCTATTTGAATTCTTTCTTTAAAACTATTTACCAAATGTACTCACCTAAATAATATATATGCATATTTTTTTTTTATTTAAGGCCTATCGATAATTATTTTTAAAGAACATCAAACCGCATGTCGTTTTCTAAGAATATAAAAGTTTATGATGATATGCAAAAGTCATTTTAATATTTCGATACTTTATTTATTTATTTATTTTTTACATTTCATTGTCGTTTTACACTTTACTATTGTTTCACTTCATTATCGTTGGTTTCATCTGATTCTAATTTATGTCTAGTGTTTTTGACGTATTTAAAATTCTTTAATATAATAATTATACTTAAGCCTTAACCCTAGGAAGTACATGGTGCCTTATTTGAAACAACCACTTTTAATGTTCCCTCATCTCTACGAAATACTGATATATAAACATGAATTGGCATTTAAGAGTAACTACACATGCACAGAAACTTTATAACTCAGGCAATTGCGTGTAGATATCAGTATTGTTCCTTTTACTATATAAAAAAAAAAAAATCAGCGCACAGTTGTTTTTCGTTGAATTTTTGTGTATATTAAAATTAACAAAAAATTAATACTTAATTAATTTGACTCGAAGAAAATATTGCACGTTGCAAAAAAAGGTTTAGTTAGAAAAAAGATTTATTTAGTAAAGGATTCAAATGGTTAAATATTATAGTTAAAGCTTAGAGTGCCAGACATGGAACTGAATTAAAAACCGATTTCCTATTAAAATATTTGATTAATTTTTTAATTATTTTTTCCCCAACTACAAATCATTAATATCATCGTGCTTAGTTATTTCAGACACAGAAAAAGGGTTAACATATATTCCTATATAAAAATCCGAAATCCATTGTGATAGTTTTTAAAGCTTTATTTATATTTTCTTTTTCTTCCTTTTTTTAAATACATGAAAGTTATTATAATCGAACTTTTACGTAATTTCACTGAATTGTACACAGAAATTGTGTTCTAAACACACAAAAAAATTAGAATAATATAATATAATAAAAAATAGTAAAACCTCACTCAATAATTTGTTTGCAGTTCTTTTCCCTATTGCAGAAAAATGATTATTATTTTTATTTACATATTCATTTGAATAACGAAATCACAAAACAAAATTCTAAACTACAGAAAAATTAGGAACAGAAATAAACTTAACTTTATTAACAAATTTTAAAAAAAATAATTTCTTAAAATTGATTCTTATTTTGTATAATTACAAAAGCAAGTAATAAAATTTTTTAATTTAAAAAAACTTGAGTAATAATTCTTATAGGATGAAAATAACAAATAAAGTTAAATATATCATTAGTTTAAATATATCATTAATAAATATAGTTTTGTTTATTTTACATATAAAGCTTTTGTAAATATAACACATATTGAGAAAATTCTGCCATAATATAGTGCAATATATTCAACCTACTGCAAAGTTCTTTTTTTTTTTTTTTTTTTTTTGTTGTTGTTGTTGTTGTTGTTTCTAATTTTAAACATAAAAAATTTTAATAATTAAAAGCGTCAGTATGTAATTGTTATATTACAAAGAGCACATATGCAATGAATAGCGTAAGACATGTAAACATATTATGAATTTAGAAAACACTAAATAACAGGACCTTTAAAAATTTCTCGAGTTTTTAATGAATATATTATTTGAATATTTAATACAATAAATAATTTACTTAAAGAAGAAAATTGTCCCGTTATCACATAATGTAATTTTTAAAGGACATTTATACTAGGCAGTCGTTTGATTAATTTTGTCTCCACTTCATAAAATGTTTAGGCATTTGTAAGACTTTCATATTTCTTAATTTAATAATATTGAAAATATATATTTAGTCAGAGAAAAATTAATTTTTAAAAGCATTTTATATTTATTTTCTATCTAATCCAATAATGATTTTATAAAAAAAAAATAATTTTTTTAACATGACACTACCGTCACTTAATCGAAATAAATATCTTTATTTGTGTAAGTAACATTGTTTTGAAATTTATTGTTTTTATTAAGTTAATTATTTGTAGTCAAACATTGAATATAAGACTTTCGTAAATTTAATATCATACATTCAAAAATATAGTCAAAAATTTAGTATAAAATACGCTTAACATGTTTCTCGTAATCAGCAGATGAAACTGGTATTTGCAGGGCCCGATTAAGCTTTGAAGCTAGGGGAAGCTCAGCATCATTTCGGGGCCTCCTTTCATTTCGGAAAATCTTGTTTTCCTGTTACATATTGTAATATAAAAATGCTATAGACCAAAAAATAGTGTGTGTTTATTATTTTTATTTTTTTCATACATCTAGGTGGTTTCTACACAGAAAGTTGAAATCATACGACTTTTTAATTAAGAACATTCAGACTTTTGAGGTTAAATAATAGATTTTTTCCGAAATAGGGGCTGTTTTGTCTTGTTTTAGGTAACTTTTCTCAGAAAAAATCTAATTTCAGTGTGAAAATATGAAACAAAATATTCAAGACCATGTTTTTAATCCTTATGGGGCCTCCTCTTAAATTTTAGAGGGGAAGCTTGTGCTTCCTGAGCCTTTTGGATGATCAGGCCCTGGGTATTTGCAACAAAAAAATATTATTTCCTATTCACATAAGAAATTATAACGTTATCTCTTTGTATTAAACGAATCTGAAATTTATTAAGTTTAACATTAATAAATATGTGTATACACATATGTAAAATCCCAAATTTATTTCTAATATGCACGCTCAATTCTAAACAGTCAAAAAGAAAAAAACATTTTGGAAAAAGAAAAAGAATTACCTTATGAAATGTGTTTGGAATTTCAAAAAATGGCAATTAAGCTATTTTTATTAATTCTGTGTTCGAGCATATATAAAAAGACACATTTTTAAGAAAGCTTGATGAACGTTTAACAAAATATTGAACGAAATATATTGACAAATCATACATTTTTATTGTTCTTTAAATTTATTTTGTAGTAGTTCAAAGTAGCAGGCCCTCGGCATTTATAACTTATATTTTGTATCACTTTAATATATTAATTTTTTTTAAAAATTATGTAAAACATGAAAAAAAAAAGGGTATCACAACTACACCAAATTGAAAGCCCAGTTAATCATAAAAGCTATCTCTCGTATAAGATTTCTTGTATTTGTAAACTATATAAAGAGAAATATAATGACCTATAAAATAAAGTAAATTTATGACCTTTTTTAACCTAAATCAAGTATGGATATTTTTTTATAAAAGCTATTTTCCATATCAAGTTTCGTGCACTTATATACTACAAAATTTTAAATATTGTCTTCGTGATAAGGAGAGGAATTGTAGCTTAGCAGCACCAAATACAAGCCAATTTAATCTAGGCCAAAACTAATCACCATCAAATTATATCAAGATCAGTACAAATATGTTTCTTTGGTAGTGCAATTATTCGGGAGATAGAGCGCCCACAAGGTTTTGACAACATTTAGATGGACATACATACAGAAATTTTCTAAAAAACATCCTCATAGTACTAAACGCATTCTAAAATGTGTAAATCTATCAAAAACCAGAAATCAAAAAGTTTTTAAAATCCGATATATCATATATATATATATATATATATATATATATATATATATATATATATATATATATATATATATATATATATATATATTATGTATATAGAATAAACTGGTGTGTCACTCACACGACTTTCGCTTACAATGAAATTTAAGACTCTAAATACAGGTTGCAGACTAAGAGGTAAGATAACGAGTACTGTTATGTAAACCTCTGATAAACAATTCAAATTAGGCTTCGGAAGTGTTTTATATGATAATTAGTTCTGTGTGAGGGGGCTACCGCCCCCTCAACCCCCCGTTTCATTAATACACTTACATTTATATAGAATTCAATTCGGTTATTAAAAAATAATTCTGTTTTTAAAAAATAATTTATTGAAATTATTATTTTTAAAAATGATCTTTTATGATAATGCAGACGATTTCCATATTAGAGAAGTAGTATAACACTAAATATAAAAAAAAAGTTGAATTTATTCTCAATATTATCATTATTATTATTATTTTTTAATGAAAAAAATCAATAACTTTATTTTAAATTATCGCAGATCGATTGTTCAACCATTTGTTTTAAAGGTATTGGCGAGCTATTTTGAAAGATACCCAGGATGAAAATTTACTTCCCTCGAAGGGGACTTCCCCCAGGGGTTGGTGGAGTCGAAGCACTGCATACACAAAATTTTTTCACCAGTTGACTATATATATTACAAAAAAATATATATTCGTTTCATTTGGTTTAGTGCAGTCTGTAGATGTTAAACTCTACTTACCTAAAATTTCCCCCATAGACGTAATGTATCTGAATACTTTTGACTGTCCCTGTACACGAACCATTTGCTTCATCTCAAAGAAAACCTTACTGTAGCATCATTATATGATACACATTTAGAATACCGAGTTTGGGATTTCTGCTACTATTTGTTCTAGAAATATGTTGATAACAGACACACAGACGCACAGACACACAGACCATTCGCTAAAAACATGATTTTCGTACTCAGGGGACCTCAGAACATGCAAATATAACAAAACCTCACGTTCGAAAATTTGACCCTAAAACAATACTTTCTCGATCCTATGGGTAAGAGAAATTAAAAAAGTAAAAATTATGTACTTCGTATTTTATACATCGTATTGGTGTGCATTTAATCAAAATTGAACATTAGGAAACTCATTTATGGTTATTTAAAGGTAAATAATTAGAAAGTTTATCATATCGTGTTTAAATATTCCTTCATACCCAAGTTCTGTCAATTACCGAAAACAGTGTATTCTTGCCCCAAAACAAATCTAAATCATTCAAATTTCTACTAAAGTTCCTCTTGAAATTTTAGGTTTCAGGCGATTTCAAGTGACTGGAGTCTAATTTTAAATGGTAAATTTTAAGGATCATTCATAGTTTATCGCTCACGCTTCGTAAATTAATTGAAATCGTAAAGTGATGATCAATCATAAATTCGGAATAAAACAATTTTCGTTTAATCGAATCTTTCGTGAAGTAAACCTGAAAATTTACGCATTTGGTTTTATAACTAATTCGATACGAGAAAACGAGATGACTATGTAAATATAAATTTTGTCTAAAAATATTCAATTATTTAAGAAGTTTAGATAGAATTTTATAGAAACATTTTTTCGTTTAGTAAGTGCAATAGCAGATGCTATTTGGCATTGTAAATAATCTGGTTTGTCACTCACACGACTTTTTCTTACCCTGAAATTTAATACTATAGATACAGGTTGCAGATTAAAACGTAAGATAACGAGTACTGTTATGTAAACCTGTGTTAAAAAATTCATATTAGGCTTCTAAAGAGTTTTATTTGATAATTAGTTCTGTGTGAGGGGGCTACTGCCCCCCCAACACCCCGTTACATTTCTGGTCGGTACAGCGCAACATCTATAGGCTGCTCTAAACAAAATGAAATTATTATTATTATTTTTTAATATGTGCTAAATCATGTGTAGATTGTGATATGAAAATTCTTCATCATTCGTTTACAGGGCTATCCAAAGTATTTGGATATATTGGGACTATACTAAAAAATTGTTTGAGCTTTATTTCATTTTGTGTTAGATGTTTTCATATAAAGCTAAATATAATTTCACAATGTGATTTTCATACAGTTTATAGACAATATACAGGGTGATCAAAATTAAGATAGGCATTCTTTTCTATTGAATACAATTGATGGAAATTCTTTGCTACATTTTACTATGCCGAAGAACACAGCACTAGTCTTTCACTAGTTTTTCACTAGTCTGAACACATTAGTCTTTCAAACCCGTAGTGCAAACAATGTACTTTTTGAACATCTATCTTTATCTGTTTTTTTTTTTTTTTTTTTTGGTATAATACCACGTTTTGGTATGCCCTGTATATGAAATTTAAATTCTTAGCGATTGGTCTGTACGTATATTTGTTATCAGCACAACATAAAAACAAGTAACTGCAGGAAAATTAAATTTGTTATTTTGAAGCTCGTTTTAGGTAGCCCTTTGAAAAATAAAATTGATTAAGATTCGCAAATTTGAAGGCAAATTAATAACAGCCTTGAATTAAGGAAAATGTGGGCACTACAAATGAAGGTATGTTAATGGGGGCGATGTCCCTTTCACACAGAATTACATGTCACATAGTTACATGTCATGTAATTATTTGACATGTCCTCTTTATTTTCTTACCTTGTTGATCTTACTATTTAATCTCTAATCTAACTTTATAGTATTGAAATTGCAGAGTAAGGGATAGTCGTGTGAGTGACACGCAAAATTATTTATTTTCCCTTTATAATCTTTATTCAAAAATATTTATGACACTATACTTTCCACAGCTTATAATGTAATGAATCCATAAAATCGATCCCTCTCTAGAATTTGATACTTAATCATTAAATTTTGAAACAAAAAATCTTATGTTTTTTTTTTTTTTTTAAATGTCTATTCCAGTTTAAATTATTATGAAATATTACTTATTACTTTCTCACACCCATAGGGTCGAAAAAGTATTGTTTTAAGGTCAAATTTTTGAACGTGAGTTTTTGTTATATTAACATGTTCTGAGGTCCCCTGAATACGAAAATCATGTTTTTAGCGAATGGTCTGTGTGGATGTCTGTTATCAGCATACCTCAAGAACAAATAGTAGCAGAAAATCCAAACTCTGCATTCTAAATGTGTATCTTATAGGGATGCTACAGTAAGCTTTTCGTTGAGATGAAGCAAATGGTTCGCGTACAGGGACACTCAAAACTATTCAAATACGTTACGTATATGGGGGAAATTGCAGGTAAGTAGAGTTTAACATCTATAGACTGCACTAAACCAAATGAAACGAATATATATTTTTTGTAATAAAGATAGTCAACTGGGAAAAAAATTGTGTATGTAAGAGCCCCGCCTCCCCCCTGGGGGGAAGTCCCCCGTCGAGGGTAGTAAACTTTCATGATATGTATCTTTCAAAAGAGCTCGCCAGTACCTTTAAAATGAATGGTTCAACCATCGATCTGCGATAATTTAAAATAAAGTTATCGATTTTTTTCATTTTAACCAGAAAAAAAAAATTAATGTAAGATTGAGAATAAATTCAACTTTTTTATTTATTTATTTAGTATTATACTTCTTCTCTAATATGGAAATCATCTGCTTTATCATAAAAGATAATTTTTTTAAATAACAATTTTAATAAATTATTTAAAAAAAAAATAAAACAGAATTATTTTTTAGTAACCTAATTAAATTCTATATAAATGTAGGTGCATTAAAGAAACGGGGGATTGAGGGGGCGGCAGACCCCTCACACAGAACTAATTATCATATAAAACTCTTCCGAAGCCAACAACATCATGAATGTCGGGATTGCGTACTCTTATCGGATGTGTACTCTTAGACTAGCCTACCTTATACGTACATTACAACAAAGAAATTTAGTATAGATTTTACAGAAGCTTTGTAATACATATATATACATATATGTATGTCTGTGCTGTCTCAAAAATATAAAGGCTTTTCCAATATTTGGTATTTGAATTAAAATTTTCGATTTATTCCTTCGAATTATCTTGGAAATCCCATCAGGCATGCTTACAAGTAGACTGTGTGGCCAACTCTGCTCTACTTGTTGCCTTAATTTCTGACTAGTAGAAAACTAAACACCGTGCGCATACACCTCTCGTGCAAGTGCTCTACAAATGTTTTTAATTGAATTTAGGAATGGGGTGACAGCTGGTAATTCTATAACAATAAATTGATTCTGCATAAACCAAGCTTTTGTTGAGTAGGTGGTGTGAATTGAACATCATCCTTTTGAATGGAATTTCCAATTTTACCCCCCCCCCTTCTAAGATGTATTCAACTAGAAGGAAATTGCTTTTGAGGACATTTTAATAATTTCCAGTGTTTGCTTCTTTTAATGTCGACCATTTAAGGAAAGCAATTTCGGCAATATACGTTGTTCCGTTGAAACATAACACGGCCCACACCATGACAGAACTCTTTCCTAATGTCGAATAAAGAACTCATGAGGTTCTCGTCTTTGTTCATGAAAATAATATGTCCAACCATTAAGACCAACGAAATGAAATATTCTTTCATCATTGAAAAATCATTCATCTATCCAAAGGCGAGAACCTCATGAGTTCTTTTGTCGACGGAAAAGAGTATGTTTTTCTCATGGTTTAGGTTCACTTGTGTTTCAACGGAACAACAGATATTGCTGATATTGCTTTCCTTAATGGTCGACATTTCTCTAAGGATTATTAAAATGTCCTTAAAAGCATAATTGGAAGATATTTTATGGGGGAGAAACTGAAAATGCCAACAGAACGATGTATCGATTCACTCAACAAAAGCTTGGTTTATACAGAATCCAGTTACTGTTCTAGGCCGTTATTCACCAATAACTTCAACTCCCGGTTGAACATGAAAATTTGAAAAGCGTATAAAGGCGGGGTGCAAATTTTCAGCAAATTTTGCCGTATTGTTTCTGCCATTATTTTTTCTAAAACGTTAAACGTTTTAGAGTCAGACGATAATTGCAGTATCATTAAAAATAATTACCCAGTTTTAAAATATTTTAAAGAAAATTCAGAAAATATTTTTTACAATTAATACTTATGATTTTGAAAACCTTTTTGGTAGTATCCCACATTACTTGGTTCTAGACATTTTTGAAAAAATTTAAGAAGAATTTTATCATGTAATATAGACTGCGAAAAAGTTTGCTAGATTAACCTTATTAAATTTTGCATCTTCGAAAATGTTTTATTTAACGGTGTTAATAATTATTTCTTACAAATTCTCGGTATCCCGATGGGAACAAGTTACTCGAGTGCCTTCGCTAACATTTTTTTGTTTATGTTTGAAAGAAAATTCAAAGATATTAAGTTTTGTAGGTATATTGATGACGTAATAGCAATAAACTGTGTAGATTTTGCGAAATATGCAGCTGAAATCTATCCCTCCGATCTTGCCTTAAACCGTACTGACCAAACTTCTTTCCTGGATTTAAAAATTAAAAAAATAGATAATAACTGGTTTATTGGTATTTATGATAAAAGGCAAGATTTTAACTTTAAAGTTTGTAATTTAATAAATTGGTTCTCCTGTATTAGTCATAAAGTTTTTCAAAATATTATGTTCACCCAAATAAACAGAATTAAAGTGATTTGCAATAACAATTTAGACCTGAATCTGGCTGTGAAAAATCTAAAATACATACTAACTATTAACCGCTATCCTGTTATTTTAATCAATAAACATTTCAGTATTCTTGAAGACAATCCCACTTAAGGTTTGTTGTTCCATTTTGGGCGACATTTAAGTGCTGATAAGAGGTCCTACTGGCTGAAGCGGGTTCTATGTTTATAATGGGAGGTAGTTTTCAATTTTCCATATTCTAATGACTATTCCAGTTTGTCTATGTATGTATTTATGTATTCTTGTATTATTTATATTCTTGTATTTTATATTGATGTATTATATTTTGTGCTTGATTTCTGAATTTAATTGCTTTTTATGCTTTGTATTAATAAAAATTCGTTTGCTGTATGGTCTTGCTTCCATCTTTGAGAAGTCGGGAGCTAGAAACATGTTTTTTGGTTAAATTACCAGCGTTTCGTCAGAACCTTCTCTTATTCCTGTCCCTACATGAGGGAGCTCTCCTGATGAAGGCCCTCATGTGTTTTGGGATTAATTTTTCATCTGGCTTTAATTATTTTGCTTATTTATTATAGTTTTATATTTCCTTTTGCTGCATTTGCGCATTGGTTTATAAGAACTTTCTTCTAGTTCTATATATTTAATAATTCAAGTTTTACTCCATCCTATATTTAAATTTTATCTCATAAATATATATATATATATATATATATACAGTGCATCTCATAAATATACAATCATACACACACAGAGAGAGACATTTTCTGAAAACGGTCAAATCGTGCTCTAGACCTCTCGAAACGTGTAAATATCCGTCGAAAACCGGAAGTCGAAAATTTTTACGAATTCAATACTTTCTTCTATTGAATATAGAAGAAAGTAATAAGAATAAATGAATCTGAATTATTCATTTTTTACCAACAGGTAATAAAAATCATTGTTATCCCTCCATTTATGGATCTGAGAGAAGATAAGATTCCTTATTTGTCCTGAAACCTGAAAAATATTTGATACTTAGAAAATTATTTGCATCTATAGAAATACTATTATTATGCAATAATGATATGGTTAGGGATTAATAAAAATTTTGTTTAAAGAAATTTCCATTACATGGAGGTTGGATATAGAGAGGTTTTTTAATACAATTAAGAAAAGAAAAGAAAAGAAAAGAAAACTATCTTAAAAATATAAGACACAAAAAAAGAGAACATAATTCACTATTATTTCTTTTATTTTCTATTTCTTGAGGAAGATTACAAAACTATTGTAGAAAATGGCGAGGGAAATCCTTCCTCGACCCTGCTTCATAAATTCACATTGGCGAGGAAAATCCTTCCTCGCTTCTGCTTGACAGATTCATGATGGGGAGGGAAATTCTTCCTCTACCCTGCTTGACAGATTCGTATCGACGAGGGGAATCCATCCTCGTCGATACGAATGATACGAAGACTGACGAGGGAAATCCTTCCTCGTCGATACAAATGATACGAAGACTGACGAGGGAAATCCTTCCTCGTCGATACGAATGATACGAAGACTGACGAGGGAAATCCTTCCTCGTCGATACGAATGATACGAAGACTGACGAGGGAAATCCTTCCTCGTCGATACGAATGATACGAAGACTGACGAGGGAAATCCTTCCTCGTCGATACGAATGATACGAAGACTGACGAGGGGAATCCTTCCTCGTCGATACGAATGATACGAAGACTGACGAGGGAAATCCTTCCTCGTCAGCCTTTCACAAATAGACGTCACTGAGGGAAATCCTTCCTCATTAAATTTACTATTATTTCTTTTATGTTAGGTTTTCTTACTTCTATTTTATTTCTTATTTCGGCTATATTTTTTGTAAAATGTCTATTTTGGATGTGGCAGGAAGTCTCTAAAATGCTTTTCTGCAGCAACATAACAGTTTTGAAAAAAATGTTCTTATAGCTCTGAATTTCTTGGGCTTTTCTGCAGGCAATAAAAGATAAAATTCGTCATCATTAACAATTAATAGCAGCTTTCTTTTGCCACCAACATCAAACAGCAACTCCGAAGATTCTGCAACTCTGATAAAAATAAAGAAAATAAGGTGTACATTATTTACTAGTATATTAAATATAAATTTCCTTTAAGTAATACTTCCCTTAATAAATTTTATAATAATATTTAAATAAGTTGTTGTATTTATTTACATAATATTTTTAAAAATTAAAAAAAAAAAAAAAATCAACAAAACAAGTAAACTTAAGTAAAATAAATAAAAGGATATTTTTTAATTTCTGAAAATATTACTTAGTATTTTGACAATTTTGTATTAAATTTTTATTTTTAATTATTGGTTTATATCTTTACAAAAATAATAATTACATCATTATTAATAATAAGGTGTAAATGTAACAAATAAAATATGTATTATTAGTTTTTAAAAATATTACGTACATATTTTTATAAAATTATAAAAAAAAAATAATTTCCTGTCTTCTGCCGTAGTTTTACATTTATTCATGAATTACCTGACAAAAAATAAGATTACCATATTTCTGTTAACATTTTTCTAACTTTTTAAATGTAAAATATCTATCCACAATAATAATAATAATAATAATAAGGCAGTACTCCTTTCACAATCAACGTATTTTGCTTAATGCCGAAATATATAAAAAAATCCTTTTTTTTTTTTTTTTTTTTTTTTTTTATCACAGTTGATACAGTGACCATATCTTACCGAAGATTAAAACAAAATCCGTCTTTCTTCCAATTTCTTTTTCTTTTTTTAAGACAAAAAAAAAAAAAAAAAAAAAAAAAAAAAAAACATATATTTATATTATGCATTGCTTTTTGAACAAATTTAATACATTTTTTTTCCCTTTACATTGTAAAGTAAAGTTTTAATCGCGAAGAAAAAAGCATTACGTTCTACGGGAGTCGCTCCGATTTGGCACTAAAATGCCCGACTTTCCGTCAATGTCCAGTCTTTTCCTAATATAGGGTCTCTAGTCGCTCCAAGTCAGAAGAACATAGTTTATTTGTGTCGCCCATTAACCTTTATCAAGTGCATGGGGGGACAGTCATTGTTGATTTGTTGTTAGTTGCAATAATTGCAAAGCCATTTTAGAAATTTGTCTCTGTTAATTTTGTTACTTTTCTAATTGAAATAACGTATCTGTACTTAGTGTTATACATAATGTTTTAGCGGGTTTAATGGTTTTTTAGCGGGTTAAATGAATTTCAATTGCTGTGTTTTCAGACAAAATTACGAACGGTTTTTTAAAATCCATTATTGTTGACAATCTACCCAGTGGGCATATTAATTGCATGTATCGAAATTTAAACCACAAGGACGCTGTCTTTTCACCTTTGATGGGGTCAAATTCTATCTTGAATACTTATTTCTAGATGAGGCTAAAAAAAAAAATAATAAATAAATAAATGTCATTCTTCAGCCTTTGGATAAATCCTGGTCTGGGTCATTTGAGCAATTTTGGGATCAAAAAGTTCTTTTGTTTTTGGAACAAACTAACCATGGAAATTTACAAAAGCTCGATTTGGAAGAATATTTTCTCCAGTTTGGGACAAAGCTATGACATTGACATTTGCAGCGTTAAAGGTGTCTTCAAAGGAACAGGTATCTATCGGGTCAATCCTATCCTATCTTTCCTGTCAATGTAATTCCTAAGGAAACTTTTGCTCTAAGTCTGTGTCTGAAAATCCACCTCCAACAAAGTATAGTGCCAAAAGTGGAAAAAAAAAATTCTTCCTAAGAGACAACTTCTGAAAAACAGGTTTGTCACACTCCTTGTCTCTCAAATACTGCTGTCATAAAATCGGCAATGAACTATCGTGCTCTAATTTTGAAAAAAGACCTCTTTCCGAGGGCTTCTCAAAATAATATTGAACACACTCACGCATCACAACAGCAATATATATATATATATATATAAACAGTCTACGAATAGTAGTGGAAGTTGTCCCTGAGCAAAGAAAAGTAATAAAGAAAGATAGTTTATCGGTATTTGCAACAAGGATAAAGTTGTGGATATGAGATTATATGTTGTATGTTATAATTACGTGCGCGAAGAATGCGTAGAGCTCACCATGAAGGATAAAAAAGTTTGTACATGCCATACATGTGAAGTCGAAATAAATTAAACACATTTTTGATCGTAAAAAGTTTAAAATTGCTTAAAAATTTACTGAAAATTATTTAAAATTGCTTAACATTTTTTTTTCTAAATTTTCTTCTTACTTATATTTTCCTTAATTTTCGTAAAGTTACAAAAATTAAATTTTGCTTTGTAATAATTGATGTGTTTTCATGCGTTAAATATGAATATCTTCCTTATATTTTATCTATGTGCATATTATCCGCATATGGGCATATTATTTCATTAATTACCCTTTTCCTTTTAATAAGTCTTGCAGGTTTAAATCTTGATTATTGTTTTTTTAAGAGTTCTTTGTTTTAGAGAATTTTTATTTAATTTTAAATCGATTACTATTATTGGTAAAAAATTTTCTATCATTAAGGTAACCATATTACCTGCATTTGCCTTAGATCATGCTAATTTTTTTATTCGACGCGGTATTTTGTCTGGCGAAATTTTGTCCTGTGATATTATGTCCCAAGGAGGGGTGAGGGACTGCAAATAATAGTGACAGTGGTTTTGTTTTTATAATCCTGCGGTTACCATTTTAAAGATTACAAAGAGAGTAAGCATCGATAATTCTGTTCTTTTTACTTATTTAAAGACTTTAATGCACTTAAATACCTGATATATGGGTTCTGCAAGTTTTTAGAGAACGGAAAACACTGTTTACAGTGTTTGCCTCCTTCTTGAACAACAAAACAAATCTCTTTTGAATCAAGTCATAACTGGAGATTAAATATGAACCAGAACCTGGGGTACCGGAACATCGGTTTAACTCGCTCTGATCCGGATCAAAATTCGAGTTCCTGTTGTTTGGCTGGTGCTGCCATCTTTCACCACCTTCTGGAGCTAAAGTCGTACTTCCTCCCTATGAGGCGCTCCTAAATAACGGAAGACGCACCCCTCATGCCTTAAAAATCCGGTTAGTTCCACTTCAGGGGCTCGAAATTTCCGAGTGGCACACGACAACAACAACAAATATGAACTTGGCATAACACCATAAAATAAAATAATAATAAAATAAAATAAAATGAATAAGAGCAGAAAATATTGGTGGTAGTTAAATAAAAGAGAATTTGGTAATACTGTTTAGAACGTTAAGGAAGACAAAGGCTTAACAAAATAAATGACCTATGCTGTAAGAAATGAGTGAGTTTAACGTGGCATTGTAGAAGTGGGCGGCTGGCGACAATCTGGGATTTACTCTAGAGTGCAGCATTGTGTTGAGTGCCTTTCAAGTTTGCATTAATTTTTAACCTGCGAATAAATACAGAAATGTCTGTTTTTTTTTTTTTTTTTTTTTTTATGAATATAATCTTTTGAATACAAAAATTAGATACTTTCTCTTGCGCCAAAACACTTTTAAGCGATATGATTCGTAACATAAGTTTTATTATAATTTCAACAATAATAATATTTAACTTTTAAAACTTTTTATGGGAAAATTGTTTGCCGCCTAATGTATATTTGCCTTTACCCTTTTTTTTTTTTTTTTTTTTTTTTTTTTTTCTTACTTGCTGTCAATATATTTGAAATAGTAATTTTTTTCCCCTAAGAAATTTTGTTACATTATACCAAAAAAAAAAAAAAAAAAAGTAGTTTTGTTTAAAATTAGACAATTTTAATATAATTATAATTTTATACTAGTTTAAATATAATTACATACTAATAATATTTATATAATTTTTAGGTTTTTTTTTTTTTTTTTTTTTTTTTTGAAAGATCTATTCAATAATATAACTGTATTTTGTGTACTAGAATTTTAATTTAGTATTTTATATAGTATAAATCGAGCATTGTTTCATTGCGGGTCAGGTGCGGATCAAGCTTATCTGACCCGCGCAGATTCTAATTCTACTCTAGTGTGGTCTAGAGGCGTATCATTACATTTTTGATCACCTGCAGAGTGGTGGATGGCTCCCTCAGTTAGGTGACCCGCTGAAGTTTAATGCACATGAGATCAAAAACTGAACAATCATCGTTTAAAACTGAATATGAAATCCGTATTGATCATTTCCTTTGTTAAATCTTCTATTTTTTCATGCAGATCGCCACCTATTAATCGTTTTTTAAGACAAATTATTTTATTTCAAGTGCTTACTCTACATCAAAGCTTAAAAATGTTTTAACAAAATAAATAAATTAATAAAGTAATTAAAATTAAAATATACAATTTATTTATATAGCTTTTGTAAAATTGTAATATTCCCATTATTTAAATTATCCCATACCACCTATTCAACGTTTTGAAGACATTATTTTATTTTAAGTTCTACATCAAAACTTAACTTTTCTCTACATCAAAACTTAAAGATGGGTTAACATATATATATAATTTATTCAAGTTTCTCAGAATTTTTAAAAATTCGAAAATTTAAATCTTTACATGACTTTTATAAAATTATAATATTTCCGTTATTTAAATGTGTTCCATACCTTAACAAGGTGATGTACAGAATACCAGTATTGTGTTATAAAAATTCCAAGAGATATGTTTATACAAAGTTAGCATTTAATATGTATAGAAGCGGGTGATGAAAATCATGTGGTTGTTACACACCAGATTTTCTTTCTTTCTTCATTTTTAAATAATTATATTTTTAATTCATAGAAATGAATTCCAGAAAATTAATCAATCTCAATTGATTTTATCAAATTCTGTACCCTTTTCTGCGCAGCTTTGCAATTTTACAAATGTGTAAGTAAACACGTGTTTTTTGATTGATTCTTATGGGATATCCACAACTCCGAATAACTGTTATCTGGCATAGTTGCTATCGTTCAACATCGAGTTAACAATATCAAAACCTAAAACCTACAACTTTCGACTTCGGTATATGGAGGCTCAGCTCGACAGTATATACACTAGAGATTGCAGTTTAAAATTTAACTAAAATAAATAAAGCTAGTCAAAAATAAACAAACAAATAAATAAATAATGAAGACTTTGAATTTAATAAAAAGCACTTCTCTCTAAAATCTGTAATTTTCAGTTGGAAAAATACTCGCTCGCAAATATATAAGTATCAACATGTGATTGGCTTTTAATTTAATTAAATATTATTATTTATTTAAATTCCTAATTTTTAACGGAATTTAGCGATTCTTAGACTGTTGACTTATTCATATTACATTTTATCTTTTGTAAAAATCAGTGGAAAATTGGATATCTTGTTTTTAACTTACACTTAAAACCTTGCAAATTAAATGTTACCCGTCTCAACTTCTAAACGAGTGTTTCAAATCTTTCCCTCTTTCGGTTTGTTCTATTTCCTCATTCAAGAGCGATATTTAAGTACCGACGAATAGCCCCGTCGGCCTAAGAGGGTTAGCTTATCAGGTAAGGTTTTATTTTATTTTATTTCATTTATTTACTTTCTTGTTTATATTCCGTAATTCTTTATAATACTGTATATTTTATGTAAATTAATTTTATGTAATTTTAAAACTTTTGTAATTTTGTAATTTTATAACATTTTAGGATTTGTACATACATTATATATATGTCTGATTTCTTGTTTCGACAGAAGTTTGGGGATAAGGAAAGTTATTAGCTAATAGCATTCTAAACTATAATAAGTAACTAAATAATAAAATTAAAAATATTATAGCGCAAAGTATAGCTTACTTATAATCACCCTCGACGTGTTGGAATTCGTCGACAACAGTTTCCTGAAAAATAAATGAATAATAATAATAAACTATTTTAAAATTACAGTATATTTTACTTTTGTATATTATGAGTGATAATGTTAAAGGGTGTCTTCCCATATGCGCGATTCCCATTTGCGTGATTTTTCTTCCCATTTGCGCGAACAAAGTAAAAATACAAGAATAGTACGAGTTACATGTGTTCTCATATTCATACACAGCAAGGTAGAATTGTGCAGTGATTTTTTTTTTTTTTTTTTTTTTTTTTTTGCTTTCATGTGCGCGAAGCGTATATACGTGCGTGATACTGATTGCTGCGAAAACGAGTTAACAGCGTTTTCAGATTCATGCACAGTGAGGTAGGGATGTCGAATTATGTTTTTTTTTTTTTTTTTTTTTTTTTTTTTTACGAACGTGGTAGTGATTGCCGTGGAACCGAGTTACGGGCGTTTTCAGATTCATGCACAGCAAAGTAAGGGTGTCCAGTGATTGTTTTTTTTTCCTTTTTGTTTTTACGTGCGTGGTAGTGATTGCCACGGAACCAAGTTATGGGCGTTCTCAGATTCGTGCACAACGAGGTAGGAGTGTCCAGTGATTATTTTGTGTGTGTGTGTGTGTGTTTACGTCTGTGGTAGTGATTGCCACGGAACCGAGTTACGAGCGCTCTCAGATTATCTGTCAAAAAAGAAGAAATCACCTGCAATTTCTGGTCGCGCAAGTGGGAATCGCGCAGGTGGGAATAATTCTTGTTAAAGATATTTGTTTCAAAGAAATTATAGTCTATTTAAAATAACACTGATTAAAATTGCGTTTTTTCTTGTTTTCTTTTCTTTTCTTTTTTTTTTTTTTTTTTTTTTTTTTTTTTTTTTTTAACTAACCGGAAAATATCATGGATTGGTATAATAATTTCTTATTAAGATTAAAATGTTCTATTGCAAATTTTAATCTCTGTCTCTCTCTCTCTCTCTCTCTCTCTTTAGTATAGCAAATAAGACTTTTTATACAAAATTTTGAACATATGAAAGGATCACATTTAAACAACGTTATTTGAAATTTCATTCAGCCAGTGGATTCTGGCTTCCGTAGAATCTTCAGGAAAGTACGATTTCTGAAAAAGTAATGCACCGATCTCATTGAAAATTGCTTTAAAATAGAATGGGGACGTTGCACTCGAGAGAACAACACTTTCTTTGAATTGTAATCAATAAATTAAATCTTGTGAATCACATAAATCCAATTAAAATCGTAAAATTAATTCAAATAAATTTTTAATTAACGTTTTAAAAACGCTAAAATAGAAAACAAAACCATGTGATTTGAAAAAGTTCCGTGATTGGCTTGACGTCACAATTCACGAAGTGCGAAAGCGTACATTCTTTTACCTATAAGGAAAGGGCACGTGATGTCACACGCAGTCAAATTAAGGGTAAAGTGGCAAAACATTGGTATTTCCACCAATAGAGATTGATCTTTTGCCACTCGAGAGTGGCAAAGATTGATTGACGGAGAGTTTGTTTGTAAACATGCCCTTTCCTTATTGCTTTTTCTGCTTGCTATCTGTTTTAATCTATATTTTACAATTTATTTTTAAAGTTTTTACTTTTTATAAGAGATAAACTTAAACCTTCCATAACTATACTATATCCTGTATAATTCTTTTCTATTTTTTATTATAATTTTATTCGTATAAAAACATCGTCTTGGATTCGTTAAATGCAATAGAGGATAATCTGCGGAAAATAGGTGGTCTTTCCATAATCTCATTTTTGGGGCAGAAATAAAAGTAGTTAAAACTAAAAGATATAGATTTGTTTGTTTATTTATATTTCGAAAAATATAAAAGTATATACCATACGTTTATAATTTTCTTTATAACAGAAACGTCGTTATAACAGAATGTTAGCATTTTAATAACGTAATATTAGTTTTTTTTTTTTTTTTTTTTTTTTTTTTTTTTTTTTACATTTCTCTAATTTTTTAGAAGCTTGTATGTGGGAATTTTATAATGTGCACTTAAAAATTTAATTATAATTAAAATATTCACGAACATTTCATAGTGCATAAAAATATTTTTTACTTATGTATATTAATTATTGAAAATTTAACCAGAATTTCTTAATCTTGTGGTTTTACAAGATATTTATGTTTGTGGTGGAACGCAGGACTTTTCATTTTTACGATTACAACTAATTTTACAAGGGACCTGCAGTAAAATGTATCGAAATTGTACTGTTTTTGCCTACAATTCTGCTAAAAATTCAAATTTCAAGTTTTTTTTAAAGTCTATGTTGACGTACAAGTCATTTCTATTTTGAAGAATTATATGATATTTTAATGAGATCAGTGCATCAGTGGTCTGAAAACCAAGTCGCACTGGCTTAATTTCAAACAATTTTCAATGAAAATGTTATAAAATATTGTTTAAATGCTGCTCTTTATGTTCTCAAAATTTTGAATGAATAATTTCATATATGATAGATTTCGTAATAAAATTCAACCTTAAAATTTAATGTATGTGTGTGTGTGCGTAAATATACATACATGCACATATAGATAGATAGATAGATAGATAATCAGAACGTACAGTAGTAATATAATATTATCAGTACATACAGTTGGAATTTAAAGATAATTTAATGTGTTCAAACAATTCATTTAATCGAAAACAAAGGCCACCCAAATCAAACCAAAAAAGACATAAAGTCAATTCTAAAGGAATTAAAGCAAGCTTTAATAAGAAAACAGCATTATTTGCATTCTAGCGTTATCAAGGGCCTGGTGGAATGCAAACATGCTAAATAAATTAATGTTTTCTGTCACAATGATAGCAAAAGCTAAGGATTTCTTTGTGCACAGGCCCGAAACATCCACTGGAAATAAAATAAGAAAAAACGTATAAAAAAATAAACTCACCACAACATATGATAAACCAATAAATTAGTTTAAAAATATGAGTGATAAAACACCAATAAAATTTGTAAATATATATACATATGTGTGTGTGTGTATATATATATATATGTATGTATATATATGCATTAATAAAATCAGACTTTTGTTTGTAAATGTCTCAGGTTAAAAGAAAAAAAATAAAATAAAGGATATCTTCAAGTTTCACACACCGTGAAAGCCTCAAAGGACTTCTGAAATTTTTCTCTCTGTGTGCGTGTGTGCGTGTCGTTACGTCTGTATGTTTGTAACACAATTTTCGTCCGAAAATTACCTAAAAAAGGCTGTACGAAATTCAGTAACGCTTGGCAAGAATTTAGGCCTTTACCCAACTTAAAATCACATCCATCAACTTTTGCGAAATTTCTTCTCTGGGGGCAGGGGGGGGATAAGAAAAAAAACACGTTTTTAAGCATAACAGAGCTCCAAATTACTTCACGGTGAAGAAATTGCGAATGGCGGGATTAAACTTGAGTACAAATAAAACGTTATCTGCGATTTCGGAATTTTCTATTTTAAAGAAAAGAGAGAGGGAGGGGTGATTTTTGGCGGGAGATTTCTCAAATTTCAGATTTTTGGATAAAACTCTAAAAAAATGAAAAAAATGTTGAAAACACCCATGCGTGTCTTCTTTAAAATATTTTCAAAAACACTTTTTTTTTTTTTTTTTTTAAGAAGGGTGAGTTACGAGGGGACAAATTCGAGACATACCTTTTGGCGCTAAATTTGTCCTGGGAACAGACTCATCAACAAAATTTACATGTTAATCTAAAGTATTTGTGTTTTTCTCCAATTTATGGTTGGTCTCCTAATTGCACTTGGGATTTAAATCCATAGAGGAAAAATCCAAGTCTCTAAATGGTCTTTGCATGTCAGAACTTCAAATCCATTTCGTTTAGTATATATATATATATATATATATATATATATATATATATATATATATTAAGAAAATGGGGGGAAAATGACAAACATTGTATTAATAGAAATATTCTCGGTAATAATTTGTAAGTCGATATTAAATTTTTATCTCTGTTTTTCGTTCCCTACCATTCTACGGGTATGAAGTATTTAGTTATTCATAAAAATTTTCGACCTCTGTTTTTTGACATTTTTACACGTTTTGTTATTTGAGGGATCTGAAAATTACAAATTTGATGTGCTGTCTATTCGTAGGTTAGCCAGTATGTCAGTATATCAGATTTTGTATGTGTTTGATAGTCAAAAATATCATTTATGACAGTGCGCCGAAAACCCTGTTTGTTTTCTAACTTGGAAACTTTGTGATTTATTGGTTGGTTGGTTTGGTTTTACGTCGCACTAGCGCTGCGCAGTGGGCAAATGGCGACATTGTGATGTATTGGAAATCTACGTTCTTCATAAGATGGGAGAATAGGGCAAAATTTTACATAAACGTGTATTATGAGGATTATTTTCATCCTGAATATATATTTACCTGCGTTAAAATATCATTTATAATACTGGCATGAGCATAGTTGACTATGAATATTCTACTCTGAGAAGTTATTCGTATGTTTCCATTTCCTTAATATGGCAGAATATGGCACATATTGCATAAACTTGCATTACGTGGACTGTTGCATCGGAAATATTATGAAGATGCATGAAAATTGAAATATTAAATTTATAATCTTTATCAAATTAAACAACATTTAGGATTAGATAAATGTATCAAGCCAAAAGTAGGGTAGCCTCATGAGTGGAACATTTCATTCTGTGAGCATATTGAATGAATAATAGACTTCATTTATTTGGATGTGAATGTAGTATGAGCTATAGTAGAAATTTATTAAAGCAAATATATAATGGTAAATATAGAAGAGTTCACCTATGTCGACTATCCTTATTATGTGATCAATATACTGGATATTAATTTGATATTTGCGTTTCTAAGATGTGTATGGAGAATACATCAGTGATATGATGTTAAGAACCCAGAAATGGTGATTTGATTCTAATCAACTTCATTTTTTCTATAAAATTTACAGCTAAAATGTCAGCGAGACACTGTACTGGGATCTTAAAAATTTATATATATACAGAACAAGATTATACAGAAATAGATATTATATATATGTATATATACACATAATGTTCAATAGCTTAACTCTGTGAATTAAATTTCCACCTTTTTATTAAACATCTTTTTTTTTATATTGGATTATTATTCATTATTGCATCCTATATGTACTGGTACTATATTATTTGGCCGTCCATTTCTATATTCATTGAGTTAACTATTTCAAACTTTAATGTACTGTAAACTCTAAATTTAGCTGAAATTGCGATTGCTCACAGTGTACTATTTCTTTAAAGTTTGATTTCGAAAGAGTCTTTAGATGTTACATCACACTTACAGCAATATAAATTTTTGTAGTAAAACAAAAAATTATTCTAAAATAACTGTGTTTTGCATGAGCATAGTTATTAATGTTACTATTTTTGTATTTATCATACGCTGTTAAATGTAAATTTACATTTGACAAATTTTCATCTGATGTGTTATTTGTGATTTTTATGTTTAATTTTTTAATCGTGTTACTCATAGCTTTTAGTTCTTATATTCTATCGATATATCATTTCATCATGATAATGCAAAGGATCCAAAAGAAACAGATCACGATAAAAATTATTGAGAATTTAAAATATAATCAATACGTACCCATACATGCATATATGTACATAAGTACACAAACACACATATATATACGTAAATATTATGAAATTGAAAAGTAGTTTAACATTCTCTTGGCGAAATTTGACACCAAAATAGCTGGAATGTTTCTCGCCAAGGTATTCGTGCAATAGCAATAATTTTTCAAATTATCATTAAATAGCAAGAAAATTTAAGTTATCAAGGGCGATCCTACACTAGTTAACTCTGTACCCAGTAGTTTAATCTTTATATTAATTAATCGAGAATATGCTAATTAATCGATGAGAGAAATTATGATAATATCCAACAGAACTGAACCTCTAGACATAAAAGACATGAATCGAGTGAATTATTAGCTTAAAATTGATATTAGTAAACTATATTTGAATTACCTCGTTGGAAAGCATTTCAAATGCACGAGAAAGTTCTCTTTGATAGATATTAGCAATAAAATAATAAATAAATCTTTTACGCTGAAAAAATTTCACATACAACGATTGAAATCGGTGAAAGATTCACAGAATTCTTTCATGTAACAATAAATTTCATATCATACACAATTACCATTGTTGGAAACATTGTTTAAAATTAACTCATTGTTAGAGAAAACAGAAAAATCTTGATTATAACCACAATGAAATTAACCAACGCTTTTTGTTCACACTGTTGCCAGTTGTTTATTCTTTGTTTAAAATACTACAAAAAGATTAACTTGCTTGCTCGGCCACTATACAATTCAAGTAATTCTCGAAATTCCATGTCATTACAAGTAAAATCTCAAAAGATCAAAAAAAAAGAAAAGAAAAAAAAAAGAAAAAGAAAAGAAAAGAAAAAGAATCACTGAAATTAGTCGAAATATAAATTACAGTTCCTATTGCGTTCATTAGCGGTTTTTCCTGCTCGTAACATTCCCATTGCCATCGGCTGTGACTTACCCGATTTTTAATCCCCTCCCCCCGTCACCCTCGTGTAATTTACAATTTTCGGGAAATCCCACTAAAGTGCATGTTGCATACATTTAATTAACATCCATACACAAAAATTCGCCATTTTAAGGTAATTCGAAACATATTTAAGCTTCAAAATGTATTATTTGCCTCTTGGGGGGGGGGGGGGGGTAATTTCGCAAAATCCCTTTACAATACGTGTTCTATGCACATAACCAAACGACACATTAAAAAAAAAAAACAACTTTCTGGAATAATTTAGAGAAGAGTTATGTTTCAAAAAGGGTGTTTGTCCCTCCGCTCTTAAAGGGTGAGAAAGGGCAAGAAATTTGGAGAATCCCTTTATACTACGCGTTGGACACATAAATATATATGTGTTTATTTTTCTCCCTCCAAAGGGAGGAAGGGAGAATTTTATAAAATCATGTTATAGTGGGTGTCAGATATATAAAAAGAATTCCCTCACCGAAATTCGTAACAACAGCTGCCACAGATTTCCAATGAATTATTACAAATTTAGCGCTAAAAAGCAGGGGGCGTCGAATTTGTCCCCTTGTAATGCCCCTCCCCACAAAATAAGAGGAGGCTTTTAAAAATACCCAAATGAGACGCCTATATTTGTATTAATTTTAACCATCATTCTATTATTCTCGATTGAATTCTACACAAAAATATGGAATTTGCGAAATTTCTCCTCGAAAAGCGATTTTCATCCTCCTTAAAAATGGAAAATTCCAAATGCACAGATTTTTTTTTTTTTTTTAACTCAAGTCTAGTCTTTTCTTTCCCAAATTTTTCACCGTGAAGTAATTTAGAGCTGTGTTATGCTTACAAATGTGCTTTTGCCTCTTCTCACCCCAGAAAACGGATGCGGAGGGGTGGGGTGGGGTGGAAAGATAATTTCGAAAAAAAAATGAAAGACATAATTTTAAGTTAAGTTCAGATCTAAGTGCCTGTCAAGTGTTTTTTAATTCCGTTCAGCCGTTCTCACGTGATACTCTGACAAATATAGCGTTACAGACATAAAATCACAACGACACACACACAGACGCACACCGATAATCAGATATTATCAACGTGCCGATATTACCACAAATCTGTCCCATAAATATTCATCTGAGAAACGTAGTTCTTGAACAACAGCAGCGCGACTTATTGTCCATTTAGCACCTGAGTTGAAATGTCACGTTAAGGTGCAAATGCGAACAGTGGGGAGCTGGAACCGATATAGCTTAGGCGGGAAAATTCGCTACCGAAAGCAGTAGCGATCTAACGCAAACTTTTAAGCGATTTCAACTTTCTTTAATTTTTTTACTAATAAAGGGATTTAAATTATAGTGATCAAAGTTTTTTGAAAATTTCTTTTAATATAGTGATTAGTGAAGCAGGTAAACCCTGCTAGTAAACAAATATTTTTCTTGAAGTCTTCATTTTTTTTTTTTTTTTTTTTTTTTTTTTTTTTTTTTTTAAGTCTTCAATGTTTTTTTTCTTTTTTTGTTTTCTTCTTTATATATAGGGGATAGTAGGGAGGGATGGGACAGTTTTGACAATTTTTTTTTTTTTTTTACAAATTTACTTTTACTGGTACAACACTGTAAGTTTCAGAGAAACAGATTGAAATATTTTAGCATCTTTTAAAAATATAAATTTGATGGTAATTATTAAATTATTAATTTTATAAGCCAATTAACATAGTCATAAAAATGTCCCGGGTCATGCTTGTAAAATTAAAATAAAATAAATACATAATATACAGACATACTATGAAAAATGACAAAAACAGTGGGACAGGATGTATGTAAGGTTGATTAATTACTAATAACATCTATATAATGGAACATTAGAGTATAATGTACCACTTAAATAAAAATTTTCAAATGCCCAATCAGTTCACCTTTTTTTTTTTTTTTTTTTTTTTTTTTTTTTACTTCTAGCAGAGAATGTACTGTTTTTTAGTTCAAATATTCAAAATTAATTTTTTATTACATTTACATGTTTTGTGGTTCCCTGATTATTAATAAGGTTTTTGTGGCTAGTCTGTGCGTGTTATCAGCATAATGTAAGAACAAATATTACCAAGAAATCCTAACTGTAACTGGTAAATGTAATTTCTTTTGTATAATTTACCATGCCCAGGAAAACTGCTCAGGAGTGAAAATTAATTCCTCATACATATATGGTAAATAAAGTACTTTTAAAAGTTCAAAGGTTAAACAAAAATCGTGTGAGTGCCACACCAATTATTTTCCATGATTTTGAATTTGTTTCGTGAATTTTTTCTTCCATCTATTCATTCATTTGCTTCTTGATATTTTCTGTTTAAGGAGCATCAGAATCTTCATTCCTTTTCTTACATGTCCCATCCCTCCCTGACCTGCTCTGTCCCATCCCTCCCTTTTCATTAGTTTTCAAAATATATATATATATATTAGACACATGCTACTTTTAGGCTTAATTTAGCTACTAATTCATAAAATTTATATTATTAGGTTTATAAAATATGAAAAGTAATTATGCTAACATCACTGAGTGACGTTGGAAACCTGCCTTGAAAATTAAGACATTGTTTACTTTTGGTGAAATAAAATAGTTTTTTTGTTACATAAACTTACAGAGTTCTCCAACTAAAATGATACATAGCAACAAATATGGGGCTGTAGTTACTTCACCTGGTGGAAGTGTCAAAAATTAAAAACAATATTTATTTTAAGAATAATTTTACATGTCCCATCCCTCCCGACTCTCCCCTATACATATCTTTTGATGACAGACTTTGATTCAACTGCTCTGCACACAAAAAAAGTAACATTCCTACTAATTCTTACATAAAATGACTTCCTGTATCCGAATATAACCCCCATTTTGCCCTATCACGAATCGTTTTCCCGGTGCACCACCCTCCACCAATTTTGATCACTGTTCGATAATTTTATTGGCACGAATTTCGAGAATAGACAAGTATGAATTTAACACTTAAAAACTTAAAAATATAATGTATAATAAGTAATAATAATAATAGATTAAAAAATGTAATATATGTAATTTATAATTTTAGTAGCAACTCCCCCTCCAATAAAGTTTTCATTTGCTGCAAATGTTCAGATTTAAGAATTTTTCACTTCTGTAGTTCCTCAGAAGATATTTAACAGTTAAAATAATCCTTTTCTCCCCTACAAATAAAATTTAAAGTAATAAAATTTCCGAAAAATTATAAAAATAGGAATTCTGTTCCCCAAAAAGGTGGGTAGTAGGATGAAATGGCCAAGATATTTAGATTCAGGGTGTCATGTTACAAAAGAACTTGCAAAAATGGTGTTGGGACCAGTTTTTATGCAAAGCAGTGTTACCTACCGGTGAAAGTCTGTTAGAATCAAAATTATTTAAAATTAGACTTATAAACGTCAATTGCATAAAATTTAGGAGACTTTAGAACGGGTCTAGTAATTGTGACCCGTGAGCCATTGAACGACCACTTGAAACCACGAAATGGATCATTTAGTTATCTCCAGGTCCTAGGTTGCTTAGGCTTGCTCTGGACTATTCAATCTTATTTACATTAGCAAGGCTCAAAAATCTTTAAAAAAAAAAAAAAAAAAAAAAAAAAAGGGAAAATAGTCCTTTTTTATTCTTATAAATTCTAATACCATATGGTAGAGAGTTCTAGAATCTCCTATTAAACTTCTAGACATTTTTCTATATTATCGTGGTCAAACTTACTAAAAATATCTGCAAATTAATGTGAAAACAAGAGGCGAGTTTTAGTAGCTTGCATATAATTTTAGTTTATGAATCAATTCTAGAAAAATAATTTTCTGCCAACCTTATAAATTCTAATACCCTAAGATAGAGAGATCTAGAATCTTCTAATGAGAGAGAGTGTTTTTTTTTTTTTATGTTATTGTGACCAAAATTATTTAAAAACTCTGCAAACAAATGCGAGCACAATAGGCGAGTTTTAGTAACTGTAATTCTAGTTTAAGAATCAATTCTTGAAGTTAGCCGAAACATTTTTGCAATTTAAAGGATTCATAATATGTAGCATAACTTGAAAATCTATATTTTTAACTCAGGAGTTCAGAAAATGATCACGTATTCGTTCTAAATTGAGGCAATATGTATATATATATATTCGGTGTTCAGATGATAATATTATTCGGAAATGATTAAAAAAAGTTTGCGAAAAATTATTACACATGACATGCTTTTACGATCATATAAAAAAATCACGTATAAGAACATGGCGTATATAATACAATGCAGCCACATATCTTAAAACTATCAGTGAGGACGCGTCCAAAATGTTGGAGGGATGCCAGCTTTACCGACAGTTTGAAATTTGGAAAACATCCAGTAACTCTGCGCTCTGTTATTGCTCATTTTCTCTGAGTCAGATGATGTCACCCCTATTTTAGCAATGGACTCGTTGAGTTAGCACTTGCGCAGATGCTTCCATGGTTTCATAGAATGTGGTCGAATAATATAGCGGACGATATATAGACAGCCTGTTAAAAATGGTAAATAAATAAAAGTAATACGTATATATATATCTTATTGTGCAGAATAAAAAGTATTATTTATCGAATGTTGCCTCACTAATACTCTCTCTAACTGTACAGGTGTTCAATATTACAAACTGTTTCCTCACTATCTATACTTTTAGGTAATTTTTACACAAATAAAGTTAAAGTTTGGATGGAATGTTCAATATCAAATCTAAATAGAATTTTTTGTAAGTTAAATATAAGCAATAATTTTCAAACTTATTATTTTAACTTTCTCGCGAATTAAGCTTTTTAATAAATTAAAAGTTTAAACAATATCAGAAAAAAAAGAATGAAAAAGAAAAAAGAAAAGGTTGTTTTTTTTTTTTTTCGAAAATTTGCTGCTAACACGGAGATTACAGGGGACCATCGATAATCCGTAAATCTTCAATTCGGCAGCACCCATAAACCGGCACTGGTGACTTTTTACCCTAATTACTTTTTTTCTCTCTCTCTCTACTCGTAAATCGTAGTACTCATTGGGTTATTCGCAGATGACTTTGGAACAACGCCTGCGAACTTTTATAGATTGTCAGTAAAGTTTACGTATTTCCATGAAATTTTACTTATTTACGGATTGACATAGGCGTAGGAAGGTGGAGGCCAAAGGGGGGAATCGGGACTCCCCCAACAGAACTTCTGGCTTCCCTAGAAAAATTCAAATCATTATGAAATCAGAAAGTTGCAGCTGAAATCTTGCTTCATTGAAATTTAACGAAGTAGTATTATGATTATGCATTTCAATGTTTTACGCTTTTCATGCATCTTCTAAATGACTTTTTTGCTCTAAAAATTTCCATCTTATTTCGGTTTCGTTCGTTTCCAATGCACCAAAGATAAAAAAGTCAAAATGATATGTCTCTCACTGAATTTAGATTATTATATATAACCTTGTGTACCCTGTGGCGCCCAGGGAAAATAGTATCTGCAGTCAAACGAGTAAAATAACTAGTTTTCTTATTTTTAATTTTTTATAGGATTCAGACTGTTAATTTTTCTCTTACGATTTTTTTTTTTTTTTTTTTTTTTTGAGTAAATCCAGATTTTTAGGATTCCCATGAATCAATGAAAACCTAGAAAATCTGGAAAATCGTGGAATGTGAAATTAGTGAAAAAAAAGTAATGGAAAATCGCAAGTATCGTTCAAAAAGAAAAAAAACTGTAAAATATACCTGGAAAAATCTTCTCGGTGTACCCTGTAATAGCTTGACGCCCTAGCCAATTGACGTTTTTCGTGGTTTTCTCTAAAACTCGCGTGAAGAGAAGCATCGAACCTTGGATGAAGACCCCGCCACACACACATATTGCATTCCATCAACAATTGGCCTAGGTCCCTAATATAGATAATTGGTCTGTTTATTTATGAAATATTTTCTCTAAAAAAAGTAAAGAAACAGAAAATAAACATTTTTGTTAACAATATTCACAAAAATAAGTAAAGTAGGGGGAGAAAGGAGAAGTCACAGTATTTGACAAGGAAGGGCGAAAAAAATCACACTAATCACTTTAAAAAAACTAATATATTGTGGTCACCACAAGACTTCCTTCTATATTTTTCTATACAAGTTCCCTAAGTGCAACTAATATATTAAAACTATTAATTATTAAAATTATCTAACATAATGAATGCAAATGATTTTCATCTTATAGAAAACTAACACTAAATATCCAAAGAAAGACAGTTTTATTGTCTATAAATAACATCTTATAAAGTGCATTTTTATAACGGTTAACTCATATATTAAGTTTCGTATTGTTATATATGCCATAGAAATTTAGATATAGCATTCCCGTTTTCGAGGAAATTTTCAGTATAGCAGTGCCATCTATTGGCCGATAAGCATCCATATTGAATCAGCATAAGTCTCATAACGACCTTCTCCAATATTAAGTTTTGTTTGATAATATGCAATAGAATCTGAGACATAGCCTTCCCTTAAATTGCGGAAATCACTGTGTAGCAGAGCCACCTCTTGATCGATTGACATTTAAAAGTTTATAGGTGCTAATTTAGGTCAAGGTGCATCTAGATATAGATTTATAGCAATTCTGTGCAGTAGCTCCTTAGCTATAGCCTTCCCTGAAATTTCGGAAATCGCTGTATAGCAGCGCCAAATGTTGATCGATGAGCATTCAAAATGCATCAGTATAAGGACTCATAATGGTCTTCTTACATATCAAGTTTTGTTTGATTGTACGCAATAGAACCTGAGATATAGCCTTCCCTTTAAATTGTAGAAATCGTTATATAGCAGTGCCACCTTCTGAACAGTCGACACCAAAAGTTGATTGGTACTAATTTAAGTGAAGGTGCATCTACATATAAATTTATACATAATTCTGAGCAATAGTTCCGGAGATACAGTTGTCACACGCACACACACATATGTATACATATATATATATATAATATGTATGTGTGTGATACATTTAATGTCATGTCCTCATTGTTTAATGTATTATAATTCTCCAATCACTTTTTCTTCTCTGTTCTTATTTATCTTATGTTATTACAAACTATTATTTATAGAATTTCCAGCATAATAAAATAATGCCTGAACAAACTTTAAGCACTTTATATTAAACAAACATGTGGGGTGTCGAATCATGGTATAAGCATGGATGGTTATAGTTGTTCAGAATCCACTTTAAACGGTAGGTACCAATCTCATGAGGCTTATTGTACAAAATGATCGTAGAACTACACCTAAACTTAAAAAACAAACAAAAAGTGTGCATAAAATAAATTAAAATATATAAAAATTAATTTGAAATAGATTTAAAGAATATTTTTAATTTAAAATGCGAATTATTATTAAAAATAAATTGAAGACTTCAAGGTATATATGTAGTTACGCATATTAAAGTCATCGTGTTTATTCACTAATAAAATTAAGATTATATATATACACTGATGGAAAAAAAAAATCCCAACACCAGGAAGGAGCTGTGCTAGATAAACAAAATTTGCTAGGCGGGTTTATACATCTGAAAGATGACGTCGATTCAAATTTCGAGCTACGCGCATAAGTGTGGCGCTAGTAGCCACACTATGAACATGCAAATGAGGTTTGCTTTAAATAAGCGCTGTAAGGTTCGTGATCGTTATTTACAGTTGAGATTTGACGTAGTGGGTTAATGTTAGTCAAGGATGCCTCTAAGAATACGAAGAAGCCATTATCAACAGCTCACTGAGTTTGAACGAGGTCGTGCAGTAGGGTTACGAGAAGGTGGGTTTTCTTTCCGCGATATTGCAGAAAGACTTGGCAGGAATGTATCACTGTGCATGAGTGTTGGCAGCAGTGGTCAAGGGAAAGTACTGCCTCAAGAAGTCCGGGTTACGGGCGGCCACGTGGCACTACTGAGAGGGAAGACCGCCGTGTTCAGGGTATGGCTGTGGCTAATCGTACTGCGTCTACATCTGAAATTCGAGCTGCAGTTGGCACCATAGTGACACAACGAACTGTTACAAATCGGTTACTTAAAGGACAGCTCCGAGCCATACGCCCTGTAACGTGCATTCCACTGACTCCAAACCACTGCCGTTTGCGACGTGAGTGGTGTCAAGCTAAAGCTCATTGGAGGATGGAGTGGAGATCTGTTGTGTTTTCTGATGAAAGCCGGTTCTGCCTTGGTCGCAGTGATAGCCGTGTGTTGGTTAGAAGGAGGCCAGGGGAACGCCTGCTAGCGACCTGTCTGCGGCCTAGACACACAGGGCCTACTCCTGGAGTTATGGTTTGAGGAGCAATTTCGTATGACAGCAGGAGCAGTCTCGTGGTTATCCCACGCACCCTGACTGCAAATTTGTACGTCAGTCTAGTGATGCAGCCTGTTGTGCTGCCATTCATGAACAGCATTCAAGGGGGTGTTTTCCAACAGGATAACGCTCGCCCTCATACCGCTGTTGTAACCCAACATGCTCTACAGAGTGTCGACATGTTGCCTTGGCCTGCTAGATCACCAGATCTTTCCCCAATCGAGCACGTATGGGACATCATTGGACGACAACTCCAGCGTCATCCACAACCAGCATTAACCGTCCCTGCATTGACCGCCCAAGTGCAACAGGCATGGAACTCCATCCCACAAACTGATATCCGACACCTGTACGACACAATGCATGCACGTTTGCATGCTTGCATTCAAAATTCTGGCGGTTACACCGGTTACTAATGTACCAACATTTCACATTTGAAATGGCTCTTCTCGCCAATGGCTCTACCTGTGATCTTGAAACTTTAATCAATTAAATATGTTACCTAGACAAATGTATTGCTGAAATTTCATTACTGTACAATAATATTTTCTTGGTGTTGGGATTTCTTTTCCCATCAGTGTATATATATATATATATATATATATATATATATATATATATATATATATATATATGGAAAATTTTTTTACAATTATTGCTAAAGGTATACATATTGGAAAGGTTTTACCATTTTTTAGACTCAAATAACTGAAAATAAATTAACTAGACTTGTTAAAAAGAAAATCATTTTTTTTTTTTTTTTTTCGTTACAAGATGTGTAAAAATGATATTCATTTCTAAATCTCGTTAAAAACAATGCACGCAATAGAAAGTAATAAAATAAATGCCTGACTGATAAGACATTTGTTGTAAAAAATATAAAAATGGAAATAAAAAACTACTTATGAACGTGTCTTTTATATAGAAAATTGCTTTTATTCAAAGACATTATTCTCCGTGAACAAAATAAAATCTCAGTGATGCAAGATTGTACAAAAAGCACATTTTATCGTTTCCTATTTGTGAAAATTGAAATAAAGTATGTTGTTTCTGAAAAAAAGGAACGGGAAAAATATTACAGGAATAACAAATATCAAATGGGTATTCATTATGTGAACTCGTGCGTGCTTAAATTTAAAACGTGTTTTTAATGCAATGAATTAAAACACATTATAACGCTGATATTTAAAAATATATATAATTAGGAAATTTGGTATCCTTTATGATATTTTAGATTTTAATATTTTTTCTTTATTATTTATTATTGTTACACGGAATTTGGTATGAAATTTACTTTTAAAAAATTTTAAGTGATATTTTTTGCAATTTTATGAATACAAATAGAAAATATTTGAATATATATATATATATATATATATATATATATATATATATATTAAATATAAATTCTCATGCTTATAACATGAAAAAAATTAAGCAAAGTAAAACTTATGTTGCAGTTTATAATTAAAAATATCGATTAGATTCCCTGTTTGTATATAAAAGTAAAATTATTTTAATCAATATTAGGATTTTTCATTTGTTATGTTTTAGTCAAATGATACCCAAATATTCAACTATATATTAATGTACCTACTAGCAAACTCTGCCTTCTACCCTACAGATGCATGGATGACTTTTTAATTACACATATTAGTCGATTTATGTTTATTTTTTAAAAGCTGATGATCAACAGCTTTATGCACATGAGTCTATTTATATTATCCTTGCGTTATATTTTTTCAAATCATTTTGTTGCAAAAGGTACTCTTGATTTCTGCACCTCCAGTGTACTGGCCATCATTGGCCAAATGGCCAGTTCAATCACTAGTGTAAGGAAATGATTTTCTAACAAAGTGCTTGTGACAGCGACAAGAGATCGTCTGATGGCACAGAAATTTATTCTTCTGGCCCCGAAATTCTTCGTATATGTCTGAAGTGTCTAACCACGTAGACAAATTGGCGCCAAGTATTCACCTGGCTTCGTTTTCTACCAACACATGGTATTGTTATCTCCGCAATGGGCTCTTCCCAGCGTCGTCTGTTCAATCACGTGGTAGAGGAAAACGAATAATCGAATTCTGAGAATCGAATTCAATTAAATATTGTTCTTAAGAACAAAAATGTTAATATTTAATATAAAATAAAATAAAAGTAATATTGTGCATTTGTAAACAGTAGAATAATTGTATTTGTAAATTTAATAATTTTTAAAAAACATTTTATGTGTTTATTTATTTTTACCTATAAGAATCGATTTTTGTATATTGTAGTGTAACTGTAACATTAACTACCTAGCAATAAATAATAGCTTCTTGTGGAATGTTTATGGATTATAATTTGAAATTTTAAAATGTTTTCATTTAATTTAATTGCATAAATGTGTTACAGCAAGTTAATTAACTTAGTTACTGGTCTAAATGGATTTACGTAGTACGATATTGCACTGTCACTGATTTAAGTACGAAAAATCAGAGTATTTAAACATGGTCTTCATGAACATCAATAGCAGGTATAAACTAAATGATGATTGTAAATGTATACAGCAAACAAAAGATGATGAATAATGATATAAAATGGATTAAAAATGATGATGTATAAAAAAATAACACAGATTAAATACGATTGATCAAAAATAAGAATAGAAAATATGTTATTTCAGCAATCGCTCTAGATAAACAAGACTTCGTCTGCTATTTGTTTTTCCTCTATCATGTGACGCCTGACGTCAGGTGGGAAGAGTCCCAGTATTTTACCTTTTGACTTTTTATTATTATTATTATTATTACAGTTGAACCTAGTTAGCATGAATCTCAAAGGGGATAAAAAATGTGTTCATGATATCAGTAGTTCATGCTATCAGTAACTAATCTTCATATAACTAAACTAATCTCCATTTTGGCAGGGATTGTGAAAACAGTTCGTATTAAAAGTAATTCACGTTCACAGTGTTCACGTTAACGAGGTTCGACTGTATTATAATGTTCATAGGTAGCAATTGTAACCATTTCATGGTTTTTCCAACACAAATGTTTCTTTGTAAAAATATTCATCAAGTTTAATCGCGAAAAACTTCTAAAAATATATTAAAAATTTCCAGTAGCAAAAAATGTGCAAGTTGGCAGCTATGAATGTTCTATACGTTCAGGGCTTTTCCTTCTGATTTAATTATAAAGCCTCAAGTCTTTTTTTTTTTTTTTTCATGAAATTTCATACGATTTATATTCTAATTTACAGCAGTATGTGTAGTCGTTTGTGAGGTTATGTTGTGTTATCTTGTTATCTGAACTTCTTGCATCGACATAGTTGCAGCTGCAAGGGCGAATTTTTTTAAGCGAAAAATACGATAATTTTAAGCTCAGCAGTTTATTAAAATTATTTTACGAGGAGGGGGACATATTGCCATCCAAAATATAAATAGATTAATAGAATGTACAATGGACCCGTTTTCATATTTTGCCATACTATTTTCAATAAAATTATCTCCTTAATGGATGGATGGATGTGTTTAACGTCGCACTAGTCCTGCGCAAATGGGCAATTGGCGATCTCCTTAATGGAAGACTATGTGAAATGTTGCTCAAATATAATATGTTAAGAAATCTAAATTTCAAACAGCCTACGAATTTTTACTTTAGGAAATTGATACTCCTAATTAGTGAGATATGTAATAAGTGGGTTAGTTTGTTACTCTGTGTACAATATATCTCAATAACAAATGGTCTTAAAGAGGTCGAACCAATTTTTAAATATCACTTATAAGCTGGAAAAAACCCGACTGATTTGTAGCATTCTAATTGAAAAATTCCGTAAGTTATTCTATATTTAGGATTTTTGTAACATGGTAGAATTGGGCAAATTTCGCTTAATCGGTCGTTAAATGGAATATTTTTACTGTAAAGATTTCAGAGAAGCTTTAAAATATCAGTTATCATGTGGGAATGAACATCACTAACTATGAAATCGCAACTTTGAACACTTGGTAAGTTATTTGAAATTTACAACTTTCTTAACAAATTTGAATAGGACAAAATTTCGTTTAGACACCCATTTTTAGGAATATTTTAATCAAACACATGACTGAGTACTTTAAAAATATCATTTATGATACTGGTTTACACTGGATACGCTGACTACGAATATTCTATTTTTAAAAAATCTTAAGTTACTCGAAATGTAAAATTTTGTTAACGTAGTAGAATAGAGCAATATTTCCCATAAACTTTCATTATGGGGATCACTGCATTGAAAATAATATTGATTAGTATAAAAACTAAAATACGAAGCTGACCCTAAATCAAGGTAAGGTAGATTTATCGAACTGAAAGGTAGGTATTTTAATATATTCCAGTGTCGAATGAATTTTTGCGTCTTAACATGAAAATAATATGTTCTGTGGTAGAAATGTATGATAACATATACATAACTGCCGAAACTTTAAGTTATTCCGGAACATTTTCAGCTACGCCTTTATTTCGCACTACTTTATTTTTAGAATATTTTTCTCCAATATATAACTATGATAAAATAAGAAAAATTTACTCTTTAAAAATAAGTGATATGATATAAAGGTGGAGCTAAAAATGCTCCGGAATAAAATAAGATATTGGCAGCTATGCATATACAGTCTGTTACAAAAGTATAAGACCACAACATATTTTACTGTCTAGGTAATAAAAAAAAATTCAATCAAAATACATTGTGGTCTTATATTTTTGTAACAGAGTTATATGGTAGGGAACTAAGCAGAGTTCACCTATTCCATTTAGTTTAATTCAAAATTCGGCCGTTGGTCTAAAAAATTTAGAACTAAATGATTTTAAAAATTATTGCACTTTAATTTTGTTAAATAATTATCCTCGTACATTTATTAAATATTTATATTAAAAATACCATATGCATAAAAATATTTGTAAAAAAGCTAATAAAATCCACCCTTAATTTTAAAATAGATAGAGTCGTAGACAGAATGATATAGATACTGTTATACAGATACATAAAGTTTATAATATATAAAAGATATTTTACATAATATTATCTCATAGTACATTCAGTTCAGATATGGATTTTGTCTATTCATTGCATTTTAATGAGGCATTTTAAAATTATAAGTTAATTTGCGCTATCGAAATTATATTAATAATCGTGGATTAAGCTAGTAAATCATTTCAGGCAGTCTCTTTGGACATTTATGCACATTAAATATTCCTTTTTTCTTATTTTTGTAGATTACTATTTTTTTATTTAATTATATCGTAATAATTTACTATTTATATAAAAATGAATAAAAAAAAATAAGGATTTAAACGAAGGTATAATATATTTAAATGAAGACTTGATATACACTGCTCAAAACACAATTAAAGGATACTGTAAGTCTTATATAAAATAACGATATAAGTGAAACTTTTTTTGCAGAAAATGGAAGAAGAGGGTCATAAATACAAATTTTTCTCGATTTCAAACTTCGGAGTATGCAAATGTTGATTTTGACCTCAAAAACGACGTATTAGCAGCAGCGAATGAAATTTGGCTTTTCACTAAATTAAAGACAAAGCGGAAAAGAATGGTCAATATTCAGAAAGTGCGTTGTTTCGATGATTACGATGTCTTAACAAAGTTATTTAACTGATTCAAAAGCTTGGGGAGTTGTTGGTTGGTTAGAGGAGGTCCAAACACAATCTGAAGTAGCCGAATTCACTGACGTTTCGCAAAATGTGATTTCCAGGATCTGAAACCGGTTTTTGGAGAATCAAAATGTACACTGAAGGCCAGGGCAAGGTCGTAGACGTGCCACAACACTCAATGGAATTCGATATTTAAAGCTAACAGCTAAGAGACTTCGAAATATGAATGCCACTGTTCTACAACTTCGCTCAACTACTGGCACAACAGTTTCGACTCAAACTGTCCGAAATCGGCTCCACGCTGTACAGTCGGTAACAAAAGTGTCCGAACACTAGCAAAAATTCCTATATATATAAAAAAAAATCACTTAATACAGTTTTGCTAAAAAAAATCCTTGTCAAATCCTGTTCTTAGACTAACTAAGAACAGGATTCGACGAGGATTTTTTTTAACAAACCAGTATTAAGTGTACTTTTTTCAAATAGGAACTTTTGCTAGTGTTCGGACACTTTTGTTACCGACTGTAGGTCTGTATGCTCACAGACCAATAATGTGTGTTACGTTAACAGCAAGAAATCATTGTGCTCGCAGGGAGTGGGCAACAGAGCATGTAAAGTGGAGAGAAATGAATGGCGCAATAATTTTTCCTCTGGCAAGTCTCGTTTTTCTGCTCATCACGATAATAGGCATATTTTCATTTGTAGGGAAAGTCGCACTAGAAACAATCCGGCGTTCATGCACAGAATATCATATTTGTCGGTTGGAGGGGGGGGGGGATACATTGATAGGTGCACTGATCCCCACATCATTAGAAATCGAGCTTTGACCGTTCGATGAGATCATTAGACCTATTGCTATAGCGTGGAGCCAGCCAGTTTCGGACAGTTTGGATCAAAAATGTGGCGCCAGTGACCGAGAGAAAACAATTGTTGAAGAGGAGATACATTCATATTTCGGTATCTCCGAGCCGTTAATGTTAAATATCGATGTTCATTGGACGTTGTTGCATTCTATGACCTTGCCCTTACCTTTATCCTGGATTTCCAGTTTCCAAAAGGCGGTTTCAAATCCTGGAAATCACACTTTGCGAAACTCCAATGGTTTCGGCTACTTCAGTTCGTGTTTGAACCCCATCTAACCGACCAACAAATCTCCAAGCTATTGAATCGGTTAAATCACTTCGTTAAGACATCGCAATCACCGAAACAACGCACTTACTGAATACTGACCATTTGTTTTTTCCCTTTGTCTTTTATTTAATGTAAAGTCAAATTTCATTCGCTGCCGCTAAAACGTCATTTTTGAAGTCAAACTCAAAATTTGCATACTCCGATGTTTGAAAACGGGAAAAAATTGTATGTGTGTCCCTCTTCTTCGCTTTCTGCAAAAAAAAATTCGCTTATACCGTTATTTTATGTAAGATTTACAATATCCTTTAATTGTTTTGAGCAGTATATTTATACTAAGTTGTTGCATGTTTAATCACAAAGTAAAATACGCATATATTATTATTTACGTTAACTATAGTTGCAGTCGTCATTTGTGTACAAACCTCAAAATGTGATTTAATTTGTAGCCTTTTTTTTTTTTTTTTTTTTTTTTTTTTAACGCATAACGTATGTTGAAACACTAAAAAGTGACTTAAGTCACTTTTTAACTATCTCTTACCCATAGGGTCGAGAAAGTATTGTTTCAGGGTCAAATTTTCGAACGTGAGTTTTTGTTATATTTACATGTTCTGAGGTCCCCTGAATACGAAAATCATGTTTTTAAGGTTTGGTTTGTGTGTCTATCTGTGTGTCTGTCTGTCTGTCTGTGTGCGTGTCTGTTATAGGCATATCTCAAGAACAAATAGCAGCAGAAATTCCAAACTCGGTATGCTAAATGTGTATCATATAGGAGTGCTACAATAAGCTCTTCGTTGAGCTGAAGCAAATGGTTCGTGTACAGGGACACTCAAAAGTATTCAAATACACTACGTGTATGGGGGTATTGCAGGTAAGTCGAGTTTAACATCTATAGACTGAACAGGGGAGCAGCCCACGCTCACCGCTCGAAGAGCGGTGTTGAGCGCTTCCAGAACCGAGGTTCACGTGGGCTGTCCCGAGAAGAACCCCTACAGACCTGCCTGACGTTTATTTAAAAAGCAAGAGGGTTTTACATAGACATCGCCAGGCATGAAGCCTTACCGCGACAAGGGGCGATGGAAAACAACATAGAAAGAGTACATGGTCATCGCTTGGCTGAAAGCCACCTCGCGACATTGGGCGATGATAATTTTAGATGGATTGTGCCAGGCCCTTTAGACCTCTCGCGACAGACGGCACTAGATGAGTTTTCACAACTCTTGATGTGTACTAGAGAGTTCAAGTTTGACTAGAATAGTCCAGATGATACAATTGGATGACAACATGGGTGACAGTATTGCAAAACAACTGTGCAGAAAACTGATTTTGCAGGGTAATTTGGGTAACAGAGGAGAGAATGAGAGAGTTAGGATTGTTGATAATTTAAACTATAGAGTTTATTTAGTTTTTAAGAGAGGTTTTAGTAAGAGGCTTCCTTGCAAACAGATTTTTGTTTTGGTGAAGGGTATTTTGAAAAAGGGTGGGAGGATAAGTAGCTTCATTTGGGAAGAAGATTAGCTGCCAGTGGAATAGTTATTAATCAGTCAAATTGGTTATGTCCATTAAGAGAGAGTAAATATTGTTTAGTTTTTTAATTAACAGTTTTCTGGTTAAGATATTTTCAAGCCAATTATTTGGTCTTGGAGAGGGATTTCTGAAATGGAACTCTTGAGTTAGGGGGCAAGAGAAATAATAATGTTCGGGAGTTCCCTCCTCACCGCAGGGACACAGGGGAGAGCGTCGGCGATGAAACTTGAAGAGGTAAGATTGAAAGGGGCCATGGCCTGTTAAGAAAGCCGTTATGGGAGGAGTTAGAGTCCATGAATTTGTTGAAACCTGTGGGATTAGGGAGAAGGTATATCTACCCTTCTCGGAATTTCGCCACAGGTCTTGCCATTTTAAAATGAAGATTTGTTTCAGTTTTGATTTTACGTAGGAGGGAGGGGCAGGAGGAGATGGTTCTTTTACTGAGAATTCTGTGGCTTCTTTGGCCAGGGAATCAGCAAGTTCATTACCGACTACTCCCCTGTGGGCAGAAACGTGTGCCAGGGTACAGTTAAGGTTAGGGTTCATTAGAATTTCTTTTATTTCCAGGACTTGTGGGTGTCTGTTCCGATGGCGAGCAATGGCGAGCAGGCTCGAAAGACTATCACTATAAACACTTAGTTGTTGTTGTTGATTATGATTTACGACCGCCCAGTCAAGGGCTTTTTTAATTGCGTAGAGTTCTGCTTGGAATACTGAGTTGTAGTCCTCGAGCCTACCCGCCCACCGATAGGCTTCGCTGTCGCCTTCAAGAACACAGAAAGCTGAGGCAACTCCAGCCTCGGTCTTAGAGCCATCCGTGTAGATCGCCACCGGGACAGAAGGTGAGAAGCTATTTTTTAAACAGTTTGTTATTAGAGGAGCTACATCCAAACCTGGGTGAATTGCCCAACTGCAGGTCAGGGGCTGGATGGGAGTTTGGGGAAAGACTATGTTAGTGAGCTCTTGGTCGTTTAGTTGTAGGATTTTAGTTTTAGTATAGGTTTGGGCGACCTGCAAGTGGGCATGGGGAATCCCAGTGATAACGGTGAGGGCATCAGTGGAGATGGTTTTATACCCTCTTGCAATTTGCAGGAGGAAAGGGCGTTGAGCGGAGTCAAGCGAAGCTCTGGCGTCAGATCTTAAGTGACCTCCCCAGATGCCTGCCCCATAAGTTATTATTTTTTCAATTATTGTTTGATACCATATTTTAAGGAGAGAGGTGGAGATACCCCACCTCTTTCCTACCATCTTAGTTGAGTTGTGGTAATGACTTAGTGTTTTGAGTTTATGGTCCTTTACATGGGGCAGCCAGTTGAGGTGTCGGTCGAAGGTTATTCCCAGAAGCTTCATGTGATCAACATGCTGGACACTGATACCATCAATCCGCATCTTGGGATTTCTCTTTTTTAGGGATCTGGGGAAAGCCAAAGTTAGGGCCTTGGTTTTAGATGGTGACAGTTTGAGGTCAAACTCTTTAAGGAGCCTGCTAAATAAGGAGAGTGCTTCCTGGGCCTGGTCCTCCAGATCCTTCCTGATACGGCCCGTGAGAATCAGGGTGAAGTCGTCCGCATAAGCGAATGTCGTAAAGCCCTCAGAGTTCATGCGCTTTAGCACGCCGTCAGCTATGAGATTCCAGAGAATCGGGCCGAGGCACGAGCCCTGGGGGCAGCCTTTAGTTTGGGGAAATTCTGTGTTTCCCTCGCCCCAGTTAATGATGATTTTCCTTTTTGAAAGGTAGGAGCGAATGACTCCAGCCAGGTTCCCCGGGCAGTTGAGTTCCTGTAGTGCTTTGTGAATATGGGGCCACTCTACATTATCAAAAGCACCCTTAATGTCCAAAGAGATGATGGTGGTGTATCTAGAGGCATTACAGCTTACGGCGCAGGAATCTTTAATGGCTTGTAAGGCATGTTCGCATGATCTGCCCTCTCTGAACCCAAATTGGTTTGAATGGAGAAGTTGATTTGTTTCTAGGTGATAGTTAAGCCGGGTTACGATTAATTTCTCGAGCAGTTTTCCTAGGGTAGGAAGGAGGCAGATCGGTCTATAAGATGTGGGCTCAGAGGGGAGTTTCCCTTGCTTCAAGAAATACACCACCTCACCTCTCCGGAGAATTTCTGGGAAATAATTTAGACTGAGGCATTGATTGGTCCATAGTAGGAATATTTGTGGGATAGTGCTATGAATGTTTCGTAAGATTTTAAAATCAATGTTATCTGGACCTGGTGCTTTATTAATGTTGAAGCTGTAAAGAGTGGATTTAATCTCGGACTCCGTGAAGGGAACATCCGAGGGAGCCGAGAAGGAAGGTTCTTGAAATAGTGGGTATTGTGTTTTGGGGAATAGAGTGCTAGTTAGGAATTCCAGGTTGTTGCGCTTGGAGGAAAGAGCTGGAGGTCTTTCTAGTTTCAACTCTGTGGGGGTGAAAAACTTACTACTATAGAATTTTTGAGCGGTGCCGAATATTTGTGTTTGAGTGGAGCAAAATTTTTTCCATGCGTTGTGTTTAGTGGAATTGATTTGTTTTTTGAAGTTGGCCGAATGCTGTTTGATTTTTAGTTTATGTTGTGGTATAAGTGTGGGGTCTAGGTATTTTAACTGTCTTTTCATTGCTGTCAATTTGTTACGCATGGTGCGGAGCTGGGGAGTCCAGAAGGTATAGGTGAAGCGACGTCCCGACTTTTTCAGCCTGAAAGCCGAAGTGGCAGCAGATTGAATAGCGGCTATGAAATTTAATGTGAAGTTTTCTAGTTGGTTAGTGTCCTTTATTGAGCTTAAGTTTTCCAATAGGGGGTGAGCGAGGTTTAACATTAATTTATTGAATTTATTAAAGTTTCCGCGTTTGGTTGCGAAACGTTTTGATTGGGTTATGGAGGGTTTAGAGTTAAGGGAGAAGGTGATATAGTTGTGATCGGAGTTATTAAAGATGTCCAGGACTGTCCAGTCATTCACCCTGGCATAGGTCTTGGGGTTACACAATGTGAAGTCCGGCCAGCCCTGGGCATCGCGCTTTTGGAAGGTTGGTGCTGAATTCTCTATGTTAGCCATGCAGATGTTGTTGGACGCGATGAATTCAATGAGGCTGCGACCTCTGATGTCCTCAGTGGGTGAGCACCATAGGGGGGAGTTAGCATTGAGGTCGCAGCCGCAGACAAAAAGTTTACGTTGAGAGATTAAGTGCTGCCACTCCAAAAGACAAGCCTCAAAGTCCGCAGACGGGGCGGCGAAGGCACTTCCAAGGGTCAGTTCACCCTCCCTCGTGGTTAGTGTAATGAAAACACAATGTTCCCCAGTTAAAAGGTGTGTGAAGTTTAGGTTGCTATTTGTGATTATGATGTGTGCTGTATTCTTTTTTGAGCTGAAACTAACCCAGGAAGAGGGGAAGCCATACAGACCACTCCCAACGGTGCAGTAGGCATCCTGCAACAACCCGATATCTATGGAGTTTTTCTCCATGAAATCCCGGGCCGTCAAGTTAGCCGCCGTGCACCCGTTGAGGTTGATCTGCATGAATTTTAAACTGTTGAAATTGTCTGTGGATGACGAATTAGGAGAGGATGTAGACTCTTGGGAAGGAGAGGAGAGAACTTTGGGTTTTTTCTTTCTTGATTTTGCCATTTAAGAGAGAGAAAAGAGCGAAAAAAAAAAAAAAAAAAAAAAGGGGGGGGGGGCAAAGAGGGAAATGAAATGATTTACCCTTGTACTCCTTGAGCTTCTTGAGTTTGACCGAAAGGACCCGATGGCATAAGGTACCGCTGGTTGCCTTCATAGTAACAGTTTGGTGCTAGGTTGGAGCTTCCTTCTCTGAAGAAGTTAGAGAGGATTGTCCTTGTTGGGAGGCATTCTGGTGTGGCATGAAGAGTGAGAAGGGGTTGAAGAGCCAGGGGAAGGGACTTGGAGGAGCTTGGAGACTTGTTGACTGCCTGCTACGTTGCGGTCTGGAGTTTGAGTAGAACTTAGATTGTCTAGTTGCGCTTGCATTTGCTGACTGTTGCATGCGGGGTGGTGGTTGGGTGTTTTTGGAGTCTGTAACATTGAACTTTTTATCCAGTGCTTCTCTGCACCTCCTATATTCCTCCTCGTGAACCGGGCAGGAAGGAGAGTATGCAGGATGGTTCGAGTTGAGGGGGCGAATGCCCTTGTTTGCGTTCTTTAGATTTACTCTGGCACAGTTTATACAGCTGGGCTGTTCCTGGCAGTTGTTGTTACGATGCTTTTGAGCACAGTGTGAGCAGTAAAGTTCCTGATTACAGTGTGATGGGGTGTGCTCAAAACTTTGGCAAGTTGAACAGCGGGAAACCTGTGTATGTGGCTTTATCATGCACCGCATTAGGCCTAGTGGTAGAAATTTGAGTTTTATTATGGCTTCAGCGATGGGGAGTGGTGCTTGGAAGATGCAGTTGTTAAGTCCCTGCACTTTTGAAGGAGACTGTCTGATGAGCTTTAGTGCGGAATTAGTGGATTGTGTAATGTAGCCCAGATCTTGTAGCTCTGATTTGATTGCATCTTCGGACAGCTCCTCTGGGACTCCCAGGACGATGAACCTTAGTTGTGGGCTTGGCTTCGTCTTGAAGGTGAGATTTTCTGTGAGGGCTTGGTTGCTTGAATAATACTGGATCAGGGTTTGCGCTTCTTCCTTGGTATTGCAGATGATATCCAAGGAGCGTCTGTAGGTGTTGTATTTTATTATTTTAGCTGCCGTTGCAACTCTTGTGTTTCGCATGAGCTTTAAGATTTCAAATCCGCTTAGTGTAGAGTCCTTGGATGTGATGTATATGGTGCTTTGTGTTTTGTTGTAAACGTTGAGGGCTTTGGAATTGTTGCTGAACGACGTTAATTGGGGAGGGCGGCTGGTTGGAGTGGTGTGATGGTGTACTGAATGGTGAGCTTCTTCCAGAGATGGGAAGGCGGGGTCTGAGGCTGTGATGGGCTGTTCGTTGAGTGCAGGCTGTGCTGGGAGGACGTTTTCATTAACTGGTTGTTGCTGTGTGGAAGAGGTTGAGGGAGAGTCGTTGGCTTGTGGGTGAATGTGTTTTGTGATTTTTCTAAGTATCTTGTCTTGCTGGGCTGAGATGTGGTCGAGTTTCTCATGGACTTGTTGTTGGTGGTTCTTTAGGATGTCCTGTAAGTTTAGCGTGTGTTGAGGTTCGGAATCTGGATCTTGGGGATTAGTTGATGTGCTGTTTTCTGCTTGCGATTGAATGCTGGTGGTTGGTGCTTCTTCTGTAGATGGTGGTTCCATGTTCGTGTAGGTTTTGAGTCTGGCCATCTTGTGGATCGATCTTATTCGCAAGAAGGCTCTGTTGAGTAAGGCCAGAGGTGCTCTACTACCCTTGGCTCGGACTGTGGCTATAATTTCCATTGCTGCCTTTGTGACAGCGACTATGGATTTGTATTCTTTAAAGTCTTTGCGCGGGTTAAATGAGTCCTTTGATGGGGTGCTGTTGGTTTTCAGGAATTGTTGAGGAGTCATCTGTGAGATCTTCGATTTTTTCTTGCGATTCTTACGGGTTTGTGACCTTGTCGAACACCCTGATTTGAAGGAGTGTGTAGAGTTGTCAGATGAGGTCGAGGAGTCGGAGGCATCATCCTGATCCTCATTGTTATCAAGCACTGCATCAAGTTCTTCTTCTGAATCCGTCATCTTTCAATCTTACGGAGCAGAATGGCAGGTTTGAAGATAGCCTTGAAAAAGGCTTTTTGAGTTTAGATTCTGTTATCCAAGGAATGAAGTGGGTGGAAAAGATTCTGATTTGAACAATTGAAGTGAATTAACGGAGGAGGCTCGCCGAAGCCCTCGTACCATACCATATTTGTGGGAGAGATTTAAAAAAAAAAAAAAAAAAAAAAAGGGGCAAGCAAAAACCAGGAGCCTAGACTCCCGAGAATAAATAAGAGAAAATGTTTTTAGATTTGAGAAAGTTTAGATTTGTTACCATCCGACTAGGGCTTTAGAGGAAAAGAAAAAAAAAAAAAAAAAAAAAAAAAAAAAAAAAATCAGAGGGGGGAGACCCAAGTGGTTAAGGAACAAACCCGACACAACACTACAAGTAACAAAACAACGAAAAAAAAAAAAAAAAAAAAAAAAGGGGGGGGGGGGGGGAGGGGGGAGTGGTGGCGAACACCAACAGCTACTAGGACAGTAAACTTCGAAAGGTATTCTGTTTTTAATTTTAATTTTTTTTTTTTTTTTTTAATCATAGAAGAAATTTATTCTCAATAACAGCATAGGAATTAGTAATTAAGAAGCAAAACTGCATTAATTTGCTAAAGTTATGAAGTTAAGATTGCATTTTATTACGTTTAATTCTCTGCAAAGTACAAATATGTTTTAAATATTTTGAAAATTTTGAAATTGTATCTAAAAGTGGCGCCATCTGTAGGGTCGGATTTTAGTTAATGCGCACAAACTATTATTATTTATATATTTTAATTTATTTTAGCTAATTGTATTAATAGATTTTATTAATTATTTTAAATTAATATATTTATAAGGATACAAATGAAATTTATATACAGCTGTACACTAAGTTTTTTATTTATTATTATTATTATTTTTTATTTATTTATTTAAATATATATTTATATATTTATTTATTTATTTATTTTATTTTTTTTTTTTAAGGTCAAAAGTAAATGAGTAAATAAATAGAACGATAAAAATGATTATTATATTTTAAATTATTATTATTATTATTATTATTATTATTATTTTTCTTTTTTTTCCCTTAAAAGATCGGAAAAAAAAAAATCTTCTTTTTTTTCTTTTTTTTTCCCTCCTTTCTTTCCTTTTCTTCTTTTAATTAATACAGTATTTAGAATACCAACAAGGTGTTTAGTATTACATGTACTTCTTTAGTTTTGAGATCAGAATTCATCTTAAAAATTGTTATTTTGATGATCACAAAAGAACAAAAGTAAAAAAAAAAAAAAAAAAAAAAAAAAAAAAAAATTGGGGGGGGGGGGGGGTTAAAAATTTAAATGCATAAATAAATAAAAATTGTAAGTATTTAAATGAATAATAAAGAGAAAAAAAAAATGAAATATAAATAAATAAAAAATTATTATTATTATTATTATTTTTTTTTTCTTAAGATAAAAAATAAATAAATAAGTAGGTTCCCCTTTTCTTTTCTTATTGTTTTTTTTTTGATAAAATTACTGTTAAGAAATTGTTTAAAAATATGTTTAAGGAATTCGCGGGAAAGTTATACGAACTTCTATAACTTAAATTAATTAGAAAAATGAAGGGAATTAAAACATAAAATAAAATGAAGAAGGTTACATAATAATTAAAAATCAATGAAAAAAATAGATGGCGCCACTATTTTTCTTATTCAGAATTATTTTATTAAAGTAATTTTATCTATCATAAATTTAAAATGGTAAAATAAACAATTTAAAATACTGAGAAGAAAATTTTGTTTTCAAAATACAACTAGAAATCTCTTTCAATTATTCATATTCATTTATTCGCATAAAACGAGAGCAATATGGTAAATTATTACTGATTTAAGCTAAGTATTATAGTCAGTGGAGAATCATTACACCATAAAAGATGACAACCAATCAGCAACGTCGAACCGCATCCCCGAGCAAGGGAAGCAAACTTGCATCCGGGGCGGGGATAGGCAAGTACCTGTACATGAAAACTTGTAACTTAACAGAAATGCGCAAGGCACGTGGGGATAACAAATTTAAGAATAAGCTATCATTTATTGGGTATTATAAATAAAAATTGGCAAAATACGTAATTGAGGGTCAGCAATGGTCTTCAGGTCGTGATTGTAGACTGGAAAATATTCCGTTTTTAGGTTTTAGAGAGATTTTAAATGTAAAAAGCATTCTAAAATAAAGTTTTTAAAATAGAGAAAAGCAATCAGCCATGTTGAAAGCCATTGCTGAGGGAAGCATAAGTTATTAATTATTATTTATACATTTTATCAATGAACCACTTGGGCTGGAAATTTATGAATGGTATCAAAAGACAGATAATAACTTTAGGAAAAGAAAATGGTATGGTACATAACTCCGACTCACCCCTTTTCCTATTCTTTTAGCCGGCCATCAGGAGCGCAAAAACTCACGTCTTGTCTCTTTAACGACTCCAACGTCTAACCAACATCTATAGACTGCACTAAACCAAAGGAAACGAATATATATCTTTTGTAATAGAGATAGTCAACTGGGAAAAAAAAATTTGTGTATGTAGGAGCCTCGCCTCCCCCCGGGGGGGGGGGAAGCCCTCTCTCGAGGGGAGTAAATTTCCATGATGGATATGTTTCAAAAGAGCTCGCCAATACCTTTAAAACGAATGATTGAACCATCGATCTGCTATAATTTAAAATAAAGTTATCTATTTTTTTTTTTTAATGTAATATTGAGAATAAATTCAACTTTTTTTTTTTTTTTTTCTATATTTAGTGTTATACTACTTCTCTAATATGGAAATTGTCTGCATTATCATAAAAGATAATTTGTTTAAATAATAATTTTAATAAATTATTTTTTAAAAACAGAATTATTTTTAATAACCGATTTAAATTCTATATAAATGTAGGTGAATTAATGAAATGGGGGGTTGATGGGGGTGGTAGCCCCCTCACACAGAACTGATTATCATATAAAATTCTTCCGAAGCCTAATTTAAATTGTTTAACATTGGTTTACATAACAGTACTCGTTATCTTACCTCTTAATCTCCAACTTGTATTTATAGTATTAAATTTCTGGGTAAGAGAAAGTCGTGTGAGTGACACACCAGATTATTTCTTATGCGGAGACTTGCAAAGAATTTACATGATAAAAAAATAAAAAATTAAATAAATTAAATAAATTTTGTATATGAGCTGATTGTGACATGAAATATACTTTATTGAAATTCTTTTGCTTGGGATACATATAAACATTTAAATTTCGATATTCTTAAAATTAAGTTTCTAAAATTTTTCTTATTGTATTTATTATATTTCTTATTGTATTTCTTATTGTATTCATATTTATATTGTATTTAGATTTAGTAATTAAAATATAAAATACGAGGACAGATTTTATTTTATTTATTTATTTATTTATTTATTTTTGTACATATTCTATATTATCTCTATGTGTTAAAAAATATTACTCTCACTGGCGTCGAATTTTTTTTTTTGTCTGTGACCGCAGCTTCTCACGGAGGGCAAAATCCTCCGCTTCATGAGAGATATCAATGCGTGCCGAATATTAAAAAAAAAGAGTTAGTTTAAAATTTCTATCATCTTAATTAACGAAGTTATTAATTAAAAGCGTTGGGTTAATAAAGGTACTCTATTTGCCATTTTGGAAAAAAATTATGCAAATCGTTGTTCTTTCAGACTTATTAAGTCATTATCCATATGAAAATTAAAATGTGATCCATGGTGTAAAAAAATAAAATAAAATAAATTTGAATGTGCTTTTGGTAACAAAGAAATTTGTCGGTGGCAAATAAATTATAAAATGCATTATGATATTTTCAATGAAAAAATGAATTTAGGATTGTGTATTGCCGTCTGCGGATATTTTTTCTATTAATCTTTTAAAAAATTAATTTTCTGACTGGCAATTTCTTATAGTTTTTATAATGTTTAGTTCTTTTTTTTTTTCTTTGAATAATGAGATTATATCGTGTCTATATAATTGACTGCTTTTCTTCTTGTCTTTAAAGTGTATTTGTCTGTTTTATTTAAAAACAAATTTAGAAATATATTATATATTTCGGCAAAAAAATATTTGAAATTCAAATTCAAATTTATAAATGGCAGCATCTTTTAATTTAGCCGTGATAATTTTTTAACATTACAAAATTAGACATTTCTATGATGTATTTCCTATTTCTAAGTATGGAAAGAAACAATTCATCACCATAACTCTTATACAGAATTAAGTACATTGTACACATCCTTCGTTATTTAAAAAAGTAGGTAGGAGAGAATTAAAAATTGAAGCTGTAGGAAATTTTTCCAAACTAAAACAATAATCATGAACTTTTTTCTTTTCACATATTTTCGAACGGGTAAACTTATTATCTAGCGGTACATTAAAATTACATAGAAAGTATGATATACTGCTCTAAGTTAACAAACAAATTCAATAGTGAAAAGTATAGGCATTAGAAAAAATAAGTGCTATATTTTTTTTTTTCTATCAATCAATTATACCAAAAAATTCATCGCCAAATAGTGACAAAAATTTAAAAGTCGCCAAGCAAGTCATATACACTGCTGGTCAAAAAAATTGCAACGCCAAGAATGAATGCGAATATTCTTATATTCGCATTCTTTCTTGGCGTTGCAATTTATTGGACACATACATTATAGTAGGAAGAACAATTGATTAAAATTTAAGGAAATTTGTAGTACTATGTATTGAGAAAACAGTATATAAAGCAAAGACCTCTGTGAGCAATAACAGCACTTACTTGCCTAGGCATTGAAACAAACAGCGTTTGAAAGACATGTACGGGTAGAGCATTACATGAAACTTCAACACGATGCTACAATTCCTCGATCGTAGTTACTGGTGAGTGGTTGGAGGCCAGTCGCTTTTCAACGATTTAACACTCATTTTCATTGGTGCGAGATCAGGAGAACGCGCTAGTCAGAGAAACAGTCTAACACATTCTGCATCAAGTAAGGTCCGGAAAATACGAACAGCTTGTGCTCGTGCATTGTCCTGCTTAAATGTTGCGCTTCGGAGGCCATGAATATGGGGCAGGGCGACGGGCCTTAACTCGTCAAAAATGTAATGGCCGGTATTCAGAGTGGCGGGAATAAAAACAATATGTGATCGAGACGTGTATCGAGTGGTACTGCATACAATCACTATATATATCCTGAGAAAAAACACGAACTGAGAAAAACCTAAGGATTTTAACTTTGAAAAAGTATTCCAAATCTACTGTAAATTAATTTAAATGTTATTTTAAATTATTTCTGATACACTAATTGCAGCTATTTTCATTGACGTTAACTATATTTATTTTATACAACTGATCTTTACTCAAAAACTTAGTTGTCACATATTGAAAATAAAATAGAGAAAAAATATAAATATACATTCTTTATACCACTTTCATTATTATTTTTGCACTCTGAAGAAAAATTGACTCATTTCATTATGAAATACCATAACTATAATATGATGATGGCTATGTTATAAAAGAAATATACGATTTGAAAACACATTCATATCGTAAACACACAGAACATTTCGTAACTTTATGTGTATCATTTCTGTATAAGAACTATTATTTTCTAGCTTTCTTTTAAGAACACCCTGCACCTTCCTTCTTTTTAGCTAAAATGTTTGCACTTCGTCGTCTCTGTCAAAACATACATTTTCGAGAATCGAGCACAACACTGAGATTTATTATGATATTTATCTGCACTTCTTTTATACTGCGTAGTGTACCTTTATTGAATTCATACACAGCTTACGTTACACAACATTTTACGCGTTCTTTGTGTGCAAATATTTCTTTATAACATTTTGTCCAAATCACACTATGCAGACTTTCGTTTGCATTTTGATTTCCACAGTTTATGCACCTTTCCAACAGTTAATTTGCTGCAAGTTTTTGATAAATTTGGAGAATATGAGGCAAAATAGCCTCTTTTATAGGTGTTCCTACAAGTAATTTATGAGACCCAGCCTTTTCTCCTTTAGCTACTGCTGCCTGGTAAAAACACCACGATTCTTTCCCAGTTGGACACTTAGATTGTTGGGGTTTTTTTGTCCGTTGAAATGCTGTGGTACAGTGTTGCATAAATAGCATTTTTCACAGCTATTGAGTCGCTTTTATTTCGTATTATGGCTTTCTGATAATAACAGGTTAACCTCTTTATCGTTGATTCTTTTAGCGTGTCATAACCTTTACCCCCGAATATAAATGCCTTTGGCACGTGAATCCTTGATAAAATTTCTCAAAGCATTTCTTAATCTTTTACTAATGTGGTTTATGCACTCTTCTTTTTTTACATTCCAAACACTATAGTGAGGAAAGTATTGTAATCATGTCAAAAATCCGAATTGGAGATTTTAATGATTCTATACGTTTCGAGGTCCACTGAGTCCGTTTTCACTATTTTTACGAATGTAATTATCATAAATTTCATTAACAGATTAAATTCTAAAGATTTTTTTCGAATTTATGTTATTTAATATGTTTGGGGTGCGCTGAAACCCCCATGCCTGTCCTCATGTTACGTTTCACTGGGCCCGTCCTGCCGGGTTAATGTCTCTTGACCTCGTAAAAATGAATTGAGTAAATAATAACACAATGTTTGTCAGTAACTTAACATGAAATATAATGCTTTCACATTTTATGTGGTTGTGTAATTCATTACTTAATACTTTTAACTGAAAGTCAGTTTCTTAATTTAAATCGTTGTGCAGATGTGAGCTTCTGCACTGATAGCTTTCCTAAACATAGTGTAAATTAATAAAACACTTCCATCAATCACATCTAATCGAAAAGAATGTGTTTGACTCGTTTCAGCTCCTTTTCTATATTCTTTAAATATATTTGCATATGCCGTATAATGCAGTCGAATTTAGCACTGTAAAAGATAACATAAACGCTACTCTAACGCTACTCACACGCAGAGAGTAATTTAAAAGATCCTTAATGAAAAAAAAAAATTGTAATAAACAGATAATAAGTGTAGAAACTATTGTTGTAAGTTTAGTATGTATATCATAGCTTCAAAGTGTCCCGTATTTTAAATGCGGGTATTTTTTTTTTGTATAGATTTTTCGTTTAGACACCCATTTTTAGGAATATTTTAATCAAAAACATGACTGAGTACTTTAAAAATATCATTTATGATACTGGTTTACACTGGATACGCTGACTACGAATATTCTATTTTTAAAAAATCTTAAGTTACTCGAAATGTAAAATTTTGTTAACGTAGTAGAATAGAGCAATATTTCCCATAAACTTTCATTATGGGGATCACTGCATTGAAAATAATATTGATTAGTATAAAAACTAAAATACGAAGCTGACCCTAAATCAAGGTAAGGTAGATTTATCGAACTGAAAGGTAGGTATTTTAATATATTCCAGTGTCGAATGAATTTTTGCGTCTTAACATGAAAATAATATGTTCTGTGGTAGAAATGTATGATAACATATACATAACTGCCGAAACTTTAAGTTATTCCGGAACATTTTCAGCTACGCCTTTATTTCGCACTACTTTATTTTTAGAATATTTTTCTCCAATATATAACTATGATAAAATAAGAAAAATTTACTCTTTAAAAATAAGTGATATGATATAAAGGTGGAGCTAAAAATGCTCCGGAATAAAATAAGATATTGGCAGCTATGCATATACAGTCTGTTACAAAAGTATAAGACCACAACATATTTTACTGTCTAGGTAATAAAAAAAAATTCAATCAAAATACATTGTGGTCTTATATTTTTGTAACAGAGTTATATGGTAGGGAACTAAGCAGAGTTCACCTATTCCATTTAGTTTAATTCAAAATTCGGCCGTTGGTCTAAAAAATTTAGAACTAAATGATTTTAAAAATTATTGCACTTTAATTTTGTTAAATAATTATCCTCGTACATTTATTAAATATTTATATTAAAAATGCCATATGCATAAAAATATTTGTAAAAAAGCTAATAAAATCCACCCTTAATTTTAAAATAGATAGAGTCGTAGACAGAATGATATAGATACTGTTATACAGATACATAAAGTTTATAATATATAAAAGATATTTTACATAATATTATCTCATAGTACATTCAGTTCAGATATGGATTTTGTCTATTCATTGCATTTTAATGAGGCATTTTAAAATTATAAGTTAATTTGCGCTATCGAAATTATATTAATAATCGTGGATTAAGCTAGTAAATCATTTCAGGCAGTCTCTTTGGACATTTATGCACATTAAATATTCCTTTTTTCTTATTTTTGTAGATTACTATTTTTTCATTTAATTATATCGTAATAATTTACTATTTATATAAAAATGAATAAAAAAAAATAAGGATTTAAACGAAGGTATAATATATTTAAATGAAGACTTGATATACACTGCTCAAAACACAATTAAAGGATACTGTAAGTCTTATATAAAATAACGATATAAGTGAAACTTTTTTTGCAGAAAATGGAAGAAGAGGGTCATAAATACAAATTTTTCTCGATTTCAAACTTCGGAGTATGCAAATGTTGATTTTGACCTCAAAAACGACGTATTAGCAGCAGCGAATGAAATTTGGCTTTTCACTAAATTAAAGACAAAGCGGAAAAGAATGGTCAATATTCAGAAAGTGCGTTGTTTCGATGATTACGATGTCTTAACAAAGTTATTTAACTGATTCAAAAGCTTGGGGAGTTGTTGGTTGGTTAGAGGAGGTCCAAACACAATCTGAAGTAGCCGAATTCACTGACGTTTCGCAAAATGTGATTTCCAGGATCTGAAACCGGTTTTTGGAGAATCAAAATGTACACTGAAGGCCAGGGCAAGGTCGTAGACGTGCCACAACACTCAATGGAATTCGATATTTAAAGCTAACAGCTAAGAGACTTCGAAATATGAATGCCACTGTTCTACAACTTCGCTCAACTACTGGCACAACAGTTTCGACTCAAACTGTCCGAAATCGGCTCCACGCTGTACAGTCGGTAACAAAAGTGTCCGAACACTAGCAAAAATTCCTATATATATAAAAAAAAAAACACTTAATACAGTTTTGCTAAAAAAAATCCTTGTCAAATCCTGTTCTTAGACTAACTAAGAACAGGATTCGACGAGGATTTTTTTTAACAAACCAGTATTAAGTGTACTTTTTTCAAATAGGAACTTTTGCTAGTGTTCGGACACTTTTGTTACCGACTGTAGGTCTGTATGCTCACAGACCAATAATGTGTGTTACGTTAACAGCAAGAAATCATTGTACTCGCAGGGAGTGGGCAACAGAGCATGTAAAGTGGAGAGAAATGAATGGCGCAATAATTTTTCCTCTGGCAAGTCTCGTTTTTCTGCTCTTTACGATAATAGGCATATTTTCATTTGTAGGGAAAGTCGCACTAGAAACAATCCGGCGTTCATGCACAGAATATCATATTTGTCGGTTGGAGGGGGGGGGGGATACATTGATAGGTGCACTGATCCCCACATCATTAGAAATCGAGCTTTGACCGTTCGATGAGATCATTAGACCTATTGCTATAGCGTGGAGCCAGCCAGTTTCGGACAGTTTGGATCAAAAATGTGGCGCCAGTGACCGAGAGAAAACAATTGTTGAAGAGGAGATACATTCATATTTCGGTATCTCCGAGCCGTTAATGTTAAATATCGATGTTCATTGGACGTTGTTGCATTCTATGACCTTGCCCTTACCTTTATCCTGGATTTCCAGTTTCCAAAAGGCGGTTTCAAATCCTGGAAATCACACTTTGCGAAACTCCAATGGTTTCGGCTACTTCAGTTCGTGTTTGAACCCCATCTAACCGACCAACAAATCTCCAAGCTATTGAATCGGTTAAATCACTTCGTTAAGACATCGCAATCACCGAAACAACGCACTTACTGAATACTGACCATTTGTTTTTTCCCTTTGTCTTTTATTTAATGTAAAGTCAAATTTCATTCGCTGCCGCTAAAACGTCATTTTTGAAGTCAAACTCAAAATTTGCATACTCCGATGTTTGAAAACGGGAAAAAATTGTATGTGTGTCCCTCTTCTTCGCTTTCTGCAAAAAAAAATTCGCTTATACCGTTATTTTATGTAAGATTTACAATATCCTTTAATTGTTTTGAGCAGTATATTTATACTAAGTTGTTGCATGTTTAATCACAAAGTAAAATACGCATATATTATTATTTACGTTAACTATAGTTGCAGTCGTCATTTGTGTACAAACCTCAAAATGTGATTTAATTTGTAGCCTTTTTTTTTTTTTTTTTTTTTAACGCATAACGTATGTTGAAACACTAAAAAGTGACTTAAGTCACTTTTTAACTTTCTCTTACCCATAGGGTCGAGAAAGTATTGTTTCAGGGTCAAATTTTCGAACGTGAGTTTTTGTTATATTTACATGTTCTGAGGTCCCCTGAATACGAAAATCATGTTTTTAAGGTTTGGTTTGTTTGTCTATCTGTGTGTCTGTCTGTCTGTCTGTGTGTGTGTCTGTTATAGGCATATCTCAAGAACAAATAGCAGCAGAAATTCCAAACTCGGTATGCTAAATGTGTATCATATAGGAGTGCTACAATAAGCTCTTCGTTGAGCTGAAGCAAATGGTTCGTGTACAGGGACACTCAAAAGTATTCAAATACACTACGTGTATGGGGGTATTGCAGGTAAGTCGAGTTTAACATCTATAGACTGCACTAAACCAAAGGAAACGAATATATATCTTTTGTAATAGAGATAGTCAACTGGGAAAAAAAAATTTGTGTATGTAGGAGCCTCGCCTCCCCCCCGGGGGGGGAAGCCCTCTCTCGAGGGGAGTAAATTTCCATGATGGATATGTTTCAAAAGAGCTCGCCAATACCTTTAAAACGAATGATTGAACCATCGATCTGCTATAATTTAAAATAAAGTTATCTATTTTTTTTTTAATGCAATATTGAGAATAAATTCAACTTTTTTTTTTCTATATTTAGTGTTATACTACTTCTCTAATATGGAAATTGTCTGCATTATCATAAAAGATAATTTGTTTAAATAATAATTTTAATAAATTATTTTTTAAAAACAGAATTATTTTTAATAACCGATTTAAATTCTATATAAATGTAGGTGAATTAATGAAATGGGGGGTTGATGGGGGTGGTAGCCCCCTCACACAGAACTGATTATCATATAAAATTCTTCCGAAGCCTAATTTAAATTGTTTAACATTGGTTTACATAACAGTACTCGTTATCTTACCTCTTAATCTCCAACTTGTATTTATAGTATTAAATTTCTGGGTAAGAGAAAGTCGTGTGAGTGACACACCAGATTATTTCTTATGCGGAGACTTGCAAAGAATTTACATGATAAAAAAATAAAAAATTAAATAAATTAAATAAATTTTGTATATGAGCTGATTGTGACATGAAATATACTTTATTGAAATTCTTTTGCTTGGGATACATATAAACATTTAAATTTCGATATTCTTAAAATTAAGTTTCTAAAATTTTTCTTATTGTATTTATTATATTTCTTATTGTATTTCTTATTGTATTCATATTTATATTGTATTCAGATTTAGTAATTAAAATATAAAATACGAGGAGAGATTTTATTTTATTTATTTATTTATTTATTTATTTTTGTACATATTCTATATTATCTCTATGTGTTAAAAAATATTACTCTCACTGGCGTCGAATTTTTTTTTTTTGTCTGTGACCGCAGCTTCTCACGGAGGGCAAAATCCTCCTCTTCATTAAAGATATCAATGCGTGCCGAATATTAAAAAAAAAGAGTTAGTTTAAAATTTCTATCATCTTAATTAACGAAGTTATTAATTAAAAGCGTTGGGTTAATAAAGGTACTCTATTTGCCATTTTGGAAAAAAATTATGCAAATCGTTGTTCTTTCAGACTTATTAAGTCATTATCCATATGAAAATTAAAATGTGATCCATGGTGTAAAAAAATAAAATAAAATAAATTTGAATGTGCTTTTGGTAACAAAGAAATTTGTCGGTGGCAAATAAATTATAAAATGCATTATGATATTTTCAATGAAAAAATGAATTTAGGATTGTGTATTGCCGTCTGCGGATATTTTTTCTATTAATCTTTTAAAAAATTAATTTTCTGACTGGCAATTTCTTATAGTTTTTATAATGTTTAGTTCTTTTTTTTTTTTTCTTTGAATAATGAGATTATATCGTGTCTATATAATTGACTGCTTTTCTTCTTGTCTTTAAAGTGTATTTATCTGTTTTATTTAAAAACAAATTTAAAAATATATTATATATTTCGGCAAAAAAATATTTGAAATTCAAATTCAAATTTATAAATGGCAGCATCTTTTAATTTAGCCGTGATAATTTTTTAACATTACAAAATTAGACATTTCTATGATGTATTTCCTATTTCTAAGTATGGAAAGAAACAATTCATCACCATAACTCTTATACAGAATTAAGTACATTGTACACATCCTTCGTTATTTAAAAAAGTAGGTAGGAGAGAATTAAAAATTGAAGCTGTAGGAAATTTTTCCAAACTAAAACAATAATCATGAACTTTTTTCTTTTCACATATTTTCGAACGGGTAAACTTATTATCTAGCGGTACATTAAAATTACATAGAAAGTATGATATACTGCTCTAAGTTAACAAACAAATTCAATAGTGAAAAGTATAGGCATTAGAAAAAATAAGTGCTATAATTTTTTTTTTCTATCAATCAATTATACCAAAAAATTCATCGCCAAATAGTGACAAAAATTTAAAAGTCGCCAAGCAAGTCATATACACTGCTGGTCAAAAAAATTGCAACGCCAAGAATGAATGCGAATATTCTTATATTCGCATTCTTTCTTGGCGTTGCAATTTATTGGACACATACATTATAGTAGGAAGAACAATTGATTAAAATTTAAGGAAATTTGGAGTACTATGTATTGAGAAAACAGTATATAAAGCAAAGACCTCTGTGAGCAATAACAGCACTTACTTGCCTAGGCATTGAAACAAACAGCGTTTGAAAGACATGTACGGGTAGAGCATTACATGAAACTTCAACACGATGCTACAATTCCTCGATCGTAGTTACTGGTGAGTGGTTGGAGGCCAGTCGCTTTTCAACGATTTAACACTCATTTTCATTGGTGCGAGATCAGGAGAACGCGCTAGTCAGAGAAACAGTCTAACACATTCTGCATCAAGTAAGGTCCGGAAAATACGAACAGCTTGTGCTCGTGCATTGTCCTGCTTAAATGTTGCGCTTCGGAGGCCATGAATATGGGGCAGGGCGACGGGCCTTAACTCGTCAAAAATGTAATGGCCGGTATTCAGAGTGGCGGGAATAAAAACAATATGTGATCGAGACGTGTATCGAGTGGTACTGCATACAATCACTATATATATCCTGAGAAAAAACACGAACTGAGAAAAACCTAAGGATTTTAACTTTGAAAAAGTATTCCAAATCTACTGTAAATTAATTTAAATGTTATTTTAAATTATTTCTGATACACTAATTGCAGCTATTTTCATTGACGTTAACTATATTTATTTTATACAACTGATCTTTACTCAAAAACTTAGTTGTCACATATTGAAAATAAAATAGAGAAAAAATATAAATATACATTCTTTATACCACTTTCATTATTATTTTTGCACTCTGAAGAAAAATTGACTCATTTCATTATGAAATACCATAACTATAATATGATGATGGCTATGTTATAAAAGAAATATACGATTTGAAAACACATTCATATCGTAAACACACAGAACATTTCGTAACTTTATGTGTATCATTTCTGTATAAGAACTATTATTTTCTAGCTTTCTTTTAAGAACACCCTGCACCTTCCTTCTTTTTAGCTAAAATGTTTGCACTTCGTCGTCTCTGTCAAAACATACATTTTCGAGAATCGAGCACAACACTGAGATTTATTATGATATTTATCTGCACTTCTTTTATACTGCGTAGTGTACCTTTATTGAATTCATACACAGCTTACGTTACACAACATTTTACGCGTTCTTTGTGTGCAAATATTTCTTTATAACATTTTGTCCAAATCACACTATGCAGACTTTCGTTTGCATTTTGATTTCCACAGTTTATGCACCTTTCCAACAGTTAATTTGCTGCAAGTTTTTGATAAATTTGGAGAATATGAGGCAAAATAGCCTCTTTTATAGGTGTTCCTACAAGTAATTTATGAGACCCAGCCTTTTCTCCTTTAGCTACTGCTGCCTGGTAAAAACACCACGATTCTTTCCCAGTTGGACACTTAGATTGTTGGGGTTTTTTTGTCCGTTGAAATGCTGTGGTACAGTGTTGCATAAATAGCATTTTTCACAGCTATTGAGTCGCTTTTATTTCGTATTATGGCTTTCTGATAATAACAGGTTAACCTCTTTATCGTTGATTCTTTTAGCGTGTCATAACCTTTACCCCCGAATATAAATGCCTTTGGCACGTGAATTCTTGATAAAATTTCTCAAAGCATTTCTTAATCTTTTACTAATGTGGTTTATGCACTCTTCTTTTTTTACATTCCAAACACTATAGTGAGGAAAGTATTGTAATCATGTCAAAAATCCGAATTGGAGATTTTAATGATTCTATACGTTTCGAGGTCCACTGAGTCCGTTTTCACTATTTTTACGATGATGTATGTATGTGTGTGTGTATGTGTGTGTGTATGTGTATGTGCGTATGTATGTGTGTGTGTATGTCTGTGAGTGAACACGCTAGCGTCTAAACGCTTTGTTCGAATAAGCTAAAAGTTGGTACGTATATTCTAAGTCACCATAGTACGAACCCTATAGATTTTCGTGAACCTAGCACTTATGGTTTTTACAGGGACACCAGGAAAAATTCTTTATCATTATGGTCTATGGGACAAAAATCTTAAAAGTGCGATAGCGTTTAAACGCTTTATTAATCTGAGCAAAAAAATTTGTACACATGTTATAGACCACAGTTGCACGAACTGTATAGATTTTGATGAATTTAGCACTTGGGACCCGGTGTGAGCTTTTACTCGATCAGAAATGGAATTTTTTTTTTTTAGGGGCACGAAGGATCAGGGAAGGAATACGCGCGGGCGGCGCACAGTTTATCGAAGTATAGACAGAGGCGAACATAGGAACGTTATGGTATTATTATTATCTATGTATGATGCTTTTTGTCACATTTCGATTTAAATATGTATATATGTATGATAGTTAAAGCGATTCCATGTTTTTTTTAACCCTTTATAAGGCCAAGGGAATATTTTCCCCACCAAATTCCTTATCGTTTTATTCGCCTGGCACCAATTTTTTAAAATAATGATTCCTGTGTATAATTTTTCTGGAAAAACATCAGTATGAAAATTATTTTGATAATTCTAGTGGGAAAAAAATTAAAAAGTAGTTGTTTGTGACAATCCTGCTTATGTAATACGATGGGTTGTGAGAAGTATGCGATTGACTAAGAGAATAAGATGCCAAAAGTAAAATTAATTATTTCTAATAGGCTAAATGAATTTTTTACTTTACATCAAATTTTATTCGTGAAAATAGTTTATTGTGGCATTTGAAGAAAAAATCGTTTAATAAAGGGGTTAAGCGGTATCATACTTTTCTGCTGCAAATAGGTATTTAGAAACATACCTGGTAAAGAAACAAATGTTGTATAAAAGAAGAGAATAAAAGAAAATAAATAAAAATTTCGGGAAGAAAATCTATATTTGTAACACAATTAATTTAGCACACAATGATAAATATATCATTAGATTACAGCTTCTTTTTTCTTTTCTTTTTTTTTATGTGGTTTTTCAATAGAAAACTCATGCAGGCATTTACTGACAAACTCTATGAAAAAAATCACTTTTGTCTTTATTTTACTAAAGATTTATGGAAGGCAGGCGATCAATAATTAATGAATTTTTTTTTTGATTGAACTGGATTTTTTATTTGTTTTATTTTGCTAGCTGAAATAATTTTTAAACAAATAAGCAAATAAAGTGAATTCTTATCAAAGAAATTTTAAAAAACGTTGTTTCTAGGTTCTGTTATTTTTAGGAGGACAATTTTGGAAGGCAAATTTAGGAGACAAATTTGGAAAATTTGCGCTGAAAACAGCGAAACAATGTGTCTCAAAATATGTGTGGTACTATATGCCAGCTTCAGTTCACAAACTATTGATTCATGGAAAAGACATAATAGAAAATTTTTCTATTCCAATTGGACAATTGTCAGAAGAAGCTAGCGAAGCCCGAAATAAAGAGTTTCGTAAATACAGAGAATAACACACGAGAAAAATCGAAGAGCGTGTAACGAAGATTTGCTACATTACTTGTTATTAACATCTTACCCCCTGATTTCAAGCATGAGAACGAAAAAAAGAAATGTGCAAATGAAGGAACATTTTCCAGAAACACAGGAACTTTTACTTTAAATCGTAATATGTAATTATATTATTTAATTTTAACATTTAACTATTTAACGTTAAACATTTACTTAATTTTAACATTTTATGACATATCACGGCAACCATTTACATTTCCCCCCTTTTTTGGGACCAACGGTACTTTTCAGTACCATTAAAGTAAAATTAATTATTTTATTAAATATTTAAAAAAAAAAAATAAGAAGTAATTTCTGATTTATTAAATTTGTTTTAATCATCTAAATTCTATAAAATTTTCACTATAAAAATTTTAATATATTTTCTGTCGTTAATGAATACAGTTATTCAGATAAATTTCTCGATTGATAATTTGTGGGTAGACAGAATAAAAATTTATTTTTCTCTAAAAGTGACGATTTGTGGCGAAAATCCTTTTCACAGATTAAAATGTATACTTTTGGTAGTAGTAAACTGTGTTTGAAATTTTGGACAATTTTGGACAAAAAAAGTTACATAACTTATAAATTTAATTTTGTTGTTAATTTCATATTCACATTTCATGCGTGAATCACAACATAAAAAACCAACAAAATGTTGGCAGAAGTACCTTAAACTTTTATTAGGACGTTATTGAAAGTATTTTTATTTCGTATTTTTTCATAGTTACCTTAAGTGCCACTTGATGGCTATTCAAATAAAGTCACTGAAATTCATCGAAAAATGTTATTTCTGAAAGTTTTCGTTTTGAACTTATTTATATACAACAAAACTTCGTGTAATTGAAAAAATAACGATATATTTGTATTTTTTAGACATTCTTTTAAATTATTTCACTGCAAAATATCAGTTATTTAGAGGTTGATTTTTGGGCCTATGTTCGTATTTTAACATTGTTCGATCCACTGTGCGGCGCGTGTATCCCTTAACTTGTGCGCGCGCTGCCGAAGGCAGTGAGGACCCGGGGCGACTTTTTACCCGATCAGAAATGATTTTTTTTTTCTTTTCTTAAGACTAAAAGTTACTGTTAGAGATTCATTAATTATAGTGATTCATTTGAAAATACTGATCCTAGTCTCTTTATATTATTAAAATCTGTGTGTATCTGTCTGTCTTTCTGTCTGTCTGTCTGTGAGAAATGCTTTGTGCGCGATAAGGCTCCTGTGCTAATGGTCGCAGCGCCTCGAAATCGGTGTCGACAGACGCAGAATTTCTTCATCTCGACATCGCGATAATTCGCTAAGCGATGCGACCCTAATTAGCGGAGATATTAATTAAAACGTTGAGCTATGTCGGTCGAAAAATGACTGAGAAAGCGCACGTATACCTTCACACGTGCGAGCGCAGCGCGCATGGGTTTGCGCTGCAGAAGGCAGTGGGGACCCGGTGTGAGTTTTTACTCGATCAGAAATGAATTTTTTTTAGGGGGCACGAAGGGTCAGGGAAGGAATACGCGCGCGCAGCGCGTGTATCACTTAACTCGTGCGCGCTGAGCGCGCACGGGACTGCGCTGCCGAATACAGTGGGGACCCGGTTTATAGTATTTCCTGTCAGTGTGGTTTATCATATATTGGCCAAACTAAACGCAGTCTTAAATTTCGTCTAAAAGCACATATGAATTACGTCTGCAAACAAGAGACCAATAAATTGGCTACTTCTAAACATTGCTGGGAGGAAAATTGTAATTTTAAATTTAATTCAGCTAAAATAATTTGCAAACCTAAATCCATTCATGAACTCGATTTCTTTGAAGATTTTCATATTTATAAAAATTTTAAAAACCTTGTAAATTGTGATTTCGCTGTTCCCTATTTATCTGATTGTTGGATATTTTACATTCAGTCCACATTTTCTTAATTTTTCTACTGTTTACACAGCTAACATTCCTAAATTCCTATTGGCCACACTCCCCACCTTTTTCCGTAATCCTATTGGTTGAACTAAATTCTATCCCTCTCCTATATATACGAGCACTTCTCCATATTCAGAATTCTTTTAGCATTGAAGACGGTAAGCTTAAGGCTACGAAACAGCTGTATGCATCTCAAGTATTTTTCTTTGGCGTTTCTGACGTAGTAGTTTATCGTGTTTTAATATTCCAATGCCAAGTCTTCTGTTATTATTAAAATTATTCTATGGCAGCGTACCCCTTCCCAACATGAGAGAATGCTTGTGTTATGCATAGATTGATATCAGGGACAGAATTTCCTTTTCTCTCATTGGAGGTTTGAACTTTAATTATATTTTCAGAACAGGAACTGCAAGTTAAGTTTAGGTTGTAGGAAAAACATAATTTAATCCCAAGATTTAAAGTTTGTTCATTGCAATCTGGACATTTTAATTTAACAAATAGCTTACTTATTTGTTCAAAGTTGACATTGATATAATTTTCCCAGTTATAAAAATCACATTCAGCAATTAGAGGTAAGTTTTCTAGTCTTATATTGAATGGAATATTTGTTTCTCCAGCACTGACAGTTTGAGAAATGTCACAAACTTCGTTCGTTATTTACTCCACACCACCGTTTATGGGCCCTCCGTGGCCGAGTGTTTATGTCACCACACTGCTAATCGCCTTTGACCGTAAGAGAGCGGGTTCGATTCCCGTGCTGGCCCTGGGTGTTTTTCCAATTCTTCGTACTGTCATGTGCTTCTGTCTTTATCTGGCGAAAATTTACAAGCGGGCTTCGATAGTCAAGCATACAAATATGATATATATGTTATCAATAAACCAACGTTTATTGTTCATGTAAATAGCATGATTTTAACGTTTCTGGAGAAACATATTTAATAACAAATTTATCGTAAATAAATAAATTGAAAGTTTATAAAGGCAACACTATCAAAACCGAGTCTTGAAAAGGACATTTTCTTGCTATTTTTCTACAAAAACTTAACGCATTAAACGAATGAAAGCAGATAAGTACATGTAAACAACACTCCTTAACAGTTAAAGATACGATTAATCACTTTTCTCTTCTTTCTGGTAGTAGTATTTTGTAGAACAGGGGAGTATTCAGCTGCATTGTGAAGTAAACATAATGTAAACAGAGAGGTAGGTGTGGCATTTAAAGGGGCACGGATGCAGTCAAAGGTCTTTTAAATGTATTTATAGTTCTTAGATCGTCACGAAACTTCGTCATTATATACTAGGGGTGCCAAGGTATATTTTAAGCAAAAAATCGATATTTTCGTCATTCTTCGCCAAATGAAGGGTAACAAGTTTAAATCCTTTCAATTTATCAAGTTTATCACCTTTCAAGTTTATCCTTTAAATTTCAACCCTTTAAATAAATTGACTTATTTTCGTAAATTCCTTTCATTTACCTACATTTATTTCCTTTAATCTGGCAGGACGGGCATGGGGTGTCAAAACACCCGATGCCCGGAAATGTTTATCTACTGTCTCTTCCTATAAAGAGATGTGGTCGGGTCCTTCAGTACCTGCTTTCAAAGTCATCCTCCGTACAGAGCGTATGAAAACGGCAAATGATTCTTATCCACAGTAATGTATCATTTTTATTATAATAAATATTGTAAAGAAAATAATTAAGTGCGCCACATGGGAAAAATTAAGTTTTTCGAACAAGGAGGAAAAAGTGGAGTACTTTTAATTTATTTTCTATTAATTTTTTAAGTTAACGATAATTGGACATTTCAGTTATTTATTTTCACGAGAAAGAATGTAATTATCATAAATTTCATTAACAGATTAAATTATAAAGATTTTTTTCGAATTTATGTTATTTAATATGTTTGGGGTGCGCTGAAACCCCCATGCCTGTCCTCATGTTACGTTTCACTGGGCCCGTCCTGCCGGGTTAATGTCTCTTGACCTCGTAAAAATGAATTGAGTAAATAATAACACAATGTTTGTCAGTAACTTAACATGAAATATAATGCTTTCACATTTTATGTGGTTGTGTAATTCATTACTTAATACTTTTAACTGAAAGTCAGTTTCTTAATTTAAATCGTTGTGCAGATGTGAGCTTCTGCACTGATAGCTTTCCTAAACATAGTGTAAATTAATAAAACACTTCCATCAATCACATCTAATCGAAAAGAATGTGTTTGACTCGTTTCAGCTCCTTTTCTATATTCTTTAAATATATTTGCATATGCCGTATAATGCAGTCGAATTTAGCACTGTAAAAGATAACATAAATGCTACTCTAACGCTACTCACACGCAGAGAGTAATTTAAAAGATCCTTAATGAAAAAAAAAAAAAAAAAATTGTAATAAACAGATAATAAGTGTAGAAACTATTGTTATAAGTTTAGTATGTATATCATAGCTTCAAAGTGTCCCGTATTTTAAATGCGGGTATTTTTTTTGTATAGATTTTTAATGTTTTCTAGCAGTTTTCTTTGATTAAATAAGGCTATTTTTTAATATAAAAATACATGATAGCTATTGTATGGGATTTTATTATGTTCTGGTAATTTTGCTTATTTTATTATCAAGTAATCTTTACTATAAAGTTAGGAATGCACGTAGATTTAGAAGTTTAAAACTAATTATGTTAATTTAACGATTAAACATTTCTAACTGTGGAAGGTAGTTTCTCTCTGGGTTTTTTTTTTTTTTTTTAATAAAGCAATTTTTCATGATAAACACATTTAAACCATTTTGAATTTCACATTTATCAGAAATACAAATTTACTGAAATTGTAACATATTTCCATTTTTTTAAAATTTATTTAATGGTAGTTTTATTAAATCAAAAAGTATAACACGTTACCTACTCTGCAGAAACATAAAATAAATTTCTGAAGTTATATGTACAGTGAAATACATTTAATATTCCTCATGTTTAAATAAAACAATCTAATGATGCATTCCAATTTATATCTCGAAAGAAATCATTCTGAATGCTAATAAGTTATTAACTTAATTATTTACATCATTAAACGTCTTCTGCACTTCCTTGATTGTTTATGGAGGAAACAAATATGCAGAGTAAATGTCAGAAAACATTAAAATTATTCCATGTATAATGAGACACGTTTAAATAACTTTAAAAAAGAAATAATTACAAAAAAAAAAAAAGAGAGAAGAATGGAAATCACAGAATTGAAAAAGAAAGAAAAAAAAAACATAATAATGATAGTTATGATATTAAATGACATAACTGAGATTATTACAACAGAACTATAAGTTGTAAATGCAAAATTGCTCAGACGTTTTTGTACTTATGTGGGATAAATGTAAAAAAGAAATAAAGAAATATTAGCACGGTCATTTAAATATCATAAAACCAACGTGTATCTTTTTTTGTCGAATATCCAAGAAAATTGTAGATTTTGCCATTTTAATTAAATTATATTTCTTATTCTTCCTTTCTTTTTTTCCCGAAAACATTATCTGTTACCTATTATATCTAAACAAAATTATTTTTTAATTACTTTCTTTTAAAAGTTTTCAGTTTAGATGACTTTTTTTCGAAATTTCAAATCAAAATAGATATTGCATTCAGTTTTTTATTTTCTATCACAACCTGCATAACTTAAGTAAAAATGTAGATATCACTGTTAAAATTGCAACTTTGCTGCCAGAAATTCTCTGTAGTTTGAGAAAATAGTCGTAAATTACGGAAAAATTACGCAAAACGTATTTTTCTGTAATTACAGAGAATTTCTGGTAGCAAAGTTGCATTCTTTTAACAGTGTAATTGAAACAATGTAATGTTGCACTTTAGTTATTCTGTCAAAAAAGCAAAGAATATTAAAAATGTTTGCATTTTATTTAAAATTAAAAGTGTAATATTTTTATGAATGACATGAACAAGCTACTAAAAATACAATTTTCCTAAACTTTTAGTTTAATGGAATTCAACAAACAACTAATAAACGATAACACAGAAGTACACTATTTTACAAAATTCAAAAGTGATAGCAAGGGAAACTCTGAGTTCATATATAAAATTACAACAGAATATTTACTTAAAACAACTTCTGTAAAACAACTAGTTCCTACATGATTAGCATCTTCATTTGAAGATGCTAATCATGTAGGAACTGCCTGGAGGAGGAGCTCACCCCAGAACACATTTTCAATTCCCCGGCCATCATAAGAAGATTACAGGCCATTGACGAATTTCTCTTTCAGGGATATCTCTATAGTGACAAAATTGTGGACATTGCCAAGGCCGTGATTTTGGCGCATGGAATGATTTCACTTCAATTGGACACGACACCAACCAAACAACCATTTGAAGATGCTGGACATTTTTGGGATTAATTTCTAAATAACAAATAATTTTTCTACCACGTGTTAACAAATATCTTTAATTAAAGTATTATAATAATTGTTATTATTCACCTTGACTTTAGTTGGTATATCCAAGCAATAAACAAATGCATGTGCAAGTTTCAAAAATTATAAAAGGGCGATATAAATCATAAAATTATCCCTAGTGCAATTTACGACACAATTTGTATTATTGAATACACTGTTAAAAATTTCAACAGAAAACTCTGTGTAATCTATTATCTTAAGTTTTACGTAAAATTACACATAAACATAAACGGAGATGTTAAAAAACGTATTCTATACATTCATTTTAATAACTAATATTACTTTAATTAAGTATTGTTGGTAATATATTGCGGACTAGAATGATTTTTCTAAAGTAGAAACAGTCATTTTTAATTTTAATTTAAAAAATGAATAATAAAATTAGGTAAAATTACAGAATAAATATTGAGAATCTCGATTAGTCACTTTTAACTAAGAATTACTGTAAATTTGCAGAGACTCTGGATAAATGTTTACATTAAATTTTCAGAAATGTTTAACACTGCTTCCATCGTTAGTAATTAAGAAAAAATTATATTACTCATGAAACCATGAACTAGTTTATTAACAATCTATAAATAGGACGCTGGTAATTAATCTGCTGAATAGTGTTAAGAACGTATACTTTTAGTCTAGTGATTAGCAAAATAAAAGAAATAACAGTAAAAATTACAAAAAAATATATTTTCTTCTTTTTCTTTTTCCTTTTTTTTTTTTTTTTTTTTTTTTTTTTTTAAGTAATTTTACATAAATTTAAAGTTGATTATCAGAAACATAAATTTAATTATATTTATAAGTTTAAAAATAGTATATCCAAGAAGTTGTCCATTGATTGTCCAAGGAACGTCTACGATTCATTGTTGGTCTTGTTTCAATGTGACCTTTCGGTCTCTTTTCGAGGTTCTCCGGAGTTTGTAGAAATTGTCACCATTGTCTTGGCAGAAGTCTGAAGATGAAAACTCTTCATCTTGGAGAGGTTCTTCGGTTTTTAAGGTAAGTTATGCTATGCCATTGCTATGTCCACTGACCCTATATCTAACTATGCCAACTAACTCATCCAAAAAATCAGATACAAAAGACTATGATACATGCATGCAAATTCTGGTAAACCATTCATTCATAAACCGCCATTATCAACATCTCAATTTAATCTACACAATCATTAGATTAAACAAGAAAGAAAAATCATGCAGTACGCATTGATTAGTAACACTTTCCAACTGTACGTAAATGTTGTATCGAATAACTTTTAATATTCTTTGCCTACCTTATCACACAAGAGACAGAATGACTGAAAAATATACAGATAGACTAATTCATTTTAAAATTACTCTTAGGCATTTTGGAAAGAGTTAAAAAGGCTCAACGCAAAAGAAAATACAGACATTAGATTATAATTGCAGTTTTGATCTCTCTAAATAATTTAGTGTAGCCCTGTAAATCAGAGAGTTAATCAACTCATATTCTATACAAAACATTATTTTAGATTATTAACAATACATTTCAATATTTTTGATTTTTACAGTAGAAAGATTTTTAATTATAACTTTCAAAAAATTCTATCCTAAAACGTAATGCAATGGCATTTTTTTTTTTTTTTTTTTTTTTTTTTTGTCCCTGCAAACAAACTAGCTATACAGGATCTATTAATGTCATTTTAAATGGAGAACATTCTATAGGGAAAATATTTATAAAAATAACACCCATAGAACACAATTCTTTCAAATAATTTTGGGTGTCCCTGTACACACACCAGAAAAGATATTCACTCCATTTTGAATATGGAACATCCGACAGTGAACTTCAATAAAATATATCACTTTCGAGAAATTCAATATATATTTACAGGAGTTAGAGCGCGGGCAGAAAGACAGACAAACAGGTTTACAGATACACACACTGAAATAATATTCACACTTAAAAATTTTAGAAAATGTTAAAACGCTTAATGTAAACGAAAGTACAATTCCAGCAATTTTTAATTAATACCTCTTAATATAAATGAATAATTTGTATCACCCTGTAAATCTAAAGCTAATCATGCTATATTCTATGCAAAGCTTTTTTTTGTGTGTGTGTGCATATAAATAACATATTTCAATTCCCTAAAACTTCGTGGAAAGTAAAGATATTAAATTTTGATTTATAGAAATATCTCTCATAGGACGCAATGCTTTGGAATACTTTTAAGTATCCCTGTACATAAATCAGTAGTGGCATTTCCTCCATTTTATACAGGAAAAATCCAATAGTGAACCTGCATAACATGTTTCAATTTAATTGAGATATGTCTACAGTAAAGGTATGGAAATATGGTTTACCGAAATACCTCTCATAGAACATAATGCTTTGAAATACTTTCGGGTGTACCTGTACACAAACCAGTAGAGGTACAAACTCCATTTTAAATAGGGAACATCCAATCGTAAACTTGAAAAGTATATATCAGTTTCAAGAAATTCCATAAATATTTACGGGAGTTAGAGCTCGGACAGACAGACAGGCAGACAGACAGGCGGACAGGCAGATACACAAAACTGAAATCAAATTCACACTTAAAAAATGTTAGAAAGTGTTAAAAACACTTAACGTAAACGAAAGTACAATTCTTGCAATTTTTAATTAATAGCTTTTAATGTAACTGGATATTTTTGTACCACCCTGTAAATCTAATGCTAATCATGCTATATTCTGTGCAAAGCATTGTTTTGTGCATATAAATAACATATTTCAATTTCCAAAAATTTCGTGGAATGTAAAGTTATTAAAATTTGATTTATAGAAATATCTCTCATAGAACACAATGCTTTGGAATACTTTTGAGTATCCCTGTAGATAAACCGATGGTGGTAATTCCTCCATTTTATACAGGAAACATCCAATAGTGAACTTGAATAACATATTTCAATTTCATTCAGATATGTCTACAGTAAAGGTATGAAAATGTGGTTTATAGAAATACCTCTCATAGAACACAATGCTTTGAAATACTTTCGGGTGTCCCTGTACACAAACCAGTAGAGGTACAAACTCCATTTTCAATAGGGAACATCCAATCGTAAACTTGAACAACATATATCAGTTTCAAAAATATTTACGGGAGTTAGAGCTTTTAAAGACAGACATACAGACAAACCGAAGTCATAAATTCTTTTCAACCTTGTTGGAAAGTGTTAAAAATGTTAGAAAGTGTTAAAAACGTTAAATGTAAACGAAAGTACATTTCCAGGAATTTTTTTATTAATAGCTTTTAATGTAACTGGATATTTTTGTGCCACCCTTTAAATATAATGCTAATCATGCTATATTCTACGCAAAGCATTCTTTTGTGCATATAAATAACATGTTTCAATTTCCTAAAATTTTGTGGAAACTAAAGTTATTAAAATTTGATTTATAGAAATATCTCTCTTAGAACGCAATGCTTTGGAATACTTTTGAGTGTTCCTTTCTATAACCCTATGGTGGTATTCCCTCCATTTTATACAGGAAACATCCAATAGTGAACTTGAAAAACATATTTCAATTTCCTTAAGGTATTTCTACAGTGAAGGTACCAAAATATGATTTTTAAAAATACCTCTCATAGAACACAATGCTTTGAAATACTTTCGGGTGACCCTGTAGATAAACCAGTAGAGGTACAAACTCCATTTTCAATAGGGAACGTCCGACAGTGAACTTGAATAACATATTTCAATTTCATAACGATATGTCTACAGTAAAGGTATGAAAATATGATTTATAGAAATACCTCTCATAGAACACAATGCTTTGAAATACTTTCGGGTGTCCCTGTACACAAACCAGTAGAGGTATAAACTCCATTTTCAATAGGGAACGTCCGATAGTGAACTTGAATAACATGTTTCAAAGTCATTAAGGTATGTCTACAGTAAAGGTATGAAAATATGGTTTGTAGAAATACCTCTCATAGAACACAATGCTTTGAAATACTTTCGGGTATCCCTGTACACAAACCAGTAGAGGTATAAACTCCATTTTCAATAGGGACCGTCCGATAGTGAACTGGAATAACATATATCAGTTTCAAGAAATTCCATAAATATTTACGGAAGTTAAAGCGCGGACAGACAGACAGACAGACAGACACGGACGGACGGACAGACGGACAGACGGACGGACAGACAGACAGACAGACAAACCGAAGTCATAAACACTTTTCAACCTTGTTGGAAAGTGTTAAAAAGAAAAAAAAATGAAAGATGAAAAAATTAATATGGTATAGTTTTTATAGCAAAATCTGTTGTATCATATATTTAAATCCTGACATATCATATATATATGCTTGACAACGTAGCAATCATTAATTGAAAACAATGGCCTTTTTAAAGTTTATAATGAAATAATGCCAGTTTATCATATTTTCTTAAACGACATATTTTAGTTGCATTAACTGATGTATTATTCTTAAATTTATTTACAAAATTGTAATATCTGTTCATATTTAAAGATAATAAATCAATAAACATTTTTTCCACATTTGCATTCAATATTCTAATTATTTATTTAATTAATTAGTTTATTTACTTAATTAACTTATTTATTTAATTTTTATAAACTTATAAAAGTTAATTCTGTAGAAAACAATATTTACAATTTTAAATGCGTTAGAAATTCTGCTCTTTTTCTACAAATAATTCCCATTTTATCTTGATTTTCTTTATGCAGATTGCAGAAATATTTGATTAGGGGTATTTAGACGCTATCACACTTTTAAAAATTTGGCCCCATAGGCCATAATGATAAAGAATTTTTCTTTGTGCCCCTGTAAAAAAATTGTAAGTGCTAAATTCACCAAAATCTATACAGTTCGTGCAACTATGACCTATAACATGTGTAAAATTTTTTTGCTCAGATTAATAAAGACGTTTAGACGCTATCACACTTTTAAAAATTTGGCCCAATAGGCCTTAATGATAAATAATTTTTCCTGGTGTCCCTGTAAAAAAACTATAAGCGATAGATTCACCAAAATCAATAGGGTTCGTACTTTGGTGACTTACAATATATGTACCAACTTTCAGCTTATTCGAACAAAGCGTTTAGACGCTAGCGTGTTCACTCACAGAGACACACACATATATACACACATACATGCACACGTACATGCACACACACATACATACATCATCGCAAAAATAGTGAAAACGGACTCAAGGGACCTCGAAACGTATAGAAACATCAAAATCTGAATTTTGGATTTTTGACATGATTACAATATTTTCCTCACCATAGTGTTCGGAAAGTAAAAAGGTGATGATATTTACTTATATTTATTCATTTTAATTTTATTTATTCATTCATTCCATTTTTTATTTATTTTGATGGATAGTGTAATTTCTAAGAACATTTTTTATACTTAAATTTTGAATTTTTATATTTCTTATTTGAATGCTTACTTTAAAAAAGTAATAAAGATTCAACCACCGGGCTATTCTAATATTTATGAATTTATTTATGAATTATTTAATTAATTAGTTTATTTATTTAATTTTTATAAACTTGTAAACGATAATTAAGGAGAAAACAAAATATACAATTTTAAATGCGTTAGAAATCCTGCTCTTTTTCTATCTTGCAATAAATCTTATAAGGATTGTAAAAATGTTTCTCTTTCACTTTCACCGTCTAGTACAAATCATTCTCCGATAACAGTTTATCTTGAACAAAAGAGGGAACGATTATGAATGAAAAAGAGGAGTGCAGACTGCCATAGCTAGTCTTTATCGCTCTTTTCCCTGACAGCTTCTAACAATAGCAGGAGAGAAGCAGCAGAGGTGTCTGGGAAACTACCCCTGTGCTAATGGTCGCAGCGCCTCGAAATTGGTGTCGACAGACGCAGAATTTCTTCATCTCGACATCGCGATAATTCGCTAAGCGATGCGACCCTAATTAGCGGAGATATTAATTAAAACGTTGAGCTATGTCGGTCGAAAAATGACTGAGAAAGCGCACGTATACCTTCACACGTGCGAGCGCAGCGCGCATGGGTTTGCGCTGCAGAAGGCAGTGCGGACCCGGTGTGAGTTTTTACTCGATCAGAAATGAATTTTTTTTAGGGGGCACGAAGGGTCAGGGAAGGAATACGCGCGCGCAGCGCGTGTATCACTTAACTCGTGCGCGCTGAGCGCGCAGGGGACTGCGCTGCCGAATACAGTGGGGACCCGGTTTATAGTATTTCCTGTCAGTGTGGTTTATCATATATTGGCCAAACTAAACGCAGTCTTAAATTTCGTCTAAAAGCACATATGAATTACGTCTGCAAACAAGAGACCAATAAATTGGCTACTTCTAAACATTGCTGGGAGGAAAATTGTAATTTTAAATTTAATTCAGCTAAAATAATTTGCAAACCTAAATCCATTCATGAACTCGATTTCTTTGAAGATTTTCATATTTATAAAAATTTTAAAAACCTTGTAAATTGTGATTTCGCTGTTCCCTATTTATCTGATTGTTGGATATTTTACATTCAGTCCACATTTTCTTAATTTTTCTACTGTTTACACATCTAACATTCCTAAATTCCTATTGGCCACACTCCCCACCTTTTTCCGTAATCCTATTGGTTGAACTAAATTCTATCCCTCTCCTATATATACGAGCACTTCTCCATATTCAGAATTCTTTTAGCATTGAAGACGGTAAGCTTAAGGCTACGAAACAGCTGTATGCATCTCAAGTATTTTTCTTTGGCGTTTCTGACGTAGTAGTTTATCGTGTTTTAATATTCCAATGCCAAGTCTCCTGTTATTATTAAAATTATTCTATGGCTGCGTACCCCTTCCCAACATGAGAGAATGCTTGTGTTATGCATAGATTGATATCAGGGACAGAATTTCCTTTTTTCTCATTGGAGGTTTGAACTTTAATTATATTTTCAGAACAGGAACTGCAAGTTAAGTTTAGGTTGTAGGAAAAACATAATTTCATCCCAAGATTTAAAGTTTGTTCATTGCAATCTGGACATTTTAATTTAACAAATAGCTTACTTATTTGTTCAAAGTTGACATTGATATAATTTTCCCAGTTATAAAAATCACATTCAGCAATTAGAGGTAAGTTTTCTAGTCTTATATTGAATGGAATATTTGTTTCTCCAGCACTGACAGTTTGAGAAATGTCACAGACTTCGTTCGTTATTTACTCTACACCACCGTTTATGGGCCCTCCGTGGCCGAGTGTTTATGTCACCACACTGCTAATCGCCTTTGACCGTAAGAGAGCGGGTTCGATTCCCGTGCTGGCCCTGGGTGTTTTTCCAATTCTTCGTACTGTCATGTGCTTCCGTCTTTATCTGGCGAAAATTTACAAGCGGGCTTCGATAGTCAAGCATACAAATATGATATATATGTTATCAATAAACCAACGTTTATTGTTCATGTAAATAGCATGATTTTAACGTTTCTGGAGAAACATATTTAATAACAAATTTATCGTAAATAAATAAATTGAAAGTTTATAAAGGCAACACTATCAAAACCGAGTCTTGAAAAGGACATTTTCTTGCTATTTTTCTACAAAAACTTAACGCATTAAACGAATGAAAGCAGATAAGTACATGTAAACAACACTCCTTAACAGTTAAAGATACGATTAATTACTTTTCTCTTCTTCCTGGTAGTAGTATTTTGTAAAACAGGGGAGTATTCAGCTGCATTGTGAAGTAAACATAATGTAAACAGAGAGGTAGGTGTGGCATTTAAAGGGGCACGTATGCAGTCAAAGGTCTTTTAAATGTATTTATAGTTCTTAGATCGTCACGAAACTTCGTCATTATATACTAGGGGTGCCAAGGTATATTTTAAGCAAAAAATCGATATTTTCGTCATTCTTCGCCAAATGAAGGGTAACAAGTTTAAATCCTTTCAATTTATCAAGTTTATCACCTTTCAAGTTTATCCTTTAAATTTCAACCCTTTAAATAAATTGACTTATTTTCGTAAATTCCTTTCATTTACCTACATTTATTTCCTTTAATCTGGCAGGACGGGCATGGGGTGTCAAAACACCCGATGCCCGGAAATGTTTATCTACTGTCTCTTCCTATAAAGAGATGTGGTCGGGTCCTTCAGTACCTGCTTTCAAAGTCATCCTCCGTACAGAGCGTATGAAAACGGCAAATGATTCTTATCCACAGTAATGTATCATTTTTATTATAATAAATATTGTAAAGAAAATAATTAAGTGCGCCACATGGGAAAAATTAAGTTTTTCGAACAAGGAGGAAAAAGTGGAGTACTTTTAATTTATTTTCTATTAATTTTTTAAGTTAACGATAATTGGACATTTCAGTTATTTATTTTCACGAGAAAGAATGTAATTATCATAAATTTCATTAACAGATTAAATTATAAAGATTTTTTTCGAATTTATGTTATTTAATATGTTTGGGGTGCGCTGAAACCCCCATGCCTGTCCTCATGTTACGTTTCACTGGGCCCGTCCTGCCGGGTTAATGTCTCTTGACCTCGTAAAAATGAATTGAGTAAATAATAACACAATGTTTGTCAGTAACTTAACATGAAATATAATGCTTTCACATTTTATGTGGTTGTGTAATTCATTACTTAATACTTTTAACTGAAAGTCAGTTTCTTAATTTAAATCGTTGTGCAGATGTGAGCTTCTGCACTGATAGCTTTCCTAAACATAGTGTAAATTAATAAAACACTTTCATCAATCACATCTAATCGAAAAGAATGTGTTGGACTCGTTTCAGCTCCTTTTCTATATTCTTTAAATATATTTGCATATGCCGTATAATGCAGTCGAATTTAGCACTGTAAAAGATAACATAAACGCTACTCTAACGCTACTCACACGCAGAGAGTAATTTAAAAGATCCTTAATGAAAAAAAAAAATTGTAATAAACAGATAATAAGTGTAGAAACTATTGTTATAAGTTTAGTATGTATATCATAGCTTCAAAGTGTCCCGTATTTTAAATGCGGGTATTTTTTTTGTATAGATTTTTAATGTTTTCTAGCAGTTTTCTTTGATTAAATAAGGCTATTTTTTAATATAAAATACATGATAGCTATTGTATGGGATTTTATTATGTTCTGGTAATTTTGCTTATTTTATTATCAAGTAATCTTTACTATAAAATTAGGAATGCACGTAGATTTAGAAGTTTAAAACTAATTATGTTAATTTAACGATTAAACATTTCTAACTGTGGAAGGTAGTTTCTCTCTGGGTTTTTTTTTTTTTTTTTTTCTAATAAAGCAATTTTTCATGATAAACACATTTAAACCATTTTGAATTTCACATTTATCAGAAATACAAATTTACTGAAATTGTAACATATTTCCATTTTTTAAAAATTTATTTAATGGTAGTTTTATTAAATCAAAAAGTATAACACGTTACCTACTCTGCAGAAACATAAAATAAATTTCTGAAGTTATATGTAGAGTGAAATACATTTAATATTCCTCATGTTTAAATAAAACAATCTAATGATGCATTCCAATTTATATCTCGAAAGAAATAATTCTGAATGCTAATAAGTTATTAACTTAATGATTTACATCATTAAACGTCTTCTGCACTTCCTTGATTGTTTATGGAGGAAACAAATATGCAGAGTAAATGTCAGAAAACATTAAAATTATTCCATGTATAATGAGACACGTTTAAATAACTTTAAAAAAGAAATAATTACAAAAAAAAAAAAAAAAAAGAGAGAAGAATGGAAATCACAGAATTGAAAAAGAAAGAAAAAAAACATAATAATGATAGTTATGATATTAAATGACATAACTGAGATTATTACAACAGAACTATAAGTTGTAAATGCAAAATTGCTCAGACGTTTTTGTACTTATGTAGGATAAATGTAAAAAAGAAATAAAGAAATATTAGCACGGTCATTTAAATATCATAAAACCAACGTGTATGTTTTTTGTCGAATATCCAAGAAAATTGTAGATTTTGCCATTTTAATTAAATTATATTTCTTATTCTTCCTTTCTTTTTTTCCCCAAAAACATTATCTGTTACCTATTATATCTAAACAAAATTATTTTTTAATTACTTTCTTTTAAAACTTTTCAGTTTAGATGACTTTTTTTCGAAATTTCAAATCAAAATAGATATTGCATTCAGTTTTTTATTTTCTATCACAACCTGCATAACTTAAGTAAAAATGTAGATATCACTGTTAAAAAAATGCAACTTTGCTGCCAGAAATTCTCTGTAGTTTGAGAAAATAGTCGTAAATTACGGAAAAATTACGCAAAACGTATTTTTCTGTAATTACAGAGAATTTCTGGTAGCAAAGTTGCATTCTTTTAACAGTGTAATTGAAACAATGTAATGTTGCACTTTAGTTATTCTGTCAAAAAAGCAAAGAATATTAAAAATGTTTGCATTTTATTTAAAATTAAAAGTGTAATATTTTTATGAATGACATGAACAAGCTACTAAAAATACAATTTTCCTAAACTTTTAGTTTAATGGAATTCAACAAACAATTAATAAACGATAACACAGAAGTACACTATTTTACAAAATTCAAAAGTGATAGCAAGGGAAACTCTGAGTTCATATATAAAATTACAACAGAATATTTACTTAAAACAACTTCTGTAAAACAACTAGTTCCTATATGATTAGCATCTTCATTTGAAGATGCTAATCATGTAGAAACTGCCTGGAGGAGGAGCTCACCCCAGAACACATTTTCAATTCCCCGGCCATCATAAGAAGATTACATTGACGAATTTCTCTTTCAGGGATATCTCTATAGTGACAAAATTGTGGACATTGCCAAGGCCGTGATTTTGGCGCATGGAATGATTTCACTTCAATTGGACACGACACCAACCACACAACCATTTGAAGATGCTGGACATTTCTGGGATTAATTTCTAAATAACAAATAATTTTTCTACCACGTGTTAACAAATATCTTTAATTAAAGTATTATAATAATTGTTATTATTCACCTTGACTTTAGTTGGTATATCCAAGCAATAAACAAATGCATGTGCAAGTTTCAAAAATTATAAAAGGGCGATATAAATCATAAAATTATCCCTAGTGCAATTTACGACACAATTTGTATTATTGAATACACTGTTAAAAATTTCAACAGAAAACTCTGTGTAATCCATTATCTTAAGTTTTACGTAAAATTACACATAAACATAAACGGAGATGTTAAAAAACGTATTCTATACATTCATTTTAATAACTAATATTACTTTAATTAAGTATTGTTGGTAATATATTGCGGACTAGAATGATTTTTCTAAAGTAGAAACAGTCATTTTTAATTTTAATTTAAAAAATGAATAATAAAATTAGGTAAAATTACAGAATAAATATTGAGAATCTCGATTAGTCACTTTTAACTAAGAATTACTGTAAATTTGCAGAGACTCTGGATAAATGTTTACATTAAATTTTCAGAAATGTTTAACACTGCTTCCATCGTTAGTAATTAAGAGAAAATTATATTACTCATGAAACCATGAACTAGTTTATTAACAATCTATAAATAGGACGCTGGTAATTAAGCTGCTGAATAGTGTTAAGAACGTATACTTTTAGTCTAGTGATTAGCAAAATAAAAGAAATAACAGTAAAAATTACAAAAAAATATATTTTCTTCTTTTTCTTTTTCCTTTTTTTTTTTTTTTTTTTTTTAAGTAATTCTACATAAATTTAAAGTTGATTATCAGAAACATAAATTTAATTATATTTATAAGTTTAAAAATAGTATATCCAAGAAGTTGTCCATTGATTGTCCAAGGAACGTCTACGATTCATTGTTGGTCTTGTTTCAATGTGACCTTTCGGTCTCTTTTCGAGGTTCTCCGGAGTTTGTAGAAATTGTCACCATTGTCTTGGCAGAAGTCTGAAGATGACAACTCTTCATCTTGGAGAGGTTCTTCGGTTTTTAAGGTAAGTTATGCTATGCCATTGCTATGTCCACTGACCCTATATCTAACTATGCCAACTAACTCATCCAAAAAATCAGATACAAAAGACTATGATACATGCATGCAAATTCTGGTAAACCATTCATTCATAAACCGCCATTATCAACATCTCAATTTAATCTACACAATCATTAGATTAAACAAGAAAGAAAAATCATGCAGTACGCATTGATTAGTAACACTTTCCAACTGTACGTAAATGTTGTATCGAATAACTTTTAATATTCTTTGCCTACCTTATCACACAAGAGACAGAATGACTGAAAAATATACAGATAGACTAATTCATTTTAAAATTACTCTTAGGCATTTTGGAAAGAGTTAAAAAGGCTCAACGCAAAAGAAAATACAGACATTAGATTATAATTGCAGTTTTGATCTCTCTAAATAATTTAGTGTAGCCCTGTAAATCGGAGAGTTAATCAACTCATATTCTATACAAAACATTATTTTAGATTATTAACAATACATTTCAATATTTTTGATTTTTACAGTAGAAAGATTTTTAATTATAACTTTCAAAAAATTCTATCCTAAAACGTAATGCAATGGCATTTTTTTTTTTTTTTTTTTTGTCCCTGCAAACAAACTAGCTATACAGGACCTATTAATGTCATTTTAAATGGAGAACATTCTATAGGGAAAATATTTATAAAAATAACACCCATAGAACACAATTCTTTCAAATAATTTTGGGTGTCCCTGTACACACACCAGAAAAGATATTCACTCCATTTTGAATATGGAACATCCGACAGTGAACTTCAATAAAATATATCACTTTCGAGAAATTCAATATATATTTACAGGAGTTAGAGCGCGGGCAGAAAGACAGACAAACAGGTTTACAGATACACACACTGAAATAATATTCACACTTAAAAATGTTAGAAAATGTTAAAACGCTTAATGTAAACGAAAGTACAATTCCAGCAATTTTTAATTAATACCTCTTAATATAAATGAATAATTTGTATCACCCTGTAAATCTAAAGCTAATCATGCTATATTCTATGCAAAGCTTTTTTTTTGTGTGTGTGCATATAAATAACATATTTCAATTCCCTAAAACTTCGTGGAAAGTAAAGATATTAAATTTTGATTTATAGAAATATCTCTCATAGAACGCAATGCTTTGGAATACTTTTAAGTATCCCTGTACATAAATCAGTAGTGGCATTTCCTCCATTTTATACAGGAAAAATCCAATAGTGAACCTGCATAACATATTTCAATTTAATTGAGATATGTCTACAGTAAAGGTATGGAAATATGGTTTACCGAAATACCTCTCATAGAACATAATGCTTTGAAATACTTTCGGGTGTACCTGTACACAAACCAGTAGAGGTACAAACTCCATTTTAAATAGGGAACATCCAATCGTAAACTTGAAAAGCATATATCAGTTTCAAGAAATTCCATAAATATTTACGGGAGTTAGAGCTCGGACAGACAGACAGGCAGACAGACAGGCGGACAGGCAGATACACAAAACTGAAATCAAATTCACACTTAAAAAATGTTAGAAAGTGTTAAAAACACTTAACGTAAACGAAGGTACAATTCTTGCAATTTTTAATTAATAGCTTTTAATGTAAATGGATATTTTTGTGCCACCCTGTAAATCTAATGCTAATCATGCTATATTCTGTGCAAAGCATTGTTTTGTGCATATAAATAACATATTTCAATTTCCAAAAATTTCGTGGAATGTAAAGTTATTAAAATTTGATTTATAGAAATATCTCTCATAGAACACAATGCTTTGGAATACTTTTGAGTATCCCTGTACATAAACCGATGGTGGTAATTCCTCCATTTTATACAGGAAACATCCAATAGTGAACTTGAATAACATATTTCAATTTCATTCAGATATGTCTACAGTAAAGGTATGAAAATGTGGTTTATAGAAATACCTCTCATAGAACACAATGCTTTGAAATACTTTCGGGTGTCCCTGTACACAAACCAGTAGAGGTACAAACTCCATTTTCAATAGGGAACATCCAATCGTAAACTTGAACAACATATATCAGTTTCAAAAATATTTACGGGAGTTAGAGCTTTTAAAGACAGACATACAGACAAACCGAAGTCATAAATTCTTTTCAACCTTGTTGGAAAGTGTTAAAAATGTTAGAAAGTGTTAAAAACGTTAAATGTAAACGAAAGTACATTTCCAGGAATTTTTTTATTAATAGCTTTTAATGTAACTGGATATTTTTGTGCCACCCTTTAAATATAACGCTAATCATGCTATATTCTACGCAAAGCATTCTTTTGTGCATATAAATAACATGTTTCAATTTCCTAAAATTTTGTGGAAATTAAAGTTATTAAAATTTGATTTATAGAAATATCTCTCTTAGAACGCAATGCTTTGGAATACTTTTGAGTGTTCCTTTCTATAACCCTATGGTGGTATTCCCTCCATTTTATACAGGAAACATCCAATAGTGAACTTGAAAAACATATTTCAATTTCCTTAAGGTATTTCTACAGTGAAGGTACCAAAATATGATTTTTAAAAATACCTCTCATAGAACACAATGCTTTGAAATACTTTCGGGTGACCCTGTAGATAAACCAGTAGAGGTACAAACTCCATTTTCAATACGGAACGTCCGACAGTGAACTTGAATAACATATTTCAATTTCATGACGATATGTCTACAGTAAAGGTATGAAAATATGATTTATAGAAATACCTCTCATAGAACACAATGCTTTGAAATACTTTCGGGTGTCCCTGTACACAAACCAGTAGAGGTATAAACTCCATTTTCAATAGGGAACGTCCGATAGTGAACTTGAATAACATGTTTCAAAGTCATTAAGGTATGTCTACAGTAAAGGTATGAAAATATGGTTTGTAGAAATACCTCTCATAGAACACAATGCTTTGAAATACTTTCGGGTATCCCTGTACACAAACCAGTAGAGGTATAAACTCCATTTTCAATAGGGACCGTCCGATGGTGAACTTGAATAACATATATCAGTTTCAAGAAATTCCATAAATATTTACGGAAGTTAAAGCGCGGACAGACAGACAGACAGACAGACGGACGGACGGACAGACGGACAGACGGACAGACGGACAGACAGACGGACGGACAGACAGACAGACAGACAAACCGAAGTCATAAACACTTTTCAACCTTGTTGGAAAGTGTTAAAAAGAAAAAAAAAATGAAAGATGAAAAAATGAATAATGTATAGTTTTTATAGCAAAATCTGATGTATCATATATTTAAATCCTGACATATCATATATATATGCTTGACAACGTAGCAATCATTAATTGAAAACAATGGCCTTATCGTACTAAAAATAACAATAATAATAATAATAAATAATAATAATAATAATCGGACTTGCGCAAGTTTTGTACATCGAAACAATCATATATTTGTATAGAACACATGTCTAATAAATTACAAAATTATGTTTTACCGACAGTGATAACATACGTCAATAATAGGCATTAGATTACATGTGATTACTACATATTTAACTTTTAAAATGCTCAAAATTTTCCTATGAAACAAAGATTTGCTAACAGAAAGATAGTTGTCTGAAATAGAGCAAATGAAATGTCCAGAAATCATTCCAGAAAAACAGTAAATATTTATCAAAATTTGAAAATTAAAAAAATAAGTATTCATTCATTATTATGCTTTCCAACATTGCTTAATCGTTGCATCGTTTAACCCTAAAAATATTTAGACTACATTATTACACAATGGAGAGACAGAAGGACAGAATGACAGACAGATAGACTAATTGAAATCGTAATCACTCTTACGCAATGTTGGAAAGTGTTAAAAATACTTAATACAAACTGAAATGCAGTTCAAGCAATTGTTGCCCTTCTGAATGTTTTAGAATAGCCCTGTAAATTTGGACTCTAAGCATATAATATTCTATAGAAAGCATTATTTCATCATATTATATATAAATAATCAATTTCATTATGAGTTTTGCATTAGAAATTTATTTAAATGTGATTTAAAAATATACCTGTCCAAAAACGAAATGCACTGGCATTTGTTTGGCTGCCCCTGTACACAAAACAGTTGTACAGAGCCTATTTCAAATATTTCAAAGACAAACGGAGTCCGCTCACCACTATGCAGCGGTTTTGAGCGATTTTAACCTCCAGAAAGGGGCTCTGACGGCAGTTGTCACGTTACACAGAAGAAATTGAAAGAGCTCGTCTCTAGAGGTTAAGCCTTTCCGCTGTTTATTGCATAAACAAAAAAGGAAAGAAAAAAGGAAAGAAAAAAAGTACAATTTTTGTCGGATATAAAATCCTACGCGACAGAGGGAAGTTAATTAATAAAGTAAATTATAAAGTAAAATATAGTTAATTGATAATGTCTACAATTACCATAGATTTTTTAGATCAGGTGACAGTTTATTCATGGTAACTCTCTGAAGTATGATTAGATGTGTAGACCATATTGTTTTTTTGTATGCATTTTCTTTTAAGCAGTTCTCATTTGATTTATAAGGGTATAAGTAGAACTGTTTTGCATATTTGCAGTTCAGGTAACAGAGGTCCCGCCGGGTAGTGATCACTCGTGACAGTGGACGGTACAGAACCAATTAATGCTATTTTAAATAGGGAACATTCCACAGTGAACTTCAATAACATATATAATTTTTAAAAAATTCTGAAAATATTTATCGACGCTGATGCGGGCATATGAACAGATAGACAGACGGACAGTTAGACAAACAGTTAACCTATTTCAAAAATTGTTTCTCATAAGGTTGTTAAGAAAGTGTTAAAAACGTTTAATGTAAAGGAAAATACAATTCCAGCTAATTTCCAATAGCAGCCTTTAATGTAACTGAATATTTTTGCTAGGCCTGTAAATCTTAATGCTAATAATGATATATTCTATAAAAACTTTTTTTTTGTGGTCATGAATAACGTATTTAAATTTCATTAAAATTTGTGTAAAGTAAATATATTAAATCACGGTCTATAGAAATACGTTTTATAGATCACTATGCGTTGGAATGCACAAAGTAAGATTATTAAAATTTCTTTTATAGAAATACCTTTCATAGAATACAATGCTTTGTAAAACTTTCGGGTACCCCTGTACACAAACCAGTCGAAGTATTCACTTCATTTTCAATAGAGAACATCCGATAGTAAACTTAAAAAACGTATATCAGTTTCAAGAAATTGCATTGTTTTTTACGCAAGTTAGAGCACAGACAGACAGACAAACAGAAGTCGTAAACACTCTATTGGAAAGTATCAATACTTTCTTATGATTATAAAATAAAGAAAGGAAAAAAAGAATTATATAACTTTGGGGAGAACTTTTCAATGAATTAAAGACAAAAGATGAAGAAAATCACTTAAATGTGGAAATTATATAATAGCGTGAACACTTCTAAAATTTTCTTTAAAAAAATGTACACACACACACATATATATATATATGTAAGAAAAAATACAATAAGTGGTTTTTGAGAAATTCTCTTTACAATAACTAGATAAGAAAATTATAAAAAGAAATTTTTAGTTTTTTTTTTTTTTTTTTTTTTTTTTTCTGTTAGATAACAATAAATTTTAATTCACATATATGTTATTCCTAAATCTGAAAGCATATGTTTAGAAAATATGCAAATAAAGTTTCATTATTAATTTAGTAGTCTTAACCAAGTTCACGATCCATTGAATACTTTAAAGAAAACTTTGTGAAGTTACCTAATGCGAAAATGTAACAAGACATTTCTCGGAAATTCTCATCTGGCTTAGATTAGAGAACAGGGAAATTAATCTTTTGTGACCCTTTCAACACAAATTTATCAAAGGATGTTTCTAGAAACATAATTTTAGAGATCATCTGGAAAATCAATTTGCCAAGTGTCTTTTTGGAATTATATAGAGCATTATTCTTTATTTCGAAACATTTATGCTGCAGTCACAAAGAAGGAAATACCTTAACAAAGAATACTTATAAACTAAACATGAAAGTGCTGTGTATTGCATAGTCTCTTGAAACATAAAAAATCTGGAGTGACTCCACTCGACCTTCCGAACATTGAGTAATTAACAGTTTTGTAGATAAAGTAAAGAAAGAAGAGTTGTTAAACAAAACAAAGAGAGAAAAACCATAATAGTAGAGTGTTTGAGTATTTTCCTCCGTATATTACATGATGTTTCACTTAACGCTACTGAACATTGAGCCCATAGATCATAATAATAAAGCATATTTCGTTGTTTCCCTGTAAAAACCTATAAATGCTAGATTCACCAAAATGCTTATAGTTTGTTCAACAGTGATTTATAATATCCGTATAAATTTTCAGCTGAATTAAATGAGGCGTTTACATGCTATCGCACTTTTAAAATTTTGGTCCCATAGGCCATAATGATAAAGAATTTTTGTTTGTGTCCCTGTAAAAAAACTATAACAGCTAGATTCTCCAAAATCTATCCTGATTGAGTATCTGTGACCTATAATATGTGTATAAATTTTTTGCTCAATTGAATAAGGCGTTTAGATGCTATCGCAATTTTAAGATTTTGGTCCCATAGGCCATAATAATAAAAAATTTTTCCTTGTGTCCCTGTAAAAAATTTATAAGTGCTAGATTCCCCAAAATCAATAGGTTTCGTACTATAGTGACTTATAATATACGTACCAACTTTTAGCTTATTCGAACAAAGCATTTAGACGCTAGCGTGTTCACTCACAGACATACACACATACATACACACATACATAAACACGCATACGTACATCATCGCAAAAATAGTGAAAACGGACTCAGGGGACCTCGAAACGTATAGAAACATTAAAATTTTAAATTCGGATTTTTGAATATGATTACAATACTTTCCTCACTATAGTGTTCGGAAAGTAAAAATAGCGGACACTGAATTTAGTATAAATAAAATATAAAAACATATTTCATAATATATGCCATTCATAAAGAGAAATATTTAGATATTTATTTTCTTCCATGTTTTTAAGAACAGATAATTAGGTTCATCTACAAACAGCTTACAGTTATAGCACATTTTAAGATATCCAAAACTTGATTTGACTAATTTTGAGCTGATGCCTTCATTTTGATATGTGTGTTTACATATGCATGTATATAAAACAAATGGTCTTTTTATTTAAACAGAAGAACTAATGCATCCATTTGACTTTACTTTTTATTCTACAGTGAGTTTAAATATAACTGTTATTAGAGAAATTTATTTTAATTCAATTTTAGTACACATCATTTAACAATTGGCTCTGTTGCTGACAATGAAATGTGATTTGTTAAAATTTTGAAACTGTCATATTTCCTTAAGCTTTACGCGCTCTACCTACTAAAGATAGAAGGTCGTTTTTTGATCGTCATTATTCTACCACATAAAACTTGAAAATTTTTCATCTGTCTTGCGAATACAGAAGAAATTTTATTTTACAAACTTGTTGTTTGATAAAAATTGAGACAATTAGTACTCCACCAGAATAAGAAAAGACTAAATTCTTTGACGTAGAGTTTTTCAACAGAATTTTGTCAATATAGAGAATAGAATTTAGTCAATATTAAGACCTATTGCGTTTATTCTGGCGAAACCATAAAAAACAATTTCTTTAACTTTTCGAAATGATTATCCTAGTTATTCATTGTATTTTCTATCATTATGGAAAGTTAAATATAAGTAAAAATATTTATGTTTCTCACTCTTATAGAAACGAATGTTATCTATAAAATATCTACCAGATTAACAAAACTAGTGTAGCACAATAAACCGAAAAATACAGGTTCGAACCTTTGCCTAATTTAGCACTTGTTAAAAAAAACATATATATATTTTTTAAATCATATATTTTTATTAAATATGTGTTGTATTCCACATTCATAAGGCGCATAATTAAAGTATATCAATATTGTAAATTGAATATAAGTGAGCATTTGACACATGGAGATTGGGGGGAGGGGGGGGGGTATAAATACAAATGAACAATACCAAACATTTTAGCATAAATAAGCGCTCAGAATTTTCTACCTTCCTCTCTGGTATTCAGTAGCATATATAGCTATCATAGGTACTAAAATTACGTATTTACAATTGTAAAAATCCACTTTTACAACAGTATTTACAAAAGAATACATATTCATGTAAACTCATAAAATCCGTACTTTACTTGGACTTAACTTTATCTAATGAATTCATTAACTAAAGCACTTACAGTTGGCAGCAAAATTATTGAAGCACTAGCAATAATTCATATATAAAAGATGTGCACCTAATACTGCTTTGTCAAGTATATATTTGTCGAGTCATGAATTTAATCTTATGTTGTTTATAAAAATGTAAGTTTATGATAAAAATCAACGATCAATCTGAAGAAAAATGTATAAAAAATGTGAATGTGGGCTTCAATAATTTTGCTGCCAACTGTATCTAATGAATAAAAAGACTATGTAATCACAATAAATTTCAAAATCACGAATCAATTGCTTCGGATCTAAATTTATGAACACAACCCATCTTAAGGCGAAAAAGTCACACAAGTGCAGCTTTGAGGTAAAAAAAAAAGATAGGTATTTGATTTCTTCAATATGTCCCTTTAAATTTTTGCATTTTAAGAGTGTAAACTGAATAAGTGACAGCTAGTAGCATTGTGGAAATTCGGAGCTGTGTACAGGCCTTAGATTCATCGTCCTACAAGTATAACTCTATGGATAGCACAATACAGGGATCAGCAAACAACAAGGGCCAAATGATCATTACCCATGAACCGACGAGATTCTGAAAAACATTACTTATAGTAATACAGACAGATACCAGAATATGTGTACAATGAAAATTTATGATAACCATCTGTTCAAAATGTTCGTTTTTGACAGCTCACGACAGATATTCCCTGTCAACGAGACTGCACTGTACAACCACTGCTTGTTTGTACCCGTTGAATGAACATTCCAAGGAGCTTTAAGTATATCAAAGTCACTTGGCCTCTATCGTATTTATCCTGTCTGGGGTGCGATTAAAAAAGATTTGTTCGTGTATTAGGAGAGATTATTCAGGAGTCGTCGTGACGCTCCCTATTGTTTTCCCTATCGAAACCATACCTAAACATTTGTTGCTTTTATTAAAAGGAGTTTGACGCTGGATTATTAAAACCAGTAAAAACTACAACGTCAGAAACGCCAAAGAGAAAAAAATATGGTTAGCAATTTTTTTCTCTTTGGCGCTTCTGACGTTGTAGTTTTTACTGGTTTTAATTGTTGCTATTATCAAGGTAGAAATTGTACTATGCGATTATAAATAGGCATCATTGCTCAGTTGCTATTTTTTGTAGATAGAATGCAAGAAAGAGTAAGTCAAAACCGTATTGGCGGGTAAAACCGCCTTCTCGATTCTGTTTGATGCGTGCTGCTATATATCAAAAATGGCTTTGGAATACTATCAGTCACATTGTTTATCTGTGAATGAATTTTGAAGATTTCCGTTAAAATTTTCTAACTGTAGAATGAGAAAAATATAACTTTAAATTTAGCACGATTATTAATTTAATGTCGGTAAGAAAATATATGAATTCAGTGTATTTAATAGCATATTTTAGCATGAGAATGAATCGCGTTTTTAATTGTGTATCTATAAATGGACACTTTTGTTCCGACTTATACTAAGAGGCAAAAACCCCACAACTATTGCATGGGAAATATCGCATTTTGGTCGTTTTTCTCCATTATCTTTTGTTAACTATGAAAATATTTTTTTTTTATTGTTTTAACATTAAAAATTCGTTCTTTTATTTTAAAACATAAAATATAGATATTTACATAGTAAAATCGATGTAATTCAAAATGCTATAAAAGGATCTCAGAAGTCTAAGATAAATTCACTTGTTAGACATACATTTCATGAACAACTTTATATAGATTTGAAACAACCACTAATCCAAACAAGTTCTGACAGAGTACCAAAATGAATGAAAAAAAACAGGTAAAAGTCGAAGCCTACCGAAGAAACTGAAAAGATGAAACAACTAAAGATCAAGTCAAAAATTTCTAATCTAATCCCTTCCCAATTTAATCACTCATCTTAAGTAGAGGAAGGTGAATAAGATACTTTCAATTTTATAGTGATTTATGGGCTAATTCGATGGATTACGAGCGGCTGATCTTTTGATCTAAATGTAGACAAAGATTGATGTAATTGTGAGGAACAAAATGGCATGTGTGCTTTTAGTTGTACTATTAGATATGTCATGTAATTGTACTTAGTTTATCTTCTTTTAAATAATCTTCTTTCTTTTCAGATTTTAATTAAGATATTGAAATAACTCATTTTTCGTTAGTTTATAAAACATCCAGTTTTGTCGCACCAAAGAGAGAAACGGTATTTTTTCAAAAATAGAGAAAATGAACAATTATTAAAATTACATACATCATACTATTTCATAATAGACCACTTTAATTCTTTAATGCGTATAAAGAAAGACACCAATTGATTTTTAAAAAGAAACTTGAACAGATGATTTGTCCACATAAAATCGAAGTTTAGCAAGTAAGTTTTGCATCACACCCCTCTACAGATGTTGAATGGTTTCCTGAAAGCACAAATATTATGCTAAGTATATTTTTCATTAATTGTCCGAAGAAATAAATTAATAATTAAACATTTTTGAGATTCGGTTGGTATTATTTAAATTGAGATATTTCATATACAAATTTTCATATTTCATCGGACAAATATAATTGTGAAAAGAAATTGAAGCATTTGTAAATTCAGACATATAGCAGATTTTTGAGCCGTCCATTAATTGATTACTACTTTTTTTTACACTCATGTCCATAAATTAAGGATAATGCTAGCTGAGGCAAATAAAGGTTCAGAAGCAAAACAAACATTACTTATTCATAAGTCCATTTATTAAAGAAATGATCAAGAACAAAAAAGGCGGTTTATGTAGGATACCATTTATAAAAACTACAATTTTTGCTCCCTGAAGCAATTACAAAAAATATCTCCCTTACAAAAACTTAACATTACATGGTTGGTATGATGGTTAATACATTGCATGTCTCTCAGATGATGAAATACAGTCCTTACAACGCCTAGGAATGCTGAGTATTAAATTATTGATCTGATCTTGGGGAAGATTACTCTACTCAGTAAGCAATGCTCTCCAGAGTTCCGGTACACATGTAGGAGGTGGTTGACGGACTACAACTCGTCAGAAAATCATGTCCTACACATGCTCTATCAGATTCTAGTCAGGTGACAATGCTCGCCGTTCCATGAGGGCGATAGCTACAGATTGTAAGCAACTGTGTATAACGTTTGCACGGTGAGGACGTGCATTTTCATCCATAAACACACATTCTTGGCTCATGGCACCCCTAAACAAACGTACATGTTGTTCCCGAATGATGTCCCGATAAATCTGACCTATCATTCTTCCGATTTGAACATGCAGATCTGTTCTGGTGCCCAATATGACCCCCCCTCAAAACGAGTACTTACCCCACAGTAACGGTGTCGTTCAATGATATTGTTCTGGTGGTAATGGGTACCTAACGTTCTACATATGTACGTCTGACGTGAATCACACTGGAAGCTAAACCTGGACTCGTCGGAAAACATCACACAAGCTCACTGTGCCGCTGTCCACATTGCATGTTCTCTACTCCAAGTTAACCGCTGGCACAGTGCATTGCCGTGAGTGGAACACATCTAACAGGCCTACGAGCATATAGACCAATATGTCCCAAACGTCCATACACGGTTTGTCTTGAAACTGTGGCACTCGTCGCTGGAAACAGCTGACGAGACAGGTCTGATGCTGTTCTTTATCTGATATTTTGGCAGTTACTGTCAAATACCGGTGGTCATTCGGCATTGTAACTCGGGGCCGAACAGTACTGTAACGTCGACTGGCATTTCCATCATTTTGGAATCGTTGCCAAAGCCTAGAGATGACACTTTGGGCGATTCTAAGTTCCCCCGATACTTCTGTCTGAGTACGCCCACATTCTAGTCGGCCGATAATTCTACATAAAAAATTATCTGCATGCGTTCTCTGTGTCATAACCATTCGGTTGTGGCACTGAGCGGCACACAGAACACTTGTGAACAATTTTACTTCTTTGCTCCCATTCCTTATCTACCCCCTTCTTACATTGTAACATCATATCGGTGTCATCTGATGGCTTCCTTACAGATGACGCCGATTATTATTCTTACAGATGTGTGTGGTATTTCCACAGGTCAAATTTTTGCATTAAAGTTCGATTTCAGTGTGAATCTGAATTAACCTTAATTTATGGACATGTGTGTATATATGAATTAATCAACTGATGAAAAGTGCTGCAAGGGATTGCTGAATTTCACTTCATAAAAATGTGATATTCAACTAAGGGATTATTAAAAGTCCTATCAGAGCAGGCAAAAAAGAAATTATTATATATATATATATATATATATATATATATATTGATAAAAAAAAATTTACGAATTTCAATTACTACATACAACTGGCCTATACTGAATATGTTAGATAGCGGTAGACAGTAGGAGCTGACAGTTAATCAATTCTGAATCGTATGTAAATGCGTGTTTTCGTATTTCTTGTAAAAGTATTTATATATACATGGAAATTCTAAATAAATAGGAAATATAGCATAAAACTTTATATAACATAAATTTACTTGCCTATTTCTAATTTTACATTCTCATTTAGGTTTTAACATTATGTTTCTTAGTTATGAAAAAATGATACTTTGTACTTTAAAGCAATTAGAATCACAAATTGTTGTTAAAAGTAACATCAAAGCTTAATTTTTAGACTTTTTATTTTTATTTATTTTTTTATTTTTTCAGAAATACCTTTTTGTCAGGAGAAAATAAAAATATACTGTATTAAGAAATTCAATATATATGTATATATATATATATATATATATATTAGCATCCGCAAATTCAAGGCATATGTCCGAAAGAAATCTTTTTAAAGCAAAGCCAATAATGGCTACTAGAGGGTCTCTCAAGTACTACAATGATTTATTGCCGCAAGAAGTAGCTAAAGTTTCTGGTGAAAGAAATATTACTTTGAATAACATTTTGAATTATTAAGATAAATTTGAAATAATAAATTTCAGGTGACAAGCTTGTTTATTCGTGTATAGATCCACATTTAAGGAAAAAATTCTAAAAAAAAAACGTGTATAAAATAAAAATTAGATTATCTGAAATTTTCTTTCAAACCTGATTTTCTAAAGTTCAGAGTTAAAAGACATATTTAATATATTCAATAGCAGTTAAGGATTTTTGTATTGTACTATTTCCCTCCTGATAATACTTTTAAATGCATGCATTTGTGTACTGATTTTTACATTCTCTTACCCATAGGGTCGAGAAAGTATTGTTTTAGGGTCAAATTTTCGAAGGTGAGTTTTTGTTATATTTACATGTTCTGAGGTGCCCTGAATACGAAAATCATGTTTTTAGCGAATGGTCTGTGTGTCTGTCTGCGTGTCTGTTATCAGCATATCTCAAGAACAAATTGTAGCAGAAATTCCTAACTCGGTATTGTAAATGTGTATCATATAGGGATGCTACAGTAAGACTTTCCTTGAGATGAAGCAAATATTTCGTGTACTGAGACACTCAAAAGTATTCTAATATGGAGGAAATTGCAAGTAAGTAGAGTTTAACATCTATGGACTGCGCTAAACCAAATGAAACGAATATATATATACGCTAACAGAGATAGTCAACTGGGAAAAAATTTTGTGTATGTAGGAGCCTTGCCTCTCACCCTGGGGGGGGGGGGGGGCAGGGGGAAGTCCCCCCTCGAGGGGAGTAAATTTTCATGATGGGTATCTTTCAAAAGAGTTCGCCAATACCTTTAAAACAAATGGTTGAACCATCGATCTGCGATAATTTAAAATAAAGATATATAGATTTTTTTTCATTTTTTATTTATTTTTTTTATGTAATATTGAGAATAAATTCAACTTTTTTTTTTCTATATTTAGTGTTATACTACTTCTCTAATATGGAAATTGTCTGCATTATCATAAAAGATAATTTTTTTAAATAATAATTTTTATAAATTACTTTTTAAAAACAGAATTATTTTTTAATAACCGAATTAAATTCTATATAAATGTAGGTCCATTAATGAAACGGGGAATTAAGGGGGCGGTAGCCCCCTTTCACATATAACTAATTATAATATAAAACTCTTCCGAAGCCTAATTTGAGTTGTTTTAACACAGGTTTACATAACGGTACTCGTTATCTTACCTCTAAATCTGCAACCTGTATTTATAGTATTAAATTTCAGGGGAAGAGAAAGTCGTGTGAGTGACACACCAGATTATTTTTAATAAAATATGCTTGATATTCTTCTCGCAACTCATAGTTAGTAATAAGATATTAAGTTCCACTCACGAAAATCACGTTCTGTCTCCATAAAAATAACAGAATTTCAAAAGCCTACAAATAAATCAAAAAGGCAATAAAATGTATTTTTAATGGTACATTCATTTGCATCTGTATTTAGATGTACGCGTTTTAAACTGCTTGCACTCTCGTGAATATTCGTTTACGCAGTTCATTTCAATAAAAAACATAAAATATGAAATGCAATTAGGATTAGACGTAGTAACATTAAGTCAATCTAAGTGTATATCATGCATTTTTAATGACTTCAAAGTATTGGCTTTTACAAAAATATATTTTACCTTTAAATTCTGTATGTATAATCTTATATTTTTGAGAATTTCTAAAAGAAAAATTAGGAAAATATACAAAATCCCTTTTTTAACTATTCAGCTATTTAAAAAATATATGAAAATTTCTACGAAATAAAAAAAAGTATATACGCATGTATATTAATATTACTTTGATTGGACATTTTTTTGCAAGGTAAGCATAACCTTCTTTATAATAAAAGCCCGAGTTTCCTGAAATAAAAGCTGAAAATGATGGCATAGCTAAAAGAAAAAAAATGTAATAAAAAAGTAATTTTATCCATAATTTCCATGCGTGTACTTCAACTAAATAACATCTTCTTAATAATAAAAGACCAAACTTCCTGAAATTGACACTGAAAAAGCTGTCATATCTAAAACGATGATTGTAATAAAAAAAAAGTAGTTTTATCCATTGTTTCAAATTGGGCATTTCAACTGAATAAAATAATAAAATGTTATAATTTAACGGAAAAACTTACATCAAAATCGACACAATGCATTGAGATAAATTGAAACTGTACTGTAATAAAACTGTACTTGGTTTTGAAACATTCGTTCGTTGATTCTAATAATAATTAAACATACAAAATTTATTAGTCCTTTATAGAGATTTATTTTTTCAAATGTGTAAAGTGTATAATAGTTCTTATCATCGCAAAATACAAAACTTGATTAACCATAATTCATTCATCCATAAAACAAAGTTTAAATAACACAAAAGAATTTACATCTAAAAAATAATCTATTTTCGTTGCTATGCAGAATTTTAATACGACAGGGAAAAATAATAATAATAAATTAAATTTGCAAAAGTCAACTAAGTTAAAAAAATATATTAATAATATAAATAGTATGTAGGAACGTGGTTAAAAATTTGCAGTGAAGAATAACGATGTCATTTTTTAGTTCTTAGAGACATTTGTATTTCAAAACATATAAATATCCTGATGTAAAAGATGAAACCATTTGTTTTAACTATCATGTATGTATTTATCAAATAAATGTATGCCCTACAGATTGTTTTTAATTTTAAGCTAAAACTGTACCATTGTACTACCATTTTTCAAAAAAGTTAATTTTGCAGAATACGATTGATAGGTAATTTAGCCTGGCTGTTAGAAAGCTACGGGAAATATTATTGGCATAATTAATAATGCAATTATGTGTGTTTTTGAGATAAGTTTGTTTCTTTAAATATATACAACATAAAAAAATAAAAAATCTAGATTTGAATGCAGATTTAATATTATTTTGTAATTGTAATACTATTAAAATTTTACAATAATCATTTAAAATTAAATTTAAATAATACACTTATTTTATATATATATATATATAATATTTAAAAATCTGCCTAAGCAGTTTTCCAAATAACGGGCAATGCATCGTTAAATAAAATAAATTACAAATATATCTAAAGTATTGATTGTATTGAGCGGATTTAAATCGAATTAGTTTGAGTAAATGGATTTCCAAGATCATTAAGTTTGATTTATGAATGGTTCGACAAAAATGCGCTACTTTGAAAATAGTAATAAAAATTAGTAGTACCTTCTAATAACGTAAAGTTAGTACTAATACAATGTATAATATTTTTTATAGAACTGAAAAATTGACTTACCACCATTTCAATGATCTTCAAATTGTACAAGAAAAAATTTAATGCAGAAAATCAGTGATTTTTTTTTTGTACAAGGGAGTTTGAAGCTGCGGACAATACAAAATTATGTACATGATTAATATTAGAAAAAATGTTATCTGGTACACTGCTCTGTAAAGAAATAAAATTGCGCACTCTTTCTAAGCTTTCTAAGGCTTCAGCAGATGTAACTTTTGAAGTAGTAATAACCTCATTTTCTTCATCTTCAGAACTTTCTTCATCATTTTCTAAAATGCGATCATCAACAATAGACTGCACAATATCTGTCTCTGTTAATGAATAACAAGTTGCAGCATTGTCATCTGCTGTTAAAAAATCTTTAAAGCTTATGCTTTGAGACACACCAGATTTTTCTTTTACTAAGTTCCAAACGGATTCGATCTCATATTCGACTGTCTGCTCCTCATCATGTAGTACATCGCTAGATCCTTGAGCCGTCGATTCTTTATTTAAATCCTGGTCAATCTGCGCGTGTTTCCAACAGTGGGCTATTGTTTTCTGGCTTATATCATCCCACGATCCACAGATCATATCAATTGCCTCTTTCATGTTGCACCTTTCTGTTTACGTTATTTTGCAGATCACAGATAATGCGTTTTAATAACATAGTTTTGTATCGTGATTTTACGGCTCTGATAATGCCTTGGTCAAGAGGCTGAAGTATTGCAGTACAGTTAGGCGGGAAATACTCTACACGAATGTGATTCAATATAGGAGGATCATTGTGTGCTGTGCAGTTGTCTATGAGTAGAAGAATTTTACGCTTTTGTTTTTGCATATCTTTATCAAAATTTATCAGCCATTCATTAAAGAATCCTTGCGTCATCCATGATTTTTTGTTGGCTTTGTAGATGCATGGTAAGTATAGTATTTTGTGGACAGGAGAAGATTTATAAGCCATAACTAGGATATGACGAGGCGTTTCATTTTAAACACACACAATTTAATAGATGACTATGACAATTACATATGAAAAATACAAGTAACATGAACGACTACATTTTTAAGACTGCGATCTGTTCTAGCAGAGATAAACGTAAAAAGAATGAACAGATCATTGATTGGACGTGACGTCACTTACCAACAGTCCAATAGATTAAATCAGGAATACAATGACGAAATACACCACAACTCTCCTCCCCTTAATTCCGTATACCATACCTGATGGGAGGTTTTCTTACTCTAGATGATCTCCTTACAACCTGTTCAGAAAAAGACAAATTAGCATTTTTAAGTTTTGAATGTTCACATTTTAGTTCATTTTTATTTAGAGTACTGTTGATATTTTTATCACAGTCAATTTCTCCAGGCTTTGTAGACACAGATCTACTGTCGGTTGGTACTGGATCTGATGTAGTGGAAGGATTGGTTGGCAATGGATCTGGTGTACTGACAGGATCGGTTGGCGCTGGATCTGGTATCATGGCAGGCCTCCTACCAGACTTAGATTCTCCATTGCTTTGTAGGTGTGGACTATTGCTATCGGGAACCATGGAAATATTTGCACCAGGACTTGTGGCTTCCTCCACTTGTACTCTGGAACCTACACTTTTCAGTTGATCAACGTGTCTTTTCCATACACATGAACCTACTTGAATTTTATAATGTAGTTTACCTAGTCTGGCAATTACTTTACCTATTTTCCATTTATCTCCTGATGTATAATTGCGTACTGCAACTTTTTCATTTATTTCGAATTCTCTTATCTTTTTCTTGTTAAAAACATTTTTATGTTGTTTGTTTTCAACATAATTTTTAACATTTGGTAGAAGCAAATCTAATTTTGATCTGATATTTCTTTTCAGAAATAATGATGCGGGACTCTCCCCTGTTGTAATATGAGGCATTATTCGGTATTGGAATAAAAATTCGTTTAACTTAAATTGGAGATTTCCGGGTTCTGAACTTAAGGATTTCAATCCTTTTTTAATAATTTGGACATATCTTTCGGCTTGACCATTTGTAGAGGGATGATATGGTGCAGTTAAACTATGTTTTATGCCTTTACTTTGTAGAAAATTTTCGAATTGTTCTGAAATGAATTGTGGCCCATTATCAGACACAAGGGACACAGGATAGCCATATCTGGCAAAAAGCGAAGAAAGACAGTTTATAGTGTTCTCAGCAGTAGTATTAGGAACAATGAACACTTCTGTCCATTTACTGTGGGCATCTACTACGATTAAAAACATTTTCCCCATCATTGGACCAAAAAAGTCTACATGTATTCTGTTCCAAGGTGTTGTAGGCCATTCCCAGTGATGATTTTCTATTTTAGGAGGATTATGTTTTAATTTAATACAAACAGAACAGTTATTTGCTAAATTCTCAATGTCTTTATCAATCCCTGGCCACCATACAAAACTACGTGCCAGTGCTTTCATTTTAACTATGCCAAAATGGCCAAAATGTAAATCTTCCAACACTTTTTGTCTATGAACAGTAGGAATTACAACACGATTCCCTTGTAGTATGCAATTATTTAGTATAGAAAAGTCTTCTTGTTTATGTCCGAAAAGTAAGTAATTTGGCATCTGTGTGCCTGATATTAAATGTCGGTACATTTCTTTCAATGTTGGATCTCGCTTAGAACTTGCACATAATATCTTTGTAGTTAAGGGTAACGAAGTTATTTGATGAATAAATAAACAATCGGATTTATCAAGGTTGCCAAATAAATTTGGTGACAAAGTTGGTGACACTTTTTCTGGTTGTAGCGAATCGGACGACGGCAGCAGTAAGTCTTCACTACGTAATGGAAGACGTGATAGAGCATCGGCATTTCCGTGCTCTGCAGATTTTTTATATTTAATATCATAATTAAATGTCTGTAAGTATAATGCGTATCTTTGCATTCTAGCTGCCGAAAGTACCGGAATACTTTTTACGGGTGAAAATATGGAAACTAGGGGTTTACTATCCGTATACAGTGTAAATCTCCTACCATATAAAAATTGAAAAAATTTCTTTACACCAAAAATTATTGATAACGCTTCTTTATCTACCTGACTATACCGCTTTTCTGCAGAAGATAAAGTTCTAGAAGCAAAAGCTATGGGTTTTTCGGAGTTATCTGGCATTGTATGCGAAAGTACTGCCGAAATTCCATAAGGAGAAGCATCAGTGGCTAAAATTAAGGGTAATTTAGGATTAAAGTGGGTGAGAATCCTTTCGGAAGTAATTTCCTGTTTAATTGCATTAAATGAATTTTCACATTTTTTAGTCCACTGAAAATTTACATTTTTACGTAATAATTCATTTAGAGGATAAGCAATCGTAGATAATTTAGGAACAAATCTAGAATAGTAAGATACTAAGCCTAAGAACGCTTTTACTTGAGTTACGTTTTGAGGTATTGGAGCATTTAAAATAGCAGAAATTTTTTCTTGCGTTTTGTGTATGCCATTTTTATCAATTTTGTAACCGCAGTATGTAATTTCATCATTCATGAAAAAAGATTTTTCTTTATTTATTTTAAGATTATATTCACGTAACCTTTCTAGCACTTGTTTTAATCGCTCTAAATGTATTTCATCAGTTTCCCCTGAGATACATATATCGTCAATAAAAACTGAAATACCCTCTATACCTTTTAAAATTTGTTCTATAGTTCCCTGCCATATTGCTGGCGAACTGGCAATTCCGTATGGTAATCGCGTAAATTTAAATAAGCCTTTAGGAGTGTTAATAGTAAGTAGTTCTTGTGAATTTTCCTCTACCGGTAAATGCAAGTATGCTTGGTTTAAATCAATTTTTGTAAAATGTAATCCACCCCCTAAAGTTGCTAATATATCCTCAATTTTTGGTAGCGGGTATTTGTCAACCTTTAAAAATTTATTTACCGTGACTTTAAAATCGCCGCATAAACGAATTTTCCCATTAGGTTTTACCACCGGAACAATAGGTGTTGCCCATTTACTTGTACTAACAGCTTTTATTATCCCTTCATTTTCTAATCTTTCCAATTCTTCATTTACCGCATTCCTTAATGCATACGTAACTGTTCGCGATTTACAAAATATTGGTGATGAGTCTTTCTCTAAATGTAATTCAGCTTTAACATTTTTAATTTCACCTACGTTATTTGTAAATAAATCCGTAAATTCATTTAGTAAATTATTTAAATTATCCGAGATTTGTACTTTGTTTACCGGAACAGTTTGTAAATTGTTTGGGAATATATTAAATGTAGTTATCCAATCCCTACCTAGCAATAAAGGAAAATTGTCTTTTTTAACTAAATATAACTTAACATTCCTAGTTTTGTTTTCGTAAGTTACATTTACTCTAACAAATCCCTCGGGCTGAAAAATTTCTCCCGTGGCTGTCTTTAATTGTACATCAGCAGGAAACATTTTATGTTCTGGAAATAATTTCCGAAAACGATTTATCGGTACAGCGGATATCGCCGATCCTGTATCAAGCTCCATTTCTGCTTTAGCACTATTTTCTATCAAAACCCAAATTTTTATAGGTTTAGTGCCTTCAGATTGTAATGACACAATGTCTACAGTATCAAGAACATTTACATTTTTCTTTTGAGTAACATTGTTTTGTGCGTTCCGACACACTTTACTCAAATGACCACGTTTTTTACAAAAATTGCAAACTGCATTAATAAATTTACAAACATTTGCTAAATGAGAGCTATTTCCACAACGATAACAATAAGTTTTACTTTTATTTGCACTCGCAGTTTTGTTCACGTTTTGTTTACTTAAGTTATTTTGAGAATAATTTTGTTTTGGTTTCCTAACACTAACAGAAACTTTATTCAAATTCAAATTTTTATTTTGTAATTCTATCATGTCATTTTCAGTACTTTGCATAGTTACGGCTTGTTCTACTGCTTTTTCAAATGTTAAATCTTCAACCTGAGACATTAATTTGCTTTGGATTGTTTCATTTTTTAATCCGCGTAAAAATTGTTCTAACAAATTTTCTGACAGCGAATCGCCTGTAAACGCGCAATGTGTTGTAAGTTTCTTTAAACGAACACTAAAATCCTGCACAGATTCGTTATCTTCTTGACAACATTTTCTAAATTTAATGCGTTCACTGATTTTATTTGGAATTTTACATAGATGTTTTGTTAAGACATCTACTAATTCAGTGTAAGTTTTTGATTCAGGAAGATCTGGGAACAGTAAATTTGTAAGTAAATTATATAATTTCGGGCCTATAAAAGTTATTAAGGCACTAACTTTTTTTTCATCCTTAATATCAAACAATATAAAGTTTTGTTCCAATCTTCTAACATAAATCTCAAAAGATTCAATTGAATCATTGAATTCCTTAAAATTCTGAAACATTTTTAATAAAATTATGCTAGTTCTAACAATAAAAACATGCAATCTAATAAAAGAACAGAAAGAAAAAAAATAAAATAAATGTGTAAATACCTTTTCTTTTTTCTCTTTCCCGAAAAAATAAAAAGTCGCAGATTATCGCAGACGATAATTACACCCGTGCTGGCGCCTAAATCGTACCTGCCCGCCACCAGACAATGATATTAACTGCTGCTGTCTCCGATCGCATAATGATTCATTTCGAAATATCAATTTTTCTTTATGAAGAACTGCAGATTGCATTTTTAATCATCTTGAAGTAGATATTATTAAAATATTGAAGAGCAAAACTTCTTTTTGCTTTTTTCTTTTTCATCTCGTCGCCAATATAGTATTTTGTGGACAGGAGAAGATTTATAAGCCATAACTAGGATATGACGAGGCGTTTCATTTTAAACACACACAATTTAATAGATGACTATGACAATTACATATGAAAAATACAAGTAACATGAACGACTACATTTTTAAGACTGCGATCTGTTCTAGCAGAGATAAACGTAAAAAGGAATGAACAGATCATTGATTGGACGTGACGTCACTTACCAACAGTCCAATAGATTAAATCAGGAATACAATGACGAAATACACCACAGTAAGGACTTAAAATTTTTGAAACAACGGGGTTTTTCAGATTTGCCGATTATGAGTAATTTTCGTTTTTCTGTTCCTGATTTGTTGCAGCAAAATAGGGCTGTAATCCTTTGTTTGGAAAGCTTTCCTCCAATACACTTGTCTCCTTTTAACGCTAAAGTCTTCCTTGGTTCTAACTGAAAAAATATTCCGGCTTCATCGGCATTAAAAACATCGTTAGGACTATACGTCTTGATTAATTTTAGTACTTCACCTTTACGCCATTCGTTTACAGATTCAACTGGGACGTCTTTTGCTTCTCCTGAAATGCATTTTGCCACTATACCGTATCTTTCTCGGAATCGATTCAACCATCCGACACTGGCTTGAAAATTTTCAACGTTTAGCATTCTTGCAAATTCCAAACCTTTTTCTCTAATTAAAGGGCCACTTAGAGGGATGTTTCTAGAACGAACATCCATAAACCATTTGTAAACAGCACTATCCACATCTTGAAACTGGGCATTTCGAATTCGTTTTCTGCTTGGATCAAAGACTTGAACTTGAAGTTTTTTCAAAATGCTTTCTTTATCTTTTAGAAAAGTGGATAAAGTAGACGGCGAAATTCCATATTTGCTAGCAACATCAGATTTTTTTATTCCTTTCTCAACTTCAGAAATTATGGTTTTTTTTTTCTTCCAAACTAAACTGTTTTCGCTTAACAGCCGCCATTTTATGACCTACTGGTAAGATGGAAATTTTCAAACTGATTTCGAGCTTTGGGAATTCCTTTGCGAAAGTTATTCAGGTAGGGAGGAGAGGGAAGGGGGAATGTGCAATACTCATTTCACGTTTTGTTAAGTTTGCTTACATTGGTTACAGCTTACTTGGACTTCCAAGAAAAAGGGGAGGAGAAAAGGGGAGAGCGAACAAAGGAAACATTCCTTCTGCAGTGAAATGTCTATGCACACCTGTTTTACAACAAAGCTCGGAGAAAAGCGATTGCTTTAGAGATAAGCTTGATTGTCCCTAAGACTAGGCATCGAAAACAAAAATTGTCAAGCGATAAAAATGTACAACTGAAAGTATTTGCCGTGTCATATTATTTCGTTCTAACGAGATTATAAAAAATTGAATATTTCGTTATACTGAGATTATGTTAACATTATTTGAATACATTTCAAAACGGGACTCTCTTGCATTTCGTTATAACGGGATTTTTCGTTGTAATGGAATTCGTTGTAACGGGATTTTACTGTATAAATTTGCATAAATATTGATTTTTTTTTTTTTTTTTTTTTTTTTTTTTTAAGTGACAACAATTATTAGCTTAAATTAATCTAATAGTAAAAAAAATCTTTTAGCTGAAAGAGTTCTTTTTGCAACAACAACATACATAAATGTCAAACTCCAAAAATTTTAGATAAAAGAATTCCAATGAGCATAATTTATCGGCATAGAGTAAAATAATTAAATAAAAAAAAACATTTTTAAGGGTTGATTGGTTGGGTTTTACGTCGCACTAGTGCTGCGCAGATGAGCAATTGGCGGCGGTCTGGGACACACCCCTAGAGGTGATCCGGAGACATGCCATCACAATTTTGATCCTCCACGGAAGGGATGTCTGTCCCGCTTCGGTGACCCCCAGAGATTTGAGGGGAACATAGAGTACATTGCAGCCACGACAGATTTTACGTGCACCAGGCACCATTAGTGTACACGACGGTCTTTGGCCGGCTCGCGTAGAGAACCCGCTATCTTCCAATTACGAGGCCGGCGCTCTACCGACTGGGCTACCGCGGCCCATTATTTTTTAAGGGAAAATGCAATACAATACCATACACCATTTGCATAAACAATATCATTCCCATAAGTACTCATGCGGTTGTACTCCTAAAAAATTAGAAAAGTAACTAAACGATCAAAAATTTAGACATGTGTACATGAAACGATTATAAACAAAGTGATGAAAAAATATAGGAAATTCATTAGTTTTCCTTTTTTCATAAAAATAATTTCAAACTTAATTTGCAATTTGTGACTAATTGAAAGCCACAATATAATTACCCGGATATGCCGCCATATAGAGCATGTCTGGGATTTTATTGGTGGGCGATTCGTTCGTACAACTGGTGGGGCGCATCATAGTAAGATTGAACTTTGGTGTCAAGTCGAAGCCATCTGGAATGCCGTATACCAGGATTACATTCAGAACCTGCATGATTCAATGCCACGACGGATACAAACTCTCATCGATTAGCGTGGTAAACACACAAAGTACTGATTTCAGACTTTTTTTTTTTTTTTTTTTTTTTTTTTTGTCTTGTACATTTGATAGTTTATTTTATTTGTACCGCTATCAGTAATATTTGGAATAAATTTCATTAATTTCTGACAATTCTTTCATGGTGTTGCAATTTTCACAAGCATGAGTGTATTTTTATTTTCTGTATTTCCATAAAAAGGAATATTCTAAAAAAAAAAAAAAAAAAAAAAAATCAGATTCCAAACTTTGAGGTTTCTATAAGGTTTTTTTTTTTTGCCTGGACGGATTTTGGCAAATTTTTAGAATGATGCTTGCGTACATGTCTTTCATGATATTTGTGTGTCTGTGTGCGTGACAAAAATGTTGCAGCTGCTCTTAATCTAGAATTAATGCACAGAACTTCACAAAATTTTATATTTATACGTACTTTCAAACAAATTGGTTCCTAGCAACCGTCAGTACATACCGCTTAAGATTTAAAACATAAGATATATTAAAACTCTCCAACTTTCATGATAACTATATCTCAACTTTTATTGTGTGCCCTCTGATGTATCAAGTACACAAAACTTGATATATGAAGGGGATATTGCGATAAAATATGCATATCGGTCAACTGGTGTTTCTGATCCCCAATTACTAGAAGTAGGGTATACATGTACCTGTTTTTATATGTAAGTTTAACATAAGAAAACCTGCGTTAATTTAATTAGGTTGCATATCGACCGACAGGTGACGTTACTATTGTGCAGCTTTTTTCTACTTATTGTACGACTGTATCCCAGCTTAGATTAAATCGTTAGGTTTAAAATCGTTCGTGAAATGTCGCTGCTGTTTGTACAACAAATGTTCCTTTTTTTGCAATTGTCCAGCTTTTATCATTGTATAGATTAGTTAATAATATATATAAATAAGTATTATTAATAATATGTAATAAACAGTATTCGTAAATTGTTAACTATAGAAAGCGGTGTTTTGTATAAATTCTCATATATTTAATCTGGTAGTTGTTGGTGCTTTTATAAAGAATGATATAGAGCATTGACGATAATGTCGAATTTATGTGTTTATCAAATATTTTTTTAATGCCAGGAAACAGGTAAAAGACTATAAAAAATGTTTAAAATTTTCAAGTATTAATATATAATGTAAAAATTATAAAAGAAAAATATTTTTGAGTGATCTTTAGATAATTTCTGTTGTATCAATGCCCCTTAGAAACAGTCACAATAGACGGTCATAAAACGAATAATTTTAGCATCATAGAACGGGTATGCATTAGATCCAAAGTTGGACTAATTGTTTTTTTTTCGCGTACGAGTCTCCAATTGTTTAATAATTAAATTTACCATATTTACACTACCTATAACTATGTTCATTAAAAAAGAAGATTTCATAAGGCATATGAAATTTTCCTTTGTTTCTCAAATATTCCATAAAGAGGGATCCGTGGGCTTAGTGCCTCCTTGCATGGTTATTTATGATATCAATCCATAGATATCCATGTTTAGGCGTCCATTATTTTCCATATTGATCCTTAATAAAAACAAATAGAGTTATGTTATTCTTATATATAATAATAGTAATAAAATAATAAATTTTTCTTTACACATTTTATACAAATCTAAATGCCAACGTAAGATTTTAAATTGTCTAGAAATAACTTGATATTGTGAAAATAACTTTTGTGCCATTCGTATTAACTTCATCATATATATATGAGTGCGTGTGTGTATAATTATACCGTGACTGCTAAATCTTATGAGAAAATAGGAAAGTTTTCTGTCACAATATTTATATAGATAGATAAAGTCTTTTATTAATATCTATTAAATTATTATTATTCATTTATAATCTTATTAAAGTCTCATATATATATTCATGAATTAAGATCATTTTATCAGAAGTTCGGAGATTTTCTGTGTTGTTGATTAAAAAAAATATTAAAAATTATTAAAAGAAACTTCTGTATTTTATAAGTTAATTTAAGTTTTTCTATTATTTCCTTATATATATATATAAGACCAGTATAGTTATATAGCATATATATATATATATATATATATATATACAGTAGAACCTCGATTATCCGAACCTCGATTAAACGAAACTCCTCTCCGTTAACCGAAGTCGGTTTCTTCACTTTTTTTTTCACTTTCTACTATCATCCAAAGTTTTCTCTTAACAAACATGCATTTTTAAAGTTTTTTTTCCCCACATTCCTTTTTTGTGCAAGCCGTCCTTTCCAAACTACGAATGCAGGTAAATATTTTGGAATTTCTTTTTTTAGAATTCCTTCTCGCAAGCTCAATTCTCGGTATGAGTGTACTCTTCCCCACTTTTAAATGTCCCTGTTCTAAACAAAAACACACCCCATTTCGAATGTGGAAGGTCATTCTGCCAAGTCCCAGAACAATCGGATGTTATTGCACCCTCTGATTGTAAGCAAGTGCAAAGAACCTAACCTATTTTGTCATCTCAAGAACAGAGAAATTTTCATTGAAGCAGAATTTCAAAATTTTTGTCACTTTGTGTCACTTATGATTCCTCTGAACTCATGCTTTTAAGAAAACTTCGGGATAGAGCTCCACGGCAAAGGATGGCCAGTTTATACCAGATCAAGCTTCCATTTAAACCATTGTGAGTTTTTGTTTCAGGAATAAATTTATTTTCATTTATTTAACAGTTAAAATAATCATAATAACAGTTCAATGACTATATACATAATAAACTAGATAACAGGGGTCGTACTCTCCGCCCCTTTTTTAGGACACACTTAAGAATAATAAATTTTCTCTTTTTTGCCACCAGTAACTTCATGCAGAAATTTTTATGGTACTTTTTATAGAAATGTCTCCAGTTTAATCTGGTTAGAGATCATCATAAAAAAAAATAGTGGTAGGAATAGAGGCGGAAATTTGTCATATTTGAGAGTGTCCTGAAAAAAGGGCGGAGAGTACGACCCCTGAGATGATTATTGATGCAGAGCTGCCAACCTAATCCGGCAAATTGTTAGTACCGCCCCTTTTTCTACACCACTTAATTTTTAGAGTATTTTTCTACTTAATTCATCATAGATATATTTGAAATAAATTGCTCTAAAATTAAGTGGTGTAGAAAAAGAGGCGTTTTTCAATAGGCGTTAACAATTTGCCGGATTAGGTTGGCAGCTCTGTTGATGAATTCTCGATTATCCGAAAATTTCGATTATCCGAAGTAGGTTAGGTCCCAATTACTTCGGATAATCGAGTTTCTACTGTATATATATAACCAACCTCCACGGAAGCTTACTGCTTCGTTCGTTGAAAAATGTTGAAAAAATTCAATCGATTAAACAAATATATTTCGATTGGCAATTATTTTCTGTAATTCAAACCCATGGACAAATGAGGCTATATGCAGCCGTTAATAAAATGTAAATGGCATTTAATTACTTTTGTTTGATTATATTGATTATTCAAAATATTGATAACTTTAAAAAAAATCTATATGTATTCACATTAGTTTGCAGACAATAAAATCAAGAAAAATAAAATATATAGATTATTTGATTAATTGAAATTATTTAAATAAGCAATAAATAAAATCAAAATTTTAAAGCTATATGACATCTGTTTTATCAGAAATTTTAAAGAATTTAAATTTTACTTTTCATTTTATTATTATTATTATTATTACTCACGTGTGAGAAAATGTTTCTTTTTATGTTAAAAAATAATAATAATATAATAAAACCTTGCATGCATTTTCCTTTTCATGCCATCTTCTTGAAATTACAACTCAAAAAATAAATAAATAAATAAAAATGTCCGGAAAAAAAAAAACTTAAAAATCACATAAAGCATAAACATAAAAAAAAATCGAAATAAATATAAAACTTTGTTAAAATCAAAAAATTGTTACATATTTCACACCACAGTTAGCTGAAGTATATTTTAGCAAAACCTGATAAAGTTTTCATAAAATCTTTCTAAGTCTATAAAACTAATTTAACTGGAATGTTTTTTCCTATTTCAACATTAAATATCTCCTAAACTAATGTTTTGGCATATAAACTGTTTATTTCATATTTATGTACAAAACTGGTAAATTTCCTGTTTCTACGCGAAACAGTGTACAGTATAAGCTAGAAAAGTGGAAAAGAAACGATAAATTGAAAATTGACCAAGGTGCAGTAGATAACAAAAGTGTCCGAACACATTCCTATGTAAAAAAAAGCGCACTTCACACGGTTTTGTTAAATAAATCCTTGCGGAATCCTGTTCTTAGTCAGCGTAAGAACATGATTCGATCAAAATTTATTTAACAAAATCGTATGAAGTGAAAGTAGGAATTTTTGTTAGTGGCCGAACACTTTTGTTACCGACTGTAGTTTTTTTTTTTTTTTTTTAAGAATAGAGGGAAATAAATAGTCACTGAAAAATTCTTTTACAATTAAGTTTTCGAATAATATATTTTAGTATGTTTCATTTCAAATTTTAGAAAATATTTAACTTTCGTAAATAATATACTAAAACTTATTATGAAAGCATATGCGAATGTTTCTTAAAGAATTTTATTCCAAATAATTTTGTCTTGAAAATATTCACATTATATTTTCAAAAAATAAATGTTATGCTATTATTATTTTTTAAACAAATTTCCTAATGTAAATTTTGAAATTATGCTTTTGATTTTTATTTTCATTTTAGATTTCAAATATGAATTTTTTGGAACCTGTCCAACATTCCAAAGATTGTTTACATTTTTCACATCTGGCGGAGAAACAATTTTAATCATAATGCATGAAAAGTTTCTTTACTGTGAAAACGTCGAAATAGGTATTAGATTTAAAAAATGCTTTTCATTTACGGTGAATAATGCTTGTGTAAAATTTAAAAGAGAAAGGCTAAAAATCTATAGGGTATTTTATAATATTTCAATGTATTAAATTTTCAAGAACTTATTTTGGTTTTTGTATAAATAGCAAATAAATTTATATACAGTAGTAGGAAACAGTTCTGTAAAGCATATCAAAAACTGTGAAAAGAAAAATCACTCGATGTTTTCCTTTATAACAATGCAGTGATGCCATATGGTTGAAAATTATTTCCCCTAACATGTCTTCAAATTTCCCCAAATCAGGGTGGTGTTTTTTTTTTTTTTTTTTTTTTTTCGAAATAATCCCCAACTTGATTTCTATTAAAAAGGGAAAATAATTTTTTTTTTCAAAAAAAAAAAAAATATATATATATATATATAGATATAGATATAGATATAGATATAGATATAGATATATATATATAAAGCAGATTTAAGCTCAGATTTTTCCCCAAATGTAGGCAATTTTTGAATAAAATCCCCAAATAACAATAAAGCTATTGAAAGTCCCTAGTCGTAGGAATAAATCATTACGTTGCGAACATTGACAAAAAGTTCAAGAACTCCTCAGATTTATACCAAATAATTTTATAATTCCCCCAAAAGTCCCCACACACATTTGGTCCCCAAAATTGTCCCCAGAAGCCTAAAAAATCCCGTATCTGCATCGCTGTAACATTGTTAGTATTGTTGCTGGATAGAAGATCCCTCGGCATCATTAGACGTTTGCCCCATAACCACTGCCATAAACCACGCTGTTTTGCATTGGCTAATGGGTGAAACCAATTAGTCAATTTATCTAATTAAAGTATTTGTGTCCATAATACATTGATTGTACAAATATAGATAATGGGTATATTTTTAAGACAAGTAAACCTAAAGAAATGTCCACTACCGGAGTTACAGATTTTCAAGTGACACGAATTTACGTCAACGGTCCTGAAAGTGTTGAAATAGATTAAAAATTTAACTTAAGAATCAAAACGAGTTAATTATGTTGTTTCTATTTTAATACCAAATGAATCTTAGAAAAATTAGAATATGGCAGTAGGAATCTTTTTAATACGTGTAAAACTAATAGAATTTAGATATTAAAAGATTTCTGTCTTTTATTATCTAAATTCTATTTCTAAAAATACGTTAAAAATTCAATCACAGAGATTGTGAACAACGTTAGGTATAAAAGATTTAGCAATTAATAAACAGGCTTTATGTTTTGTAAACTGATTCTCTCACATTGTAAAGACGTATCGTGGCACCCAAGTGAAAAGGTGGCACCTCCGTCTTTCATATTTAAAACTTGCTGTAAGTGTAAGAAAACAAACACTGAGACTTTGGTGATTAATTTAACAAGTATTTATTTAAATCTCTTAAGTGGGGAAATGAGGCTACTTCTTAACTGTATTATAAGATATAACTTATATATATCTTTAATTCAAGTATAATAAATGGTTTTATATTACCCGTATACTTCTGGCAACATAACGGCGTGAAGCTTTACTTATACCTCACTATAATCCGAGCGACCTTGACTATCCTCTCTCCCCTCGTAAAATTCCTTGAAACTCTTTAAGACTTTTTAAACATCTTAAACTTCTTAGAAAAAACCCTTCTCACCTCAGCAAACTCCGCAAAACTCCCCAAGCATCATTTTAATTCCCCTTTTATACTTTTCCAATTTGCATTTTCTACGTCATTTGATTTCTGACCACTTTATTCTAATTCTATCTACCTGCTATAGTTCGCAAAATCTAAAACTTTTACTTTATTTCGTAGAATACCTTCTTCGGTAGAGTAGTGACTCTTAACCGAAGATTCCTCGCAACTCTTATTTACGAATTTCTTACGGAATCTTTCCCTAACCTTACAATATTTAACTGAAAAATTATAAAATAAATAATTTTCTTTAATTCTTTTTATGAAAGTTTAAGAATACCACACTTCTGAGTTAAAATTTCTCTAAGACTTAAATTTGCACTTTAGAATAAAAGGTAAAAATTTTTCTTTTTTATCATACTTGTAATTTTGCCTTCTTGCCAGATACCAGTTTCTCGTAAAGGAAAAAAAAGCATAAATTTATTCTGTTTACTATGAACTCAAAATCTCATTTCTTAAGTTAGTCTAACTTTATACGTTAGAAATTGAAAAATACATTTTGCAAATAAATATAAATTTCTTTTTTAAAAAAAAGTAATAATAATAGTAATAGTAATAATAAATAAAGATAGCAAATTCAAACAAAAAGTTTTCGTACCTTAGGTTAAACATAAAATATGCAGTGAAAAATGTTTCAAAAGAAACTTTTGATATTACGATTTAAATTATCTGTATCATAAAAATGCAAACAGTGTGAAAATGTCTGTAAAATAAAATAAATTTACTGTTTGGTTAGTACTATTTCTAAATAATAATAATAATAATAATTCAAATATAGTTTTATTTATTTTATTTTTTTTTAAGTTGGTTTTTACGTACTTCTTTGAAATACTCCTAAAAATACATTTCACTATTAATATCAATAAAACTACAAAAGAGGATAAAATTATAAAGAAAAACTTTAAAATCAACAACACGACAAAATGACAAAATTAAATATACATACCATTTAAAAAAGAGAATAAAAAGCAAACAAAAGTAAACAAATTGTTAGTGAACGCGTTAAAAATAAAATCAATAGATACAATTTACTTAAAGTAAAAGAGGAATTACATAAAAGAAATAATAGAAAAGAAAAAAAAAATGTGTTTTTGTACATTACTTAAATTATATATAAAAACAATTTGTTTGATCTCTTTTCAAGAAAAACTAAAATTTAGAGAGAGAAAAAGGGTATTACTGGCGATCTGCTTTAATAACACTTAAAGTTAATTTCTATCTTTTTTTTTTTTTTTTTTTTTTTTTTTTTTAAGTCTAATTCCACATGTGGCAAATTCTTGAGTTACAATTCATAATTTGCCGAATTTCATATATAATAGAGTAATATATTTGCACTAAACTTTATGTTTGGAATAAATTCTGGTATGGTATTATTGTTCAGGTTGTGGTTCAGTGTCTTTTACGTGGCATTAGTGCTGCGCTATTTGCAATTCGTGATGGTCGTGGACTCACCCTTAAAGGTGCTCCATTGATATACTTCCACAATTTTTATCTTCCACCGAAGATGGTTTCCTTCTTCAGTGATCCCCCGAGGTATTGTTTAGGAGCTATATTTTACCAAGAAATTTTAGAATAAGAAAACTTACCACTCATTTTAAAAATAAAAACATATTTTAAGAAATATGCTTCAGTCATTCTAAATGGATATATATATATATGTATATATATATATATATGAATTGTCTTAAATACTTAATCATAAATTATCATAAATTTTAATTAACATTAATATATATACAGGGTGTTCTAAAAGTCCCACACCCCATCCTAACTCGAAAATGGTTCGGAATTATAAAAAATGGCGAAACACGTGTTCAATAAAATCGTGAGGGACCTCTTTTGGTGTAAAAAGTTTTAACTCGGGAGGGCTGGGGGGAGGGGGCGCTAGCGAGGGCAACTTTAAAATTTTAAATAGGAAGGTATATCTTGTGATACATCCTGGAAACGTCTCTAGAAAACAATGAATTTGACACAAATAGTTTCGCTCAACGATGACTATTAAAGGAGATACTTGAGTTTTTAGACATTTGAAATGTGGATTTTATACTTATGTAATAATCTCTTTAATAATCATTGTAGTACAAAACTATTTACATCAAAATCATTGTCGTGAAAAGACGTTTCCAGGGATACATCACAAGACATACTTTACTGTTTAAAATTTTAAATTTGCCCTCACTAGCGACACTATTACTACTACCCCTTTGCCAGGGCCCAATCATTTTTGGGCAAAGTATGTCTTGTGATACATCCCTGGAAACGTCTCTTCAAGACAATGAATTTGATATAAACAGTATTGTCCTGAAATGGTTATTAAAGGGAATACATAATACAAGGGTATATTTTTATATATTTATTACAGTATGTTGTGTCTGATGCAGTATGTCAAGTTTTCTAAAAGTGATATAGCTTTGGTACCCTGCATGTTATAAATGAAAAACGTACGAAAAATTGTCGACATTATTAAAGAAATCTTTATATCTTACAAGGAAACATTCAAAAGGTGTCATCTTCAAAAAGTATTGAAAAAAATATACGTGATTCTAGTCTTCATAAAACACCAGAAAATGAAAAAAATTATCGGCTGGAATGAATGACAGCGACCATAAAAATTATCAAAATTAAGCATATTTGGCGATTTAGCGCTGTTAGGCGATACGTTTGCTAGCACCGAGATTGCCGTGTACGAACAGAACCGTGTTTTGTTTTTCCGCCAAGTACTCAAAATCAATCGCCTAACAGTGTGAAATCGCCAAATATTCTTAATTTTGATAATTTTTTGTGGTCGCTGTAATTAATTTCAGCCGATAATTTTTTCATTTTTTGGTGTTTGACTAGAATCACAATTGAGAAGACTAGATGAAGACTAGTTTGATGAAGACTAGAATCACATATATTTTTTTTCAATACTTTTTGAAGATGACACCTTTTGAATGTTTCCTTGTCAGTTAATATAAGTGCAATTCTCATATAAATTTATATCTATCATTAAAACAAGGCTCATAATCATTTCCTATATCTAGTACTTATTTCAAGCATTATTTTTATAGGCTGATCCTAAAGGTCGTATATTTTTAGTTTAAGTTGGGACTTATCTACTTTTAACCTTCGAGACAAGATTTACACTATAATACATGTAGTATAACATGTTCCTTTTACTCTAAAGTTTCAAGAATATCCATGAAGTATTTGTTTAGATTTTCGAAAGAATGTCTAGATAAACTTAGCTATTGCCATTCTCTCTTAGCAATTATGCACCAGTGTACTCCCCCCCCCTCCCCCCAACAAAAGCTTATATTTATTACGAGCTAACTTTTATATTTCTGATTTTCATTATTTTCCAAATGCCTTTTTAAAAAATAAAGAATTGTCTTTCTTCTTATTCTATAAAAAATGAGAAAATGCATGTAATACATAGTTTGAAAAAAAAAATGGTAAATGTTTTAGAAATATTATGATAACTTTAAGAAAAGAAAAGTTACATTTGCCTTCATAATAATTTATTAAAACATCAAAATAATATTGCGAAAATACTAAAATTGTTATTTGTGTTTCAAGGAGATTTTCTTTTTTCATTTACACACACATACAAATGTTTACATAGAAAAGGTTAGGAAAATATCTGTAAATTATAATTCGGAATACTCCATGCTTCCCTTGCAACTGTTTTGTAAAACTTCTTATGGAATACAGAACTATATTATTTATTTTAGTTACCTGATAAATATTATTTATGGTGTAGGTGTGAACCGTGTGTGTAGGTGATTTCTAGCATATACAGACGTTTGCTTATCTCTTTATGTATTTTCAGTCTTGTGTAGGTGTATGCAGGTTTCTATAAAAGCACATATTTGTGTGTGATAAAAAAGTTTTTGGGCAAACACCATAAATTTAAAAACACAATCCTATTTATTACTTTGTAACACCAACCATTCACTGCAACTTTAACTACGTAGGTTAATGTATGACACAGAAGCCTTCGTAATTTGATATTAACATGTATTGCTGATTACTATTCAGAATAATTTGTAAATATTTTAATTTTATTAGTACAATAATTCATATATATTAAAAGTATTTTGTCTTAATTTTAGTATGCTAGATATTTTTTAAGACAAAAGATATACTTCATTGAGTCTTCTAGAAATAATTGTAAGCTTTGAACAATAATTTTGGCTTTATGAAAGAACATAAAAAAAAAAAAAAAAAAAAAAAAATCGTTGTTCAATTGAGTCGGTAGTTCCGTAATCTGAAACTTAGCGTTTAATAAATAAATAAAAATAAATTGACATCAACAATAGTAAAGCTAAAAATATAAGTATAATTCGTATGCATTGTATGAAATTAGACAAAAGTACGTAGACATTCCATCAATTTTACACAGATAATATACTATCAGGCCACAGAATATAAATCTTTTTAATATATATATTTCTTTAACCGACTGTATAAATCTCTTTTTCAGAATATACATACGTAAAAACAATTTGAAATAAAATAATACAGCACAAATAAAATAAAACGTTTTATTTGTACTGGCAAAATAACACAAGATTAAATGAAAAATTAAAAACCGCTCTTACACACGCAGATTAAAAAGTTTTTATATAAAAAATAAAACTTTAAAAATACTACATTTATATATATACAAAAATTTTTAAATACAACATTTTAAAGCACTAAGACTTCACTGTTATTGACAATATTATCATCAAATATGTGTGTAAGTATCATCAAGTATTATGCAATCAATAAATATAAAGGCTTAAGCTAATAGATATATATCGGCTATCCCATAATTTTTTAAAAAATTTAGAAATTCATAAAAATTGAAGAATATGACAGAGTTGAAAGCGGTTTTTAAAAATGTGTGTGTGTGCCGGGAGAGGGGGGGATTAAAAGATGATGATGACGACGAAGATTATGATGATAAGGAAGTGCCTTAGGGAATGATGACAGTGAAGACGAAGAGAGTGAGGAATAGGAAAAGCCTCAACAAAAGAAACAAAATCACATGAACATTTCCCAAATGAAATCGCAAAATCAAGGAAAAACTCCTTCAAAGAAAGAACAGACCCTTGCAAAAAATAAAACACAACAATCTGAACAAGTTAAAACTTCACCAGGAAAATTTGAAAAGAAAGACGAAAAACCAATTATACATGAAAAGGTTTTGCAGTTAGCAGAAGAGCGTAAAAGAGAAAGACAAGTAAGAACCTTATTCAATGGAAACCTGCCTAAAGATATAAACCAATCAGAATTCAAAGCATTATCAAATGATATGATAATCATACCAATATTCCTCATACGAAAAAAAGGAAACGTGTATTTTCTTTCTTATAATTTGCAATTGAAGCAAAAGTTGAAGAAAATTTCAAACTTCTTAAAAGCAAGAAATTGAGAGGACAACCTGTCACAATACATTTCACTGGTTGTAAAAGACAGAATGTCTCAAAAGAGGAGACTGCCAGTATAAATTTGAAAAAATTGTTTCATCACTTCCAATGGAGGCTACAATTGATAAAATAGCTGCATTATTTCCCAAAGCTGTGCAAATACAATTAGGAGTTTCCCCTACTTATAAGAGTGCTATTGTAAATTTTACGACTGAAAAAGATGCTGCAGAGGCTTTAGAAGAAACTAAAAATGCTAAATTAGATGGAAAGCCAATAACTATCTTATATTCTGTCTCTAGAGATCCTGCCAAAAAGAGGGAAAGATCCAGGAGTAAAAAACAAGACATATCGATGTCTAAAAAATCAATTTTGAAAAAAAAAAAAAAAAAAAAAAAAAGCATAAATAACTTTAGGTTTTCAACCCAAATGGAGATTAATTACTTTTAGGAGCGGCACCAAATGTTAGGATGGAAAAAATTAAAACATAATTAAAAATGGATGTATAGAACTTTTTTTGGGATTTTAATTTTAGGATCGTAAATAACTGAATTGGTCAAAAAATCATCTAGATGGTTAGTACACTACATTGTGCCGCTACTCATGAATAAATCCAAATTTTAAAATAAATAAAAGCAATGATTAGATATAATCGAAAAAAAAAAAATTAAATAAAATGACTGACCCAATCACCAAGAAAAAGAAATATTCTGAAAGGTAAAACATTAATAATCCAAATGAAACACAAATTAAATAAAAAAAAAAAAAGAAAAGTGATGAAAGTCTTTAAACACAATCTTTTATTGAAGAATTCTTATATTTAAATCTTAGTGCCAGTACATTTGATGTTCTTTTTACTTCATTACACAAACACACTGTATGCAATCAACATTGATATGATGTTTAATTATTCGATATAAGGAGTTCATAGAATGTTAATTTTGCGAGAAAAAGCGTTTTATTTTAAGCTACTAAGAGTCGTGTAAGAGTACTATTTTCGTTCATTATCTACAGATACGTTCATCATTTTTATTTAGTAATCACTAATCAGTGATATATGATTTTCAGACAGGATCACGAATGAACGATGAATTTTAACATGAAGCGTAAACATTAAGATGTAGATAATTCACCACTTGCTGTGCTACGATATTTTGCTTCAATGCATCGATAAATATAAAACAAATAAGGATCGATGTATTTGTTATTCAGTATCATTTGAAAACTCCATTCATCTTCCTGTCTTGAACACTAAGTTTGCAGCTAGGAAAGATCGTTCTAGCAAGTGATTGTGCCCGGATGTATTACTTGTATGTTGAGTATTAGGATGGATGCACACTGAGGAGTTGGATTATTAGGCACTGATAAGATAAAACTTAATGAAAAACGGTTTAGGGCAGGTCGTCATCGTTGTTAGCCCTACTAGGCATATTTCACCGTAAGCTTTCTATGCCTTCTGTCTTCATGGGATCGATGCTTCATTCGTATTAACAAATTAGTCTCAAATATGAAATAATTACCAGAATAAAACATTTAAATAAGGATATTCCTTGCAAACTATGTCGTATAAGACATTTTCGGAAAATGCTGTTCACAAATAAAGTATGGTAAACCGAAGACCGAAGCCGCCGGCTCGAGAGCCGAGCTTCGTTTTAATATTTATTTAATTATCCAATATTGTAACATATTAAACTAATTTCTAGTCTAGTTAAAATAATCTTAACTCAAATAAAGCATTATAAATTACTACAACGTAAAAAACTTTAAATTCCTCAATATAAAGAATTATATTCAAAATTACGTTTCCTTGAAGTAAAACTTTTATGCCGAAATATTATTTCGGCCCTATTCATAAACTACCCCGCGAAATGAAAATATATAACGTACATTATTTTTCCATAATAAAACTAATTGCAGTCATTGACAATTTCACTTTAATATTCATTTTTATCGACAGCATATTCCACATTTAAGTCATTAAACACGTGCGCTAGTTTAAAAACGTTCATTTCCATAATGTTTAAAGTTTGTTAGTAACACTCAAAAACCCGAATCAAAATCGTGTTTTATTTTCCTCGTATTTTTCTCTAATTTATTTAATTGCAATGATAGTTCTAAATAAAAGACCACAAAAATTATATAACAAGATCTTAAAATAATGTAAGTACCTCTTTTGAAAATTTACATGAACTAAGAACAACAAATCAAAAATAAAAATCTAAAGACTACAAAGTCTGTAAAATTCACAGACTAAGGAGTTTCTTTCATTAAAATATTCCGGAATATTATTTTTTTAATTTCTCATTTATGGCAACTACCTTAAAAAATTTTTCAAGAACGCAATTATTAAAAATTTTAAGCAAAACTTGCAGAAATATGGAAAATGAATCTTTTGCTCAATGAGCTTTATATTTTGAAAAGATATTCAGAAAACAGTTTAATACTATAATTTTATGTTTTTTTCTTAAAAGTAAAAGTCTTAACAGTTAGACAGAAAAATTCTTCACGCATTTTAAAATAAAGGGGAGCACTACTGGTTTCGAAAGAACGTCGTCTTTCTTCGTCAGGTGAGAAAAAACAGGTGCTACAACGTTGGAGACAAAATCAAGATTGGAAGACAGCGAAAAAAAACGAAAAGTAGGAGCAACAATACAAGTCAAAAGGACAGCTGCTTGAAACAACCATGCAGAAAGGGACGCATCGACAAAAACAATAACAAGAAAAAATGATGTGCACACCACAAGACTTCCATTGAAATATACATATTGTTGCGAAAACACTGACATATTTGTGTGTGGTAACAAGTTTTTAAATAAACAGGATCGTTCCAGTCAATGAAAATTCCCGAAAACAAGCCGAGAATTCTACTACTCTATCTACAAAAGTGACGATAATACGATTATATACAACGCATAGAACGAATATCATTTGTACAGAAATAATGTTCTACAGCTTATTACAGAATTTCTCATTAGCAAATACACAGTTTAGAGTTCAATGGAATTCACTCGATTGTGAATGGTCGAACTTGCACCATTTGACAAAAATTAATGGCGAAAAACGAAACACAGAAAAGATTAAGAGAAGCATACTATTGTAACAATCGGATCGTACACTCCGCAGCAAAGTATCCGAGCACTAGCAATAATCCCTGTCTAAAAAATGTACACTTAATACTGCTTTGTTAAATAAATCCTTGTCGAATCATGCTCTTAGACAGACTAAGAAATGACTCAATAAGGATTTATTTAACAAAGCAATATTAAGTGTACTTTTTTAAGACGGGGATTATTGCTGGTACTCGGATACTTTTGCTGCTGAGTGTACGATCCGACTTGTGATCTACGATAGCTGCGATTGTTACAATAGTATACCTCCCTTACTCTGATAAAAATTGAAAAAGCGTTTACTAATTCTAGCAACCCTAATCTACTATTTTCTGCCAAATTTCGTTGCTAATCTCGCCAAGTTTCTAGTTGCCAAGTTTATCTCCAACACATGATTTGACTTTCACGTGGATTTTGGTGACTTGGCGACTAAGATTGACGAAAAATTGTGGTACAGGTTTTCTGAAATTCGGAAGTTCCATTTCCAATAGGAGCTTAGTGAGACAGTTTAGCGAAAAGTGGCAATAGGATTTCCAAATTTTGGAAAAGTTAACTTCAATAAAAGCCCAGTTCTATAGCTTTTCTATATGTACAGTCGGTAACAAAAGTATCCGAACACTAGCGAAAATTCCTATATAAAACAAAAGTAGAGTTAATGCTGTTTTGTTAAATAAATCCTTGTCGAATCATGTCCTTAGTCAGTCTAAGAACATGATTCAAAAATAATTTATTTAACAAAACAGTATTAATTCTACATTTTTTAGATAGAAATTTTTGGTAGTGTTCGGGTACTTTTGTTACCGACTGTATATATGCATATATATATATATATATGTATGTATGTATGTATGTATGTGTGTGTAAGAACGGTCTTAGCTTTTCTTTTAGAAAAAGTTTGCAGTCATATAGCTGTCATTAATAGACTCAGTAATTAATCAACTCAATTTAGTTAGCCATATTTATTATAATGTTCACAGTGTAAGAGGGGTTTCCAGCATTGAAGAGGCCAGTACAAGAATTTATAATATGACATCACGCATTTATTTTAGCAAGTCCTCATAGAAAAGAGGCACTTCATGGAGGAATGTATGATTTTTATATTGGGGAGATTGAAAACATAGTACGTGATTTTTCCCCTACGTGACGATATGTCACGGGATTATAAAGGCGTAGCGATGTGCTTTTTAATTATTTAACTAGTCCTTCACTCTGAGACTGAGCAGGACTTTAGTCTGAAGGGAATATTTCTGCCTGGAGGGAAAAGGAACAATTTGAAAGAAATACATTAAAACAATAATAATAAAAAAAGAATAATTTTGCTAACGGTTTAGTTTTTAAGAAAGCGGAAATGGTAGTATCGATTTAAAAGAACATATTTGAATTATTTTTAAAAAATATATTAATTAAATTATAACTTAATATAAAAAGACCTAATCAGGGGTTTTTATATTACATCCCCCCCCCCACACACACACACACCAAGTTTGGGAGGAAGAAAAGCCCACAATATCTTCTCTTAAAAAAAATATTATACTAAATAGAAACAATAACACAATATGCATATGAACATGCAACAATAATCGTAATAAGGTAATACGCTGAATATAATAAGAATAGAAATAATGAAAATACTGATTAAATATGCGCATAGCAAAGTTAGCAAGACGTCTTAAATTTAGTTGTAAACAATAATGAATGCAAGAACAAAAACAAAAAGTCATTACATTGTAATGCAAAACATAATATAATGTATTATTAATACCAAATAGTAATAATAAAAGAATAGTAATAATAAAAGAATAGTGATAAATGCGACATAATAAAGCAAACAATATATTAAAAGTAAAGATGCAAGAAGTATATGCAAAATTATAGAATTAACATTATTCAAATTTTTCATATGGAATATTTTTTTATCTATCTATTCACATGTAATAAAATGTCCTATTCTTGGGCTAAATTTTCAGGTGCATTACATTTCCTCAATCTAGAGACATGTACAATCTCATTTTTCTCTTTAGTGTGCGCATTTGGATTATTAATTAGATAATTTACTCGAGAAATTTTTTAAGGATAATATAAAGGCCATTGAATGGCTGTGCTAATTTTCTCGTATTAGGATATTTGAACTTCTCTTATATAACCACACCATTTGGTTCAAATTTGACACCAATAAATTGGGCATCATAATGCACCTTACTTATTTCATGATATTTTTTAGTTCTTTCAACGGCTAAACTCCAAGCTTCTTTTATGTTCAGATAATTATCTTTATTTAAAGGATTTGAAAAAGGAATTGTTCATACATTAAATGTGCTGGTGGAAACTTTGTCACTGAATGAGGAGTAGAATTATACTCTTCAATTACTTGCTCTTTTAATTTAGTCCATGGGACTTTCTTAAATGACGCACTAACTTTACATCTCAAACGCGTAGTTACCGTTTGGTTGAGTCTCACAACTTTACCATTACATTGAGGTCTATGAGCTGTTGTCAAGAGTTCTTTTACTTTATTATGCTTCAAAAATTTCTTAAAATGAGATGATGTAAAGGATGAATTTCTATCACTTAATATACTTTTAGGGATTTAAATTTGGAAAAATTGCTTAGCATTAATTTGCTGCACATTAAAAACCTAAAATATTAATAAAAGCAATCTCACATAGAAAATATTATATCATTATCAAAGGCAATAAATCACAAAAAAAGTACTAATTATTTATGGCTACTAACTTTCAGGTGAGATGAATCATCCATAAAAAATATTTATTATTATTATTATTATTATTATTATATTCGTTTCACAACTTGTCCGCTGAAACTTCTGCAATATCATTTATTCAAAAACAAAACAAAATAATAATTAGGAAGGGGGAGGGGGAGGAGCAGTGGACTAAAAAAAAAGAAAAATATATTTAATTTGAATATCAAAAGAAAATAACATAGCCTAAAAAAAAGCACTGGCTATGTTAATAATGTCGAAAAGGTTTTTATAACTTTGTTATTCTTGATAACTAATCACTATTTGTTAACACATAAACACGCCATTGAGGGAAGAATATATTCTATATCTCAAGTCTTGCTCGTATCCCTGAGGTATAAAGTGGGAGATGCCTATCAAACCAATCAAGGATGAAATGGTCGTTGCTGACCCGCAAAACAGAGTTCGATATATACAATTTCTATTGGTGATATATTAAATTGTACAGCTCGCATTCACGGTGAATATAATAACGAACAGTTCAGCTCAAAAAAATAAACTTTTCATAAGCATATTTAATGTTAGCAACAGAATGTTAAAAAGTTTAACTTATATTATATATTAAATGTTGAAGACCGAGAAGGAGTTCAGCTAGATTCCCTGTCGCTAAAAGCAACATTCAACCACAGGGCTCCTGCTGTTAAAAAGGTTTAAATTTCATAAACACTGGATTCTTCTTACCATCGTACCGGCTTGTAAAAACGACCTTAGCCGTTCTTTTAAAAACTTTTCCAGTCATATAGCCGTCATAAGTAGGCTCGGCTCAGTAATTAATAAACTCGATTTAATTAGCCATATTTATTATAAAATTCACAGTGTAAGAGGGGTTTCCAGCATAGAAGAGGCCAGTACAAGAAATTATAATATGACATCATGCAGTTATTTTAGCGAGTCATAATAGAAAAAAGGCACTTCATCGAGAGATGTACGCATTTTTATACTAGGGAAACTGAAAGGAGAGTACGGGATTTTCTCCTACAGTCGGTAACAAAAGTGTCCGAACACTAGCAAAAATTCCTATGTAAAAAAAAGGTTATCAAATCATGGTCTTAGACTGGCTAAGAACCGGATTCGACAAGGATTTATTTAACAAAACCTTATGAAGTGTACTTTTTTTACATAGGAATTTTTGCTAGTGTTCGGACACTTTTGTCACCGTGTGACAAAAGTGTCCACGGTGTACACACCGTGTGTGTACGTGACGATATGTCACGGGATTATAAAGGCGTAGCGATGTGCTTTTTAATTATTTAACTAGTCCTTCACTCTGAGACTGAGCAGGACTTTAGTCTGAAGGGAATACTTCTGTCTGGAGGGAAAAGGAACAATTTGAAAGAAATACGTTAAAAAGATAATAAAAAAAGATTAATTTTACTAACGGTTTATCCTTTAAGAAAGCGGAAGTGGTAGTTTTTATTTAAAAGAACATATTGGAATTATTATTAAAGAACATGTTAATTAAATTATAACTTAATATAAAAATACCTAATTAAGTGTATTTATATATTACATACAAACACACATATACATATGCTTGATTCGAGGTCAGCTACAGCAATTTTCCACACCACCAAAATCTCTGTCTGAAAACAATAGTCCTGTGATACTAATAATGCAAAAGAGTTTTATTTTCCTGTGTTTGGATGTAATAAATTGAAAAAATACACATTTGAACGAACAAGTTGGGACAAATGTAGGGAAAATTCCCGCTGAAAGATTGAATAAAATGTTAACCGTGTTTTTAAATGGAATTTTAAGTATTTTATTTCATTTTCTAAGAAACATTTTTAACAAGCAATATGGAAATTTCTTTATTTTACATTTTATTGATAACGATTTTAGAATCGAAAAATCCTTTTACTGATATACGTTAAGATTACCAAAACTAAGTACAATTAAAAACTGAAACAAATAACGATTTTTTTACGGAGTCTTCTTTATTTATTTTATGCTAAAAAATTAAAATTCAATCCACTGACTTTAATTATAATAAATGCTAAGTAATTAGCAAGGATGGATCTTCTGATTTTTAATAGTAGTATTTTTATAATGAAGAAAACAACGCTATTTTTTTTCAATGAATTTTTATAACATTTCGTTTTCCTTTGAAGTAATGTATTCGGAAACAATTTAAATCCTTCGGTTATATTTCCTTTCATCTTTTGTTTGAAGAAAGAGTACAGATATTTTTCTTAAAATAATTTCCGCTCAGTTCAAAAAAAAAATGATTTCTGAAATGCTTCCTAATTTTATAAAAGTTAAGTAAAAATATTTAAAAAACGTTTTTAAACATTATTTTCAATGAGACAACAGTATAAAAAATACTTTTTTTTTTTTTTTTTTTTTTTTTTTACTTTAACCGTTATTATTCATTTATTTATTTTATTATTATTATTATTGTTATTTTTATTTATTTATTTATTTATCTTTTTTTTTTAATTTATTTATTTATTTATTTTGTTACGATATTTTTAATTTAAATCTACAAATAAAATGATAAAATACAATAGTATTACATTAAAAGAACTAATAATAGTTAAAAATTATTAAAAAATAAAGTTAATGACGTGAAGTAATGTGACTTTCAAAATAAAATGTATTTTTAAAAAATCACATTAGAGAAAATTGCTTTGCATTTTGAGGATTAGTTTTAAAATTTAAAAGTTAACTATCTGAATAATTTTCAATTAACAACAAAACTACGTTATAATTGGCAGCAAAATCGCTACGTTTGATTATTTTCTTTTTATATCTACATTTGATTATTGATTATTTATAAGTATATACGAATGATTTCATTTTTTATCCTGTGAGTAATGCTTTTTTTTTTTTTTTTTTTTTTTTTTGCGAAAAATATCACTCTAAATTTTTTTTGTGAAGACTTTCTCAATTTATTATTGCAGATACACGTTTCATTTTTCAGATAATTTATTTATGATTTTTTTTTCTGCCTGCGTTTATATCTACTACAATCTGTTTTAATTAATACTGGAAAATACAAATTATTATTTTTTAAATAATCTCTTGTCATTATTCCTTTTCTTCTTTTTGAAAAGGTTTGCATGCTATCATCGGTAACATGCGATGTTTCTTTTATTATTTTCATTAAACAAGAATACAATCGAATAATTACATGTTTTGCTTTAGACAGTTTTGATTACTTTTTTTAATTATTCTTAACTAAAAATAACTTCTTCTTTAAAGGAATTTTTCTTACCTTTTGTAAGATTGTGATTAAAAAAATAAAAAAGGTAAGTAATTTAAGAAAGTAATTTAAAATAATTGCTTTGATTATTTTAAATATTGAATAATATTAAACACCATTCTTCGATATCAGTCACTAACAAATTAATTTATAGTGTAAGTTATAATTTCTTACACATTCCATGCAGAAAATGTATTTTTGTGAATTTTTTTTTTCTCACAGTCTATTACTTGAGAGTCTATTACCTGAGCCATGAACTTTGGCATTTCTCAGGGGAAATAAAAGCTCACTACACGCTTGAGTCCTCGTCGAAATATACATGCATGCAATGCGTTAATATTCCGAGTGTCAAGAAATTTATTTGTAACTGGAAAGCAGCCTGTTGTAAAATTGAAAACCCGTTGGCAAAAGATATCATTTTTTTTTTTAGTGAAAACTTCTTTAGGCGCGTTGAGCACTTTTGGGTGAACAAAAATCATGGAACTCGCGTCATCGTCACCGAACGCTTTCCATGAGCTATATGTATACTGTGTATCTATGTACGTAGATATACCTCCGTGCGTAATTAGTATACATTATATATATACAAACAGTATATCTCTCATATATATATATATATCCATATATGTAGCGCACGGCACGGCATGCCTCATATACATATATATATATATGTATAAAATGTATATTAATACGAGTAGTATACTGGCTAGTGGCATCTGCCTCTTTCTAAATCTATACTATATGTATGTATGTACTTTTTCCACAGTATATACATAGTTCACAAAGTACAAGCACGTGTTTTTATACAGACTGTTATATTCTTCTTTTTGCTTTCAATATAAATTTTCAAATAAATAATTTAAAAAAAAAAGAAAATTATTTTAGTCATATTACAATATTAACACTTCTTTACAAACCAAAAATAATTCAAAAACTAGTATGTTGTGGCCACCACGAGACTTTCTTCTATATTTTCCTTTACAAATTCCCTCAGTAACAATAATTTAAAAAAAAAAAAAAAAAAAAAAAAAAAAAAAGTGGGACTTTGACAAAATTTTGGGTAAAATGTGAAAATTATTCTAAGTTTGTCAAAACACGGAAACCGTGGGACTTTGACAAAATTGGGGGAAAAATGCAAAAATTTGTTTAAGTTTGTCAGAACACGGAAACCGTGGAAGTTTGATAGAATTAAGAGGAGAGAAAAAAAAAAAAAAAAAGTGGGACTTTGACAAAATTTTGGGTAAAATGTGAAAATTATTCTAAGTTTGTCAAAACAAGGAAACCGTTGGACTTTGACAAAATTGGGGGGGAAATGCAAAAATTTGTTTAAGTTTGTCAGAACACGGAAACCGTAGGACTTTGACAAAATTAGGGGAAAAAAGCAAAAATTAGTTTAAGTTTGTCAGAACACGGAAACCGTGGGAGTTTGATAAAATTAAGGGGAGAGGGAAAAAAAAAAACAGATTTTTTTTCTAAGTTTTTTTTCGTAAAAAGTAAAAAAAAAAAAAAAAAAAAAAAAAAAAAATCGATAACTTTGTTTTAAATTATCACAGATTTATAGTTCAACCATTCGTTTTAAAGGTATTGACGAGACCTTTCGAAATATACCCATCTTGAAAATTTTTGCCCTATACCACCCTGTTAAAAATTTAGAAAAGTGGGATGGCAACGCAACCTGTAAGACGATTTTTACCAAAAGTTGATAGGCACAAATTTATGTCAACGTGCATCTACATACCAATTTGTATGAAATTCTGTGCAGTAGTTCCAGAGATACAGTTGCCACAAAATTTTGTCACACACACACACACAGACAGACATTTTCTAAAAATGGTAAAATCGTGTTCTACAGCTCTCAAAACGTGTAAATCCATCAAAAACCCGAAATCGAAAATTTTTACGAATCCAATACTTTCTTCTATTGAAGATAGAAGAAAGTAATAATAATCTAATAGCTCGACGATACAATTCACAAGTTACTTAGTTTTCACTTCTATCGGCAGTCCCCCAATGACTGCCCTGTTTTTTTTTTTTTTTTTTTCCCATATGCAGCGTCTTTTAATTAACGTTGCAAATGTTATTTTTCAGCCGATTTCTATTAAAAGATCTCGTACAATGGTATTTAAGGCAAACTACAAATGCATAAAACGATGTTACGGTACATTTAAAACAAATAACAAAAAAACTTGTAACTAGTATATTATTGTAAATATTTTCTTCTATATTATTCTAAAAACAGTGCTCTCTTACGGTTAACATATACAAATATTCAACAGTAGCTTCTGAAAATAAATATTTTGCATGTACAGTTTGGGGCAATTTAAACCAATAGATTATGAATTTAGTCAGAATGAAAAATTGTAGAACGTGAGTAAGTGCACCATCACCTGTCGACCGAAATACACTTACAGTTAGTTGGGATTATTTTTTTATAATGGAAATCTTCATATCAAAATCAATGCATTTGTACCCTATAGAAGCTGATATATAGTCTTTTTTTTACACGTAAAATACTGCAGCAAAGATGAATTTCGTATGAAGTGATTTGCACCAAAGGTTTATAGGTACCAATTTATGTCAAGGTAATAATATAAATATTTATGAAATAACTAAATAATATAATTAATAACTAAATAATGAACTAAATATAACAAATATAAATATTTATGAAATTGTGTGCATTAGTTTTTTTTTCCCTAGAATTACCAGAAAATTTTTGTCGCACTCACAACCAAACAGACATTTTCTATAAATGTTAAATGTTCAAATCAAGTTCAGGAAATCTGAAAACAGGATAGGTCATCAAAAAGAGGAAGTCATAAGTTTTTACTAATGCGATACTCGTTTCTGTAAATGTAGAATATAGTAAAAATTGTTATTAACTGTTTATATCTCGAGCGAAATTTGCATCAATTTGTTCTGTGCATATAAAGATAATCAACGATTTCCCATCTTAAAGAGGTTAAATTAACGGGCAAAATTAGAGTTCACAATAGTTGTTTAGAGAAGTTTTCAATTTTTCCTACACATGCAATTCTTTTTTTTTTTTTTTTTGAATACATTTTTTTTAAATATATATAATAAGAATTAGGTTATATTGGTCAAACTAGGAGGCATTTGAAATATAGGATAAATGAACACTGTCGGGATGTTCGTAATGAAAATATTTCCAAATCTTCTACTGCTTCCCACTGCTGGACTCTTTTGGTCTGCTTGGTCATCGTTTGATCTTTTCTAAAACTATCATAATTTCATCTCCTGTCTCCTCTTATGATATGGATATCCATGAAACTTTTTACATATTTAAAAATTCAAAAAATCTTATTAATGATATTTCTTCCTTTTGGATTAAATGTTAATTAAAATTAAAACTAAAATTCTTTTTATCACTTCATAATATTTCAAAAATCTCTTAAATGATTATTTACCCATGAAATATCTTTCGAGAATATACGATTTAAACCGTATCTAATTTAAAACGATTTGATAAAATAAATATAAAATTAGAATGCTCTATAACGATTATTCCACCACTCCGCTCAAAGAAAAAAAAAAATCTAATGCATGAAAAGGAAGTATGCATGTCGTGTAAAAAATGAAGGAAGACGAGGACAGCAAAAGTGATAGAATCTTGGGAGGGATTTTTTTCTAACTTCCCAATTAAAGATTTATTTTTTCATCAATTAATGCAATTTTTTTTATTTAGAATCAAAAAGATCTGTACTCAGAAATAATTTCAGTTTGCAATCGGAAATTATTTCCTATAAAATTAAAGAAAACTATTCCTAAAAACTTCCCACAAGAAATGCTTGAAAAATGTTCGGAAAAATTTCCTTCTAATGCGAATCTAAAGAAAATTAATTACGCCCTAATGAGGAATATTCTTTTAGCAAGGGTCACGTTTTTTTTTTCACTGTGCTTTAAAAAATGGCATTCGGATAAGGTTTTCATGCGTTATTTCCATTAAAATAAATTAAAACTTTAAAGAAACGTTTCTCTTTTTTTTGTTACATTGCCAAATTAAAAATATAATCATCATAGCTTTTTTTTTTTTTTTTTTTTTTAATGCATTTATATATTTATGCCATTTTTCTTTATGTTTACAGCACTCATCAAAATCTATAAAAATTGGGCAGTTGTGATTACCTATCAACTCATATACAACATTACATATCAACATACCTATAAACTATTAGCCCAATCAATTAAGAGTGTTTATACATTATCGTGTGCACTCATAAATATACATAAATTACAATAATAATTAAAAAATAAAATTAACTTGATATATCTAAAAACTTATATTAGATACATCAAAATCTCATTGTTGAATTTTTTCATAATTACAATGCTTTTCTTTTACAATGTATGCTTAGAAAGAAAAAGTAGAAAGAAGAAATGTAGTTTATACCGATAACTATAAAAGAAATTTTACAGTATAGTAGAGTGACTCGACTTACCAAACATTTAATGATTACCAGCTGTTTAAACAAATTTAAATGATATTAATCGTTATATAAACAAAAGGGGAAATCATAATAATAAGTATTTCTCTCCAAATTGTACATCGGTTAAAAAATCGTAATATATCAAAATTCTTTTGTGCGTTCCTGTTTTAGGTCACGTTGTCAAATATGTATTTTTTGAAGGATTAAACATTTTAACATTACTAAGGAAATTTTTATCAGATTGAGCCTATAGACCTCAATGTGTAAAATTTCTACTTTGTAATTCGCCTCTTTTCATCAATAAATAGTTTTTAATCTCGCATTATCAAATGTCTATTAATTTGTTTATGGTTTAAACAATTTAACATTACTAAAGCGTATTACATGTAGTTTGAGCCTGTAGATCGCAAAATATAAAATTTCTACATTATATTTCGGCCAAAAAAAAAAAAAAAATATATATATATATATATCTAGACTTGTGTAAATTTGTAGGTTATTAATAACCTGATTTAAATGATATTAATTGTTATATAAACAAAAGAGGAAATTATAATACTAAGTATTTCACTCCAAGTTGTACATCGTTTAAAAAATCGTAATGTATCCAAATTCTTTTGTGCGGTCCTGTATATCTCATCTGGACATAGGTTTAAACGCTAGTGCACTTGAAATAATTTGAGTCGGTAACCTATAATGATAATTTTTGTGTGTGTGTGTGTTCCTGTAAAAAATTATAAGTCCTGCAGTCATCAAAATCCATAGAAATCGTGCAACGGTAACTCATAACGTATGCACACCTATTTTCTGTTCAATCAAATAAATATGTCATCACGCATTAATATTTAATTAATTTAAGCTTACAGACAATAATGAAAATGATTTTATGTCCCTGTAATATAAATAAATAAATAACTCTAATTCTTATACTTATCAAACTCATACACTTCTTACGACGGTGACCTATGATATGCGTACCAACTTTCAGATCAATCGAGCAAAACGTTTAGACGTTATCTTGTTCCCTCACACGCATACATACTTACATACTTCATTCTAAAAGTAGCGGAAATGACTTCAGGGTATCTCAAAATATATAATACACCAAAATTTCATAATCTATTTTTCCCTACTTATATTTTCCTGCAAATAAATATGTCGTATATTTCTACATAAACATTGATATACTAAAAAGTAGGACTATTATAACCTTCTATAAATTATATCAGAAACACTTATAAAAAATAGTAAGTTAACAAGAATACGTCAATCGCTCTTAGAAAGTTAAACATGAATGGAAAATCATGCGGTACGCATTGAATATTAACACTTTAAAAATGTACTTAATTGTTGTATCGTATAACTTCCAATGCTCTTTGCCTAAGTAATCACACAACGAACAAACAGTAGTTCTGAAAGGCATACATATAGACTAATCGAATTCCTAAACATAGTTAAATATTGTTAGAAAATGTTAAAAATACTTAACACAAAAGAAAACATAGCCCTTATATTCTAATTGCAGCCTTTAATGTATCTGAAGATTTTAGTGTAGCCCTGTAAATTTTAAGGTTCACAAAATCCTATTCTATACCAAATATTCTTTTAGTACATCAACCATAAATGTCAATTTCTTTGTGGTTTTTGCAATAGAAAGTTCTTTAAATGTAATTTATAAAAATGTCTGTCCTGAAATGCAATGCTTTTTTTTGGGGGGGGGGGAGGGGGGTGTCCCTGTACACAAACCAGTTACACAGGACCTATTAAAGCCATTTATAAAAGGGAACATTCCATAGTGAGTTTCAATATCATATATAATTCTGTATAAAATTCTGAAAATATTTACGGTCGCTGGGGGCGCACAGACTGACTGATAGACAGATGGGCAATCGGAGAGATAGATACATAAATTGAAATCATATTCACCCTTTAAAAATGTTAAAAAGCGTTAAATCGCTTAATGTAAACGAAAATTAAATTTCAACAAATTTCCAATAAATGCCTTCAATGTAACTGAATATTTTTGTGTGGCCCTGTAAATCTAATGATAATAACATTACATTCTATAGAAAGCATTTTTTTTTTTTTGCATATGAATAACATATTTCAATGTATTAAGCTTTGTTCAAAATAAAGTTATTAAAATTTGGTTTATAGAAATCCCTCTCATAGAACGAATGCTTTGGAATAGTTTTGGGTGTCACTGTACACAAACCAGTGATGGTATTTACACCATTTTATATACCAAACATCCGATAGTGAACTTGAATAACTTATTTCGATTTCATTGAAATTTATGTAAAATAAAGGAATTAAAATATAGTTCATAAAAATACCTATCATGAAACACAATGCTTTGGAATACTTTTGAGTGTCCCTGTTCACTCCAAAGATATTCACTCCATTATCAATAGGGAACATCCGGTTGTAAAATATTATATATCAGTTTTAAGAAATTCCATGAATATTTAGGGTGTTAGAGAGCAGATAGACAGACGGACAGACAGAGTGTCAAACCTAATACGTTAACACTTTTCAACCTTATTGGAAAGTGTTAAAAACATTTAAAAAGCGATAAAAACGATTAATATAAACGAAAATGCAATTCCAGCAAATTTCCAATAATACCCAATAATGTAACTCAATATTTTTGTGTGGTAAATCTAATGCTAATCATACTGTATACTATGGGAAGCATTCTTTTGTGCATATGAATAATATATTTTAATTTTATTAAGATTTGTGCAAAGTAAAGTTCTTGAAATTTCATTTATAGAAATACCTCTCAAAGAAAGCAATGCTTAGGAATATTTTCAGGTGTTCCAGTATACAAACCAGTGTTGGTATTTACTCCATTTTCAATGTTGAGCATCCGATAGTGGACTTGAATAACATATTTCAATTTCATTAAGGTTTGTGTGCAGTAACGTTATTTAAATATGATTTGTAGAAATACCTCTCATAGGACACAATAATTTGGAATACTTTCGGGTGTACTTGTACGCAAACCAGTAATGGTGTTCATCCATATTCAATACGGAACATCCGATAAGGAACATGAATAACATATATCAGTTTCAAGAAATTCCATAAACATTTACAGGAGTTAGAGCGTGGATAGACAGACAGACAGTCCAACTGAATTCATTAACACTTTTCAACTTTATTGGAAAGTGTTAAAAACATTTAGAAAGCAATAAAAACGATTAATATAAACGAAAATGCAATTCCGGCAAATTTCCAATAATACCCAGTAATGTAACTGAATATTTTTGTGTGGTAAATCTAATGCTAATCATACTGTATTCTACGGGAAGCATTCTTTTGCACATATGAATAATATTGTGTGAGTGTTCTCACACATATGTCCTATAAATCACAGTACTAAAATGATGTGTCCTGATTACTTCGAAGTAAAGACTTCTACTTTATATTTTTAACAATTCTACGATCCGGCTTTTGTGTGAAACGAACCTGACTGTACTACGCAATAGTATAAATATATTTTAATTTTATTAAGATTTGTGCAAAGTAATGTCCTTGAAATTTTGTTTATAGAAATACCTCTCATAGAAAGCATGCTTAGGAATATTTTCAGGTGTCTCAGTACACAAAACAGTGATGGTATTAACTCCATTTTCAATGGGGAACATCCGATAGCGGACTTGAATAACGTAACTTGAATAACTGAAAATAATCTGGTGTGTCACTCACACGACTTTCTCTTACCCTGAAATTTAATACAATAAATACAGGTTGCAGATTAATAGGTAAGATAACGAGTACTGTTATGTAAACCTATGTTAAACAATTCATATTAGGCTTCTGAAGAGTTTTATACGATAATTAGTTCTGTGTGAGCAAAAAAATCCAAAACTGCAAGTAAAATTTGTGTAAATGTTTTCTTTACGCCACACTACCTCTTTGAGCAAATTTTCACTTAGTTGGATACTATAATACTATGTTTTGGATAGCGTGATGCAAAAGATAAATCAATTTATTGAAATAAATAGTTTTACTTTATAATGCAAACTCAGTGAAAGTATAATTATTTGACAGTATATCTGAAAATTAAAAGCACTGTTTAAATATGTAAATATACTTTATTAGACAAAACAAAAGTAATTTTAATGGAATCTAAAAACATATCTTTTAAAATAACACCGAAGCGCCACTGGAATTTTTATATAATTCCTTTTAAAACTGCTATTTTGAATTTGAAATGCGAATGAAAAAGCATCGGTGAGTGTATTTTATATATCTGTCTGATCTTGAAGTTAAAAATATTACGTTTGCATTATAAATATAAATAAAAGATAAAAGTAAATGATCAAATAAGAAGATCTATGTATACTTTAACTAACTGCAAAGCGTCACTTAAAATTTGATATCATTATTTTTAAGACTCATATTTCAAATTCTTATAGCCATAAAGTAGCGGCGTCACAAACTTTTAAGCCGTTAAGGGTTTTTTGAACTGATCTCTATTACAAAAAATATATATTCGTTTCATTTGGTTTAGTGCAATCTATAGACGTTAAACTCTACTTACCTGCAATTTCCCCCATAGACGTAATGTATTAAAATTCTCTTGATTGTCCCTGTACACGAACCATTAGCTTACGAAAAGCTTACTGTAGCATCCCTATATGATACACATTTAGAATACCAAGTTTGAACTTTCTGCCATAATTTGTTTTTGAGATATGCTGATAACAGCCAGACACACACACAGACACACACACAGACCATTTGCTAAAAACATGATTTTCGTATTCAGGGGACCTCAAAACGTGTAAATATAACAAAATCTCGCGTTCGAAAATTTGACCCAAAAACAATACTTTCTCTACCTTATGGGTAAGAGAAAGTAAAAACAAAGTTTGCGCTCATTTCAATATGTATATGACCCTTAACTCAAAATTTGAAATCATTTCAAAATGTGCACTTAATTTCCTGTTGATTGATGCTTATTCGATTTTTTTGCGTCAATTAACAACGAAATTACAGCAAGTGTTGCGTTTTTTTTTTTTTTTTTTTTTCTTTCCGACTGTACAATGAAAATTGTAAATTTGTACAAATAATCTTTAAATAGATAATCGGATCTGCTAGAAACTTTCCATTGCCACTAAATCTCCTTTCTAAAGAATACTTCCTATACTTAACATTCTTAAAGGACAAAAGAAGGTTGTGAAATAGTTTTCTAAAATCTGTATATTGAATTTATTTTTATTTTACAACAATCTTTTTTATTAGCGTAAATTGTAAAAATAGGAAAATTTTGAAAATTTTGGAGGAAATATTTCTATGAAATCATAGAAATTACGATTAATAATATTAAGATTTATCAAAAATAGTATGGATTAGATGCTAATAAAATTAAGAGATTAATATTAATTCAGTTAAAAGTTAACTCTATTTAATTTTCATTTGAAAATTCTTTTTATCATTAGCAAACTCAAATATTTATACATTGTACACATTCTTTCGGTAAGTAGAAAAATGCTTTTACTTTTGGATACATAGTATATAATCTATAGAGCTATAATTTTAAATATTTATGAAACTTTTTTACGCTATAAACAGAAATATTTGATCATGGGCAAAATTTGAAAAAATCTGGAGTGACTCCACTCGACTTTCCGAACATTGAGTAATTAACAATTTTGTAGATAAAGTAAAGAAAGAGGAGTTGTTAAACAAACAAAGAGAGAAACCATTATAGAGTGTTTGAGTATTTTTCTCCATATATTACACGATGTTTTATTTAACGCTACTGAACTTTGAGCCCATAGATCATAATGATAAAGAATTTTTCGTTGTGTCCCTGTAAAAACCTCTAAATGCTAGATTCACCAAAATGCTTATAGTTAGTGCAACACAGATTTATAATACTCATATAAATTTTCAGTTCAATTGAATAAGGCGTTTAGATGCTATCGTACTTTTAAAAATTTGGTCCCATAGACCATAATGATAAAGCATTTTTCTTTGTGTCCCTGTAGAAACACTGTACGTGCTAGATTCACCAAAATCTATACAGTTGGCGCAACTGTGACCTATAACATGTGTACAAATTGTTTGCTCAGATTAATAAGGCGTTTAGACGTTATCACATTTTTAAAAATTTGGCCCCATAAGCATAATGATAAAGAATTTTTCTTTGTGTCCCTGTAAAAATACTATAAGTGCTAGATTCCCCAAAATCTATACAGATTGAGTATTTGTGACCTATAATATGTGTATAAATTTTTTGCTCAATTGAATAAGGCGTTTAGATGCTATCGCACTTTTAAGATTTTGCTCCCATAGGCCATAATGATAGAGAATTTTTCTTTGTGTCCCTGTAAAAAAAGTATAAGTGCTAGATTCACCAAAATCTATAGGGTTCGTACTATGGTGACTTACAATATACGTACCAACTTTCAGGTTATTCGAACAAAGCGTTTAGACGCTAGCGTGTTCACATACACACACATACACACATACATACACACATACATACACACATACACACACACATACATACACACACACATACATACATCATAGCAAAAATAGTGAAAACGAACTCATTGCACCTCGAAACGTATAGAAACATCAAAATCTCAAATTCGGATTTTTGGCATGATTACAATACTTTCCTCACTATAGTGTTCGGAAAGTAAAAAGGATAGTTTGTGGTAATATTTATATAAAATGTATCTTTATTAAATGTATATAATAATATTTATATATAATAATTTTGTTTGTGTGAGTGTTTCAGCATTATAGTTCTTATGGACATTTGATATCGTTGCTTGAAGTGCAACGAAACAATATCAGCTTGTAGAACCAAACTTCACGTTGAACAAAAATATAAATATTTAGCCAACGTTGAAAACGTCATTGTAAAAAATATTACATGAAATTAATTTTCTCAACTACAAACAAATTAGCCCTTTCTATGTTAAAAGACACTATTGATATATACACAACTCTTGGGGTATTTACAGTATTCCTTGTCACTGTGGACAAGCATATAATGGTCAAACAAAATGCAAATTCGTCTTAAACTAGTTGGCATAGGTGGACTCTGCTCAGTTCCCCATCATATTTATGTTGTCATAAATTTCTAGTGCGAGACATTTTATAATCATGTTAAAAGAAATGAATTTGACCAAAGCTTGATACAGTTACAGAATGAAACCCTCGCCTAATAGGCTATCCACCGTTCACTTCGATATATTTATCTTATTCTAATCTATTAATTTATTTTATCAGGGTCAATTCCGTTGTTTAGTTTTTATGCTACTATTTCCAATGCAATAATCCTCAAAATTCATATTTATATGAAAAACTTACAATTTCGCTATGTTGATAAAATCGTAAATTAATTTACGAAATTTTCCTATTGAAATATTTGTATTCAATCATGTTCAAACGAATATCATAAATTTAATTTTGAAGTTGTCTAATATATTTACGATCCTCAAAATGGAAGTTTATGCTGAATTTTGCCTTATTCTGATATGTTAAGTAATTTGTAAATTCCAAATAACTTACGAATTTTTTAAAATTGGAAAAATCATAGTCTATGATATTCATGCCAGTACCCTAAAAATTATTTTGAAAGTGGTTTGGCATCTTTACGATGAAAATATCCCTCAAGATTGACGTTTATGTGAAATTTTGCTCTATTCTGCCATGTTAAGAAATTCGTAAATTTCCAATAACTTACGAAAATTTTACATTGGAAAATTCCTAGTCATTAATATTCATGCCAGTGTCCTAAATAATATTTCAAAAGTAGTCTGACATCTTTACGATGAAAATATCTCTAAAAATTGACGTTTATGTGAAATTTTGCCCTATACTGCCATGTTAAGAAATTCGTAAATTTCCAATAACTTGCGAAATTTTCCAAGTAGCATATTTATAGTTTCTGATGTCCATCCCGGCATCAAAACTGATATTTTAAAACTGGTCTGACATTTTTACAGTAAAAAGTTTCCATTTAATGCACGTTTAAGTGATTTTTTGTCCTATTCTCCCATGTTAAGAAAATCGTAAATTTCTAATAACTTACGACGTTTTTTAATTCGAATGTTGCAAATAAATAGGTTTCTTGCCAGTATCGAAAATAATATTTTAAAACTGATCTGACTTCTCTGATATAATTTGTTCTTGAACTATCGTGTAAACAGACTAATAAACTAACGGACTAACACACTAACACACTAACATACACCCTACAGACAGACACCTTACAAATTTTGTCATTTTCGGATTCCTCACACCTGAAAACGTATAAAAAAGTCAAAAAACCGAGTTCGAAAATTTTCACGATTACCTAAGTTCCCCATACCTATAGTATGATGGGGAACTAAAAATTCGTCTTAAAGAACACATTGGTTAGATTTATACGAATCGGCGTTTGCTAAGCATTGTTGGGAAAATAACCATATTTTAAACTTTAATTCAGCTAATATAATCCGTCGGCCTAAGCACTAACACGAACTCCATTTTGTAAAATCTTTCCATATCTATAAAAATCATAAAAATGCCATTTCTGCGATTTTGCTGTACCCCCTTCACTCTCAATATTAGAATTATTACATAAAATCCACATATTCTTGAATTGCACCTATCTATCATTTACATATCTTTCTATATCCCAGTTTCCCATTGGCCAACACCTCCATGTTTCTTAAATACCTATTGGTTGCTATTCCAACTCTGAATTTCGCTTCCCTCTCTATGTACAAGGCTACTGATCCATCTTTGTCATTCTGCACTAATGATGGTATGCTACCGAAACCGCAGTTTGCTTTTAATTGTTTGTAAATTGACTTTATAAAACGTTGGATAAATATTTATAATAGCAGCTTAGGTAGGCAGAATGAAACTTGTGATGCTTGTGACCAGTAACAAGCTTTTTAATTTTTTTTTATAACGATGATTCTGGATAATGCTTGAACCCGAAACTTATCCATTGCAATTGTAGTAATTTTAAGATTTCAGTTGGTTTTTTTGCAAAAATTTCTTTTAAAATAAAAGAAACCGACTTTTAGAATGAACTAAAATATTTTTAGGATGTAGTTTCGTATGAATGGAGAGTAACGCGTTCGATGTTGAATAAGAGCTAAAGGGAATTTCATAGTCATTTATTGCAAATAATTATTTTCAAATTTAGTATAACAGATCGTTTACCTGACATTTTAACATGAAAAATTCAATTATTGCACGTTAAAATAATGTTTTGTAAAATAATTCTAAACTAGTATATTGTGGCCACCACAAGACTTTCTTCTGTATTTTCCTATACAAATTCTCTCAGTAACGATATTAATATATGTATATATATACAATTTTTTTTCCTAAGTTTTTTTTTTTTTTTTTTTTGTTGTTGTTAAAAAAAAATCGATAACATTGTTTTAAATTATCACATATCTATAGTTCAACCGTTCGTTTTAAAAGTATTGACGAGACCTTTCAAAAGATACCCATCTTGAAAATTTACCCCCCCCCGGGGTACTTCCCCCTGGGGGGAAGCGATGCCCCAACACGCACAAAACTTTTTTCCTAGTTAACTACTACTATTATCAATTATTCATATTAATTTTACAATCACAATTTTAAAGTAACTCTCACTATGCACATTTATACGAAATTTTTTCTATACTGCCATGTTAATAGTTTATAAAAAATGCGATCACAGCGCCACCTGTTGAGCGATAGATCCCCAAATCTAATCAGAACCAGTTGATGTGAGGGTGCCACTAAGTACCAAGTTTGGTTAAATTTCATTCATTGATTCGTGATATACAGTGGACACAAAATTCGTCACACAGACAGACAGACATTTTCTAAAAACTATCAATTCGTGTTCAGGACATCCCAAAACGTGTAAATTTATCAAAAAACGGAGGTCGAAAATTTTCAGGAATCCAATACTTTATCTATATTACATATAGAAGAAAGTAAAAATTAATAGAACGTTAGAAAATTAGATTTTTTGTTTAAAGAAATCAGGGAGTTACAGTAAATATTTTTTCATACCAAAAATCTTTCATAAAACATGATGAAAAATACAAACTATTCTTCCTTTACTGGGAATTGATTTCCGAAGAAATATATTGCATTAAAAATGCAATTTATCATAAGATATTTTCTTCATGTTACAGTACGTGGATGATCGATAGTGATAAAAGGAAATATGATCTAAATAAAAATAAAGATTTATTTTTGGTTTAAATCCAAATATTATATAAAACAGAAAATAGTTGATAAGACGAAAATGCAATTTATTAAAGGACGTTTGATTTATTTAACTATATAAAATTCAATTCTAATGTATAAACAAACGCGATTCAATATATTTATTGACTTAGATATACATGTTTAGTCAAATTGTAATACAAATCTAGTTATAGAATTTATATTGCGCACAAATCTTGTTTGGTGAACAAAAAAGTCAAACAAAATAGCAAGTTGAAATTGTAACGAAAAATAAAATATGAAACTATTTGATATTTAGAAATGCAATTGGAAACGCTTCGATAAAACTTTTTAAGATTAACAAGCAAAATTCTATTTGAATATGTTACATAAAATAGATTCTTTTTTTTTTTACATAAAATACATACGTATGACAGTGGCTACATTTATTTTTATTTATTTTTATCATTTGATTTGATTTGATTTATTTTATTTTGTCAACAAATCAAAGGAATTTACTCAAATAAAGTAACAAATATGACTCAATTTCATGTACAAAATGATAGAAAAACTAAAAGAGCTTTAACTTCCTGCGAATGCAAACATTTCTCTAAAAACTTCAAAGGCACTAAATATTATATAGATGAAAATTCTGCAAAATAAAATACAACAAAATAAAACTTTGTTTCTTTTTTTTTTTTGCTACTATAAAAATATAAATAAATTAACTATAAAAATGAAAGATACATAATTTTTAAAGAGAGAGAGAGCTTGTAACAAAAAAAAAAATCTATTATGAAAACATTATTTAACTAACGTTTTAAGCAAAAATAAATGTATGAACAAATTCCATCTAATTATAAATTTACCAATATGTAAATAGCGTTGATAAACATACTAACTGCTTATTTGTATAGCAAAAGTAATAGGATTAGTTACTGCGTGGAAGGCTTAAAAACATGATATAATAAATTATAGATTGTATTTTAAGGAAAACTGTTGTTTCGTATTTATTTGAGTAAATGGAATTATTTCCTTTACAGCTCTCTTAACTTGATTATTATGACATATGTTTGTTAAACAAAACTGCATAATATTATCGAGGGAACAAAAAAGTTTCTTTCTTAAAATGAATGCGTAATTTACCTTCTTAAACAAGAGAATTTCTTTTCTTGTCTTGGGTTGAAATTGCCTCAGTTTCATCCAAAGAACATTTTTAAGATTAAAGAAACTTGACTTCAAATACTGTATTAGTATTTCAATTCTTGTTAGTTATATTAATATTTTGCTTATTGATAAAATTCCTGATTTTGCTGCTAAAATATAATGTGAAAAGTACGAGATTTGATCTGAAAACTGTTTAGCATACAGTCCCTAAATTTAAAATCTTTTATAATAAGTTAAGATTATATGCCTTGCAGACATATAGTTTACGTGCGTGCTTAACCTTGTCCGGTAAAATGACGAGTCTAGTTTGTCATTGGTTTTTCATGCCATATCGCACAATGACGAGCTACACTCGTCATGCTTACTGTTGAATATGATAATTAATTTAGTTTAAAATTTCTAGTGTACTGAATTTGGCAACACCTTTTTTACTTGTGGAAATATCACAGATCCCTATCACATATTGCTTACCGTTAGAATTTCTTGGTACAAGTCACGGCCGAATTATTGTTAGTCTGTAAGATTTCATTCTTGTAAAAATTTAGTGTGAGCATCGGTCAATATATATTTCTGTAAAGGAAAAATGTGTTGTATAGTAAATACCATAATGGATAAGAGTTTTGCAGACTATGAAGGTCAAGGTGATTGGAGCGATTATGAAGAATCATAAGAATATATGAAAGGATATAAGAAAATATTTTTTTACATGTTTGACATTTCACACTACAATTCATATGTTTTACATAACAAAATCAATAATGCCAACAAAATCGGAATTGGGAGCTTTCAACTGGACATAGCAGAACAGATCCTACAAAAAGTTACACTACCGGATTATAAAACCCGTGGACGTCCTTCATGTAGTGACACCCCGGCTAGGTTGCAGGCTAAAAGGGCATTTTCCAGAATACATTCCTTCAACTCAGAATAAAAGAAAACCTACTAAGAGGTGCCGTGTGTGTTACAAGAATAAAATTTAAAGTGAGACTCCCTGGCAGTGTAAACAATGCAGGATTCCTTTGCACTTACCAGAGTGTTTTGAAAAGTACCACACGCTTGAAGACTATTAACTATATACCTTTAAAGTTTTGCTCTGATTTTTTCTTAATTTTACCGTTTTTAATGTCATTTAACAATATGTAAAAATTAATATTAATTAAGAATATGTAAGAATTATAAAATGAAACAAGTTTTTTTAAATAAAAATTAAATGGTTATCTCATGCACACTTTTTCATTATTAAATCGTGCCGGAAGGGGTTAAAATATTAGTACCTGGATAGTCGCGTTTACTCCGTCTCATTGTAAAAATCAATCGTAGAGTAGATACAGTGATTTGTTTTCAGATAAATTTTCTTTTATTATTAATCATTTGTTTGTTCAGAACGGAATAATTTTTCTGCACTGTAAAAAATAGTTTCTTAAAAAGAAGTATATACTGTCTCAAAATAGCTCCGTGACAATATATACTTAAATTTGAAAACCCATGTACTCATTTTTGAGTATATTGACATTCTGAAAAATGAGGGTTGACCAATAAGAATCCCAATACCCCATGTTTGACATGTCCATATACTCAAAAATAAGTACATGGGTTTTCAAATTTAAGTATATATTGTCTTGGGGCTATTTCGAGGCAATATATACTTATTTATAAGAAACTATTTTTAACAGTGTGGAGATAACAAAAATTCAAATCGAATTATCCTATCAATCCTCCAACTATAATTCTTTATAAAAATTGTTCGAGCACAGTTTATCATACTGCTAGACAAACGCGTTTCATACCAGTAAATTTTGATAAATAATAAGGTTTTTTTTCTCGTTTCAGAATGATTGGAAACATCGAACTGATCAACTGAGATATGTACACTCGGCAGCAAAATTATTGAAGCACACATCCACATTTTTTTTTTTTTTTTTTTTAAGTTTGATCCCTAATTTTTATCATCAACCTACTTTTTTATAAACAGCCTTAAGATCATGGTTCGACAAATATTTTTACTTAACAAAACAGTATTAGGTGCACAACTTTTAAATACGAATTATTGCTAGCTCTTCAACCATTTTGCCGCTGATTGCATGGATGTCATACAGTGTTCAGAAAGTACTTATCTTCCTCCTACACAGTCCAAGTTGGAATCTCGATTGAAAAAAAAAAAATGTGACTGTTATTAAAATTACATGTATGCTGTATTCTTTTCTTACGGATGTTTCCGCTGAAAAATTATAAATATAATCTGTTCCTTTTCAAAAGTTTCTAGTATGAAAATTCAAACATTTAATTTTCGCAGAGCACTGCTTATTTCCAAAACATGGTTGTAATAACTTAAAATTTTGATGCATTACTCCAAACCATTCGCATCACTTAATTCAGCATGATTAGAGGATGCTAGGGAGAAAGGTTCAAATTAATTTAAGATGAATTGTTTTCATTCTTTCCTTTTAAGATAATCCAATATATGAAATTTTGAATATGAATATGTTAGTTTTCCAGAAAAGAGACTCACAAAAACAGAAACATTATATGAATAGTTTTTTATTATTCGATTTGTAAACATTAAAATATATTTTTCAGTTTCAAAGTAATACGGGATACCAACTGTTGTCTAAATTAGTAGATTTACAGATCAGGAGCCTTAACACTCTAATTGCATCACTCATTACTCAGTAGATAATTTTTATTTATTTCATATTATTTAAAATAATTATTAATGTATCTCTCTCTCTCTCTCTCTCTCTATATATATATATATATATATATATATGTGTGTGTGTGTGTGTGTGTGTAAAACACACATACACATATATTATTAACTCGCTATACAAACAGATATGTTTCTGAGGAGGGCTGCCACTCTCCTCAACCCCCTGTTGTATCTATCTGTCTTTCTATATACGTATATATGTATATGTATATTTAATTTGTATATGTATATTTATATTTTTTTATGTATAATTTAATTTCTTAATTCAGTTGAAATTTTTATGCCCATGCGTTTGTGCCATAGAATTATACAGTTAGGTGTTTTGCATTCTTCAGTTATATATGTGGGATGTTTGTTTATTGGCATGGGTATGTTTAACTCGTATAAGTTGTTGTTTTTTGTTCCTTCTAAAATGGTTTCATTTTTCATAGATATATAACACTTTTGTTAAGTGAATGGGATTTTATAGCCATTTTGGGTAACTTTCTGTACAGATGTAAGATTTGCCTTCAATTCTGGGACGTATAATACCTCCCTTTGTGTTAGTTCTCTTTTTTCCTTATTTGGATCCTTGTATTTTATTTTTATTTATCCTGGCAAAAGGGAAGTATGTTACAGCTTGTATGTTACTTGTGATTATCGTGATTCATCTAAATTAACGAAAAGGTTTATATCGTTGCTTATATGCAATGATGAACCACTGTCTTTTACCCAGTTGTTTGTCATTCCATTTTGAGTAGAGAAAGCCCATTTTGTTTGTGATGTTATTTGATTTATAATTATAATTTTTTTTTTTTGAATGGCTTTGTTGTTGTATATTTGTGTGTGGTGATTCATTGTTGTGTGTTACTAACTGTGAGGAATTGGTTGTTTTCTATTTGGTTCTAAAGTATTTTCTCTTTGTGTTATCGGCAGCTTTATTCTTGAGGTGCCAACATTCCTTTTTATTATGATTATTTCTTTTGCAATATGAGCGGTATTTTTTGCTTTTTTTTTTTTTTATTCGTATTATGTGATTGTCTTTTATTGATTTGGAATACTTTTGATCAGTTTGGGTTATTTTCTGAGGCTTCTCCTGGACAGTTATACTCGTCTACTAATTTGCTGAATATGTAGTTCGGTGTCAATTCATTTTGAGGTCGTACTTCGAGTGCGACAATTAATGTTTCGAAACTGCGAGGGAGAGAACATAAAAGCAGTGCAGAAATGTGTGTAAATTTAATTTCTTTTCCAACAACCATCAATTTATCTACTGTTTCTAATGTTTTATTAGTGAGCTTGCATGTCGCCCCCTTCTTCTAGTTTTGTACTGAAAAGTTTTCTCAAAGGATGAAGGTGGACAAATTTGTACGTTCATGACTGTCTTTGGTTTCCAGAGAGCTGTCTGACAATATTTAATAAGAATTATTTGAGAATTCTCAATGAGCAAGTTTATTATAGCACGCGTTTTATTGTCCTTTTTTGCCAAGCTTCGATGATGGGATTTAGTGGCTCATCTATTATGATTTCGTTTAACTCCTCTTTTATGCGGTACATTCCAGTTTTAATCTACCAATTTGTGTAATTTTCAGAGTTTAACACTGAGAACTGAGAAAACAAAATATACCGCCTTCCACTAGAATTAATGAGTGGCCATTTTCTGAATCCCTTAACTAGAAATATAGATTTCCGAGCTATGTGCATAAGGCATGCCAATAAACTGAATTCACGAAATTATCGAGAATTTCTAGTGTACACATTTCTAGATGGTGAAACAATATTCTGAATACTCCAAATATTCTGAATCATTTGTATTGCGAGAAATTTTCGCTTGATTTTCTAGAATTTGGTAACAAACCAAGATTATAGTTGCTGAAACCCGCTTCTTGTAGACTCATTTATTTACAGAGATTTTTAAATAACTTTGCCCTCGAGAATATAGGCAAACGCTCTAGAATTCTAATAGAGGCTTCTAGCACTCGCTTTCCAAGGGGACTAGAATTTATAAGGATGACATGGAACTATTTTTTCTAGAGCCACAATTTAGATTCTAGATGTCAGTTACAGAATTTTTTCTCAGTGAATATTTCAATTATTTAGCTATCCTTAATATTTGCCTTTATTTTTTCTTCCTTTTATATATATACTAGATACTTTTCTTTTCAGAAGAATTTATTTCTAGGAGTTTTAGTTTCGATTTCAAAAGGTTTGCTTTCGTTTTCCAATTAGTTTGGTTTTTCCTTCGAAGGGAGCTTGTTTATATTAATTTCAAAAAACAGTTTTCTAGACATTCAATTCATAATTTGTAATCGTGCAAATCTACTAGATTCTTAAGTTTGTTTTTTGAGAACATGATTATAAAAACGTTAAATAGTAGCATTAGCTTTCTAGCTTTATTACATAACAATATTAAACTACATTTTTATTATGATGTTTTTAAATTTTCATGATCTTCTTATTTTTATTATTATTTTTAGCGGGAAAGAAAAGGTAAGCATTAGTATTTAGAAATTAATAATTGTACTCTTCTAATTTATTTGGAACAATAATAAAAATCCTTTCTCATTTGTTTAATATAAAACCATTCTCGTGATCTAAAGAATATATTGTCAAATGCTTCGCTAACTTAGCACTTTATTAAACATTATATACAAAAAAAGAATTCTTTTGAACTCCTGATGCGGTGTTGTACACAGAAAAATAAAAATTAAAAATTAGCCACGTAAGTGATTACTCTTTTTAACAAGTGTTATTGAGCAAATCGAACGTAGATCAAAGATAGTGAACGCTGTTTTGTCCATCGATTCCAATGCAGGCCTATCATTTATGACGAATGACATTCCAAATATTCCGAAATAGTCCAGGTTTATCTGAATTTTCTCCGGCAGCTACTGCGATTTGGTCCGCATTGAAGTCGGTGGACGAAAAGTCAAACACTGTTTTACGCACGTTCCTTCTCTTCAAGAACATTTATTAGTAAAATGAATATTCACTTACTTGGCGTGTATATAGTTCTGATGTTTCCCACCAGAATCATTTATGCCTATCATTTATGGTGAATGATATTCCTAATATTCCGAAATAGTCCAGGTTTATCTGAATTTTCTCCGGCAGCTACTGCGATTTGGTCCGCATTGAAGTCGGTGGACGAAAAGTCAAACACTGTTTTACGCACGTTCCTTCTCTTCAAGAACATTTATTATTAAAATGAATATTCACTTACTTGGCGTGTATATAGTTCTGATGTTTCCCACCAGAATCATTTATGCCTATCATTTATGGTGAATGATATTCCTAATATTCCGAAATAGTCCAGGTTTATCTGAATTTTCTCCGGCAGCTACTGCGATTTGGTCCGCATTGAAGTCGGTGGACGAAAAGTCAAACACTGTTTTACGCACGTTCCTTCTCTTCAAGAACATTTATTATTAAAATGAATATTCACTTACTTGGCGTGTATATAGTTCTGATGTTTCCCACCAGAATCATTTATGCCTATCATTTATGGTGAATGATATTCCTAATATTCCGAAATAGTCCAGGTTTATCTGAATTTTCTCCGGCAGCTACTGCGATTTGGTCCGCATTGAAGTCGGTGGACGAAAAGTCAAACACTGTTTTACGCACGTTCCTTCTCTTCAAGAACATTTATTATTAAAATGAATATTCACTTACTTGGCGTGTATATAATTCTGATGTTTCCCATCGCTTCTGGAAAACATTTCCAACCCTGCATTGCTATAAAATTCCAAGTCGTCCGGGTGTACCCTATGCCTCATAGAAGATCTGAAACGTGATACTGAGACATCCTGTATACGGAGTAATATAAGAATGTATATGCATGGATAAAAAAAAAAAAAAAAAGGTGTGTTAAATATGTAACATAGTTAGAAATGATTCTTTAAAATTATAATTCTATAATGCCTTTTTATTAATAATTTCAAGTATTCAGAATTAAAAAGTTAATAAAAAATTAAATATAAAAGTATTCGTAGCTGCCTTTTTCTTTGCTTCTTCTTCTTTTTTTTTTTTTTTTTAATAATAGCTGAAAATATGTAAGTAAAAGGGATGAATACATATGTATATATAATTTCTATAAGTTATGCGTAAATCACGCTTTTATTGCAATTTTTCTTTATAAATACGTTCTCAACAAAATGAAGAAAAAAATTCAATACTACGTTATATATATATATATATATATATATAATAGATAACATAATAAAATTCAATATTAAAATTCAACAATTAATAGAACTAAAACAATAACAACACACAAAAATATAGAACTGAATTTAACATAGAGGAAAGACTGACACCAAAAGTTGCGACACAGATTAAGAACCAATGAGTTACAATAATAACTTAAAATACTTACGCCGACCTGGATGATAATAAAAAAGAACCACCAAACCCATGACAGAGAAAACAAATAATTAACTACAGAATTAATTGGATATAAATGCTTATAATTAGAAGTATACTTATCAAGGGGCGAGTACTTCATAAAACTGTGAAAGCTGCAACGATTTCATAAAACGATATTGCTAATCATAGCAATTTATATCATTTCACGCCCCAATCGAAGCAGCAGAACCTTATAGAATGAGAAATAAGTAAAAGATTAAATTAAAACAAAGATTAAATAAAATCTTGATGGAAACCAAAGAGAAAATATGAAAGAAGCATTGTAATCACATGTTAAACAGTTAACACAAACTGGAGAAAAGGACGTTGCCAAAACATAAATTGAAATTAAAAATAAAAATAAAAGCTCTACAGAAATCGATTAATCGAATGGACTTTATAGCATTTTCATTAAAGATATATATATATTGCATCCTATTAACTATTTTCATGAAGTGTCTGAACTTTTCATTTGAAAACATAAAAAAATTAATTAAAGCAATTCGGTAAATTACACGATTGCTCATCGAATTAGTTACCTTTCTAAATTTATTTAAGAATTCAGAGTAATACGAATTACGTGTAAGTAATTAAGTGATCTGCAATCTTACGCGTTGATTCTTTTACATCAAAGGCCGTTAAGCGCACTTACTGCATCTGTAAACATCTCAATCGTATCCGAATATTTTTCAAAGAAAATATCCTATGGTTTAGCTTACGGTACTCAATTACTTTCAAAGAGACTTTATCAGATTAAAGACTTCACGGTTACTTATTTCATTTATGCACTTGTCGGTTTCAATTAGTGAAAGTATTACAAAGTAAAAGAAATTTGTTACATTTTAAAATTCAATTTCTAGCTATTTACGCAAACATATTATAACACTGTCTACAGTGTAAATTTAAAATAATAAAAATTTATTTCGTAAATTAAAAGTAAAGAAATTTAATGATTTAACTTAAGTCTAGAGTTTCTAATTTTTTTGTGCTTGTAGTAAGGAAAGCGTCAAAAAATTAAAACTTCTCTTTGCAGAAATATAAACAAAATATTATTTATATTTATAAAATATTTTATTATTTTAATTAATAACTAATTGCACCTGTGATTTTGTTTACGAAATATATTGGGTTGTTCGATAAATAATGTCGTTTTTTTTTTCATGTTTTTCAAAGTGAGTTTATTTAAATTAACAACAAACATTAACCAATGATATATTGACCATTTTGTTGGATGGCCTTTTGCCATCTTTCGGTAAGTTGAAAAATTCCACGTTGAAAGAAGCATTGGTTTTTTGAAGCGAAGGCTTTAAAATACGACATTATTTATCGAACAACCCAATAAAACAAAAAGTCAAAGGATTTTTTTAAAGATTAGTAAATAAAGTTTATTTAATCCGTAGCTATCCAAACAGATAATTTTCTATTTTTTGAATGAAATTATCTTTCATTTATGTAACAAAATCGGTTTGAGTTTTTTATTATTTAATTTTGCGTATTTTTACTAAGTTTAATTCATTGGGTTAAACGCACATGCTATTTTCTTGAATTATTTTTCATTTTAGATTTTACATGACGCTTTTATTAAAATAATTTAATTTTCTTTTATATTGCATGTATAAATAAATAAGAGGAATAACTTAACTAGTGTTCAGAGATTCGATATGTCTGTTTATAGATGTTATTAAAATAGATACTCGTAAACCACAATCCATAAATTAGCAATTTCTTTTTTTATAGGATGATGTTGAGCAAATATAATTACGGGGTAAGAGTAACCTCGGTATATAACTTAATTGTGAAGTTTGATTTTGAGTCAATAGACATTATATCTGGGGCCGCGGTAACCCAGTCGGTAGAGCGCCGGCCTCGTAATTGGAAGATTGCGGGTTCGGTACTCGAGCCAGCCAAAGACCGTCGTGTACACTAATGGTGGCTGGTGCACGTAAAATCTGTCGTGGCCGGAATGCCCTCCGTGTTCCCATCAAAAATTATACCTCTGGGGGTCACCGAAGCGGGAAAGCCATCCCTTCCGTGGAGGATGAAAATTATGATGGCATGTCTCCGGACCACCTCTAGGGGTGTGTCCCAGACCGTCGCCAATTGCCCATCTGCGCAGCACTAGTGCGACGTAAAACTCATCCAACCAACCAACCATAATATATGTATGTTTATACTTTTTTTCTTAATATACATTTTGTCTTAGGAAATGAAATTAAATATGAAACAGTGATAGTTTGAAAAGTTTCTTACATTTCCGCACATTGACAGAGTGCAAATTCAAAATTTTGAATTTTGGTATATATTGCTCTACTTCTGAAGTAAAGTCTATAGCTTTTGGTAAATCAATCTAAAATTTGTATGTAGATTTCAAACATAAAATCAGGTTTATTGTGATTTTCAAGTGTTGAGCTTGCCCCCTTTGATTGCACTTGCCTCACACACCTTGTAAGGAATGGAATTCCAACTTTATTTATCTATATGGGGGTAAGTAAGGCTGGAATTCCATCAAGGGCATCAATTCCAATCAAGGCGGGAGAAAGAAGTATTATCAAAAGTCATTATCACAATTCTTCCTGATTCTAAACTAGGACGTAAGATCGAACTGAGTTTTGATTTTGATTACTACAGTATTCAACACTGCCAAAGGGATGTTGCCTATTTTTGATTTGCTGTTATTAAAATGATGTTACCTAATTTTGATTTCCATATTATATTTGGTATTCGTATTATATTATTATTACCTGATTTATTATTTTACGTTTTCAAATGTCAGAGTTCTCCTTCAACCTAATACAAATAATTGGAAAATTTTTTTTCTTTTCAGCGAAATTTTTCCAGTTTTTGTTTCTCTTACATTTACCCCAACTTTATATTGCACGTTTAAAATCATACCATAATTAATAAAATATTTTTGATTTAGTATAAGAATCTACAGAGGGCTACCAGCAGCAAATACCAATGCAAGTACTTAATTCTGTTATGAGTTTTGTAAATTTTTGAAGCTCTTTGTTGTTATGCAATTCTGTCAAATTTTGTAAAATGCTTGCGCAGGTGTACGGAAAAGTCCACCATTGTGTTACGAGTTGAAATGTTTTTAAAATTTGAAAAATTCCCGTCCCCATGAAGGTTTTCACCATCTAGAATTCTGATTTACACATGCCTTAATGTAGATTTACATGCCTCTTAATCTTTTATGTGGATATAGTTGGCCAAGGTAGCGCTAGCCTTAAACCATGGGGCAAATATAACCTCGAAACACAAAATTTTCATAATTATTTTCCCCTTTCAGTAACGCATTGTTAAACTCTAAATCTTATACTATTAAGTGAGCAATATGTGTATATTTCACTGATCTCGAAAACGGTAGCTCGGACAGTCACGAGATTTAACACATAGGTGCCCCCCAAAGGGTCATTGTGCACATCGAAGTCAGATTTTCGAATTTTTGATTAGTTTTTTCTTAATTAATTAAAATGTAAAAATAATAACCTTCTAATTTCTGATAAAAAAGCCATTTAAATTTTAACATTTTATCCATAATTTAATTGCTGCCAATTTTTTTTTCGACAAAATAATAATAATTAAAAAAAAAAAAAAAAAAAAAAAAACGTACATTTATTTAAAATGAGGAAAATAAATCAGAAATATTAGAAAATAAATTAGAAATATCAGTCGCATCGTTACAAATAAGATACCAAATGAAAGTGAAAATTTTTGTAAATCCGACGCATTAAACAGCTTATCAATCGGATGATTAGTTTTTTCTTAATTAATTAAAATGTGAAAATAGTAACCTTCTAATTTCTGATAAGACATTTAAATTTTAGCATTTTATCCATGATTTAATTGTTGCCAATTTTTTTTTCCGACAAAATAATAATAATAATAATAATAATAATAATAATAATAATAATAATAATAATAATAAAAAGTACATCTTATACTATTAAGTGAGCAATATTTGTATGTATATTTCACTGTTCTCGAAAACGGTAGCTTGGACAGTCACGAGATTTAACACAAAGGTGCCCCCCGAAGAATCATTGCGCACATCGAAGTCAGAATTTCGAATTTCTGTTTAGTTTTCTTTTAATTAATAAAAATATGAAAATAATAAGCTAATAATAGCAAAAAATTAGCCATTTAAATTTAATCTATAATTTAATTGTTGCCAAAAAATAAATAAAAAATAAAAAATAAAAATAAAATACGAGTTTATTTTTTTTTCCAACAGGAAAATAAATACATTTATCTAAACATGAAAAATACTAACATACTACTGATCGCAGAGCTTCCAAATTTGGCATATAGGTACCTGGGACCCTACAGGTGTGCACCTCATCGAGATTTTTTCGAATTTCGAATTTGAATTTTTTAAATTAATGTTTTTTCGATTTTAAACATTGGCTTTTATGTTTCATTTTTCATGAATTTATTCTTCGATTGTAATCGCCTGCGTATCTTAGCAACGGCTATATTATGCAATTTTCTTTTATTTAATACATTTATTTGAGGGCGAATCTTTTTTCTCTTTTTAATTTATTATATTTATTGAAAATAAAATGGTAATGCAGTAGAAAAAATTAAATATATTAAATTTAAAATTTAAAATCGTATTAATAACAGTTATGTTTATGTATAATTTTTGTAGTATAACAACAATTATTTTTCATTTGTTAATTTAATTTCTTTAAAAGTTTTTTTTTTTTTTTTTCTAATTTATAGTATTTGTCAGGAAATAATGGTAGTATATAGTAGAAAGGATTAAACTGATTGGAATTTATTTGTTTATTATGTATTTAATTCATTCTAAAAGAAAATCTACTTTTTTATTTTATTTCTTTACATTGGTCGGAATCAAATTGTAATACAGTGTAAATAGCATGAGCAATAAAACACTTGGTTCAAAAACTAAAATATTTAATAGACGCTGCGATACAGTTATCTTTAAAATCGTAGTTCTTAAATAATGGCAGACCCACCTATCGTCAATAAATACCCATATTGAAATACACAGGAAAGAGATTTCTGCAGGCAGTGGGAACCTATTCTCGATACAGTGTGGGCAGAGAAAGAGCTGCCGTAGTCAGCGAGTACCCGATGCGAGATCTAGAGCGATTCCAATGTAATTATTTTTGTTTTTATTTATAATGTGATGTGAAAAATAAATAATGATCCAATTCTTTTAGAGATTCATTTAAATATAGTGGCCAGCGAAGCGGGCGTAGCCTGCTAGTAGTTTATTGTATAGTTTATTGTATGTATATTAATACGCAAACGTGAAATTTCTTGTATGTTTTTAGCTTATTTTTTAATTACTCGGAGAGTGGGGACTTAAAAGTAGTGTTGTTTGGAAGGTATGTTTAATGTTGGATACAGAAAAAAAAATCTCATATGAAGTCAACAAAACTACCTTTATTTTTACACACATAATCTACAGATATTTAATTTTTTATAGAAGAAAGTTGTAAATTCTACATGTGATTTTTTTTTCCTTAAGCGCAAAACAATGGCTTATAATTATATTACCTGGATATTTTTCTTGTTTATTTTTGCTTGCCTAATAACAGAAGTCTATAATTTTACTTATTTAATATTTTTTAACTGTTAACATATTGTTTCGATATAGATAGTGCAAAGGTGAACTTTTATTTGTCGGATTTAGGGGTTCATAAGCATATGCATCGTCATTTTAATAAGTAAAATTGATCTTTTTTTTTTTTTTCCATGTCTATGAATAAATCGATTGAGTTTCGACCACTAGGTAATACTAATAATTTTAAAAAGCCTTTTTGTTCTTTTTTTTTTTTTTTTTTTTTTTTAATGCCTTAAGAATTTTAGAAGATCCTAAAAAGGTTTGTATTTTTAACAATGTATCAAATGTATGTAAGTAAGTGGCAAATTTAAAAAATCGCTGAGTGTAAAATATATCAATTAGTACATGTACATGAAAAAAATTGTGTGTTTTCCCACGTTTTCGAAAGAAAAAAATTAATATTTTTTTTTTAAATAGGAAGATAAATATAAATTTCTGAAAAAGGTCCTTGCAAATGTTTCTGTATAAAATATGTCAAATCCTTCTGTTACGTTTCAAAGATAATCTTCAGAAAACCAATAAATAAAAAATGTTTATATATATATATAAATTGGAAAAAGGGAAAATATATACTTAGAGGTTACACATGCCATATACTTTTGCATATATTTTATTATTTTATTACTACTATTTTCCAAACAATAATTTTTTAGTACTTTTAGAGTACTGAATTTTGCGAAATATTTTTATTACACTTTTCTTAAATAAAAATTTTCTGAAGGATTTAATGCTCTAAAAATATTGCAAAATTATTGTTTGAAAAATAGTAATAACAAAATAATAAAACATAACATGACGAAAAAAAAAAAAAAAAAAATGAAATAAAAAATAGGCAAGCTTTACCCCCCCCCCCTTCCGCCACCTCTACCCCTAAACCATCAGTAATGTTTTCGCTCATATTGGCGAACTTTAACTGGAAATATATTTTTTCGTAAACACATTTATTTTTCCAGTTTCTTGCATCCTTGAAAGATATTTCACTTTCTTTTCTTGAAAAATGTCTTACGTTAATCTATTTTTTTTTAACTTTTACTTTCTGTGTAACCCAATACAATAAAATATTTACATTTTTAAGTTACATTAATTTTCATAAACACACATAAGAATAAATCGATTGGACAAATCTACTGCAGTAACATAATCTCAAATATATGTATATATATATATTATATATTCGTTAATATAATAAAGGCAAACTTGTGCATAAAACGTCATTGAAAATTCCGTCGATCCTTTCTGCCATAACACTGATAAAATTGGGAAAGGGTATTTTGAATCATAGTCAAATATTTAGCTCATCTTTCCCAAAACATAATTTGTATAATTCCGATAGTTTATTCTATAATGCATCCATTTGCAATATTTCCCCTTATCATGCACAGATACATATCATTTATTAATAGCAGCGAGATTTCTAAACCTTTAATTCTCCACTTCTAAATTCCGATACATTTGTTTACAAACACTATTAAAGTAGTTGAACCTCATTTTAGTTGATTTTCTTGCTCTACAACTCTAAAAAATGTGTGGTCTAATATCATTTCCGTACAATAATAATAATAAAAATATAGAAATTTATTTGTAACTGGTATATCTTTCTGTTTTTTCATTTATTTATTTATTTATTTATGTGAAATCACTGGCGCGTATTCTTAAACAATATCCAATGCTAAGGCAAATTAATATCAAATTCTAAAATTAACAATAACTTATTAACTATACATATCATACAATTCTAATAAATGGCATTTATATATTTTTGACATCCATGTTTTCATTCTCAGTTTTTAAACTTCTTTAAAAAAATAATACGAATGCACAGTATTTTAAAAATAAACAGATTTTTGATATAAACATAGACATTTTTTTTTTTTTTTTAATCGTGAATAACAAGGTTTTTCACCTTTCATAAAACTAAAACATGCACTTAAATTCATTTTGAAGTTTCTTCAAAATCTCTTTTTTTTTTTTAACGATACATCTTTTCTAAATAGCATATATAATAATTAACAGAGATAGGCCTTAAGAGTTGGGTTATTATCTGTAATTGCATTAGCAAAAAAAAAAAAAATATAGATAAATATATAAATAAATAATAATAATAATTAAACCTAGTTATTAATTAATCGCCTTAAATTTTACCCACCAACAATTCCTATTTGTCTGTTGGTTAATTTGTATTTAATTATTAGTTTAGAATATAACATTTTTTTAAACATATACGTACATTTTAATGTAGTTTTTATATATTTCAACTATCAGGCTACGCTCGCTTCGCTGGTTACTATATTTAAATGCATTTTTAAAAAATAGAATCACTATTTTTTAAATCACTTTATAAATAAATAATTATAATAATAATAATAATAATTACATTGAAATTACTCTAAACCTCGCTTCCGATACCTGCTACCTACGGAGCGTGCTTTTCTTGCCCGCACTGCATCGGGTCTGGGGTCCCTTCCCACTGCCTGCAGAAAAGACTTTTCCGGGCATTTATTTCAGTTTGGGTATTTGTCGACGACAGATGAAGCTGCTATTATTCAAGAACTATAATTTTAAAGATGACTGTATCTTAGCATCCATTAAATATTTAGTTTTTGAACCATATATTTGATGGCCCTTGCTCTTTACATTTTATTACTTTATATTTTCGACCAATATGATAAATTTTTAAAAAGTAAATTTTCCTTTAAAAGGAATCATTTAAACCAAAAACAAATAAATTTTAGTAAGTTTAATTTGTACTATATTACCATTTTTTCCGATAAAAGCGACAAACTGAAAAAAAAGTTCCTTGCAAAGGAGTTAATTAAATAAAGAAAAAATAAAAAGTTGTTATATTATTATAAAACTAGCAGGCTACGCCCGCTTCGCTGGTCACTATATTTAAATGAATTTTCGAAAGAATTGAATTAATATTTATTTTTTTACACCACGTTGTAGAAAAAAACTTAAAAAAAAAGAAAAGAAAAGAAACTAAAATTGCTCTAAACCTTGCTTCGGGTACCCGCTGTCTACGGCAGCTCTTTTCCCACCCGCACTGCATCAGGTCTAGGTTTCCCATGCCTGCAGAAAGATCTTTCCCGGGCACTTCAATCTGGATATTTATTGACGACAGGGGGGAACTGCTACTATTTAAGAACTACGATTTTAAAGATGACTGTATCTCAGCATCTATTAAATATTTTAGTTTTGAACCATGTATTTTATAGCCCATGCTATTTACACTATATTACGATTTGATTCCGACCAATGTAATAAAATAAAATAAAATGAAATGTAGATTTAAAAAATATATATATATATCTGTATATATATATAAATTACGTGTCACGATGTTTGTCCGGGGTAAACTCCTAAACTAAGGAACCGATTTTAATAAATTTTCCACACTGTGTGCAGTTTGGTCCAACTTGAGAGATAGGATAGTTTTTATCTCAATTTATTGTCACAATATTGTTTTATTGCAATTATTTGTTAATTATAGACCTTTATTAAAGTTGCTTCAAAATATCTGTGAGTTCCATTAATTTAATTGTTGCCAAAAAAAAAAAATACGAGTTAATTTTCTTTCGACATAAAAATAAATACATTTAATCAAACGTGAACGTTAAAAAATTATAAAAAGTTAAATTATGCATCTCACGAAAATTGACGTCATAATCAATTTAAAGATTTATACACATTGATAAAGTGCTAATGTAGTTCTATCATAGATATAGTAATATATATAGATCTCTCATTCCCATGTTATCGTAGAAAGATTTTTGATGCCGAAAAAAAAAAAAAAAAAAAAAAAAAAAAAGCTTTGGAAACAGCCATTAAGTGGTATTGGAAAAAAAAAAAAAAAAAAAAAGAAAAGAAAGAAAGAAATATGAATTTGAAACTGTATCTGGAGTCTTCCATTCCCCTTTAGCAAATAAATTATTCATAAATTTTATTTGCTAAAATATTAGTATGTATTCCCGTGTGTATTCACTCGGGGAAAGACGGCCATATTTTGGTAAAAACGTCGTCTTTTCCCAAATGAAAAGGAATAACTTTTTTCTCCCCAATGATCACTCTATTCTATATATGCTATACTATATCTATGAGTTCTATACGCAAGTGAAGTGTGACTCACTGACCGTCTGTGCAGCCAAGAAAAAGATTTCCTATGTTAATTGCCCACTGGATTTTTTGTAAGAAATTATTAAAAATCGAGGAAATTTATTTCCCGATTTTAATCCTTATATTTGGGTATAGATATGTATTAGTTATCGCGGGTGTTAGATTGAATTATTTTGCTGTCAAATTCACAAAATTTTAATTTTAAATTCCAAAACTCTGTCGCCCTTGGCTTTTTTTATTATTATTATTATTATTATTTGGCGATCAAAAGCGTAACACTAAAATATACATGCCAGATGTATGCATTGTACGAAATGTAATATGTATTATTCATTGTACGTATGTATGACATGTAATATGTATTGTACGAAATATTGTTTCATATTATTCATTACTCTTTTAATATAAGTTGTTAAAATAACCATGATTTTTGAAATAAATTAAATATTTTCGCCAGATAATTTGGCGATATTCTTTTTTTTTTCGCCAAGGATGACAGAAATGAAATCTATTCCGCTGCAAAATATTAGTATCTTACACCAGATATTTTATTTAGACATTTGAAAACAAATTTGACTTCAAACTATGATAGAGTATTTATCATTTTCCTTTTAATTAGTATATTATTAGTATATTAAAAAGCATGGTATATAAAAAGTTTTTTTTTTTTTTTTTTTTTTTTTTTTTTTTTTTTTTTAATCTTATAATTATTCTTATCTTAATCCTCAATGTTTCCCATCTTTATTAACTTGAATTTACTATTAAAATTTTAACATACTCAAAAACTTCTCATCACTTCGTTAAAATACACTAAACTTTTCCAAAATCTTTTTCTATTTAAAATGATACATGTATTTACTTTAAATGTCCAATATTTCATAAGATTTCCAATTTTAAAGTTTTAAAATATTTATCAAATTTACTTATTTTTCTGGTTTAGCCTTATTGTTTTCCTTTTTATAACTACAGCTGTTGCCCTCTTTAAAATATTTAAAATGATGAGGTCATTTTATAGTAAAATTATCCATTATAGCATATATTATATTTCACTCTTCCATAAAAATTGATTTTAAAATCGTCTGTTCCTTTTATACTTTTATTTTAATAGAATTTTAATAGAATTTAATTTATATATTAGTCATTTTAGCAATTTTATCCAAAGTAGCATTAGAAATAATATATATCACTTCTCCATTAAAATTTATAGGACCCTACAATAAAATTAATTTGTGCTTAATATCAACACTACGAAAATTTTTATCAATCGCTTCCAAATTTTGACCTAAGTTTCAAATCTCAACCCTGTGGGTTTTTACATCGGCTACAACGTTTTCGTCTTTGTTCGTAAATAATAATTTGACTGTACTAAATAGTTTACAGCCGTATAATTCAACGTATAACTTAGTCACAGCAACGCGTGGCCGGGTCTGCTAGTATATATATATAAACAAATAAATTTTAAACATTTTAATCCTTTTTACTATGTATATACTATCATTTTTCCCAATAAATACTGTAAATAAAAAAAAATTAATGAATAAAAGTTTTTTCTTATAAAGGAATTAATAAAAAAATGAAAAATAAGAAGTTGTTCTACTGTAAAAAATTAAACATAACTGTTATAAATACGTTTTTAAATTTAAAACTAATTATACTTAAGTTTTTCTACTGCATTAAGATTTTGTTTTCACTAAATATAACAAAAAAAGAAAAAAAAAAGAAAACAGAAAAGAAATCGCCTTCAAATGAATGCATTAAATAAAAATAAGTTGCGTAATAACCGTTGCTAAGATACGCAGACGATGGAAGCAAAAGAATAAATCTATGAAAAATGAAACAAAGAAGCCAATCCGCGATTGTAATGAAATGCTCGCCCTCTGGTGGGCTAAGGTGAAATTACAATAAACATGGTTTAATTCGAATTCCATACAGCCGCCATTGCTTGCCGATATTTAGTTTCACATATATTTATTGAATAAAAATGAATAAATAAGGTAAAAAAGATAACACATACTGTTGTGTGCTCCAGTGTAACTCCAAAGGACCAAGAAATCCAGAATTAAGCTTCCATTTATTTCCAAATGACAAATTTAAAATTTCAGTTGCTTCGGCTAATGGAAGTAAAGAATTAATCAGATGATTTGAAACTAATATTTGTTCAACTTCAGTTAAAAATCTACTTCCGATCGAACTTTGAATAAACTGAAGTGTTTTTTCCAAAAGCAATCAATTTTCCATAATGTAATGGCGGAGAAATTATAGTACGAATATTAAGTAGAATAACAAAAAGAACACGTGGCTATAATGTTTACTAACAACTGCAGTGTTGAGAAAGCGCCATCTATCGATCATTACAATCGCGGATATTTAAAATCGGAAAAACATTAATTTAAAAAATTCAAATTAGAAATTCGAAAAAATCTCGATGAGGTACAAACCTGCAGGGTCCCAGGTACCTGTATGCCAAAATCTAAAAATTTAATGAGTTGAATTTTTTCAACTGTATGTGTATAACTATTTGATTTCAATAAATGTAATAAAAAAAATTTCTTCCTCAAATGAATTTAAATAAATAAAAAGTTTAATCCGCGTTTGTAATGATCGATAGATGGCACTCTCTGAACTGCAGTTGTTAGTAAATATAATAGCCACGTGGATTAATAATTGTTCTTTCTCCGCCGCCATTACATCATGGAAAATCGATTGCATAATATGATGATATGCAGTGGTGTGATAATTTCACCTTAGCCCACCAGAGGGCGAGCATTACATTACAATCGCGGATAGCCGTTGCTAAGATACGCAGACTTTTGAAACGAAAGAAATTTCTGAAAAATCAAACGTTGAAGCCAATATTTAAAATCGAAAAAACATTAATTTAAAAAATTCAAATTCGAAATTCGAAAAAATCTCGATGAGGGGCACACCTGCAGGGTCCCAGCTACCTATATGCCAAATTTGGAAGCTCTACGATCAATAGTGTGAGCACCAGAGCGCAGACACACAGACACTTCTCTTTATTTATATAGATTATGCATAAACAAAAGTGTTAAAAATAGTTTGTTTAATTTAAAATATAATGAATTTTGTTTTTCTACTGTTTAAACATTTGCTTTCAATAAATATAAAAAAAAAAAAAAAAAAAAAAAAAAAAAAAAAATTAAAAAATCTCCTTCTAATGAATAAATTAAATAAATAATTTAAAAAAAAAAAGAAAAAGAAAAAAAAAAATCCGCTGTGAAACAGTCACGTAACTTCCATTACACACTATTTACAAGTGTTATATGATTTTTTAAAAAATAATGTGACCAGAAGGCATAAAAAGGACCTAAGAAAGTAGACGCTTAAAACTTTTCCAGTAAGAGACACAGATACACGTATAAAGACATATAAAACAGAGTATGTCTAGCGAGTTCAAAAATAAAAAAATAAAATCGGTAGAGCCAGTTTTTGAAAGACCAATTTTCGAGATCTAAAAATGACCTGCCTAATCAGGATAACTCTTAATTTTCCTGTAATAACCCCGTGATACACGAGAAGGATATTTTAAATGGGTTTATGTCACGGTTTTCAAGAAAATCATTAGAGTCATTTTTGAGACCGAATTTTTTCAAAACTTGGCACACTTACTTTTTGACCGGAAAACAACAATTACATACAAAAGGATATGTAAAAGGGGATTAATATGGCGAGTTTGAAAAGGAACCGTTTTTAGAGGAACGCACTTGTGAGACCTGAAATTAAACTTTTTATACAGGACGCCTATCAATTTTTCTGAACTAACCAACTAATTCATTCGAAAGGATATCTAATAGAGTGTTTATATAACAATGTTGAAGAAAATCGTTAAAACCGTTTTTGTGATACGCGCATACGTTCCCACTTCGAGTTTCCGAGGTTACACTTCTGGTTTTCAATTTTCGCCCTAAGTTGGAAAAATCATCGACATACCACACATGTCCCAATTCTGAAGTTCTGTAGTACTAACTTCATTAGTTTCGGAGATATAAAAGTCAGAAGGTTCCACACGCACATACACATACACTGGCCAATTGCTAAAAATCACTATTTTGAACTCACGAGACCACAAAACATGTAAATAAAGTGAAAACGCAAATGTCAATTTTTTATATCGAATACAATATTCCCACTACCTATGGTAGTGGAGCAGTGGAAGTTATAAATAGTATAATAATCGTTGTTATGATATGCTTACGAATGAAATGAAAGAGTAAATTTTAGAAAACTAATCAGAAAAGACATTGAATTAAAATTGAAAAAGGAATTGATTAGAAAAATTCAAATTTGAAATTCGGAAATATGTCGAGGAGATGCACATCTGCATGATTTCAGCTACCATGCCCCCAAAAAGACCATATCTGATTGTTACATTATTCATTCGTTTTAAGTTTAACCTATCAGCTGCATACTTATTGATGTAACTATTATGAGATCCGGAGTCAATAATTAGCCGAATATATGATGATTTACTATCATCACTGTTAGAAATTGCTACTATTAACGTCTGCGAATGAACATTCACTTGTAAATTATGATTCGATAACGCCAATTTAGATTGATCCTTTCTTTCGTAATTACTTATTTCCTGTTTCAAATCTTTATTTTCATTGCACATTATTTCTGAATGCCTACGATTACATAACTTGCATAAAGTTTTTGATACACAGTGTCTAGCTAGATGCGAAGGCTGAGGACATAAATAACACAGGCCTTTCTTACGCAATAGATTAACTCTTTCATCAAATGGTAAATTACGGTTTTGACACATTTGTTACTTACATGCGATTCGGAGCAAAAATTACACCTATCACTTTTATTCTCATTTAACAAATCACAAGCAGTAGGCAATTTCCGGTTCTGAGTATCAAATTTATTAACGCGGGGGGGGGGACATCTCTACGATTTTGATTATCTAACCATCGAGCGCGGGGGGAGAAATGGTTAGCGCTAGCGCCGCTGTCATCTTGTCTCGTAGTTATTAAGCATTCTCGTGATACGAGTTGTTTATTTAAGAACGATAATCTATCTTTTACGCCATAATTAACACCATGAAATTTCATATTAAATTGTAATGCTAAATATTTAGGTAAAATTTTTAGTAATATCGGTGACAATAAACTGCCGTAGCAATCTAAAGAAACATCTAATGACTCTAAACTCCTAATGTTAATTTGAATTTCATCGTAAATTTTACAGAGCGATTTAATGTCACTTGAATGTTTTAGTGGGGCAATATTTAATAATTTATTCAAATGTACATTCACTAAGAGGTCTTCTTTTCCATATCTTTCCTTTAAAATATCTACTACTTTTATGCAATTACTCGCGGTAACAGAAAATCCTTCAATACATTTTAAGGGATCAGGTGCTAAAAATGATTTCAAATAGTTGAATTTGTCTACAGGATCTAAACTTTCATTATTATGAATAGCCGTTTCGAATGACGACCAAAAAGTCAGCCATTTAGGTGCGTTCCCGTTAAATTTAATGTGATCTAGCTGTGGCAATTTGATGTGCATTGCTTCTTTTGAAATAGGTCTTCTTTCGGTTTCTATTGATGAAACACTTGTTTCACTTCTCTTTAGTTCTTTTAATTTTCTATTGGCTCGAAATCGCCAAGTAAGTATTTTCTCGCAGTATTCATTTGCCGTTTCTAATTCGGCTTGTAATTGCCCTTATTGAGTTAATTTTTTTATCTCTGAATCTTTACTTTTTAAATCTTTAGTCGTTTCAGTCAATAATTCAATTGTTTCTTATAAATCTACAGCATCTGGATCTATATCCCCTTACTAAAATTTAAGGTTTTTTAAAACTTTTTTTATGGTTTTATCCAGGTTTTTAGGTATTTAAAAGGTTTCTTTGAAGTTTCGCTAAAAAATACTTCCTGAAAAGAAACCTCATCTAAGTTTTCTTTAGGTTTTATTCTTAAAACCTCCTGAAAACCTGCGTGGTTTTATGTTTTCTAGAGGTTTCCCAAGGTTTCGGATAAACACTTCGATGATAATAAGTTTCTTTATGGTATTTAGATAATACCTCCGCTATACCTACAACCAAAAACGTTTTATCAAGGTTTTATTTTTAAAACCTTTTAAAACCTGCACCGTTTTAGGTCTTAAGAGGTTTTCCAAGGTTTCAGATAAATACATCGATGATAATAAGTTTTCCTTTGGTATTTAGATAATACCTCCACTATACCAACAATTAAAAACGTTTTTTAAAGGTTTTACTTTTAAAGCCTTTTAAAACCTGCGCTGTTTTAGGTCTTATAGATGTTTCCCAAGGTTTCAGATAAATACATCCAGAATAATAAGTTTTCTTATGGTATTTAGATAATACTTCTACTATACCTTCAATCAAAATCGTTTTTTAAAGGTTTTACTTTTAAAACCTGCACTGTTTTAGGTCTTATGGAGGTTTCCCAAGGTTTCAGATAAACACATCGATGATAACAAGTTTTCCTATGGTATTTAGATAATACCTCCATTATACTTGCAATCAAAAACGTATTTTTTTTAGTTTTATTTTTAAAGCCTTTTAAAACCTGCGCTGTTTTAGATCTTATAGAGTTTCTCAAGGTCTCAGATAAATACATCAAGGATAATAAACTTTTATACGGTATTTAGATAAAACCTTCACTATACCTACAATCAAAAACGTTTCTTAAAAGTTTTATTTATAAAACTTTTTAAAACCTGTTGTTTTAGGTCTTATAGAGGTTTTCTAAAGTATCACATAAATAGATCGATGATAATAAGTTTTCTTATAGTATTTAAATAATACCTCCACTATACCTGCAACCAAAACCATATTTTTTTAGTTTTATATTTTAAACCTTTGAAAACCTGCACTTTTTCTGATTTTATAAAGGTTTCCCAAGGTTTTCGGATAAATACATCGATGATAAGTTTTCTTATAGTATTTAAATAATACCTCCACTATACCTGCAACCAAAAACATATTTTTTTAGTTTTATTTTTTAAACCTTTGAAAACCTGCACCGCTTTAGGTCTTAAGAGGCTTTCCAAGGTTTCAGATAAATACATCAATGATAATAAGTTTTCCTATGGTATTTAGATAATACCTCCACTATACCAACAATTAAAAACGTTTTTTAAAGGTTTTACTTTTAAAGCCTTTTAAAACCTGCGCTGTTTTAGGTCTTATAGATGTTTCCCAAGGTTTCAGATAAATACATCCAGAATAATAAGTTTTCTTATGGTATTTAGATAATACTTCTACTATACCTTCAATCAAAATCATTTTTTAAAGGTTTTACTTTTAAAACCTTTTAAAACCTGCACTGTTTTAGGTCTTATGGAGGTTTCCCAAGGTTTCAGATAAACACATCGATGATAATAAGTTTTCCTATGGTATTTAGATAATACCTCCATTATACTTACAATCAAAAACGTATTTTTTTAGTTTTATTTTTAAAGCCTTTTAAAACCTGCGCTGTTTTAGATCTTATAGAGTTTCTCAAGGTCTCAGATAAATACATCAAGGATAATAAACTTTTATATGGTATTTAGATAAAACCTTCACTATACCTACAATCAAAAACGTTTCTTAAAAGTTTTACCTGCACTGTTTTAGGTCTTATAGAGGTTTTCTAAAGTATCACATAAATACATCGATGATAATAAGTTTTCTTATAGTATTTAAATAATACCTCCACTATACCTGCAACCAAAAACATATTTTTTTAGTTTTATTTTTTAAACCTTTGAAAACCTGCACTTTTTCTGGACTTATAAAGGTTTCCGGATAAATACATCGATGATAATAAGTTTTTTCATGGTATTCAGAAAATACCTCCGTTATACCTCAATCAAGAAGGATTTTATTTTTAAAACATCAGAAACCTGCACTTTTTTAGGTTTCTTAAATGTTTCATGAGGTTTGTGATAAATTACGTCCGTGCTTATAGGGTTTTTCTAAAGCATTATATATATATATATATATTTTTTTTTTTTTTTTTTCCCTTCTACAAATAATGCAAAAAATTTTTAATGAAAGTCATATATTTTTAAATGTTACTTAGAAAAATAATAAATGAACATAAGTTAAAGATAATTATATTGATTAATAGTAACTAACATTCTATGACGTGATAATAATTGATAGAGACTATTAATAAATAATAATTATGAGTGAGTATTATCTGAACTACTGACGGGCCGCGGCAGCCTGGTCGGTAGAACATCGAGTTCGTAATCTGAAGATTGCTGGTTTGATACTTGAGCCGGCCGAACACCGTCGCGTCGTGTACATTGATGCAGACTGATGCATGTGAAATCCGCCGTGGCCGCAATGTCCTCCGTGTTCTTATCCCAAATTGTATCTCTGGTGGCCATTGAAACAGGAAGCCATCCCCTACATGAAGTACAGCAGGCAGCAAAATTATTGAAGTGCTAGGAATAATTCCTATTTAAAAAATGGCATGTAATACAGTTCTGTCAAGTAAATATTTTCCGAGTCGTGATCTTAGTTTTATGCTGTTTATAGAAAAGTAAGTTGATGATAAAAATTAACAAACAAACAAAAACATGGAAAATGTGGATGTGCGCTTCAATAATTTTGCTGCCTACTGCATCAATATTGTGATGGTATGTCTCCTACTGAGGGCCGAGTGTTTTTTAGTCACACTAGTGCTAAGCTATGGTCAATTGATGCTGACCAGATGTCCTCATTTTCTGGAGACAGCCTTTATTTTAAAGGCATTTTTCTAAGTTTTTAAAAGAATGTAGGAAGTTAATTATTCATCACTGATATTTTATTTTTAGTCCTCATTTATTAAGAATGAAAAAATACATGCATAATTGGATAATTGTAGCAATTTTTAACGTTTCTCTATTATAAAGGTCCTCTGATCTGGTTACTATAGTCAATTGGAGACAGTCGAAACTCATCGTAAGCGACAAGTCATCATAATTTTGGTCTTTCACGGAGGAGATGGTTCCCCCGCTACTTTGAATACCTGAGGTACAGTCGCCAGCAAAAGTATCCGAACACTAGCCAGTATTTCCGCAGTCAAAAAAGTGCACTTAATACTGTTTTGTTAAATAAATCCTTGTCGAATCATGTTCTTAGAGTAGGCTGACCAGATCAAAGTACCTTTATAATAGAGAAGCATAAAAAATTGCTACAATTATCAAATTATGGATGCATTTTTTCATTCCTAACAAATAAGGACTAAAAATAAAGTGTTACTGATTAATAATTTAGTTTCTACAATTTTTTTAAAACTTATAAATATGCCTTCAAAAAAAAGGGTATTCCCAGAAAATGGGGACGTTTGGTCAATATAAATTAGGCTGGCCAGAGGAGATTTTTTTGTTTATTTACTTAGCAGAATCAATCTCATCAGAATTTGCAACATTATTAGCAAATGCTATTTTATGGGGGGAAAAAAGTGCTCTTTTGAATAAATTGCAAAATACAATATGGTACCGATTATATCTGAAACTCCAAAATCCAGAATAATTTCATTTTTTTTTTTTTCCTTTCATGATTTTAAAAACATTTAGTATTGAAAAACAAAACTTACTTCACTAAAAAAAAAAAAAAAAAAAAAAATGTCAAAATAAACCAAGTCTTTTATAATGTTTTTTGATAAACAGAAAATAAAGTAGAATTTATTTTTCTCTGGAAATGGTTAAAAATGTTTATGGTCTGGAAAATCTTCTGCAACCACCCACATAAAAAATTCTCCAATTTTATTTGGTCGTCTATTTCAGGATTTTTCAATTTCTCGTTAAGACAGTCTTACTTTCTAAAAGTAAAGAAACATAAAAACTTTTCTTTTAGCGATTTGCTCTTATGATCCAGTCACCATTACATTTAGTGGCACCAATAACGCAGCAACTATGAACCACGGCGCTGACGGGAAAGCGGCAAGCAACCAAGCCATGTCGGCCGAGGCCAGTTTCTGAAACGAAATCTGCGTGAAAGCACATACAGCAACTGAAGATAATGCAAGAGAAGAGAAAATATGCTTCAAACTTCTGAAGATGAGGGAGGGTGGAAACTTCATTTTAATATTAAGAATGAAATTTATTTGAATATTTTGGTTATTATAAGTTCTTGCGAGGGCTGTGTTTATTTTACCAATTTTAATATCATATTTCTGTTCATTAATTCGCATTTTAATTTTCTTTTTAGTGACACCAATATATTAATTTGAGTTTCCATTTTGATTTACGAAGGGGATTTTATAAATTCCAGCTGCTTCAAGTGGTGCAATGGGGTCTTTGTTGCTGCGTTTTAATTGGAAAATATTTTTATTTGGTTTAATGGGGATGTTAATTCCATACTTATTAGCAAAATTTTTAATTTTATTGGAGGCTTCGCGGTCATAAGGGATTGATGAAGTAAATTTAGAGGGGGGGTTTTGGAAATTCAGAATATTATTAAGGGATTTTAATCTATTTTTAACAAGTTTATTAATAATTCTACTAGGATAACCCACTTTCTTAGTGAATTCTTTAATAATAGTAAAGAATATCAATATTAAAGACTATCAATAGTTATATCAATCCCTTATGACCGCGGAGCCTCCAATAAAATTAAAAATATTGCTAATAAATATGGAATTAACATCCCCCTTAAACCAAATGAAAATATTTTCCAATTAATATGCAGCGACAAAAACCCCATTGCACCACTTGAAACAGCTGAAATTTATAATATCACCTTCGTAAATAAAAATGGAAACTCAAATTAATATACTGGTGTTACTAAAAGGAAAATTAAAACCCGAGTTAATGAACACAAATATGATATTAATATTGATAAAATAAACACAGCCCTCGCAAAAACCTATAATAATCAAAATATTCAAATAAATTTCAACGAAACTAGGAAATTAGCAGATTACAACAATTATAATTATGCAATGTTTCGTGAATCTATTGAAATCAATACTAATTTACACATGTGCAATGACAGCTGCGCAATGGCACCAGATGGTGCGGGGCGCCACCTTATGAAAAGAACCACCAAGTGAACTCTTTCAAGAACTTCAAGACAGAGGATTGCTGCTGAGAACGGTCGGGTACCCGGCTGAAAAATTTACGGCCAGTAATGAGGCAAGTGTTTTAAGGTTTTTTTAATTAATCAATTTAAGTGTAATGTCTTGTTTAGTTTCTATAATTTCTAAAAATAGAAATGTTAGATTTTTTAGCTAACAACATGTGCAAAAAGGTAAGTTATTCTTTATATATACAGTATTGTTAGAGAGTTGTGTTTTATAGTTCAAGAAAATAAATTATGAAAAAAAAAAAAAAAAAAATCTGGAAACTTCTAAAATCCTGAATATTTCCCCACGAAGGATGGATCTGAAGGATACTGCGGGTCCTGGATAATGGATCCTATGCTTTTTTTTTTTTTTTTTTTTTTTAAGTGTCTTTAATAAGAGACTTTTTTTCTCTTTTTTAAGATTATTAAACTTATTCCAAATCTATTGCTGTTATTAAAATGATCATAATTTTTACTTCTTTAAAACTTCTTTCAATTTCATTAAATAATTAATTGTTTTTGCACTTTTTATTAATTTTACTTGGTAATGCACTATTTTAACTATATGATCAAACACAAGTTTAACAGAGGTAAATGCTGATTTCTCATGACAAAAAATAATTAAACTAGAAAGTTATTTTCTTTTTAATGCAATGTTTCAAAATGTAAAACGGAATTGTGAAAAACTTTTCTGTGTTTGTGGAAAATATGAGCAGTTACACGCCCCCACTCCAAATAAATAAATAAATTTATACACATATGTTTTTTTTTAAAAGAAAAGTAAATATATAAATAAAATATTGTGTATTAAGACATCAGAAATGGAGAATACTAAAATTTCTTATCATAAAAATATATTGTACTAGAATATACAAACATTTTAAAACTATGCATCATATATATATTTATTTGATTTATTTACTTAAATATATGTATATATATATTTTTTTTAAAAGGGTGAAAAGTGATATAAAGAAAGTATTTAGTTTTATTTATTTAAGTATTTTTATTATCTTCTTTCTTCCATTTCTTCATAGACTAAAATTCTCTCATTCATAATTCCGTCATTTTATTTCTCTCTTAATGTCTCACAGTATCTGAAAAACAAAAGCAATTTTTTTATTAGCAGGATTTTGCTGTTGAAAACAACCACACTGAAAATCTTAGATTATACACATAAGAGTAAACCTGCACAAAATCTTACTTTGCCTAGTTCTTAACGCTATACACTAAAAAAATAAAAAAGCGTTTTCCCACCAAAAATCAATTTTATAAAAGACTGCCTTTTAAACCAATTTTGGGTCTTACCATATAAAAATAAAGACATTCATTTGAAAAATATCATGAAAATTTTTACTGTACATAAAGGCTTTTTTAACTTTCAATTTTTACTTTAACATAAAAGACAGCTTTCTTAAAAAAGCATTTTTTTTTTCTCTCAACAGTGCTAAATATTTACAAATAAAATTGAACTCTTATAATTTCTTAAAGAGCTTTCTATTATTTTATCAAATTTAAGCAAAACAGCATTTTTAAAATAATAATTATTATTATTATTATTTGTCAGCATAAATTATAATGTGTGTGGAAACGACTAACACGCAGAAGCAAAACAAGAGAGCAAGCAGATCAAAAATTTATTAAAAGACTTGCTTCTGAACCCATTTTAAGTTTCACTATTTAAAATAACATGTCATTCATTTTACATGCATGCATGCATGATGACAATTTTTACTGTATAATAATGCAAGAGTATCTATAGCATTCAAATTTATCAAAACGTAAAAGGAAAGTTACATGAAAAAACAATTTGGGTTTTCTCATGAAGTGCTTAATACTTACAACTAAAGTCGAACTTTTATAGTTTTTTTTATAAAGCTTTCAATTATTTTTATTAAATTTAAGCCCAACAATATTAATTTTTTTTTTAAATACCCGCCTCTATACACAATTTTAGTTTCACTATATAAAAATAACAGGCTATTCATTATATATGTAACATGAAATATTTTATTGCTTCATTTTGTAAAAACATCAACGAAACTGAAATTTAAATGAAGCATAAATGGCAGTTTTCATAAAAATGTGTTTTGGATCTTTCTCACGAAGTATTAAATAGTTACAACTATAACTAAACCCTTGTCATTGCTTAATGGTTTTTAGTATTTTTACTAAATTCAATTAAAACAATATTTTAAAGAAAGTTATTTTTCAGTGCAAATTAAATGTATGTGAAAACGACTAACATGCAAAAACAAAACAAGACAGTAGAATAAAAATTAATGAAATACTGGATTCTGAACATATTTTAAGTTTTACTATATAAAAAATAACATATCATTCCTTTAACATATGTGCATGATGCCAATTTTTTCTGTACATAATTATATAAAAGTACCTATAACACTCAAATTTTATCAAAACGTAAAAAGCAGTTTTCATGAAAAAGCGATGAGTTTTTTCTGATAAAGTGCTAAATATTTGCACCAAAAATTGAACTCTCATAATTTATTATAAAGTTTTCAATTATTTTTATCTAACTCTGAAATGGAGTCGCTGGCGTACAGAGTATGCCAATGCAATCTTTTGGGCTGTGATTTTTTCGGATATTCTTTTTATTATATCCTTTTTATCCATCTTTCCTGCTTTTTTTCTGATATTCTTTTTACTATATCATTTTTACTATGACAAAATACTTTATTAATGTAATTATAAGGTTAAATAGTTTCAAACACCATGTAGAGGCTTGAAAATTGACCTGGCGTACTTTATACGCCGCTCCTCTAAAGTTGTACAATACACCCACCCCTCCAACTGAGGGTCAAGCAAAATCATTTTTTAATATAAATTAAAATGGGCGAGGAATAAAAAAAAAATTGCATGAACAAAACAAGGGTGCAGGAATTTTTTTTAAATACAAGCCTCTATAAACACATTTTCGGTTTCTCATATAAAAATAACAGGCCATCAGCGAGACTGAACAAACATCATGAAAAAAAAAAACATCAACAAAACTGAAATTTAACTGTAGCAAAAACAACAGTTTTCATGAAAATGTGTTTGGGATCTTTCTCACAAAGTATTAAATATTCATAACTAAAGTTGTACCCTTGTCATTGCTTATAAAGATTTTTAGTATTTTTTTTATCAAATTTAATGAAAACAGCATTTTAAAGAAAATTATATTTCAGCGTAATCTAAAATGTGTGTGAAAATGACTAACATTTAAAAATAAAATAAGAGAGTAGAAAAAAAATCTTATACATTTTAAAAGAATGGCCTGTTGTTTTTATATGTGAAACTAAAATAGTGTATATATATAGATAGAGGCGGGTGTTTAAAAAATTTATACCAAAAAAGGATTTTGCTTAAATTTGATAAAAATAATTGAAAGCTTTATAAAAAATTATAAGAGTTCAATATTGGTTGTAAAAAAACCCAAACTGCTTTTTCATGAGAACTACCTTTTACGTTTTGGTGAAATTTGAGTGTTATAGGTGCTTTTATATAATTATACAAGAAAAATTGACATAATTCCTGTATGTTAAATGAATGACTAGGCTACTTTTTATATAGTGAAACTTAAAATGGGTTCAGAAGCAAGTCTTTATAAGTTTTTTCTACTCTCTCATTTTGTTTTCACATGTTAGTCATTTTTACACACATTTTAATTTATACACTGAAAAATAACTTTCTTTAAAATGCCTGTTTTAAATAAATTTGATAAAAATACTAAAAATCTTTTTAAGCAATGACAAGGGTTCAATTTTAGTTGTGAATATTTAATACTACGTGAAAAAGATCCAAAACGCATTTTCATGAAAATTTATGTTTATGCTTCAGTTAAATTTCAGTTTTATTGATGTTTCCACATAATTTTAATTATATTGTTTGGCAATTTTTTCCAAACTCGCCAATTTGGTGCAGTTTCTCGATTTTTTCAAAATGGCCAAATTTATGTGTTTTAAAGCAACAACCTAAAAATACAGAGCAAAAAGTAGCTTTCCAAAATTTCAACAAAGGATAAAACAAATTTGCCCAATTTTCATAAACAAAAACTAACAAATATTAAACATTACAAAACCACAATAACATAAATACTCAATAAACATAAAAAATAAATATATTAATAGAATAGAAGGGTTTTTTACTTACCCATTTCCAAAATTTTGTACAAAAGCATACTTTCCTTGGAAAAACAAAGAATTAACTTTGAGCGGAAACCAGTAGCATCAGCAGAAAAAAATTTAAAAAGGGGGGGGGGGGAGGCACAACCTGAAAAAAAAAATAATAATAATAAAATTCTGATAGCACAGTTTTAAAGTTAAAGAAAAAAATTCCTATTAGAATTTGGGGAGGGGGGGGGGGGCAACTGCTCCCCCTTGCTGCATTGTGCAAACTTTGAAATAAGTATGTACAGTAACCAAATTAACACCATTTTTAACACTACTGCAAAGCTTCTTTTCATATATTCAACAGAAATACTGAATTCTATAAAACCAATAAATCACCATTTTACATTAAAAAAAAAAAAAAAGCAATCATATCAATTACAAACATCTCCCACAGAAATTCAAATAGCCTACTGTTGCCAAAATTTAAAAACAAAACAAAACATATCAAATACACTGCTACTATACCAATGTACATAGGTAGGTTGGATTTAACATTGCACTAGTACTGTGCTACAGGTAATTGGCGACGATCTGGAATTTCATTTCGCAGCAATCAGTGATACGTACAGTCGGCAGCAAAAGCATCCAAGCACTGGCAATAATCCGTGTCTCAAAAAAGTACACTTAATACTGTTTTGTTAAATAAATCCTTGTGGAGTCATGTTCTTAGTCAGCCTAAGAACAGAATTTGACAAGAATTTATGTAACAAAATAGAATTAACTATACTTTTTTGACATAAGAAGTATTGGCTAGCGCTCAGATCAGGGTTCCCACTTAATTTCAAAAATAAAATTCCCCGACTTTTCCAGGTCTACTTTTAGAAAATTCCTGTCACAAAATTTGGTTTGCGACATAAAAAATAGCTCACGGTATAAAACAGAACATAGCTCGCCACATAAAAGACAACACAGTAACATGACTTGCGACATAAATTGAATGCTCAAAAAGCGTTTTCCAGGTTTTTGAGCAATATTTACAATTTTCCCTGACTTTTTTCAGTAATTTCAAATTCCCTGACTTTTCCAGGTTTTTCCTGTTCTCCCTGACCCGTGGAAACCCTGACGGATATTTTTACTGCTGACTGTACATCAGTACACTTCGTGTACATGAAAACCGAAAAAACATCACTGGATGGATACCTCACTCGCATACCGCACGAATCTTTAAAATGCACAAAATTTCGTTTTGCAGCAATCAGCAATATCCACGTCTGTATGCTCCGCGTACATGAAAACCAAAGAAAAACATAACTGGATACTTCGCTCGCATACTGCATGAATCTTTAAAATGCACGAAATTTCGTGTTACAGCAACCAGTAATATGCACGTCTGTACACTCTGTGCACACGAAAAAAAAAAAAAAATCACTGGATACCTCACCCACATGAAATTTCATTTCACAGCAATCAGTAATATGCACATCTGTAACGCTCTGCGTACATGAAAAAAAAAAAAAAAAAAAAAAAACACATCACTGGATACCTTACCCGCATGAATTTTTAAAACACATGAAAATTCATTTTACAGCAACCAGTAATATGCATGTCTGTAACGCTCTGCAAACATGAAAACCAAAAAAAAAAAAAAAAATCACTGGATACCTCACCAGTATGAGTTTTTAAAATGCATGAAATTTCGTTTTACAGCAATCAATAATATGCACGTCCATATAATATAACTTGAACTCATAACTTAAACTTATAGCTTGAATTTATACACACCCATCTACTGTATACCTGTATATTACACATTTTATTTTTGAACATATTGAGAAGTAAATTTTAGTATAATTTCACAAAAGATCAATTTTTTTTTTTCAACATCATTTAATTTTTTACTTCTAATGCTAAATTCTCTCTTTTAAAAATGGTCAAGGAGTACTCTCACTTTTAGAAAAAAAAAAAATAATCCTTTTAATATATCTGCATTCAATAAATAATAATACATTCTGGTTATATGAAAGTTAAAAAATAAATTACATTACATGATATTTAGTAAATAATTATATGAACAGCTTTAATTGTTTTAAAATGAAGAAACTACAATATTGCATAAGGCCTTTTTTAAACATTTCCAGGAACAGCTTTACTATAAGGCACCCATTGCTTATTGCCGTTGCCGATGTTTTGATCACGTGGTATAATGGTGTTTTGATTCGGTTTGTGAGACGGAACTGCGAATCGTTTCACAACGTCGTGAATCGAATCAAAATGGCATGAAACGATACTTTTCATTATTATGAAACTTTTTTATGTTTCACTATGTTTTCTGCTGTTTGCTCGCTTCGCGAGCATTGAAACCAAAAAAAACATCACTGGACGCCCCTAATTCGTGGAGCATGAATCAGTAAAAGAATGAAAATTCATGGAGCAGCGGTCACTATGTTTTCTGCTGTTTGCTCGCTTCGCGAGCATTAAAACCAAAAAAAACATCACTGGACGCACCTAATTCGTGGAGCATGAATCAGTAAAAGCATGAAAATTCATGGAGCTGCGGTCACTATGTTTTCTGCTGTTTGCTCGCTTCGCGAGCATTAAAACCAAAAAAAACATCACTGGACGCACCTAATTCGTGGAGCATGAATCAGTAAAAGCATGAAAATTCATGGAGCAGCGGTCACTATATTTTCTGCTGTTTGCTCGCTTCGCGAGCATTAAAACCAAAAAAAACATCACTGGACGCACCTAATTCGTGGAGCATGAATCAGTAAAAGCATGAAAATTCATGGAGCAGCGGTCACTACAAAAAAAAAAAAAAAAAAAAAAAAAAAATCACTGTATATCCCTAATTAGCGATGCATGAATCAGTAAATGTTACGTTTCGATACAACAGAAAAAAGTATCGATACTCTGATTCGGGTCTCGAATCACCATCTTATCACGCGATCAAAACATCGGCAACGGCAATAAGCAATGGGTGCCCTATAGTAAAGCTTAGCCCATTTCTAGCTTTCTAAACTTTGAACCTAATGAAAACAACAGTCATTATTTTAATTATCTTCTAAGGTAAATATGCTAGTAATGAACATCCTTAAGGAATTTCTTTAAAATTTTATTTATTTTATTATTATTAAACAAAATTTAACCAATTTTATATCGTCATATTACTCTTATAAGCTCACCCTAATTCAAAAATTTTACATTAAGAATTCGTAGATATTTAGGTACTATACCTACTATTAGGTACTATACTTACCTACTATAATAATAAATGAAGTTGTAGTATAAATAACTAATTTCTAATTAGATTATTCTGTGCTTTAATATTTGATCATACGAGTTATGTTATTATAAACATAACTTTTAATTTTTCCGAAAGAAATCGAATTCCAACATTGATGAAACACACTGAAGATTACACATTACACTGATGAAACATACTTTATATTACATATTTGCAATTAAAAAAAAAAATAGAAATGCCTGTTTTTCAGGTACTATTGATTAATAATAAATAATAAATGTTAACTTAACTTGATAAACGAAAGCTAAAAGTAAATCCGTATAGACCATCCATGGTATAGACACGCTTCTTCCATCACGCCGGGCGTCCATGTGGATCTTGGATTTTGTAAATAAATAGCGTGTTGTGTTGCCATACCTGTTTTTAAACTATGCAACAGAAATTCATTAGAAAAACTATAGCTTTAAAGAACAATCAGTATTTGTAGAACATTTAACATTTAACCAATATTAATAATAATAATAATCCAAAAAAATGAACTATATTTTAAAATAAAGATGAATAATATACATATAATATTTTATATTAGAGTATTTGAATTATTTGAATACTCGAAACTTTTGAAAAATGACATCAGTGAAATTGCTTTCCTTTTAAGATAATTCTGGGTTAATTGTGGTTGAGTTTTACGTCGTACTAATGCTGCGCAGATGGGCAATTGGCGACGGTCTGGGACACACCCCTAGAGGTGTTCCGGAGACATGCCATCACAATTTTGATCCTCCACGTAAGGGATGGCTCTCCCGCTTCGGTGACCCCCCAGAGATATAATTTTTGATGGGAACATGGAGGACTTTGCGGCTACGACAGATTTTACGTGCACCAGCCGCCATTAGTGTTCACGACGGTCTTTGGCCGGCTCGAGTACCGAACCCGCAATCTTCCAATTAAGATAATTCTGGGTTTCAAGACTTTAGCTGGGCATAAGAAATGGGTTTCGGGATCCTCCTAGCTTGAAATAAATAAATAAATATAATACACGATTTTTTTTTTCAAGTAGATTTTTTTGGTGAAGAAAAAGAAATTCATTTGGGAGAAAAAAAAAAAAATGTGTTATATGGGGTCCCGAGGGCCACTGGGGGTGTATTCAAAATTTTAAAACACACTGATAATATAGTAAAAAGTAAAAAAATATTTTTTCTTTTTTGCAAAATTGGAATGTACAAGCAATTCGTGAATAAAAATGCAAAAATTTTGCCAATAGAAAATAAGCATCAATTTAATACAAAACTAGCAGGCTACGCCCGTTTCGCTGGTCACTATTTTTAAATGAATCGCTATAGTTAATGAATTCTCAAAATTACATCAATTTTTATCATGCGGGAAAAAAAAAAATGTGATTGGAAAAAAATGTCGCAACGGGTCTCCACTGCCCTTGGCATTGCAGGCAATTGTGCGCTGCGCGCGTGCATTTATGTTCAACACTCTTAATGAACCACTATATTATCGTAAGCGAAAAACATAAATTTAAAAAAAAAAATTCCCATCAGTGGAATAATCGGTTCGGGCCACCACTGCCTGCGGCAGCTCATACAGGTGCGCAAGGCTCTCATGCTCCTTCACCTACCGTTTCCGCCCCTCCTAATTATTTCAGATTTTAAAAAGTACTCGAAGTCTTTATCTCGGGCTTTTAAACCTAATAATACTAATTTCCAACATTTTATCTGACTTTTTTTATTTTTACCCCTGCGCCTGATCTCTTCCCGCCCTTCGTAATAAGTCTGTACTTTCGAAAATATCCGCAATCGATTTATCGGGCCTCAAAACCTAACAACACTAATTTTCAGCGCTCGAACTCTTATTTATATATTTTTACCCTTTCACTTCCCCTTCCCGTCTATCCTAATAATTTTACAAATTCGAAAATATACGCAGTAGATTTGTAGGTATCAAAAAACCTCCATGTACCAATTTAAGAACTTTCCAAATTCGAAAATATCCGCAATCGATTTGTAAGTATCATAAACCTCTATGTACCAATTTTGAACGATCTAACTCTATTTTTATTTTTTGCCCCTCCGTCCCCTCCTTCCGCCCCTCCTAATAACTTTACAAATTCGAAAATATCCGCAATAGATTTGTAGGTATCAAAAACCTTTATCTACCAATTTTGAACGGTCTAACTCTATTTTTATTTTTTTGCCCCTCCACCCCCTCACACCTTTCTGACCCTCCTAATAACTTTACACTTTCAAAAACTTCCTCATTAGAATTGCAGATCTCTAAAACCTATCTGTACCAATTTTGAACGGTCTAACTATATTTCTATTTATTAAAATTTTATTTTTCCGACTGAGTGAAAATAATGCCTGGACCGGGAATCGAACCCCGGATCTTTGACTTACAAGGTCAATGCTCTACCACTGAGCTATCCAGGCCGACATCCCGGTCAGCATTACTCACTCAGACAACCTTTTAGGCACAAACATCTCTGGTCTATCATTTAGATATCTGAACAGAAAATAAGCCGCAGGTAAAGGAAAAGACCATTAAACAATGGGAGAGAAAATACAATTTTTTATTAAAATCACACAATTAACTGTGGAAGAAAATCATATTTATTGAAATTTTATTTTTCCGACTGAGTGAAAATAATGCCTGGACCGGGAATCGAACCCCTGATTTTCACTCAGTCGGAAAAATAAAATTTCAATAAATATGATTTTCTTCCACAGTTAATTGTGTGATTTTAATAAAAAATTGTATTTTCTCTCCCATTGTTTAATGGTCTTTTCCTTTACCTGCGGCTTATTTTCTGTTCAGATATCTAAATGATAGACCAGAGATGTTTGTGCCTAAAAGGTTGTCTGAGTGAGTAATGCTGACCGGGATGTCGGCCTGGATAGCTCAGTGGTAGAGCATTGACCTTGTAAGTCAAAGATCCGGGGTTCGATTCCCGGTCCAGGCATTATTTTCACTCAGTCGGAAAAATAAAATTTTAATAAATAGAAATATAGTTAGACCGTTCAAAATTGGTACAGATAGGTTTTAGAGATCTGCAATTCTAATGAGGAAATTTTTGAAAGTGTAAAGTTATTAGGAGGGTCAGAAAGGTGTGAGGGGTGGAGGGGCAAAAAAATAAAAATAGAGTTAGACCGTTCAAAATTGGTAGATAAAGGTTTTTGATACCTACAAATCTATTGCGGATATTTTCGAATTTGTAAAGTTATTAGGAGGGGCGGAAGGAGGGGACGGAGGGGCAAAAAATAAAAATAGAGTTAGATCGTTCAAAATTGGTACATAGAGGTTTATGATACTTACAAATCGATTGCGGATATTTTCGAATTTGGAAAGTTCTTAAATTGGTACATGGAGGTTTTTTGATACCTACAAATCTACTGCGTATATTTTCGAATTTGTAAAATTATTAGGATAGACGGGAAGGGGAAGTGAAAGGGTAAAAATATATAAATAAGAGTTCGATCGCTGAAAATTAGTGTTGTTAGGTTTTGAGGCCCGATAAATCGATTGCGGATATTTTCGAAAGTACAGACTTATTACGAAGGGCGGGAAGGGATCAGGCGCAGGGGTAAAAATAAAAAAAAGTCAGATAAAATGTTGGAAATTAGTATTATTAGGTTTAAAAGCCCGAGATAAAGACTTCGAGTATTTTTTAAAATCTGAAATAATTAGGAGGGGCGGAAACGGTAGGTGAAGGAGCATGAGAGCCTTGCGCACCTGTATGAGCTACCGCAGGCAGTGGTGGCCCGAACCGATTATTCCACTGATGGGAATTTTTTTTTTTTTATTTATGTTTTTCGCTTACGATAATATAGTGGTTCATTAAGAGTGTTAAACATAAATGCACGCGCGCAGCGCACAATTGCCTGCAATGCCAAGGGCAGTGGAGACCCGTTGCGACATTTTTTTCCAATCACATTTTTTTTTTTCCCGCATGATAAAAATTGATGTAATTTTGAGAATTCATTAACTATAGCGATTCATTTAAAAATAGTGACCAGCGAAACGGGCGTAGCCTGCTAGTTTTGTATTAAATTGATGCTTATTTTCTATTGGCAAAATTTTTGCATTTTTATTCACGAATTGCTTGTACATTCCAATTTTGCAAAAAAGAAAAAATATATTTTTACTTTTTACTATATTATCAGTGTGTTTTAAAATTTTGAATACACCCCCAGTGGCCCTCGGGACCCCATATAACACATTTTTTTTTTTTTTTTCTCCCAAATGAATTTCTTTTTCTTCACCAAAAAAATCTACCTGAAAAAAAAAATCGTGTATTATATTTATTTATTTCAAGCTAGGAAGATCCCGAAACCCATTTCTTATGCCCAGCTAAAGTCTTGAAACCCAGAATTATCTTAATTGGAAGATTGCGGGTTCGGTACTCGAGCCGGCCAAAGACCGTCGTGTACACTAATGGCGGCTGGTGCATGTAAAATCTGTCGTAGCCGCAAAGTCCTCCATGTTCCCATCAAAAATTATATCTCTGGGGGGTCACCGAAGCGGGAGAGCCATCCCTTACGTGGAGGATCAAAATTGTGATGGCATGTCTCCGGAACACCTCTAGGGGTGTGTCCCAGACCGTCGCCAATTGCCCATCTGCGCAGCATTAGTACGACGTAAAACTCAACCACAATTAACCCAGAATTATCTTAAAAGGAAAGCAATTTCACTGATGTCATTTTTCAAAAGTTTCGAGCATTCAAATAATTCAAATACTCTAATATAAAATATTATATGTATATTTTTCATCTTTATTTTAAAATATAGTTCATTTTTTTGGATTATTATTATTATTAATATTGGTTAAATGTTAAATGTTCTACAAATACTGATTGTTCTTTAAAGCTATAGTTTTTCTAATGAATTTCTGTTGCATAGTTTAAAAACAGGTATGGCAACACAACACGCTATTTATTTACAAGATCCACATGGACGCCCGGCGTGATGGAAGAAGCGTGTCTATACCATGGATGGTCTATACGGATTTACTTTCAGCTTTCGTTTATCAAGTTAAGTCAACATTTATTTTTTATTATTAATCAATAGTACCTGAAAAACAGGCATTTCTATTTTTTTTTTTTTTAATTGCAAATATGTAATATAAAGTATGTTTCATCAGTGTAATGTGTAATCTTCAGTGTGTTTCATCAATGTTGGAATTCGATTTCTTTCGGAAAAATTAAAAGTTATGTTTATAATAACATAACTCGTATGATCAAATATTAAAGCACAGAATAATCTAATTAGAAATTAGTTATTTATACTACAACTTCATTTATTATTATAGTAAATATCTACGAATTCTTAATGTAAAATTTTTGAATTAGGGTGAGCTTATAAGAGTAATATGACGATATAAAATTGGTTAAATTTTGTTTAATAATAATAAAATAAATAAAATTTTAAAGAAATTCCTTAAGGATGCTCATTACTAGCATATTTACCTTAGAAGATAATTAAAATAATGACTGTTGTTTTCATTAGGTTCAAAGTTTAGAAAGCTAGAAATGTTTAAAAAAGGCTTTATGCAATATTGTAGTAGCTTCATTTTAAAACAATTAAAGCTGTTCATATAATTATTTACTAAATATCATGTAATGTAATTTATTTTTTAACTTTCATATAACCAGAATGTATTATTATTTATTGAATGCAGATATATTAAAAGGATTATTTTTTTTTTTTCTAAAAGTGAGAGTACTCCTTGACCATTTTTAAAAGAGAGAATTTAGCATTAAAAGTAAAAAATTAAATGAAGTAGAAAAAAAAAAATTTAACTTTTGTGAAATTATAGTAAAATTTACTTCTCAATATGTTCAAAAATAAAATGTGTAATATACAGGTATACAGTAGATGGGTGTGTATAAATTCAAGCTATAAGTTTAAGTTATGAGTTCAAGTTATATTATATGGACGTGCATATTATTGATTGCTGTAAAACGAAATTTCATGCATTTTAAAAACTCATACTGGTGAGGTATCCAGTGATTTTTTTTTTTTTTTTTTTTGGTTTTCATGTTTGCAGAGCGTTACAGACATGCATATTACTGGTTGCTGTAAAATGAATTTTCATGTGTTTTAAAAATTCATGCGGGTAAGGTATCCAGTGATGTGTTTTTTTTTTTTTTTTTTCATGTACGCAGAGCGTTACAGATGTGCATATTACTGATTGCTGTGAAATGAAATTTCATGTGGGTGAGGTATCCAGTGATTTTTTTTTTTTTTCGTGTGCACAGAGTGTACAGACGTGCATATTACTGGTTGCTGTAACACGAAATTTCGTGCATTTTAAAGATTCATGCAGTATGCGAGCGAAGTATCCAGTTATGTTTTTCTTTGGTTTTCATGTACGCGGAGCATACAGACGTGGATATTGCTGATTGCTGCAAAACGAAATTTTGTGCATTTTAAAGATTCGTGCGGTATGCGAGTGAGTATCCATCCAGTGATGTTTTTTCGGTTTTAATGTACACGAAGTGTACTGATGTACAGTCAGCAGTAAAAATATCCGTCAGGGTTTCCACGGGTCAGGGAGAACAGGAAAAACCTGGAAAAGTCAGGGAATTTGAAATTACTGAAAAAAGTCAGGGAAAATTGTAAATATTGCTCAAAAACCTGGAAAACGCTTTTTGAGCATTCAATTTATGTCGCAAGTCATGTTACTGTGTTGTCTTTTATGTGGCGAGCTATGTTCTGTTTTATACCGTGAGCTATTTTTTATGTCGCAAACCAAATTTTGTGACAGGAATTTTCTAAAAGTAGACCTGGAAAAGTCGGGGAATTTTATTTTTGAAATTAAGTGGGAACCCTGATCTGAGCGCTAACCAATACTTCTTATGTCAAAAAAGTATAGTTAATTCTATTTTGTTACATAAATTCTTGTCAAATCCTGTTCTTAGGCTGACTAAGAACATGAGTCCACAAGGATTTATTTAACAAAACAGTATTAAGTGTACTTTTTTGAGACACGGATTATTGCCAGTGCTTGGATGCTTTTGCTGCCGACTGTACGTATCACTGATTGCTGCAAAATGAAATTCCAGATTGTCGCCAATTACCTGTAGCACAGTACTAGTGCAACGTTAAATCCAACCTACCTATGACATAGGTAGGTATGTACATTGGTATAGTAGCAGTGTATTTGATATGTTTTGTTTTGTTTTTTAAATTTTGGCAACAGTAGGCTATTTGAATTTCTGTGGGAGATGTTTGTAATTTATATGGTTGCTTTTTTTTTTTTTTAATGTAAAATGGTGATTTATTGGTTTAATAGAATTCAGTATTTCTGTTGAATATATGAAAAGAAGCTTTGCAGTAGTGTTAAAAATGGTGTTAATTTGGTTACTGTACATACTTATTTCAAAGTTTGCACAATGCAGCGAGGGGGAGCAGTTGCCCCCCCCCTCCCCAAATTCTAATAGGAATTTTTTTCTTTAACTTTAAAACTGTGCTATCAGAATTTTATTATTATTTTTTTTTTCAGGTTGTGCCTCCCCCCCATCTCCCCCTTTTAAAATTTTTTTCTGCTGATGCTACTGGTTTCCGCGCAAAGTTAATTCTTTGTTTTTCCAAGGAAAGTGTGCTTTTGTACAAAATTTTGGAAACGGGTAAGTAAAAAACCCTTCTACTTTATTAATATATTTATTTTTTATGTTTATTGAGTATTTATGTTATTGTGGTTTTGTAATGTTTAATATTTGACATGTGAAAACAAAATGAGAGAGTAGAAAAATCTTATAAAGACTTGCTTCTGAACCCATTTTAAGTTTCACTATATAAAAAGTAGCCTAGTCATTCATTTAACATACAGGAATTATGTCAGTTTTTCTTGTATAATTATATAAAAGCACCTATAACACTCTAATTTCACCAAAACATAAAAGGTAGTTCTCATGAAAAAGCAGTTTGGGTTTTTTTACAACTAATATTGAACTCTTATAATTTTTTATAAAGCTTTCAATTATTTTTATCAAATTTAAGGAAAATCCTTTTTTGGTATAAATTTTTTAAACACCCGCCTCTATCTATATATATACACTATTTTAGTTTCACATATAAAAACAACAGGCTATTCTTTTAAAATGTATAAGATTTTTTTTCTACTCTCTTATTTTATTTTTGAATGTTAGTCATTTTCACACACATTTTAGATTACGCTGAAATATAATTTTCTTTAAAATGCTGTTTTCATTAAATTTGATAAAAAAAATACTAAAAATCTTTATAAGCTATGACAAGGGTACAACTTTAGTTATGAATATTTAATACTTCGTGAGAAAGATCCCAAACACATTTTCATGAAAACTGTCGTTTTTGCTACAGTTAAATTTCAGTTTTGTTGATGTTTTTTTTTTTTCATGATGTTTGTTCAGTCTCGCTGATGGCCTGTTATTTTTATATGAGAAACCGAAAATGTGTTTATAGAGGCTTGTATTTAAAAAAAATTCCTGCACCCTTGTTTTGTTCATGCAATTTTTTTTTTATTCCTCGCCCATTTTAATTTATATTAAAAAATGATTTTGCTTGACCCTCAGTTGAAGGGGTGGGTGTATTGTACAATTTTAGAGGAGCGGCGTATAAAGTACGCCAGGTCAATTTTCAAGCCTCTACATGGTGTTTGAAACTATTTAACCTTATAATTACATTAATAAAGTATTTTGTCATAGTAAAAAGAATATTAGAAAAAAAGCAGGAAAGATGGATAAAAAGGATATAATAAATTCTAAAATACTCAAAATCCAGTAAAAAAATCAATTTCAATTATTACAGTATAAAGTTTTATAATTTAGACAATTTTATTTCTTTAACTGGTTATAAATAATAATTTGGATCACTCACTTATACTTTCTGATAAAACAGCTCTTAACGTAATCCAGTTAATTAAAAGAACCAGTATGCAATAATTACTATTTACTGCATTACAAAATGACATAAAATAAAAACTTTATTTTCCTTATAGTCACATACAGTACAGTCAACTCCCTCTAATCTGCAAACCCTTCTAATCCGTAATTGATTTTTTAATCTAAAAGAAATTTACATCTCATATTTCAAAAAAATTCACATTTTTACTTTTTATTAACTTCGATTCTTGTTTGTTTGTGCGGTACAGATCTTGCAATATATTTTTAACTAATTTCCCTACAAGCTAGACATTTGAAACTTTCACAGTAACCCAGAACCCAGTTACAACACAATACTTCGAAGTCAGATTTTCGAATAGCTTTCTTTAAATTAATTAAAATATGAAAATAATAAGATCTTAATAGCAATAAAATAGCCATTAAAAAATTAGCTATAATTTAATTGTTGCCGAAAAAAAAATTACGAGTTCATTTTATTCTGACATAAAAATAAATACATTTAATTCAATGTAAATGTGAAAAAATTATAAAAAGTTAAATTATCATTTCACAAAAATTGATGTCATTATCAATTTTAAAATTTTATATACATTGATAAGTGCTAATGCACGATGCTAATATACGTTGTTCTAAAAGGAGTAATATTTTATTTTTAAAACCAACTTTTTTTTCACTATTATTATTATTTCACTGAACTGATTCCACGTGCTTAAATATTGCTTAAATATTTTTTAGCCTCATGTATTTTATTAATGACTCATCAGAAAATTTAAAAACATGGTATATAAAAAGTTTTTTTTTTTTTTTTTTTTTAAATCTTATAATTATTTTTTATCAAACTTTTAGCATAATCCTTACTTTAAAACACAAATGGAGAAGGGGGGGGGAGTAACATTCTTATATGTATTATCCTGCAATTCATACAGACTAACGCTGAAAATAAACCACTATTACATGAATGTTTAACAAAATTAATCAGTGATGAATATTATTTATAGACTTTCAAAAATATTTTGTTTCGTATTTTTTAAATATATTTTTTTACATTTTATAGGTACCTATTATTTGAATATGCTTAAATTATTTACCATCATATATGAATGTGATAGATTAGTTTTATTAATATTGAAGAAATATTTATTCTAAAATTTATTAAAAATCCTCTTTCCGTTTTGATGTCTGTCTAATTAATAATAACTGACTTTGTACCTGCAAAAGAAAACTGTACACAATCTCTAATTTGCAAATTCCTATTATCTGCACAACCTCTGGACAAAACTTTGAGAGTTAGAGGGAGTTGACTGTAAAACAAATGAAAAGTTCTTTCGTAGTTCAATACTGCACTTTATTTTTCAACTTAAAATAGATAAATACAAACTATGCTTTATTTTTAATGTTATTAATTAAAATACTAAATTTTTTAAATCTATGATTTTTATTATTCAATCGCTGATTTTAAATTACCTAAATATTTTATTTTGCACATAGTCGTGACATAAGCAGCAATTACAACAGTGTTATATAATTTGAAATCATTACAGCTACAGGTTTTAAATTAATAATTCAAAATAAACGGTTAATTATTATTAATATCAGGATATCTCCACAAAGGTGTGATGGTGGACAGACTTAAAGTGACATATTGCCTATTGTCAAATGTCTAAGCACCAAGCTGCTATTCTGTTAAAAAATTTGTTATAAAATCATTCATTGCTTTTTAAATTCAGTTTTCACAATCATAAAATTACCAACTGTTAAATTAGAACTTGTTTACCAAAAGTAAATTTTTCAAATTGAATTTTAAATCTGTAAAGTGTGTCGCATGAACTAAAAGTATTTTTTTTTTGCATTTTATAGCTTCAAAATTAAATTTACAAAAAAAAAAAAAAAAAAAAAAAAAAAAAAGGTAATGAGTAATACAGGGTTCTCAGTGGCGACTAAAAAGTAACTTTTTACTACTAAAATTAGTCCCAGTGTGTGAAAGTAGCTTAAAAGCTATTTTAAGGGTAATAAACTATTTTAAGAAAAATGGGAGATATTTTTTAAACAAAAAAAAGTTCTTCTCTATTTTTGTTTATCTAATTTTTAAAATTTAGTGCAATATTTCTATTATCTAGGGTAAAACAGTGGAAGTGTAAGGGAAGGAAATTCATTTTCATGCCTTGAAATAGTTGAAAGGTTAATTTTCTTGAAATAATTAAAATTTTAATTGTTTATCTTTTGTAATTTATTATTACTTTTAATCAAAGACTACTATTCATACCTTAAGTGCAACTATTTTATACATTAAAGGCGACTAAACTGGGTTGGGTTTCTTCCAGGACAGTGGAAGAAACTAGAAAGAAATGGAAGAAACCAACCAGAAGATAAAACAGATGTTCAAAATTAGAATTTATGAATTTTATAAACTTAAAGCATAATGTCAAATCTATACTATAATCCAATTAATATTAAAAATATTTTTAGAAAAATAAGTTATTTGATAACAAACACTAAATATATACAGGTGATGGGTTTTTACTTTTCAATACTAATATTTTTAAAACTTTTTGCATAGATACCATCTCATAATATTACTATACGTTCAAACAGCACAAGTGATAATTACAGTATTAGCCATAATATTTGCACTTAAAAAAAAAAAAAAAAAAAAAAAGAATACAACATTTTGTATAAACTTGAAGCAGGTACCCAATGAACTGTTTTTAAACTCTCCTGGACTCCTAACTTTTAAACTCTAGGATTAAAAAAAAAAACAAAAAAAAAAAAAACATAGTTTGTATTTATCTATTTTAAGTTGAAAAATAAAGTGCAGTATTAAACTACTAAAAAACTTTTCATTTGTTGTTTTACAGTCAACTCCCTCTAACTCTCAAAAGTTTTGTCCAGAGGTTGTGCAGATTATAGGAATTTGCAGATTAGAGATCACTGCTTTTGTTTAGTTTTCTTTTGCAGATACAGAGTCTGTTGTTATTAATTCATAGACATGAAAATGGAAAGACGATCTCTAATAATTTTAGAATAAAATATTTCTTGAATGCTAAATAAAACTAATCTATCACAATTCATGTATGAAGTATGATGGTAAGTAATTTAAGCATATTCAAATAATAGGCACACGTAAAATGTAAACAAGCAAATTAAAAAAAACATGAAACAAAATATTTTTGAAATTTCGGAAATATTATTCATCCCTGATTAATTTAGTTAAACATTGATGCAATAGTGATTTGTTTCAAACACTAGTCTGTATGAATTGCAGGATACTAAATACAAGAATGTGAACCAAACATACTAAATACAAGAATGTGAACGTAAGCCTTATTAAAATAGTATAACTTTTTATTTTGTTACAACTTTTAGAAGAAATAACTTGTAGATTATAGAAAAATGTTAATTTACCAACATAAATAACTACATATAAAAATAATTAAAATAATAAATACCTGTTTCCAATCATTTTATTTTCTTGTTTAATGACGTGAAGGAAGCGTGTTAGCGTTGAACGTAATTCCCGAGCCCCATCTGCTGTGCCGCACATGCGTCGGTTGGTTTCTCTCACCGGACAGATTTTCTGCTTGCGTCATTGAGATGAATCATGAATCTCATGGCCGGCGTGAATCTTGCGTGTTTGAATCAGTTTCACGCCAAACTTGACATGCAAGGAGTTATTGTATTTGTGTTTCATCTAACTTGCGGTAGTCTTGCTGCAAATTTGTCGCGTCAAATTTGTCATGACAAGATAATATCCAGAAAAAATCAAACTTGCTGCAAATGTGCATGCTATCTGGGTACTGATTATATAAAACTGTCATACGATATTTGTTCTACATTTATTAAAAAAAAAAAAAAAAAAATGAGATTTGAGGGTAATATTTAAGTGACTGCTAAATTTAAACTAACATTATTCAATAATTAATATTCATTTTTAAGGGTATAGAAATTGCGGATTTGTTTTCTCGACCACCGAAAATTTGATAACTTTTCCTACATTTTGGTAATAGTTTTTTAATCAATGCGTCAAAATTAAGAGCCAAAATTGCTTTCATTGATTAACAAAATTTAAATGTAACATCAGTTTTCTGTGTGAAGTCTTTGTACGATTCCTGCATTATTTTTAGAGCAAATTCACTGAAAAAAATTCTAAAGTTTTCGTACAGATTATCTTTGCCATTTCAAATTTATTCTTCCTTGCAGGACTGGCAATAATTTCGTGATCGAATTAATTATCTTTTTTATTAATATAAAATTCTGTTTGATTTTTCCAATAACATATTGTCAGAAGTTATTAGTGGAGTAATTATGATAGTAAACCTTTTCAGAAATTTCCCTAGAGTCAACAAGATATCATTACCACTTCCATCCAAATCCATAATTTCTGGTTTACTTATTTATTTATTTTGCCAATTCAGATACATCTGTTTCTGCAGCTGTTCTTTTTGTAGCTTAAAATGCTAAGAATTTTAAAGATTTTGCAGAAGAAATTAGTTACTTTTGTGCTCTTTAAAGGAATTATTTATTTTACTTTTTAATTTATTTTTGAATGATTTCTCAATGTAATGCTTTCCCTCTCTTAAAAAGAATTGTTTTTTTATTTTTTAAATAATAAAGTAATACGGAATCACAAATGTGATAGACAGGTGTAAAATATAATTAGTATAAAGTAATGATAAAAATAAAAAATAAATAAATTTAGAAATAAATATATAAGTGAATAGTTAAATTTTGACTTAAAAAATAACTGCCTAGCATTAGTGGAGGTTTGAAACAAACTGCGCACTGTGTTTTTTCCCATATTTCGTGCCAAATGATAGCCTACCTAAAATGAAGTGGACACATCCGTTTCTATAGTGACCATCCCTTCCCTCAGAGTCCTTCTCCTGACGGTAGGTCAGTAATCTCATCACTGAATAATATATATAGCTATAAATATTTTAAATGTAGACCATTTTCTTTTTAATGTTATTTTAGAATTATTTTAACAGGATTGTACACAACCCTGTAATAATTTTAAAGATTTTTTTAAAATAGTATCACAATTCCCCTGTAGTCGTATTTAGCTAACTTCCTTTCTTTTTCTTTTCCCCCACTATTAGTGTTCTTAAAAAAAAAAAAAAAAAAAAAAAGTCTTTCAGTTTAAATTAAAGTGCTCTTAAAAATCAGCAACTATATTATAACTTAAAAATGGCTGATATTTAAATCTACTCTTAATTTTCACCAATTTCATAATTGGTAGTATGTTTATATTTTTATTAATTTACATGGGACAATTGCTGTATTATCTACCCTGTATATATAAATAGAAAATAATACCTTATATAATCATAGAAAACTGCTATAAAAGCTTGTAAAAAATTTCCATTGAAATATATGAATATCAAAATTACGGAACGGTTGGCAGCTAAGCAATGACAGCGATCTTTTACTAATATAAATATTTTTGAAAAAAGTTTGGAATATCTGATAAAATAATACATGTTTGTCGACCCGTATTTTCTCAGTGGCTTTTTCCAGTGTATTATCAGATCAGAATTTCTCTTTCTTACATACCTTTTTCTTAACTTTTTGATGGGATTTTATTAAATTATCAAAGTAAATTTGCTAAAGTGATACAGTGAATCTTGAATAATTCGAACTTGTTTAATTTGAAATTTTGGATTATTCGAATATTTTACACGGTCCCTCGAATTTTGTATTAAAATAATGTTAAAAAATCGTGGATAATTCGAATTTTTCATACGATTACCTTTAAAATATTGCAGTAAAATTTGTTCCCGAGATTTGACTCATCTGAAGTGCATTATCAATGTTTATAGTCTTTCAAAAAAAGGATAAGGAAATACAATAGAAGCCCCTAGCTAGTGCACTAGAAGATATAGTGCATATGTATGAACTGAGGTTTTATGAAGTTTTTGTGAATTGAAAGTCATCTGTAATGTAGAAGATTCTATTTTTGTATCAGGTCTTATACTATGACACAAAGATTCTACTTAAAAAAGAAATAAAAAATGTTTGACTATTTTTTAAAAAGAGTTGAATAATTAAGCTTGTAAAAAATATTGATTTAATGGGGGGGGGGGTGAAAGGGGTAATGTAGCGGTATTCTTAGATATAAAGTTTACGTGTTAAATCTCTGATTGTAGAGTTTTAATTTTTTAATTTATACCTTTTTTTGACAAAATAGTAAGTATATGTAATTCAAATTTTTGGATATTTCGAATTTTTTTCTGGTCCCTACAACAATTATCCAAGTTCTACTGTATTATGATTGATGTAGATTACTTTACACAGTAGCTCTAATATTTGTCCAAGGTGCTATTCAAAAGCAACTACTTTCTGTTATTTTTTATTTTCTTTACCCTACTGCGTAATTTTTTAAAAATTTCTTTATTATTGGTATATTTTGTATAACATATATTTTACAAAAAATTTTTGCTGTATAAAACAATACGTCTAATTTTTATGGTATCACATGTTATATTAGTTTTATTAATTTTTTCCAATGTGTTATCTGATCACAATTTCTCTTTCTTGCTTACTTTTTTGTAGTTTTTCAATTTGATTTTATAATTTTTTTAAAAAATAAATTTGGTAAAGTAATATTATGATTGATGTAGATTACCCTATAATGTAGCTTAAATATCTGTCTAATGTGCTATTCAATAAATACTTTCTTTTATTTTTTATTTTCTTTATCCTCCTACGTACATATATATTAGGGTGGTTCGAAAAAATAGATTTTTTTATTTCGGAATCGCGTTACCTCTCAAAAGTTGTAGTTTGGTATCGTCAATTGGGGAAAAATAAAAAAAAAATTCCAAGTTGACATCTTCAGTTCGCGCATGAGGCTGAAAGTTTGAAAAAATATGTTAAAAATTGAAATTTTCAAAAAATAACAAAATTAGTTTTTTTTGTAATTTTTTATAATGCAACAGCCATAAATTGTCAGTATATAGCGTAGTTCGAACCTAAAAAAATATTTTATAGCTTTTACATAATATCTTTAGTTCGCGCATAAGCCTTAAATTGGGCTAAAATCGCCTAAAATTTAAAATTTACGTGTTTAATATACAATAATACATACATGACATATTTACGTTTAAAAAAAATATTTTTAAAATTCTAAATTGTTTTAATATAACCTTTTATCACAGTATTATACGTACAAGTATAGTTACACACGCATTTATATGTACATAATAACATTGCATGTCATAGCTAATCACAGAATGATTTATAGATTTTACCTATTTTTTGTGTCTTTAAGATTCCTCAGATGTGTTGGGCATTGTTTTAAATTAAGATTTATAGTGAAATGAGGGCATAGTTTACCTTGAGAGCAAAGTTGTCCTTATGAAACCCTCCCTGTTCTCTTCTCCACATACTTTAGTACAATATTCTGTTACGAGCTTTACAATTCTTTCGACACTTTGCGGGTGGCAAGGAAATTTAATTAGCTCGAACTCTGGGAGAACATTAGTATTAATAAGTTCTTCTAGGCTGTGCGTCTTCTAGACTGGCCAACGTTCAGTCATGAACGTATCGTTATTGATAAAGGATTACCATAATAAGTACTACACTTTAAGGAAGTTATTTAGAGCTTAGAGGAAAGTATTTGGGACATTTGACACCTCCAAGGGCCACTGGAAGTGAAATAGCTAATAGCATCTTTTGCTATTTGGAAAACAATAACTTTGATTATGTTAAGCTTGTTGCAATTGTATGTGACGGAACAGCGACTAACACAGGATGGAAAAACGGTGTTATTCTTAACCTTGAGCTTAAACTTGGTCTTCCTTTACAATGGTTTATAAGTTTATTACATTTCAACGAACTTCCGTTCAGACATTTGTTTGAAGGTGTAGATGATGATAGTACAGGACCCACAAGTTTCTGAGGACAAATTGGCAAGAAGTTGACTGACTGTGAAAAACTCCCTGTTGCTAATTTTGAAACGAATAACAGTGAGGAGATAAATGTGACCAAAACTGACTTAAACAAGGACCAACAGTATTTACTTAATATTTATGGAGCAGTCAAGACAGGAGAGTGTGCGCCAGATCTCGCTGTGAAAGATCCTGGTTCTCTTAGTAACTATAAGTAGTTAACTTGTACAAATAGAATTTTAAAACTATATATTTCTGAAGTAAAACCTTCTGACGAAATTAAACTGCTGGTCAGCTATATTATGAAGATATATGCTCCAGTGTGGTTTGGTATTCAAATGCATCCCTCTGTAAAGTTTGGTGCAGTTCACGTGTTTAAATTAGTACAGAAGACAAGACAGCAGTCCGACAGGGTACGTAAAATAATTCATCCTGTCATTCAGAGGAATGGGTATTTTTGTCATCCCGAAAATCTTTTAATTTCAATGGTACTAGATGAGAGAATGCACGTAAGACAACTAGCTTTTCGAAGATTGCTAAAAGCAAGAAAACAAGAACCAAAAGGGAAATCGGTGCGAACTTTTCAACCACCGACCATCAATTCTGCAGCTTCAAATTACATTGAACTTATTGATTGGTCCATGTGCAAACTTACACCTCCTCCAATAATGAGCAATGTGTCAACGCACAGCTTAGAAGAACTTATTAATACTAATGTTCTCCCAGAGTTCGAGCTAATTAAATTATTTCCTTGCCACACGCAAAGAGTCGAAAGAATTGTAAAGCTCGTAACAGAATATTGTACTAAAGTATGTGGAGAAGAGAACAGGGATGTTTCATAAGGACAACTTTACTCTCAAGGTCAACTATGCCATCATTTCACTATAAATCTTAATTTAAAACAATGCCCAACACATCTGAGGAATCTTAAAGACACAAAAAATAGGTAAAATCTATAAATCATTCTGTGATTAGCTATGACATGCAATGTTATTATATACATAAAAATGTGCGTGTAACTATACTTGTACGTATAATACTGTAATAAAAGGTTATATTCAAAAAATTTAGAATTTAAAAAATATTTTTTAAACGTAAATATGTCATGTATGTATTATTGTATATTAAACACGTAAACTTTAAGTTGTAGGCGAATTTAGCCCAATTTAAGGCTTATGCGCGAACTAAAGATATTATGTAAAAGCTATAAAATATTTTTTTAGGTTCAAACTACGCTACATACAGACAATTTATGGCTTTTGCATTATAAAAAATTACAAAAAAATTAATTTTGTTATTTTTTGAAAATTTCAATTTTTAACATATTTTTTCAAACTTTCAGTCTCATGCGCGAACTGAAGATGTCAACTTAGAATTTTTTTTTAATTTTTCCCTATTTGAGGATACCAAACTACAACTTTTGAGAGGTAACGCGATTCCGAAATAAAAAAATCGATTTTTTCGAACCACCCTAATATATATATATATATATTTTATTATATAACATTCTTCTTCTTTAATAATTCTTGGAAAAAAAAAAAAAAAAAAACTGTCTTTTTCTTAAATCAGCTTTATGTACGTCTGTACGTGTAATTGAGTGATAGAAAAAAATTTTAGTCATTTAACTTTTATTTCATTTATCTGAGATTTATTGTGAAATTTTAATATATATGAAAAATGTAATTAAACAGTGTACACCAAGGACATAATTTTCTTAAACTTTTGAAATTAAGTGCACTTCTGGCCTGTATACGAACACATTCTATAAATATAGGAAACTGCTAGAGCATACGTTAATTAGATACAGTGAAATGCGCAACAGTTTCAATTACATCTCTTGTTTCAAATTAGCTGTTTAATATTATTATGTTTTCAGTGTACATAAATAGTTAATTAAAATTCAATGAAACCAATTTACTCCTTCATTCTGTCATGTATGACACATTCAATGCTAGTGATTGTACTTTACCTGGTATTAAATTAAATAAAGTGAACTGTTGCATGTCAATCAAATTTAACCGAACTTGGTATTTAGTTGATCCCTGACATAAACTGGTGCTGATTACATTTGGGGATCAATCGCTCAACAGGTGGCACTGTGATCGCATTTTTTCTAAATTTTTAACATGGCAGTATAGGACAAAATTTCGTATAAATGTACATAATGAGTTATTTTTAACTTGTGATTGTAAAATTAATATGAATTATTGATAATACTATTAGTTAACTAGGAAAAAATTCTGCTCATGTGGGGACATCGCTTTCCCCCCTCCCCTGGGGGGGGGAGTAAATTTTCAAGGTGGGTACTTTCGAAAGGTCTCATCAATACCTTTAAAACGAATGGTTGAACTATAAATCTGTGATAATTTAAAACAAAGTTATCGATTTTTTATACTTTTAACGAAAAAAAAAAATAATAATGTTACTGAGTGAATTTGTATAGGAAAATATAGAAGAAAGTCTTGTGGTGACCACAACATACTAGTATATATTGAACTTGAGTTTATTTTAAAATTTAACATGTCAGGAAATTTGAATGAAAAAGCCAGTATTTTCTTTTCTGGAATAGTGTAGGAACCCTGTACTAGTTTTACATTTGCTTCAATTTTTATAATCTTAAAGATTAAAAACTTCAATAATTAAAAAAAGAAAAAACTGTTTATGAAGTAGCATAGAATAGTATTTGTTATATTAGTTTAGTAGAATAGTATAGTAGAATAGTATTTGTTTAGAATTAGTTTAGTAGAATAGTATTTGTTATATTAAAAAAGAAAATTATAGAAGTTGCAACAGGAAATATTAATTTGATGTCTAAGTTACTGATGCCTTTCATTTGTTTCCCAATTTCTATTGCTGCTGAAGAGGAAGATAAGTCAGAGGAAATTGTCGCCTTTAAGAAAGTCTTAAGCTCAAATTTTTGTAAATTGCTGGAGCCGTTATCAAGAAATCTGACCCGGGACATCCTATAATACAAAATTAACTCATTAAATAATAAGGATTAATTAAAATCTATATAAATATTTTTCTAATGTGGACCAGTTATGATTAAATTTTGCTGAAATAAAACAATAGTGACATCATGACCCAGTGGCAGAAAGTTTTGTAGCTGTCTGCAACAGGCTTTTAAAATTTCATAATCTGTCTGCAAAATTTGTGTGTAATCAGGGGTGAAAATGGCTTACACTCAAAAAGCCTGAAAGCTGATTGGGGGGGAGGGGGGGCGCTTAACATCAGTGAGGATCTCGTGCAACAATACACAAATACAATTTTACTGCAGAACAATATAGTAAAACAATTGTGTGTATTCATTACATTCATCTCATTCAATTATATATTTTATAGCAATGTTTTACACAACACAATATAAATAATAAAAGTATTAGTTTTAGTTTTGATACAGAAATTTTTTTTAAAGTGAATTGTTATTTGAAAGTTGCAGACAAATTTTTTTACCAATGCAGACAACAACCACACGCTGTTTTTCTATGTCTGCGACTATGTCGCGGTGTTTCTGCCACTGGGCGTCATGAAGAGTGGATAAAATTTTAGATTCATAATCTTTGTAAACTTAAAAGAAAATAAAAACATCATGATTGATGTAAATAAATAAAAAGTATATTTTATAAATAGAAGCAAGTATTCATACATACAAAACTGGATGGATAAGGATCAGTTGTAGTGTATTGAATGAATGTACCAAATGTAAGCCATTGCCAAAAGAAAATATATGTATATGAAATTTAAATATTTTTCGTATTTAGTATTTTATGTTAGATTTTGGTCAAAATATAGGGTTCATACACCTCAGGGAAATTCTGAAACCTTGGAATACTTAGTGAATTAGGATTTGGGTTCCAAATTTTAGAGAAATCTCATGAAATTTTTCATTAAAATTCTGGAAAAATGTAATTTTTTATACTACAATTTTCTTGTTTTTCTCGTTTCAGTTTATAAAGTACTGCAAAAACTCACACTACCATGATGCATAGTAACATAACATCGTGCAATCTTAAATAATTAATTTTTGTAAGCATTATCGACTACTATTGCATTTGATGAGTATCTAGTCCTACTACATCCATTTTCTTTAGTTAGACGTTAGCATGTAAATCAATCGGAAAATAGCATACAGAACGTTGTGCTGTAACTACACAGCAACAATTGCTCATGTTGCCAAAGACAAAAGATAAAGGTTACTGTAAAATCTGGTAGCCACTCCTTCCACTTTCTGACATTATACATCAACCAATCACCAGTGGCCACTAGCCAATCGATGCCAGCTCCAAGCTCAGCTGAGTGATGCACTATAGAAAAGGTTGTTTACATTTTGCTTCTAAATATGAAAACTAATCGCAGCTATGCCCAACAGAAAACTATGCAGGAGTAGTAGTTGTCCTGAAATTCCTTTAAAAAAAATATTTTGACCTGAAGCGTCTTGAATTTTCACTTAATATCCTGAATTTCCTGAAATTTCAGCACAATTCCAAAACTCTTATTCATTTTTCCTTCACTTTTCAATGAGAAAGGTAATCTGAAATGATAATTTGAATGTTTACCTCTTGGTCAATTTTTTAAAGATTTCTTTGATTTCATCTCGGTGTGTAGGGCCTGAGAGGGGATGAGTAATATTGTCATAAAAAAGACTGCCTATTGGGAATCTGAAACTATTTTTTATGTTTTTGCAGGGGTCATTTGAGGAAGCAGTCCTCAATTCCTTCTCTTATTTATATCAGAAGAGATAATTGATATATAAACCAGCTACGTGCTGAATAATACAGCTCACTTAGAGCAAATAAAGTGACCAGCTCAAAATAGAAAGCTTTATGAAGATGCTGCTGCTATCCAAAGTCTTCCAAAAAAAGTGGGTGGGGGGGGGGAGATCTTATCAATAAGCCATATTAATTTCACAGTCATTCAGGGCTTGAAAATTATATTTCCCGACATGCCCGGGGCATGTCTCTTACATGCCCAGCTCGGCATGCAAATACTGAAACAAAAATAACTTTCAAAAAATAATTTTAAAATATAGCATCTTGTTTAAGACTTTTACTTAAATTGAAATGTCAATATAGATATAATGTCGTTAAATTATTTTCACTAAGTATGTGAATGTTTTTATTAATATGCATTTTAATAAGATATTTAGGCATGTAAAAATTTCATTTGGGCATGTATTGTCCAGACTAACATTTTGCTGAGATATAACAGACATATTGCTTAGATGTAACAATATTAAATTTCTGTAAAACTTTAAATTTCATTAAATAAAATTTGAAAAAAAAAAAAAAAAAAATATATATATCAAGGTCTACGCAAATTTATAATTTTCCCCCTCTAAATTTTAGAAAATTATAATTTAACAATATTTTTTGAAAATATTAATTTACCAATGAAACTGCTAAGTAATATCCAAAAATGTTTAGAATGTATTTTTAAACTATGTTAATGTAAAATCAAAGTAAAAAATTAAAATTAAAAACATTTTTAAAAATGTTTAAATTTGAATTATTTTTTTTTACTAGTTCTTTGTCTTACTACCATTTTCTGGGTCTGTCGCAGTTTTGCTTGCGCCCCTTGGAATGTAGTTGAAGACAGCTCTCAGTAGTCTTCCATGTGTCATACGCTGGACATGGTTTTACCATGTTTTTATTAACTTCCCAACTAGCTAGACATTCTTTCAGGACTGCTCAGAACACGGTGACAATATATTTTTATTAATACTTTCAGACTTGCCAACTCTCCGGATTTATCCCGGTAATACCGGGTTTTCCATACTTTTTCCGGATTTCCGGATTAGACAGTATTATTGCCGGATTTCCAAATAAAAATAGTTAAAAAAAAAAAAATTCCTACGCGGCAAAATCTGCGTTACGCGGAACTCTTAATTTCCTTCTCTTTTTCTCCCTCACGGAGCATCCAGCTACCAGCATGAGCTATAAATAGTTCACAGTGGCGATTCCCCCCTCTCCTTGCAACCCAGCGTCACACAGCTTAGTTTGGCAACCCCCTTCACGCTCCGCGCCGAGCGCCGACAGAGACGGATCCGTTCCGAAGTTCGGGAGTGAATTCGGTTGTTTCATTCGATTCAATCTCCTTGGTACAGCGTGCGATAAACTCGCTCAACGAATCAACCCATTTCAAAGGAAAAGCCAAACAAGCGGCGTCATCGGTTTGCACACGTGTATCGTTATTCCACTTTCCACGGCCAATTCGTAAACAAGTTTTATTTGGATTTTTATTTCTCGTGTTTTATTTTCAAGTTGCAGTTGTTATGTTAATTCGATAACTTTATTTAGCATTATGTCTGGTAGAAAATATCAGATATGATGCTACTAATATTAAGCATTCCTCACAGCAATGCAGAATGTGAAAGGATTTTTAGTTACATGACAAAAATATGTACTCAATTTAGGTCAACATTGTCTAAAGAGACTTTAGAAAACTTATTGATTTGTAAATCAAATCCACAAGAACACTGTTATGAACAGAAATTTGACGACAAATTTTTGAGAAGAGCAAAATCATCGACAGTGAATGCATTGCAAAAAAAATAAATGCATTTCTGTTGTAAATAGGTGTAAAAATATGTATCAAGCTATTTAAAATATTATTTTCAAGTATATGTTTTCATTTTCATGCTATAGTCAGTGTGAAATAGCCTATTAATATCATAAGAGCATTTTTTGTGTACATACATTACATATTAAAACGTTTATTTGGCAATCCAATCAATTTTTTTTCTATACTGTATTGTTTTTTTTTTTTTTTTTTTTTAATTATAACTTCAAAATGGCCTCTAATTAAAGAAGAACAATATTGTATATAATGTAAGTATAATATAACTTATGTTTATTTAATATTAGTTATTGACATTGCTGTGTTATGTCGATTTTATGTACCGAAAAATATTGCAGGATTTTCCATTTTCTGAGGTTGGCAGGTCTGTACTTTTAGTCAACTGTTTCAGGTCCCTACTGCCTTTGGCAGCATTTATATGATTCAACAGAAAATTTATTTAACTAACTTCCCGACTAGCTAGACATTTGAAAATTTCTGAATAGCTCAGAACATGGTGAGAAAGCATTTTTAAAATATTTTTAACCAATTGCTCTGAGACCCTGCTGCCTTCAGCAGCATTACAAGTACAAAGCTTGCAATCGATTTTTAACTAACTTCCTGGCTAGCTAGCCATTTGAAACTTTTATAATAGCTCAAAACACGATAGCAATGAATTTTTTTAATACTTTTAGCCAATTGTTCCGGGTTCCCACTCGGGAGCTTTTATATGATTCAACAGAAAATTTAAGAACATGGTATATAAAAAGTTCTTTTTATATGTAATTATTTCCAATTAGCATGGTATTCATTGATCTTGTTTAATAGTTATTAATAAAGTAATAAATAGAATTATTTTATTTATCACTTTCCAGAAATTTTAATATTGTTATCTTTCAGTGCATATTTACACAAATTTTTGCTAGAGTCTAAGACAGTAATATATATATATGATCAAACTCCCCCGTAAGGTTAATTTAGAGACAAGGTTGTTATGCCTCTAATAATGATAATAATAGCTTCTGTTTTTGAGGTTATAATGAATTAAAATTTAATAGATTTGTTTCTTTTTGGGGATTTTCCTGGTAATTATCTATTAGGAGAGATATATGCATCACATAAAAAATGATTATTTAATAGGTTAAAAATAATAATTGCTGTTTAAATGTTATGATTATGCAATTTATTAATTAGCTGCCTTGCTCTTTGTTTAGCATATCATTCTATTTAAAAGATAATTATATTGTAAATATAAAAGTAATTATAAATTAAATAACTTATAATAACTGCTATTTTTCAGTTAAAAAAATAAAAATAAAAAATAGAATTTTAATAAAAAATAAACAGAACCAGAAGCTTGTTGCCATAAGGCTAGAAAAAATATATAATGAAAACAGAATCCACTCCTCAACACAGATATGGCATATGTGGACCAAACACTAATGAAGATGTGATTGTCTGAATAGATGAGTTCATACATTATCTGAAGGTAGTTATTTAATCACTTTTCCTAGCATTGATATGTCAAACCTAAACTAATCATTAGCATCTCCATTTTTTTTTGCCTGAGTAGATACATGATCTGAAAGTATTGTTACCTCTAGCTGATGTAAATTTCTGATGTCTGCAGTGAGACAGCTGCTTGGGAAAAAAAAAATGTTATCGGCTATGGGAAATAATCCACACTAAAATTTTTTTAAGTTTTTTAACAGATAATCTGCAAGAAAGTACAGTGTACTTAATTTTTGTGTTTCTACACTGATGAAACTTACCATAAAATCTTGAAAATAACCTCTCCCTTGAATGTAACCCCCCCCCCCTTTCTTGCTGAAAGGGAAATTATTCCATTCTCTTAAATACAACCCAACCCTTGCCACTGGGCGCACATACATAGCACCAGTAAATCTATCTTTCATTGTTTCATCCAAACATAATTTAGCCTTCAAGTCTTCTAGATTAGCGCCTCTGCGCTTTTGGAAAACGGGGTTACTTTCAAGATTTTACGGTACATAATATTTATGCAATATATAAATATTTCATTTATTTTTAACAGGATGCTTTGATATATTTCCTGAAAGAATCCAAATCCAATGAAAAAGCACAGAAGTGCAAAGATGAATTGTGGAAAAGTTGTCATTTATAAAAATTCTGTATATTTATTTTGTTTTAATATCTGTTTTGTATTTTTAATAAAACTATGATATAATAAATGTATATTAAAATTCACATTTTCCTTTTTTCTCTGTTGAAAGAAAACAGCAGGTGGCCTACCCTAGTGCCTTTTTCTAATGAAATCTCGCCTTCCTTTACCCAATCGTTAGATTCCCACATGTTTTTTTTTTTTTTTTTTCCCAGTAATATTTTTTTTATATTTTATGTTCAAAAATTCTTCACTTATTCTTCTCATTTTAGAATACTAGAAACAGAAAAACAATGTATAAGCCAAGGCTTCATTGTAATATAAAATAGACCAATTTTTTTTTTTTTTTTTTTAATACCCATTCTACATACATTTCCTTTTGCTATTCTATTTTGTTCAGAAAATGTAAGATTTATTAAAGTGTGAATAATGTGAATAATACTCTTTCAATGATGTCACAATCATGTGCATTCACTTAAACAATATGTGCAGGCAAGTTGATTATGGATAATTTCTGGTGCTGATTCTAAAAAACTAAAAAACAAGGCACCGAGGGTGATTCAATAAGGAAGGCATTTTGCTTTCAAAAAGGTATTATTTGCTTAATTTGTTGTCCTTTGGGTTGCGATTTCTGTACATGATAAAAGTAAAAAAAAAAAAAAAAAATCTGTATCGACTATGAATTTTTTCTTACAAAAATGCTCTAAAACTATTACTAGAAAACTGCATTAACATTTCCTTATTTTCTGCCTCCACTTTCTATTACAGTTGAAACTCGTTAATGTGAATCTCAAGGGGAATAAAAAATCTGTTCAGGTTGTCTGTAGTTCATACTATCAGTTACCCAGAAACTAATCTTTATTTTGGCAGGTATTGTGGAAGCAGTTCATGTTAAAAATAATTTACATCAACAGTGTTCACATTAACAAGGTTAAACTGTATTCAGAATTTAAAGAGCAATTACCTTGAATAAAAATCAGTGTTGGGGATAAGAGTGAAATTGATTCTATTAATTCTAGATATATTGTTATAACTGTACTGTGTACTCATTTTGAGATGTTCTTTCACTTTATATTTTAAATCTGAAATATTACTGTATTTTATTGATTTATCTATTTGATATATAACATTTTAAATATAAAAATGTAAAACAAATGAATAAGAATCAAAGATCAACTCTTCCTCAACCCTACAATTGATATGAAATATCAATTTTACCAATTAAGATGAACATTGAATATGTTTGGCCTTGTCATAGCTATATTATATATAACAATAGTTTACCTTTTCAATACTTTATTATTATTATTGTCCACAAAACTTCATTAAAAATTGTGAACTTAATGCATTTCAATACAAACTAAGACTACATTTAGAAAAACATTTTTAACCATTTCAGCATTATCCATTTTTTGGTATATCTGTTTAATGATTCATAAAATTAATACTATGAACAGTATAAATATGAGAATTTAATATTGTATACTACACATGTTTATTCTCATTTTCTTGAAAGCAGCAACATATATTTCAAAATTTAGCTACACTAGCCTTTTATTATGACTATACATGCCAGAAAAAGACTGGCTTATCGCTTATAGGATTAATTGCACATTTAATTGAACTTTTTATTAATTTGTTTTTCTACATTTCTTTGAAAAAGATTTGCAAATGTATATTACATGAATTTTTTACTAGTTCTCTTTTTCTTTTCTGAGCAAAACTTTTACTGAATATAAAGCATAACATGATCCTTATAGTCCTACAAATTCTAGATAATTTACAAAGAATTTTTTTATCTAGATATTTGACAAAACTTGTAATTAAAAGAATGCCTAAATGTTTATTCTTCTTAAGTTAATTACCTTGTAATTAAAAGAATGCCTAAATGTTTATTGGTAGATAGAGCATACAAAAAGCATGGCTCTACTGGGGGAAAGAAAAATTACAGGATATTTAAAAAAGAAAAAAAAAATCCCTCTTAGATATCAATTAAAAACATGGGATATTTTTAATAAATACCATTATGTATTTGTAAAAAGCATGCAAAGTGTTAAAAGAAAAAAAAAACCTAGCTTATTTGATAATACCTACATGCTACATCAGTGTTTTATAAATACTTTTTGATATCTATAAAAAACCTGCAATGTTTCTTTAAAGTACTTCAAGGTATTTGTGAGAAACTTATACCTGTGAAATGAAACAAAAGAAAAACCTTCAAAAAACATTGGAGAGGTGTTAAAAGAAAGCTTTGAAGGTTTTTTGAAATACCTAAATGATTCATGGTATTTTATAAAAGCCTTTATAAAAACCTGTAATAAGTTTCTTACAAATGCCTGAAGGTATTTCTGAGAAACGCATATAGGTATTAATGGGGGTTTTATTATGGCTTTATTTTGCACCATTAAAGCCTTGATAATACCTTATTCTAAATACCTCTAAAACCTCTAAAATACCTGTGTAAAGAAACCTTTATAAAACCTTCAGAAAACATCAAAGAGGTATTTTAAAAAAGGCTTTGTAGGTATATTAAAAATACCTACATGAGTCATGGTATTTTATAAAAACCCTTTGGTATTTATAAAAAACCTGCAATAACTTTCTAAAAATACCTTAAGGTATTCACAAGAAACATATGGAGGTATTAATAAGGCTTTTATTGTGGCTTTATTTTGCACCATTAAAGCCTTGATAATACCTTATTTTAAATACCTCTAAAACATCTAAAATACCTGTGTAAAGAAACCTTTATAAAACCTTCAAAAAACATCGAAGAGGTATTTAAAAAAAGCTTTGTAGGTATATTAAAAATACCTACATGGGTCATGGTATTTAAAAAAACCTTTTGGTATTTATAAAAAAGCTGCAATAACTTTCTAAAAATACCTTAAGTTATTCACGAGAAACGTATGGAGGTATTAATAAGGCTTTTATTGTGGCTTTATTTTGCACCATTAAAGCCTTGATAATACCTTATTTTAAATACCTCTAAAACCTCTAAAATATCTGTGTAAAAAAAACCTTTATAAAACCTTCAAAAAACATCGAAGAGGTATTTAAAAAAAAGCTTTGTAGGTATATTAAAAATACCTACATGGATCATGGTATTTTAAAAAAACCTTTTGGTATTTATAAAAAACCTGCAATAACTTTCTAAAAATACCTTAAGGTATTCACGAGAAACGTATGGAGGTATTAATAAGGCTTTTATTGTGGCTTTATTTTGCACCATTAAAGCCTTGATAATACCTTATTTTAAATACCTCTAAAACCTGTAAAATACCTGTTTTAAGAAACCTTAAAAAAACTAAAAAAAAACCTTAAAATTTTAGTAAGGGTCATCACACAAAGTTTTTAATTTGTCAATAAATTTATTAATACTGTGTCTTATGACAGCTCTCTCTTTTTTAGCAATCACTAAATTAGCCATAATAAATACAAAATTTAAAATATTATAATATTATCTATGTTTTTAATATGCAATAACGGATATTTAATTAGCTGACCACATCCCGTGGCTGGGATGCCAGAAAATATTGCTGCAACAAATCTTACTTCTGGTTTAAAACTTAATTATCTTTCTTACAGAACCGTTACAGCATTCTTAAATTTTCTAATAAAAAAGTAATTCTTCTAAAATATATTTCTTCACTATATAGTATATGGATGGGTCTCACCTGAAAGCTTCTAGTGCAATAGGGCCGGATGTGGAAGGTGGCAGCTATGAATGAATATCCATTAATAAATAACCGATGAACGAAGATCACTGCTTGGATGGGAATACAGAATTTAATCCTTTGTTAGCATACATGAAAACGAAACAGAAAACAAAAAAGCTATTTACATATAGGTAATTAAACTAAATCTTAATATTAAAGTTCTAAATTCTAATTAGTTCATAATTATTAATTCTCAAGGTTAGGTTTTTAATTGTTCTTGTTTAGGACCGGGGCGTCTGTAAAACAAAACGCTCTTCTTGTAGCCCCATTTCTATTCAAGGTCCTTTTCTGTTCTGATTCTAGAATACATCTTTCGAATACTTCTCATTTCAAAACGAAAGAGTGGCGCAATCAAAAAAAGAGGCGCGCGTCACTCTGTCTGGAAAGTCATTTGTTCTGAAAACAGAAGAATGAACGGGGAATCCCCGACACGGTTCAATAGTTTCAAGGATTACCCTCCACATACAAACAAACTTTTTCTCATTGTATATTAGTACAGATATTTCTCTGTATTCTTACACGCAACATTTTCATTCATATATATAGACGCGCACACAAACTTTTGCGTAAAAAATATTGTTATTCAATATTTCTGCAGGCACTATAGATTTTTTCTTTTTCTTTTTTTCTGAAAATGTATAATTCATAAGTTAGATTGAATTGTCTGATAAAGAAAACTAGTATGTTGTTGGCAACCAAAACTTTCTTCCATACCATTTTATATAGCAGCGCCACCTATCGTTTACAGGTGCACAAACACTTAATCAACAGAGCCTGTTACAATAATAGATTTCACTTATTCAGTTTGGTTTTTTTATTTGCAATTAGATGCGGAGGTATAGCCACATGAAAAATCGTGAAAAGTTTGTATTAGCATCACTATCTGACGGTCGATATACGGTAAAATTAAATCAGGTTTTTTTTTTTTCAAAAAGGCTACCTCATTAGTAAATTTAGGTGCATTTATACACTGTTAAAAATTTCAACAGAAAACTCTGTGTAATGCATTATCTTAAGTCTTACGTAAAATTACACAGAAAAATAAACGGAGATATTAAAAAACGCATTTTATATAGTCACTTTAATAATAAATATCAATTTTATTAATAATTAGTGAGAATATATTTCGGGCAAAGAATGCTTTTTTTAAAGTAGAAACAGTCATTTGTAATTTTAATTAAATAATAAAATTAAAATTAGGTAAAAATACAGAATAAAGACTGAGAATCTCGATTATTCACTTTAAACTAAGAATTACTGTAAATTTACTGAGACTCTGGATAAATATTTACATTAAACTTACAGAAATTTTTAACAATGTAGAAATTGAATGTATTCTTTCTATAAAAGGAAAAAAATTGCAGAACACCAGAGGTACCTATCGGCCTACATATACGGATATTAACTGAACATATTTTTCATAATGGCTCTCTCACACATAAAGATTTGTTTGTTTAAACGCTATTGAAGCTGAGATATAGTGTTCTTGTAAATGGAGAAAATTATAGTGTAAAAGTCATTACTTTTGAGCAGTATGAATCAAATATTGACAAACACCAGTTAATTCTACTTGCAACTAAATAAGCTTTTTACTTTCCGAACATGCGTATGTAAGGAAAGTGTTGTAATCATGTCAAAAATCCGAATTCGATATTTTGGTTTTTCTATATGGTTTGAGGTCCACTGAGTCCGTTTTCATTATTTTTACGATGATGCATGTATGTGTGTGTATGTATGTGTGTGAGTGAACACGCTAGCGTCTAAACGCTTTGCTCGAATGCGCTGTAAGTTGGCACGCATGTTGCAAGTCACCGTAGCACAAACTCTATTGATTTTGATGAATCTAGCACTTATAGTTTTTTTACAGGGACACAAAGAAAAATTCTTTATCATTATGGCCTATGGGACCAAAATCTTAAAAATGCGATAGCATATAAACGCCTTATTCAATTGAGCAAAAAGTTTATACACATATTATAGGTCACAGATACTCAATCTGTAAAGATTTTGGAGAATCTAGCACTTATAGTTTTTTTACAGGGCACAAAGAAAAATTCTTTATCATTATTGCTTATAGAATCAAATTTTAAAAAGTGCGAAAGCGTCTAAACGCCTTATTAAACTGAGCAAACAATTTATGAACATTGTATAGGTAATAGTTGCATGTACTGCATAGATTTTGGTGAATCTAGCACTTCTAGTGTTTTTTCAGGGACACAACAAATAATTCTCTATCATTATGGCCTATGGGGTAAAATTATTTAAAGTGCGATAGCATCTGAATGCCTTATCCGTTGGAGAAAAAAAATTATATACGAGTTATAGGCCACCATCACAAAAACTATATAGATTTTGGTGACCCTAGCACTTAACGAGATTTACATGGACACAAATAAAAATTGTTCATCATTAAGACCAATAGGCTCAAATTATTTAAAGTGGGACAGCAACTAAACGCCTTATTCAAATGAACTGAAAATTTATATGCATGTTGTACGTCATCGTCACACGAACTTTATGAACTTTAGAGAATCTAGCACTTATGGTTCTTTTTCAGGGACAAATGCAAATTTCTTTATCATTGGGGCATATGGGCTCAAACTTCAAAGAACGATAGCGTCTAAATGCCTTATCCGATGGAGCTGAAAATTTATGTAAATATTAATAAGTCACGTACTAACTATAAATACTTTGGTGAATCTAGCATTTCTAGGATTTTGCAGGGACACAACAAAATATTCTTTATTATTATAATCTAAGTGTTTGGTAAAATAGCGTTAAATTAAACATCATGTACTATATAATGAAAAATACTCAAACTCCCTATTGTAATTTTCTCTCTTTTGTTTATTTAACGATTCCTCTTACTTTACTTTATCTACAGAACCATTAATTATTCAATGTTTGGAAAGTCGAGTGGAGATTTTTTTTTTTTCCGTTTAATTTATGTACATAAGTTTATAATATAGATTTATCCAATTCATATAGACAGACATAATTTAAAAAATGATAGAAACGCGTTTAAGACATCTTAAAATGAAAAAAACTGAAATTTTATATGAAATATTTCTTCTGTAATGTAAAAAAGTAATGAAACTGTTCCCATAACTAATAGTGTTTTATGTATTCTATTCGATCTCCATTTTTCTTTCAGAATACAATAAATATCCAAATTCTCACAACCATAAAAAGATAATTTAGAATTTCATAACAAGCGTTGAAAGACTCTACGATCCTCGTAATGGATCTTTAGCTATTACGCGAATGATAATGGACATTAAAGCATCTCTTTAGTTTTTATTCTGCGGCATTTAAGGACTCACATCAGCATTTCTCTTTATATTTTTGACTTCATTACACGAACAATTTTGAAAATTGTTAATTGTATATTTTCTAGAATTATATTTTAATTTATAAATATGTTTCGTATTCAAATATGTATCTTACGAAAATATCTAAACTGTGGAAATTTAATAAGAAATATAATTCATCATAATAGCAACAATAATAATAAAGCTTTCTAATGGATCTTCAGATTGCCGAGTACAAACATTATTTATTTATTTAAAATGCCCTTAAAATCAAATAATAATAATAAAAACAATGATAAAAATCTGTCAAAGACAGAATTTAGTTTAGTACGGAGGTCTATTAATTTCAATTTGTATTTTTTTTATCTCATATTTTGACCGTAAAACTGGGCCACGTACTTTTTAAAATGACTGAGATGAATTAAAGTGAAGTATTTCTACCTAAATTTCATACTTTAATTAATTTAAAAAAAAAATCAAATTATCATGTCAAAAAACTGTTTGCACCTGAACGAGATAAATAAAGTACAATGCTGATTCAATTGATATTAACTTTCCGTGATTCAACATGAATCATGTGATATGACCCAATAGATTGCTATGTTTGGCCCTTTATCGCTGTTCTGGCATTTAAAATTTCAGTTCGGCAAATTATCATTATTATTAGGTAAAATGACAGTCCTATAACCGAAGTAAATTGTTTTTAAAATATTTTTTTTAGTATTTTACATTATAATAAATAATAAATAACTTTTTTTTTTTCATGATTTTCCAACAATTATAAAAAAAAAGTTCAACTTTTAAAAAAGCTAAATTTATCAACAAATATTAATTTATCAACTACTAGCTGGAACCCGTCGAATTCGACGATCATTTTATTGACCGTAATGTTTCAAAAAACATCGCATCAGTATTTAAATGTATTTCAAGTTAAAACATCTAATATAATTTACGACATTTCACTTAAAAAAAAAAAGAAAGTCAGAAAAATGCTTATAAATAGAAATACTATATATGACATCACTTTCAGCAAAGTACAGTCAATGTGACGTCAAACTAACTCCAAATAAACAGTTCCTATCTTTCATTTTCTATTTCGTTTAATACTAAGACTACACGTTAGCTGACCCGTCCGGCGTTTCCCGGGCCCATGGTAATAACCTTAAATGAACTTTAAATTTGTATGGTTTTACATCTTTAACTCAATTTTGTTTGAATTTCTATTTTTAAATAAAAGCATCGTGAAAAAATAATCAGCTGTAACCAAACAAATTACCTCGAACCGAACGAAACTCTGCCTTGTGACCTTGATGCCTTCGGTAGCGCATACGCCGGCCGCTAATAACATAAAAATATTCCCAAAAATTAACATGGAACCCAACGAACCCGCTCGGTGTTGCCCGGGCCCATGATACCTTAAATGAACCTTAAATTTGTATGATTTTATACCTTTAACTCGATTTAGTTTGAATTTCTATTTTTAAATGAAAGCATCACGAAAAAAATTATCTGCTGTTACAAAAAAAATTACCTCGAGCCGAACGAAACTCTGCCTTGCGACCCCGGTGCCTGCGGCAGCACATACGCGAGCCGCTAATAACATAAAAAAATTTCAAAAAATTAACCTGGAACCAAATGAACCCGCCCGGCAATGACCGGGCCCATGATAATAAACTTAAATGAACCTTAAATTTGTATGGCTTTATATCTTTAACTCGATTTTGTTTGAATTTCTATTTTTAAATGAAAGCATCACAAAAAAAAAAATCATCTGTAACAAAAAAAAAAAAAAAAAACCCTCAAACAGAACGGAACTCGGGCTCGTGACCCGGTTCCTGCGGCAGCGTATATACAGGCCGCTAATAACATAAAAAAATTCTCAAAAATTAACCTTGAACCGAGCGAACCTCTGACTCGTGTTACCTCTGCCTGTGACAGCTGCACTGTATAGCAGGCATGCATGCTACACACGCGTTGCAAATTCTACTTTCCTCCACCAAGGGGTGCAGTATGTTGTATACGAACATCACCAATCGCCTTGAATTTCCAAGACCTTTCAAATAAGGTGTCACATGGTGGTGTCAAATGCAAAATACTTTAGTTGCACTTTCCACCGCCAGGGGGCGCAGTGTGTTCTGTACGAACATCACCAACGGTCAGGAAACACCAAGACCTTTAAAATAAGATTTAACATGATAGGGTCTACTACAAAATCACCTAGTTCCATTTTTCACCACCAGGGGGCTCACTATATTGTATACAAACATCCCCAATCAACATGAAATTTCAAGACCTCTATCACCAATCGCCTTGGATTTCCAAGACCTTTTAAATAAGGTGTCACATGGTGGTGTCAGCTGCAAAATCCTTTAGTTGCCCTTTCCACCGCCAGGGGGCGCAGTGTGTTCTGTACGAACATCGCCAACGGTCAGGAAATACCAAGACCTTTAAAATAAGATTTAACATGATAGGGTCTGCAGCAAAATCACCTAGTTCCATTTTTCACCACCAGAGGGCGCACTATATTGTATACAAACATACCCAATCAACATGAAATTTCAAGACCTCTATCACCAATCGCCTTGGATTTCCAAGACCTTTTAAATAAGGTGCCAAGTGGTGGTGTCAGCTGCAAAATCCTTCAGTTGCACTTTCCACCGCCAGGGGGCGCAGTGTGTTCTGTACGAACATCACCAACGGTCAGGAAATACCAAGACCTTTAAAATAAGATGTAACATGATAGGGTCTGCAGCAAAATCACCTAGTTCCATTTTTCACCACCAGGGGTCGCACTATATTGTATGCAAACATCCCCAGTCGACATGAAATTTCAAGACCTTTAAAATGAGTGCTACATGCGTGGGTCTAGAACGGATTTCCCTCTCAAACTAATTTCCCCCCTTCCCCCCCCTTCCAAATCTACTTTTCCCCTTTTCCCCCCCTTTAAAATCGAAAATTCCAAATTCGCAGAAAGTGATTTTTTAGTATTCGACTCTAGTCCCCATATGTACAATTTCTTCACCGTGAAGTAATTTGAAGCTTAGTTAAGCTCGTAAACGTGTTTTTAACCCGGGGAAACGGGTGGGAAACGGTTTCCCACCCTTTTCCGCCTGGTTGGAAACGGTTTCCCGCCGGGGAGGGAAACTGTTCGACTTTTTTTTATTTTTCTCTTCTCATAGCACATCTACAGACCAAGACCTTTTTTTAGACACCTCAACCAAATTTTTACACCAAGTAGTTCTTTCAATATAGTGGAGACAGACAAAAACATGTTTCAAATTAATATATAGATTTGTAAATATTTTGTCAGTTAAATTTCGACTACATGAAATAAAAAAGAAGTAAAGTAAAAACTAAAGTGATTTAGAACAAAAAAAAATATTAAACTACATAAGTAAACAAAAACATTGGCGGTTATGACTTTCGCCAAATACAATTTTCAAACTATTGCCATTGAAATTTATTGAAAATAAGCTGTTACCAAGGAAACCATCGCATACATAGTTCATGTCACATGACTCATGTTGAACCATACCAGGGTTACCATTTTCCCCTCTGCTTTATTTATCTCGTTGTTGCGCCTAGGGATTCAGAAAATTGTCCCTTTTATTTGGTACAGAATTTGTAACGAGCCATGTACTTTTAAAATGACTCAAATGAATTAAAATGAGGTGTTCAAACCTAAATTTCATACTTTAGTTAATTTTAAGAAATGTAATCGCCGTGTCGAAAAACTGTTTGCACCCCTGGATTAAGAAAAATCGCTCCTTTCATTTGGTACCAAATTTGTGATGATAAGGCTGATATTTCTAATTTATTTTGCTGCTACACAAAACTGGTGTATGAAAATTCCAGATTGAATAGTCATGCGTCCTAATAATATATAGTCAATTATTTTTGCCATGGTTTTATTAACTTCGATTCTTGTTTGTTTGTCCGGTACAAATCTTGCAATCTATTTTTAACTAACTTCCCTACTAGCTAGACATTTGAAAGTTTCACAGTAGCTCAGAACCCGGTGACAACACAATACTTCGAAGTCAGATTTTCGAATTTTCGAATAGTTTTCTTATTAATTAAAATATGAAAATAATAAGATCTTAATAGCAATAAAATAGCCATTAAAATATTAGCTATAATTTAATTGTTGCCGAAAAAAAAAAGGAAAAAAAATTACAAGTCCATTTTCTTTCGACATAAAAGTAAATACATTTAATTCAACGTGAAATTTAAAAAATTATAAAAAGTTAAATTATGCCTCTCACAAAAATTGACGTCATCATCACTTTAAAAATTTTCTACACATTTATAAATGCTAATGTAGCACACGATACTAATATAAGTTGTTCTAAAAATAGTAATGTTTTATTTTTAAAACCAACTTTTTTTCCACTATTATTATTATTTCACTGATTTGAGTCCGCGTGCTTAAATATTGCTTAAATTTTATTCTTTATCCTCGTGTATTTTATTAATGATTCATCAGAAAATTTTATAAATTGATACATAAAAAGTTTCTTTTTTTTTTTAATCTTGTAATTATTTCGTATTCAAATCGCTTTTTGTGTGTTTAAAATGAATATATTTCATTAGCAGGATTTGTCCACTATCTTTAAAAGATTTTTACAAAATGATTTGAAACATTTAAATAAAAATATTTCGATTTGCGACTTTTTTCGGCACAACTTTTGGTACACTTGGCTACTTTAAATATTTTTTGTCATTTTGACGATTACTTTAAATAGTTATCCCCATTATGTAAGTAGAGACCTTGGCTAGACGCCACTCAGCTACTTCTGGTATAAATTTCAAATTTCTCCAAGTGGATCCCATTTTAAAGCTGTGCTTTATTTTCAGAAATTCCAAACCATCGCTAAGTACAGTGATGCACAGGTCTTAATGAAATGTACCATTACATTATTTGAGTTTCATTACATTGATTGGAAACACAATTATTTAAAATAAACTAAATATGCATTCACATTAGAGAACAGTTTTGGTATAGGATCCCATTGTTTAAATTTGAAATTTGGCACCAAAGCAGCTCGGACAATTTTCGCAAGGGTCTTTAATCTGAGTTCACACTTTCACACGCCGCAAATGTCATAAATTATTCGTTAAAATGACCCTTGAAATTCTGGACAAAAGTGGGGAAGTTTAACAATCAATACCATTACTTGTATTGCTCCCTGAGAAATTTTACAAAAGAAAACAAGGTTTTCCGTGCTAATTATTATTGCAGGAAATGGTAATAAAGTTGTTAGGGCTCGAAAAATCTTTCTGACGTTCATGCAAATGAGCAGCGGCCAAAAATAATAATAATAATAATAATAATAAAATAAATTTTTAAAACATTGACTTATTTAACGGTTTTAAATTCCCTGATATGAAAATAGAAAATAGCTAATAGATAATACAGTTAACAATATTCTCCATAGAACAACAATAAAAAATACTTTTTCAGTCATTTATTTTACATAATTTTACAGTCTGGTATGTCACATAAAAATTTATTTTGTTAAAAGTTGTCTGTAACTACAATTTAATTGTCTATCAGCTTGACTGTTCGCGATCTGATTTTCCGCAAATATTTTAAACATGTCTCGAAATTAATATATTTTATTTAAAGTAATATTAGATGGTTTTTAATTCAAAATAATATGCATGTTACTACCAGTTTGCGTACATGTAACAAACAAAAGAAATTAGATACGTTACTGTATATAAGGCTTTGTTTTCTATGGTCTGTAGTGTTTAGGTGGTATGAAGGCTATAAAAATCCTTCCGCTGTAACTTTTCCTCTAAGGCTTCTTTTTCTTTTCTCCGGGGCACTGGATGAAAGTAGCATCAATTTTAGCATGTGCAAAAGCGTCTTTGCTATTGAATATGGTTGAATTAGCATTAAAGTTTTGTTTACCGGATCAAATGAAAGATTTGGATACATTACGGTATATAACAGGAAGTGGTTGAAAGTGTATTTTTAGCACTATTAACCATTTTAAATATCTTCCTATATTGTTTGAGGAATGCTAGTATTTTCGATTTGACTTTCTGTCTGTCTTTGTGCCTTCTGTACGTCTGTAATAATGAAATACCGTTTACATATAAATATCTTGTAAACATTCAGCAGTTTTGTTAAAGAACATTCTATTGCTTAGCTATATAAAACCTCTGCAAAACACATACTAAAAATCTTTTCCGTAGAAAAGCATGCTTTTTTTTTTTTTTTTTTTTGTAATTTTACATATTTTTGAATCGGGCCGGATCGGGCCTGATTTTATCGCATTTTGTCCGGGCCGGTCCGGGCCTGGGCTGAATTTTTCGATTTCATACCGGGCCGGGCCGGGTAAGCAAACCTTTCCACCTGGCCGGACTGGGCCCGGGCCTTAAAATTTCGCCCCGTGCAGACCTCTATTATACGTCACACATCACATTTACAAATTTCAATTTTTGTAATATCTTTTCGTACTTAATTTCAGAAATAATTGTTATTAAAAAAAAATAATAATTAAAAATTTTAAACTTAACCTTCCTCGCTTTCATGAAGTTTTCGGACAGTATTAGTGTTTTATAGCATAAAATTGTTGCTTGTGCCTGGGGGGACTCATGTCAAAGTTGGGCCTGGGGGGGACTCATGTCAAAGTTGTGCCTTGGGGGGGACTCATGTCAAAGTTGGGCCTGGGGGGGGGACTCATGTCAAAGTTGTGCCTTGAGGGGACTCTTGTCAAAGTTGTGCCTTGGGGGGGACTCATGTCAAAGTTGTGCCTTGGGGGGACTCATGTCAAAGTTGTGCCTTGGGGGGGACTCATGTCAAAGTTGTACCTTGGGGAGGGGACTCATGTCAATGTTGGGCCTTGGGGGACTCATGTCAAAGTTGGGCCTAGGGGGGAACTCATGTCAAAGTTGGGCCTTGGGGGGGACTCATGTCAAAGTTGGGCCTTGGGGGGGACTCATGTCAAAGTTGTACCTTGGGGAGGATACTCATGTCAAAGTTGGGCCTTGGGGGGACTCATGTCAAAGTTGGGCCTGGGAGGGACTCATGTCAAAGTTGGGCCTTGGGGAGATGTCAAAGTTGGGCCTTGGGAGGGGACTCATGTCAAAGTTGGGCCTTGGGGGGGACTCATGTCAAAGTTGTGCCTTGGAGGGACTTATGTCAAAGTTGGGCCTTGGAGGGGACTCATGTCAAAGTTGTGCCTTGGAGGGGACTCATGTCAAAGTTGTACCTTGGGGGGGACTCATGTCAAAGTTGTGCCTTGGGGGGACTCATGTCTAAGTTGGGCCTGGGGGGGACTCATGTCAAAGTTGGGCCTTGGGGGGGACTCATGTCATAGTTGTGCCTTGGGGGGACTCATGTTAATGTCATTTTGAAAAGATTTTCATGAAATTCTGGCAAAAGCAGAATTTAGTTTAGGACGGAGGACTATTAGTTTTTTTTTCTTCCCAATTATAACATCGCTTTCAAATTATTCAATTATATTTTCGATAAATTTTAGATTTAGATAAATGTCCAACTACCGAAAAATGATTTCGACAAATGTCCAACTATCGAAAACGACAACGCAAAAATCGCTGTCTGAGATTAATAGGCCCTCAGTCCTAAAAAAAAAAAAACATCAAAAGAAATGTTAATAGAACCAAGACTGGCGCTTCATGACAATTCTGCCGTGAATCAAGCTTTATTTACACAATTGTGATAGCCATGTCAATTCATCCTCAAAATGTCAAAATTTTAAAAGTCGCCAAGGTGGTTCTATACTAAATCTGTGCCCACATTACTTTACAGAAGATTAAAGCCAGAAAAAAAAGATCTTGAGGGACTCCATTAGACTTTTTTATCATTAACTAACTAAATGTTATTTAATTAAATTAAAGTAAGATAAAAATAAACAAAATAGGAAATTGTAATGGTATGTTTGATACTCTTGGTTCGTTGGTGTCGTGTCATGGATAGAAAAAAAATTTTTTAAAGGGACCAAAGGTCCTATATACAGCATCTGCGATTTGAAGGCAATTTTCTTCGTATAAGGCCGCCCACGGATTGTCACTTATTTGCTGCAATTGCGCCAGAATAGCGGGACAGTTGAAAAGATGTTTGGGGGTTAGTTGTATGTCTGGACAGTTTTTGCAGAGGCAGTAAATTCTTGTACCGTCTTTGTGGATCTTCATCCCCCTAAAGTGTCCTGTCCGGAGTGTTGTTAGGGTGCTGGTGAGATTTCTAATGGTACTGATTTCAGAGATTTGGTGTTTGATTTTGAGTTTCCTATCATTGAGTTTTGCCTTAGCAACTGAATTTATATCGCTGAGAGTGACATGAGTAACCCTGCTGGTGTTTAATTGTCTTGCTTCTTTTGCCAAGGCATCAGACCTCTTGTTTTCAGTAATGCCAACATGTGCGGGAATCTACTGCATGGTGCACTGTTTCTTCAAATGGAAAATCTTACGAAGTGTACGGTGTATCTTTTTAATTAGCCCTAAGAACCCCTTTGAATTTCTTGAAGAGCAGCTCTGCAGTCACTGAAGATGATTAACCCTTTAGCTCTTTCATTTTCTTCAAGATTTATATACTCATCTAGAGCTTTTTGGATGGCTATGCGTTCACAAGTGAAGTTTGAAGCTATTTTGCCTCCCCCGATCTTAAATTGCTTTGTGCTTCCACTCTATGGGAAAGTAAAGTTGACACCAGCTCCTCCGTTGTCTAGAGGGTTTTATGGTTTGATACTCTTTCTAATAATATATTGCATAATGGAAAGTAATGTATTCAAAATTTTTGTGCGTCCCTGTAAAGATCTATGAGTGCTAGTTTCACCAAAATCTATACAGTATGTGTGACGGTGACCTATAAACATGTATATAAATTTAAAGCTCAATCGAATAAGTCATTTATACTGTATCACACTTTAAATAATTTCACTCCATAGGTCATAAAAAATAAAGAATATTTCTTTCTGTCCCTGTAAAAAAAAACTATAAGAGATAGATTCACGAAAATTTATACAGTTTGTGAGAGGTTACTTATAATATGTATATAAATTTACAGCTCAGACGAATAAGGCGTTTAGACGCTAATGCACTTTAAAAAATTTTGACCCATAGACCATAATGACAAAGAATTTTTCTTTCTGCCTCTGTTAAAATCTGTATGTCCTGAAAAAAGCGTTATTTTTTCTGAATGTTCTCCATGAAAGTATAACTCAGTTGTTAATTTTTTCTATGAGGGTTCTGTTCATCGTAATGATTTGCCCAAGATAAGTTTAACTCCCCACTGTTTCTAGTTCATCCATATCCACAGTGAACTTCAGTGGAGAAACAAAAGAAATTGACGTAATTTTTGTGTTACTGAGGTTCATTTTGAATCCAACAAGCTTGCTTTGTTTGTTTAAGTCTTAAAACACTTCTTGCAAACCTTCAAATAAAGAAGCAAGCAGTATAATATCATCCGCAAATCTCAAATTATTTAAAAATTCTCCATCAACTTTTACGCCTATCTCTCCCCAATTTAATTTATTAAAAGGTTCTTGAAGCATTGCAATGAATAGTTTAGGGGATATTATGTCCCCTTGTCTTACGCCCTTTCTGATTTTCATTCCATCACTTGTTTTGTGGAGTTTTAATTTTGATGTTGCATCGTTATGAACGTTTCCAATAAGGTGAATATATCCTAGATTAATATTAGTATTCATTAATTCACGCATAACGGCTAATGATGGTACAGGGTCAAAAGATTTTTCATTTTCCACAAAAGAGAGGGAGTTCGTAAACATTACTTCTTTCAGCATTTTCTCCAATTGTATGAACTTCAATGGAACTAAAACTACTTCGAAATACTGATTATCTTTAGGTTGTGTCGCATCTAATTGCTTCTACAAGTGATTTGTCAGACCTCTCATCAGAATTTTATATAGGTTTGAGAGCAGTTTGATTAGATGACCATTTCTAATATCTTCTTTTTCTCTTTTCTTAAAAAGCAAGATTGTCATAGCATTTTTCGGTCCTTTGTAACATAGCATATTGTTATACATTTGTTGAATAATTCAGTAAGATATTTTATGGCTTCATTAACTGCTTCTTTTAAAATATCCACAGTCATTTTGTCTTTTCCTGGGGCTTATCCCTTCTTTATTACTTTTATTGCCATAGGTACTTCTTCCTCCAATATCGTTGATATACTGTCTTTTTTATTTGATGGGGTAGATGTATAATCTCGTAGCTATCTGATGCACTGTACAATTCTGAATAATTATTTACTGACTCTTTTAGAATTTGCTATTGATTCCAAGTGATATATCCAATTTTGACTTCAAAGATAGAGTTATTTTCCTACCAAGCGTCAAATTTCTTTTTACAGTCTACAAAACTTTGTTTTATACAATAGTTTGCGGGCTTATATTACAAATAAGTCTTCGGGTGTCTTCTACAATATTTTTTCTCAGAGGTTTACATAGTTCTAAAAATTCAACCTTTGCAATAATATTTTTCCTTATTATATATTTCATTTTTCTTCTTTCTTCCATAAGCTGTCGTGTCTCTTCCAAAATTTATTTAATAGGTTTATCTTCTTCCAAACCAACAACATTTTTTGCTGATTCTAGAACAACGTTGACAGTATCCTCAGTATCTTCAGTATCTTCAAACAACTGAAATTTGCTTTTTAGTTCAAGCTGGAACTCTTGTTTTTTTAGATTTTAGAAGCTGTAGTTGAATTCTCTTTTTTCGAATTTGTACCAGTTTCTGCCTTTCCAATACAACTTGGAACCTTACCTTGCGACATACCAGCCTGTGATTTATACCAGAGTTAAATCGTATTTTTCACGACACAATCAGTAAAAGTGTATTTCTTTACAGTTAGCATGTAATCAATTTCACTTGTTCCTCCATGTCCATTTCTTCTTTTAAATGAATTCATGGCATAAATTTTTTAACATTTTGCAAATTCAATCAGTCTATGTCCTTTTCCATCTCTACTTTCATTTCCAAATGAATCAACTACACGTTCATTTGAATGTTTAATACCGATCCCTGCTTTGAAATATCCCATAATGATACAAAGCTTCTGTGTTTTTGATGAAAGTCATTACAATATTGTCTTAGAATGGACAATATTCTTCCTTTGGGTTCGAGACTATAGGAAATCAGCTGATTTCGGAAAACAATCCTCAACTCTACCATAGCATGGATGATTATTAAATGGATGTTCTATTTAATAAATTCCTTTATTAAAGTGATTGAAAGTCTAATTATTTAAGCTTTGATGCCTATATCCAATGTGCTCAATGACATCTTTTTTCTATTTATTAATTTGTAATGTGATTTGTTTGTAATCTTTAATTTTGTTTGCAGTAGGCTTCGCTATTTTCGTTTTAAACATTGACGTTAGTTTCATGAAACAAAAGTGCTGATTGATTTACTTTTTACGACTTTTTTGAATCGTTTAATTTCTGTGTGTGAGTGTCTGTATATAAAATGCTCTGCAATTTTACGATATGGAATAGTCTTAACTTTACCATTCGATTCAGTTGTTTACATTTCTCTTTTGTTCTTGTTTGAACAGATATCTGATTAGTAAGTTTAATTGGAGAAATATTTAGAGTGAAAAATGTTATGCGTAACACTAAAACTGCATCTTGAATCTAATTTGTTTACAAAACATCGGCCACGTGTTACGCGATTTTACCTACTGTGACGTCACAGGAATATTGTCCATTTCTCAATATTTGACTTTCACATGTGCTTCATGGAGCACAAATTTGAATTATCTCAGTGTTTTCCCGTACAGAATAGAATGTTTCAGTTATGTTGCAAAAAGCTTACAATCTTTCAAAAACGTATCACGTTTTAGTATGCTCTCTGATACCTTTCTGAAACATTCGCCCATTTTGATTTTCTATCTGTTAAGTGATTGTAACGTTTCTGTTACGTATCTGATTTTTTGTAACGATCGCGGACATTTCTATGTTTTTGAAACTAATCGGAAAGCAATCTCAACGTTTTTAAACGTTTCGGAAATGTTTATAATGCTTCAATGTCATATGATTGTTACGTTTCTGGAACATTTTGTGCTGTTAGGGTTAACGCTTAGAAAGCTTGATGGTGAGTAGTGCCACACTCAAGAGCTTGATGGTGAATATTGTAACTCTAACATAAAGCTTGTGGCTTTTATTACTTTTTTTTTTAAGGTTCTTGTTAATAAAAATTCCTACTCCATTAGATCTTCTATTATCAATTCCCATATACAGCACAGAATGTTTCAGTTATGTTTCAAAATGCTTACAAACTTTCAAAACGTAACACATTTTAATATGCTCTCTGTTACCTTTCTGAAACATTCGGCCTTTTCTATGTTCTCTCTGTTGTGCGATTGAAACCTTTCTGTTACGTATCCGATTTTTTTGTTACGATCGCGAACATTTCTACGTTTATGAAAGTAATAGGAAAGCAAACTGAACGTTTCTGTAATATTTACAATGTTTCCTTGTTATATGACTGTTACGTTTCTGAAACATTTTGTGCTGTTAGGGTTCATTGATAATAAAGCAGAATTCCACTTTTCAAAGCTAGAAAATCTTCAAATTTTCTTCTATCTACACTGAGTCCTACGATATTCGAGGTAATATCTTGTACTTCTTCTTCAAGATCAAGGACCTGCAATTTAAAGTAAATAATCATTTAACTGTAGACAAAAGAAAATTTTTGTCTTGCTAAAAACAATTTTTTTTTTCTATTCATGCTCGAAAATGTAAAATGAACATTGCAATAAAATAATTAATTATTCCTGAACATTTTTCCGATTTATAAATATCCTTTAAAAAAAAAAATAATAATAATATTACTTTTATAAAATGTATTACAAGAAGATATGAAACAAACACTTTCTTATCACAAAAAACATTCTAATGATAAATAATTATTTTAACTCATCATTTCCTTATTTACAATTATATTCGAAGAAAAATTCTCCTAATTATGAAGAAAATTCAAACTATGTAATACATCGCTTTATAAAGAAGTTAGAAGTTTTAAACTAAACAATTTATGCTTACAAAAATTTATAAATGAGAATGGAAAAATGACACTGACAATTAATTATTTTAAATTTAACAGAAATTTCGCAAGAAACAATAAACATTTTTTTTTTTTTTAAACGAACAGTGCAAGTAATATTTGTTTCGTAACAAAATATCATTAAATTTTTAAAGAATATTTTTTAATGATATAAACACGAAAAATAAGTAAAAGATAAGAGCTATTAGCATTCTAATAGAAACCGTAAAAATCTTATATAGAAACTCTTTAAATGTCTCCAAAAAGAATTTTTTTTAAAGGCATCATCGTTTATAAAATGATTTAATCATTAATTTTAAGTACCATTTGTAAATTTGCGAGATGCAATATAAACTTATCATTTATTTCATGTTACTATTTATAATCATTTATTTTATGTCCCTTTTCTGGAATATAATTACAATGATATTTAATATATTAAAAATACTTTAATGTTTCTGAAATTGTCTCAAATTTAATACATTTTAAAATAACATTTTGTTTGAGCTTAAAAGATAAAAGTATAACAGAAAAATGTTTTAAAATTTAAAAATATCGGATACGAGCATTGTATGACCTCCTTGTGCATTCAATTTAAGTATTGTTGCGAAAACATTGATATTTTCGTACGTGGTGATTCTTAAATAAAAAGGTAGGCTCCAGTCTATGAATGCATATTATATTCACGAAACGACTAATAATACTATTCCACACACATCAAAAGTCACAATAAAAATGACATATACACCGCAGGACACGCATGTTGCATTCACGTGCAGAAGTTAGCAGTTTATTGCAAAATTTCTTATTAACAAATACAGAACTCACAATTCATTGGAATTTATCGAGTGTAAATAGTTTCCTTTTATACTCTTTGACAAAATACATTGTCCAGAAATGTTATCAAAAAAGTTAGTAAGTCTTAAACTTTGTCATCGTTAATTTTTCAAGTGCTGAAATTTCCAATATTCAATATTCATTTCTTAAACTTAATTGAGATTTTGCTATTTCCAAACCACCTTCATTTCCTCAGTTAATTTCTCCTATTGAAAAAACGTTCAAAAATTCTCGTCTCGCTGACCAACAGAAAGAAAATCTTCGGCATTTAATCCTTAAGAGGCCTCTCCACTTTTCGTCCCCAGAAGCCAGAGCCAATGTTATTCTATGGAGAATTTCGCCCCATTATAACTTATTAACTAATATATATTTTTAAATTCCGTTTTCACCTTCAAAAAATTCACAACTATTAAACAATTTATAGATTTCTAAAAATTATTTTTTTATTTTTATTATTCTATTTTGAGGTTGTAAAATGCGGATTTTCCCAATGTGAAATTTTTCATTTTTGCGCTTAAAAACGAAATCTTAAAAATAAAAAAAATCTATTTTTAGAAAGCAATAAATTGTTTAATGGTTGTGAATTTTCGGAAAGGGAAAACGGAATTTAAAAATATGTATTAGTTAATGAATTATAATGGGACAAAATTTCCCATAGAATAACATTGGCTTCGGCTTTCGGAGACGATATGTAGGGAGACCCCTTAACAATACCAACTTCAATCCTATAAATTTTAAATCTATTCCCACCCCTGCAGAAAAAATTCCTTGAATGAATTAAAATATTATGAAAATATCATCATCACGATAGCTGATAAAGCTGTTCAGATTGTTATTTTAGATAAGGAAAATATATCGATAGTGTAACCAAATTAATTAATGATGGTCCATATATTCCTCTGTCCCGTGACCCCTCTTCTCAATAATTAATTAAAATTAAATCTCCTATAAAATCATGCCCTTTGTTCTTGAACTCAACTAAATATCATCTTGTCCCTTCTATAGCTAACTGTGCCACATTTTATGTTTTACCAAAAGTCCACAAACTAGTGAAAATGTCCAGTGAAAATAGAAAAATGACAATACCTCAATATCCCATTTCGTTCCATAGTCTCTGATATCGGTACTGATTATTATTGTTTAGCTAAATTTCTCACTACAATTTTTGCTCCCCTTCTTTCTGTAAATATCTATACTGTAAAGAACTCTATTATGGGGTACATACAAATGAAACACTTCCGATTGCAAAGCCGTTTGCAAGCGTTCCAAATGTATGACTACAGTCAGCTGCAAAAGTATGCGAGCACTAGCAAAAATTCCTAAGTAAAAAAAGCACACTTAGCACTGTTTTGTTAAAAAAGTCCTTGTCGAATCATGTTCTTAGACTAGCTAAGAACAGGATTCGACAAGGATTTATTTAACAAAACTGAATTAAGTGTACTTTTTTTACATAGGAATTTTCGCTAGCGCTCGGATACTTTTACTGCCGACGGTATTTGCAAAAAATTTGCAAAATTTACGTCATCAAAATTGCAAGCGTTACGTTTGTATGTAACCCTAACTTCGCTAAAAACATATAAAACTGCCCTCACACTAATCTTACTATGGTTTATTTCGATGTAAAATCCCTTTTCAATTATGTTCCAATATGTGTCGCCCTCTGCTGTCTTGAAAAGAGATTAAAAGAATTTTATTTCCCGTCCTTTGAAAGTCAAAAATTAATTTTTCTCACACACATCTGTTTACCACAAACTACTTTTTCATTCTAAAAAAATTTTATCGTCAATCTGAAGGTTTAGCCATAGGTATTCCTCTCTCCCCAATTCTTGCTGATATTTAAATGCATTATTTTAAAAGTATGCTCTTTAAGAAAATGTCTTTCCCTTTTTGTACCAGTTACGTTGATGACGCATTCACGCTCAAAACTCTTTACAGTGGGAATTCATATGAAGACCAAAATTGGAGGCGTACATCAGGATATTATAGCAGTCGCAAATATAAATTTGTAGCAATCTACGATCAACTGTTTTTTAAAGAGAAACATATTATAAATTTCACGAGTTTCATAATATTTCCTTGAAATTTTCTGAGTTACCCCAACCTGACTTTCAAGACCATGTTTACGAGTTTTGTTACCACTCTCAGGGGAAGCTACTCGCCAGATCCCAGCACGGTGATCTCCAACTGGAAAAATATTTAGCTATCGCCGAAAAGTACAGTTGGCAACAAAAGTATCCGAACACTAGTCAATAATTCCGATGTCAAAAATGTACACTTAATACTGTTTTGTTAAATAAATCCTTGTCGAATCCTGTTCTTAGACTGACTAAGAACAGGATTCGACAAGAATTTGTTTAACAAAGCAATATTTAGTGCACATCTTTTAGACAGGGATTATTGCTAGTGTTGGGATACTTTTGCTGCCGACTGTAAGCAGTATTTCTGTATACTTTGTACAAGAAAGTCAAAATTCTCAAATGAAAAAGTTTAATAAAATGGAGATTTTAGGAAGACTCACATACATCTTAATACCTTAAAAAGCTATGCAGGTTAATATTATCACTAATATAAAATGTTTTTTATTAGTGAACAGATCTTTAATTCGACACGTGAATCTTTCTGATTGCAAAGGTTTTATAGATTTTAAAGACTATGGATATAATTTTGAAAAAAGGTTTTATTTGTTTCATTTTTCTCATGAGTGTAAATAGATTAGACTCAATTTCGCATTATATATCTCTAGTGCGACTTAAAACTTAATCTCATCCTGTTTGGTTGGATTGAAAAATGGTTTAAAAGACGGAAGGAAGCTATTCAGGGGTTTGAAGCAATTTTCAGCCTCCCCCGTTGTTTATTAGATAAACAAAAAAGAAAAATACAAGATCTGCCTGGTACAAACCCTACGCGACAAAAGCGCTGAGATAGCACAAATCGTTTACAGAATGGCGTCAGAAGAACAACTGAATTTCGCCAAAATAATGGTAACTACTGTGAGAAGTAAAGAAACAAGTTTATTTTATGATGTTAAATTTCATAACTCTCAGAGGAAATAAAGATATTGGATATTCTATAACGAAGATGTGGACGGTCAGTAATATTAGTTAACCAGTTAGTTGGGATGGGAATTGGATGGAGAATATGCCGAGAGGCTGTTAATTGACAATTATAGTAAAAGTGTTGTGGCATAGTCTTCCCCACTTCGGCACAGAGAGGAGCGGGAGCTATGAAATTTGGAGAGGCATACTATTGCAGCAATCGCAGCTATCGTAGATCGCATGTCGAATCGTACAGTCGGCAGCAAAAGTATCCGAGCACTAGCCAATAATTCCGATATCAAAAAAGTACACATAAAACTATTTTGTTAAATAAATCCTTGTCGAATCATGTTCTTAGACTAAGAACAGGACTCGAAAAGCATTTATTTAACAAAGCAGTATTAAGTGTACTTTTTTTAGACGGGGATTATTGCTAGCGCTCGAATAATTTTGCTGCCGACTGTACATCCAATTATTTCTACGCTATGGGAAATTGGCGACGGTCTGGCACATACCTATTAAGGGTGGAAAGAACTTTTCAGTGTCAAATGAAGTTTGCTTCCACAACAGAAGATGTCAATGGCTAACACTTTTTACAGTCGGCAGCAAAAGTATCAGAGCACTAGCAATAATCCCTGTCTTAAAAATTTACACTTAATACTGCTTTGTTAAATAAATCCTTGTCGAATCATGTTCTTAGTCAGTCTAAGAACATGATTCGACAAGGATTTATTTAACCAAACATTATTAAGTGTACTTTTATGATATCGGAATTATTGGTTAGTGAACGGATACTTTTGCTGCCGACTGTATTTTGTATGGAAACATGGAGGACATTTCAACAAGTTTACGTGCACCATCCACCATTAATGTACAAGAGGGTTTTAGGCCGGCTCGAATATCAAATGTCCAATTTTCCAATTACAAGTCCGGCATTCTATCGTCCAGGCTACCTCGGCTTTCAAAATCAGAAGAAAAATCTAATCATGAGTTTTTTAATTTTGCAATCGCTTAAAAATGACGTATTTAAAAGATAATGGATCTGTTATATTGCACGAAACGCGATTTTAATGAAGGCACAATTATGAAAAATACCTTAGATTCAACAATTTGTAAAATGTGAAAAAAATAAATAAAAAAAACGAGGCCGTCGCCAATTATTCACTAATAATTTAAGTGTACGTAAATGTACTTCTGAATCAATTATGTAGTGTACAGTCGGTAACAAAAGTGTCCGAACACTAGCAAAAATTCCTATGTTATAAAAGTACGCTTAATACAGTTTTGCTAAATAAATCCTTATCGAATCCTGCTCTTAGTCAGTCTAAGAACGTGATTCGACAAGGATTTATTTAACAAAACAGTAATAAGTGAACGTTTTTTGCATAGGAATTTTTGCTAGTGTTCGGACACTTTTGTTACCGACTGTACGTACTAGTAATTGTAGTTTACGTAGTGCGACGTAAAGCCCACTCAATCTTAAATTCAACCACTTTCTTTTCGCGTTTCCTATAGAATAGTTGATTCGTCGATAATATTTATTGAACAAATTCTAATAAAAGAAATTTGATCGTTTCGGATTGGTTCAATGATTTTTGAGCACACAAAGTTTCTCCTATTTTGGTCTCGAAGATATAGTTTGAATTTTTATATCTAAGATTAGTGAAATATTATTCATTTTATGAATATTCGGAAAGTAAAATTTACGAAATGTATACTTTATAGAAATAATTAAATATTTACTTAATTGTTTTAAGAAAGTATATTTTCAATTATTTATTTATAATGTATGTTCAAAACTAGTATGTTGTAGCCACCACAAGTCTTTCTTCTATATTTTCCTATACATATTATCTCAGTAACAATATTAAAAAAAAAAAAAAAAATCAGTTTTTTTTTTCGCTAAAAGTGAAAAAAATCGATAACTTTGTTTTAAATTATCACATATTTATAGTTCAACCATTCGTTTTAAAGGTATTGACGAGACCTTTCGAAGTATACCCATCTTGAAAATTTACTCCTCTCGTGGGGGGACTTCCACACCCCAGGGGGGGGGGGGGTTGGCGAGGCTCCTACACATACAAAAAAATTTTCCCAGTTGATCTCTATTATAAACAATTCTTGTAAATTTCATAATGATTACTAAAAAATAATTCTCTTTATGCACATTTATACAAAATTTTGTCCTATATCACCATTTTTAAAATTTAGAAAAAGCGGGATTTTTACCAAACGTTGATAGGCACTAATTTATGTCAAGGCGCAACTACATACCAATTTGTATGAAATTCTGTGCCGTAGTTCCTGAGATACAGTTGTCACAAAATTTTGTCACACACACACAGACAGACAGACATTTTCTAAAAATGGTCAAATCGTGTTCTACAGCTCTCAAAACGTGTAAATTCATCAAAAACCCGCGGTCGAAAATGTTTACGAATCCAATAATTTCTTCTATTGAATATAGCAGAAAGTAAAAAGTAGGAGAATTCAACAAATTCTTTCCACTTTTCAAAATATTCCATAGAATTTAATATGGCAATATACGTAAAATACAGCAAATACATTATGAATCGACAAGTTTTAAGAAAACGGATGTGAATTATCCGAAAATGAAACTATATTTTCTGAATTGTTATCTAAGTTATAGTATCACACAAATAGGGCAATTTATCTTCAGGTACCTTTTAACACAATTGAATGGGAACGAAGTCATCAGAGACATAATTTAGAGCAGCGCCCGGAAAATATGTTTACCCAAGTGTGTCCTGTCATTAATCATTCTCAGTTCAAAGCTTAACATGGGTGTTTAATAGGGCATTTCCTTCTATTATTGGATTCCCAGGCGCTTTCTCAAAATTGTAAATCCTTGGCTATAATTTACAATTAAATTTTAATGCAATAAGTATTATGCTAATTTGCAATTTATGTTGAACTCTATTTCTTTTTTTTTTTTCCGCGTGATAAAAGCATTTTCAGGATCTCTAAATCATTATAATATAAATTCACAGGAGAAAGGTGTACAGTTACATAGAATTATGGACATGCTTATAATAAAATGTCTGTATAATAATTTTTAAGTCTAATATATTTATTTGCATGCATATATGAGTAATAATATTAATACAATATATATTTATGCATACGCATGCGTAAGGTTTTTAAATAATATATTTGAGAGTGTGTAACGATATATATACATATTAGGGTGTATTTAAGTGAGGGGGAAATTTTGTTTTTCTTGTTTTATTTATTTATTTTTTAAAATCAGATACGCATACCCTCTAATTTTTTACTTTCCGAACACTATAGTGAGGAAAGTATTGTAATCATGTCAAGAATCCGAATTTGAGATTTTGATGTTTCTATACGTTTCGAAGTCCCCTGAGTCCGTTTTCGCAATTTTTACGATGATATATGTATGTGTGTGTGTATGTTTGTGAGTGAACACGCTAGTGTCTAAACGCTTCATTCGAATAAGCTGAAAGTTGGTACGTATATTGTAAGTGTACCCTATTGATAGCGCTTATAGTTTTTTTACAGGGACACTAGGAAAAATTCTTTATCATTATGGCCTATGGGGCCAAACTATTAAAAGTGCAATAGCGTCTAAACGTTTCATTCATCAGAGCAAAAAATTTGCACACATGTTATAGGTCACAGTTGCACGAACTGTATAGCTTTTTGTGAATTTAACACTTACAGTTTTTTTACAGGGCACAAGGAAAAATTCTTTATCCTTATGGCCTATGGAACCAAATTTTCAAGTGTGATAGTGTATAAACGCCTTATTAATCTGAGCAAAAAAAAAAAAATGTACACATATTATACGTCACAGTTGCACCAACTGTATAGATTTTGGTGAATTTATCACTTACAGTTTTTTTACAGGGACACAAGGAAAAATTCTTTATCCTTATGGCCTATGGAACCAAATTTTCAAAAGTGCGATAGCATCTAAACGCCTTATTCAATTGAGCTGAAAATTTATATGAATATTATAAATCACTGTTGCACTAACTATAAGCATTTTGGTGAATCTAGTTTTTATAGGTTTTTACAGGGGCACAACGAAAAATTCATTATCATCTATGGGCTCAAAGTTCAGTAGCCTTAAATAAAACATCGTGTAGTATATGGAGAAAAATACTCAAACACTCTATTATGATTTTCTCTTTCTTTTTTTTTTTTTTTTTTTTTTTGTTTAACAACTCCTCTTTATTTACTTTATCTACAAAACTGTTAATTACTCAATGTTCGGAACGTCGAGTGGAGCCACTTAAATTTTTTTTTTTTCTATTTGACTCTAAACACTTTTTAGCAAAATATCAGCTTTTGTATACGTAATAAGAAAGCACCACAGAACTGGAGTTTTAAAGTAATATGCAAAAAATTTAGATTAAACACCACAAAATGCAAAAAAATCATAACAAATGTTTCGGGTCGAAAGAACACACGACCTTCGTCAGGCATAGAAATTAGGCTCGAGTTCTACAGTCAAAGCGGCAACGCACAAAACCGTTCTCAGTGAAGATCAAAAATGTATAAAAACGAACGCAAATTGAATACTGATACGTGATCAGAATTAAGAAATGAAATAAATAAATAAATAAATAAATAAATAAATAAGATTAAAAATATAATAAAATCTAAAAATCTAAAAAATATCGAAATTAAACAAAAGTCGAATTTATGTGAGTAATTTCCAAGCATTAGACAAGAACGAAGTGCAAGAAATATCATTAAAATGATTTTTAAATATGTAAAAAGCTTCTTGGATATCTAAATGGGAAGAGGAGACAGGAGATGAAATTATATTAGTTTTAGAAAAATCAAAACGATGACCATGAGTCCAGCAGTGGGAAACAATAGAAGATTTAGATGTCTCTTTATTACAAACATTCCGACGGTGCTCATTTATTCTATATTTCAAACGCCTACTAGTTTGACCAATATAACCTAAATAGCACGACGAACACTGGATTAAATAAATGGCAGATCATTTATCTTTAGGAATGGGATCTTTAACAGAAGAAAATTTAATTTTGTTGACACGTTTGTAAATGACTTCAAAACCAAACGGTGAAAGAATTTTAGAAATTTTAAAAGAAAGTGATGAATAAAAAGGTAAACCAACTGGGACGAGACTGTGATCGTTCAGTTTGGGAGCAGAATGTTTAGGATTCTTGAATTTATATAGAGCTTTATCGATAATAGAGGGATTATAGCCTCGAGAAAGAGCAAGTTATTTTAAAAAATTAATTTCTTCCGAAACACTAGACGGATCTGTTCGTATTGAACGATAAGAGTCTCATCCCAGTTGTTTTACCTTTTTATTCATCACTTATTTTGTTCTCATGCAACCACATTTGCAGAAATGATCACGTCAGGAAATACTTTCATTAACGAGGGGGGACTCCCCCCCCAGGGACAAAACATAACCCTTAAATTCTAATTGCAGTCCATGATGTATCTGAATATTTTAGTGTAGTCCTGTAAACCTGAAGGTTAGTAAAATGATATTCTATAAAATATATTATTTTAGCATTTTAACAATGAATGTCAATTTCTTTAAGATTTTTACAATAGAAAGTCCTTTAAATGTAATTTATAAAAATGTCTGTCCTAAAATGCAATGCATTGGCATTCTTTTGGGTGTCCCTGTACACAAACCAGTTGCACAGGACCTTTTAATGCCACTTAAAATAGGGAACATTCCATAGTGAGTTTGATTAACACATATGCATATATTTTTTTTTATTCTGAAAATATTTACGGGCGCTGAGGGTGGGCAGACGGACATATAAACAGATGGACAGTCTGGCAGATAGATGCACAAATTGAAATCATATTCACACATAAACAATGTTAAAAAAGTATTGAATCGCTTAATATATATGAAAATGCAATTCCAGCAAATATCCAATAAATACCCTCAATGTAACTGAATATTTTTGTGTGGTCCTGTAAATCTAAAGGTAATATCATTACATTCTGTTAAAAACATTGTTTTGTGCATATAAATAATATATTTCAATTTTATTAAGATTTGTTCAAAGTAAAGTTATTAAAATTTGGTTTGTAGAAACACCTCTAAGAGAAGGAGTGCTTTGGAACACTTTCGGGTGTCCCTGTACACAAAACAGTGTATTTACTCAAATTTTTATAGAAAACATCCGCTAGTAAACTTGAATAACATATTTCAATTTCATCGAAAATTGTGTAAAATAAAAAAATTAAAATATAGTTCATAAAAATACCTCTCATAGAATGCAAAGTTTTGGAATAATTTTGGGTATCCCTGTACACAAGCGATAGATGTATTCACTCCATTTTCAATAGGGAACATCCGATAGGGGATTTGAATATCATATATCAGTTTCAAGACATTCCATGAATATTTACGGGAGTTAGATCGCGGATAGACAGACAAACAGACAAACTGGATTTATTAACACTTTTCAACTTTACTGGAAAATATAAAACACATTTAGAAAGTGATAAAAACTAATACTGTAAACGAAAATGAAATTCCAGCAATTTTCTAATATTACTCGTTAATATAACTGAATATTTTTGTGTGGCCCTGTAAATCCCATGCTAATTATACTGTATTCTATGGAAAGCATTCTTTTTAGCATACGAATAATATATTTTAACTTTATTAAGATTTGTGCAAAAGAAATTTCTTAAAATTTAGTTTATAGAAATACTCTCATAGAACGCAATGCTTTGGAATACTTTCGAGTGTACAAAACAGTGATGGTATTTACTCCATTCTCAATGGCGAACATCTGATAGTGGACTTGAATAACGTAATTCAATTTTATTAAGATTTGTGTAAAGCAACGCTATTAAAATATGGTTTATATTAATACCTCTCATGGAACACAATGCTTAGGAATACAGTTAATTACGGTCAGGATATATTTTCTTCATGATGTCAAATATTGACTGAAGCAAGAAAAAATGAACGTTTCTTTTTTAATGAATCGTAGAGAAATAAAGAGGAATTTGGATTGTTGTGGGAATTACGGCAGATCGACGATACTAGAGTCCTAGTCCTGAGGGGGAGTGCCCACCGTGGGGGTCCTTTCTAAGGGGTCCTAGGCCGCATTTATGCAAGTTTTGGAGAAAACCACGTAAAACGCCGAACGGCTAGGTCGACGAGTGCGACCTGGGATCAAACCCGGCACCTCACGTCTACTAGCGTTGAGCATAGAACTGCTCTGCCGCTGGTTGGCAGAGGAATTTGGGGGAAAAAAACTTTTATATTTTTACGGTATAATTAAAAAAAATAATAATAATAATAAGGAAATTTCTTAAATCTTGACAAAAGTGTATTTGTACTAAGAGCTTTAAAATACTTTATACTTTGCAGTTTTTATTGTATAAAAGCCTTAAAATAAAAAAAATATATATTTATAAATCTATATAAGTTATTAAAACGTGAAATAATTAGCGCCAATGAATTATTTTTAGAAATTTTCTCGACGCATGCAATTTATTACGTTTCAACATTTCCATTTTTTCTCATATTTTAGCTTTTGCTTTTGCATTTTTCTTTCGTTTTAATATTAAGACAAACGTTTCTTCTAATACATTTCTATTTTATTTTAGCGAATTTTTTTTTTTTTTTTTTTTTTTTTTTTTTTTTTTTTTTAATTCATTACATACATTTTTTTAAATTCAACTATTAATTAGTATAATAGCCAAACAAAAAATTCTAAATAACAGAAAAAATACTGTAAACAACAAAAAAGAAATCTTTGGTATATTTGCGGTTTACATTAAAAATAAAATAAAATAGTTTAAAAAATAATGCAGCCTACAACTGGTATTAAGAAGTAATAAGTAAAAAAACTTTGTACAAACAACATTAATTTCCAAAAACTTACAATAATTGTTTCAGGTCGAAACAAACCCACTACCAAAAAAATCAGACACGTGTGCAGCAAACAAAGTGAAAGTGCAGCAAAAAAAGCGAAAGTCAGAGCGCAGCAAAAAAAAAAAAAAAAAAAAAAAAGCGAAAAGGCTTTGTCCGCCTCAAAACGGTTATATATTTATTTCAATCTGTTTTTACAAAGTCGTTTACTTGTTATATTTCCGGTTTGTTAAATTTTAGATGATTTTTTTTTTTAATTAATTGCTAATAAAATTAAATAATTATATTTTTAATAAAAATCAATTTAATCATGCATAATTCAAAATACCACATTTATGTATTTAAACTAATTTATGTTTAAGATAAAGCTTTTGTGCAGAATCTACATTAAGTATAAATTGAAGAAGTGCATTACAATAATCTTTTCTTGATGCATTCTAATCTAAAACATCTGCATTTTAAACATTTCTATTAACCCATTAATTACACTCTTGAAAATATTAAATAAAATTAAGAATTATGCATTTCCGCCTCGGTTTGTAACTTATGTAAATGTGTCAATTATTTTTAAACGAATACTCTTAAAATATTTAGCATATCCCTTAAGTGCTTCTTCATTCTCCATGATGCACTATTCAACTTAAATTGTCAGAATTTTCGCGCTTTTATCTTATTAATTTTTGATAAAATAAAATTTCGCGTTACATATAGGGTGCACTTTTGAAAACTCGTTTGAACTAAGCATTTGATGTATTAAATTATTAATTTTATCTGAATATTAATGGAATTTTTCACTGTTTCAGGATTATTATTTACCTACATTAGAAAGCAATTAAAATTTTTATATTATCAGTTAGAATGGTACTGTCTTAGACTTTCACTTTATATTTTTTTACTTTTAGGTAATCAATTAATGTTCTTACATAATATTCCTGTTATTTTACCGCAAGATTACCATTATTAAAATTTAAATGATTGACATGTTTTATGCAAATTACGCTGGTATTAAGACTATTAATAATATTTTCCAAAATTATTTCTTGTCAGGGTATTGAATAGAATGCTGAATCTTATCTTCAAAAGTTTATTTCCATATAAACTAGAATTTATCCTTCCTGACAAAATAAACTCGTATTTAAAATATGAAATTATTATTATTTATATATTTCTTTTTATTTTTTATTTATCTTTTTTCAAAAATAAAAAACTTGTTGTTAATTTGAAATGAGTTAAAATTGAATCTAAGAACTCTTAGCTTAAAAGAATTCAACATTCTTAGGAATGAATGTAATTATTATTATAGGTAAATAACTGTAGATTGAATTCAAATAATATGTAACTGAGGACATTTTTTTTTTTTTACTTCCATTACCCTATTACAGTAGGTAATGGAAGTATTGTACTTGGTCAAAAATTCGATATCCAGATTTCACCTGATTTACACCTTTTAAGGTCCCATGAGTCCAAAAAAGTGGTTTTTTGGCAATTGGTCAGTGTGTGTGTGTGTATGTATGTACGGAATCTTCTGGCTATCATATCTCCGAAACTAACAAAGATAGAACTACAAAATTTTTGAATTAAGACAGGTCTGGTGTACAGATGAATTTTCCAAATTTTGGTGAAATCGAAAACCGGAATTGGGACATCGGATAGAGGAAGTGGGACCGTAAGTCCGTATCTCTAAAACGGCTCTGACAATTTTCTTCAAATTTGCTTTTTAAACACCTATTAGATGTCCTTTCGAATGATATAGTTGGTTAGTTCAGGAAAATTGATAGGCGTCCCATATAAATAGCTCAATTTTAGGTCTTGGAAGCGCGTTCCTTTAAAAACAGCTGAACGGATTTTTTTTTTTTTTTTTTTTTTTTTTCAAACTCGCCATATTAACTCACTTTTAAATATCCGTTTGTATGTAATTATTTTTTTCCGGTCAAAAATTGAGTTTTTGTAAAAGTTGGTATCTCAAAAATGGCTCTAGCTATTTTCTTGAAAATTGTTATATAAATCCATTTCTTTCTCGTGTATTACGTGGTTATTAGATGAAAATTAACAGTCTTCCTGCTTAGGTAGGTCATCTTCAAATCTCGGATACCTGTGTTTCAAAAAATAACTCTACCATTTTTTTCTCTAATTTTTACCTCGCTATATGTAAGCTTCGTTTTATATGTATTTGTAAGGTTATCTTACAGGAAAAATTTTAGATTTCTAGTTCTTTAGGTCATTTTTATGATTTCTGATCGCATTATCTCTCAAAAATGCATATAATACGTGTAATAGTGGGTAATGGAAGTCGTGTGGTTGTTTCACACCAGATATTTTTATGATAACTTTAACTATTGTAACATTCCTTTGTTTATTGAATTTTACTTAAAAAGAAGGTGGGGAAAAACTACTTATGTTTCTAAATAAAATAATATTTTTCTTTACTTTTCTAAAGTAACATATAATATTAATAAATTGAACAATATGTTATTAATACAATATCTTTTAAACTATTATTATTATTATTATTATTATTATTATTATTATTAACGAATTCTACGTTTAATTTTTAAAATTTCAATATATTTATACATCATATAGACAAAAAATAATAATAAATCCAAATCATTTACAAAGATTTTCTTATTTCTCATAGAATATTTTTAATGTAAATAAATGTTACAGATTTTATCACACATATGTATATATATAAACATAATTAAATATATATCTGAAAAATTACTTTTGTATACTTTATGTGAATAATTATAATTTATCATGCGCATATATATATCTGTTGTCGAAAAAGGTTTTTCAATTACTTAAAATAACACACTCTTATGAAAAACAAAAACATTAAATTCTAATTCTAATTTCGTAATACTTGAAATATGAGATTGAAGATTTAAAGAGAATTGGGCTTCAAATTTAATCTGAAGATTTTAAGGATCACTTACAGTTTATCACTAACATTTCATAAACTAACTGAAATCAAAAAGTGATGATCTGTCATGAATTTGGAATAGAACAAATCTAATTTAATCAGATATTTTGTGAAATAAATCGGAAAATTTGCATATCTGGTTTCATAGTTAATTCAATATCATGAAACGAGATGACTAAGCATGTAGAAATCTTGCCTAAAATAAGCAAATTGTTGTCGAAAGGATAGACGGAATTTTACAGAAATAATTCTAAATTCAGAAAATTAAATGCCAACCAATTTTTTTTAGCATTTTGTATACGTAAAAATAAAAGAAATTATAAAAACATTCCTTTTCCGTTATTGCTAAATGACAGCCATTTTTGAAAGAGCACTCAGTGCGCGGAAATCGCTAGGGACAATATGTCTATGTCATCTCTGGGATTCGAACCCGGAACCTGCCATGTGGGAATCGGGGACGCTAATCTCTGCACCGTACGGGCGGCATATGCATAGATGTTGTCGTGATAGTAAAGCACTAGCTGGCTTCAACAGCTAGCTGGCCAGAGACCCATGAAAATTTTTACCAAAAAACATGCTCTCGGGATCCTGCGAAGCCAATCGTAATTTGTTCTCTGTAAAAGTTGAATAATATCAAAATATTAAAAATTCAAATATTTTTAAATAAAATCTAAACGTAGCTCTAGTTCAACGTAAAATACACTCAAATCAATGAAATCAAATAAACTAATCAAATCTCTCGTAATTCCTCATAACGTAGCTCTAGTTCAACGTAAAATACACTCAAACCAATGAAAATCAAATTTCTCGTAATTCCTCATAACGTAGCTATAGTTCAACGTAAAATACACTCAAATCAATGAAAATCAAATAAACCATTCAAATCTCTTGTAATTCCTCATACAATGTAGCTGTAGTTCAATGTAAAATACGCTCAAATCAATGAAAATCAAATAAACCAGTCAAATCTCTTGTAAGATTCTCCATTCTTCGTTATTATAAAAATGGTAAGTTTTATTTTCATATTTTTATTAATCCAAAGAAAACTAATCAAAAATTTGAAAATCTGACTTCGATGTGCACAATGATCCTACGGAGGGCACCTTTGTGTTAAATCACGTGACTATCCAAGCAACCGTTTTCGGGAACAGTGAAATATACATATATATATATACAAATATTGCTCACTTAATAGTATAAGATATATCAGAAAAAAATTAAGTACTTTCTTCCTTTGGAGTAGTTCCTTTTTATAACATTTAAACAGTGATAGAAACACGAACTATAAAATTTTTCCCAAAAATTAAATTTGAATTATAAAACAATCAATATCCAAACATATTTTTAAAGTAAGATTTAAACTATATTCTTTATATGAAGAATGGAATACTTTCAAGTATCTTATTAAAGTTTTAAGACTCTCTTAAAATTGAAATTAATATTTAATACCCATGATTTTAAAAATTATTCATTTCCAAGTTAATTTCATTAATAATTATGTTCTGTGAAATTTGTATTTCAAGTCATATTAATTTTCAAATCTAGAATCACGAAAACACTGTATTGACAGTAATCACAATCACCCTGGCTGAAAAGTGTATGACCAAAGATTCTCACAGACTTTTATGTTTTGATAAAACCACGAATAAAGTGTTTATCCTTTTTCTACACATTAGAATTTTCAATTGTATTATTCTGATAGTCAGTCCAGCCAATTGTACCATTTAATAAAAAGCACCACAAAACTGGCGTTGTAAAAAAATCTCTCACAATTTTATCACTGCTACCACTAAACAATTCACTATCTTTTTCGAACGACTGGAGATACGATGTATAAATCCTAGTTGTTATATCTTCCGCTTTTGGCAAAAGAGATTATACAAATATTTTTTTAATAGTAAAATTAGTTGCATTAATTCACATATCAAAAATATGAATATATATATATATATATATATACATAATAAAAATATATAGTGATAATATGCCGGATCTAAGAATTATAAATGTTGACCACTATGCTAAACCCAATTATGAAAATGACGCATTTGGATGTTTTTGGCATTCGTAAAATGACTTAGCTATCAGTGCCAAGATGTTGTCAGTGTGTTTCCATAGGATAGAAAATGACTAGCTTCGTTATGTGGTACAAATGAGTGTTTACAAAACATCTTCTTGCTTAAGGAATAGACAGACAACTTCACTGTGTGGATGTCAAAAAATGATCAAAAATTTAGCCTGTTGAGAAAATTCCAATTTTATAATACAAAAAAAAAAAAAAAAAAAAAAATTAACAATTTATTTATTTATTTATGGCAACTATATCCTGGTATTCAATGTTTTAAATATTAGATTATCACCATAAGAGTATAAAATTATGAATCGTATTCAAAACAAGCAAAAAAAAAAAAAAAGTCAATGAACATACTTAATATTCTGCTGTTATTGTTTTGATTATAAAACTTCTTTCTTTTGTTTCCTTTCCCATTTTATAGCTATAATTTATAAATAATAATAAAATACTATAAATTTTACTGATTAAAAAATCTTATTTAAGCATAAAGTGCATATAGTTTATAGACAACATACAGGGCTACCGAAATTTAAACTAGACGTTCTTTTCTCTTGAGTGTAATAGACTGAACTGCTTTCCTACATTTTACTATCTCGACGAACACTGGTCGAAAAGAAAATTTAATTTCTCATACCCATACTGTAAATAAAGTTTTTATTTTTTTATTTTAATATTCAACTCCTTTTTTTTTTTTTTTTTTTTTGTAATATTACGTTTTGGTGTGCCCTGAACACGAAAGTCAAAATTTTAATTTTAATAGTATATCTATTATTAGCATATAAGTTTCCTTCGTATGAGATTGTTATTTAGTATTTTTGATCAAGATTGGAAAGTTTCAAAACAAATTAATAACAGCCTCGAATTTATATATATATATATATATATATATATATATAAATGTAAGTACTGTAATTGGACGGAGGGTTAAGGGGGTGAAGCAATGTCCTCCTCATCCCGAAATATATGTCAAATGAAACTGTTTCTAATCCTATTTTAGAATATGTTTAACCCTACAGGGCTCTTTTTTTTAGTGCGCGACAAAAACATATAGGTTGTAATGAGTGATCAGAAGGTTGGGAAACTTATAAAAATAAAAATAAAACCATATTTTACAGAAAAATCAACTTTTTAGCTCAACGTACCGTATGTGGAACATACATAAAAATAGGATTTACTAATACGTTTACTATTGTAATATAAAAAAAAAAAAAAAAAAAAAAAAAAAAAAACTTATCTCTGCAAAATATACACTTCGTTATAACACACGGTATTTTCCTTTTTTCGAGTCAAAACTGTTCAATAACTATTCTTTTTTTTTCTTTTTTTGAATTCAGACAATTGACTGACGTATCACTTTCGTTCAAATTTCACACTGAGTGCACTCTAACAAAAACACGAACGACATCCTTAGGTAAAGATTCGTATTACTACATTGCTAAATGTCAGTAGCTTCAATCAAGATGTCAAGAGATGTCGCTACGTTTAGTTTTATAGCTATAGGAACGATTAAAGTCGATTTTCCACATATGGAACTGGGTGCCTTGTAGGGTTAAACTAGATTGAACTTTATTGTCTGACCTTATAGATCTTACGCCTTAATCTGCATTCTGATTTTATTATATTCAAATGCAGGGTAGGAGAATGTCGTGTGAATGACATACCAGATTATTTTTGTAATGTATATGAATATGCTTTAAAAATAGCTGATATTAAGAAACAGACTTAATTGACCTATAGTTCTGTCTGAGGAGGGGCTACTGCTCCCTGAATCTCCCGTTTTAATATAGTATCCACATTCATTGAAAAAAAAAATCTATTAAATTTAAGAATTCGTTTCAAATTTTTAATGTGAATTATATGCACATTAAGTTGTGTATTTAACCTTAATACAGAATGAAAAACATATTTAAAAAAAAACGTATATGCATTTACAACAATGTCCATATGCAGCCTTAATACATCCGAATGCTTTTGTGTGACCTGGTACACGAATGGTAAAAGATTTTCATGCCACGTTGTGTGCGATCTGTGTATTTATGCGTATAAAGTTTTCATATTCATTTGGTTTTGTTTAGTGCAATATAAAGATGTTAAACTGTACCTACAAACAGTTCTTCTCATACACGTAATGTATTTGTAATTTTTTTAGACATCTTTGTACACGAACCTTTTGTCCGATTTCAAAAAAAGGTTTGAAGTAGCATATGATACAAATTTAGAATATCGAGTTCTGAATTCGTGGCAATATTTGTTCTTAGGTTATTTTGATAAAAGTCTTAGAAATACACACACATACACAGAGAGAAACAGAGAGACACACACACACACACACACATATAAAGACAGTAAAACACACATAGAGGAACCAATAAAATCCTTATTTTCGGTTTCAAACGGACGTTATACCTCAAAGTGTATAACTATAGCAAAATCTTAATTTTTAAAATTAGTTTTTAAACAATGCTTTTTCTACCATTTTATGGGTAAGAAAACGTAAAAAATAGTAGATTTCAGAATGCACGTAGTTAACAGTACTAAAAGTACTGGTGTTTGTTTATTATTCACATTCAATCTTATTCATACCCAATTAAGTCTTTTTCACATTCATATTGCTAAAATATAAATATTGTGAAGCTTTTTGAAAAATTTTTAGTTCAATTACGCTGTATAACAAAAAACGCGACGCAGCAAGAAGGAGTTATCCGAATGGGACAAAAATTCGTAGATGTGATGTACATGTGGAAAAAAACAATGGATTGAAAATTCAGAAAATTTAAATGATTTAATCCTCACAAAGTGCAGAAGTCAATATCGCGCTGGTTCACTTCTGGTCCTTAGGTATGCAGTTATTCGGCTTGGTATTAATTGATAGAGTTGGCAGATGTGCTCCTATGAAGTATCGTGGCAAATTCTGTCCAATTGGTGCGGTAGATTGGTAAAATCCCGAGCTGGTTGTAGGACTTTTTTTTATGAAGCTCCAAACGCCCTCAGTGGAAGAGAGATCCGGGGATTGAGTTCAACCCCATTTCACTGAGCCACCTATAGGGCAGTTCCTTGTTTGTAAACAAACATCTCAACTCTCGGTAGTGGTTGGCAGAAAGCACTCGTTCCCACCATTGACGACTATGGCTGTTTTTGATCATAGAGATATTTAAATCATTTATATTTCGTTCTACTTATGCAGATGTTTCAGAATGTGTTTGAAATAAAAAATACATTTAAAAATTAAGCTCGACGAAGCCCATATAAAAGGATATAATATCATACACAGATTCATATTTCTTAGGAAAAAGCGATCGGCCGTTAGGCCAATCAGTGTTCCATCGAAGGCAATTTGTTGGGGAAAAATGGGATGATTAATGTAATCAAATTTTCATAAGGTTTATTCACGACGTGATTTATTTAATAATGTATCCATAATACTTATAGATTCTATTACTTTATAACTAAAACATGAATATTATTCGAATACAGTAGTTGCTGTATAGCATTGCATTTTGCACCTGTAATGTTACGAGATTTTGTCATACTTAATAATACCTTTCTGTTGTCGAATTATTCTTTTATTAATAAGTTTTCCATTTTTATTATGCATTTAATTTATGAATTTTGTCAATTATTTACCTCAAAATGTTAAAATTTAACAGGAATTTTTTATAATTCTAGAATTAAATCTTTTTTTTAATTATTATTATTTAGGACTGAATTAGTTAGTCTGTTAGTCAATTGAATGTTTTGAAATTTATACCTTTTTAAATATGGTGACTGATTAAATTATTAATATAACGATTAGCTTATTTTTTATATATATATAATTTTACATTCGAGTAATTTCTTCATCAGAAGTTTTAGTTAATTTGTCAAGAAACTTGTATTTGAAAGAATTTTTTTAATGTCTTAATTATTCATAGAAAATTGAGCTGAAAAATATTTTTATTTTTAATTGTAATTTTTCCAGTCGAAAGTTAAACCTTATGCATCCTAAATTAAAAATATTTTCTAGCCTTTTTTACAAGAATCTATCAAAATATATGAAAGTCCATAAGAAATATTCTTTTAAAACATATTTTTACTTTCTGCAATATTCATAAAGTATTGGATTCGTAAAACCTTTCAACTTCTAGTCTTCAATGGATTGCATATTTAACCCCTTGAACTTAAATGATGAGTCCAGTTTGTCATGAATTTCGTAACACTAATTATGTTCTTATATGTATATATAACAATAAACATTCATATAAATGTGTGAAACAAATACAGTGAAACCTCTCAAGTTGGACGCTTTTTCTCGGAACGGAATGTATCCATTAACATTATGTCTAACCCCTATAAGTTGGACACTTTTTCTTGGAACCGTAGGTGTCCAACTTAGAGAGGTTTTACTGTATTATTTTTAATAATAACAAATTATTTGAGCAACAAAACCGTAAGTTTCTATATGAATCCCACCTTTTAAAACTAAGAAAATTAAATTGTCTGCATGAGCAGTGCTGACTGAAAATAAATTGCAGTTCAAGGGGTTAAAGATGTTCTAAACATGATTTGACCATTCAGAAACTGACTGTGTGTGTGTTAGATGTGATGAAGCTCTGTACCTGTGAGGAGAAAAAAAATAAATCCCCCTCCCATACATACACTCTTCTACGTCAATTTACTATCAATTTCACCTCTAATTTGTTGTTTCAAAACATTAATTTAGACTATTAAATATTAAGCATTAGCACTGTCGGAAGAAAAAATTAAATTTTCTTGTATTTTTAACTAAAAAAGAAAGCAGTCATTAGTTTTTTTTTTTTTTTTTTTTTTTTTTTAAACGCTGTTAGTGAAATGTGTATTAATGGTTTTTAAGATTCGAGGTCAGTGTGTCATCAACATTTTAGACTGTCTTTCAGAAAAATTTAGCATGCTGTGTTTAGTAAAAAAGCTTAGCGAAATCCCTCATGTGATATGGCCATAAGGGAGAAGATGCTGGGTTCGATCCTAAGTCACATTCATCTTAGCTGTTTGGAGTTTTACAGGGTTTTCCCTGAAACTTGCATAAACATGGCCTAGAAACCTTGCATAGTCAATCAGTCCCAACCTACACAACACGATCCAGTTTTGCCCTTTACCATTATTGGATATTATACTGATTGTTCATGTCAATTTAAACTTCACAATTTTCTGTATTACTCGCATTTGTACACAAGATTTCATTAAAGAAAATCCTTAAAAGATCACCCCCCCCCCACCCCACATATCACATATAATGGAGGGTGTTGTGTTGTTTAACATAAATTGACTATGAGAGGACCCTAAGCATGGGTGGTGGCCTTTCCGTGGGTCTCTTTATAAAGAGTCCTAGCTCACATTCATGTAAGTTTCAGAAAAATCTCTGAACTCCCAGTCTGACAAGCTAGTCCTGAGTTCGAACCCCACTACCCCACATTTAATAGATTCAAAATTATTAACTACAATAGATCAAATTATGAATCACTCTCAAGTTATAATTGATCATGAATGAAAAAAAACAATCTGAAAGCTGTATTCCTCCTATAAGATTAACTTTTGGCTCTCTGTAAAATGTAAGTTAGAGTAAAAATCATTGAAAAATTCACAACTTGCAACAACATAAGCATGATTGTTTATTTATTCATTTTTTTTTTTTTTTTTTTAAATCTTATAAACAGCTTCTTAATAATAAGCTAATCTTTTAAAAGCTTATTTTCTTTATTAATAAGCCTAATAAAACAAGTGCCCGAAAAGTAACACTGTAAACTGTTATCATTGCTAAAACACTTTATCGAAATAAAGAAATAAAAATTTATTCTTTATTTGGAAGAATGAATAAAAAATGGGAAAGAAAAAAATCACAAACTTCGCCAAGAGAGTCTCATACTAAAGTTGTGCCCTATTTTCAGCAAATGAAAGTCATGGTTAAGTACCGTCATATACAGCTGTTAAGAAAATATAAATGACATTCAACTATTTGAGGTTCATTATGTTGATTAGAAACACGGTTACTTTAAAACAAGGAATATAAAAAGAAAAAATTTTAAGTCAATTCCTACATACAAACACTATCGAAAAAGTTTTTTTTTTTTTTTTTAATTTTGAATTAGGAAATAAAAAGCGCGTGTGAAAAATGAAATAAAAATAATTATAAGATTAAAAAAAAAACTTTTTATATACCATGTTTTAAATTTTCTGATGAATCATAGAGCTCTTATCAATATGCATAAAATTTTTAAAGTGATAATGACGTCAATTTTTGTGATATGCATAATTTAACTTTTTATAATTTTTTAATGTTCACGTTTAATTAAATGTATTTATTTAAATAAAATTGGAGTGTAAAGGTTGATATTTTTATTTATTACCAACTATGCAAAAAATACCAGAGCCGGGAATCAAACCCAGGCACCTCCGCTTAACGCACGGATGCTCTACCGCTCAGCTACCCTGGCTGACAACCAGCTAGGTACTTCTCGCATAATATGCGTTGGCAAAGTCACCGAGTCTGCAAACGCAGATATATCAGGTGAGACAATAATAATTGTAGCACAACTCCATAGACCACGAAATTTTTAATTTAGAAAATTTCAAAATTAAAAATTTCGTGGTCTATGGAGTTGTGCTACGATTATTATTGTCTCACCTGATGTATCTGCGTTTGCAGACTCGGTGACTTTGCCAACGCATATTATGCGAGAAGTACCTAGCTGGTTGTCAGCCAGGGTAGCTCAGCGGTAGAGCATCCGTGCGTTAAGCGGAGGTGCCTGGGTTTGATTCCTGGCTCAGGTATTTTTCGCATAGTTGGTAATAAATAAAAATATCAACCTTTACACTCCAATTTGATTTAAATAAATATTCATGGTTGATGAATTCATGAATAAAAATTTCTAAATTAAATCTATTTATTTGTATGTCAAAAAAAAAAAATTAACTCGTAATTTTTTTTTTTTTTTTTTTTTTTTTTGGCAACAATTAAATTATAGCTGATATTTTAATGGTTATTGAAACGCTATTAGGATGTTATTATCTTCATATTTTAATTAATTGTAAGAAAACTAATCAAAAATTCAAAAATCGGACTTCGAAGTATTGTGTTGTCACCGTGTTCTGAGCAATCCTGAAAGTTTCAAATTTCTAGCTAGTCGGGAAGTTAGTTAAAAATCGATTGCAAGATTTGTACAAGATATAGGGAAAGTGTGAACTAATAATAGGAATTGAATAGACTAAAAATGCATTGACATTAAGGAACAGCTTTAGTATAGGACCACTTAACGAAATTTGAAAACTGGCTCCTAAGTTGCTCGGGCGATTTTTGAAAAGTTTTTTTTTTATTATTCAATTGCAATAGCCATTTTAATTCATCACCAAACTGGCAAAAGATAATAAAAGTCGCCAAGGGGATTGTTTAATAAAATTGTGCCTACTTTAGTTTGTGAATGTAAAATCGAGGGGAAAACCTATAAGACAATTCGATTAATTTAAATGAATATTTTTAAAAATAAATAAATTATGACATTAGTTTTATCAGATATTTTTGTGTGAACAGGTTTAAATTTAATGTTCATGTGTAAGGAAGTTTTTTTTTTCTTTTTTAATTTTGAAGTGAAAATGGGGTTTTTATTTAATATCTTGCAAACTAATTATCCTATTGATTTAAAAGTTGCAGCGCTAGATAGATTTTTGTCTGGTTAATAAATGTACAAATTTTTGTAGAGATCAGTGAACTGTTTACTTTGTATAACGAAATAGAATCTAATATAACGCATCCTGCAATTTATCAAAATAAAATCACCGTCAAGAATTTTTTTTTGGAATGGTTTTACCTAGAAGCTTTTTGCTTAATAGTTTGATTTATTAATAAAAATCTGTCTTCCAGAAGGCTTAAAAATGAAATTTTTATACCTACTCAGTATTCACCGACACCGAGCACATACTGAGTTCTTGGTGCAGCACTTGTAAAGTATAAAATTTTAAAGGATTGTCTTTTGAAGTGTGTTAATTTTTTCATAAATGAAAAACTTTGTAATGAAACACAAATTATGAAATAAAAAATACTCCAACTGCTTTAGATAAAAATAATAGTACAACATTTCATCAGGCAAAAAAGGAGACATAAGTGGCATTTTCATGCACTCTTGCATAACTTTTTTTGCCTGATGAAGGGTTAAGGCTATTATGTTTACCTAACAAGGAAACATTCAAAAGGTGTCGTCTTCAAAAAATATTGAAAAAAATATGGTGATTCTACTTTTCATAAAACACCAGGAAGTGAAAAAAATATCGGCTGAAATGAATTACAGCGACCACAAAAAATTATCAAAATTAAGCCTATTTGGCAATTTAGTGCTGTTAGGCGTTCAGTTTGCTAGCACCGAGATTGCCATGTACGAACAGAACCGTGTTTTGTTTCTTCGCTGAGTATTCAAAATCAATCGCCAAATATACTTAATTTTGATAATTTTTTGTGAATTCATTTCAGCCGATAATGTTTTCCCTTTCTGGTGTTTTAGGAAAAGTAGAATCACATACATTTTTTTTTTCAATATTTTTTGAAGACGACACCTTTTGAATGTTTCCTTGTAAGATGATTTTTTTTTTTTTCACTTTTTCGTATCGTCTGACAAAGTTTATTTATTAAATTTGAACAACAGATTTTTAGCACATTGAACAGTTAAAATATGTAATAAGACTTGATATTAAACAGAATATAACATTGAAAATGCCAACGTATTTAGTGCAGTATGCTATATGGTACGAAAACTGCAGTTTGCTCTTAATATTTTTTACATTGGCATTTTTAATGTTGTGTAAATATTTATACATTGAACTGTTATTTAAATTTATAATTAAAATTAACATAAATTGAGAAACTGACACAAAGTCCTTTTTTTTCACTACTGTTTGGATACAGTTTATTACCATCTAATTACAAGTACAGTTATATTCAAATAGTAGTAGAGAAAACAAAAAGTTCTCTTTTACTTTGGTGTGTCTCTGGAATATAGTCATCACAATTGAGCTCTGCGAGTCATAACAAAACTATCTTTTGATCAGGGATGTGATCAAAAAGACGAAGATTAAACTGTATTACTATATGCCAAGACAAGACATTGAAATTAAATGCATAACAAAATTTATTGTATTAGAGTAAGAAATATATTTTATAATCTTCAATTTGTAAAAAAGAAATTATTTTATGATTTAGTATTCAATTAAGTTTTATCTGATTAGCAGATTGAACAAATTCACACACAAAAGACAAAAAGTTAATAAAATAACATTTTTACGACAATTAATATTCAATAGAAGTAATTTAAAGCAACAACATAAAATCAAGTAAAAATTCATTTCAGTAAAAAAAAAAAAAAAAAAAAAAAAAAAAAAAAAAAATCAATTTAAACTTAAGTGAAAAAGAAAATATAAAATTACCTGTATATAGCGTTTCTTAGATGTGATCGATGTCCACTAAATTATTGCCAGGGAGAAGTGCCTCAATCGTGCAGCTTTTTAATATACACCGCACAATTTAGACACTCACCAGGCTTTTGACTTTAGTTACAGTGACCCATGGTCGTTGACCTCTGCAGAAGGGGTGCCTTTAGAGGGTGGTCATTCATATTTCTGTAGGAGGGCTGCCTCAGTGTGGACTTTCAGAGTTCATGGTTGAATTGAGGAGAGAGAAACTTCAACTTTTCTTTCGCTCTTTTGAAAGTGAGGAGAGAGAAACCAATGAATGTTAAAGAATTAAGTACTTGAAATATGAGTAAAAATAAATAAAAAAGCAGGAGGAAATTAAAATATGTATACATATATATAGAAAAGTGACTTATTTGAAAATATAGACTACTATAGAGCCATAAAGCTAGCCACTCTAAGGATTGCTTCACCTTTATAAGTAATATTTTGGATTGAACTACAAAAAAATATTAAATAGCTTTATCTTATCCTCCCCCTCCACACACATACCAAAAAAAAAAATAAGATAAACATATATTAAAGATATTTATTATACAGTATTTTCTTTCAACTAACAGTTATACAAGAAAATATATCACGTATAATAATTAAATATCAAAAATAAAGTGTTTTTAAATTATCATAAGACGCTTTAAATGACTATTTTAGCAATGGGAAATTCTTCCATAGTTTTGTTTATGATAACAGTAAAGAAAATTTATAGTTTCTCTAAATTATAATACTAATGATTTATTATTTTATACAAAAGATATGTGTCATTTCATTTACAAGAACTATTTTGAAAAATTAATTATTTTAGCAATAGCAAATCACAGTAATGTTTAGTTTATCTATGGTAAATGATAGTTTAAAAAAAAAAAAAATCTACTGCACTAAAATAACTTATTTATTTATTTTTTAAAGTAATTTAGTATAACCACATGAAAGATAATTTATAAATATTTTTACAAGATTTATTTTAAATGAATCTATATAAATATTTTAACAAAGGAAACTTTAGTTAATGTTTTAAGTTTATCTATGGCAGAGTGGAAATAAAAAGATAAAAATTACAATTGAACCAAATAGTGATTATTTTTACTTAAATATTTATGCAACATATTTTTCTCACATGAAACACAATATCAAAATGCTTTTTATAAGTTTTACAAATGCAAATTAATCAGTACTTATTTTAGTGAAAGAAAATTAAATTGATTAATTTTACTTTTCTATGGTAACATACACTGATGGTGCTAATATATTTACTTAAATTTTAATGTAACTTTTAACTCTCTTCTGCATTAGTTTATAAGCAATCAATTTTTAAAAAGTGTCACAAATTTCAGCAGTGTCATCGATTTTATATTTCATTATTTAATCTGTTTATTACTTTCATTTCATATTTTTATTTCCATTTCGCTGTTTTCATATAACGTTCATTAAGAGTTATCTGCTAAATTTGGATATTTCCCCCTTTTTCATTTTTAATAAAAAGACATGAATATGTTTTTCTTTAATTATAACTTAAATAAAGTTCAAAATTTCGAGTACATGAAGCAACAATAAATTAACACATAAGCATGGTTAATATGGTTTTTTTTAAAACCCAGAACAGTATAAAAATTATGCAGAGATAGAGAAACCAAACTAAGTTTTTGTCAAACATATGCACGTACACAATTAAAAATAAAAATTAATAATTATGTAAACTGTAAGAACTGCTGAAATTTTTAACACTGCTCTGTTTCTAAATACTATATTACTCAACTTTTATTTTAAATAACGAAATCAACTTAAATAAAACTTCATATGAAATAAACACAACACAACAAATGATTATTAAGCCTTGCGTGATATAGTCAACGAGTCACACAAGAAATTGAAAATAGATGCAAAAATGTAGTACGTAAGTAAAAAATTCTTACCAATCTAAAGATGTTATCCACACTTTTAAGGTACAACAGTGTAATTTCTGTCTCTAATGGCGTTGATCCATATATTTTTTATCGTTGCATGCTTTGAAATTATTTCAACGTCTGTGTCTAGCATGTTCATTTGTACAGCAATTTGTCACCATATTTACTATAAAAAATGAATTGATAGGAAAACATAATGAAGAAATATTATTAATTTTTTGAAATAAGGCGAATGATTTAAAAAAAAAAAACACAAATACAGCGAAAATAATAGCATATGATAAAACTAGGATCGTCAATTGAAAACAATGGTGGGCACGGGAAAGTCGAGCTCTTTTGCCATCCACCAGGGTGCCCTTTAATTATTGACGTCACGAGGAAATGCTCTATTAAGGGTCTTTGAGGTCACTGAAGTACCAGTTGGCAGGTGGGATCAATGATAATGATGAATTGAAGCTTTGAGTGCCGCTTTGACGATTGACTGGTTCTCACTTTCCGTCTTCTCTTTAGGCCAACCGTTTCCTCCCTGACGCTGTGTTCGACCATGGTTCACCCATTTCTGTCAATGTTATCTAATAGTGAATTGTAATAAAAATCGCAGATTAGACCAATCGGCTTCTTTGAGTCCAACTACACACCACACTAAGATACTGATATCTGCGCATGTTCTTTGCACACCTGTATGCGAGGCATAGTTACTGTCTTTCTGAGAAGATGGAATGGAATTCTCGAAGAATTTATGACCTGGAATCAAAATTTCTAATGTTTAATTTTCTGCAAGTTGCGCAGTTGAGATGCTCATTCGACGGCAGCCAAACTTAAAATTCTGCATTTTCCATCGAAACCTGTACGTATATCAATTTTTGTTCAGTTTGCATTACTCCTTCTTGGTGCGTCGCTTTTTTTATTATAGAGTATATTTGAAAATAAATTAACTATTCTGTTTAAAAAAAAATCTATTTCTCTTCTAAAATAAAAATATTTGGAACTAGAAAAATTTTTTAAGCTGTTTAGATATCATTAGAAATAAAAATAAAGTAAAACAAAAATGCCTAACTGACAAGATATATGCTGTAAAAAACTGCAATAATGAAAATAAACACTATTTTTCAAAAGGGTCTTTTATACAGAAAATTGCTTATATTCAAAAATATTATTCCACCTTGAACAAAATAAAATTTCATTGATGCAGTATCATACAAAGCGTCCAATTTACCGCTTACTATTTTCTTTAAATTGTTGAAGAGCACAATGCTCTTTCTGACGAAGTAAACGATATATATATATATATATATATATTGCGTGAATGACAAATATTAAATGGGTATTCATTGTACGAAATTTTGCGTGTTTAAATTTAAAACGTGTGTTTAATGGAATGTATTAAAGCCCTGGTACTTACAGCAGAAGTGTATTTTTTATGATTTGTTAACCTTAGGAAATTGTATTTGACACATATTGTATTATTTTCAATTAACTGTTAGTTTTATAGATATTAAAAGTTTTATATATTTCGGAAAAGCAAAAACTCGAAATTTTATGTAAAAAAGTAATGCAAAATAAATTTTGTAATATAATATATCACTGTAAATAAATAGGTAATGACACATTTATACATCAAATTCACAATATTTAATTTTTTACTGAGTTTCTTAATTTTTATATTCCTTCCACAAAAAAGATGAAAAATCTACTACATATTTTTAATACATATGCTAGTTCCTATGATAGTCTAAGATAAAAATACTTCAGAAGCAGTAGTCTGCATTTTGGTCTTATTTAAAGATTTTAATTATAATATTAACAATACAGATGTCCACTATGTGTTTCGTGTGACCTTAATTTTAAGCAGTAGGCTTATTTAAATTAGAAAATGTTTCTCTTAAGTTAGAAACAGGTACATCAAATCAAATGACAATTTTTAATCAAAATACTCTCCATTACTTTCTACAACCTTTGTCCAATTTTCGGGTAACAAATGTATACCACGGCGATAGAAGCTCTCGTCTTTGGAGACAAGAAAATGATCCGCGTCTGCACGAACTTTTGAAACGACCTAATATATAGTATAGAAAATAATATTATGCTTCTTTTCCCGATATGTTATCGTCAGTTGTTATGGTTGCATTTTAAACCTTAATAATTTTTATTTTATATGGTAGAGAAAGTATCGTTTTGGGGTCAATTTTTTTAATTAATTTTATGATAAATTTACATATTTTGTGGTCCCCTGAATCTGAAAAACGTCTTGTTAGAGGATAATCTGTCTATCAGTCTGTCTATCCATCTGTGTATCTGTCAGTGTGTCTGTTTGTGCATCTTTAATCAGCACATCTCAAAAACAAATAGTAGCAGGAAGTCCAAAATCGGTATTCTAAATTTGCAACATATACAGATGCTATACTAAACTTTTCGTTGAGATCAACTAAATGGTTCGTGAATACAGACATTCAAGAGAATTAAAATACATTACATCTGTGTGGGAAATTTTTCGTAAGTACAATGTAATATTTACTACATATAATATACAGGGCTACCAAATATTAAGTTTAACGTTTTTTTTTTACCCTATTGAATGTAACTGATGGTAGTGCTTTACTACATTTTATTGTGTCGACGAACACTGCTCAAGTAGGAAAATCAATTTTCCATGCCCATACTGTAATCAAAGCATTTTTTGAAGTTCTATTTCTTTAACTCTGATCTTTTGTATAGTATTACGTTTTGAGGTTCCCTGAATACGAAAATTTATTTTTTAGTGCTTGGTCTGTATGTATATCTGTTGTCAACATAACTTAAAAACAAATAACTACAGCAAATTCAAATTGGCATTTTGAAGTTCGTATTAGTTTGCCGCTTTAAAAGTTTTATCATGTTTAGCAAACTTAAAGGCAAACTAATGACCTTGTTAACCTTGTTTTTTTTTTAAAGTAATGTAGGCACTATAATTAAACTGGTGGTTTACGCGGGGGGGGGGGGGGAACCGTCCGTCACTTGGAGTTATGAGTCAAATAGTACTGTTTCTGAACCAATAGGCCGATTGACTGCACTAGATTCCTAGGCTTGAGAGCAGTGCCCTCCTTGGGGGGTCTTTCTAAGGGATCCTAGCCGTATCTACCTAAGTTTCGGAGAAAACCACGGAAACTCCGAACAGCTATGCCGAGAAGCGTGACCTGGAATCGAACCAGGCACCAGTTATGAGCGCATAACCACTCGGCCACTTGTAGACTCTTACATTATAGATCTTACGACTTAAACTGCTATCTGTGTTCATAGTATTGAAATGTAGGATAAGAAAATGTCATGTGAGTAATACACCAGATTATTTCCTTTATATTCATAATAAAAAAATTTCACTGCAGCTCCTTGTTTTTCTGAATCACTAAACAGTAGAAAGATAAATGCTATATTTTACAAAAATTTTACTGTATTTACATTCGGAGAAATGAAAAAATATATATATAATATGTAAATGTATAGATCCATTAAAATAGGAAACATTTTCCTCTGTAAATTAAACTATATTTTATTATATATATTGTCAATCATCTACCTGTTTTTAGAAAAATAATTTAAAAAATTTACTTTTCTTAAAGTCAGAAAGGAATACCAGTAAAAACACCCATACACTGTCTGTGATTTTCTGTGTAAACGCCAGACCATACAAATGTTCGGGTTAGACATTTTCTGCATACACATCACACAATTATTTCTGAATTATTTTTCTTCGATTAAAATTTGCTGCAGAAAAATATAAAACGATATTCACAATTAAGAAATGCACAAGTAAAAAATCTACAAGTAAAACATCTTTGTTGTTAAATTTATTTACAATAAACGTGTTCTGACCAATTTTGTGTTTTGTATGATATAAATACACACTATATTTCTCATAATGGGTTCTCGAAAAGCATTTACAATCATTTTTAAACATAAACATGCAGACATTTTAGGACTGGCATCAGAGGGCAGCAGACTTGCATGTGCTTATTAATTTCGAAAGTTAAGAACAAACTGCAAAAGAAAATCACTTCAATCATTAAACAGTAAAAATTTTGTAAAATCAGGGGAATCGTCTGTGTCTAGGTTGTCTTTAAGACACCTTTCTCTAAAATAATTTCTATTTCGAAACATTGAGAGTAATAATTTCAAAGAAAATATCGTAAAGAATTTTTAAAAGAATTTATAGAATTTTGATAACGAAAAAATGAAAAACCATGGGTAACTATTTGGGAGAAAATTGTTTCAAAGAATATTACAAGATCACTTTATCGAGCTTTATCGATAAAACTTTTGAAGTTTCAAATAATTTTTTGTATTCATTTATGTAATAATACAAAGAATATCTATATTTTTAGCTAAAATAAAAACAATATCGGAAATTTTACTCAATATTTTGCTATAATAAATTTCATAAATATTTTTGTTTTCAAACTTTAATATAAGTACAGGAAAGAAAATATGGCATTCTTATAAAACTAAAACTATAAATCACTGTCTTTAAAAAGGTGTTAAAATAATGGTGTTTTTTTTTTTTTTTTTTTTTTTTTTTTTTTTAAATAGAAAGGGCAGTATACAGTATAGCAATAAAGCATATATATTTACTTGTAATTTCCATATGACGTCTAAAATTACTAACCATCTCTAGTCTAGCCATATCTTATGTCTTGTCAAGTCTTTTTACTTTTAGCATACAATACTAAAATTTTGTACATCACATTATTAATATATGGGGAACTTTGACTCACTTGAAAATTTTTACATGGTGTTGGTATATATTAATATATACAGTCGGTAACAAAAATGTCCGAACACTAGCAAAAATTCCTATGTAAAAAAAGTACGCTTAATACAGTTCTGTTAAATAAATCCTTGTCGAATCCTGTTCTTAGTCAGTCTAAGAACAGGATTCGACAAGGATTCATTTAACAAAACAGTATTAAGTGTACTTTTTTTCCTATAGGAATTTTTGCTAGTGTTCGGACATTTTTGTTACCGACTGTATATATATATAATTATATATATAATTTTTATTTTCATAAATGAAATCTGCTAATATTTTTTATTTGTTTTATAAAAATCTATACCTTTACTTAGGCAACACTGCAATTTATAATACATGTCAAGAATTAATATTTAAGAATTAATGTCTAGATCATTGCAGACTCTATGCGTATAAACAAGGAAAAATTAACAAACAGGCATTACACACACACACGCATATATATATATATATATATATATATATGTATACATTCTTGAATGATTTTTATAAGATAACGTCATAACATACCAAACTATAAAAAATTGAAAAACATTTTTGGGCTGAAATAATACCGCTACCATTTGTTTTTTCCATCTTTTTTTTTTCCCCTGATGAACTGCTGTACTGTTATTTCCACCATAATAAATATTTGTGAGATTCTACAATATATAAGGTATAGCTAGGAATTATCTCGCGGTAGGAGAGATTGCGCACATAGCGAATCGGCAAGAAAGAGTAGAGTGGGAAAGCTGCGAGTCTAGGTAGTTGTACAACATTAATAGCAGAGTACCGACCTGAATGGAGATGTTGATTTCTCCAAGTGTCTAAGATAAACCGTTGTACGTTTTCAAAAATGAATGTTTGAATTTTAAGAGCCTTTCCTAGGAATTCCTATAAAATGCAAAGTATTTTTAAATTATACCATTTTTTATAAGCTACTAGCCTAGACTAAAGGTATGAGCACCACGATTCTCACTAAACGTATAATTATAGAATAAAAGGCTGAGCAGTTTCTCCTACCGAAATAGGAAAGTTTGCGCTTTTAATATTTAAGTGCCCTCTTCACTCACCGGCGCCGGAAGCCGAAGCTAATGTTATTCTATGGTAAATTTTTCTTGGAATTGAAATATCCACTCCTAATACAAAAATATTTATTTACAAAAACCTTGGAACAGTGTCATTTAAGTGCGATTATTATCAATAATAATATAATTTTAGTTATAATTATTGCACAATCTGTCCTACCAATGTGCGCAATCACACCTACCCTATAAGGAGAAAGTCCGCAAAATAGCTTCCTTGGTTTTATTACCGCTGTTGCTTTAAATTATAGCATAACAACAAAAACGTAATGAAAATGCATAGCAAAAGGATGAATACATAATTATGCACCAATAATTTAGCAAAAAATTAATAATTTATATCGATCTGTTGAATTCTGCGCAAACTATCCTAGCTTTACCTTAGTTTTTGCTTAAAAAGTTTATTATTCATTTAAATTTAGTTCATTTATCGTCTTTAAATATCAAAGCACTGAAAAACAGAAATGAAGCACAATATTTACGTGACTCGAATATTACACACGATTATAATCTTCAGTTTATTACGTTTTACAGGCCGTAATGATAAGAACAAATGTGGTGTATCCCTATACACAAACTATAAAAAATGTAGACATATAAAATTATACAGTTATTTCTGTATAGCACATGAATATGTGTACCAAATGACAAGTGAATAGAGTGATTTTTGTGGCCGCTATCGTGAGACAAACAGAACATACACACATATGCAATTAGGCAGAACTCCAAAAGTTTTTGAGTCTCCGTGTAGAGGCTTCCACTAACGTTTCGGTAATTATATTGTAAAATTTCAGAAAATATTTTAGGATTTATAAAAATTAGATTTACTTTTTGATGTTTGAGTTCATGCCTTAGTTTGCTAAAGAAACACCAATTCTTTAAAATAGTATATAAGTCTTAATATTATCAACAAATAATGAGAAGCAAATTCCAATAAATATTTTGTACCATTTTTCTCATCGAAAAATATTTAAGTTATATATTTTCTTCTATGCAATTATTGCACATACATTAAATTGTTTTTATCATTTTTTATTTTATTTTTTTAATTCCTAGTTATTTGATATGGGATTTAAAAAACTGATTTTAATTACATAATTTTTTTTACGATAAAATCTTGAAAATAGTTCGCATAGGTGGACTCTGCTCATTTCCCCATGATATATATATATTCATAAATTTCTAGAACAGGACATTCTCTTAATATAGTTATCATATTAAGAGAAATGAATTTGAAAAAAGTCTTGACAAAGTGACAGAATGAAATCCCCGCCTAATAGGCTATACAGCGTTCACTTCGATATATATATATCTTATTCTAATCTATTAATTTATTTTATTAGGGTGAATTTCGTAGTTTAGTTTTCATGCTACTATTTCCAATGCAACAATCCTCAAAATGCATATTTACATGGAAAATTTTCAATTTTGTTATGTTGATAAAATCTCAAATAACGAATAGCTTACGAAATTTTCCTATTAGAATATTTGTAATCAGTCCTGTTCATACAAGTATCATAAATGTTATTTTGAAGTTGTTATGATCCTGAAAATGGCCGTTTATGCTCAATTTTGTATTTTTCTGCCATTTTAAGAGGATCGTAAATTCCAAATAACTTACGAATTTCTTAAATTAGAAAATTCATACTCTATGGTATTCATGTCAATGTCCTAAATAATATTTCAAAAGTGGTCTGACACCTTTACGATGAAAATATCCCTCAAGATTGACACTTGTGTGAAATTTTACCCTATTCTGCCATGTTAAGAAATCCGTAAATTTCTAATAACTTACGAAATTTTTATATTGGAAAATTCATAGTCAGTGATATTCATGCCAGTATCCTAAATAATATTTCAAAAGTAGTCTGACATCTTTACGATGAAAATATTTCTCAAAATTGACGTTTATGTGAAATTTTGCCTTATACTGCCATGTTAAGAAATTCACAAATTTCCAATAACTTGCGAAATTTTCAAAGTAGCTTTTTTATAGTTACTGATGTTCATTCCGGCATCAAAACTGATATTTTGAAACTGGTCTGACATTTTAACAGTAAACAGTTTCCATTTAATGCGCGTTTAAGTGAAATTTTGTCCTATTCCCCCATGTAAGAAAATCGTAAATTTCTAATAACTTAAGAAGTTTTTTAATTCGAATGTTCCAGATGAATAGGGTTCTTGCCAGTATCGAAAGTAATATTTTAAAACTGATCTGACCTCTCTGCGACAATTTGTTCTTGAGATATCGTGTAAACAGACTAACAAACTAACGGACTAACACACACTAACAGACACCCTACAGACAGACACCATACAAATTTTGTCATTTTCGGATTCCTCACACCTGAAAACGTGTAAAAAAGTAAAAAAACCGAGGTCGAAAATTTTCACCATTACCTACAGTCGGTAACAAAAGTGTCCGAACACTAGCAAAAATTCCTATGTAAAAAAAAGTACACTTTATACGGTTCTGTTAAATAAATCCTTATCGAATCCTGTTCTTAGACCGACTAAGAAGAGGATTCGACAAGGATTTATTTAACAAAACCGTATGAAGTGTACTTTTTTTACATAGGAATTTTTACTAGTGTTCCGACATTTTTGTTACCGACTGTAAGTTCCCCATACCTATAGAATTATGGGGAACTAAAAAGTGTGAATAATTTTGTTAAAATATATTTTTTGTTTTAAATGAATTTTTTATTCCTTTTCCATTTCATTTTTGCCAATTATGTTTGTATATATATTTTTTTTTACGAAAAGTGTATATTCGCGTGTGTTATCTAGAAGACTCTTTAAAAAATTACAGCACTTTGTTTTATGGATAATATTTAAAAAAATATGGCATATTATCAAGAAAATAATGTTTAATTAAATTTATTCAAAAATATTATTAATAATCATAAATTTACAAAACATAAAATTTCAATGTAAAATTTCAATGTAAAAACCTAAATGATCAATAGTTGAAATAATTAACAGTACAATTCAAATTAATAGTACTTTCCAAATATATGTTTTGCACTTTCATTCGTAATTATATGAAATAAAATTAATAATAATAACAATAATAATAATAAAAGGAGAGGATATAAAGAATGAATCTAAATCTATTTAAATATTTTAAATAGTATATTCTGGAAAAGAAAGAAAATGTTTGCAGTGAAAAACAGATATATGATAGAAAATGAAAGAAAAATCTACTTTGTACAAAGAGTTCTATGAAATATTGAGGTAAACAAAGAAAAAGTAATTGATAAGCAACGCTTGAAATACTTGAAACAGGTTTTTGCTTTGAATTTTAATCCAAAAATGAATTTATAAATGAATAAAATCTCGCAAAATACGGAAATAGATTATTTTTCTATGGCACTTGCTTAGAATTTCGAATGCATAAATCCCTTAATACAAAAGACTTAATTTTATTCCTGTCCATTTATCTCTGGTACAATAATTGTATTATTGCGAACTTTTTCTATCAGATTTAAAGTAATTTTACAATTTTTTCTTTTTTTTAATTATATATTATGTTTTCATCATGTCACACGACCAAGATTATCAATTGTATTATAGTTATAAAATAAGCAAATTTCAATTCAAAATTTTAAAAACAAAAAATTATGGAATGACAAAAATGGAGTATGTTATTGAAAAACAAATGAATAATTTAATTTTGATAGAATAAGCGAGCTTATTATTTTATGAACGCAATCTGATAATACATTTAGTATGTGTTGTGAAATGAATCAAGCTTATTTATTGTACGCTAAGAAAGAACATTAAAGCTGCAAATCCCATTAGTATATTAAAATTTTGAAATTATTTTAACTTTTCAATTAAAAAAAAAAAAAAAAGAAAATTGTAGGTATCACCACAAAAATATTTGAGAGTAATAGAAACATAAGCAATATCCAAAACTTACTTTTCAATGAATAGTTAATACAAATAATAATATTAATAATAATTAATAATAATTAATAAATAATTAATTAAAATAAATCTAATGTTTCTATATACGTATAAGTGCAATTTTCTAATTTTAACATTTTTCAGATGATTTTTTCGCAAACGGTTTCCGATGTATCACATTGTGTGACAAGAATTTTTTGAAAACGTATTTTAATATCTTTTTAAGGCTCAAAACATAACAATGTTAACGTACGCCATCTAGAAAATAAATGCATGTTTTCTATAAATGTGGCATTACTTGAATTAATGATTTGTTTATAGCACTACAAAAAATATTCAGATATATTATGTGATATAGAGGGGGGAAAACGGTTTTATGTACTATTTAGTACACAATATGGTGCGTATGCTTTCTTAAACAATATAACTGAACAGTGTATCGAATTTTAAGCTACAACGAAATTTTATGCTGTCTCTTTAAAAATAAAGTTATGAAGATGATTTAGATTTATATTTTTCCTCATTTAAAAACAAAAAATTTATATTTTTTTTTTAGTATCATTAGGAGGTAAATTACATTGAAAATATTACGCAAAGTAAATAATTAGCATCAATAGGAAGTGTTTTTTAATCTACATGAACATTTCATCTAGTTTTCAGTTATATTGATTTTGGTCTTTTTCTCTTACTATAGAAAAATGAACATACTAGAATAAGTAGTTTTAAATTATTTGAAGTCCCCTGAAACCAAAAATCATGTTTTTAGCTAATGGTCTGTGTGCCTGAGTGTGTGTTATTAGCATAGCTCAAGAACAAATAGTAGTAGAAAGTCCAAGTTTGGTATTCTAAATGTGTATGATATAGGGATGCTACACTAAGCTTTTCGTTGGGATGAAGCAAATGGTTCATGTACATGGACGCCCAAGAGAATGCAAATACATTACGTGTATGGGGAAAAGTTCTGGTAAGTACAGTTTAACATCTATACGCTGCACTAAACCAAATGAAATGAATATATATTTTTTATATGCGTAAAAACATGTCTCATGTGGAATATGGTAGGGAAATAATTCATTGTTTGTTTACAGGGCTACACAAAAGAACTGAATAAAAGGACGATAATAGTTGAAAATTGATGGAACTGTATTTCAGGCTGGGCCATGTCTTATTACTGTAGGATTATATTTAGGTGCACCATGTGGTCTGTATATAATCTTCGAAAGATATACAGGGCTGCAAATATTTAAGCAATAACATTCTTTTTTGTTGTTAGTGGATGTCCTTTATTGATAATATTTTATCATGTCCAGACAAGTTGCTCAGGAATTGAAATGAATTCCTCATAGACATATGATAAATAATGTATGTTTTTAAACTAAATATTCATTGCTTGTTTTTTGTATATTTACACGTTTTGAGGCTTCCTGATTACCATGGTCCAGTTTCTTAACGTTTGATCTTTGTCTGTGCCTCTTAGAGTGACTTAAAAACGAATAAATTTAGGAGATCCAAATGCTGTATTTTAAAGTTAATATAAGTTTGTTGCTGAAAACAATTGATCAAAATTGATAAGTTTCAAGGAATGTTGTGTGTGAAACTTGTCTGAATAATTGAAAGTGAACTTAGTGGGGCGGTAGCCCCCCCCCCCCCCACACACACACTCACACAGAACTAATTATTATATAAAACTCTTCCGTAGCCTAATTTGAATTGTTTAACACAGGTTAACATAACAGTACTCGTTATCTTACCTCTTAATCTCCAACCTGTATTTATAGTATTAAATTTCAGGGTAAGAGAAAGTCGTGTGAGTGACACACCAGATTATTTTTCTTCCGAAAAAAAATTAGCTCGTATTTTTTTTTTTTTTTTTTTTTTTTTTTTTTTTTTTGTTAACAATTGAATTATGGGTAAAATTTAAATGGCTAATTTATCAGAAATTAGGAAGTTATTATTTTCACATTTTAATTAATTAAAAGAAAACTAATCAAAAATTCGAAAATTGGGCTTCAAAGTGCATCAGGTGAGATCGTTATGAACCTCCTTGCAAATCTATGTAGCTCTGCAATCAGCCGTTTTCCTACAAAGCTCCGGGTATACATACACAATGACACACATGCAAATATCTTATTTTATTATATGTATAGATTATTTAAATGCAGATAATTTTAATTTTAAGGAAAAAAAAACAGCTTGAAACAAAACATTTTTATCGTCAGATTTTTTTTTAAATATTTATTTACGTTTTAGCTTAGCTAAAATCGATTTTTATTTATTTATTTATTTATTTTTAATTCGTCTCATAAACTTTAAAAGTTGAAACTTTGCCAGTATGTACTCGTAATCAAAATTATTTTAACTATTTATTTAGTAATATCCAGTATCTATTTAAAGTACTTCGACTAACATATGTTACCATAAGTTTCGGTCGTTGTTTCTTGTTGCAGAGGTTTAACAAATATTCTATTCAAATGTATGTATACATCGTTTGTTCATGCCAGATTACCGTTCTCAAGTTGGATTTCAAATTCCAAATATTCCGATACATGGGCTTATAAATGCTTCATTTGGTTTTCTATAAAGCTTTTCAATAATAGGTTGTTTACTGTTACAGATGTTTATGAAAGACATGCGGAAATCTGTTATGATTTCTGCTGTTTTGGAGAAAGATTATATTCCCTGTGTAAAGCTAATCTTACAAATCACGATTTTTTTTTTTTTCACATGACAGAAGTTAAATAGTTTAATCGAAAAGTTCATCTTTTTATTTATTTCATTGTGTTTCATCACAATATATTTTGATATATTTTAAAGGAAAATTATTTTGCGTTAATAAATTATTTAGAACAAAATTCAAAATATTTAAATGCATGTGTTAGGTTGATTGGTTGGTTGTCGGGTTTAAGGCCGATTGGTACTAGGCGAGTCGTATTAATCCTGGACGATAGGACCCATGCCCCAGCCCGCCCGGTTCCCGCTGTTCAATGTATTTTTCTAGTCAAATTTGTCCCCTTATTACTTCCGGTGTGAGCCTGATTTTTTTTTTTTTTTTTTTTTTTTTTTTTTACACACTTGTAAGTATAAGGCCGATCGCCTAGTACACTAGGGTCCTAGGAAAATAGGTGGAGTTCATCTTCGTGGGGGTCTTTCTGAGGGGTCCTAGTACGCATTTACGCGAGTTTCGAAAAAAAAAATCACGAATAACTCCGAATGGTTAGGTCGATGAGCGTGACTTGGGATAGAACGTGGCGCTTCCCATCTACCAGTTTTGAGCGCAGAACAGCTCGGCCACTGGTGGGCTACATATGGGAGAAACAGTGTTAATGCATTCTTACTTAATATCGAACATACACTAATATTATATAATATATAATATATTTAATATATATGATATATGATATATAATATATATAATATATGATATATAATATATATGATATATGATATATAATATATAATATATATATGATATATAATATATAATATACTGATATATATATATATGGTTCTATTTTAAACACTGTAAGACTGTGTGATAAAAAACATAGGGTTTCAAATCTTTTTGAACTTAAATGTATTTTGTGAAAGCACATAAATGAAGGACAAAATTAAAATAAAATTTTAAAAGAACATAAAAGACTAATAAACTTGTATTTTTCAGATTGTGTTGAAATGGAATATGAAATATATTTGGTCTTATTTTCTTTTCTAAAAAAATTCTAATTTAGGTGCATTTTTTATTTTAAAAAAAATAATAATAGAATTTTTCAAAATTACTCTGGGGGTTATACGTTTGAAAATTTTACAAAAAATAAATAAGAAGAAGAAGAAGAAAAGAAAAGAAAAGAAGAAGAAAATAATACGATTTAGGTCTGTCGGAGTAGTACAATATTTTCTTACTTTCCTCTTTGTGATATTTATCTTTCCCTTGTAATATTTATTTTCTAATATAGAATTTAGTGTGTTACCTATTTAATAAAATTTCTGTAAATAACATTACATTTAGCGATTCTCTCTCTTCTTAATTGAATAACCCTGAAAAGAAAAAAGAAAAGAAAAGAACAGCAACTGTTTGCAGTGAATTTCGAAGAAAATCACTGAAATTCTTTCTGAATTTTTTTGAAAAAAATAAATTATATATAGATAGATAGATAGATATAGATATATGCAACAAAACATTATTTCAGGTACGTTTTATCGCTTCTTTTTGTTTACTATACATATTAAATCAACATTTGTTGCAGATGATCACGATTAAATAAGAAGTATTTATAGCAGTGCACTGAGAAAACGTGTTTTGTAGAAGTAATTTTTAATTTATTTTTTACTTTAAATGGAAGAATGTGAAAGTTAAATTGAACAATGAAAATTAATTTTTGCCTTAAAACTATATGATAAATGACATTGTACAAGTGTTAAACTGGGCAAATCAGGCAAACCTAGTTAGTTGACAATGTTTATTTTGTTGAAAATTTCTGGTAATTATCTTTATGTAAAACTATTGCCCTCGTTTTCTTTTTTTTTTTTCTTTAACTTTAAAGTTTTGTGAAAACAAAAATTGAACGTTGACTATTAATTTACTAGTTAACGTAAGGCAATACTTTTAGCGCCATTTTCATTATTTAAATTTTTAAATATTTATGAAGTAAAAAGTTAAAATTTTTCATTATTTTATTTTTATTTTATTTTTATTATTATTTTTTTTTAATGTTACTTTTATATATGCGATAAATTTCACTTTTTGTTTAATTTTGTTTATCATTTTTATCCCAGAACAGATACAAAACTGCAATTCTTAACAATATCAGTTTAGTTTCGCTCTCGAAATATTTTTATGTTCCACGTTAAGATGTCACTTTGGAAAGAATCTAAAGTATTAGCTATTTCGAAAATCTTTCGAGTGTGAAATAAAACTACATCTTTCCTTTTGTTTTTAATATCTACTTTCATTTGTTGACAAAAAATTGATGTGTAAGTAGAATTCGACATCCTTAGCTGCATTCCGTGAAATAGAGAATGTCTCTTGTACTGAATATCATCCAGTATGTTATCCAGAATTTATATTCAACTCATAATAAATCTACAGAATGTACGTGCATTTTTCTTTTTATAATGCTAAAATAAAACATACAATTACAATGATTTTTAATCGTAATGCTTTTATATTCTTTATTTATTTTTTATTTTTTATTTTTTTTTTTTTTATTATGGACAACATAACAGAAATCAAATTTACTCACTAAAAGGAATTCTATAAGAGTGTTCTTTGAATGCTTTATATTTAAATATTAAATATTTTAATATGCATATATGTAGCTGCATCATTTCAGAAACATACATATTTTTTAAACAAAGATTTATTTGTTTTATTTTATTTTATTTTATTTTATTTTTAATGATAGGGCAATTTTTGAGAGAAAACTAATGCATTAATCTGTTTTATTTTGGTCCTAACCGAACAATTTAGTTCTACAGTAATCTAAATGATTTATAATTTATAGTATCGGTTCAATTTTTGTTTAATTTTCATCACTTGTATAAAAAATATATAGATAAATATAACACAAATAAATTGATATTTTCTTTAAATTTTTCAAAAATACTATAAAACTACAATCAGGGGAAATATAATAATATGTAAAGAAAAATGGCGATTATCAAGGTTGATTCTGTGAAAGATGGTGATATAAACAAGAAATTCATATTATTTACTTCTTCAATGTAATTCTACATATTTATTTGTTTACTCACAAAATATATAATCTGACGATTAGGACTTTACCATATTAATTACACTATGACATAGATTTTTTTTTTTAATTTATTTTTATTTTTATTTTTTTTTATTTTTTTATTTTATTTATTTATTTATTTATTTTTTTTTTTTTTTTTTTTTTTTTTTGCTTTAGTAACATGAAAATGTAATTATTTCAAATTATTTTAATATTATTAATGTCTTTAGTTAAAAAAAAAAGTATGGTAATAACGGAATACTGTAAATTTGAATATTTTAAACATAGTATTATTTTTATTATTAAATAAGCAAGACTTTACGATTTTCAAAGTATGATAATACAAAATTTTAAATGTTTAAAATATTCAAAATCATTGGTCAAGTAATCATTCGCCAACAGGTAGTTGCAAAGAAAAAATGGGCTAAAATATTTTTTTTTAATTAATAATCATTTTTTAAAATAATGTGTCAGATTTTAACTGGTAGTAAATATCTTTCACATTCTTTTACCGATATATGCTAGAGTATTGTTTTCAAATGAATTTTTAGAAGTTTTTTTCCCTGTGTTTTTTTCTCTGTGTCTGAATCGAATTATTAATCAAAATCAAATTATTAATGGTTAATCCGTTCTATCTGTATATCTGCCTGCAAGTCTCTTATTAGCATAACGAACAAAATATATCAGTAACAAAATATATCAGTAATATAAACAAAATATAAGTAAACACTCGATATTCTAAATGTGTATCATATGAGAATGTCGCTTGAAGCTTTTTTTTTTTCGGAGAATGAACAATTGATTTGTATACAGGGACATGAAAGAAGTAATATTGTATTACTTTAATGGCAAAATATGTCGAAACTACAACTAAATAAACTTAAAATGTCCTAAACAATACGAGATTAAAACATATATTTTATATGCACAAAAGCATGTTTCAAACAGAGTATGAAGTGAGAAGTACAAAGGTTTCTACACTTATTTATTTTCAAATTACTTAAAGTAATCTGTTAAAGTAATTCTAGAGTAATCTCTAGAAATACGTTCTGTAGATTCTCATATAATAAGAATGTGTTTGGAAAAGATTATAATCGCTTTTATTTATTTATTTACTTATTTATTATTATTTTTTTTAATGTGCAATGTACAAATTTATTTATTTTATGATAAGGAATTTAAATAAATAATAACTGTTTTAATAACTGTTTTCTGCCTAATCTGCACTATTTATACAAGAGTACTCAAACTTAGTTGAATAAATTTAAAAGAGGGGTATAGAACTCAATTCCTTGAATAATTTTTATTTATTTTAAAACATAATAACAGCCTGAAATGTTTCATGAATGCATCTACAACATTCAAACAAAAATTTCAGTTGTAAGACTCACACCAAGTCCCCCACCCCCTCACACAGAAATATATGTGAAATAAATGTGCTTCGAAAAATATTTTGAAAACAATTCAAAATAGTTTCCAAAATTTTTAATATAGTTTGGAAATGTTCAAATTCAGTTCAACTTCGTAACTTACGCCATAAACTATAATAATATAGATTTGAAATTTCAGTTGTAAAACTCACACCAAGACCCCCACCCCCTCCACAGAATAACATGTGAAATAAATGTGCTTCGAAAAGTATTTTGAGTTATTTTTAGAAAACAATTCAGAATAGTTCTTAAAACAGTTTATAAAATTTCTAATATAGTTTGGAAATGTTATAAGTAGAAAATAGTCTATAGAAAAATCAGAATTTTATTTATCGATTGCAAAGTACTCTAAATATATTTTTCAAAATGAGAAACGAGTAAGAAAATAGACAAATTAAAGTTGAAAACACTTTTTATATTTGTTGAGGAGAGCTGAAAATGCACTACACAAAAGATGATAATGCATTTCAACCTTGAACATATTTATGTTGTTCTACTTTAATGATAATTATAGTGAATTTTGAATGATATTTTATTGGAATTTTCTATCAGTAAAACGTTCATTATTTCTTGTGTTTATTGCTAATTAGTAACTAGCAAAATATTATTTAAAAATATATATCTTATGGGCATTTTTGTATTTTGTGCTCTTCACATAAAATGATAGCATTATTTATTTCCTTTTCAATATGAAACATGTTATAGTAAATATGAATTACAAATATTATATTCGAAGTTTCCGGAAATTAATGCACGAATAGTCAAACGTATTATAAACATAAAATAGACAGTCGAACATAATATTAACACGATTTAACTTTTTGGAAAGTATTAAGAATGAAATAAGTGACCTGTAATTATATTAAAATATGTCATATATAACGCATATATTATACTTTCCATGGAAAATACTTTTCCTGTTCCAGATTGGAGTTATATTTACTCAATAAATAATCCTTTAACGTAAATATACTAAAACTCTTTTCTGATAAGAATTTCAAATAAATATGAAACACCAGAGGAAATTGATGAATGTCAATAAATATTCCGGACTGATTTATTAATAACAGCATTTATTTAGGTAACAGCAACTTCAGACATTATTATTATTATTATTTTACTTTTATTTTCCTAAGAACAAAACATCTAAAGATATGTTTAAGAATATTCAAAATTTATAAAATTTTCTGTTTAAAGCAAATCTTTATATAAAACAATCGTTATACACTGCATAAAAAAAGTAGACGGACACTTACTTGTAATACTTTAAAGCCGTCTATTTCTTTAATTAGAGATATGAGGTTCATTTCTCTAAAATAATTGTATTCTTGAGACATCATATATTATTATTTTTTGGATATAGATTCAATCCTTTTGAATTATGTAGTTGAAAAATTCAGGAAACAAAAATGGTGCATATTTGCACTGTAATTTTTCTTTAAAAAAGTAGACGGACATATCTTGTATCTCTAAAATAAAACGTTTTTAGTAAGGGTTTCGTCTCCCATTTGCTTTAATAAGTTCGTATACTCTATTAGGCATCGAATCAATGAGATTCTGAATCTTTTTTTGACAGAAAATTTCCCAAATGTTTGTAAGAGCTTCTTTGAGCTGGTGAATTGATTCATACTGGCGTCCACCCTCCTAAATTTTATGAACAAGTATAGCCCGAATGTTTTCTACAGGATTCATATCCGGACTCTTGGCTGGCCAGGGTAAAACAATGAAGTTGTACTCATGAAACCATTTTTTAACGTTGTTAGCGGTGTGTATTGGCGCTCCATCTTGTTGGAAAATCCAGTTTTCTCCTCCAAGATCACACGCAAATGGCAAAAGCTCACTGCTTAGTGTTTCAATATAATCTTTGTGAGTCTACTTCTTACTTAGGAGCACTAAATTTGTCCTTCCACCATAGCCAACAGCTAGCCACACCATCACGCCACCACCACCAACTTGCTGAGTAGAGTACACTTCGTCTTCTTTCTCCAAACTGTGCCAATAATATTGATATCCATCTGGGCCGTCTAAATTAAATTTTTCTCATCTGAAAAATCCATTCTGTAATCCAAGACATATGGTTTCGAGCCCACTGTAGGCGTTCTGTCACATGGTGATCCTTCCAGCATGGATGATGTTTTCTTTTCTTATATTGAAAGAGCTCTGAGTGCTTAATGTAGTAATAAATTCTCTGAGAAGTTACGTTAGTAATTCCTGTGCTTATTCGAACTCTGGGAATGGATGCTCCAGTTTTTTTCAGCTCAGTAAAAAATTTTCTTTGGTCTCTAAGCGAAAGTTTCTTTGGCCGGCCACTCTTTTTCTTTACGCCATGGGCTTCAGGAGCACGTAGAAAATCTCTGATGCTACTTTTGCTTATTAGAAGTAACCTACTAATTTCTCTGACTCCTTTATTAACATTTTTCAGCGCTATAATCTGTCCTTTCTGGTAATCAGTTAGAGGAATTCCTCGTGGCATGGCGCATTCATCTCCAAGAAATTTAACTACGTAAAACCATCTTGTCAAGCACGTTAGCAATTGGCAAAATGCCAAATGTACATGTCCATGCAAAACTGGTATTCCACAAGAAACACCCACTTAGATAATTGCAGTTTTTGACCAGTGTCCGTCTACTTTTTTTAAAAAAATATATTGTGCAAATGTATATCATTTCTCTTTTCTGCATTTCCCTACATTAAAATTATAAATAAATGAATATTTTTATTTGTCTGTCAAAAATATGAAGATTGATAAGTATAAACATGTTAAAGAATTTTAATTGACATTTCCTATTAAACAAAGACGAGGTTTCAAAAAATTGTAAAGAAGTGTCCGTCTACTTTTTTTATGCAGTGTAATTTCACAATATACAGATTTTTTTTTTTTCAATATAAACATTTTATTAGATAATTAATGGTTTGTAATATATCATGATAAGTATACTTACATTTCATATTACGAGTATATGTTTAGAAAATGTAAAAATTACGATAGTACTTTATTAATTTAGAAAACTTAAGAAAGTTCATGACCTTTTGAAAACCGTACAGCACTTACATAACTCATTTAATGCGAAAATGTAACAAGCAATTTCTGGAAAAATCTCATCTCGTTTAAGTTAGTACATGACAAATTAATCTTTTGTGACCCTCTCAACACAAACTAACCGAAATATGTTACTAGAGACATAATCTTAGATAGAGTTAGGTAAATCAATTTGCCAAGTATTTTTTTAGAATTAAATAGAGCATTGTTTTTCATGTATATATACAGTCGGCAGCAAAATTATTCGAACGCTAGCAAGAATTCCGATATAAAAAAAGTACACTTAATATTGTTTTGTTAAATAAATCCTTGTCGAATCATATTCTTAGACTAAGAATATGATTCGATTAGGATTTATTTAAGAAAAAAGTATTAACTGTACTTTTTTTACGTAGGAATTATTGCTAACGCTCGAATGATTTTGCTGCCGACTGTATATTAAGAAAGGAATGTAATTTGAAAGTTTAAAAACTAATATTTACTGAAATAAATATTATAAATGCATCTAATTCATATTCTTAATGCGCAAGAAAATGCAGCAAAGCCAAAGAAATGCATACATAATATTAGTTACACATTAGTTAATTAAATATACGAGTATATATATATATATATATTTCTAAACTTTTATTCTGCTGTCAAATTGAATTAAATATGTTTTACAAAGTTACTTTTAAACTATGAAAGATGTATGAAAAAAAAGAAAAAAAAAAAAAAGCTTTAATAAAATAGCGAGCACTGAATTCGACAAGAAATAAAAATGAATAAAGAAATAAATTAACTATAACAATGAATCAATATTTAGTAAAACTGACATTTGCTAAATATTTCTTTAAAAATGTTTGAATTTTAAAAGTTTTTAAAAATTTTCAAAAGTAATAAATATTTAAATATATCTAGCTTCTTTATTTCTTCTTAAATTAAGTTTAAAAATCATTTAAAGCAATAAAAATGCTAACATTTTACATTTACAATAAATACAGATAGTGCCATATATTCCCTTATAAACCACTGAGTGTCTTCTATAAGTGCGAAAATTTAATGTTGTTTTCACTGTACAGTTTTTAAAATGTTGCAAAACAATAGTTATTTCAGTTTTAAATTAAACAAGTAACTGCGGATGTCAAGATAAACCTCATGAATATTATTTGTAACTTTCATATTTTAAAAACAAGCTAAAAATATATAATTATTTTATTTTATTTTTTATTTTTTTTATTTTTTAAATTATTAGTGTATTAAACAAGTAACTGCGGATATCAAGATAAACCTCATGACTATTATATGTAACTTTCATATTTTAAAAACAAGCTAAAAATATATAATTATTTTGTTTTATTTTTTATTTTTTAAATTATTAGTGTATTAAACAAGTAACTGCGGATGTCAAGATAAACCTCATGACTATTATATGTGATATTTATTGAAATTTAATGTTTCCGACTGAGTGAAAATAATGCTTGGACCGGGACTCGAACCCCGGATCTTTGACTTAAGGCTCTACCAATTGAGCTATCTAAGCCGACATCCCGGTCAGCATTACTCACTCAGAAAACCTTTTAGGGAGAAACAATCTGGTCTATCATTTAGATAGCTCAACAGAAAATGGAAAACACCATTAAACAATGGGAGAATGAAATACAATTTTTAATAAAATCACACAATCAACTGTGGAAGAAAATCATATTTATGCTATCTAAATGATAGACCAGATTGTTTCTGCCTAAAAGGTTTTCTGAGTGAGTAATGCTGACCGGGATGTCGGCTTGGATAGCTCAATTGGTAGAGCCTTGACCTTGTAAGTCAAAGATCCGGGGTTCGAGTCCCGGTCCAAGCATTATTTTTCCTCAGTCGGAAAAATTAAATTTCAATAAATATGATTTTCTTCCACAGTTGATTGTGTAATTTTATTAAAAATTGCATTATATGTGACTTTCATATTTTAAAAACAAGCTAAAAATATATAATTATTTTATTTTATTTTTTATTTTTTATTTTTTAAATTATTAGTGCATTAAACAAGTAACTGCGGATGTCAAGATAAACCTCATGACTATTATATGTAACTTTCATATTTTAAAAACAAGCTAAAAATATATAATTATTTTATTTTATTTGTTATTTTTTTAATTATTAGTGTATTAAGGGGAAAAAACTACAGCTCAGTGTATGAAAAAATATGTATCAGCCGCTCGGGGGGTTAAAAAGCAAAACAAAAATTATCCTATTGCAATTTCCTTCATTTCAAGAACTATTTAAAACTTAACAATATTTTAGTGTTTGATTTCTTCATGAGTAATGCAGTAGGCAGATTACCAATTCTCATATCCGTGTTGTGAGTAGAGCTGCCAGATTGAGGGAAATTTTTATTCCATATCCACCATAATGGTATTTGTAACGGCACTGGCTGTGAGTATTTTAAAAAATAAGTTTTTAAACAATATATTCTAATTCGTCAAAAAATACTATTTAAAGCTTTACTGGTAAACTATATAAGAATTTTATTAGTAAAAAAAATATATATATATAATAATGATTCTCTCTCAAAGAATACTTTTATTTATTTTTTTTCTTTTATAAGGATTGCTATTTTTATTTAGAAAAATTAGAAAAAATTAGAAATAAATTTTTTTTGTAATAATTTCTAATAATATTTTCAATCATTTATAAGCGGGTATTTACTAACATGATTCTAACTTTTTTGTGTTGCGTTGAATCTGACAGCAAACTAAAGAATGTACAGGGTTAGCAAGAAATAAGTTGCCCACTTCAGAGGGCTCTAGAATCCGTCCTATTGGTCAAAATGACACAAAATTTTAACTACAAGCAACTCAAATGTTGCGCTTGACATTTATTTAAAAATATTAGTACAAAATTAAGTTGATAGGTTGCGCTATAATACACATAACCATATTTAATATGCTTTAAAAATATGCGTGAAAAATAAAGTGACATTAATAAAACTGCTCAATATGATACCCTTTATGTTCAACAATGTGCTGTAATCGCATAATCATATTTTCAACAGCTGACCGGAGTAAGTCTGCCGGAATATCTAAAACATGGCGCCGAATGCTGTCCTTCAGATCAGGCAGATTTGATGGTCTTTGACGGTAGATATTGTCCTTTATCCAAAGAATAATGCTAATAGGCATGCGCTGAAACACAAATGCTGTTTCAGATTTTCAATATATGCAAATAAGTATCATTTGTGTGATAACGCCATCTATCGACAGGATTTTGTATTAATTTTTTTTTATTTAATAAATGTCAAGCGCATCATTTGATTTATCTGTAGTTAAAATTTTACCTCATTTGAACCAATAGGATGGATTCTAGAGCCCTCTGAAGCGGGCAACTTATTTCTTGCTAACCCTGTTATAAAGCACACACACACACACATGTGTGTATGTGTTTTTACTTCGAATATCTTTTAAAATCTACACATTTATTGCGCTATCCAGAAATGGAAAAAACATTTATTATCCGCAAATGAATTAAGTTTATATAAACATTTTAAGACCATAAAAATGCTAATAATTTATTTAATAGTTTTTTTAGATATCTCCAACCAAACACAAATGTCTATTTATTATTTTGATATGAATTCAATTTTAGAGCAAAATTTAATAGATACAACCAGTCTTGATGCCACGTAAAACTACATTAAAATTATTTTTCATAACAAACATTAAATTATCTGGTATTTTATGTATACTTTTAAAAATAAGTTATTACAGTACTTTATGAATGAATAAATAGTTTTACTAGTAGAAATTTCTATTGTATCTACAAAAACAATTTATTCACTAGAGTCATTTTCATAATTACAGACATTTGTTGCGATCATATTAATACAAAGATCCAGATATTAAAATTTTTACTGATACTTAACTTTATTGTTTTGAAACTTTACAATAAGACAAAGATTCATTAAGAGAGAAAACCATTTTAATTGCTACGCAGATGCACGTTGTCTCAACAGATGCAGGACATAGCAAATGTTTAAATTTCATAATGAAGTTTCGCTAATTAAGATCATACTGAGATATCAAACATTAAGTATATTTTAAAAATAAGTTTTCGTTCGTTGCGTAAATTCATATAATTAGGAGCATTGTAAACTTATCAGTTACAAATATTCTTTAAGAAACTTTTGAATTTGTTTTCTAATATTAATTGTGTATATTGTACCGAAATAAATATAATTTTAAAACATCATGCTAAATAATTTATGGAAAATTCATGGATATCGATATTAACAAGAAACGAAAGTTCGTTCATATAAAAACGATTTTGCCATAATGCTTGTTGTTTTCCGTCTTTGATAAAATTTGAAGTTTTCAATAATCATCGTCTACTTTTTGTTTTGATTATAATTTATATCTCTCTTTCTTGGTATACTGTATAAAAAAAAAAAAAAAAAAAGCTACTTTGCTGCCAGAAATTTTCTGTAATTTGAGAAAATAGTCGTAAATTACGGAAAAATTACATTGACAAAATGTATTTTTTTTTTTGTCATTACAGAGGATTTCTGGTAGCAAAGTTGCTTTTTTTTTTTTTAAACAGTGTATGTGCAAACAAAGCCAAAAAATTAAAGATGCGAGATAGGTCACAAACAATCATAATTTATTGCACCAACACATACTTACACAAAATTTTTCTTTAAGAGGAATTTTTAAATCAAATGGTCGAAGATGTTGCCTGCAGCTATAATACACACCTCACAATGTCGATGCATCGATCGACGAACAATCACAAAACTGACTAGTATATCGCCAATAACACGACTTGCATCAACGATTCACGCCACCAAATTCATTTTCGATTCCACAAAGGCTTCATATACTAATTTTTTTATATAACTCAAAGAAAATAATCAAAAGTGACAGATCTAGCGAATGACGTGGGCAGAGAATAGGTTCAGTACGACTAATCCATCGACATAGAAATCAATCACAGTTCTGTTGAATTTACATCCATTCCTGCACATGACGCGGTACATCTCTTAGCAATTTTTGCAAGACTTCGCTGTAAAACATTTTGTGTAAGAATGCACAACATTATTGAGGGAACTTATTTTCCTTAACCTAATTGAGAAATGTTATCAGCTATAGCTGTGTAACAGAGGCATATAGTGGAACATTACACAATTCTATCTGGTAACATTTCTCTACATGGTTTTGCCAAGCAAGCTGCCTCAATATTGAGACAACTTACTTACCACAGCCGTATGTGTTACGTATGCCACTATATGTCCCTTTATGATTTTTGCTTGTTGTCGTGTTCCTGACCTCCACAACACACACACACACACAGCATATATATATAAATAATTACAAAGATAATTATTGTATTTATAATTATATTTATGTATATATAATTATAAATACCGTCAATTTTATATTAATAATTTACAAATTAAACGAACTTCTAAATATAATTTACCGCTTGGAAGACAGTTTTTTAACTTTAACATTTTTTCAAAATTGTCGAAATCTGATGATTCATATATATTTCAGTACTCAGATTCCATTCTCAAAAAAATTGTTGATAATGACCATGATCATATTAAAACAAGTGATTTATAATTGTGAAACTTAATGGGATGTGATCCTAAATTTATGCTTCCCTAAAAAATTACAAACCAACAAATAGTTAAACAATTTGTATATTATATAGATTTTTACTTTCTCTTACCCTTAAGGTAGAGAAAGTATTGTTTTAGGGTCAAATTTTCGAAAGCGAGATTTTGTTATATTTACATGTTCTAAGGTCCCTTGAATACGAAAATCATGTTTTTAGCGAATGGTCTGTGTGTGTGTCTGTCTGTCTGTGTGTCAGTTATCAGCATATCTCAAGAACAGATAGTAGAAGAAATTCCAAACTCGGTATTCTAAATGTGTATCATATAGGGATGCTACACTAAGCTTATCGTGGAGATGAAGCAATTGGTTCGTGTACAGGGACACTCAAAAGTATTCAAATACATTACGTCTAAAGGGGAAATTGCAGGTAAATAGAGTTTAACATCTATAGACTGTACTAAACCAATATATATTTTTTGTAATAGAGATATTTAACTGAGGAAAAAAAAATTGTGTATGTAGGAGCCTCGCCTCCCCCCCCCATCTCCTGGTGGAAGGAAGTCCCCCCCTCGAGGGGAGTAAATTTTCATGATGGGTATCTTTCAAAAGAGCTCGCCAATACCTATAAAACGAATGGTTGAACCATCAATCTGTGATAATTTAAAATAAATTTATCGTTTTTTTTTTCATTTTTAACCAAAAAAAAATTTTTTTTTTTTTAATGTAATATTGAGAATAAATTAGACTTTTTTTTTTTTTGAGTGTTATACTACTTCTCTATTATGGAAATCGTCTGCATTATCATGGAAGATAATTTTTTTAAATAATAGTTTTAATAAATTATTTTTACTGAGTGAATTTGTATAGGAAAATACAGAAAAAAGTCGTGTGATGGCCACAACACACTAGTTATTTGTTGTTAGTGGATGCGCTTTACTAATAATATTTTACCATTTCCAGGAAAGCTGTTCGGGAATTGAAATAAATTCCTCATAGAGATATGGTAAATAATGTTTGTTTTTAGCTAAATATTCATCGCTTGTCTTTTGTATATTTACACGTTTTGAGGCTTCCTGATTACCTTAGTCAAGTTTTTTAACGTATAATTTGTCATTCTCTCTTAGAGTAACTTAAAAACGAATAATTTTAGGAATTCCAAATGTTGTATTTTGAAGTTAGTATAAGTTTGTTGCTGGAAATGTTTGATCAAGATTGATAAGTTTGAATGAATGTTGCGCATGAAACTTGTCTGTATAATTTTAAGTAAACTTTTAATTTGAATAACAGATTTAAATTCTATATAAACGTTAGTGCATTAATGAAACGGGGGTTGAGGGGGCGGTAGCCCCCTTCACACACAAATTATCACATAAAACTATTCCGAAGCCTAATTTGAAGTGTTTAACTTAGGTATACATCACAGTACTCTTTATGTTACATCTTAATCTCCAACCTGTATTTATAGTATTAAATTTCAGGGTAAGAGTGACACACTAGATAATTTTATTTATAAAATTGCATTATTATACCGGGTGATTCAAAATAGATGTTACAGGGATTATCTCGTAAACTAAGAAAGATAGAAACATACTTCCAATTACAAAATTGGTGCAAATTAAGAATAGATTTCAAATATGGAATTTGTTTTGTAAAAGGGGCTGTATACAAATTAAAATACGAAATTTAATTTTTATATGGTCCCTCCTATGATAAAATCATTCAAACACGGGAAATCAACAGATTTAAGAACTTATTGCGAATTTACATTATTCAGTATTGTTAAAAAAAATAGTTAAATTTCTTAGGGGTCACCTGCAATTTAAAAAACGTTAAGAAAGGAAGAAAATTAAAAAGCTAGTAAAACCATGTGAAATTTTCGCACTTTATTTCTTTTTACCACTTTCCATTGGATGAAACTTTTTAATGATTTCGGCTCTTTAACAATTCCAACAATGTTGAAAAGTGTTAATGACTTCGGTTTGTTTGTCTGTCCATCCATCTTTCTGTCTGCCCGCGCTCTAACTGCCGTGAATATTTATGGAATTTTCTGAAATTAATATATGTTATTTGAGTTTACTATCTGATGTTTCTTATTGAAAACAGAGTGAATACCTCAACTAGCTTGTGTACAGTGACACCCGAAAGTATTCCATAATATTGTGTTATATGAGATGTATTTTTATAAACCATATTTTAATAGCTTTAATTTGCGCATATATTAATAAAATTGATATATGTTATTCAAGTTTACTATCGGATATTTTTTATAGAAAATGGAGTAAATACCATCAATGGTTTGTATACAGGGACACCCGAAAGTATTCCAAATCATTGCATTCTATGAAAGATATTTCTATTGACCAAATTTTAATTACTTTGCATAAATCTTAATGAAATTGAAATATGTTTTTATATGCACAAAAGAATGCTTTCTATAATGTACAGTACGATTAGCATTATATACACAGAGCACACAAAATTATTCAGTTAAGTGTTGTTATTGGACATTTGCTGGAATTGCCTTCAAACAAATTTTAACAAATTTGTTTGAAGGTTTTCAAACAAATTTTAACTGTGAATATGATTTCAATTTGCACATTTTTTTTGTCTGACTGTCCATATGTCTATCTATCCGTCTGCCTACCCCCAGCGTCCGTAAATATTTTCAGGAATTTTAAAAAATGATATATGTTATTCAGGTTTACTATGGAATTTTCCCTATTTCAAATGACATTAATAGGTCCTCTACAATTCGTTTATGTTCAGGAACGCACAGAATATGCTAATGCATTGCGCTTTGGGACAGACATTGTTATAAATTACATTTAAATAACTTCCTACTGTAAAAATAATAAAGAAATTCATATTTATTGTTAATATTGTAAAATAATGTTTTGCGTAGAATATGATATGGTATTGATGTATAATTCTATGGCAGGGGGCTTACTGCCCTTCTGTTTAATTATAATGCCTACATTTATTAAAACAATAATGAAGTCTGGTTGTTAATTTTCTTCAAATTTACAAATCTTGACCAATTTTTCAAGTGTTACTAGATATGGAGTCCAAAGTACCAAATTTGAATTCCCTACAGTTATTAAATTATGCTGAAAATTCATATATATACAGATCAACCACTGAAAATTTGACTTTCGTGTTCAGGAGGCCTCAAAACATGATATTGTAAAAAAAAATCGATCTCCAAAAACTACTTTGTTTACAGTACAGGTATGAGAAAGTAATTTTCCGTTCTGTGTCAGCAGTGTTCTTCGACATAAAAAAAAATACAGAAAATCACTTCGTCAATTACATTTAATAAAAAAAATGTTTACCTCAATTTTGGGTAGCCATGTATATTGTCTATAAACTATATATTTGTGTACGTAAATTTAGTGTTATATGTAAAACACGTAACACAAAATGACACAAAGACTTCCAGCAATTCCCAAGCATAGCTGTAATATATCCAAATACTCTGAGTAACCATGTAAATGAATGATGAATGGTTGCTTTACCACAATCTACGCAAAACGTGTTTTATGAGTAAAAAAAAAAAAAAGAACAAGAAAAATTATGTTCTTTTCATTTTGTTTAGGGCAGTCTATAGGTGTCACACTGTATATATGAGAAATTTCTCTCACAGACGTAATGTATTTGAATTCTCTTGAATTACACAACCCTTTGTCTGATCGTATCGAATAGCTTAGTATAGCATCGCAATATGATACGAATTTAGAATATCGAATTTGGACTTCCTGCTACTATTTGTTCTTGAGATATGCTAATAACACACACACACACACAGAGAGAGAGAGAGAGAGAGAGAGAGAGAGAGCAACCGCGCTAAAAACATCATTTTTGAATTCAGGGGATCCGAAAATGTAATATATAAGTCATATGATAGGAGAGGCTGCATAAAAAATAAATTTCGTATGTAATATGTATACAGCCCCTTGTACAAAAAAATGCCATAACTGAAATCTACTCTTAATTTGTAACAATTTTGTAAGTGGAAGTATGTCTCTATCTTTATTAGTTTACGAGGTAATCGCTGTAACATTTATTTTGCATCACCCGGTATAAGAAGCCTATTTCTTTTTGTCGCCAGTGAAAAATACTTATCTAAAATAAATTTAATCTTCTTTTCACAGTAAGTAAAATATCATATTTTCATTATATGAAATTATTTCTTTCTTTTCACGATATGAAAACTACAAAAAAAATTTGTAATAACTTTAGTAGATAGATCTTCGAATAATTATACAATAACGTAAGTAATACTACCATAAATTATTAAATTCACTATTGTAATTTAAAGCGGGTATTGCTTATGATATGGTAAAATTTCAGTTATATATATATACATATATACATATAGTTTTTAAATAGTCCATGTATTTCTTTATAAATTATGTTTCAACAATATTTTTATGTTTATTTATAGAGTCTAAATTTATATACAAAGTACATTTTAATAATAACATATTTTCCAATAGATTTAGTGAACAAACCATAATTATACTAATAGTTATACTAGCAGATAATGTATCAAAACATATTATAAAAAGGACTGATATTGTGTTTCGCAACATTTTATTTACAGGTTTTCTTACTTTTCACATACATAAAGTTTTCCTATCTATTATTTAGACTATAAATGTTATGTTATTGTTTAATAAAAAACACATTTTTGATTAAAATATAATTTGAAGTTACACTTTTGTTTTGTTTACGTATTTATAATTTATTTTTTTTTATTTTTTTTTTAAAATTCGGTTCCGTTTCATTTGGCAAAAGTCCATAAGAAGTGTTTTATTTTCACTGCACATGTTCACAACTGGCTGAAAATCAATTTTAATAATAGAACATGAAAAGGTTTCCATTACGAAAGTGTCGAAAAAAGTGAAAAATGGTTTTCATATATGATAAATAACATTTGTAAGATATTGAAAATAAAAAGAATATTACACGTTACTTCATATTACTTAAAAGTACTAAAATAAAAATAAAATAAAAATAAAAATAAAAATGAGCTCTAATTTAAATAGCAACTATTTTTTCACGCAATAGGGGGGGGGGGTGAATAACTGTAAAACATGTTTTACTTGATGAGATGGAACAGAACTGTAAATAGTACATCCTTATTTGGGCAACATTACAATCTTGTTAATTAATTTTATAGATAATTATTGACTGTGCAATATATAATTGAGTTCAGCTTTCAGTTTTTAACCTTCGACTGGCTATAAAATTAACAAATTGACTGTGAAAGTATTTGTAATAAAATATAGTTTAACATGTAAAATAATTTCTCTCATACACCTTAGTTAACAGTTTTGCTGAATATTTTTTATTATTATTATTTTTCGCTGAGTCATATAAATGGAATAAGCACGACATAAAATCCACATTATTACATTCAGTAACACTATTATACAAAATTTCATACGAACATCCAATTTTACAAACAGTGAGTCGAATATAATTTATATCTTTAAAGCTCATACTAAAAAAAAGTGTATAAGTGTTGGCTGCTATACACACAATATGTGAGTACTCACACATTTTATATACTGTAGTTAGCTGCTAAAATTATTTGCAATTTCGAAGCATAGCATCATTTTAAAAAATTAAAACTTCAAATATTGCAATAATAAAATATACCTTTTGTATCGCAAGACATATTACCCTTAAAACTCACTGTTTTGACATACAAAAAAATATACCGTTAATTTATTTATAAAATAGTACCAGTTTATTCATAAAATATTAAAAATAAAGTTTTTTTTCTTTTTTAGAAGCCTTCTATGGTATTTAAACCAAAGTATTTTAACTCAAGCTTATAATTTCTATATTTATATTATTTTTAACAGATTTTATGTTATTTAAGTGAAATATTTATCTTATTCAAATATAATGTTTTTTATCTGATCTTCGCGTAAAGCAAAAAAAATCATGCTTGCAGCACACAAAACCAATTAATTATTTAAAAAACGAAAATATAAAAATAGCAGATTGGAAAACATACAGAAAATGAAAGATGTATGCAATATTAAGTGGATTTCCTTTAAAAAAATTCAAAGTATATTTAAACGAATGTTTCATTTAAGTTTTTTGTTTTAACATTATTTTTTAAACTTAAGATTCAAATGACTTATTTAAAAAACCAGCAATTTGCGATTAAGCTTTTTACATTTGATTTAATATATTTATATATATATATATATATATATATATATATACAGAGAGAGAGAGAGAGAGAGAGAGAGAGAGAGATGTTTAAAAAAATAATGTATTTCTTTATTTTTATTTTTTTTAACTTCAAATGCTTTTTACACACACACATATATATATATATGCTTATATATATGGTGTGTGTGAGTGTGTTTAGGTGGGTGGGTGTCTGTCTGACTATATGTGGTGTACAAAGAAAAACATTAATTCTTCAGCTATAATAATATAAGAATTTTACATTTTAATTTCCAAGATAAAAAAATTTCTTTAAATATAAAAACCGCTTTTTGTTTCATTTCTCTATTATAATCCCCTATGTTATGAAGATAATAAATCAGAATTTTAAGAATAAAAATTATTTAATAGAAAATAAAGGAATTGTGTAAAGTGCATGGCAGCAGCGTTTGCTGCTTTCATAATGTGTTCCTGCTTATTTCTTTTTCAAGGCTGATTTATTCCCATCTGAAAAAAATTTTTTGGGGGTTTTAGGCTAGAGTTTCTATTCATTATGATTCAACACCATTTTACTGGTGCATTTTATTTCTACGAGTGTCCACATCAGTGTCTAGCAGTTCCACTCTAGAAACCGGTAGATGAAAAGTTCCTGATTTGAACCCAGCCCATCAAAACTTTTCCTGGTGGGCAAGTTTTGGGATATAGATGACATTCAGCAGTAAGCATCATATACAGGTTTCCACACATAGCTTAAGCAGTGGGCCATTTACAGCTCCCATCAGGGATAAAGACAGTAAGCAAAAAAATCTGTGACCTATAAGTAGCCTAAATATAACTGACTTTAGGCAGGTTACTAGCCCAAAAACAACACCATGTTCGCCACGTTGTAGCCGTAATTCATAGTCAGTTTAACATATCGTTACTTACAATTTCTGTGGATAAATGTAAAATTGAGTGCTGTGATTAATTTTTCGTTGATTTTAAATTCCCTCGCATTTCGCCATTTCCCGGGAAGTTTATTTTAATCTATGGGATACGAAAACTCTAAATCTCGCGCAACCTTAAAGCCGATTGTTAATTTGAATCACTTTTGTTGACTCAAATCGTTTTAACGCCCAGTATAATAGGTGTTGAAAGAACGAACAATATTTTTCTGGCTAGTTATAAAAAAAACTGTTTCTAGAAGGAATTTTTTCTCATATGATTAATCAATTGAATAATCGCACCAAAAAATATACGCGCCGAGAAAAAAGTGATGAATACTGCCTTGACATATACTAAACGACTTAAAACCAGTTTTTCGGGCGAACTTTGGCTCAATCTTCTTTTGTATATCACTCTTCATAAGTTCGAGGAAACTGGCTCAAATGAAAATTGGGCGAAAAGCAGGCATGTGTAATAGCGCCTGGCTAAAAGCCTACAGATTATTGACTAATTCTCAAAGATAATATCAGAATTAAATGTGAACCGAAAGAATTAATGTTTATGAATAAATATTATAAGAATTAAATGCGATACGCACCCCTCTCTCCACTGGAATCGAATAGAAAGGATAAACGCGTAAACCAAACACGAGACAATGACTGTCAGATTTTGAATATCAGAAGTATAACATAATTGAAAATTAATCCCACGTATAGGATTGCGACTTAAATTAAATCAAACGAATAATATGTTTTATGACTAGCTATGAAGTTTACAGTGGAGCAGTGAAGAAATTTATCGGCAAAGCCACTGAGAAACGAATGAATATGTTCCACTCAAAAAAACAATAGTTTCAGTTCCCTTTGCGCACAATGAAATATTTAATCTAAGAAAAAAAATCTGGAGTGACTCCACTCGACTTTCCGAACATTGAGTAATTAACAGTTTTGTAGATAAAGTAAAGAAAGAGGAGTTGTCAAAAAACAAAAGAGATAAAACCATAATACAGTGTTTGAGTATTTTTCTCCATATATTACACGATGTTTTATTTAACGCTACTGAACTTTGAGCCCATAGATCATAATGATAAAGAATTTTTGGTGTGTCCCTGTAAAAAACCTATAAATGCTAGATTCACCAAAATGCTTATAGTTAGTGCAACAGTGATTTATAATATTCATATAAATTTTCAGCTCAATCGAATAAGGCGTTTAGATGCTATCGCACTTTTAACTAGTATGTTGTGACCACCACATGACTTTCTTCTGTATTTTCCTATACAAATTCACTCAGTAAAAATAATTTATTAAAATTATTATTTAAAAAAATTATCTTCCATGATAATGCAGATGATTTCCATATTAGAGAAGTAGTATAATACTAAATATCCAAAAAAAGTCAATTTTATTGTCAATATCACATTTTAAAAAAATCGATAACTTCATTTTAAATTATCGCAAATCTATGGTTTTAAAGGTACTGGCGAGCTCTTTTGAAAGATACCCATCATGAAAATTTACTCCCCTCGAGGGGGGAATCCCCCCCAGGGGGTTTGGCGAGGCTCCTACACATACAAAAATTTTTTCCCAGTTGACTATCTCTATTATAAATAATTCTTGTAAATTTCATAATGATTACTAAAAAATAATTCTCTTTATGCACATTTATACAAAATTTTGTACTATACACCATGTTAAAAATTTAGAAAAAGCGGGATGGCAACGCAACCTGTAAGACAATTTTTACCAAAAGTTGATAGGCACTAATTTATGTCAAGGTGCAACTACATACCAATTTGTATGAAATTTGTGTGAAGTAGTTCCTGAGATACAGTTGCCACAAAAGTCTGTCACACCCACGCAGAGACTGACAGACAAACAGACAGACATTTTCTAAAAATGGTCAAATCGTGTTTTACAGCTCTCAAAACGTGTAAATCCATCAAAAACCCGAGGTCGAAAATTTTTACGAATCCAATACTTTCTTCTATTGAATATCGAAGAAAATAAAAATTTGGTCTCACAGGCCATAATGATAAAGAATTTTTCTTTGTGTCCCTGTAAAAAAACTGTAAGTGCTAAATTCACCAAAATCTATACAGTTCGTGCAACTGTGACCTATAACATGTGTACAAATTTTTTGTTCAGATTAAATAAGCGTTTAGACGCTATCGCACTTTTAAAAATTTGGCCCCATAGGCCATAATGATAAAGAATTTTTCTTTGTGTCCCTGTAAAAAAACTGTAAGTGCCAGATTCTCCAAACTCTATACAAATTGAGTAACTGTGACCTATAATATGTGTATAAATTTTTTGCTCAATTGAAGAAGGCGTTTAGGTGCTATCGCACTTTTCAGATTTTGGTCCCATAGACCATAATGATAAAGAATTTTTCTTTGTGTCCCTGTAAAAAAACTATAAGTGCTAGATTCACCAAAATCTATAGGGTTCGTACTATGGTGACTTACAATATACACACCAACTTTCAGCTTATTCGAACAAAGCGTTTAGACGCTAGCGTGTTCACACACATACATACACACATACACACATACACACACACATACATACATCATCGTAAAAATAGTGAAAACGGACTCAGGGGACCTTGAAACGTATAGAAACATCAAAATCTCGAATTCGGATTTTTGACATGATTACAATACTTTCCTCACTATAGTGTTCGGAAAGTAAAAAGTATCTGAACTTGTGATATCACCATCCACTGTCAACTTTTACACTTAAAAACATCACTTTGACGAACAACGCTATGAGTAGATAAATACTTAAACTTTTGTATAGCGCATTATGAAATACATAAAAAATCTATTTCAAGTATTTTTTTTAATTATTAATTTAGAACATTGTTAATAACAAACTTAATGGTATCAGCAATCCCAATTATGATTATTACATCATTATCTATATAAATAAAATCACACATTTGTCTGTAAATTTGTCAGATCCAAAACATTTTGAGGTATCTTCACGTGTCATACACCATGAAAGCCGAAAATGACTTCAAAAAATTTTGCCTGTGTGTGCGTGTGTGTGTGTCATGGTGTCCGTATGTCTGTAACGCTATTTTGTCCGGGCATCACTTGAGAACGACTGGATGAAATTCAACAGCGTTTTGCAGAAACTTAGATCTTTACCCAATTTAAAATAACATATGTATGAACTTTTCGGAAATTCCCCCACGTTCCCCCATGGGGGGGGGGGGGGGGGAAGGGGCAAAAGACAAAAATACGTTTGTCCGTGAATCACTTGAGATTTGGCTGGACAGAATTCAACCCCGCTTCACAGGAATTTAAGTTTTTATCCAATTTAAAATTATATCTAGCAACTTTTCCGAAATTACTCACCTTTCACCGTTGGGAGGGGGGTGCAAAAGACAAAAACACGTTTGTAAGCATAACTCGGCTCCTAAATACTTCACTGTAAAGAAATTGCACATTGGAAGACTAAACATGAATACAAATAAAGCACTATCTGCGATTTAGAAATTTTCGATTTTTAAGGGAAGGGAGGGGGAAAATGAATTTTTGGCGGGAAATATCGAAAATTCTTGATTTTTGAGTAGAAAGCTACCAAAAATGGAACAAAGATGTTTAAAAAAAGGCTATGCGACTTCCTTAGGATATTTCCGAAATCACATTTTTTTTTTTTTTATGGTTTGCGGGGTTTTTTTTTTTGTGGGGGGGGGGACACCATCACAATCGAGACACCACTTTTAGCGCTAAATTTGTCCTGAGAAATCTATGGGAGCTGTGATCACGAATTTCAATGCTTGGATTGTTTATACGTATCTTACACCTAAAGTAACGGGGGGGGGGGAGGAAGAAAAATTTTTTTAAGCATAACTTAGCCCCAAATTACTTCACGGCGAAGAAATTGCCCAAGAGGAGACGATTTTGGAATTCTTGGTTCTTAAAGTAGGGAGGGAAAAAATCGTTTTTCGGCGTAAATTTCATAAATTCCGGATTTTTGAGTAGAGATCTACTAAAAACAGTACAAAGGTATTAAAAACAGTCATGTGTCTTCTTCAGGATATTTCCAAAAACACATTTCCGTTTTTATTTTTTTGTAATTTTTTTTTTTTTTTTTTTGCGGGGGGGGGGGGGGGGGAGAATTACGAAAGAGCAAATTTGAGAATTCCCTTTTAGCTCTAAATTTGTCTTGGAAAATCTATGAGATCTGCGGTCACGAAATTTGGTGTGCAAATTCTTTATATGTATCCGACACTTATTGCAAAGGGATTTTACGAAATTCCCCCCTTACCTCCGTTGGGTCGGGGGGCAATAAATACGCGTGAAAACAAGTTTTCCCCTTTGAATTCGCCTTGAATTATCTTAGAATGGCGAATTTAGATGTGTGGATGTTGATTAAATTTACGCATTATCTACTTTGGTGAGATTTCGCAAAACTTCGAACTTACCCCCTGGGGAAGGTAATTTGCTGCCGAAAGCAGTGGGGACCCTGACTCCTCACGTTGCGAGCAAAAAAAAACCTCTACCGAGCACAGCGGGAACTTAGGTTATTAATAATGATATGGGATTTTGACAACTCATTTAAGTATATTGTCCAGCGAAGCGGGCAAAGCCTGCTAGTAGTAAATAATTGCAATTAAATGAGATGGTACAAAGGTCGAAAAATTAACTGGACTTAAAGATTTTTTGAAAATGTAATTTATTTTCAGTCTTATTCACAGTTAACTTAAGATTGATATTATTGTTAAAAGCAATTTTTCATTTTAACTGCAACACAAAATTACGTTACACACAGTACATTTAAAATGCGGTTTGCTTTGACTGCCATTTCTGGAAGAAAATTCGCTCTTGATCTCGAAAACAACAGTCGGCAGCAAAAGTATCCAAGCACTAGCCAATAATTCCGATATAAAAACAGTACACTTAATACTGTTTTGTTAAATAAATCCTTGTCGAATCATGTTCCTTGTCAGTCTAGGGATTTATTCAACAAAACATTTTTAAGTGTACTTTTTTTATATCGGAATTATTGACTAGTGCTCGGACACTTTTGTTACCGACTATAACAAGTGTTAGCCATTAACATCTTCTGTTGTGGAAGCGAACTTCATTTGACACTGAAAAGATCTTTCCTCTCCTCTTATTGTTTTCAAGTTGTGATGAGCCATTGCGTCCATTGTCAAGACGTTTCAGCCGTCCTTCTTCTGAGTTGCAGTCTGGAGAATGTGAGTGAACCCTGAGTCACTCTCTTTTTTCTATTCCAATACAGGTAGCTCAATGATCTCTTTATGTGCAACATTCGAGTTGATCACAGTCCTTTCCATCATTGTATAAAACAATCGATACCACCACTTCTTTTTTTTCTGTCTCTGTCATATAGGGAACGCAGCATATGAATTTATCGATGGCTTCCATTTGCTCATTGTACAATTTTATAGTATTAACAGCGGTATACCCAACTTAGTGTCATCCTTTGGTGTCACTGTAAATGTTTCATTTCCGTGGTAATTTGATTGTAAATGAATACACTTATTATCTTTCAATTTAAAGTAGGCAGTTCCATGACCATTATACGATAATCAGTTTTCACGCTGGAATATAAATTAAGCATTGTTAAAATATCAATCTCAATCTGTACAATAAATTTCACTTATAAATACGCACAACATTTTTTTTTTTTTTAATATAAAGACGTAAAAATCAATCATAAATACTTACAAAAAAAATGACTTTAATTCATCATAAATTATGACCCAACGGTGCTTAAAAGTATCCGTCAATAAAGTAGGTAATACGATTACACAAATATACAAAAATGCATTTATATTGGACAGTTACCGGTGATAAAGTATTATAAATCGATTAAAAAAAAACATATTTTTGACTTATCTTCAATTTTCGATATAATATATAAATGAATTTCGACATAGGTGATGAACGCATACAATGGCGTTTGAAAATAGAAGAAAGACGCTAAAAATGCCATCATGAAAAAAACAACTTCAAGGAGTCACTAATGTCGTCTAGTGAGTATAAAGAAGACTAATTAGATTTGATACTTATACCTTTGTTTTGTTTTTTCACCCATGTGACCACCATAGTTCGCATTGTGAGTTAATTTTAATTCCATCTCCCTATAAATATAAATTAAAATACATTAGATTACTTATAGAAATTTAAAAGAAATTTAGAAATCTCGGCAGAAAAGGAGACTTTAGTCTCGGTGAATAAACAAATATCGTATAAAAAATATTTTAATCAACGTTCGTCGTGTAAGAACTTCAAAATAGACGATCAGAGGATTTTATTAATACCTGATTCTACTAATAAATTATATGCTCGTTGTACAGGTCCTAGTGAGGTGATACAATAATGCTCACAACATTCGTATAAAAAAAAGTTAACTCATGGTAGCATTAAACACGCACATATGCATAAAATAAAAAAATAAAAAAATTTCCCAATGATCCAGATAGAACGCGTGATTTTCGAGAAAGATGATGATTTTGAATAAATTTATAATGTCGATAATTTGGATTCTGCGAAAAGAAAAGAGCAGATAAATTTGCTGCCCTAGTATAAATGCTTTCAGAAAAAATGAAAATAGCGAAAATTAGAAACACAAAATTCGAGACATCGAATGTGCTGTTCAAAAGGAACCCACATATATACTGGTGGACAAAATTAAGAGATGGAACACATTATCTGCGAAAATGTTTTCCCTTCCTTAATTTTGTCCACCAGTATATATCTAATTCAGGAAACTACGAAACCGAAACTAAATGAGCAATGTTTATTTCATATAAATTAAACCGAACGAATCCGAAATTGATTATTCATTAGTTTATGTAAACAGAAAGGATGCAACTGTAAGGTTATGTGCAAATTTTAGGACTCTAAACGAAGTGAAGCAAATTATTTCCCCACGGAAAATGTCACGGTTTTAATTAACACCATGTGTAAATAAAACATAATTTTTAAATAAGATATTTTGAAGGGACACTTGAAAATTTATCTGGAGCAAAATAGCTTAAATTCCACATTATTTAAAACACATAGAATCAATATCGATGGTTATGCCCTTTAGATTCAAAAGCGCAAGCAGTACATTTTAAAAAACTATGAACGCTGCTTTAACAGATCATTTTACATATGTGACATCGCAATTTATTTCAGTCATTGAAGCACACACTTAAAACATCTAAGTGCAATTTTAAAGAAGCTAGAAGAGCTTAATTTTGCTGTTATTGTTTGGATCACATAAATTAAGTCCCGAAAACACGAGCCAGATCATGAAAAGATCGGATTTTGAAATTATTACTGTGAATATGTAGATAATTTTGTTAAAATTTTATATTCATTGTCAGAACTAACAAAGGAATGGGTTTCTGAAACAATACCCTAGTTAGAGGAGCATGAGAGAGAATTTACTGCTCTTAAGAGTGTATGGTGCCGCGTGCCACAATTATACACCCCAACACTAAATAGACCGCACACCATACAATCAGATGTGTCGGTGTATGCCATTGATTCGTGCCTCTCCCAGCGTGATTCGAATGGCAATCATTTTCCTGTTAGTTCTGAGAGCCACAAATTGAATAAACTCAGCAAGCATGGTCTACCTTTGAGAGAAATGCTTTCGAGATAATTTAGAGCCTACAAAAATTTGAGACATGACTATTTAGAGCCACAATTGAGTTAATCATGGACCATAACCCCCTTGTTATCATCACAAGAAGGACTTCTTAATCGTCAAAACTGCAGAGATGGGCGTTGGCACTTCAGCGCTATAATATTACTGAATGGCATTGTGCTGGAAAGAAAATAACCAATGCAGATGCGCTGTCAAGACTTTGTGTTAAATAGTGCACTTAGTTGAACTTTATAAAATAATCAAATTTTAGACTTTCTATGTGGCTCTTATAATATTCATTTTATTTATTTCAGATACGAAACAACGCGAAGTATTGTGAAAAATACATATAATCAAGTATACAGTATAGCTTTGCTATAAAAGATTATTATCACTTTTTTAATTCATTGCTAACGTGATACATATGTGTAATTTTTTCCTTTTAGTCATTCCTTTGTAAAAAAGGCATTACATAGGCTTTTACTTAGGAATGGCTAAAAGAAAAATCAAAAACAGAATAAAGAAACATGAAAACGTCATTCGATACGGTAAAATATCAATAGCCTTAACCAAAACGAATACAGATTCAAACATAAAAATAGATTTTGAAAACGTAAGAAAGCTAGCTAATTTTAATAATTACAGATACACTACTCTGCGTGAAAACATTGAAATTTTGACCAACGAGTGAGCATGCAACGACAAGCAAGATAATTAAGTAATAGATCGGAGATGGCGCTATGTGTTAAAAGAAGAAAAGAGAACTGGTAGAACAACACACGACAAAAGTTTCCTGGGAATGGCCGGGACCCCGACCGAATGAGCTTAAAAAAAAAAAAAAGTAAGGCAGATATGTTTATCTGTAAGCATCTTTTCGATTAAAAAAAAAGGAATTTTGTGTAATGTGGGGCCCCACGGCCCTTGCGGGTCCGCATATGTTACTTCGTCTAACAGATCATTTGAATGAACGACACTTTTGTAATCATTGTGTTTAGCAAAATTACTTTTTTATGAAGACACTTCGGATTTCCAAATTCTTTCTTACAACATATGATTCGGGGCACTGGTTCCTTAATCTGACAAATTATATACATATATATATGTGTGTGTGTGTGTGTGAATTAAACAGATTTTTTCCTCTTAACATGATTCTGTGAAGGAAGAGTCTAGTACCTATTTGAAATAATCTGGTGTGTCACTCACACGACCTTCTCTTACCCTGTAATTTAATACTATACATACAGGTTGGAGATTAAGAGGTAAGATAAATACTGTTATGTAAACCTAAGTTAAACAATTCAAATTACGCTTCGGAAGAGTTTTATGTGATAATTAGTTCTGTGTGAGGGGGCTACCGCCCCCCTCAACCCCCCGTTTTATTAATGCACCTATATTTATATAGAATTTAAATCTGTTATTAAAATTTAAAGTTTACTTAAAATTATACAGACAATTTTCACACGCAATATTCATTGAAACTTATCAATCTTGATCAAACTTTTCCGTCAACAAATTTATATTAACTTCAAAATACACAGATCAAACGTTAAAAAACTTGACTACGGTAATCAGGAAGCCTTAAAACGTGCAAATATACAAAACACAAGCAATGAATATTTAGCTTAAAAACATACAATATTAACCATATCTCTGTGAGGAATTCATTTCAATTCCCGAACAGCTTTCCTGGAAATGGTAAAACATTATTCGTAAAGCACATCCTCTAACAACAAAAAAGAATGTTATCGCTTAAATATTTTCAACCCTGTATATTTTTCGAAGATTATATACAGACAACATGGTGCACCTAAATATAATCTTATAGTAATAATACATGGACCAGCCTGAAATACACTTCCATCAATGTGCAACTATTGTCGCATTTTTATCTAGTTCTTTTGTGTAGCCTGTAAACAAACAGTGAATGATTTCCATACCATATTCTACATGAGACATGTTTTTACGCACATAAAAAATATATATTCGTTTCATTTGGTTTAGTGTACTCTATAGATGTTAAACTCTACTTAGCAGCACTTACCCCATAGGGGTAATGTATTTGAATTCTCTTGAGCGTCCCTGTACACGAACCATTTGCTTCATCCCAACGAAAAGCTTAGTGTAGCATCCCTATATCATGCACATTTAGAATTCCAAGTTTGAACTTTCTGCTATTATTTGTTCTTGAGCATACGCTGATAACACACACAGAGACAGACACGCAGACTCACAGACAGACACACAGACCATTCGCTAGAAACATGATTTTCGGATTCAGGGGACCTCAAAACGTGTAAATATATCAAAAACTCACGTTCGAAAATGTGTCTCTAAAACAATACTTTCTCTACCTTATGAGTAAAAGGAAGTAAAATTTGAGTTTGCGTTACGTGGGACCCTGAAGGCGGCGAGGTCTTAGATACGAGGTCTTGATACCTCGTCTGGTAGATCATTGAAGTGCACAACACACACTTTTGTAAACATAGTGCTCAGCGGAATTACTCTATCATTGAGATATTTTGGGATTTTCGAATTTTTCATTGCAATATGAAAATAAGGGGCCCTAGGGCCCCCTATGATACAGAATAAAAATGCCGTTCCTGATTTAAAACAGGCTTTTTCCGTTTAACTGGAATCTGCGAAGAAAAAGTGTAGTTTTTTTTTTTTTTTTTTTTTTTTTTAATGGAGTTTAAGTCATGTGGGACCCACAGAAGATCCGAGGGTCCACTTGTGATACCTCATGTGATATATTATTTAAATTCACGATACTTTTGAAATCAATGTTTTCAGCAAATTTGCTTTCCTTTCGAGATATTTTGGTGTACGGAATTATAAAACACCCTGTATATTCCCCTAATTCATTCATTAATTTAATTATTTATTTGTATACTAGAGGGTTCTCTCCCTTGCTCGCTCTGTTCACCAACCCCCGATGGTATTAGGTTGATTTCTTTAGAAATCGACTTATTGCAATCACTTCGTTTATCAATCTATCTATCTATCTATATATATATATAAATGAAAATTTTGTCATCACGATAACTCTCGATATAATACTCGAAATGGAACCACATTTGGACAGTGAACTGATCTTATAAATATCTTGGATGAGTTCGTTAACCAATTTGCTCCGACTTTTTGTTTTCAAGTGGCAGCCACTTGAAAATTTCAAACCGACATTGTAAAAAGCATATTTAAAGCAAGATTTGCTTGAATTTTGTTGTAAATACAGGCCACATAAGGGTCTAAATGAAGTTTATTAATGAAGTTTATCCGCCATTTTTAATAAAGTGGCAGATATTTTAAGTTAAGTGGGACCACTTGAAATCAGGCTACCACTTGAAAATTTAAAATCACTATAACTTCCGAAATAATACTCCAAATGGAACCAAATTTGAACAGTGTCTTAACTTATCTTATAAATATCTTAGATGAGTTTGTTAACCAAGTTACTCCGCCATTTTGTTTTCAAGTGGAAACCACTTGAAATCACTTCTGTAAACCGCGCCCTTAATATTTGTTCAAATCCTATTTTATTGAAATCTGAAATTAAATACCTGAAAACCATCGCAATTGACAGAGGTTATGACCCTTCCATTATAGAAAAAGCTATCCAAAAATTACATTTCCCTGGTATTTCGTCTACTAAATCAGTCACATCTAATATCAGTATTGTTTTACCCTATTTTTCTAAAACCAGTCAAACCATAGCTAAAATTCTCAAACAATATGATTTTAAAATAATATTTTCGCCTTCCAATAAACTCACCTTTTCTCAGTTAAAAGATCCTATTGATATGCATAATTCTTGGGGCATTTATAGTATTTCCTGTCAGTGTGGTTTATCATATATTGGCCAAACTAAACGCAGTCTTAAATTTCGTCTAAAAGAACATATGAATTATGTCCGCAAACAAGAAACCAATAAATCGGCTATTTCTAAACATTGCTGGGAGGAAACTCATAATTTTAAATTTAATTCAGCTAAAATAATTTGCAGACCTAAATCCATTCATGAACTCGATTTCTTTGAAGCTTTTCATATTTATAAAATATTTAAAAACCTTGTAAATTGTGATTTCGCTGTTCCCTATTTGTCTGATTGTTGGAAATTTTACATTCAGTCCACATTTTCTTAATTTTTCTACTGTTTACACAGCTACAGATTCATAAATTCCTATTGGCCGCACTCCCCACCTTTTCCGTAATCCTATTGGTTGAACTAAATCCGGTCCCTCTCCTATATATACGAGCACCTCTCCAGATTCAGAATTCTTTTTGCACTGAAGACGGTACGCTTTAGGCTACCGAAACAGCTGTATGCACCTCAATAATTTTTCTTTGGCGTTTCTGACGTAGTAATTTATTCCTGTTTTAATCTCCATGAAGTTTATTAATGAAATTTATCCGTCATTTTTAATAAAGTGGTAGATATCTTATGTTAAGCGGGGCCACTTGAAATCACTCTACCACTTGAAAATTTAAAATCACAATAACTTCTGAAATAATACTCCAAATCGAACCAAATTTGGATAGTGTCTTAACTTATCTTATAAATAAATTAGATGAATTTGTTAACCAAGTTGCTCCGCTATTTTGTTTTCAAGTGGAGACCACTTGAAAATTTCAAATTCAAATTGTAAAAAGCATATTCCGATTTTTTTTTTATGCATACATAGATTATACAAGTGTCTCAAATAACTTTATTAATGAACTTTATTCGCCATTTTTAATAAAGTGGCGGATATCTTAAGTTAAGCGGAACCACTTGAAATGAGGCTACCACTTGAAAATTTAAAACCATGATAACTTCCGAAATAATACTCCAAAGGGAACCAAATTTGAACAGTATCTTAACTTATCTTATAAATATCTTAGATGAGTTTGTTAACCAAGTTGCTCCGCCATTTTGTTTTCAAGTGGAGATCACTTGAAAATTTCAAATTTAAATTGTAAAAAGCGTATTCCGAAATTGTTTGAATTTTGATGTAAATACAGACCACATACGGATCTCAATGAAGTTTATTAGTAAACTATATCCGCCATTTTTAATAAAGTGGCAGATATCTTAAGCGGGATAAGTTAAGCGGGACCACTTAAAATCAGGCTCCAACTTGAAAATTTAAAATCACGATAACTTCTGAAATAATACTCCAAATTGAACCAAATTTGGACAGTGATATTATCATATAATTATCTTGAATTTTTTCACTGGACAACTTGTCCCGACATTTTGTTTCTAAGTTCCAGCCACTTGAAATCACACTGCCACTCGAAAATATGCCATCACGATAACTTTTAAAATACTAAACTGATTCAAATAAAAGTTGGATAGTGAACTTATGGTTCAAATATCTAGGATAAGTTCACTTGGTGACTTGATCCGCAATTTTATGTCCAAGTGGCTGCCACTTGAAAATTTGTCAATATAATAACTTTAGTAATACAGAATCGATTCGCATCAAATTTGGGTAGTGGACTTATCCTTCAAATATCTCAGATAAGTTCGCTGGGCATCTCACTCCTTTTTTTTTTTTTTTTTTTTTTTTCCAAGTGGCGCCACCTGAAAAATTCTTATGACGATAATTTTTGAAATACTGATTTAATTTGAACTAGAACTGGACAAGGAACTTAAAGAAGTATACTGGATGATTTCGCTGGGCAAGTTGCTTTGCCATTTTGTTTGCAAGTTGCAACCACTTAGACTGCCACTTGAAAATTTGCCATAAAATTAACTTTTGAAACACGGCACTGATTTAAACCACAGTTGGACAGTGAACCTATGCATCAAATATCTTCGATATGTTTGCTGGGCAACGTGTTCCACTGTATTGTTTCCAACTGGCGGCCACTAGAAAATTTGTTATCACGATAACTTTAGAAATACTTAATTCAAATCAAAGTTGAAAAATGGATTTATCATTCAAACAACAAAAATCTAGAAAATTTACGTAACTCGTGAACCAATCACGTTATTGCGTCCATCTTTGGTATATCGATTATAAGTATTTTCTCGCCAAAAGTCGCCAAAAATGTCGCTATAGGGGAAAAGTCGCCAAATCCATTACTTGCGTTGCTGGATCTTTTTAATGCGTTTTTAAGAAAAAATTAGGCTATTTTAATGCTAAAACAAGCTAGAAATGCAGAAGACTAACATTTTATCAACTTAATAATTAAAAGAAATTTTTACAAAAAGAAATATTTTCGAATTTGAAACGATATTTTAGAAGAGGATCTTTCTTTGCCATTTTGATCGAAGTGCCAGCCACTTAATTTTTCAACACGATGACTTTTGAGATTTTGAATTAATTCGAACTATATGTGTACAGTAGACTTATCTCACATATACATTTCATATATTTGTCAATTTAACTCACTATTTTGTTTCCAAGCCCCGGCCACTTGAAAATTTTAAATTTACATAAAAAGGTATTTATGATCCGATTTGCTTAAAATTCCATATGTGCATAGCCTACATCAATATTTCTACCAAGTGCATTAACAATTTTTAGCCGCGATTTTGAAACAAAATTTGATGGCTACTTGATAAGGAAAAAAAAATCAACCTACCCTTCCGAATAAGCCGGAAGGACTTGTTTTTAATTGTTTTTATATGCATATTGATTTTTTTTTTAACTCATAATTCTTTTTTTTAATTAAGTAATATTATTTTCTTTTTCTAAATAATTAATAATTAGCGCACTACTTGGTAAAAATAGCTATTAAACTCAGATTTAAAATTAATATAAAATCTGATGATTTTGTATTTTTTTTTTTTTTTTTAGCTTCAATTTATAGTTAAAGAAAGAAAATAAATCGTTACCTATGCGGTAACTATTCAGATTTCTCAAACTCTATTTTTATACAGCTTTGTAATTCAAATAGTGAACAAATAAAAAAGAAATCTTGAAATAAATATAAAATTTCTTTTGAAAAAGACGATCGTAAATTCAAATAAAAACTTTTTTTATATACCTTAAGTTACATTAAAAATTTGCAGTGAATAAACGTTTCCAAAGAAACTTTTGAGTTTATGGCTCAAATTAGCTCTATCATAAAAATGCAAACATTGCGAAAATTTCCATGAAAGTAAAAGAAAATAACGATTTGCGTAGATTTGACTCTCAAATTATTTTTAAAAAGTTCTTAAAATAAAGAGGAATTTTTCAAAGTTATCTATGCGAGTTTTAAAATGTTAAAGATTGTTTTTTTTTTTTTTTTTTTTTTTTTCGCATTAAGTTTAAGTGCACTCAGAAGTAATTTCAATGTATATTGAATAAATGCAAATGTTGATAAAATCAGATTTAATAATAATAATAATAATAATAATAATAATAATAATAATAATAATCCTTAGTATGACACAAACATTTACGCAAAATAATTGTAAAGAATTAAAGGTAAACGAAAATGGTACACGAACCATATTTAAAATAAAATCAAATATTGCATATTTTTAATATGTAAAAGCTAAAGCATTTAGAATCTTGTGACTGCTACAAAATTTTCTTCAATATCTTTCTATGCAAATTCTCGCAGTAGAGTCCTGTACACCCAATCCGAACCCAACAAGTTAATTATAAATCAAACCGAACCCGAAAAAAAAATTTAATCGACCCGAATCCGCAATAGAGAATTTTAATGACTCGCACCCGACCCGAACCCGATTTCTTTTTACCCGAAACCAGCATTCTTACATCAAAAAACAGACCGTATGCAAGTACGTCACATTGCTATTAGCAACGATTGAACTGGAGCCCAAGCAAACAGACATGAGATTGTGATTGGTTGAAAAACCTGCTTGTTTATTTTATACTTTAAAGCCATTAGATAGTCACTCTGTATTTAGATACCACTTATGGCTCCGGGTGAAGGAATGACGTCACTTGCATACGGTCTACAGAACAACAAAAATAAAAAGTCGAGGTTTTTTTTTTATAAATGTAGTCCTTTTCTTGAGTTTAATTACCTAAATATAATTTTTAATTGGTTAAATAAGCGTTTTATGTTCATGTCAGTAGGTTTAATTAAAATTTTAAATGTTCAATGGCTATAATTTTAAATTGGGTATAGACCTAAACCTTGGTCACTTGTCGTTGAATTCCCACCAGTCATTTAGACGTGATACCCGGTCGAATAAAAAACGTACTATGTACCTCCACCTCTCCCATGCACACAGAGAAAATATTCTGAAAACATCTTGGGGTTCCTCGGTGTCTAAAATGTAAAGATAACGCATTTCTTTCCCTGTTGAAGGCATTTTACAGACAAAAGCCTCATGGCGCATGCGCAGATGATTTTTACCCATATCTCTAAATCTAATCAAAATTTTGAAATTTTCGATACATATAATTTTAAGTTGGGTATAGACCTAAATTCCTGCCGAGTGTCGTTGAATTCCACCCAGATAATTTTCACGTGATACCTGGACAAAAATATCTTTAAAGACATACAGACACAACGACACACACATACTCTCATACACACACACAGAGAATGGTGAGAGCACGAATGACTACAATCAATATATGATAAACCTTATCATTTGTTAAAGGTTTATATTTACAGAAATTCAAATCCGCTCTAACTAAAAGATAATCTGCTTGTATTACCAGACTGCGGGTTGGGGACAAAATCTCGCGGGACAAAATCTCGCGAGGACAAAATATCGCCTACAGAGATGAGTGGAAGGCAAAAAGGACTTGGTAATTCTTAATAATGTTGTATAAAATTTCATGAAAACACATACCTTAGTCAGAACACTGACATACAGACAAACCCACCACAAAAATTATTATAAATTTTGCTTGAAAAAATTTAAAACTATGTTTATTAATTTTGTCAAGATTAATCATAATGTATTCAGTCCTGCTTATCAATTTTAAATTTTTTAATTTAGATTTGTTAACAGTATTCAGATTTGATGTCAACAGTGACGTACAATATTTTTAAAGAGTATTTTGAATGGTGAAAAACAAATGATAAAATAACTTAAATATAGATAAAATAATGAAATTCCACTCTATGATATATATATATATATATATATATGTATATATATATATATATATATATATATTAATCAATTAATTTATACTAGCAGGCTTTGCCCGCTTCGCTGGCCACTAAATTTAAAGGAAACTCTTTTCTATATAGCTTTATAAAAATAAAACAAAATAAATTACTGAAATTGTTCAAAAGCTCGCTCCAGGTCCCTGCTACATTCGGCAGCGATTTGGTCATCCACTGCAACTCGGGCGCTTGTCCCTATTACCTGCGACAATAGTTTACCAATGAGCTTCCATTTAGGTGCTTATTATATAGCAGTTTCGAAATAGATAGTATCGAAAAAATTGGAGTTTCCCTTTTATATTTGAATCCCAGTTACATGTGAACAACACGTATAGTGTTGTTCACATGTAACTCGGACTGGACTCAAATGTAACTGGGTTTAGACAACATAATATTTGCTTTTACGTTCTTTCATATGTTTATTTTGTTTATCCAATCAACCATTAAATGACAGCAATTTCACGCCAAATATTACAATATGCTGTGACGGGCTACGTCTGTCGCATGAGACAATTAATTTTTTGTGTTTATACATAATTCATGGGTTGTAAACCTGATAGTACAGCCTAAATATAGTTCTCTTTGGCGGCTTTTGAATTTTTGTCACCATTTTAGACTTAATCCATTGTAACAATAAGACTTAATACCTTATAACAATATGCTATGAGCGCTATTTCTGCCGTATTTTAGACAACTAATCTTTTTATGGTTATATATATTTCCCATTAAACATATTTTTATTTATTTATTTAAATATTAATTTGAATTTTTCAAATATTTCTGTTCGACAGCGTGCAAGTGCATGTAACACACAGAGGCTCATTTGTTTGTATGATAAATTAGCATAGTGATTATTATATAAAAAAATAAATAAATAGGTAAACATTATCGTGTTACACAACTTTATTATGTCGCTCCATTTAGCGGCTTTTGAATTTTTGTCGCCATATTAGCGATACTTTTTTTTTTTTGTATGAAAAGGTGAAGAATATTTTGCTAATAATTTTATCAGACTCTTTTTTGTTTATACATAAGAATCCTTTATATTCTGCTTATATTTTTAATGGTTTTTAGGTTTAAAATAGTGCTTGTTGAAATAAATTCCCTATCTTTAAAACTGCATTTGTTCTGTAAATTTTGTGTAAAAATAAATCATTTATGTTTTTATATATTTGATGCGCTACTTAGATTAAAATGGCTGTTGATATATTAAACTTCTTGTCGAAAAACGTTCGGTGTACTTCAACACCAAAATTTTAAAAATCACCCAGCAGGATCTGTTAATGAAACGGATAAACTAAAAATATGGTTCACAGAGTTTAAATAACCTATTTAAAAAAATTTTAAAACCCAAATTATTAATGTATCGCATCACATACATAGATATAGTAATAATATATAGATTGATCATTGGGGAGAAAAAGTGATTCTTTTTCACTCGGAAAAAGACGGCGATATTACCAAAATATAGCAGTCTTTCCCCGAGTGAATATACACGGGAATACACACGAATGTTTTAGCAAATAAAATTCATGAATAATTTATTTGCTAAAGGTGAATGAAAAGCTCCAGATATAGTTTCAAATTCATTCTTCTTTTTTTTTCTTTTTTCCTACAATACCACTTAATAGCTGATTCCAAAGCATTTTTTTCGGCATCAAAAATCTTTGCTCGATAATATGGGGATGATAGATCTATATATATTATTATATCTATGATCAGATAAATCTTTTCGAATATAGAATAAAACTTAATTTGAAAAAAAAAATAATAACTTTTGTTTATTAACCAAAATAAGCAAGTTGGTCTTGTGGGGTACAGGCTGTATATTATATTTTTGTGTTCGTGAGAGAAAATTTAAAAGAATTTGAAAACTGCAATTTTTAATCCCACTTAAAAATCATGTGACTTAATGTGAAGCAGATTTTTCATTTTTTTTTCTCCTAACGGTTTCCATACAATCTTCTGCTGTTGCCACCTAAAATTCATACTTTAGTTAATTTTAAAAAATCTAATTGTCCGATTGATAAGCTATTTAATGCATCGGATTTACAAAAACTTTCCCTTTCATTTGCTATCTTATTTGTAACGATGCGACTGATATTTCTAATTTATTTTCTAATCTTTCTGATTTATTTTCCTCATTTTAAATAAATGTACGTTTTTTTTTTTTTTTTTTTTTTTTTAATTATTATTATTTTGTCGAAAAAAAAAATTGGCAACAATTAAATTATGGATAAAATGTTAAAATTTAAATTTAATTTTCCTACAATACCACTTAATGGCTGATTCCAAAGCTTTTTTTTCGGCATCAAAAATCTTTGCACGATAATATGGGGATGGTAGATCTATATATATTATTATATCTATGATAAGATAAGATAGATTATCAAAAATCTTTGCACGATAATATGGGGATGATAGATCTATATATATTATTATATCTATGATCAGATAAATCTTTTCGAAGATAGAATAAAACTTAATTTTAAAAAAAATAATAATAATAATAACTTTTGTTTATTAACCAAAATAAGCAAGTTGGTCTTGAGGGGTACAGGCTGTATATTATATTTTTGTGTTCGTGAGAGAAAATTTAAAAGAATTTGAAAACTGCAAAAAATTAGTGTATTTACAGTGTGTATTTACAACACACTGCGAGAAATTACTATTGGACATGTTAAAAAATGAAACATGTGAATTTAATCTATTTTTACCACGGATTTTGCAAAAAACTCTACGGGGAAACTTATTTTTTAAAGAAAGAATGAAAGTAATGTTATAAGAAGATCTACTATTTTTGCTGCGCAAGAGAGTAACGAAACTTTAAATGATTTTTTTTTTTTTTTTTTTAACAGTGCACAGCTCACCAAGTTTTTGACTCAATTTACAGGACACGTTATATATATTAAAATGAAAAATACACATATAATACAATGGTAATATTAAAGTTATATTACGAATAAATCATAATTTAAAATTTTAACGTTATATTGCGAACAATATATACCACTTTACATATATTTTCTTGGTACTTTTATATTAATGATACATAGCTTATGTTTTTCGAAAATTTCATTTTACACAAAAGTTTTCACAGAGAAATCATTTTTCTTTTAAATTATTTTGCAGTTTTAAAACTTCTGCTTAACTTTACGTTAGAACCTATGAATTTAAAAATGAGTTAATTAATGATAAATAAAAATAGAGAAAGTGAATGAATTCAGAATTACAAATAAAAAGCATTTACTTTATATTTTTCTGCAGCAACTCTTTTCATAAACCACTAAAATAATGATATTTAGTAATTGAATTTTTAATCCTTTGGAATCTTAAATGATAAACCAGTATTACAGTTTGATTTTTAAGCAAACATTGCTTAAATTACGAAGTTTGGAAACAAAAAGAAACAAGTAGCATTTTATCACCAATTTTATTTTTATATTAAAGCTTATATCTCAATCAAGCTTGTATCAACACACTGTAAATAAAACCGTTAAAAGTAGAAGAAAAATCTGGCAGCTGAGGTGCCAGTATTTCTCCGTCAAATATACAGGACAAAACTGTACTTTTAACAAAAAACCTGTTTCATTTACAGGATTCCTGTGTAAAATACATGTCAGTGATACAGTTTTACAGTTTTAAACTGTATATTTTGTTTGTTCCCAGAGCGGTTACAAACATACATACAGGTGAAGCTAATAAAAGCGTGTTAAAAAGGCCCTATACACTGTTAAAAATTTCAACGGAAAACTCATTTGAGTCTTATATAAAATTACGGAGAAAATAAACGGAGATATTAAAAAATCTGTTTTATACACCATTTTAATGACTAATATTATTAATTTAATTATTGGAATGAATATATATGGGACTTGAATGCATTTTCTAAAGTACAAATATTCACTTTTAATTTTTATTGAGAATTTAACTTTTTTTTTTTTTTCTAAAGAATCGACTCATAGATATTTTTGTCGATTATTTTTATTGATCATTTAAACAGAAAAAATAAGAATGAAACACGCCTTTTAAATTATGGTAAATTCTGTTTTTTCCATGAAACATAATAGCTATGAACTTGATATAAAAATAAATAAATAAAAAGATGTATTTTTAAATGAATTTTTTTTTTTTTTTTTTTTACATATTTTTTATATTTATTTATTGAAAATCAATTTTCTTTAGTTCCAAAAAACTTGGAAATGGAAACTTAAGTTTAAAACACTTGTCGACACATGGATTATTTGTTAGAAATAACTATTTTCTGATTTTTTTTCTGTATTTTCTTAATGCCTGAAGCAATATAGCTTTTTTTATTCTATAAGAAATCACAAAAATGTTTTAAATAGTTCGGAAAATAGCTTCATAAAAGTTGTAGAAATATGATTTTAATAATCTAAAAGATATTTGACAGTTAAATTTTCCTTTTTGAAAATGCATTAAAAATAAAATAAAATAAAATGTTAAAACATGAAAAGTGCTACTAGTATTTTAAAGATTTTATTTTTAAAAAGTTATTCAATCTTAACTTTATGGCTGGATTATTTAAATTTTTGTGTAAAAATCAATATATGCGTAGTATATGTAGGTGTGTGTGTAAATATATGTAAGTGTGTCTAGTGACACTGATCATGTGTTGCAGATGTATGAATATAGAGCAGAATATAGAATACGAGCAGAATATAGCAGATGGGCGGGCCTTAACTTAGCAGAAATTTAATGGCTGCTATTCAGAGTGCCGGTAAGTAATCGAGACGTGTATCCATACCATGGGGTGTGAAACCCCATACCATCACTACAGGTGATGCATAGTGTGAAGATGTCGAATCCCAGCTGGCAATGTGCATTTTTCACAATGGCGTTAAATACGGATAAAGCAATCCTGATACTGTAAACAGGATTGTGATTTGTCTGAAAGGCGACTTTACGCCATTCCTGTGTCCAGGTTTGTCGTTGATCACACATTAAAGGCGCCTAGATCAGTGATGCAGTTTTGAGGGTAATTAAAATTTTGGTAGCCGCATACTGGGTCACCACCTGGAGTTATGGTATGTGATACCGTTGGATAAACGTCTCGATCACCTCTTGTTTTCATTCCCGTCACTCTGAATACCGGCCATTACATTTCTGACGAGTTACAGCTTGCCGCTCTGCCCTATATTCATGACCTCTGAAGCGCAATACTTAAGCAGGACAACGTACGACCACAAATTGTCCGTATTGTCCGGAGCTTCCTTGATGCAGAATGTGTTCGACTGCTGCTCTGGCCAGCGTGTTCTCCTGATCTCGCACCAAGGAAAATGTCTGTTTAATTGTTGAAAAGTGACTGGCCCTCCACCACTCACCAGTGACTACGATTGATGCATTGTGGCATCGTATTGAAGCTTCATGAAGTACTTGTCATCCAATCGCTGTTAGATTCAATGCCTAGGCAGATAAGTGCGGTCATTGCTCACAGAGGTCGCTGCTTTATGTACTGTTTTCTCAGTACATATTACGCCCAATTTCCTGAAATTTTAATCAGTTGTTCTTCCTATTGTAATGTATGTACCCAATAAATGTCATTCTGATATTCCCATTCCTTCTTAGCGTTACAATTTTCACAAACATGAGTGTATTTTCTTATTTAATATCTTCTAAATAACTCTGAAATCCTTGGAGAATCATCAAGTATTTATTTAGATATCCGTCAAAACGTCTAAATTCAAAAGCGTGGGATTTCTTATTTTACTGACTGAATCGGCACACATAAACCACACATAAACCATAATTTTAAAAATCGCCCAGCAGGATCTGTTAATGAAACGGATAAAATAAAAATATGGTTCACAGAGTTTAAATAACCTATTTAAAAAAATTTTAAAACCCAAATTATTAATGTATCGCATCACATACATAGATATAGTAATAATATATAGATTGATCATTGGGGAGAAAAAGTGATTCTTTTTCACTCGGAAAAAGACGGCGATATTACCAAAATATAGCAGTCTTTCCCCGAGTGAATATACACGGGAATACACACGAATGTTTTAGCAAATAAAATTCATGAATAATTTATTTGCTAAAGGTGAATGAAAAGCTCCAGATATAGTTTCAAATTCATTCTTCTTTTTTTTTCTTTTTTCCTACAATACCACTTAATAGCTGATTCCAAAGCATTTTTTTCGGCATCAAAAATCTTTGCTCGATAATATGGGGATGATAGATCTATATATATTATTATATCTATGATCAGATAAATCTTTTCGAATATAGAATAAAACTTAATTTGAAAAAAAAAATAATAACTTTTGTTTATTAACCAAAATAAGCAAGTTGGTCTTGTGGGGTACAGGCTGTATATTATATTTTTGTGTTCGTGAGAGAAAATTTAAAAGAATTTGAAAACTGCAATTTTTAATCCCACTTAAAAATCATGTGACTTAATGTGAAGCAGATTTTTCATTTTTTTTTCTCCTAACGGTTTCCATACAATCTTCTGCTGTTGCCACCTAAAATTCATACTTTAGTTAATTTTAAAAAATCTAATTGTCCGATTGATAAGCTGTTTAATGCATCGGATTTACAAAAACTTTCCCTTTCATTTGCTATCTTATTTGTAACGATGCGACTGATATTTCTAATTTATTTTCTAATCTTTCTGATTTATTTTCCTCATTTTAAATAAATGTACGTTTTTTTTTTTTTTTTTTTTTTTTTTTTTTTTTTAATTATTATTATTTTGTCGAAAAAAAAAATTGACAACAATTAAATTATGGATAAAATGTTAAAATTTAAATTTAATTTTCCTACAATACCACTTAATGGCTGATTCCAAAGCTTTTTTTTCGGCATCAAAAATCTTTGCACGATAATATGGGGATGGTAGATCTATATATATTATTATATCTATGATAAGATAAGATAGATTATCAAAAATCTTTGCACGATAATATGGGGATGATAGATCTATATATATTATTATATCTATGATCAGATAAATCTTTTCGAAGATAGAATAAAACTTAATTTTAAAAAAAAAATAATAATAATAACTTTTGTTTATTAACCAAAATAAGCAAGTTGGTCTTGTGGGGTACAGGCTGTATATTATATTTTTGTGTTCGTGAGAGAAAATTTAAAAGAATTTGAAAACTGCAAAAAATTAGTGTATTTACAGTGTGTATTTACAACACACTGCGAGAAATTACTATTGGACATGTTAAAAAATGAAACATGTGAATTTAATCTATTTTTACCACGGATTTTGCAAAAAACTCTACGGGGAAACTTATTTTTTAAAGAAAGAATGAAAGTAATGTTATAAGAAGATCTACTATTTTTGCTGCTCAAGAGAGTAACGAAACTTTAAATGATTTTTTTTTTTTTTTTTTTTAACAGTGCACAGCTCACCAAGTTTTTGACTCAATTTACAGGACACGTTATATATATTAAAATGAAAAATACACATATAATACAATGGTAATATTAAAGTTATATTACGAATAAATCATAATTTAAAATTTTAACGTTATATTGCGAACAATATATACCACTTTACATATATTTTCTTGGTACTTTTATATTAATGATACATAGCTTATGTTTTTCGAAAATTTCATTTTACACAAAAGTTTTCACAGAGAAATCATTTTTCTTTTAAATTATTTTGCAGTTTTAAAACTTCTGCTTAACTTTACGTTAGAACCTATGAATTTAAAAATGAGTTAATTAATGATAAATAAAAATAGAGAAAGTGAATGAATTCAGAATTACAAATAAAAAGCATTTACTTTATATTTTTCTGCAGCAACTCTTTTCATAAACCACTAAAATAATGATATTTAGTAATTGAATTTTTAATCCTTTGGAATCTTAAATGATAAATCAGTATTACAGTTTGATTTTTAAGCAAACATTGCTTAAATTACGAAGTTTAGAAACAAAAAGAAACAAGTAGCATTTTATCACCAATTTTATTTTTATATTAAAGCTTATATCTCAATCAAGCTTGTATCAACACACTGTAAATAAAACCGTTAAAAGTAGAAGAAAAATCTGGCAGCTGAGGTGCCAGTATTTCTCCGTCAAATATACAGGACAAAACTGTACTTTTAACAAAAAACCTGTTTCATTTACAGGATTCCTGTGTAAAATACATGTCAGTGATACAGTTTTACAGTTTTAAACTGTATATTTTGTTTGTTCCCAGAGCGGTTACAAACATACATACAGGTGAAGCTAATAAAAGCGTGTTAAAAAGGCCCTATACACTGTTAAAAATTTCAACGGAAAACTCATTTGAGTCTTATATAAAATTACGGAGAAAATAAACGGAGATATTAAAAAATCTGTTTTATACACCATTTTAATGACTAATATTATTAATTTAATTATTGGAATGAATATATATGGGACTTGAATGCATTTTCTAAAGTACAAATATTCACTTTTAATTTTTATTGAGAATTTAACTTTTTTTTTTTTTTCTAAAGAATCGACTCATAGATATTTTTGTCGATTATTTTTATTGATCATTTAAACAGAAAAAATAAGAATGAAACACGCCTTTTAAATTATGGTAAATTCTGTTTTTTCCATGAAACATAATAGCTATGAACTTGATATAAAAATAAATAAATAAAAAGATGTATTTTTAAATGATTTTTTTTTTTTTTTTTTTTTTTTACATATTTTTTATATTTATTTATTGAAAATCAATTTTCTTTAGTTCCAAAAAACTTGGAAATGGAAACTTAAGTTTAAAACACTTGTCGACACATGGATTATTTGTTAGAAATAACTATTTTCTGATTTTTTTTTCTGTATTTTCTTAATGCCTGAAGCAATATAGCTTTTTTTATTCTATAAGAAATCACAAAAATGTTTTAAATAGTTCGGAAAATAGCTTCATAAAAGTTGTAGAAATATGATTTTAATAATCTAAAAGATATTTGACAGTTAAATTTTCCTTTTTGAAAATGCATTAAAAATAAAATAAAATAAAATGTTAAAACATGAAAAGTGCTACTAGTATTTTAAAGATTTTATTTTTAAAAAGTTATTCAATCTTAACTTTATGGCTGGATTATTTAAATTTTTGTGTAAAAATCAATATATGCGTAGTATATGTAGGTGTGTGTGTAAATATATGTAAGTGTGTCTAGTGACACTGATCATGTGTTGCAGATGTATGAATATAGAGCAGAATATAGAATACGAGCAGAATATAGCAGATGGGCGGGCCTTAACTTAGCAGAAATTTAATGGCTGCTATTCAGATGCCGGTAAGTAATCGAGACGTGTATCCATACCATGGGGTGTGAAACCCCATACCATCACTACAGGTGATGCATAGTGTGAAGATGTCGAATCCCAGCTGGCAATGTGCATTTTTCACAATGGCGTTAAATACGGATAAAGCAATCCTGATACTGTAAACAGGATTGTGATTTGTCTGAAAGGCGACTTTACGCCATTCCTGTGTCCAGGTTTGTCGTTGATCACACATTAAAGGCGCCTAGATCAGTGATGCAGTTTTGAGGGTAATTAAAATTTTGGTAGCCGCATACTGGGTCACCACCTGGAGTTATGGTATGTGATACCGTTGGATAAACGTCTCGATCACCTCTTGTTTTCATTCCCGTCACTCTGAATACCGGCCATTACATTTCTGACGAGTTACAGCTTGCCGCTCTGCCCTATATTCATGACCTCTGAAGCGCAATACTTAAGCAGGACAACGTACGACCACAAATTGTCCGTATTGTCCGGAGCTTCCTTGATGCAGAATGTGTTCGACTGCTGCTCTGGCCAGCGTGTTCTCCTGATCTCGCACCAAGGAAAATGTCTGTTTAATTGTTGAAAAGTGACTGGCCCTCCACCACTCACCAGTGACTACGATTGATGCATTGTGGCATCGTATTGAAGCTTCATGAAGTACTTGTCATCCAATCGCTGTTAGATTCAATGCCTAGGCAGATAAGTGCGGTCATTGCTCACAGAGGTCGCTGCTTTATGTACTGTTTTCTCAGTACATATTACGCCCAATTTCCTGAAATTTTAATCAGTTGTTCTTCCTATTGTAATGTATGTACCCAATAAATGTCATTCTGATATTCCCATTCCTTCTTAGCGTTACAATTTTCACAAACATGAGTGTATTTTCTTATTTAATATCTTCTAAATAACTCTGAAATCCTTGGAGAATCATCAAGTATTTATTTAGATATCCGTCAAAACGTCTAAATTCAAAAGCGTGGGATTTCTTATTTTACTGACTGAATCGGCACACATAAACCACACATAAACCATAATTTTAAAAATCGCCCAGCAGGATCTGTTAATGAAACGGATAAAATAAAAATATGGTTCACAGAGTTTAAATAACCTATTTAAAAAAATTTTAAAACCCAAATTATTAATGTATCGCATCACATACATAGATATAGTAATAATATTTAGATTGATCATTGGGGAGAAAAAGTGATTCTTTTTCACTCGGAAAAAGACGGCGATATTACCAAAATATAGCAGTCTTTCCCCGAGTGAATATACACGGGAATACACACGAATGTTTTAGCAAATAAAATTCATGAATAATTTATTTGCTAAAGGTGAATGAAAAGCTCCAGATATAGTTTCAAATTCATTCTTCTTTTTTTTTCTTTTTTCCTACAATACCACTTAATAGCTGATTCCAAAGCATTTTTTTCGGCATCAAAAATCTTTGCTCGATAATATGGGGATGATAGATCTATATATATTATTATATCTATGATCAGATAAATCTTTTCGAATATAGAATAAAACTTAATTTGAAAAAAAAAATAATAACTTTTGTTTATTAACCAAAATAAGCAAGTTGGTCTTGTGGGGTACAGGCTGTATATTATATTTTTGTGTTCGTGAGAGAAAATTTAAAAGAATTTGAAAACTGCAATTTTTAATCCCACTTAAAAATCATGTGACTTAATGTGAAGCAGATTTTTCATTTTTTTTTCTCCTAACGGTTTCCATACAATCTTCTGCTGTTGCCACCTAAAATTCATACTTTAGTTAATTTTAAAAAATCTAATTGTCCGATTGATAAGCTGTTTAATGCATCGGATTTACAAAAACTTTCCCTTTCATTTGCTATCTTATTTGTAACGATGCGACTGATATTTCTAATTTATTTTCTAATCTTTCTGATTTATTTTCCTCATTTTAAATAAATGTACGTTTTTTTTTTTTTTTTTTTTTTTTTTTTTAATTATTATTATTTTGTCGAAAAAAAAAATTGACAACAATTAAATTATGGATAAAATGTTAAAATTTAAATTTAATTTTCCTACAATACCACTTAATGGCTGATTCCAAAGCTTTTTTTTCGGCATCAAAAATCTTTGCACGATAATATGGGGATGGTAGATCTATATATATTATTATATCTATGATAAGATAAGATAGATTATCAAAAATCTTTGCACGATAATATGGGGATGATAGATCTATATATATTATTATATCTATGATCAGATAAATCTTTTCGAAGATAGAATAAAACTTAATTTAAAAAAAAAAATAATAATAATAACTTTTGTTTATTAACCAAAATAAGCAAGTTGGTCTTGTGGGGTACAGGCTGTATATTATATTTTTGTGTTCGTGAGAGAAAATTTAAAAGAATTTGAAAACTGCAAAAAATTAGTGTATTTACAGTGTGTATTTACAACACACTGCGAGAAATTACTATTGGACATGTTAAAAAATGAAACATGTGAATTTAATCTATTTTTACCACGGATTTTGCAAAAAACTCTACGGGGAAACTTATTTTTTAAAGAAAGAATGAAAGTAATGTTATAAGAAGATCTACTATTTTTGCTGCGCAAGAGAGTAACGAAACTTTAAATGATTTTTTTTTTTTTTTTTTTTTTTTAACAGTGCACAGCTCACCAAGTTTTTGACTCAATTTACAGGACACGTTATATATATTAAAATGAAAAATACACATATAATACAATGGTAATATTAAAGTTATATTACGAATAAATCATAATTTAAAATTTTAACGTTATATTGCGAACAATATATACCACTTTACATATATTTTCTTGGTACTTTTATATTAATGATACATAGCTTATGTTTTTCGAAAATTTCATTTTACACAAAAGTTTTCACAGAGAAATCATTTTTCTTTAAAATTATTTTGCAGTTTTAAAACTTCTGCTTAACTTTACGTTAGAACCTATGAATTTAAAAATGAGTTAATTAATGATAAATAAAAATAGAGAAAGTGAATGAATTCAGAATTACAAATAAAAAGCATTTACTTTATATTTTTCTGCAGCAACTCTTTTCATAAACCACTAAAATAATGATATTTAGTAATTGAATTTTTAATCCTTTGGAATCTTAAATGATAAATCAGTATTACAGTTTGATTTTTAAGCAAACATTGCTTAAATTACGAAGTTTAGAAACAAAAAGAAACAAGTAGCATTTTATCACCAATTTTATTTTTATATTAAAGCTTATATCTCAATCAAGCTTGTATCAACACACTGTAAATAAAACCGTTAAAAGTAGAAGAAAAATCTGGCAGCTGAGGTGCCAGTATTTCTCCGTCAAATATACAGGACAAAACTGTACTTTTAACAAAAAACCTGTTTCATTTACAGGATTCCTGTGTAAAATACATGTCAGTGATACAGTTTTACAGTTTTAAACTGTATATTTTGTTTGTTCCCAGAGCGGTTACAAACATACATACAGGTGAAGCTAATAAAAGCGTGTTAAAAAGGCCCTATACACTGTTAAAAATTTCAACGGAAAACTCATTTGAGTCTTATATAAAATTACGGAGAAAATAAACGGAGATATTAAAAAATCTGTTTTATACACCATTTTAATGACTAATATTATTAATTTAATTATTGGAATGAATATATATGGGACTTGAATGCATTTTCTAAAGTACAAATATTCACTTTTAATTTTTATTGAGAATTTAACTTTTTTTTTTTTTTCTAAAGAATCGACTCATAGATATTTTTGTCGATTATTTTTATTGATCATTTAAACAGAAAAAATAAGAATGAAACACGCCTTTTAAATTATGGTAAATTCTGTTTTTTCCATGAAACATAATAGCTATGAACTTGATATAAAAATAAATAAATAAAAAGATGTATTTTTAAATGATTTTTTTTTTTTTTTTTTTTTTACATATTTTTTATATTTATTTATTGAAAATCAATTTTCTTTAGTTCCAAAAAACTTGGAAATGGAAACTTAAGTTTAAAACACTTGTCGACACATGGATTATTTGTTAGAAATAACTATTTTCTGATTTTTTTTTCTGTATTTTCTTAATGCCTGAAGCAATATAGCTTTTTTTATTCTATAAGAAATCACAAAAATGTTTTAAATAGTTCGGAAAATAGCTTCATAAAAGTTGTAGAAATATGATTTTAATAATCTAAAAGATATTTGACAGTTAAATTTTCCTTTTTGAAAATGCATTAAAAATAAAATAAAATAAAATGTTAAAACATGAAAAGTGCTACTAGTATTTTAAAGATTTTATTTTTAAAAAGTTATTCAATCTTAACTTTATGGCTGGATTATTTAAATTTTTGTGTAAAAATCAATATATGCGTAGTATATGTAGGTGTGTGTGTAAATATATGTAAGTGTGTCTAGTGACACTGATCATGTGTTGCAGATGTATGAATATAGAGCAGAATATAGAATACGAGCAGAATATAGCAGATGGGCGGGCCTTAACTTAGCAGAAATTTAATGGCTGCTATTCAGATGCCGGTAAGTAATCGAGACGTGTATCCATACCATGGGGTGTGAAACCCCATACCATCACTACAGGTGATGCATAGTGTGAAGATGTCGAATCCCAGCTGGCAATGTGCATTTTTCACAATGGCGTTAAATACGGATAAAGCAATCCTGATACTGTAAACAGGATTGTGATTTGTCTGAAAGGCGACTTTACGCCATTCCTGTGTCCAGGTTTGTCGTTGATCACACATTAAAGGCGCCTAGATCAGTGATGCAGTTTTGAGGGTAATTAAAATTTTGGTAGCCGCATACTGGGTCACCACCTGGAGTTATGGTATGTGATACCGTTGGATAAACGTCTCGATCACCTCTTGTTTTCATTCCCGTCACTCTGAATACCGGCCATTACATTTCTGACGAGTTACAGCTTGCCGCTCTGCCCTATATTCATGACCTCTGAAGCGCAATACTTAAGCAGGACAACGTACGACCACAAATTGTCCGTATTGTCCGGAGCTTCCTTGATGCAGAATGTGTTCGACTGCTGCTCTGGCCAGCGTGTTCTCCTGATCTCGCACCAAGGAAAATGTCTGTTTAATTGTTGAAAAGTGACTGGCCCTCCACCACTCACCAGTGACTACGATTGATGCATTGTGGCATCGTATTGAAGCTTCATGAAGTACTTGTCATCCAATCGCTGTTAGATTCAATGCCTAGGCAGATAAGTGCGGTCATTGCTCACAGAGGTCGCTGCTTTATGTACTGTTTTCTCAGTACATATTACGCCCAATTTCCTGAAATTTTAATCAGTTGTTCTTCCTATTGTAATGTATGTACCCAATAAATGTCATTCTGATATTCCCATTCCTTCTTAGCGTTACAATTTTCACAAACATGAGTGTATTTTCTTATTTAATATCTTCTAAATAACTCTGAAATCCTTGGAGAATCATCAAGTATTTATTTAGATATCCGTCAAAACGTCTAAATTCAAAAGCGTGGGATTTCTTATTTTACTGACTGAATCGGCACACATAAACCACACATAAACCATAATTTTAAAAATCGCCCAGCAGGATCTGTTAATGAAACGGATAAAATAAAAATATGGTTCACAGAGTTTAAATAACCTATTTAAAAAAATTTTAAAACCCAAATTATTAATGTATCGCATCACATACATAGATATAGTAATAATATATAGATTGATCATTGGGGAGAAAAAGTGATTCTTTTTCACTCGGAAAAAGACGGCGATATTACCAAAATATAGCAGTCTTTCCCCGAGTGAATATACACGGGAATACACACGAATGTTTTAGCAAATAAAATTCATGAATAATTTATTTGCTAAAGGTGAATGAAAAGCTCCAGATATAGTTTCAAATTCATTCTTCTTTTTTTTTCTTTTTTCCTACAATACCACTTAATAGCTGATTCCAAAGCATTTTTTTCGGCATCAAAAATCTTTGCTCGATAATATGGGGATGATAGATCTATATATATTATTATATCTATGATCAGATAAATCTTTTCGAATATAGAATAAAACTTAATTTGAAAAAAAAAATAATAACTTTTGTTTATTAACCAAAATAAGCAAGTTGGTCTTGTGGGGTACAGGCTGTATATTATATTTTTGTGTTCGTGAGAGAAAATTTAAAAGAATTTGAAAACTGCAATTTTTAATCCCACTTAAAAATCATGTGACTTAATGTGAAGCAGATTTTTTTAATTTTTTTTTCTCCTAACGGTTTCCATACAATCTTCTGCTGTTGCCACCTAAAATTCATACTTTAGTTAATTTTAAAAAATCTAATTGTCCGATTGATAAGCTGTTTAATGCATCGGATTTACAAAAACTTTCCCTTTCATTTGCTATCTTATTTGTAACGATGCGACTGATATTTCTAATTTATTTTCTAATCTTTCTGATTTATTTTCCTCATTTTAAATAAATGTACGTTTTTTTTTTTTTTTTTTTTTTTTTTTTTTTTAATTATTATTATTTTGTCGAAAAAAAAAATTGACAACAATTAAATTATGGATAAAATGTTAAAATTTAAATTTAATTTTCCTACAATACCACTTAATGGCTGATTCCAAAGCTTTTTTTTCGGCATCAAAAATCTTTGCACGATAATATGGGGATGGTAGATCTATATATATTATTATATCTATGATAAGATAAGATAGATTATCAAAAATCTTTGCACGATAATATGGGGATGATAGATCTATATATATTATTATATCTATGATCAGATAAATCTTTTCGAAGATAGAATAAAACTTAATTTTAAAAAAAAAATAATAATAATAACTTTTGTTTATTAACCAAAATAAGCAAGTTGGTCTTGTGGGGTACAGGCTGTATATTATATTTTTGTGTTCGTGAGAGAAAATTTAAAAGAATTTGAAAACTGCAAAAAATTAGTGTATTTACAGTGTGTATTTACAACACACTGCGAGAAATTACTATTGGACATGTTAAAAAATGAAACATGTGAATTTAATCTATTTTTACCACGGATTTTGCAAAAAACTCTACGGGGAAACTTATTTTTTAAAGAAAGAATGAAAGTAATGTCATAAGAAGATCTACTATTTTTGCTGCGCAAGAGAGTAACGAAACTTTAAATGATTTTTTTTTTTTTTTTTTTTTTAACAGTGCACAGCTCACCAAGTTTTTGACTCAATTTACAGGACACGTTATATATATTAAAATGAAAAATACACATATAATACAATGGTAATATTAAAGTTATATTACGAATAAATCATAATTTAAAATTTTAACGTTATATTGCGAACAATATATACCACTTTACATATATTTTCTTGGTACTTTTATATTAATGATACATAGCTTATGTTTTTCGAAAATTTCATTTTACACAAAAGTTTTCACAGAGAAATCATTTTTCTTTTAAATTATTTTGCAGTTTTAAAACTTCTGCTTAACTTTACGTTAGAACCTATGAATTTAAAAATGAGTTAATTAATGATAAATAAAAATAGAGAAAGTGAATGAATTCAGAATTACAAATAAAAAGCATTTACTTTATATTTTTCTGCAGCAACTCTTTTCATAAACCACTAAAATAATGATATTTAGTAATTGAATTTTTAATCCTTTGGAATCTTAAATGATAAATCAGTATTACAGTTTGATTTTTAAGCAAACATTGCTTAAATTACGAAGTTTAGAAACAAAAAGAAACAAGTAGCATTTTATCACCAATTTTATTTTTATATTAAAGCTTATATCTCAATCAAGCTTGTATCAACACACTGTAAATAAAACCGTTAAAAGTAGAAGAAAAATCTGGCAGCTGAGGTGCCAGTATTTCTCCGTCAAATATACAGGACAAAACTGTACTTTTAACAAAAAACCTGTTTCATTTACAGGATTCCTGTGTAAAATACATGTCAGTGATACAGTTTTACAGTTTTAAACTGTATATTTTGTTTGTTCCCAGAGCGGTTACAAACATACATACAGGTGAAGCTAATAAAAGCGTGTTAAAAAGGCCCTATACACTGTTAAAAATTTCAACGGAAAACTCATTTGAGTCTTATATAAAATTACGGAGAAAATAAACGGAGATATTAAAAAATCTGTTTTATACACCATTTTAATGACTAATATTATTAATTTAATTATTGGAATGAATATATATGGGACTTGAATGCATTTTCTAAAGTACAAATATTCACTTTTAATTTTTATTGAGAATTTAACTTTTTTTTTTTTTTCTAAAGAATCGACTCATAGATATTTTTGTCGATTATTTTTATTGATCATTTAAACAGAAAAAATAAGAATGAAACACGCCTTTTAAATTATGGTAAATTCTGTTTTTTCCATGAAACATAATAGCTATGAACTTGATATAAAAATAAATAAATAAAAAGATGTATTTTTAAATGATTTTTTTTTTTTTTTTTTTTTTTTACATATTTTTTATATTTATTTATTGAAAATCAATTTTCTTTAGTTCCAAAAAACTTGGAAATGGAAACTTAAGTTTAAAACACTTGTCGACACATGGATTATTTGTTAGAAATAACTATTTTCTGATTTTTTTTTCTGTATTTTCTTAATGCCTGAAGCAATATAGCTTTTTTTATTCTATAAGAAATCACAAAAATGTTTTAAATAGTTCGGAAAATAGCTTCATAAAAGTTGTAGAAATATGATTTTAATAATCTAAAAGATATTTGACAGTTAAATTTTCCTTTTTGAAAATGCATTAAAAATAAAATAAAATAAAATGTTAAAACATGAAAAGTGCTACTAGTATTTTAAAGATTTTATTTTTAAAAAGTTATTCAATCTTAACTTTATGGCTGGATTATTTAAATTTTTGTGTAAAAATCAATATATGCGTAGTATATGTAGGTGTGTGTGTAAATATATGTAAGTGTGTCTAGTGACACTGATCATGTGTTGCAGATGTATGAATATAGAGCAGAATATAGAATACGAGCAGAATATAGCAGATGGGCGGGCCTTAACTTAGCAGAAATTTAATGGCTGCTATTCAGATGCCGGTAAGTAATCGAGACGTGTATCCATACCATGGGGTGTGAAACCCCATACCATCACTACAGGTGATGCATAGTGTGAAGATGTCGAATCCCAGCTGGCAATGTGCATTTTTCACAATGGCGTTAAATACGGATAAAGCAATCCTGATACTGTAAACAGGATTGTGATTTGTCTGAAAGGCGACTTTACGCCATTCCTGTGTCCAGGTTTGTCGTTGATCACACATTAAAGGCGCCTAGATCAGTGATGCAGTTTTGAGGGTAATTAAAATTTTGGTAGCCGCATACTGGGTCACCACCTGGAGTTATGGTATGTGATACCGTTGGATAAACGTCTCGATCACCTCTTGTTTTCATTCCCGTCACTCTGAATACCGGCCATTACATTTCTGACGAGTTACAGCTTGCCGCTCTGCCCTATATTCATGACCTCTGAAGCGCAATACTTAAGCAGGACAACGTACGACCACAAATTGTCCGTATTGTCCGGAGCTTCCTTGATGCAGAATGTGTTCGACTGCTGCTCTGGCCAGCGTGTTCTCCTGATCTCGCACCAAGGAAAATGTCTGTTTAATTGTTGAAAAGTGACTGGCCCTCCACCACTCACCAGTGACTACGATTGATGCATTGTGGCATCGTATTGAAGCTTCATGAAGTACTTGTCATCCAATCGCTGTTAGATTCAATGCCTAGGCAGATAAGTGCGGTCATTGCTCACAGAGGTCGCTGCTTTATGTACTGTTTTCTCAGTACATATTACGCCCAATTTCCTGAAATTTTAATCAGTTGTTCTTCCTATTGTAATGTATGTACCCAATAAATGTCATTCTGATATTCCCATTCCTTCTTAGCGTTACAATTTTCACAAACATGAGTGTATTTTCTTATTTAATATCTTCTAAATAACTCTGAAATCCTTGGAGAATCATCAAGTATTTATTTAGATATCCGTCAAAACGTCTAAATTCAAAAGCGTGGGATTTCTTATTTTACTGACTGAATCGGCACACATAAACCACACATAAACCATAATTTTAAAAATCGCCCAGCAGGATCTGTTAATGAAACGGATAAAATAAAAATATGGTTCACAGAGTTTAAATAACCTATTTAAAAAAATTTTAAAACCCAAATTATTAATGTATCGCATCACATACATAGATATAGTAATAATATATAGATTGATCATTGGGGAGAAAAAGTGATTCTTTTTCACTCGGAAAAAGACGGCGATATTACCAAAATATAGCAGTCTTTCCCCGAGTGAATATACACGGGAATACACACGAATGTTTTAGCAAATAAAATTCATGAATAATTTATTTGCTAAAGGTGAATGAAAAGCTCCAGATATAGTTTCAAATTCATTCTTCTTTTTTTTTCTTTTTTCCTACAATACCACTTAATAGCTGATTCCAAAGCATTTTTTTCGGCATCAAAAATCTTTGCTCGATAATATGGGGATGATAGATCTATATATATTATTATATCTATGATCAGATAAATCTTTTCGAATATAGAATAAAACTTAATTTGAAAAAAAAAATAATAACTTTTGTTTATTAACCAAAATAAGCAAGTTGGTCTTGTGGGGTACAGGCTGTATATTATATTTTTGTGTTCGTGAGAGAAAATTTAAAAGAATTTGAAAACTGCAATTTTTAATCCCACTTAAAAATCATGTGACTTAATGTGAAGCAGATTTTTCATTTTTTTTTCTCCTAACGGTTTCCATACAATCTTCTGCTGTTGCCACCTAAAATTCATACTTTAGTTAATTTTAAAAAATCTAATTGTCCGATTGATAAGCTGTTTAATGCATCGGATTTACAAAAACTTTCCCTTTCATTTGCTATCTTATTTGTAACGATGCGACTGATATTTCTAATTTATTTTCTAATCTTTCTGATTTATTTTCCTCATTTTAAATAAATGTACGTTTTTTTTTTTTTTTTTTTTTTTTTTTTTTTAATTATTATTATTTTGTCGAAAAAAAAAATTGACAACAATTAAATTATGGATAAAATGTTAAAATTTAAATTTAATTTTCCTACAATACCACTTAATGGCTGATTCCAAAGCTTTTTTTTCGGCATCAAAAATCTTTGCACGATAATATGGGGATGGTAGATCTATATATATTATTATATCTATGATAAGATAAGATAGATTATCAAAAATCTTTGCACGATAATATGGGGATGATAGATCTATATATATTATTATATCTATGATCAGATAAATCTTTTCGAAGATAGAATAAAACTTAATTTTAAAAAAAAAATAATAATAATAACTTTTGTTTATTAACCAAAATAAGCAAGTTGGTCTTGTGGGGTACAGGCTGTATATTATATTTTTGTGTTCGTGAGAGAAAATTTAAAAGAATTTGAAAACTGCAAAAAATTAGTGTATTTACAGTGTGTATTTACAACACACTGCGAGAAATTACTATTGGACATGTTAAAAAATGAAACATGTGAATTTAATCTATTTTTACCACGGATTTTGCAAAAAACTCTACGGGGAAACTTATTTTTTAAAGAAAGAATGAAAGTAATGTTATAAGAAGATCTACTATTTTTGCTGCGCAAGAGAGTAACGAAACTTTAAATGATTTTTTTTTTTTTTTTTTTAACAGTGCACAGCTCACCAAGTTTTTGACTCAATTTACAGGACACGTTATATATATTAAAATGAAAAATACACATATAATACAATGGTAATATTAAAGTTATATTACGAATAAATCATAATTTAAAATTTTAACGTTATATTGCGAACAATATATACCACTTTACATATATTTTCTTGGTACTTTTATATTAATGATACATAGCTTATGTTTTTCGAAAATTTCATTTTACACAAAAGTTTTCACAGAGAAATCATTTTTCTTTTAAATTATTTTGCAGTTTTAAAACTTCTGCTTAACTTTACGTTAGAACCTATGAATTTAAAAATGAGTTAATTAATGATAAATAAAAATAGAGAAAGTGAATGAATTCAGAATTACAAATAAAAAGCATTTACTTTATATTTTTCTGCAGCAACTCTTTTCATAAACCACTAAAATAATTATATTTAGTAATTGAATTTTTAATCCTTTGGAATCTTAAATGATAAATCAGTATTACAGTTTGATTTTTAAGCAAACATTGCTTAAATTACGAAGTTTGGAAACAAAAAGAAACAAGTAGCATTTTATCACCAATTTTATTTTTATATTAAAGCTTATATCTCAATCAAGCTTGTATCAACACAGTGTAAATAAAACCGTTAAAAGTAGAAGAAAAATCTGGCAGCTGAGGTGCCAGTATTTCTCCGTCAAATATACAGGACAAAACTGTACTTTTAACAAAAAACCTGTTTCATTTACAGGATTCCTGTGTAAAATACATGTCAGTGATACAGTTTTACAGTTTTAAACTGTATATTTTGTTTGTTCCCAGAGCGGTTACAAACATACATACAGGTGAAGCTAATAAAAGCGTGTTAAAAAGGCCCTATACACTGTTAAAAATTTCAACGGAAAACTCATTTGAGTCTTATATAAAATTACGGAGAAAATAAACGGAGATATTAAAAAATCTGTTTTATACACCATTTTAATGACTAATATTATTAATTTAATTATTGGAATGAATATATATGGGACTTGAATGCATTTTCTAAAGTACAAATATTCACTTTTAATTTTTATTGAGAATTTAACTTTTTTTTTTTTTTTCTAAAGAATCGACTCATAGATATTTTTGTCGATTATTTTTATTGATCATTTAAACAGAAAAAATAAGAATGAAACACGCCTTTTAAATTATGGTAAATTCTGTTTTTTCCATGAAACATAATAGCTATGAACTTGATATAAAAATAAATAAATAAAAAGATGTATTTTTAAATGATTTTTTTTTTTTTTTACATATTTTTTATATTTATTTATTGAAAATCAATTTTCTTTAGTTCCAAAAAACTTGGAAATGGAAACTTAAGTTTAAAACACTTGTCGACACATGGATTATTTGTTAGAAATAACTATTTTCTGATTTTTTTTTCTGTATTTTCTTAATGCCTGAAGCAATATAGCTTTTTTTATTCTATAAGAAATCACAAAAATGTTTTAAATAGTTCGGAAAATAGCTTCATAAAAGTTGTAGAAATATGATTTTAATAATCTAAAAGATATTTGACAGTTAAATTTTCCTTTTTGAAAATGCATTAAAAATAAAATAAAATAAAATGTTAAAACATGAAAAGTGCTACTAGTATTTTAAAGATTTTATTTTTAAAAAGTTATTCAATCTTAACTTTATGGCTGGATTATTTAAATTTTTGTGTAAAAATCAATATATGCGTAGTATATGTAGGTGTGTGTGTAAATATATGTAAGTGTGTCTAGTGACACTGATCATGTGTTGCAGATGTATGAATATAGAGCAGAATATAGAATACGAGCAGAATATAGCAGATGGGCGGGCCTTAACTTAGCAGAAATTTAATGGCTGCTATTCAGATGCCGGTAAGTAATCGAGACGTGTATCCATACCATGGGGTGTGAAACCCCATACCATCACTACAGGTGATGCATAGTGTGAAGATGTCGAATCCCAGCTGGCAATGTGCATTTTTCACAATGGCGTTAAATACGGATAAAGCAATCCTGATACTGTAAACAGGATTGTGATTTGTCTGAAAGGCGACTTTACGCCATTCCTGTGTCCAGGTTTGTCGTTGATCACACATTAAAGGCGCCTAGATCAGTGATGCAGTTTTGAGGGTAATTAAAATTTTGGTAGCCGCATACTGGGTCACCACCTGGAGTTATGGTATGTGATACCGTTGGATAAACGTCTCGATCACCTCTTGTTTTCATTCCCGTCACTCTGAATACCGGCCATTACATTTCTGACGAGTTACAGCTTGCCGCTCTGCCCTATATTCATGACCTCTGAAGCGCAATACTTAAGCAGGACAACGTACGACCACAAATTGTCCGTATTGTCCGGAGCTTCCTTGATGCAGAATGTGTTCGACTGCTGCTCTGGCCAGCGTGTTCTCCTGATCTCGCACCAAGGAAAATGTCTGTTTAATTGTTGAAAAGTGACTGGCCCTCCACCACTCACCAGTGACTACGATTGATGCATTGTGGCATCGTATTGAAGCTTCATGAAGTACTTGTCATCCAATCGCTGTTAGATTCAATGCCTAGGCAGATAAGTGCGGTCATTGCTCACAGAGGTCGCTGCTTTATGTACTGTTTTCTCAGTACATATTACGCCCAATTTCCTGAAATTTTAATCAGTTGTTCTTCCTATTGTAATGTATGTACCCAATAAATGTCATTCTGATATTCCCATTCCTTCTTAGCGTTACAATTTTCACAAACATGAGTGTATTTTCTTATTTAATATCTTCTAAATAACTCTGAAATCCTTGGTGAATCATCAAGTATTTATTTAGATATCCGTCAAAACGTCTAAATTCAAAAGCGTGGGATTTCTTATTTTACTGACTGAATCGGCACACATAAACCACACATAAACCATAATTTTAAAAATCGCCCAGCAGGATCTGTTAATGAAACGGATAAAATAAAAATATGGTTCACAGAGTTTAAATAACCTATTTAAAAAAATTTTAAAACCCAAATTATTAATGTATCGCATCACATACATAGATATAGTAATAATATATAGATTGATCATTGGGGAGAAAAAGTGATTCTTTTTCACTCGGAAAAAGACGGCGATATTACCAAAATATAGCAGTCTTTCCCCGAGTGAATATACACGGGAATACACACGAATGTTTTAGCAAATAAAATTCATGAATAATTTATTTGCTAAAGGTGAATGAAAAGCTCCAGATATAGTTTCAAATTCATTCTTCTTTTTTTTTCTTTTTTCCTACAATACCACTTAATAGCTGATTCCAAAGCATTTTTTTCGGCATCAAAAATCTTTGCTCGATAATATGGGGATGATAGATCTATATATATTATTATATCTATGATCAGATAAATCTTTTCGAATATAGAATAAAACTTAATTTGAAAAAAAAAATAATAACTTTTGTTTATTAACCAAAATAAGCAAGTTGGTCTTGTGGGGTACAGGCTGTATATTATATTTTTGTGTTCGTGAGAGAAAATTTAAAAGAATTTGAAAACTGCAATTTTTAATCCCACTTAAAAATCATGTGACTTAATGTGAAGCAGATTTTTCATTTTTTTTTCTCCTAACGGTTTCCATACAATCTTCTGCTGTTGCCACCTAAAATTCATACTTTAGTTAATTTTAAAAAATCTAATTGTCCGATTGATAAGCTGTTTAATGCATCGGATTTACAAAAACTTTCCCTTTCATTTGCTATCTTATTTGTAACGATGCGACTGATATTTCTAATTTATTTTCTAATCTTTCTGATTTATTTTCCTCATTTTAAATAAATGTACGTTTTTTTTTTTTTTTTTTTTTTTAATTATTATTATTTTGTCGAAAAAAAAAAATGGCAACAATTAAATTATGGATAAAATGTTAAAATTTAAATTTAATTTTCCTACAATACCACTTAATGGCTGATTCCAAAGCTTTTTTTTCGGCATCAAAAATCTTTGCACGATAATATGGGGATGGTAGATCTATATATATTATTATATTGTTATCACGATAACTTTAGAAATACTTAATTCAAATCAAAGTTGAAAAATGGATTTATCATTCAAACAACAAAAATCTAGAAAATTTACGTAACTCGTGAACCAATCACGTTATTGCGTCCATATTTGGTATATCGATTATAAGTATTTTCTCGCCAAAAGTCGCCAAAAATGTCGCTATAGGGGAAAAGTCGCCAAATCCATTACTTGCGTTGCTGGATCTTTTTAATGCGTTTTTAAGAAAAAATTAGGCTATTTTAATGCTAAAACAAGCTAGAAATGCAGAAGACTAACATTTTATCAACTTAATAATTAAAAGAAATTTTTACAAAAAGAAATATTTTCGAATTTGAAACGATATTTTAGAAGAGGATCTTTCTTTGCCATTTTGATCGAAGTGCCAGCCACTTAATTTTTCAACACGATGACTTTTGAGATTTTGAATTAATTCGAACTATATGTGTACAGTAGACTTATCTCACATATACATTTCATATATTTGTCAATTTAACTCACTATTTTGTTTCCAAGCCCCGGCCACTTGAAAATTTTAAATTTACATAAAAAGGTATTTATGATCCGATTTGCTTAAAATTCCATATGTGCATAGCCTACATCAATATTTCTACCAAGTGCATTAACAATTTTTAGCCGCGATTTTGAAACAAAATTTGATGGCTACTTGATAAGGAAAAAAAAATCAACCTACCCTTCCGAATAAGCCGGAAGGACTTGTTTTTAATTGTTTTTATATGCATATTGATTTTTTTTTTAACTCATAATTCTTTTTTTTAATTAAGTAATATTATTTTCTTTTTCTAAATAATTAATAATTAGCGCACTACTTGGTAAAAATAGCTATTAAACTCAGATTTAAAATTAATATAAAATCTGATGATTTTGTATTTTTTTTTTTTTTTTTTAGCTTCAATTTATAGTTAAAGAAAGAAAATAAATCGTTACCTATGCGGTAACTATTCAGATTTCTCAAACTCTATTTTTATACAGCTTTGTAATTCAAATAGTGAACAAATAAAAAAGAAATCTTGAAATAAATATAAAATTTCTTTTGAAAAAGACGATCGTAAATTCAAATAAAAACTTTTTTTATATACCTTAAGTTACATTAAAAATTTGCAGTGAATAAACGTTTCCAAAGAAACTTTTGAGTTTATGGCTCAAATTAGCTCTATCATAAAAATGCAAACATTGCGAAAATTTCCATGAAAGTAAAAGAAAATAACGATTTGCGTAGATTTGACTCTCAAATTATTTTTAAAAAGTTCTTAAAATAAAGAGGAATTTTTCAAAGTTATCTATGCGAGTTTTAAAATGTTAAAGATTGTTTTTTTTTTTTTTTTTTTTTTTTTTTCGCATTAAGTTTAAGTGCACTCAGAAGTAATTTCAATGTATATTGAATAAATGCAAATGTTGATAAAATCAGATTTAATAATAATAATAATAATAATAATAATAATAATAATAATAATAATCCTTAGTATGACACAAACATTTACGCAAAATAATTGTAAAGAATTAAAGGTAAACGAAAATGGTACACGAACCATATTTAAAATAAAATCAAATATTGCATATTTTTAATATGTAAAAGCTAAAGCATTTAGAATCTTGTGACTGCTACAAAATTTTCTTCAATATCTTTCTATGCAAATTCTCGCAGTAGAGTCCTGTACACCCAATCCGAACCCAACAAGTTAATTATAAATCAAACCGAACCCGAAAAAAAAATTTAATCGACCCGAATCCGCAATAGAGAATTTTAATGACTCGCACCCGACCCGAACCCGATTTCTTTTTACCCGAAACCAGCATTCTTACATCAAAAAACAGACCGTATGCAAGTACGTCACATTGCTATTACCAACGATTGAACTGGAGCCCAAGCAAACAGACATGAGATTGTGATTGGTTGAAAAACCTGCTTGTTTATTTTATACTTTAAAGCCATTAGATAGTCACTCTGTATTTAGATACCACTTATGGCTCCGGGTGAAGGAATGACGTCACTTGCATACGGTCTACAGAACAACAAAAATAAAAAGTCGAGGTTTTTTTTTTATAAATGTAGTCCTTTTCTTGAGTTTAATTACCTAAATATAATTTTTAATTGGTTAAATAAGCGTTTTATGTTCATGTCAGTAGGTTTAATTAAAATTTTAAATGTTCAATGGCTATAATTTTAAATTGGGTATAGACCTAAACCTTGGTCACTTGTCGTTGAATTCCCACCAGTCATTTAGACGTGATACCCGGTCGAATAAAAAACGTACTATGTACCTCCACCTCTCCCATGCACACAGAGAAAATATTCTGAAAACATCTTGGGGTTCCTCGGTGTCTAAAATGTAAAGATAACGCATTTCTTTCCCTGTTGAAGGCATTTTACAGACAAAAGCCTCATGGCGCATGCGCAGATGATTTTTACCCATATCTCTAAATCTAATCAAAATTTTGAAATTTTCGATACATATAATTTTAAGTTGGGTATAGACCTAAATTCCTGCCGAGTGTCGTTGAATTCCACCCAGATAATTTTCACGTGATACCTGGACAAAAATATCTTTAAAGACATACAGACACAACGACACACACACACTCTCATACACACACACAGAGAATGGTGAGAGCACGAATGACTACAATCAATATATGATAAACCTTATCATTTGTTAAAGGTTTATATTTACAGAAATTCAAATCCGCTCTAACTAAAAGATAATCTGCTTGTATTACCAGACTGCGGGTTGGGGACAAAATCTCGCGGGACAAAATCTCGCGAGGACAAAATATCGCCTACAGAGATGAGTGGAAGGCAAAAAGGACTTGGTAATTCTTAATAATGTTGTATAAAATTTCATGAAAACACATACCTTAGTCAGAACACTGACATACAGACAAACCCACCACAAAAATTATTATAAATTTTGCTTGAAAAAATTTAAAACTATGTTTATTAATTTTGTCAAGATTAATCATAATGTATTCAGTCCTGCTTATCAATTTTAAATTTTTTAATTTAGATTTGTTAACAGTATTCAGATTTGATGTCAACAGTGACGTACAATATTTTTAAAGAGTATTTTGAATGGTGAAAAACAAATGATAAAATAACTTAAATATAGATAAAATAATGAAATTCCACTCTATGATATATATATATATATATATATATGTATATATATATATATATATATATATATTAATCAATTAATTTATACTAGCAGGCTTTGCCCGCTTCGCTGGCCACTAAATTTAAAGGAAACTCTTTTCTATATAGCTTTATAAAAATAAAACAAAATAAATTACTGAAATTGTTCAAAAGCTCGCTCCAGGTCCCTGCTACATTCGGCAGCGATTTGGTCATCCACTGCAACTCGGGCGCTTGTCCCTATTACCTGCGACAATAGTTTACCAATGAGCTTCCATTTAGGTGCTTATTATATAGCAGTTTCGAAATAGATAGTATCGAAAAAATTGGAGTTTCCCTTTTATATTTGAATCCCAGTTACATGTGAACAACACGTATAGTGTTGTTCACATGTAACTCGGACTGGACTCAAATGTAACTGGGTTTAGACAACATAATATTTGCTTTTACGTTCTTTCATATGTTTATTTTGTTTATCCAATCAACCATTAAATGACAGCAATTTCACGCCAAATATTACAATATGCTGTGACGGGCTACGTCTGTCGCATGAGACAATTAATTTTTTGTGTTTATACATAATTCATGGGTTGTAAACCTGATAGTACAGCCTAAATATAGTTCTCTTTGGCGGCTTTTGAATTTTTGTCACCATTTTAGACTTAATCCATTGTAACAATAAGACTTAATACCTTATAACAATATGCTATGAGCGCTATTTCTGCCGTATTTTAGACAACTAATCTTTTTATGGTTATATATATTTCCCATTAAACATATTTTTATTTATTTATTTAAATATTAATTTGAATTTTTCAAATATTTCTGTTCGACAGCGTGCAAGTGCATGTAACACACAGAGGCTCATTTGTTTGTATGATAAATTAGCATAGTGATTATTATATAAAAAAATAAATAAATAGGTAAACATTATCGTGTTACACAACTTTATTATGTCGCTCCATTTAGCGGCTTTTGAATTTTTGTCGCCATATTAGCGATACTTTTTTTTTTTTTGTATGAAAAGGTGAAGAATATTTTGCTAATAATTTTATCAGACTCTTTTTTGTTTATACATAAGAATCCTTTATATTCTGCTTATATTTTTAATGGTTTTTAGGTTTAAAATAGTGCTTGTTGAAATAAATTCCCTATCTTTAAAACTGCATTTGTTCTGTAAATTTTGTGTAAAAATAAATCATTTATGTTTTTATATATTTGATGCGCTACTTAGATTAAAATGGCTGTTGATATATTAAACTTCTTGTCGAAAAACGTTCGGTGTACTTCAACACCAAAATTTTAAAAATCACCCAGCAGGATCTGTTAATGAAACGGATAAACTAAAAATATGGTTCACAGAGTTTAAATAACCTATTTAAAAAAATTTTAAAACCCAAATTATTAATGTATCGCATCACATACATAGATATAGTAATAATATATAGATTGATCATTGGGGAGAAAAAGTGATTCTTTTTCACTCGGAAAAAGACGGCGATATTACCAAAATATAGCAGTCTTTCCCCGAGTGAATATACACGGGAATACACACGAATGTTTTAGCAAATAAAATTCATGAATAATTTATTTGCTAAAGGTGAATGAAAAGCTCCAGATATAGTTTCAAATTCATTCTTCTTTTTTTTTCTTTTTTCCTACAATACCACTTAATAGCTGATTCCAAAGCATTTTTTTCGGCATCAAAAATCTTTGCTCGATAATATGGGGATGATAGATCTATATATATTATTATATCTATGATCAGATAAATCTTTTCAAATATAGAATAAAACTTAATTTGAAAAAAAAAATAATAACTTTTGTTTATTAACCAAAATAAGCAAGTTGGTCTTGTGGGGTACAGGCTGTATATTATATTTTTGTGTTCGTGAGAGAAAATTTAAAAGAATTTGAAAACTGCAATTTTTAGTCCCACTTAAAAATCATGTGACTTAATGTGAAGCAGATTTTTCATTTTTTTTTCTCCTAACGGTTTCCATACAATCTTCTGCTGTTGCCACCTAAAATTCATACTTTAGTTAATTTTAAAAAATCTAATTGTCCGATTGATAAGCTATTTAATGCATCGGATTTACAAAAACTTTCCCTTTCATTTGCTATCTTATTTGTAACGATGCGACTGATATTTCTAATTTATTTTCTAATCTTTCTGATTTATTTTCCTCATTTTAAATAAATGTACGTTTTTTTTTTTTTTTTTTTTTTTTTAATTATTATTATTTTGTCGAAAAAAAAAATTGGCAACAATTAAATTATGGATAAAATGTTAAAATTTAAATTTAATTTTCCTACAATACCACTTAATGGCTGATTCCAAAGCTTTTTTTTCGGCATCAAAAATCTTTGCACGATAATATGGGGATGGTAGATCTATATATATTATTATATCTATGATAAGATAAGATAGATTATCAAAAATCTTTGCACGATAATATGGGGATGATAGATCTATATATATTATTATATCTATGATCAGATAAATCTTTTCGAAGATAGAATAAAACTTAATTTAAAAAAAAATAATAATAATAATAACTTTTGTTTATTAACCAAAATAAGCAAGTTGGTCTTGAGGGGTACAGGCTGTATATTATATTTTTGTGTTCGTGAGAGAAAATTTAAAAGAATTTGAAAACTGCAAAAAATTAGTGTATTTACAGTGTGTATTTACAACACACTGCGAGAAATTACTATTGGACATGTTAAAAAATGAAACATGTGAATTTAATCTATTTTTACCACGGATTTTGCAAAAAACTCTACGGGGAAACTTATTTTTTAAAGAAAGAATGAAAGTAATGTTATAAGAAGATCTACTATTTTTGCTGCGCAAGAGAGTAACGAAACTTTAAATGATTTTTTTTTTTTTTTTTTTAACAGTGCACAGCTCACCAAGTTTTTGACTCAATTTACAGGACACGTTATATATATTAAAATGAAAAATACACATATAATACAATGGTAATATTAAAGTTATATTACGAATAAATCATAATTTAAAATTTTAACGTTATATTGCGAACAATATATACCACTTTACATATATTTTCTTGGTACTTTTATATTAATGATACATAGCTTATGTTTTTCGAAAATTTCATTTTACACAAAAGTTTTCACAGAGAAATCATTTTTCTTTTAAATTATTTTGCAGTTTTAAAACTTCTGCTTAACTTTACGTTAGAACCTATGAATTTAAAAATGAGTTAATTAATGATAAATAAAAATAGAGAAAGTGAATGAATTCAGAATTACAAATAAAAAGCATTTACTTTATATTTTTCTGCAGCAACTCTTTTCATAAACCACTAAAATAATGATATTTAGTAATTGAATTTTTAATCCTTTGGAATCTTAAATGATAAACCAGTATTACAGTTTGATTTTTAAGCAAACATTGCTTAAATTACGAAGTTTGGAAACAAAAAGAAACAAGTAGCATTTTATCACCAATTTTATTTTTATATTAAAGCTTATATCTCAATCAAGCTTGTATCAACACACTGTAAATAAAACCGTTAAAAGTAGAAGAAAAATCTGGCAGCTGAGGTGCCAGTATTTCTCCGTCAAATATACAGGACAAAACTGTACTTTTAACAAAAAACCTGTTTCATTTACAGGATTCCTGTGTAAAATACATGTCAGTGATACAGTTTTACAGTTTTAAACTGTATATTTTGTTTGTTCCCAGAGCGGTTACAAACATACATACAGGTGAAGCTAATAAAAGCGTGTTAAAAAGGCCCTATACACTGTTAAAAATTTCAACGGAAAACTCATTTGAGTCTTATATAAAATTACGGAGAAAATAAACGGAGATATTAAAAAATCTGTTTTATACACCATTTTAATGACTAATATTATTAATTTAATTATTGGAATGAATATATATGGGACTTGAATGCATTTTCTAAAGTACAAATATTCACTTTTAATTTTTATTGAGAATTTAACTTTTTTTTTTTTTTCTAAAGAATCGACTCATAGATATTTTTGTCGATTATTTTTATTGATCATTTAAACAGAAAAAATAAGAATGAAACACGCCTTTTAAATTATGGTAAATTCTGTTTTTTCCATGAAACATAATAGCTATGAACTTGATATAAAAATAAATAAATAAAAAGATGTATTTTTAAATGAAATTTTTTTTTTTTTTTTTTACATATTTTTTATATTTATTTATTGAAAATCAATTTTCTTTAGTTCCAAAAAACTTGGAAATGGAAACTTAAGTTTAAAACACTTGTCGACACATGGATTATTTGTTAGAAATAACTATTTTCTGATTTTTTTTCTGTATTTTCTTAATGCCTGAAGCAATATAGCTTTTTTTATTCTATAAGAAATCACAAAAATGTTTTAAATAGTTCGGAAAATAGCTTCATAAAAGTTGTAGAAATATGATTTTAATAATCTAAAAGATATTTGACAGTTAAATTTTCCTTTTTGAAAATGCATTAAAAATAAAATAAAATAAAATGTTAAAACATGAAAAGTGCTACTAGTATTTTAAAGATTTTATTTTTAAAAAGTTATTCAATCTTAACTTTATGGCTGGATTATTTAAATTTTTGTGTAAAAATCAATATATGCGTAGTATATGTAGGTGTGTGTGTAAATATATGTAAGTGTGTCTAGTGACACTGATCATGTGTTGCAGATGTATGAATATAGAGCAGAATATAGAATACGAGCAGAATATAGCAGATGGGCGGGCCTTAACTTAGCAGAAATTTAATGGCTGCTATTCAGAGTGCCGGTAAGTAATCGAGACGTGTATCCATACCATGGGGTGTGAAACCCCATACCATCACTACAGGTGATGCATAGTGTGAAGATGTCGAATCCCAGCTGGCAATGTGCATTTTTCACAATGGCGTTAAATACGGATAAAGCAATCCTGATACTGTAAACAGGATTGTGATTTGTCTGAAAGGCGACTTTACGCCATTCCTGTGTCCAGGTTTGTCGTTGATCACACATTAAAGGCGCCTAGATCAGTGATGCAGTTTTGAGGGTAATTAAAATTTTGGTAGCCGCATACTGGGTCACCACCTGGAGTTATGGTATGTGATACCGTTGGATAAACGTCTCGATCACCTCTTGTTTTCATTCCCGTCACTCTGAATACCGGCCATTACATTTCTGACGAGTTACAGCTTGCCGCTCTGCCCTATATTCATGACCTCTGAAGCGCAATACTTAAGCAGGACAACGTACGACCACAAATTGTCCGTATTGTCCGGAGCTTCCTTGATGCAGAATGTGTTCGACTGCTGCTCTGGCCAGCGTGTTCTCCTGATCTCGCACCAAGGAAAATGTCTGTTTAATTGTTGAAAAGTGACTGGCCCTCCACCACTCACCAGTGACTACGATTGATGCATTGTGGCATCGTATTGAAGCTTCATGAAGTACTTGTCATCCAATCGCTGTTAGATTCAATGCCTAGGCAGATAAGTGCGGTCATTGCTCACAGAGGTCGCTGCTTTATGTACTGTTTTCTCAGTACATATTACGCCCAATTTCCTGAAATTTTAATCAGTTGTTCTTCCTATTGTAATGTATGTACCCAATAAATGTCATTCTGATATTCCCATTCCTTCTTAGCGTTACAATTTTCACAAACATGAGTGTATTTTCTTATTTAATATCTTCTAAATAACTCTGAAATCCTTGGAGAATCATCAAGTATTTATTTAGATATCCGTCAAAACGTCTAAATTCAAAAGCGTGGGATTTCTTATTTTACTGACTGAATCGGCACACATAAACCACACATAAACCATAATTTTAAAAATCGCCCAGCAGGATCTGTTAATGAAACGGATAAAATAAAAATATGGTTCACAGAGTTTAAATAACCTATTTAAAAAAATTTTAAAACCCAAATTATTAATGTATCGCATCACATACATAGATATAGTAATAATATATAGATTGATCATTGGGGAGAAAAAGTGATTCTTTTTCACTCGGAAAAAGACGGCGATATTACCAAAATATAGCAGTCTTTCCCCGAGTGAATATACACGGGAATACACACGAATGTTTTAGCAAATAAAATTCATGAATAATTTATTTGCTAAAGGTGAATGAAAAGCTCCAGATATAGTTTCAAATTCATTCTTCTTTTTTTTTCTTTTTTCCTACAATACCACTTAATAGCTGATTCCAAAGCATTTTTTTCGGCATCAAAAACCTTTGCTCGATAATATGGGGATGATAGATCTATATATATTATTATATCTATGATCAGATAAATCTTTTCGAATATAGAATAAAACTTAATTTGAAAAAAAAAATAATAACTTTTGTTTATTAACCAAAATAAGCAAGTTGGTCTTGTGGGGTACAGGCTGTATATTATATTTTTGTGTTCGTGAGAGAAATTTTAAAAGAATTTGAAAACTGCAATTTTTAATCCCACTTAAAAATCATGTGACTTAATGTGAAGCAGATTTTTCATTTTTTTTTTCTCCTAACGGTTTCCATACAATCTTCTGCTGTTGCCACCTAAAATTCATACTTTAGTTAATTTTAAAAAATCTAATTGTCCGATTGATAAGCTGTTTAATGCATCGGATTTACAAAAACTTTCCCTTTCATTTGCTATCTTATTTGTAACGATGCGACTGATATTTCTAATTTATTTTCTAATCTTTCTGATTTATTTTCCTCATTTTAAATAAATGTACGTTTTTTTTTTTTTTTTTTTTTTTTTTTTTTAATTATTATTATTTTGTCGAAAAAAAAAATTGACAACAATTAAATTATGGATAAAATGTTAAAATTTAAATTTAATTTTCCTACAATACCACTTAATGGCTGATTCCAAAGCTTTTTTTTCGGCATCAAAAATCTTTGCACGATAATATGGGGATGGTAGATCTATATATATTATTATATCTATGATAAGATAAGATAGATTATCAAAAATCTTTGCACGATAATATGGGGATGATAGATCTATATATATTATTATATCTATGATCAGATAAATCTTTTCGAAGATAGAATAAAACTTAATTTAAAAAAAAAAATAATAATAATAACTTTTGTTTATTAACCAAAATAAGCAAGTTGGTCTTGTGGGGTACAGGCTGTATATTATATTTTTGTGTTCGTGAGAGAAAATTTAAAAGAATTTGAAAACTGCAAAAAATTAGTGTATTTACAGTGTGTATTTACAACACACTGCGAGAAATTACTATTGGACATGTTAAAAAATGAAACATGTGAATTTAATCTATTTTTACCACGGATTTTGCAAAAAACTCTACGGGGAAACTTATTTTTTAAAGAAAGAATGAAAGTAATGTTATAAGAAGATCTACTATTTTTGCTGCGCAAGAGAGTAACGAAACTTTAAATGATTTTTTTTTTTTTTTTTTTAACAGTGCACAGCTCACCAAGTTTTTGACTCAATTTACAGGACACGTTATATATATTAAAATGAAAAATACACATATAATACAATGGTAATATTAAAGTTATATTACGAATAAATCATAATTTAAAATTTTAACGTTATATTGCGAACAATATATACCACTTTACATATATTTTCTTGGTACTTTTATATTAATGATACATAGCTTATGTTTTTCGAAAATTTCATTTTACACAAAAGTTTTCACAGAGAAATCATTTTTCTTTTAAATTATTTTGCAGTTTTAAAACTTCTGCTTAACTTTACGTTAGAACCTATGAATTTAAAAATGAGTTAATTAATGATAAATAAAAATAGAGAAAGTGAATGAATTCAGAATTACAAATAAAAAGCATTTACTTTATATTTTTCTGCAGCAACTCTTTTCATAAACCACTAAAATAATGATATTTAGTAATTGAATTTTTAATCCTTTGGAGTCTTAAATGATAAATCAGTATTACAGTTTGATTTTTAAGCAAACATTGCTTAAATTACGAAGTTTAGAAACAAAAAGAAACAAGTAGCATTTTATCACCAATTTTATTTTTATATTAAAGCTTATATCTCAATCAAGCTTGTATCAACACACTGTAAATAAAACCGTTAAAAGTAGAAGAAAAATCTGGCAGCTGAGGTGCCAGTATTTCTCCGTCAAATATACAGGACAAAACTGTACTTTTAACAAAAAACCTGTTTCATTTACAGGATTCCTGTGTAAAATACATGTCAGTGATACAGTTTTACAGTTTTAAACTGTATATTTTGTTTGTTCCCAGAGCGGTTACAAACATACATACAGGTGAAGCTAATAAAAGCGTGTTAAAAAGGCCCTATACACTGTTAAAAATTTCAACGGAAAACTCATTTGAGTCTTATATAAAATTACGGAGAAAATAAACGGAGATATTAAAAAATCTGTTTTATACACCATTTTAATGACTAATATTATTAATTTAATTATTGGAATGAATATATATGGGACTTGAATGCATTTTCTAAAGTACAAATATTCACTTTTAATTTTTATTGAGAATTTAACTTTTTTTTTTTTTTCTAAAGAATCGACTCATAGATATTTTTGTCGATTATTTTTATTGATCATTTAAACAGAAAAAATAAGAATGAAACACGCCTTTTAAATTATGGTAAATTCTGTTTTTTCCATGAAACATAATAGCTATGAACTTGATATAAAAATAAATAAATAAAAAGATGTATTTTTAAATGATTTTTTTTTTTTTTTTTACATATTTTTTATATTTATTTATTGAAAATCAATTTTCTTTAGTTCCAAAAAACTTGGAAATGGAAACTTAAGTTTAAAACACTTGTCGACACATGGATTATTTGTTAGAAATAACTATTTTCTGATTTTTTTTTCTGTATTTTCTTAATGCCTGAAGCAATATAGCTTTTTTTATTCTATAAGAAATCACAAAAATGTTTTAAATAGTTCGGAAAATAGCTTCATAAAAGTTGTAGAAATATGATTTTAATAATCTAAAAGATATTTGACAGTTAAATTTTCCTTTTTGAAAATGCATTAAAAATAAAATAAAATAAAATGTTAAAACATGAAAAGTGCTACTAGTATTTTAAAGATTTTATTTTTAAAAAGTTATTCAATCTTAACTTTATGGCTGGATTATTTAAATTTTTGTGTAAAAATCAATATATGCGTAGTATATGTAGGTGTGTGTGTAAATATATGTAAGTGTGTCTAGTGACACTGATCATGTGTTGCAGATGTATGAATATAGAGCAGAATATAGAATACGAGCAGAATATAGCAGATGGGCGGGCCTTAACTTAGCAGAAATTTAATGGCTGCTATTCAGATGCCGGTAAGTAATCGAGACGTGTATCCATACCATGGGGTGTGAAACCCCATACCATCACTACAGGTGATGCATAGTGTGAAGATGTCGAATCCCAGCTGGCAATGTGCATTTTTCACAATGGCGTTAAATACGGATAAAGCAATCCTGATACTGTAAACAGGATTGTGATTTGTCTGAAAGGCGACTTTACGCCATTCCTGTGTCCAGGTTTGTCGTTGATCACACATTAAAGGCGCCTAGATCAGTGATGCAGTTTTGAGGGTAATTAAAATTTTGGTAGCCGCATACTGGGTCACCACCTGGAGTTATGGTATGTGATACCTTTGGATAAACGTCTCGATCACCTCTTGTTTTCATTCCCGTCACTCTGAATACCGGCCATTACATTTCTGACGAGTTACAGCTTGCCGCTCTGCCCTATATTCATGACCTCTGAAGCGCAATACTTAAGCAGGACAACGTACGACCACAAATTGTCCGTATTGTCCGGAGCTTCCTTGATGCAGAATGTGTTCGACTGCTGCTCTGGCCAGCGTGTTCTCCTGATCTCGCACCAAGGAAAATGTCTGTTTAATTGTTGAAAAGTGACTGGCCCTCCACCACTCACCAGTGACTACGATTGATGCATTGTGGCATCGTATTGAAGCTTCATGAAGTACTTGTCATCCAATCGCTGTTAGATTCAATGCCTAGGCAGATAAGTGCGGTCATTGCTCACAGAGGTCGCTGCTTTATGTACTGTTTTCTCAGTACATATTACGCCCAATTTCCTGAAATTTTAATCAGTTGTTCTTCCTATTGTAATGTATGTACCCAATAAATGTCATTCTGATATTCCCATTCCTTCTTAGCGTTACAATTTTCACAAACATGAGTGTATTTTCTTATTTAATATCTTCTAAATAACTCTGAAATCCTTGGAGAATCATCAAGTATTTATTTAGATATCCGTCAAAACGTCTAAATTCAAAAGCGTGGGATTTCTTATTTTACTGACTGAATCGGCACACATAAACCACACATAAACCATAATTTTAAAAATCGCCCAGCAGGATCTGTTAATGAAACGGATAAAATAAAAATATGGTTCACAGAGTTTAAATAACCTATTTAAAAAAATTTTAAAACCCAAATTATTAATGTATCGCATCACATACATAGATATAGTAATAATATATAGATTGATCATTGGGGAGAAAAAGTGATTCTTTTTCACTCGGAAAAAGACGGCGATATTACCAAAATATAGCAGTCTTTCCCCGAGTGAATATACACGGGAATACACACGAATGTTTTAGCAAATAAAATTCATGAATAATTTATTTGCTAAAGGTGAATGAAAAGCTCCAGATATAGTTTCAAATTCATTCTTCTTTTTTTTTCTTTTTTCCTACAATACCACTTAATAGCTGATTCCAAAGCATTTTTTTCGGCATCAAAAATCTTTGCTCGATAATATGGGGATGATAGATCTATATATATTATTATATCTATGATCAGATAAATCTTTTCGAATATAGAATAAAACTTAATTTGAAAAAAAAAATAATAACTTTTGTTTATTAACCAAAATAAGCAAGTTGGTCTTGTGGGGTACAGGCTGTATATTATATTTTTGTGTTCGTGAGAGAAAATTTAAAAGAATTTGAAAACTGCAATTTTTAATCCCACTTAAAAATCATGTGACTTAATGTGAAGCAGATTTTTCATTTTTTTTTCTCCTAACGGTTTCCATACAATCTTCTGCTGTTGCCACCTAAAATTCATACTTTAGTTAATTTTAAAAAATCTAATTGTCCGATTGATAAGCTGTTTAATGCATCGGATTTACAAAAACTTTCCCTTTCATTTGCTATCTTATTTGTAACGATGCGACTGATATTTCTAATTTATTTTCTAATCTTTCTGATTTATTTTCCTCATTTTAAATAAATGTACGTTTTTTTTTTTTTTTTTTTTTTTTTAATTATTATTATTTTGTCGAAAAAAAAAATTGACAACAATTAAATTATGGATAAAATGTTAAAATTTAAATTTAATTTTCCTACAATACCACTTAATGGCTGATTCCAAAGCTTTTTTTTCGGCATCAAAAATCTTTGCACGATAATATGGGGATGGTAGATCTATATATATTATTATATCTATGATAAGATAAGATAGATTATCAAAAATCTTTGCACGATAATATGGGGATGATAGATCTATATATATTATTATATCTATGATCAGATAAATCTTTTCGAAGATAGAATAAAACTTAATTTTAAAAAAAAAATAATAATAATAACTTTTGTTTATTAACCAAAATAAGCAAGTTGGTCTTGTGGGGTACAGGCTGTATATTATATTTTTGTGTTCGTGAGAGAAAATTTAAAAGAATTTGAAAACTGCAAAAAATTAGTGTATTTACAGTGTGTATTTACAACACACTGCGAGAAATTACTATTGGACATGTTAAAAAATGAAACATGTGAATTTAATCTATTTTTACCACGGATTTTGCAAAAAACTCTACGGGGAAACTTATTTTTTAAAGAAAGAATGAAAGTAATGTTATAAGAAGATCTACTATTTTTGCTGCGCAAGAGAGTAACGAAACTTTAAATGATTTTTTTTTTTTTTTTTTTTAACAGTGCACAGCTCACCAAGTTTTTGACTCAATTTACAGGACACGTTATATATATTAAAATGAAAAATACACATATAATACAATGGTAATATTAAAGTTATATTACGAATAAATCATAATTTAAAATTTTAACGTTATATTGCGAACAATATATACCACTTTACATATATTTTCTTGGTACTTTTATATTAATGATACATAGCTTATGTTTTTCGAAAATTTCATTTTACACAAAAGTTTTCACAGAGAAATCATTTTTCTTTTAAATTATTTTGCAGTTTTAAAACTTCTGCTTAACTTTACGTTAGAACCTATGAATTTAAAAATGAGTTAATTAATGATAAATAAAAATAGAGAAAGTGAATGAATTCAGAATTACAAATAAAAAGCATTTACTTTATATTTTTCTGCAGCAACTCTTTTCATAAACCACTAAAATAATGATATTTAGTAATTGAATTTTTAATCCTTTGGAATCTTAAATGATAAATCAGTATTACAGTTTGATTTTTAAGCAAACATTGCTTAAATTACGAAGTTTGGAAACAAAAAGAAACAAGTAGCATTTTATCACCAATTTTATTTTTATATTAAAGCTTATATCTCAATCAAGCTTGTATCAACACACTGTAAATAAAACCGTTAAAAGTAGAAGAAAAATCTGGCAGCTGATGTGCCAGTATTTCTCCGTCAAATATACAGGACAAAACTGTACTTTTAACAAAAAACCTGTTTCATTTACAGGATTCCTGTGTAAAATACATGTCAGTGATACAGTTTTACAGTTTTAAACTGTATATTTTGTTTGTTCCCAGAGCGGTTACAAACATACATACAGGTGAAGCTAATAAAAGCGTGTTAAAAAGGCCCTATACACTGTTAAAAATTTCAACGGAAAACTCATTTGAGTCTTATATAAAATTACGGAGAAAATAAACGGAGATATTAAAAAATCTGTTTTATACACCATTTTAATGACTAATATTATTAATTTAATTATTGGAATGAATATATATGGGACTTGAATGCATTTTCTAAAGTACAAATATTCACTTTTAATTTTTATTGAGAATTTAACTTTTTTTTTTTTTTCTAAAGAATCGACTCATAGATATTTTTGTCGATTATTTTTATTGATCATTTAAACAGAAAAAATAAGAATGAAACACGCCTTTTAAATTATGGTAAATTCTGTTTTTTCCATGAAACATAATAGCTATGAAGTTGATATAAAAATAAATAAATAAAAAGATGTATTTTTAAATGATTTTTTTTTTTTTTTACATATTTTTTATATTTATTTATTGAAAATCAATTTTCTTTAGTTCCAAAAAACTTGGAAATGGAAACTTAAGTTTAAAACACTTGTCGACACATGGATTATTTGTTAGAAATAACTATTTTCTGATTTTTTTTTCTGTATTTTCTTAATGCCTGAAGCAATATAGCTTTTTTTATTCTATAAGAAATCACAAAAATGTTTTAAATAGTTCGGAAAATAGCTTCATAAAAGTTGTAGAAATATGATTTTAATAATCTAAAAGATATTTGACAGTTAAATTTTCCTTTTTGAAAATGCATTAAAAATAAAATAAAATAAAATGTTAAAACATGAAAAGTGCTACTAGTATTTTAAAGATTTTATTTTTAAAAAGTTATTCAATCTTAACTTTATGGCTGGATTATTTAAATTTTTGTGTAAAAATCAATATATGCGTAGTATATGTAGGTGTGTGTGTAAATATATGTAAGTGTGTCTAGTGACACTGATCATGTGTTGCAGATGTATGAATATAGAGCAGAATATAGAATACGAGCAGAATATAGCAGATGGGCGGGCCTTAACTTAGCAGAAATTTAATGGCTGCTATTCAGATGCCGGTAAGTAATCGAGACGTGTATCCATACCATGGGGTGTGAAACCCCATACCATCACTACAGGTGATGCATAGTGTGAAGATGTCGAATCCCAGCTGGCAATGTGCATTTTTCACAATGGCGTTAAATACGGATAAAGCAATCCTGATACTGTAAACAGGATTGTGATTTGTCTGAAAGGCGACTTTACGCCATTCCTGTGTCCAGGTTTGTCGTTGATCACACATTAAAGGCGCCTAGATCAGTGATGCAGTTTTGAGGGTAATTAAAATTTTGGTAGCCGCATACTGGGTCACCACCTGGAGTTATGGTATGTGATACCGTTGGATAAACGTCTCGATCACCTCTTGTTTTCATTCCCGTCACTCTGAATACCGGCCATTACATTTCTGACGAGTTACAGCTTGCCGCTCTGCCCTATATTCATGACCTCTGAAGCGCAATACTTAAGCAGGACAACGTACGACCACAAATTGTCCGTATTGTCCGGAGCTTCCTTGATGCAGAATGTGTTCGACTGCTGCTCTGGCCAGCGTGTTCTCCTGATCTCGCACCAAGGAAAATGTCTGTTTAATTGTTGAAAAGTGACTGGCCCTCCACCACTCACCAGTGACTACGATTGATGCATTGTGGCATCGTATTGAAGCTTCATGAAGTACTTGTCATCCAATCGCTGTTAGATTCAATGCCTAGGCAGATAAGTGCGGTCATTGCTCACAGAGGTCGCTGCTTTATGTACTGTTTTCTCAGTACATATTACGCCCAATTTCCTGAAATTTTAATCAGTTGTTCTTCCTATTGTAATGTATGTACCCAATAAATGTCATTCTGATATTCCCATTCCTTCTTAGCGTTACAATTTTCACAAACATGAGTGTATTTTCTTATTTAATATCTTCTAAATAACTCTGAAATCCTTGGAGAATCATCAAGTATTTATTTAGATATCCGTCAAAACGTCTAAATTCAAAAGCGTGGGATTTCTTATTTTACTGACTGAATCGGCACACATAAACCACACATAAACCATAATTTTAAAAATCGCCCAGCAGGATCTGTTAATGAAACGGATAAAATAAAAATATGGTTCACAGAGTTTAAATAACCTATTTAAAAAAATTTTAAAACCCAAATTATTAATGTATCGCATCACATACATAGATATAGTAATAATATATAGATTGATCATTGGGGAGAAAAAGTGATTCTTTTTCACTCGGAAAAAGACGGCGATATTACCAAAATATAGCAGTCTTTCCCCGAGTGAATATACACGGGAATACACACGAATGTTTTAGCAAATAAAATTCATGAATAATTTATTTGCTAAAGGTGAATGAAAAGCTCCAGATATAGTTTCAAATTCATTCTTCTTTTTTTTTCTTTTTTCCTACAATACCACTTAATAGCTGATTCCAAAGCATTTTTTTCGGCATCAAAAATCTTTGCTCGATAATATGGGGATGATAGATCTATATATATTATTATATCTATGATCAGATAAATCTTTTCGAATATAGAATAAAACTTAATTTGAAAAAAAAAATAATAACTTTTGTTTATTAACCAAAATAAGCAAGTTGGTCTTGTGGGGTACAGGCTGTATATTATATTTTTGTGTTCGTGAGAGAAAATTTAAAAGAATTTGAAAACTGCAATTTTTAATCCCACTTAAAAATCATGTGACTTAATGTGAAGCAGATTTTTCATTTTTTTTTCTCCTAACGGTTTCCATACAATCTTCTGCTGTTGCCACCTAAAATTCATACTTTAGTTAATTTTAAAAAATCTAATTGTCCGATTGATAAGCTGTTTAATGCATCGGATTTACAAAAACTTTCCCTTTCATTTGCTATCTTATTTGTAACGATGCGACTGATATTTCTAATTTATTTTCTAATCTTTCTGATTTATTTTCCTCATTTTAAATAAATGTACGTTTTTTTTTTTTTTTTTTTTTTTAATTATTATTATTTTGTCGAAAAAAAAAATGGCAACAATTAAATTATGGATAAAATGTTAAAATTTAAATTTAATTTTCCTACAATACCACTTAATGGCTGATTCCAAAGCTTTTTTTTCGGCATCAAAAATCTTTGCACGATAATATGGGGATGGTAGATCTATATATATTATTATATCTATGATAAGATAAGATAGATTATCAAAAATCTTTGCACGATAATATGGGGATGATAGATCTATATATATTATTATATCTATGATCAGATAAATCTTTTCGAAGATAGAATAAAACTTAATTTAAAAAAAAATAATAATAATAATAACTTTTGTTTATTAACCAAAATAAGCAAGTTGGTCTTGAGGGGTACAGGCTGTATATTATATTTTTGTGTTCGTGAGAGAAAATTTAAAAGAATTTGAAAACTGCAAAAAATTAGTGTATTTACAGTGTGTATTTACAACACACTGCGAGAAATTACTATTGGACATGTTAAAAAATGAAACATGTGAATTTAATCTATTTTTACCACGGATTTTGCAAAAAACTTTACGGGGAAACTTATTTTTTAAAGAAAGAATGAAAGTAATGTTATAAGAAGATCTACTATTTTTGCTGCGCAAGAGAGTAACGAAACTTTAAATGATTTTTTTTTTTTTTTTTTTTTTTTTTTAACAGTGCACAGCTCACCAAGTTTTTGACTCAATTTACAGGACACGTTATATATATTAAAATGAAAAATACACATATAATACAATGGTAATATTAAAGTTATATTACGAATAAATCATAATTTAAAATTTTAACGTTATATTGCGAACAATATATACCACTTTACATATATTTTCTTGGTACTTTTATATTAATGATACATAGCTTATGTTTTTCGAAAATTTCATTTTACACAAAAGTTTTCACAGAGAAATCATTTTTCTTTTAAATTATTTTGCAGTTTTAAAACTTCTGCTTAACTTTACGTTAGAACCTATGAATTTAAAAATGAGTTAATTAATGATAAATAAAAATAGAGAAAGTGAATGAATTCAGAATTACAAATAAAAAGCATTTACTTTATATTTTTCTGCAGCAACTCTTTTCATAAACCACTAAAATAATGATATTTAGTAATTGAATTTTTAATCCTTTGGAATCTTAAATGATAAACCAGTATTACAGTTTGATTTTTAAGCAAACATTGCTTAAATTACGAAGTTTGGAAACAAAAAGAAACAAGTAGCATTTTATCACCAATTTTATTTTTATATTAAAGCTTATATCTCAATCAAGCTTGTATCAACACACTGTAAATAAAACCGTTAAAAGTAGAAGAAAAATCTGGCAGCTGAGGTGCCAGTATTTCTCCGTCAAATATACAGGACAAAACTGTACTTTTAACAAAAAACCTGTTTCATTTACAGGATTCCTGTGTAAAATACATGTCAGTGATACAGTTTTACAGTTTTAAACTGTATATTTTGTTTGTTCCCAGAGCGGTTACAAACATACATACAGGTGAAGCTAATAAAAGCGTGTTAAAAAGGCCCTATACACTGTTAAAAATTTCAACGGAAAACTCATTTGAGTCTTATATAAAATTACGGAGAAAATAAACGGAGATATTAAAAAATCTGTTTTATACACCATTTTAATGACTAATATTATTAATTTAATTATTGGAATGAATATATATGGGACTTGAATGCATTTTCTAAAGTACAAATATTCACTTTTAATTTTTATTGAGAATTTAACTTTTTTTTTTTTTTTCTAAAGAATCGACTCATAGATATTTTTGTCGATTATTTTTATTGATCATTTAAACAGAAAAAATAAGAATGAAACACGCCTTTTAAATTATGGTAAATTCTGTTTTTTCCATGAAACATAATAGCTATGAACTTGATATAAAAATAAATAAATAAAAAGATGTATTTTTAAATGAATTTTTTTTTTTTTTTTACATATTTTTTATATTTATTTATTGAAAATCAATTTTCTTTAGTTCCAAAAAACTTGGAAATGGAAACTTAAGTTTAAAACACTTGTCGACACATGGATTATTTGTTAGAAATAACTATTTTCTGATTTTTTTTTTTTTTCTCTGTATTTTCTTAATGCCTGAAGCAATATAGCTTTTTTTATTCTATAAGAAATCACAAAAATGTTTTAAATAGTTCGGAAAATAGCTTCATAAAAGTTGTAGAAATATGATTTTAATAATCTAAAAGATATGTGACAGTTAAATTTTCCTTTTTGAAAATGCATTAAAAATAAAATAAAATAAAATGTTAAAACATGAAAAGTGCTACTAGTATTTTGAAGATTTTATTTTTTAAAAGTTATTCAATCTTAACTTTATGGCTGGATTATTTAAATTTTTGTGTAAAAATCAATATATGCGTAGTATATGTAGGTGTGTGTGTAAATATATGTAAGTGTGTCTAGTGACACTGATCAAGTGTTGCAGATGTATGAATATAGAGCAGAATATAGAATACGAGCAGAATATAGCAGATGGGCGGGCCTTAACTTAGCAGAAATTTAATGGCTGCTATTCAGAGTGCCGGTAAGTAATCGAGACGTGTATCCATACCATGGGGTGTGAAACCCCATACCATCACTACAGGTGATGCATAGTGTGAAGATGTCGAATCCCAGCTGGCAATGTGCATTTTTCACAATGGCGTTAAATACGGATAAAGCAATCCTGATACTGTAAACAGGATTGTGATTTGTCTGAAAGGCGACTTTACGCCATTCCTGTGTCCAGGTTTGTCGTTGATCACACATTAAAGGCGCCTAGATCAGTGATGCAGTTTTGAGGGTAATTAAAATTTTGGTAGCCGCATACTGGGTCACCACCTGGAGTTATCCCAGCAAAAAATAAACTGCAGTTTATTCAAAGGTAATTGGGACAATAAAATGCAGAAAAATTGCAGTTTGTATTTAAAATTGCAGAATAACTGCAGTTTGGAAGCAAAAAATGTGCAGCTAAACAAATTTTTTACCTAAAACTGTGCACTGTCCCAATTACCTTCAGATTAACTACAGTTTTGTGCAGTTTTGAATCTTTTATGCAGTTTTTCTTCAGAATTTTTTAGCTGGGATGGTATGTGATACCGTTGGATAAACGTCTCGATCACCTCTTGTTTTCATTCCCGTCACTCTGAATACCGGCCATTACATTTCTGACGAGTTACAGCTTGCCGCTCTGCCCTATATTCATGACCTCTGAAGCGCAATACTTAAGCAGGACAACGTACGACCACAAATTGTCCGTATTGTCCGGAGCTTCCTTGATGCAGAATGTGTTCGACTGCTGCTCTGGCCAGCGTGTTCTCCTGATCTCGCACCAAGGAAAATGTCTGTTTAATTGTTGAAAAGTGACTGGCCCTCCACCACTCACCAGTGACTACGATTGATGCATTGTGGCATCGTATTGAAGCTTCATGAAGTACTTGTCATCCAATCGCTGTTAGATTCAATGCCTAGGCAGATAAGTGCGGTCATTGCTCACAGAGGTCGCTGCTTTATGTACTGTTTTCTCAGTACATATTACGCCCAATTTCCTGAAATTTTAATCAGTTGTTCTTCCTATTGTAATGTATGTACCCAATAAATGTCATTCTGATATTCCCATTCCTTCTTAGCGTTACAATTTTCACAAACATGAGTGTATTTTCTTATTTAATATCTTCTAAATAACTCTGAAATCCTTGGAGAATCATCAAGTATTTATTTAGATATCCGTCAAAACGTCTAAATTCAAAAGCGTGGGATTTCTTATTTTACTGACTGAATCGGCACACATAAACCACTGTAAAAATGGAAAAAATGGGGGGAAAAGGAGGGGACCTAAAAACCTTTAAGTACTCCATAATCTCTTTTTCAGATTTTTTTCTTGATTAAAATACTTTTTCATGTACACTGTATGCTTGGAAAGAAAAAATTATAAAAACATAAACTTAGCATTTTAAGCTTAAGCGAGTCTTTTAACTAACATCTTACCTTTAAAAAAAAAAAAAAAAAAAAAAAAAAGCATATTTTTAAGATGCAGTTTAAAAATTTCTGTCATTTATAAAGTTCTGATTAGAAAACATTCACTCTATATTAAATAAATATCTAAATATTTATCAAATAAAATAAGCTGTTATTGGGAGAATAATATTCTAATAAAAAATCCATAATGATAGCGTTAGAATTTTGCATTCTCAATCTTTTATACAATAATGAAAACCACATTGCGTGATTTAAAGCAAACAGATTCAATAAGGAATTTATATTTCCATAATTCATACCTGTTTTACATTCATTGTAATGATAATCAATAAAACGTTCTCAATCTGAGACAAATTATTTACGTTATTTTACATGTCGATAATTCTGGGAAAAGATATGAGCAAGATATTAAATATAAATTTTATTGAACGAAATAGTTGATAATAATTTAAATGCTCGTAGGTTTGAAAATAAATTTTGATCACATTTAATCAAATAAGGGTACAAATTTAAATAATTAAAACGAGAAAAATATAAATATCTGTATTAAAAAATATCCAGTATTCATTTACACATATGCATGTTTTTAGCGATAATGAAAATTATTTTTTTTTCCTCAGACTATTATAGTCGTATATAATAAAATATTAGCTTTTTTATTTTTATTTTTTTTTTTAATCAGAGGATCCTCATGAATTTGAAAAAAATCGCATGATCACAAATCGCCAATTCTAGCAACCATATATTTATGTTTTTTTTTTTTTTTTTTTTTTTTTTCATGCACAGCAAAGTAGCCGTACCCAGTAATGTTTTTTTTTTTCTGTTGTTTCCATATACGCAGTTCATCGTGTGTGATAGTTATTGCTGAGTTAAAGAATTTCATGCATTTTGTAATATTCTTGTTCTTATTAATATTTGAACTGCATTAAAGCTATTTCTTAAAAAAGAACTAAATAAATATATGTATATATATATATATATATACATATACATATATATATATATATATCTTTTTTTTTTTAATACAGAAATTTTAAGGTAAATCACAAATAAGTAAGAAATTGTTGAAAACAGTTGGTTCAAAATAATTTATTGAAGAGGAGAAAGAATGAAATAAATAGAAAATTATTTTTATCCAAAGTTAAAATTCAGGAGAAATTAAATGCTTTATGATAAATTTTTTGTTTAAGCGATATAATTAATCAATTAATTTTATCATCCCATTTATATTATTATACATTAATCATCATTAAATAGGTAATTACCTCCCTTGGTTATCATTAGCGCTGATGTATAATTATATTAAATGGACATCACATTTAATGAGTGATTTCATACATTTAAGACTCGCAAAAAAATTTCCATAAGTAACTTTGTCTAATGTTAAGAGAACTGTATAAATGTTTTTACTCTGCGCAATTTTTCTAGTTGCTAAGATGTATGCAAACTAGTCTAATATACTTAGAACGAAATATTTTGCTCTATAATTACGATAATCACTTTGAAAAAAAATTTTGTAAATGTGCAATTATACATACATAAAAATCATAAATAGTTGCATCGACAAATTTAGCATACTTTTTAGAATATTAATACAAGTGAGTAAATATTGGTAAGATAGTTTAAAATCACTTGTGAGGATTTTTTATGGAAGATGGAAGAAAAAGCATTGTTTCTATGAAAAACTATTCAATTGATGTCGTCATGTGTTAAAAATGCTAAGATTCGCATTACGACGCAAAAGAATTTTGTTAACGGTGAAACATTGCGAATAATGTTATAAAAGATATTTGGACGTAGATTCGAATTGAATGTTGAAAGAGTAGCATACGGACGATCACAAACCAATGGCTCTGAAATTTTCGAAGTTTCTCGATATTTAATCTGAAGACAAAAGAAGATGTTAGTCAAGTCTTTAGAAATAAGTCGCAATACTTTGCCAAGAATCATACCTCCCGATAATTGCGTAACGAAAGTACGACGATTGTACCAAAACACAAAGTCCAGTGCTTACAGACGCCATAGGAGTACGAGTTTTAAGACAGAATGTTAATATCTTTACTTTATCATGTTGGTTTCTTTTCCAGACGATTATCAGTTTGGATCCCTATTACGTCTGAGCATAAACGCGATTGTATAAGTTGCCATCGTTTGTATTATTGAAACTTCAGCACAGAAGTTCAGGACAATTGCCTAATATCATTACAGCCAAAGATGCAACTATTGTGAACGTTATAAGGACACTTCGATGTTGAATTAATATTCATTTTTGACCATTAAAACTAATTAAGAAGTCGGCCCACAAGCCACCTTAGCCTCCTGCAGATAATGTTTTTGGATGCGCCGTGATTACAGTCTGAACATATGAGAATGCGTTACATCCTTTCTACTTTCTAAGTTACGTTACTTGGTACCACTTCCTTAATATTTCTTCGAGAGAAGCCGTGGTATTGGTAGAAATCATGCTGAACTGCATGGTAAACCTCTATATATCTTTGACACCGGAATAATTATTACGAAACTATACAGACAATAAATTCTTCGGAAGTTCAAGACAAGAAGCTCTTCATCTGTTTGAAAGTGGTGTTGAGATCTTTCAAAACTTAAAGGTGCTCTCTTTGACGTTCAAAGATATTTTGAGCTCGTAAATCATCAACAATATCATAGATAGTGTAAAAAATCGGTATACAGGATAATTAGATAGCAAAGATGATATCAAACTGTATTAAGAGTCCCCAGTAGTCAGGTACCTTCCTTTCTCCTTCCCCATGTAATCCAATGGAATTTTTGTCGCTTTGTATTTTTTAACCGACTTCAAAAAAGAAGGAAGGTTCTCAATTCAAACCGTATGTTTTTTTTATGTTTGTTAGCTCATAACTTCTGAACGGATGCTCCGATTTTGATACTTTTTGTTTTGTTGAAAAGGTCTTGGTCTGCAATAGGTCCCATTGTAATATTTTTACGATCTAAAGAAAATACAGGGTGCCCAAAAAAATCAGTCCCAACTCTTTTAACTGCTAAATGGCTATAGTGATAAAAATGTAAGTATGGCAAAGTGGCCATGCAGTACAAGGTTAAACCGCTTGCAGCGCCACCTGGTGGAAAACAACGAAGTTAGTGTTCCTATCTCGAAAACGGTTCTACGGAAAAAGTGAATTACAAAGCTGAAGAGTATCAGCGATTTAGTACAAAAAGATAGTTTAGACATTCATACTAACGTTCCTATCTCGGAAACAGTTCAAGACAGGGGGGAAAAGTGAATTATAAAATTTCAGAGCATCATCGATTTAGTACGAAAAGATAGTTTTGACATTGATGCTAAAAATACAAGGCTAAAAAAGTGCATTTTTTTGTTCGCAATTTCTTACACTATACGCACTTGAGCTACGTTGCTCACGTTGTAGCGTAGCTGGTGAGACATACGCTATATAGTCCAACATAGGGTTACTTGATACTTTTTGTTTTGTTGTAGAGATCTTCGTCTGAAGTAGGTCCCATTATAACATCTTTACAATCTAAAGAAAATAAAGCTCCATCTGGTGGAAAACAGCGGAATTAGCGCTCCTATCTCAAAAACGGTTCAAGATGGGAGAAAAGTTAATTACGAAGTTGTAGAGCATCATCGATTTACTACAAAAAGTCAGTTTTTAGACATTATTGAAAGCTTAAAATGTGCAGTTGTTTGTTCGCAACTTCCTACACTGTGCACACTTGAACTACGTTGCACACTTTGCAGCGTAGCGGATGACACGTATACTCTGTGGTTCAAGGTACTGTTACTGTAAGCGGTCACATCGATTAGTGCAAAGTCATTTTGAACCAACTTCAGAAAGGAGGGTGTTCTTAATTCCAGCTATGTGTTGTTGTTGGTGTTTGTAAGCTTATAACTTCGTAAGAGATGCTCTAATTAACCGACTTCAAAAAGGAGGAGATTCTCAATTGAAAGAGTATGTTTTTTGTTTTTGTTTCTTAGCTTATAACTTCTGGACGGATGATCCGATTTTGACACATTTTGTTTTATTGTAAAGGTCTTGGTCTGAAATAGTCTGATTTGTAAGATATTTACGATCAAACGAAAATACAGGGTGCCCAAAAAAGTCAGTCCCGACACTTTTAACTGCTGAACAGGTGCAGCTATAGTCATAAAAGTGGTATGTAGGTACAATAAAGTGGACATGTGCTACGTGATTCAACCGCCTAAAGCGCCACCTGGTGGGAAAGAGTGGAGTTAGCGATTCTATCACGGAAACGTTTCAAGACAGGAGAAAAAATTGAATTATAAAATTGCAGAGCATCATCGATGTAGTACGCATAGATAGTTTAGACATTAATGCTAAAAACAGAACGCTTTAAATGTGCATTTGTTTGTTCACAATTTCCTATTTTGTTCACACTTGAACGACATTGCATATGTTGAAATGTAGAGGGTGACATTTATGCTATGTAAAATTCAAAGTATGGTTATTGTAAGGGGCCACATCGATTAACGCATAGACGTTTTAAACCGACTTCATAAAGGAAAAGGTTCTGAATGCAAACCATGTTTCTAGTTGTTGTTATTGAAATTTTTTAGCTTATAACTTCGTAAGAGATGATTTAATTATAATATTTTTTTTTTTTTTTTGTCGTAATTATCTTGGCCTGAAATAGGTTTCATTATGATTTCATTAAGATATAAACAAATTACAGGATACTCACAAAAGTCTGTTCTCACTCTAACTACTGAATGCATGCAGCTACACTGGTAAAAGCAGTATGTAAGTATCGATGTTGAAACTTCTGTCCGTCAGCTGCAATGCATATTTAGCTCTTCGTTTGAACTTTACGCTGGGCAATTTCCAGCGCAGCGGGTGGCACGTATTCACTGTAAAGTTCAATATACATGCCTAACAGAATTTTCGGTTACGAATACAGCGCATCCGTTCTTTACATTTCTAAAGACTTTTTAATTTAACGTATGTTCGTTCAATAGATATTTTTTTGCTCATATTCGATAAAGGCAAGAATAAGTGACACAACTTAAAAATGCAGCATTTGAGAAAAATCAACTTAAAAATAACTTGACTAGAATAACATTGGGTGCATTTCCTGTATTTTTCAGTGACATAAACCATTTTTTGAGTAATGTCACTTTTCTTGGAAGTTGTGATTTGTGAAACTTCTGTCGAACATCTTCTGATGCACTGCTATATAAATAAGTTTTCACTGAAAAGAGAAAAATAAAATCTTTTTGTAAAAAAATACAACCGACTCCAAAAAGGAACTACTATTCAAACAACTAAAAATGAAAGAAAATTGGCTGAAAATGGAAATGTATATTACACCTAAAAGTATAAAATAATTTCCTTCGCCAAACAACCTATAACACTACAATTAATCATAACTTTTGAAGTCGGCGCAAAATTAAATAAAAATTTATACCTTTATTCAATACAAAAATCAAATCCTATTCAAAATACACATCTCACATTGTTACCTGCAAAACGCAGCCGAAAACTACTTTGATTCAAGAAAACAAATAAGATTTCGTAAGCAGCAAAAGTTGGCGAAGATTCTGGTATCTGACGTCCTTGGTGAAAGAAATATTGCAAAATTATCTGGCAAACATATTTAATTTCTTTGGGATATCATGATCATTTTGATAAGGCATATCAAGAGAGTAATCAAGAACATGAAACAACACATCGTACAATATATATTATGAAAATATACATCTTGCATGTATATTTTTACCTTACGTTTTGATCGCCAAATCCAAAAGCCACCAAGGATCATAGTTATCAAAGATATACCGAATTTGCAAAGGAAACTCTAACTTCGTAGAAACATAAATACCGCATTTTGAAAAATGTTCACTGTTCTTTGTAGATGCTACTAATGGACCAATGGTATACATTGATAAAATAATAATGGAAACATGAAAATGGGTCATTCTAGAAAACAGCATTTGTTGCTACCGATCTAAAGACAAACCTTTAAAAACTAATAAAATTTTATTCAATTTTGCGCCGACTTCAAAAGTTATGATTAATTGTAGTGTTATAGGTTGTTTGGCGAAGGAAATTATTTTATACTTTTAGGTGTAATTTACATTTCCATTTTCAGCCAATTTTCTTTCATTTTTAGTTGTTTGAATAGTAGTTCCTTTTTGGAGTCGGTTGTATTTTTTTACAAAAAGATTTTATTCTGATATCTCTTTCAAAAATAAAGTTTTTCGAATTCTGTTTCTTGAATTCCATTCTTTAAACATGCCACTTTTTTTCTTACTAAGCAATTTTTTTTTAAGTACAATTTAAATATTTCTTTTTAAGATTGAAAATTATATCTTTAAGTTTGCTTAATGAAATAAAATATTGAAATTCATTTTTAAAAAAAATTGCTTAGTAAGAAAAAAAGTGGCATGTTCAAAGAATGGAATTAAAAAAACAGAATTCGAAAAACTTTATTTTTGAGCGAGATATCCGGAAAATACAAAGCAACAAAAATCCCATTGGATTACATGGGGAAGGAGAAAGGAAGGTATCTGACTACTGGAGACTCTTAAGTTGCAGCTTTTTGACGTTTTTATTTCTTTGATTTTTACTAAAATTTGAAATTTCTTACTTATTTTTTCTTTTTTAATTGTTTCTTTAGATAACAAATAGGATTATTACCAACTATTGCATTTTCTTTTCTTCTATTCCAATCATTTTTGCATTCGCATACACTGTTAAAAATTTCAACAGAAAATTCTGTGTAATGTATTATCTTAAATCTTACGTAAAATTACAGAGAAAAATAAACGGAGATGTTAAAAAACTTATTCTATACATTCATTTTAATAACTAATATTAATTTAATTAATTATTTTTGAGAATATATTTCGGACTTAGAATGCTTTTTCTAAAGTAGAAACAGTCATTTTTAATTTTAAATAAAAAATTAAATGATAAAATTAGGTAAAAATACAGAATAAAGATTGAGAATCTCGATTATTCACTTTTAACTAAGAATTACTGTAAATTTACAGAGACTGTGGATAAATATTTACATTAAATTTACAGAAATTTTTAACAGTGTGTCCTGTTTCTCGCCATTCCGATTAAGACTTCAATCATTATTCTTTTAATTACCAACGATGCTTAGCTGATGAAAATGGTTATCTGTTGCAGGAAACACCATAACTCCTTGACCGACAAAGTTTCTTTTTTGTGATTAACAGAGGTTTAATTTGTAAGTTATTTTTCATCTATTTTTCTGTCATCTACTTTTCTTTTTTTTTTTTTTTTTTTTTTTTTTTTTAACAATTGTAAACTAAAAATCGTGTTTTATTTTCAATTGTAATACTTTTGTACAGAAAAATATTGAATGTTCAATCAAATAAAAAGAAATGCTGTTTGTGCATATTTATCATCTATGTGTCCGTACTAAAGGAATCATTATAATGTTTATTTAGGGCAAATTCCAGACTTTAACAATTAAGTCCTTAGCCTTCTGGCCTCTCAATATTTTTGGACAATACAATTAAAACTTTTAAGTGCAAAACATGTGTGGCTATAAAGCCAAAGAATAATATACGACTATGTTTCATTTTATACGAATCTCGACTTTGAATTTTGCATTAAAATTAGAATATCTGTAATTATGAATTTTAAATGAGATTAATGATTTAAATTCCTAAATTGAATTCCAATAGACATTAAATTCAAATGATATTAATTGAACATGCATTTAAATTCAATTAGAATAAAATTTAAATGTACTCACTCCTTCTGCCAGAATCCGGGTGGAATTAAAAACAATAGGAGACTCACACACAAACTTAATAGACTAGTATTGCTTATACGAATAATTTTAATGTGGATATGAATTTAATCACTTACTTTATGTAAGTGTTATGAATAGATTTCACAAATTCGAATCATGTTATATTATATTGAATAAATTTGAATTAAGATGAATAGAGAGGCAAAGCACCTCTCTCTTCAGAATTATCGAATGCATCTCATTCACATATTGCGCAGTGGAGTTCAAAAGACTTTTAGTCCTGCGCACGATAGAATTCAGAAGAAAGTTTAAATCATTGTTTGGTGCTGCCATCTCTGTTCAATGGCGATAGTTATTTTCATCTCTGTATTTCCCACCAACGTGTCAATATGTAATCTGTCCATTGAGGATCCAGAGTCACACAGACAACAAACCTGAGAGTCCTTTAGTCCAATTCTAAAAAGACGGAAAATGGCAACAGCAGAACTTCCTGGGAGGTCATTATAATGTTAATTATGAATTATAATGTAAACATAGTACTTTCTTTTCAAGCTTTCTTTCAAATATAAATAAAATAATAGTGAGGCTTTAGCGTGACTATTTAATGTTTGAAACAGTGTTGGGAATAATTAATTAAAAAGTAATTGAATTACAATTGAGTTACAATTAAATTACAATTATAATTATTTTACTGTCAATCGATTAACAAGTAATTGATTACAAATAAATTGAATTATTACAAATAAATTGAATAAGTAATTCAATTCATTTGCAATCAATTACTTGTTAATTAGTTGACAGTAAAATAATTGTAATTATTATTTAATTGTAATTCAATTACTTTTTAATCAATTATGCCCAACACTGGTTTGAAAGCATGCAAACTTTGTTTAAATGAAAGCTTTGACAGCTCATAGCTTCCTTATATTATTAATGAAAGACTTGGCGTGGGATTTTAAAAACAAGGCAAACAATAACGTCTAAAACGCCAAATAAAAATAATAAGAAAGCAGACAGCTGTTTCGGTAGCATTTAGCGTATCGTCATCAGTGCATAAAGAAATGAGAGAGACGTTCTCTTATATATGGGGAAGGGATCGGATTCAGCTCAGGATGATCAACCAACAGGATTACGCGGAATGTGGCTGATTGACCAAAGGAAATTACGAAACACTAGTTGTGAAAAATATGGAAGAAATTAAGGAAGTTTTTCCTTAATTTCAGCTGTTTCGGTACGCTAAATGCTACCGAAACAGCTGTCTGCTTTAGATGTTGTTGTTTGCCTTGTTTTCATAGCTTCCTTATAATAATTACTATTTTACTCTTAGATATAGATTTCTTAGTATTGCTTGCTCATATAACATATTAATATATGCTATAAATAATAGTTTAGCAAGATAACTACACTTTTTATAATCAAAAATATAAAAAACTCACTGTATTTAAAAAATATATATACAAGATAAAATTTAAAATATAAATTTCCATTGATTGCTTCAATACTATCTCAGAGTAAAATAAATACAAATATTTATTTTATTGGGAAAAGAAAAATACTTACAACTTAAAACTGTTTAAAACTTTTAATAAATTCATTATGCTATTTGGAAGCATATAAATATGTATAAATTTCGAGTATAATAACAACAAAAATAAAATTTTAATATTTTGTCAGACATCACTTTCAAAAATGTATTGTCATTTTTAAGAAAATTTTAATTGTTCTATCAACAATTCAACTAAAAAACTTCTATAAGTTTTTATTTTTGCATTTTTTTAAACTGATATTAAAAGTTATACCTTTACTTATTAAATACTGACATTTAATTAATAACTTTCAGATTTGTTCGTATTATGAATCAGTCGTGTGAATGTGGATTGTTTCATTTCATACTAGCAAACCCGTACGAAATTTTTGCATTTTATTTCTTTTCTTATTTACCTTTAAAATTTGAAACTCATAAATATCCTGCCAGGTTCACCACCTAATTAAAATTTGATTTTCTGATGATAGTTTGGCTTCATGAGAAGCCAAATTATTAAAGAACCAAATTAATATTGTGAAAACATGAAACCAAAATCATTCAAAGAAAGAATACATGGTTGACGATCCCGAAGCAGGTCGTTTCGACGCCGACGGTTCGACGCCAACGGTTCGACGCCAACGTTTCGACGCGGGGGCAGTTCGACGCCATATTTTTTTTAATTATTATTTATTTTTAGAATAAATATGCATATGCCTGATATAATATATATATATATATATTATATTATATATATGAAGAGTGATTCAAATAAATAAGTAATATGACAGATTTTTATTTATTGAATTAGCGAATGTTTGCATGCATATTTGAAATAAATATATGTGTATATGTGTGAAAGTGTTCTAGATTTTTTTTTTTTTTTTTTTTTTTTTGTGTGTGTCCCAGATTAGTGAGAAGCCCCCTCGCCAACGTCAAGGCCCCGGGACATGAGGGAGGTTGTTTTTTTTTATTTATTTATTTCACAAAACAGCATCAAAAAGGCAAAATATAGAAATAGTAAATAAACATATGGTTACAAAGATGTTATATTGCAGACAAATATAATTACAGATAAATAAGATTACAGATAAATAAGATTACACATAAATAAGATTACAACACAGAACTGTTATTATACTAATCCATTGCAAAATTATGCGCCACACCTTTCAGGTATTCCATTATTTCTCGATTTTCAAAATCTTCAACTATTACTTTAATTCTCATATCAGCTCGCAGATACTTATTCCGCTTGTCGGTTAAAATGTCTGAACTTTCTTCGTTCAGTTGATAGCGAAGGGGGGGGGGGGGAATTGCACTTGTCAAAAAAGAGATAGAGTTATTGACAAGCCTGTAATATGTTTCAAAGAAAGAAGAATAGATAAGGATAAGCTAGTTGAAATGCAATAAAGTTTGAAATATGTTCAAAACCTAATAAAATATATATATTATATCAGGCATATCATATCGCATTTATTTGAATGATGATGCAAACTTATTCTAAAAATAAATAAAAATACGAAAAAAAAAATATGGCGTCGAACTGACCCCGCGTCGAAAGGACCTGGCGTCGAACTGCCCCTGCGTCGAAACGTTGGCGTCGAAACGTTGGCGTCGAACTGACCTGTACCGGACGATCCAGTTTTCTTACTTCCGTAGACAGTAAAGTTTTAGTATAAGACACGCATGGCGACTTTTAAATTTTTGTCGCCATGTTGGCGATAATTTTTTATTTATTTATTTTGTCATATACTTTTTGTTTAAAAAAATTAATTCCTATTTTGATTAAACTTTATATGATTGCGTCTTTTTGCCAATATTTAATAATAATTCATGTTCTATATATATCTTTAAAGTATTGCTAGGTTTAAAATAAGGCTTGCAAAGATTCTGAAGATGCAACTCTTTCAAAAATACATTTTTCTGTAAAATAACCTAATCAAACAAATGCCGTCAATTTCTTCTTATTAGATCACTGAGCTGAGTCCGCGTACTTAAATATTATCTATTTATAAGTATTACTTTTTATCCGCATGTATTTTATTAATTATCTCACTATTGTATCGTTTCGACAAAATGTAATTGTAATTGGTCCACTTTAGAGAAATATTATAGAGATATTTGAATCTCTTTATATTTAAAATTTTACATATTTTGTTAATTTTAAAAATAAAAATATTCTAACCATGTTAATTTCAAACTAGTATGTTGTGGCCACAACATGACTTTCTTCTATATTTTCCTATGCAAATTCACTCAGTAAAAATAATTTATTAAAATTACTATTTAAAAAAAAAATATCGTCCATGATAATGCAGACGATTTCCATATTAGAGAAGTAGTATAACACTAAAGATCCAAAAAAAAGTATATTTTATACTCAAATAAAAAAAAAAAAAAAAAAAAAAAAATCGTTAAAAGTAAAAAAAAAAAAAAAAAATCGATAACTTTGTTTTAAATTATCACAGATCTATAGTTCAACCATTCGTAAAGGTATTGACCAGACTTTTCGAAAGATACCCATCGTGAAAAATTACCCCCCCCCTGGGGTACTTCCCCCCCCAGGGAGGAAGCGATGCCCCCATGCACATTTTTTTTCCTATTTAACTATAACTATTATCAATAATTCATATCAATTTTACAATCACAAGTTAAAAATAATTCTCATTATGTACATTTAAACGAAATTTCGTCCTATACTGCCATGTTAAAAATTTAGAAAAAATACGATTACCGTGCAATCTGTTGAGCGATTGATCCCCAAATCTAATGTCCAACTAAATACCACGTTTGGTTAAATTTCGTACATTAGTTCGTGAGATACAGCGTCCACAAAATTCGTGATACACACAGACAGACATTTTCTTAAAACTATCAAATCGTGTTCAGAACATCCCAAAATGTGTAAATCCATCAAAAACCGGAGTTCGAAAATTTTCACGAATCCAATACTTTCTCTATATTACATATAGAAGAAAGTAAAAATGTTTTATCAGCTTTTTTCGGTGTCTTCATATTGTATATCTACAGGGATAGAAATACTTTTTATGGTTTTCATTTTACTTCCAAAATAGCAGGCGTTTTTGGTTTGCACATTCTAAAAACTATTATAGAATTAAGTTATTTCTGTAATGTATATAAAATTGCTACTACTTAACATACATTAACATTTTTAGAGGCAAAAATAAATACTTTTATATATGAAATTCTTTTAAATATAAATAACATATACATATTGTACATATACTTTTCGTTTTGAATATGTTACAAGAATATCAAATTCATAGAAATATAGATTTAACGTCTATAAAAGTTTTTAAAATACAAAATTAAGTATTGTTTACATATTTGTTTATTTTTTTCCTATGTATAAGGTTCTACCAATCGCCAAAAATATCTTCTCTCGAAGCTGATAGATGGGAGGTATCGAATTTGAATCCAGGTCACTCTCGCCTAGCCTTTCAGAGTTTTCCTTAATTTTCTCTGAAATTGCTTGAATATGGGACAAGGCTCCCTAGACTTAGCACCCTAGCCAAAGGGGAAAGTGTTCAGCGTCTTTGGCACCACTATTTTTATTTGGAAAAAATCAGTGTATTTTTACATTTATATTTATGATTCAATAGGACAGAAATTATTCTTAAAAGATACTGGTGGAAGAGTTCCGTCAAAAGGCGGAATACTTTCACCACTGACCCTATCGTAGTTAAAATCTTTTAATACCTACACCTCATCACATTACATCTGTGTATTATATTGGTTTATTTCACTTAGTAGCAAGATGCATATAAAAGAAAATTACTTTTTTTCGTCTCTGAAAAAAAATTACAGTTAATTAAAACGAGTTTATATTCCAGAAGAATGTTTATTTTAGCATTGTGAAAAAAAAATTAATAAATAAAATCAAGATCTACTTATCTTCAAATAAATATACAAGTTTTACTTTTGTAATTAAAATTTGTTACAAAAAAAGCTGTTTAATTACTTAAGGAAAGAAAGAAAAAAATTCTATTTGCGTTTTTTTTTTTTTTTTTTGCGCCAAAATCTGAAGTCATTACGTCGGGAAACATAAAAACTTACAATCGTCCGGAGACTCTTACAGATATGAGACTATTTATAGATTTTCGATATTTGATTTATTATATCGCTGTCATACAATAAAGAAATTGTCCTTTAATTAACATTTTTAATGAAAGAATGGCGTTTCGTGTTTAAAGATTAAAAAAAATAGAAAAAATCTTTTTATATTTATTATTATTTATTTATTTATTTAAGTGTTTATGTGCATTCATTTTTACATTTAGTTATGCAAAATATTAAAACTTAAAAGCTATTTAATGTACATTTTACTTCGTTATTCATTAAGAAAAATGTACAATCCACAAAAAAAAAAAAAAAAAAAAAAAAAAAAACGCCTAATTTTGCTATAAATTTTCGTACAGGAAGTGTGACTAGTGACAATCGATTTGTAATGACTTCTAGTTATTAATGCAATAATTAAATTTTGCGTAAGGGTCACCTGCATATTAAAATTTATCTCAACTTCATTTTTTGGAATAGTAACATAATAAAGTAATAGTTTAAAAAAATTAAATTAAAATCTCACGCAGAAAAGTATTCTATCCATTCAGGTAATAACCGGAAAAGAAGTATGGCAATTTTAAATATAAAACTAGTTGGCATAGGTGGACTCTGCTCACTTCCCCGTCATATTTATGTTCTCATAAATTTCTAGCGCGAGACATAATCATGTTAAAAGAAATGAATTTGACCAAACGCTTGATACAGTGACAGAATGAAATCCCCGCCTAATAGGTTATCCACCGTTCACTTCCATATATTTATCTTATTCTAATCTATTAATTTATTTTATCAGGGTCAATTCCGTTGTTCAGTTGTGAGGTTGAGACGTCAGAACGTCACCACAGTTGTTTTAATTAAGCTGGATCCAGCAAAGTAGAAAGTGGGGACGGTTAAAATCGCTTTGTCGCCAGTGACTCGGTGAAGGTTGAGGTCGAGTTAGTGTTATGTCGGCAGGGGGCTGCAATAAAAGACTTAGATTTTGAATATTAGATAAATTAGAAGTGATTTTTAAAAGAACGGATTGAAATGTAGTGAAAGGAGGGTGTAGGAAGAAGTATAAAAATAGAGATGGTTTTAGTAGATGGTGTGGATTTTGGAGGATATTATAGTGAATGGTGATGAATCTCATTTTGGTGAATATCGGGAAGTAGAGTCGTAGAGATTTAGTTGTGTGAAGTTAAGTAGTGATGAGTGTTGGTGTGCGCAACTACTAGCATTCGGAAAGGTCAAGTTGGGTGCGAAGGGAATCCTCTGATCCATAGTGAAGTCGTGGTAGCGGAGAACGAGTGCGACCGTCTCTACACCTTCGACTATCTGCTGGGGTGAGATATTTAAGATAATTAAATTGTTGATTTATATATTTTGATTTAGTAATACGCCGACTGAGCTAAGTTTTATTACCAGGCCGACCTCCCATTAATCTGATTCAAATAAACTCTTATTGTTTGTTCAATTCAAGTCTCTGGTTTTCTTATTAATCTAAATAAGTATTTAAGTTAAGATGGAGTATGCAGGAAGCCAAACTCCACATAGTTTTCATGCTACTATTTCCAATGCAATAATCCTCAAAATTCATATTTATATGAAACATTTACAATTTCGCTATGTTGATAAAATCGTAAATTACGAATAATTTACGACATTTTCCTATTAGAATATTTGTATTCAATCATGTTCAAACAAATATCATAGATGTAATTTTGAAGTTGTCTATTGTATTTATGATCCTCAAAATGGAAGTTTATGTTCAATTTTGCCTTATTCTGACATGTTAAGTAAATCGTAAATTCCAAATAACTTACGAATTTTTTAAATAGGAAAACTCATAGTGTATGATATTCATGCCACTATCCAAAATAATATTTAAAAAGTGGTTTGACATCTTTACGATGAAAATATCTCCCAAAATTGACGTTTATGTGAAATGTTGCTCTATTCTGCCATGTTAAGAAATTTGTAAATTTCCAATAACTTGCGAAATTTTCAAAGTAGCATATTTATAGTTATTGATGTTCATTCCGGTATCAAAACAGATATATTAAAAATAGTCTGACATTTGTACAGTAAAAGTTTCCATTTAATGCACGCTTGCGTGAATTTTTGTCCTATTCTCCCATGTTAAGAAAATCGTAAATTTCTAATAACTTACGAAGTTTTTTAATTCGAATGTTACAAATGAATAGGGTTCTTGCCACTATCGAAAGTAATATTTTAAAACTAATCTGACCTCTCTGCGATCATTTGTTTGTGAGATATCGTGTAAACAGACTAACAAACTAACAATTTAACACACGAACGGACTGACACACTAACAGACACCCTACAGACAGACATCATACAAATTTTGTCATTTTCGGATTCCTCACACCTGAAAACGTATAAATAAGTCAAAAAATCGAGGTCGAAATTTTTCACGGTTACCTACCCTAACAGCACAAAACGTTCCAGAAATGTAACAATCATATAACATTGAAACATTATAAACATTTCAGAAACGTTTTAAAACGCTCAGATTTCTTTCCGATTAGTTTCAAAAACGTAGAAATGTCCGCAATCGTAACAAAAAATAAGATACGTAACAGAAACGTTACAATCACTTAACAGATAGAAAATCAAAAAGAACGAATGTTTCAGAAAGGTATCAGAGAGCATACTTAATTGTGCTACGTTTATGAAAGATTGTAAGCTTTCTGCAACATCCCTGAAACATTCTGTGCTGTATGGGTAAGTTCCCCATACCTATAATATGATGGGGAACTAATTATAGTAATGCTAATTGAGAAATGATGTGTGCATTTAAATTTACTTGAATAACTATATTAAATCATGTGTATGCAAAGTTATAGATGAGACAAATAATAACAAGTGACGGCCTCCTAAGGGCAATAAAAATTGAATGTCACTGTAACTCGAAAAATAATTATAGGAATGAGTTGTGAATGTGAAAACCCGCATTTTCGATGATGCCCGATGCAAAAACTAATGTAGGTCATAATTCATAATTTTTGAGATGTGAATTTATTAATAATTTTTGTAATTCATAATATGTATTTTAATCATTAATATGCATGAAATATGTTTGAGTCACTTCATTCTAATGCATAAAAGAAGTGAAATTAGAGCATAATACTTTTACGGGAAGATATGAATTAAATGTTTGTCACATTCGTTTAACATTAAATCCCCATATTTTGGCAAATTATAACCAATCAAAAAGTGATATAAATATATAAACTATACTGTTTACCAAGCCCATTTAAAACAAATAACTACAAAATAAATTGTCAAAAGTGAAGGCTGCCATTGAAAAAAATGAAGTTGATGCCAGTTTTAATATGTAGACAACCCCTAAGCAAAACTTAACTATACAGTTATAAACTAGACTTTATTAGTAATTGATTGGCACCAGTCACATATTTATAGACCGATTTACAACGAAATTAGCTGGGAGAGGGCTTACGTTTAATATGTTTTTGGAATATCACTATATTTATGCAAAGGAAAAACTCAACCATCATAAAATGAATATATATTTTGAGTTTATATCAAAATTATTTGCATACAAAACGATTGTAAGTACGTTTTATGAAACTTAATGTTTTAAAGCAAAATCATAAAACTAAAATCAATAAAAATTAAAGAATAATAATTTAACTCGGAATCTTTCTCTCATTTAAAACACTAAATTTTTCAATTGTCCTATTTAAAAGTTATGCCAACCTATATTAATTGATTTTATTAGAATGTCTATTCGCAGTTCTTTGATTTATAATGAACTTATTTCATGTAATATAAAATTTTAAAAAAGAAATTATTTTTTTTTCAATAAAATAATAAAAAAACATACTTTTATTATTTCTTTTTAAAATACAATTTAACATTTGTTTTAAAATAAATATTCTAGTACCATAAGAACTATGTCCTATTTCTTCTAAGTATTCTCATACGTTATGCAAATAGTTTATGTACATTTTATAAGTGTTTGACAAATTTGACGTCTGCTCGTCAATCATGTTAACTACTATAGTTAATTGCCGAAACGTCAGTGGAGGCCCTCTGTTGAGACTCAAAACTGTTTTGGGTTCCGTATGTGTGTTTGTTTGTTTCTTTGTTTGTCGCGCGATAACGGCCGCAAAAATCTCGCAATTGACTTGAAATTTGGAACATATGTTCCTGAGCCCCACAGAATCATCTGTATAGTTTTGGGTGTGTATTCCATTTGTAATTCGTATACAGAAAACACGCCAAAGTTTTTCTTAGCATTACGGCTTATAGGAAGAATTTGTATGTCACGCGATAGCAGCCGCAAAAATCACGCTATTGACTTGCAATTTGGTACACATATTCATGCGCCCAACAGAATTTACTGTATAGTTTTAGGTACGTATTCCATTTGAAGTTCGTGTACAGGGACACACCAAATTTTATCTTATCATTACGACCTATGAGCAAAATTTGTATGTACTGCAATAGCAGCCGCAAAAATCCTCCGATTGACTTGCAAATTGGCGCACACATTCAGGCTCAGTATAGAAATATCTATATAATTTTTTATGTCTATATTTTTATGGATTGTGTAACAGGGACACGTCAAAATTCTTATCATTACAGCATATGGGGTGAATTTCGTTTACACGCATTTTGACATCATTACTTTGCTATCAACAAAATGAAATTAGCGTACATTACTGAGATGCTTAAACTTATGTTTTCTGCAGAAAATATGTGCTCTTAGTCTTCCTAATTTCAGGACCATACAAAAGTGTTCTGACAATGTAACGTTATCAGTCAAATTATGTCAAATTTCTAACAATTATTCATAAAAAGCGTATAATAAGCTAAATAGTTTTTACTGGTGTATACAATGTTTATGGCTCGTTTATGGAGACATACAAAAGAATTTCGTGACATTAGAGCCTATGAATAAATTTGTAAGTAAGCGCACTTTAATGCGTTTATGCTGCATTCAACATAATGGAATTAACATATATTATAAAGATGCTTAAAAGCATGTTTATGCTAGACAAAAGAATATGTATAGACTAAAAAATTTATTTACGGAACCCCACAACAGAATTCCGATGACTTATTGTAATCATCCAAATGAATTCAAATTAGGTTGAAATATTAATGAGTTATAATTAATTAAATAGGTGTATTCTTTTAGGGAATATAATTACTGTGGCCCCTTTTCTGGGATACATAAAAGAATTTCGTACTATTATGGTCTACCGTGAGTATTTCTTAAAAGTGTATTTTAACATGCTTACACCTTGTTAAATATAATGAAATTTTTCTAGATTTTTAAAAGAATGTTTTTTAATGGAGAAGTGTGGGCATAGAATTGGTAATTCATTTACAAAGTTACACAAAATAATTCCAATATGTTATATAATCATTTTGCATGAAATTTGGTACATGTATTTATGAATTACAGAGAATTAATAAAAGACAATCACTATATATATATATATATATATATATATACAGATAGTTATAGAAAGAGAGATACAGCGGGGAGTTAAGGGGGCGGCAGAACCCCTGAGAAACGTTTCTGTTTATGTAGCAAATCAATCGAATCAATGATCTGCGTGAAATGAATAATGCAAGATGCAAATAGGACGTTGAGGCTCCTGGTCAGCAGAGTATTACAGAGTTATCAACTTTTTTTTTTTTTTTTTTTTTTTTTTTTTTTCTTCGAGCATTTTCAGCCCAGCCTCTCCTTGTTAGATATTTGGTATGTCGATAATAAGAATTTTCTATCCAAGGAGCAAAAAAAGTCGCCATATTTGGTGCCAAGCCTTACCTGCCTTGGTGAAGCTTATTAACTGGTTTGTATAGGACAATTATCTATTTCAACGCAAAAACAAGCTAGAAATGCAGAAAATGAACATTTTAAAGCCAGACTAAGCCTCTTTGAATGAAATTATATAAAAATAACTACTAGTATTTTCAAATTCGTAACAATATGTATAGGCCATTGCAGGGGCCGCTTTACGATTTTGGCGGCCCTAAGCAATAGATTTTTTGCGGCCCTCTCTATTAGATATTACGCCAGGGTAGCTTATAGATTTTATGTGACCCCAAGCAAATTTTCTTACTGTGATTCCTCCCTCCCCCCCCCTCAAACACACACACACAAAAGAAAAAGCTACCATATTAAGGTTAAACTTATTCTAATATTATAAGTTAACATAAAATTAAATAACTTTTTTTTTTTTTTTTTTTTTTTTTTTTTTTGTAAAAACTGAATTGGATCCGGCATATTTAGAAATAAGGAAAGATAAGCAAGTTGAATGAAACCTTTAGCTTTTCTACCTGACTGTACTAAACGTTCGATTGGAAAATGACTTAAAATTTCTGTTTATACTAATTTCCATTTTCTACGTGATATTACACGTATTGATGTACAATGGAATTACTGTACATCAATACTGTTATATCTGTACATGTACAGCTTGTACCATAAACTGTTTGGCCGAAAACATGAGCAAAAACTATTAGAATGAAATGAAAAAGAAAATTTTTGCACGGCCAGAAGAAAAGGGAATTTGAAATCCGTCATTCCTTCACCATTGCTTAGATATCAGACTGCGGCATTGCATCACAAAACGGAGAGGGGATCTATCAAGTTGCTACATTTTTATCACCGAAAAAGTTCCAAAGTGAATAATAATATTATTAAAATATTACTGTTATTATTTTTTTTTTACTTAGTTATTTTTATTGTAATTGTAATCCTCCCATAATAAATGATAATTTTCAATTTAACATTAAACCAGATAACAAGAATTCCTTTCATTTTTTAAACAAGAACGAAAAATCATTTGGTTCCCATAGACTATTAATATTTCTCAATTGTATGTACTTGTTGCCTCGTTTATGCTTTAACGTACTTTGCCTAAGCTATTACACAACGGAAAAAAATACAGACAAACTAACTGAATTTATAATCACTCCAAAACATTGTTGAAAAGTGTTAAAAAACCTTAACACAAGCGGAAATGCAGTTCTAGCAATTCCCAATTGTAGCTCTTAAGCTCTTATAATGTGTTTGAATATTTTGGTGTCAGCCTGTAAATCTTAATGCTAAATATGCCATTATATATATATATATATTAATCATATGAATAATAAATCTAAATTTTAATACGACTTTTGCAGTACAAAGTTTTTTAAATGTGATTTAAAAAAGTACATCTCATAGAAAGCAATTAACTGTCATTCTTTTGGGTGTCCTTGTACACAAGCTAGTTATCCTATTTCTAGCATTTTAAATAGAGAACATTACCTACGGCCGTGTTGACAAACCGAAGTCGTCAACATTTTTAAACTTTATTGAAAAGTGTTAAAAATGCTTTCTCCTTCACTTCTGCTTGAACCTTTTCCTTAATGTAATATGTGAAATAAAATTTTTATTAATTCTTTCTAAGTGGATATATTTATCAGATGAAATTTTGTGTTGGCTATTATTAATGGTAAACTAATCACTTTCAAACACAATTACGAAGCCTTTTCATTCATAAACGCGCGACATAATTAGATATTCTCATTTAGATATAGTTATACGAATCGATTGGTAGGGTTTAAGACCGATTGACTACGCTAAGATACGAGGCCTATAGGTAGAATGCCCTCCGATGGGTTCTTTCTAAGGGGTCCTACCCCGTATTTATGCAAGTTTTGGAGAAACCATGGAAAATTTCGAAAGGCTAGGTTGATGAGCGCGACCTGGAATCGAACTGGACACTTCCCCTCTACCAGCTTTGAGCGCAGAACCACTCGGCCACTGGTGGGCCTGTGATGCGAATCAAAGTAGCGCTTATTTTTTCCGGATGAAGGTAAAGAGTTTTCCAGAAAAGACTACCTAAAGTCGACACATGAAACAGATTTTCTAGACACCATAGGCGAGAAAAGGTCACCCTTATGTAATTTAAATTTACTCTTATTTATTTTTTAATCTTAATTTATGTATTTTATTTATTTTAAATTTATTCTTAAGACCTATCTGAAATATGAACTACTTTCTGACTTGTTTACGAAGTTATTTTTTTAGAAAATGTATAAAACTTGCAGGAATGTTTTATTTAGATACTTATAAATTTAATAGTGTTTCTTTTCTATTTTCTTATTCTTGATTATGGATAAATTTGATATAAGGAGTTGGAATTTTCAACTGAATGGACTTAAAAATGAGGTCACCATGCGAAACTGTCAAACGCGTTAGTGATGCCAAGAAAAGGGTTTCGAATTTTTCGAATTTAATAAAAATATCGTAAATATATTCTGATATTCTGATGGGTGGTGGAATTTCAGGTCTGAAACCAAATTGTTCGGATTGAAATTGCAAATCCTCCAGCCCCTCCTCATCATTTTCCCCCATCCAATTTGAAAAGGTTTAGCTTTCATTCATTATCACAAAGGACATATTTATTAAAAATCAACATTTTGATACCTTAACTAGAGCACCTAATTCTAATTCCCAACTGTAAAAATTCCTCTTGGAAATTGTTACTTGGAAGTTTTACTAATAACATAAAGAAAATTCTTCATTTATTTCTTTTATTTTAGACTTGTTCGCAAATTCTGGTGGTAGTTTATTTTAAATGAGCGAAATTTCCTTGTTCTTGAAAGAGTTGAAGTGTTTTTATACATAGTTAAATCCTTAAAGAAGGTTACTTTAAATTTACAATTGAATATATACGTCATATTCCTTAAAATAGAATTTTTAAAAAAAATCAAAAATTGGTTTATGATTTTCGCTTTTCTTCCATCCATTTCCCTCCCCCCCCCCCCCCCCCACCTTAAATTTTGGGCAGTGTTTCGATCTTTTTGGCGGCCTTCTTTTTTCGGCGGCCCTAAGCTACCGCTTAGGTTCGCCTAATGGCAAAGAGGGCCCTGGGTCATTGTCGCAGGAACTGTATAAATTCAGATGATACTAGAACTTATAGATTATTTTTTTACGTGGACACAAAAAACTTCTTTGTCATTATGGCCTGTGGGCTGCAATATTTAAAGTGCGATAGCTTCTAAATGCCTTATTTGAGTTTAAAATTTATATTCACTATTTAGCTCACCATCGGACGAACTGTATAGATTTCGGCGAATAAATCACATCAAAATGTTTTGTTACAGGGGTATAACGAAAATTTCTTTATCATTCTGTACTGTCGGCTCAAATTACTTGAAGTGCAATAGCAATAAACGCCTTTTTTGATTGAGCTGATTCATTTTATACTTCTCTTACTTTATTTTAACAACCGTTCCAATTACTTAATGCTTTTGACATGCAGTGGTGTCATTCCAATTTTTCTAATTACATTCATTTTTTATATAAAAAATACTTAGAAAAATTGTATTATAATTTGTTATAAACATAATGAGAAATATACCTTTTTTTACACTCCAGTGTAATTTACACTCCAATGTAATTTCTCTATATATTAAAAATAAGTTACTGTCACTGGCGTCAAATTTTTTTGTCTGCGACAGCATCTTCTAGCGGAGGGCAGGGTCCTTCGCGTCATGAGAGGTATCAATTTGTTCCGAATACTCCAAGGAAGACATTTCAGCTGCTTAGAAATTTCTATCATTTTAATTAAAGAAGTTATTAACTAAAAACTACAAGTTTATGAAGGTACTCTGTTTGCCATTTTGAAGAAAGTTTCTCCCAGTGATGTTGTTCTTCTGTCATGAAGTCATTTTACACGGGCACATTAAAATATGATCTATGGTTGTACGTAAGTAGGTAGGTAGGTAGGTAGGTAGGTTCGATTTAACGTCGCATCAGTACTGCGCTGTGAGTAATTTGCGACGGTCTGGGATGCATCCACAGAGATGTTCCGGTCACATGTCATCACAATTTTGATCCTTCCCGGAAGACATCCCCCCCCCGCTTTGGTGATTCCCATAGGTATAGTGTGGGTGGGAACATGGAGGGCTTTGCGGTCACGACAGATTCTATGCGCACCAGCCACGATTAGTGTACACGACGGTCTTTGGCCGGCTTAAGTATCGAATCGGCAATCTTCCAATTACGTGCTCGGCGCTTTACAGACTAGGGTACCGCGGCCCGAAACCATGGATGTAAAAAAGAAAGAAAATAAATATCAACTTTTTTTTCTGTACTTTTAGAGAATTAATTTTCTTACACGGGAAAATTAAAATATGATCCATGGTTGTAGGTAGGTTGTGTTTGACGTCGCACCATTACTGCGCTATGGATAATTGGCGACGGTGTGGGACGCACCCCTACGGATGTTCCATAGACTTACCACCACAATTTTGGTCCTACACGAAGGGGATGGTCCCGCGCTTCAGTGGCCCCCAGAGGTATAATTTTGATGGGAACATGGAGGATATTGCGGCCATGACATATTTTACGTGCACCAGCCACCATTAGTGTACACGACGGTCTTTGGCCGGCCCCAGAACCGAACCCGCAATCTTTCAATTACGAAGGGGTTCCGTGGACCGGACATAAGGCTGTAAAAAATAAATAAAAAGGGTCATATACTAAAGCTGTAATGCAAAATGGTCTAGATATTATGAATTCCTTTCTATTAAAAATATATACAAATATTATATATTTCAATTTGACATTGAATATGAGGATTTCCATAATAATTTTCTATTTTTATTTTGTAATATGCACTATTAATATTCCTTTTCAGTGAAAGAAGACAGCGAATAGGCGGGCAGAGCTATGCATGTGTTAATAAGTAAAGAAGTCGGGGGGGGCGAAGCCTCCCTCGGGGGTTGGTCAGCGGAGTCCGCAGGGGGCAGAACCCCCTTGTTATATTAAACAGAACAATTATCAACATACGTGTTTAGAGTGATTAAAATTGGCAAAATAGGTGTGAATAATGTGTGCATGAAATGACAAGTCTGACAATTACAATTGCTTTTCAAATGTTAACGTATTTGATTGAGTATTTATTACATTGAGTGTTTTGTCACACTTTGTCAGCGATTTTAGAAATTAAAATGCACTTTATAAGGGAAAAAATTTTCATATGTGCTCTGCAATCGGTGCCTTCTTCTACATTTTTAAATTCATATTTTCTTTTATACATGTTAAAACGCATAGGGATTTACAAACCTTCTAGTATTGAAAAAAACTTGAGCTTGATATTACAGTCATAAAATGTAATTTTATTCTGAAACTTCATTTTTAAGCATATATATAAACTTTCAAGCGATTTTTATCACTCTATTACCAAATTAGAATGTTGTGTTGATCACAAAATTTTCTTCTGTATTTCCTTTTCCTGTGCAAATTCACAAAGTGCAAATTGTTTATTAAAAAATAAATTCCAATGGTGAGTGCAGACGATTTTTCTTTTAGAAAAATATAGCTTTAAATGTGAGGGGGGGAGTCAATTTTGTGCTCTGGAGAAACGTACTAAAAATTTGTTTTTTATTATTTATTTATTTACTTATTTTAATTTAAAACAAACTGCACTTATATTTCCAATTTTCCTAGATCTATAGTTTAACCACTCGTTTTAAAAATATTGAGAGTTTCTTTTAAAAATACTCAAATCTGAAATGCTCTGACATACATAAACGTATTACCCTATATAGTTGACTTATTTTACTTATTTCATTAAAAATACTTTCTTAATTTCATTATAAATACCTTTCATATTTTTATTTATACTTATTTATACATATTTTTTAACGATTTGTTAAAAATAAATCTTATTGTGTATGTCTATATGAAATATTTTCTATGCTGATGAATGAAAATTATGAAAAACAAAATAACAGCGCCACCTGTTAGGCAATATGGGATCTGAATCATAAGTTGTCAGACAAAAATTTATCTCAAGGGACAACTAAGTACAAACTTTTGAGAAATTTTGTGCTTTAGTTCTTACTTTTCGAACACCTAAAATCTTTTTATCAAGTACACAGACAAGGTTAAAAAAAAAAAAATCAAATTATGTAAAGGATTTTTTAATGAGTGTAAATCCATTGAATAAAGAAAGCCACAAGTTTTTATGAATCCAATATTATCTTCTATTAAATATAGTAAAAATGGGAAGAAAATTGGTGTATATCTGTATTGTAGATTGCGTTTTAGGGCAGTTTAATTTTGTTTAATACTTTTATTGTATTTCTTGCATTAAAATTTTAACTTTTATGTAAAAACAATTGAGTGAAAAATAATGTAACTCATTATATATTCCAAGTTGTATTTTCGATTTCGTTTATTTGAAACTTTCCTTTCAAGAAATTTGTAGCCAAAAAAAAAAAAAAAAGAAAGAAAGAAAGAAAAAAGAAAGAAACTTTCTAATATTCTTAAACTCTTTGAGAAAATGATATTTTAAAGAATGAATATAATGTTTTTTTTTTTTTTTTTTTTTTTTTGTGAATTCCCGACTTTCAAACACATTTTGTGAGCTTTGTCATTCTTCAGTCTATTTCAAATTACAGAGAGAAATGACTGTTTTATTTCTTTCTAAGAATTTGCTTTAGATACCTCTTTCACATTTTGTTTCTTTTCATTTCAGGTATACTTTCAAAGTAAGTTATTTCTTTCAGCATAAAAAAAGTCATTCATTTTACTTTACCAGATCATCCCTAAAATATTTTTTCAATAGAAACGTTTTTCAATAGAAATCTCGTTTTTACTTTCAGACATATTTTAGAAATTATAATTCAGCTTCACGTGATTATATATATATATATATATATAAATCGATTACGTAATCCTTTATACATAATTCCTTATGATATTCATTCTGTTTTCTTCAAAGAGGTGTAATCTTATAAAGAAGAAAAAAATCATTCTTATATATATATATATGTAATAAATAATTGATATATTTTTTTTTATATAAAAGCTGCTTGTTTGATTTCGTCTTTTACTTCTGTTGTATGCATCGCCAATTTGATAATAAGCTCGTGCCCCTTTTTTCTTCTGATAAAATAATCAAACAATTATTTCGAATTCTAAAAAATTGCAAGTTTCAAAGTTTTATGGAGTTAAAAAATATTTACTTAATATTATTTGCTACTTTTAATTACATTATTTTTTTCATTTTTTTTTCTACATTTTATATATAAATTTTAATCACACATAACATTTATATAAATAAAAATCATTGTATATGTTTAATTATGTACTTATGCATCAGACTGTATGTAAAGCACTAAGAAATAAGGATAAGATATAACTTATTACTTATTTCTATTTAGAAATAACACTATAGGCATTTCTGTAAAACCTTCAAAATTTATGTTTGAAATCATAGTTAATCAGGAAATTTAAAATTGATGTACAAGTAATACCATAAATAAAAATTCTATTTTATTTTTATTTTTTTATTCGCAAATTTTAAAAGGTAAAGTATAGAAAAAAATTCTAGTATAAATATCTCGTTAGACTTTCAAATAAATTAAAACTTAAAATTTATCCTCGCCTTTCATTAACTCATTGTTTTAATTCTAGTGTCAATATTGTTTTAATTCTAGGTACTGACAAAATATAGAAATAAAAAAATATATATTTGACAGATATGAAGATATAAAAACTTAAAAAAAAAAACTTAAAACAATCACATAAAAATTACAGAAAGTTACAGAATTAATAATTTTCTTTATCTTTTTTTTTACACATATTAATGATTTCTAAAGTATCTGTAAAATCAATATTCAAGGAATAATATAATGGGTGATCATTTTATTAGATATTTTTAACCTCTCTTTTACTTTCTCAGGAAATAATGGACGACTCGCCCTTAAATTACAGTCATGCAAAGAACAACCCTCAAGTCACATGTTCCAGTAACATTTAGTTACGAGTGCTATTAGGTTACTAGCAAAAAATTACACACACAAATACATATATATATATACTATATTACCCTGTATCATAGAAAGCTACAAATACATTGTAAAAAAAAATCCCGTAAGAGTACAGGGAAAGCCCGGCAGCAGAGATTCCAGACCATAAAAAGACACGCCTAGACCGTAAATTAAGCATTTAATAACCTTAAATTACGTTACGTGCTTGTAAAAAAACATTTTACCCATAAAACCAATGTTTTTTTATACGGGCTTTGTCTAGAATCTCTGCTGCCGGGCTTTCCTCGTAATCTTACATGATTTTTTTTTTTTTTTTTTTTTTTTTTACTGTGTAAATTGTAACTTTAACCCATTATTCTATTTGTCATTTACAATATCTGATTGCTTTTGTGCAGGAACAGCATGAATATTTAGACGGATATATATATATATATATATATATATATATATATATATATTTATTTATTTATTTAATAACAAAAAAAGATTCAACCAAAATTTTAAAAAATTGAAGAAAATTTTGAAAAACTTTCTATATAATTCTAAAAAATAAATGCGTACATTTTTCGTTTAGAAATGATAATAAATAATTTTTGTCGCGCAGCCCCCAAAATACTTTTTGTTCAAAGTAAATTAAAAGCTCGGTATATAGAGTTACATGCGTCACATTTTTCTCTTAACATAATCAAAATTAACACAGTTATCGCAAAAAAAAAAAAAAAAAAAAAAAAAAAAAAAAAAAATGTCATATTAAAACTTAGTTTATCATTAGAAAGAGAGAAACTTTTAAAACTTTCTATTTGATTAATTTTATTTTATCTTAAAAGCATACTAATTGGATTCTTTAAAGTTTAATATTAAACATATTTTTAAAAAAATTAATCACTTTTTTTTCTACGGAAAACTGACATACAAAGAAAAGTTAAAAACTAATCTGAAATCTGAAGCTTAAAGTTTAGTTTATTATCAGAAAGTTAAAAAAAAAATAATAATAATAATAAATAAATAAATCTTTTTAAGTATTTCATATGATACGCTTTTTTACTCATACCTTAAAAATACACCAAAATGAATTTTGGAAATTAAATAAATAAAAGTATTTTTTTATTTACTTTTTTTTCGCTAATGATAACTTATATTAAAAGAAATGTTAACAACTTTTGACATGACATTTTTTTTTTTTAGTCGATCTTAATCTTGTATTAAATAAGTTATTATAAAGTCAAAATAGCGTAAAAAATCAATTAGATGCTTATATATTAATGCATTTTTGTAATATTATTTTTATTGATTCATTAAGTGCCAAAGTAATCAATGGCATTTTGCAATATTTATGTAGTGTCTTAAATTGAATTATTTGCATTTAAGAAAAATTCGTTGTTTAAAATGAATAACATAATTTTATACATGTATATTTGATTTTTATATAATTTTTATCATAAAATAAACTTCAAAATATTAAAATCTTTAAATATACCTTAAAAAGTTAAAAATAAGAAAAATTATGGCTAGATAACAACAAGCGCAATCTGGATTAAAAAAATAATCTGCGTATATTAAACAGCGATTTTTTTTTATACATGCTTGTCAATCTAATTAAAGCACGCTGATAAAAATTGTGTATTAATGAAAATTGATATAAAAGATAATTTGAATTAAAAGAAATAAGCATGTATTTGAATAACATTGAGAACATTATTTTATTGGCTTAAATTTTAGAATTGTTTCCTTTTTTCAAATTAAAACTAATATTAAAATTCACCGTTGTCCTTTAACCTTTTACAGGCCGAATTTAGATCCAGGTATATTTTTCATTAGTTATTTGCATATTTTACTTTATAATACTTTAGTTAAGGGATTTTAATCATTTAAATGGAAAAAAAATACATACATAAATATTAATTGCCATTAATAATAATTATTAATATTCTTAAATTATTAAGATTAATATTACAGATTATTAATATAATCTGATTAATATTATCAAATTTGATGTACTTTTTGATAATAAGAGCTGTTTAAAATAAACCAACTGATATTCAGAGTCATCGGATACTTTCAAATTTTTATGAATTTTCTTATTTGTACTCTTTGGAAAGAAATATGAAAATGCTCATTTTGGGGATTTTTTGTACAGTTACCAACTAATGATAGGAATGTTGCTTCTGTTTTAAAAAATCAAGTCATCTTTTAAGTATGTCTGCTAATTTTTTCAACTCAATATTAGTGCAATTTAATTTTTTAAATAAGTTTTAATTTGATGTTCCCAATTGGGAACATTGGCCTGTAAAAGGTTTAAATCTGTTACGCGATAAAACAAGATGCAACTAATGTCAAATTTGTGAAATAAGTATTATTATGTTATGATATTAAATTCAACCTATTTTAACAAATTCTCACAAAATTGGCAGGATTAATAAAATTTTCATTACGTACAAAAAGAACTGAACGACGCGTTTCTTATGAGATGATGCATGTTAACATTATTTGTTCGTGTAAGAATTTTATTGTGTTTCTTGTAAGAAAGAGAAACTTCTGCCAGAAGTGCTGGGAGTATCAACATTTTATTGGAGCTACTGTTTACTTTTCTGTGATATTGCTCTTTTTGTTGATGAGAATATTATGGTTGCCGTATGAATATAGAATTCGACAGTCCAGGAGTATTTCTTTTAAATACACGAAAGGTTTCCCGCCGTTTTACTTATGTATAAACGGACAGATATGATATCTACTCAGCTTTACGGGTCTTGAACCGAAAATACGCAATCTCCTATTTAGATAATTAACTTGTTTGTAGCAACAGTATCGTCATCAGCAAAAAAAAGACATTTGTAGCAGAATAGACTTTTATCACTAACCTAAATTGCATCACGTTATGGCACAGAAAAATAAGCCATAAAAAATTTTAATATAATAAAAGAAATGAATTCAACGCAATTAGTGAATGGAGCAAATATAATAAATAAACATACAGGTTTATTCAAAATTAGTGTGACCAATTTCAGAGCATCAGAAATTTTTATTGGGTTAAATTATTTACATGAAATTTTCAATGTGGTTTCCTTTAACTTAGTACACTTTAAGTAAGCATTTAGTCCAAGCCAAATGAGCATTTTCGACCATTTTTGGAGGTATTTATCTAACTTCCGCTTTGATTGCTTTTTGAAGCCCTTAAAGTGTTCTTACTTTACGTCCACTTAATTGTTTTTTTTTTTTTTTTGTTTTTTTAATCCCCTTAAAAAATAATCACAAGGATCACAGTCAGGGGATGATGGTAGCCATTCCGCAGGAGAAAGAATTTTTTTTTTTTAATCTTTCTGCCATTTTGCAGTTGATTTTGCAGAATGACTCGGTGAAGAATCTTGGTGAAAAGCAAACCTTTCTTGAGGGTAAAGACGTTTACTTTGTTTGATCATGTGCTTCAAAACTATATTCTGATAGTATTTAACACCAATTTTAGCCTTTGGTTCTACAAAAAATGGTTTTGTTAAGCATTGAAAGGACATTTCCATCCATACCACAACACCTGACGACCAACTTACCTTTTGCATCACTTTTCGCGTGAAATATATTGTATCTTCGTTTTGCCAGTCATGGATGACAGAGGAAACAGTGCTTCATCCGAAGTTTTCCATGTTTTGTATCTAACTTAGCGTAACTTTAAATACAGAGGCCAAGAACGTTGTCTACGTTTTTGTACGGTTTTTGCAGACATTTGATGACAGACTGATTTATTCACTTTTTTATAGCCAATTTCCTTTATCTGAGGACAAATTGTCGATTGCGATACCTGTAATTTCTTTTCTAAAGTTATTTGAGGCAGAGGATTTTCTACAGCGATAAGTCTTTTCAGTTCCTTTTTTTCTTTTTCACCAAGGGCTTCCTTTCGTCCACATTTTTTTCCGGGACCTTTAGATTGACAGCCAAATTTTATTTCTTTTCGAAGTTCAGATTGTAATCCATTAGAGAAATGTCTTTTCTGATTTTTAAATGTTTTATTTATAACACAATTTGAGCAACCTTCCTTAAATGATTAAAATTTCACTTCGGGTTTGAGGATCTAATTTTGGAACCATAATTTACTTCCACTGATAAAAATAGCTAGATTGGCAATTTAAACGTCTCACTTTTAAAATAAAACTAGTGGTAAAGCGATTAAAATTTACCATAAATAGTTACATGCTTTTAAATTTCGTCACACTAATTTTGAATCAACCTGTAAACACAAAATAAATTGTGAACATGTATTTTAAAAAAAATTACAGAAACTGCAATTATTCAAAAACTGCACAAAATAGGGAGGCGCTTACATTGCAACATATGTACAGCTATGTTTGTGGACCAATACAAGTTTCAAATTTAGGTAAGAAGACTTAACTTTTGCAGGCGACTGTTCCAAATACACTATAACTTACTTGTTATTCAAAAAAAAGTGAAATACTTAATTACTGGTGACGAATATTCCCTTTACGAACAATTATATTGTTTTTTTGAGAAATATTTCATTGACACATATGCACACACATACACACACAAAAGAAAGAAAATGAAAATGAAATACAAAAATATGCTCCCTAGACCCTCTTCAAAGGCATGAAACTTTATTTTAAAAAATTAAAATTTGCTGTATAAATGCTTTCAAAGTGTTAATCTTGATGAGATGCATCATTTAAACAATATTATTTATCCGTGTTTACAATTATAATAGAAAAATTATAAGACCAGTGGATAATTTTAATCTTTTTAAGTAGTATTAATCGACATGCAACAAATATAATAATACAACAAATCTTTTAATTCAATGCAAATAATGGTACAGCAAATTTCTTAATAGTTTTACATAAAATTACATTTCAAAAATCAGTTTAAGAAAATCGTCTTTAAAAAGAAACAATTATTTTTTTAATACTGATATCTTTAGTTGTACTGTGTTATATAGTTTCCCAAAATCGTATCAGTTTACTAATTAGTGTAAATCGTTTTTATTTCACTGTTCCATTAATTTTTATCTTTCTTTTCTTAACAAGTCAGTGGAAAAAATAAAAAAAAATTGTAACATGTGACTGCGGGCTAATTTATCTATTTAATGATAGCATTAAAGGACATTATTTCAGAGTGTTTCTCAGATCAAACAAAAAAAAATAGATATATATAGGAAAGTTTCTAATAGATCTATTTGGGAATATCAATAAAATAAGCAGTATTATGCGATTCCTACAGCAAAAGTCGATTTCTTTTTTTTCTTTTTTTTTTTTTTTTTTTTTTTTTAATAACTTATCAAATATTTGAAAACAAATATCTCTTTTTGGCAGATTTCAGTTTAAAAAAAAACTTACATTTTGTAATGTTTCTTAAAAGTTATTGCAAACTCCAGGCACATAAATTGTTCATACTTGTAATGGAAGACGCCTGTAATTGTTTAATGTGATCTACAAAATGTATTATCACAGTTTTACTTCAAATTAGAAAAAATAGACTTTAGAACTTAACCCTACAAGGCTCAATTTATTTTTAGTGCGCGACAAAAATATATAGGTTGTAATTAGTGATCAGAAGGTAGGGAAAACTTATAAAAATAAAAATAAAACCATATTTTAGGGAAAAATCAACTTTTTAGCTCAACGTACCGTTTGTGGAACATACATAAAAATATGATTTACTAATACGTTTACTATTGTAATGTAAAATAAACAACTTACCTCTGCAAAATATACACTTCTTTATAACACACAGTGCATTTTTTCGAGTCAAAACTGTTCAATAACTATTCTATTTTTATTTTTGAATTCAGACAAACGACTAACGTATCACTTTCATTCAAATTTCACGCCGAGTGCACTATAACAAAAACACGAACGAGATCTTTAGATAAAGATTCGCATTACTACATTGCTAAATGTCAGTAGCTTCTATCAAGATGTCTAGAGATGTCGTTTCTAATAGTTTTATAGCTATGGGAACGATTAAAGTCGGTGTTCCACATATGGAACTGGGTGCCTTGTAGGGTTAAAGAAACAATTATTTTTTTCTTTCATCCCTATTATAATTCTCAAGTTTTGTTTTGTTTTTTCCTTTTAACTGGCCTAAATATTATAAACGCTTAAATACCACAAATGTCTTATCATTACAAATGAATATCACACTTATCTTCTGGCAATGAAATTAAATATTTAACAGTTAAAAAATTAGAAAGCAATCTAATCGACTCTTCTCAAGCAACCCTGCACACGGTTTATAAATTTTATATCGAAAACTAACCTAAAATTTGGTAAATTAAAATAATAAATAAATAAATAATATCGTACTAAACAATTGAAAAGGCTTTTTCAAACATATCAATTTATAACCTGTTATCTGTCATAGGTTCTTTTTTGTGACTTTACACGTAGTTATATATATACTTATTTATTCATTTATTTATTTTACTTATTTTATTTATTTATACATATATATATTTTTTCGAGATTTCGGAGGCATCCTTTTGTATATATTTATTTGCTTTTGGAAAATAGATAGTGGGTCCTACTTTTTTAATCTTGATTTCATGTTGATAAAATTTATTATTTTGACATTATGAAAGCATGAAATAGTGTATCCCATTACATTTAATTCAATTCATTCATTACATTGTTTTTTAAGTTCTGAAATAATAGTCTCTTTCTATTACAGTCGGTAACAAAAGTATCCGAAAATTAGCAAAAATTCCAATGTAAGAGAAGTAGAGTTAATACTGTTCTGTTAAATAAATCCTTGTCGAATCATGTTCTCCGTCAGTCTAAGAACATGATTCGACAAGGATTTATTTAACAAAACAGTATTAACTCTACATTTTTTTATATAGAAATTTTTGCTAGTGTTTGGATACTTTTGTTACCGACTGTACTTTAGTTAGCAGTTAGTGAAACTTTACTTGTCCGGTATAACAAACCCGCATAATATATATATATACTGATATATATATATATATTTAATGTTTTGAAACATTTTTATATGTATGGTAGGAAATATAAAGTAATATTTGTCAACTAAACAAAAATGCAAGCGTTTTCACTAAGATGCCAATCTGATTATTTAAAAGTTTAAATGCATCTTGTGTATTCATATGCAACTCATGAGTGTTACCTCCATGAAGTTATTATTATTTACTTGCAAAACATTTTTATATTGAAATAAGCAACAATAATAGTTTTAAAAAAAATGTTGTTCTTTCTTACAATATGCAGGTCTAGAATTCGATAATTTTATTCTTTTACTGTTATACAGTCGGTAACAAAAGTGTCCAACACCAGCAAATATTCCCATACAAAAAAATGCACACTTCATACGGTTTCGTTAAGTAAATCCTTATCGAATCATGTTCTTAGACAGACTGACTAAAAACATGATTCGACAAGGATTTATTTAACAAAACCGTATGAAGTATACTTTTTTTACATAAGAATTTTTGCTAGTGTTCGGACAATTTTGTTACCGACTGTACATTGGAATGTGTATTTAATTATAAGAAGTGTTTTTATTTCCTCTCAAGAGCGTTACGCATTTTTGTTTTACACATTTCTTTATAATATTAAAATAAATTAAACAGTGTATCTTCTGTTTAATAATTATGAGGTATTCCGAATTTTTAAAGAAAACAATTAGAATTTGTTCTAGGGGAGTATTCTTTAATAAATCTCATGAGTGTTACTTTGAATAGAGTAATATTCTTGAGAAGGAAGTGATACTGGTGATTTAAAGCAAACAAATAATAAATAAATCTACAGTTATAGATATTATGTTATATTTTATTCATGATTTCATTAATTTTTGTTTCAGCAATATATTTTGTTATATATATGCATAAAGCGAACACTTAGCACAAAATTTTAATAAGTTTGGACGAGTGATAAATAATCTGGCAAATGTATTGACAACCAGTGTCTACAATGCAAACAAAAGATGCTACTTAAGTAGTATTGCAGTATAAAAATATTTCGTAATTATAAATAATAAAAGAGAAGAATTTTCCGCAATCAATTTCTGTACACAAAATGATTGGAGATGGGGAAATCTGTATCAGAATCATTTTAGATGTACAGAGATTAAATTTCTTGCATAAAATTATAATAGAAGATGAATAAAAAAAAGATATACGGTAGTTTAAAAAGTGAAATAGATGAAGAGTGAATATTGTGGAAACGGACGAAAATTCTGAAAAAGTAATCCTCTAAAACAACAATAAAGGAATATTCCTTTCTATAATTGAATCAAAAGTGACACATTTTTCATACTTGGTCCGAAAGAAAACTAAATTCATATTCATTACAGTGTACTAGTCATCACTTCAGGGAGATTGAGAAATAAAAGTGATGTTACTAAATATTTCTGGAGAAGATAACACCAAACTGTATTAAAATTAAATTGCTTATGTAGATTTCAGAAAATGAATGATGACGTTCTAATTAAATTTTAATAGTCTAATCGCTAATGATGTAACAAATTTTTAACTTTATTTCTCTCTTTTTACGCTGTAAAAAAATTTGTGTAACTTTACTCAGCAATGTTGAGGCAGCTTACTTGCCTCAACCATGTTGAGAAACGTTACCAACTGTTTTTGTGTAACCTTTGATGTCCGTGAAGAAACTTCACACTGTTGAAATCGCTGATATTACACAAGTTTTTTGTGTAATATATGCAAAGCGAAAAGTAAGGTTCCATTCTCACAAATGGTAACTTTACACGGCATTGATGTGTAATGTATGCAGATCAGTAGGTAAGTTTACTCGCTCGCAAACGGTAAAAACGATATTCATACGTTACACAACATTGTTGTGTAACGTATGAATATCAGTAGGTAATTTTCCATTCTCGCAAAAGGCAACTTTACACAACATTGTTGTGTAATGTATGCAGATAAGTAGGTAAGTATCCTCTCTTGCAAATAGCAACTTTACACAACATTGTTGTGGAACGTGTGCACATCAGTAAGAAAGTTTCCACTCTCGCAAATGCCAATTTTAGACTACAATGTTGTGTAACGTATACAGATCAGTAGATAAGATTTCACTACGGCAAACGGTAACTTTACACAACATTGTTGTGCAACGCATGCAGAGCAGTAGATAAAGTTCCACTCTGCCAAACGGTAATATTATATAATATTTTTGTGTAGCATCACACAACATTGTAGTGTGACGAAGGCAGATCAGTGGGTAACATTTCACTTTCAAAAACGGTTACTTCATGCAAGGATGTTGTGCAACCTATTTTCATCATTTGGTAAATAGTAATGCGATTGGGAACTTAACAGAAGTTTGTTAATCCCTAATTGTTGATATCCTATTGATATCCTAATTATCGATCTGTATAACATATGTAGATTAATAATTATGGTTCCACACTTGTGTTAATTAATTTTACACAACTTTGCTTTTCAAAGTATGTAGGAGCATAGGAAACAATTTAATATTGTGATCGATTACTATGCATAATTTTGAAGCGTACGATACACCGACCAGTAGGTAAAATCTAACTTTTCATTCAGGGAATTTCTGTAATTCTATTGTATTAAGGCGGAGCGTCAGTTTCTCGATAATCTACCTTTTCCCAAGAGATGGCGTTGTATTTCACTTGAGCGATAGTTTTCTCTTTCTGGTAAACTAGTTCTGTTGAGTACGTCATTTCCCCTTTTCCTGTGACGTCAAGTGAAGTACGCGGGGAAAAAAAAAAAAAAAGGGGGAAAAACAAGTGTGGTCATCCCAGAGCATATATTAGTTCGGTTCATCCTCATTTTCAAGATTTTTTATATTTGTTTTGTATTAGCAGTCACATAAGAAGTTTGTACTGAAATGCGCTGTAACTGTATAAGTGAAATAATTATAATAACTTTAATCACAAGTGAAATGTGTTAGAGGGCAATATAACACTTTAAATTGCAAAAATTTTCATGGTAAAATAATAAAATTTCTGTATAGTTTTTTTGCATTTCAAATTTAAATTTGTATTCTCTCAAACGGGAATCAGTGGCGGATCCAGAACTTGACTTTGGGGGGGGGGGGGGGTCTAAGATTTTTCAAAGTGTTATTCTGAACCAATAAAAAATTTACAATTGCAATATTCAATTGTGAATGTCAGTGTTTTTTTTTTTTTTTTTTTTTTTTTTTTTTTTTTTGGGGGGGGGGGGGATTAATATTTATAGTGTACTTATTAATGAAAAAACATTGAGTGAAACATTTGTGAAACTCAACTATATCAATACATACAACTCACTGATATCAGTAGAACCTCGCCAATTTAGAATTTTAAGAACAAATTTTTCAACACAATGCGATAATTTATTATGGCAAATTAATTTATATTTCACCGTGTTTTTATTTACTTCGATTCTTGTTTATTTGTGTGTGCAGTACAAATCTTGCAATCGATTTTTAACTAACTTCCCGACTAGCTAGATATTTGAAGCTTTCAAAATAGCTCAAAACACGGTGACAATACATTTTTTAAATATTTTTACCCAACAGTTTCGGGTCCCTGGTGGCCTCCACAGAGTTTATATGTTTCAACAGAAAATTTATTTAACTAACTTTCCGCCTAGCTAAGCTACACATTTGAAACTTTTAGAATAGCGCAAAACCCGATAACAATGCATTTTTTAAATACTTTTAGCCAATTGTTTCAGGTCTTTGCTGCCTTCGGTAGCATTTATATGATTCAACAATCTTATAACTTCCTGACTAGCTAGAAATTTGAAACTTTTAGAAAAATTCATAACACGATGACAATGCATTTTTTTTTTTTTTTTTTTTTAAGTCAATTGTTTCGGATCCCTGCTGCCTTCTGTAACGTTTATATGATTCAACAATCATGAACTTCCCGGATAGCTAGCCATTTGAAACTTTTTGAATAAATCAGAACACGATGACAATGCATTTTTAAAATTCTTTTGGCCAATTGTATCGGATCCCCGCTGCTTCGGTAGCGTTTATATGATTCAACAAAACTTCCCGATAGAGTCACCCGACCCGAACCCGATAGATAATTTTAAATCAACCCGAACCCGACAAAAACATTTTCATTAAACCGAAACCCGACCCGAACCCGACAAAAAAAATTTCATCAACCCGAAAACCAACCCGAACCCGCAACAGAGAACTTTTTGCGACCCGAACCCGACCCGAAACATCTAACCCGAACCCGACCCGAAAAATAAATCAACATTACTTATTCATTTAAAAACCATGCAAAACAAGGTAAAATGATATAACATGACATAAAATAAAGTAAATTTTCACTGTCACACAGTTGGTAAATTAAAAAAAGAAAAAAACTGTGTCTGTTGTGGCCACCACAAGACATTCTTCTATATTTTTCTGTCAAATTCACTAAGTGCGAATAATTTATTAAAACTATGATTAAAAATATTCAACATGATGTATGCAAATAATTTCATCTTAGGGAAATCTAACACTAAATATCTAAAGAGAGACAGTTTTATCGTCTATAAATAACATCTTAAAGTAGCATGTTGTGTCCACCACATGACTATACAAATTTTCCTATACAAATTTATTTTCCTATACAAATTCACTCAGTAAAAAACTTTATTAAAATTAATATTTAAAAAAATTATATTTCATGATAATACAGTCGATTTCCATATTAGAGAAGAAGTATAACACTAAATGTCCAAAAAAGTCAATTTTATCCTGATTATTATTATTATTATTATCGTTAAAAATGAAAAAATCAATAACTTTATTTCAAATTATCGCAGATCGATCGTTCAACCATTCGTTTTATAGGTATTGACGAGCTCTTTTGAAAAATACCCATCATGAAAATTTATTCCCCTCGAGGGAGGGACTTGCCCCCCAAGGGGTAAGACGAGGCTCCTACATACATTTTTTTTTTTTTTTTTTTTTTTCCCCAGTTGAATACCTGTATTACAAATAATTCTTTTAAATTTCACAATGATTATTAAAAATATTTATACAAAATTTTTGCGCATTTATACCAAATTTTGTCCTATACCACCGGGTTAAAAATTTAGAAAAAGCGGGATGGCAACGCAACCTGTTGGATAGTTTTTACCAAAAGTTGATAGGCACTAATTTATCTCAAGATGTAACTACATACCAATTTGTATTAAATTCTCTGCAGTAATTCCTGAGATACAATTGCTACAATATTTTATCACACACACACAGAGACAGACAAACTGACGTTTTCTAAAAATGGTCAAATCGTGTTCTACAACTCTCAAAACGTGTAAATTCATCAAAAATCCGAGGTCGAAAATTTTTACGAATCCAATATTTTCTTCTATTGAATATAAAAGAAAGTAAAAATTAAAAATGTATTTTTATAATGGTTATCTCACATATCAAGTTTTGTACAGTTATATGACATAGAAGTTGAGATATAGCCATCCCGTTATCGATGAAATTTGCAGAATAGCAGCACCACCTATTGGCCGACAAGCATTCAAACTGAATCAGCATAATGTCTCATAATCGCCTTCTCACATATTAAGTTTTGTTTGATGATACGCAGTAGAACCTGAGATATAGCTTTCCTCGTAATTGTGGAAATCGCTGTGTAGCAGCGCCACCTGTTGAGCAATTTACACCAAAAGTTGGCAAGCGCTATTATATGTTAAAGTGTACCTACATACAAATTTATATGCAATTCTCTGCATAGCCTTTCTTTAAATTGCGGAAATCACTGTATAGCAACGCCACTTGTTGGCTGATAGGCATTCAAATTGAATAAGCGAAATATCTCACATTGGTCTTCTCACATATCAAATTTTGTTTGATTATACCCAATGAAACCTGAGATATAGCTTCCCTGAAAATGCAGAAATCGCTGTATAGCAGCGCCACCTCTCGAGCGGTTGACACCAAATATTGATAGGCACTAATTTAGGTCAAGGTGAATCTACATATGAATTTAAATGCAAGTCTGAACAGTAGTTCCAACGATACAGCTGCCACAAAATGTTTGTTACACCCACACAGACGGACAGACAGACATTTTCTAAAAATGGTCAAATCATGGTCTAGACCTCTCAAAACTTGTAAATCCGTCGAAAACCGGAAGTCGAAAATTTTTACGAATCCAATACTTTCTTCGATTGAATATAGAAGAAAGTGAAAAAAAAATTAAAATGTAATTACTGATTGTATTGAGTTGAAAATTAAAAAATCAAAAAAAAATGTTTAATACTGTTTAAACATTTATGTGAGTTGGGAACTTCAAGATTGTAAAAATGTACTTCAAATTCAGCGTTACTTACTAGTTCGCTGTTTAATGTTTATATTCTGGGAAAAAAAAAAAAAAAAAAAAAAAAAAAAATGTATATTTATTTATTGCTTTTGTTCGACGTGAATGTTTATAATTATTTGGAACATCTGCTTTCCCACAATTACTTTCAATTCACATGATCAGCAAATTATCTTTCTACAGTGGCAATTTTCGTGTTTTGTTTATTTGTTGAAGAGAAGAATAATATTATTATTACGCACAGATTTTAATAATATAAGGAGATGCCTTGATGGAATCCGTTTCCTAAATGTGTTTATTTTACATTACTTTTTACTTTCTTCTGTATTCAATTGAAGAAAGTATTGGAATCGTAAAAATTTTCAGCTTCCGTTTTTTGATAGATTTACACGTTTTGCGGATTCCAGAACACAATTTGACTAGGTATTTTTGGAAAATATGTCTGTCTGTTTGTGTGTGTGCGTGAAAAAAAAAAAAAAAAAAATCTTGTGGCGACTGTATCTCATTGCATATAAATTTATATGCTGATGTACATTGATCTAAATTAGTTCCTATCAACCTTTGGTGTCAATTTCTCAACAAATGGCGCTGCTGGACCGCGGTTTTCACAATTTCAGGAAAGGCTATATCTCAGGAACTGCTACACGATTTTACGTATAAATCTATATGCAGATACACTTGATACACTTTGACATAAGTTAGTGCCTACCAACTTTTGTGTCAATTGCTCAACAGGTGGTGCTGTTATACGTCGACTTTCGCATTTTCAGGGAAGGCTATATCTCAGGTTCTGTTGTGCATAATCAAACAAAACTTGACACGTATCAGTGTAGCCATTACATGACATTACGCTGATTCAGTTTGGAAGCATATCAGCCTATAAGTGAAGCTGCTATACGGCAATTTTCCCTGAGAACGGAATGTGGCTACATCTCAACTTCTATGACATATAACGGTACGAAACCCGATGTATGAGGTAACCATTATGAAGACGCATTTTTTAAGACTTTATTTATGGAGAATTAAACTGTCTTTCTTTTCTTATATTTAGTGTTAGTTTTTATAAAATGAAAATCATTCATTATGGAAGATAATTTTAATAAATAATATTTTTAAGAAAATATTTTTACTGAGCGAATTCCTATAGGAAAATATAGAAGAAAATTTGAGGTGCTCACAGTATACTAGCTTTAAATGAAATCACAAGTATTTCTTCTATATTTGATGTATATACAAGCATAAATGGAGGAAAATTCAAAATTCCGTTCACATAAAAGCGAGGATTGAATTTCATTAAAAGTAAAGGTATTAGAAAAAAAAAAAAATATATATATATATATATATATAGTATGTTGTGCCCACCAGAAGACTTTCTTCTATATTTTCTAATACAAATTCGCTCAGTACTGATAATTTATTAAAGCTATTATTTATTAAAATTACCTACCATAATGAATGCAGACGATTTTCATCTTAGAGAAAAGTTACACTAAAAGTACAAAGAAAGACAGTTTTTTTCTCTATAAATAATATATTAAAAAATGCGTTATGATAATGGTTATCGCACTTATCAAATTTTGTACAGTTGTACACCATGGAAGTTGAGATATAGCTTTTCCGTTCTCGGGGAAAATTGCAGTACAGCAGCGCCACCTTATGGCCGATATGCATCCAAATTGAATTAGCATAATGTCTGATGATAATGGTCTTTTCACATATCAATTTTATTTTAATTATACACAATAGAACCTGAGATATCTCTTTCCTTTAAATTATTTAAATCGTTGTATAAAACCGCCACCTATTGAATTATTGGTACCAAAAGTGGATAGACAATAATTTATATCATGGTATATCTATATATAAATTTATGTGCAATTTTGTGTACATAAATAGTTCCTGAGATATAGAATTATAAGTAGTAGAGATATAGAATTACAGAATATAGAATATACCTGAGGTAGAATAGATAGAATATAGAAGATGAATATGAGATAGAATATACCTGAGATATAGAATTATAAGTAGTTCCTGAGATATAGAATTGTGGAAATCACTGTATAGCAGCGCCGCCTTTTGAGAAATTTACATATAAAAGTTGGCAGGGTCTAGGTTATGTCAAGGTGCATCTACATATAAATTTATATGCAATTCTCTGCAGTAGTTCCTGAGATATAGCATTCCCTTAAATTGTGGAAATCACTGTATAGCAGCACTACCTGTTGAGCGATGGGCACCAAAAGTTGATAGGCATTAATTTATGTCAAGGTGTATCTATTTATAAATTTATATACAATTATGTGCAGTAGTTCCAGAGATACAGTCGCCACAAAATTTTTGTCACTCACATACAGAGACACAGACTCATATTTTCTAGAAATAGTCAAATCGTGTTCTGGACTCTCAAAAGGTGCAAATTCATCAAAAACCGGAATTTGAAAATTTTTACGAATCTAATACTTTCTTCTATTGAATATAGAAGAAAGCAAAAAAAAAAAAAAAAAAAAAAAAAACTTGTAAATTGCGAAATCATTTCAATTTTCAGAATGTAAATACGAGGTTATACTGTATTTGAATTTATTAATTTATATATTAACAACAGTCGAGAAAGATTTATAATACTTTTCTAATTTTCATACAATTTCTACAAAAGATACATATTAGTTTCGTTGAAAAAAAGAAAACAGATCCAGATAAAAATACGGATCTATCTTTCTGGCGGATATCCGCGGATACGAATAGGGAGCTCCGATACATGTCTAATATGTGCAGAATGTTTAAATTAGTTACAGATTTATAAACATGCCTATAAATTTATGTTTATAATTGTAAAATATATGTAGAAAGGTGCTCTCAAGTCGACCCGACTTGCTGAAAAACAAACCCGACCCGAACCCGAACCTGACCCGCAAGAGAAAAAATTCAGTCAACCCGACCCGAGGGTCGGGTCGGGTTCGAGTAAATTCGAGTTACCCCACCCGATGCAGGACTCTACTTCCCGACTAGCTAGACATTTGAAACTTTCAGAATAGCTCAGAAGACGGTGACAGTGCACTTTTTTAAATACTTTTTTTGCCAATTATTTCGGGTCCCTGGTGCCTTCGGTAGCGTTTATATGATTCAACAGAAAATTTAAAAACGTGGTATATGAAAAGTTCTTTTTATCTTGTAATTATTCTACATAAAAAAAATAAAAAAAAAATAAAATAAAATCTGGTATGAAACAACCACACGACTTCCATTACCCGCTATTGCACATACTATATGCATTTCTTGGAGATGTGATCAGAAAAGATGCGGTCTGAAGACACAAAATTGACCTAACGAAGAAGAAACCTAAATTTTTTCCCGTATGAGAAACTTAATATAAGTGTAAAGACATGAAATAAAATTTATTGAGCAAGTTAAAAAATAAAAATACGATGGTCGATTTATTTTTTTAAACACCAGAGATCTAAAATTAACCTTAATTATTAATTTTCCTGTAACAATCACGTAGTACATATGGAAGGGTATCTAAAAATGATTTATGTAACAATTTTCAAAAAAAAAAAAAAAAAAAAAAAAATAGTTAGAGCCGTTTTTCAGAAACCAACTTTTACTAAAACTTGACAGTTGACCGGAAAACAATAATTACATATCAAAAGATACTTAAAAGGAAGTTAATATGGCGAGTTTGAAAAAAATCCGTACAGCCGTTTCGAAATGAACGCACTTCCAATGCTTAAAATTGACCTATTTATACAGAACGCCTATTAATTTTCCTTAACTAACCAACTGTGTCATTCGAAAGAACATCTAATAGTGTTTATATAGCAACTTTGAAGATATCATTAGATCCATTTTTGAGGTACGGACTTACTGTCCCATTTTCGGTTTCCGATGACCCACTTCTGGTTTTCCAATTTTCACCAAAAATTAAAAAAATCTGTACACCAGACCTGTATCAGTTCTGAGATTTCGTAGTTTTGTCTTTATTGTGTTTGGAGATATGATAGCCAGAAGATCCTACTAATACATTCACACATATATTCATACACATACAATGACAAATTACCAAAAACTACCTTTTTAGACTCAAGAGGCCTTAAAACGTATAAATCAGTTGAAAAGTTGATATCGAATTTTTTGACTGAATACAATGACGTTACTTTTTACTTCCATTACCCTACGGTAGTAGAGTAATGGAAGTAAAATGTTACTGATGCTGTTGTACAGAAATTCCCCAACAATCGCGCTATGCTAACATATGTCACAAAAATATAGAACAGAAAATAAATTTACGCTTTTAAAATATTCGGCAAATGATGTATACCATCATAGTATGTTTCGAACTGAACACAGAAACATGCTATAAATACCTTTACTAGTTTGTGTACAGTGACTCACAAAAGAATTCCAATACATTATAATCTGTAAAATTATTTATTTAAAGCATATTTAAATATATTTACATATTGTACAAAATACAAAGAAATTAATATTCATCTTTCAGATACAGAAATGCCTATATTCCATGGAATACGGTGTGATAAGTATTAATATGACTGATTTACAAAGATATAAAATATGAAATCAGATACATTATGAGATTGGATATATAAATATATGGGGTATACAGTAAATTGAATACATGTTGAGATGTCATTTAGTTTTTATTTATTTTGGATGCAGGGAGATAAAAGGAGGGAGATTATTTTTGAATTTGGAAACCGCTTGAGCAAGAAATTTGAAATAGAGATGATACTTTCTAAGGAAATCCTTCATTCAAGTTTTAAAAACTTTCTAACAATGACATTGGACATCAAATCAAAAATGACATTTCACTGTACAATTATGAAAGCAGCTTGAGTTTTCTTTTTCTTTCTTTATATATATATGCAGTAACCGCCGCTTAATCTGATCAAATTGACAAGACCGGAATCAAATCACTGCAAACAAATTTTAAAACCGCCGCTTAATAAAATTCGAATCGCCGGTTAATAAACTCAAAAAAAAAAAAAAAAAAAATCTCTACAGCAGCAAAAGTGTCATTTACGCACACTAAACAAATTTTTATTTACGCTGTGATTTTCTATTTTTGAAATAAAATAGAAAATAAAATACAGCAATCGCTCCGTCATCTCTCTTTGTCAAAAATTTTACATCAATTAAACACGCTCCATTTCTTGTCTTAGTAATAATTTCAAAGAATGTATTCTTCAAAGCGTGGTAATAAGTTAAAAATTTGATTTGATTCACGTTTTTCTAAAATACAGTGAAACCTCTCAAGTTGGACACCCCTCTAAGTTGGACACTTTTTCTCGGAACGTAATGTATCCATTATCATTATGTCTAACCCCTATAAGTTGGACACCTCTCTAAGTTGGACACTTTTTCTTGGAACCGTAGGTGTCCAACTTAGAGAGGTTTTACTGTATATATAATATTTAATTAAAAAACAATTTTTATTTTTTGTTCTGAAATAACTAAGAGGCAAAAAGATTTTAAATTTAAAAGAAAATCGTGAACTTTTGACAAAGTATTAATGACTTTTCTCAGAGGAGAGCGCGTCCGAACTTGTTCTTTCTTCATTAAATTAGTGTCACCATCACCAATGAGTCTTGTACAACGAACACCATGAATTTCGTCTAAGTATTTTATACCTTCGATGATGATATCGCTTTCCATGGCGGTTGAGGGGCCTGACCAATTTTTGGAGCATACGTGGTCTTTCGAAAGAATTCTTCCATTTTTAATGGCTTCACAGATTAAGCACACCTTGTTTCGTACACTTATGAAAATAATTTTTTTCGTTCTCGCACCTATTATTACTGCAACACCACTTGATGCGTTGTAGCCATGGCCATAGGTTCGCTTGCACCAACCTCCATCCACAATTGCACAAACATTGTGATAACCATCATTATCAATATCACCTTTTTCTTTTGCTAATCGCTTTTCTTCGTCTATTGCTGAAATTATGTCATCTTTTGTATATGCATTTATAACTTCACCTGCAGCTTTTTCAGAAGCAGCATAAGTATTTCGTGACATATAAGTCATATTCATTATGCTAAATTTTTGTTCCTCTTGAGAGTATCCACTTCCAGTGGACATTGCTCCCAAGACGGCAAGTTGATTAAGACAACCTTGCCTCTTATCGGTCGTTATTGTTTCTTTGTGCCCACACAATTCTTTGTCGCACACAAACATGTAAGTGTGCACAAGACCACGAGTTAGTCTGTTTTTGTATACGAGCTTCCCATTGAAACTGCATATATAATTATGTTCTTCAAGTTTTCGTGCCTGTGCTATAACATATCCGATGTCACAAATTACTCTGCCAGAGGGAAATGGTGATGGTTTCAAAGAATTTTCTGCTTCAACCACCAATTCTGGAAAGTCTGAAAGGTCTTGAATCTGACATGCACTATGGCTTGGTGAATATAATGGTGCTGGTAATGCAGTACTTGAGGGACATGGTATTTCTCGAATTTCTTCTAAATGTGTTGTTTCTGATAATACTGCAATTGATGAACACAACGATTCTCCGATTTCTTCCGAAGACCGTACAGCTCTTGCTGATACTGCATTTACATTTGAACATGACATTTCTCCACTTTTTTCTGAAGAAAATACGGCTCCATGTATTGAATTTTCATGCTGAAGCCCCACTTCATTTATTCCTGGACAGACATTTTCAGGAGTATATCTGAAAGAAAAAAACAGATAATAAATTCTACAGAAAGGTACGAAAGCTTGAGTCGCAAACACTAATTTTAAATATATATATATTGCCCTGAATGGTAAGGTCGATGCTGAAACAATAAATAATTAGAGGGAAAATCGCATGTGGTGTGTGTATCATTACTTTTCTTTCTCCTTTTTTTTTTTTTTTTTTTTCAAACTGTTATAATGCTATTTGGATAAAGATGAATGATCCTATACTTATTTCATATATCTATTTAAAAAAATAAAGTCTGTGCACGTGGAGCCCCCCGCCCTTCCCAAGGACGTACTAGTCATACCTTATGTGATAGATTATTTAAACCCATAAACTTTTGAAATCAAAGTTTTCAGCGAATATGCTTTCCTATCGAGATATTTTGGTGTACCCAGACTTATGTAACACCCTGTATATATATATATATATATATATATATATATATATATATATATATTAAGAGTTATATGAGGAAGCTGAGGGGCAGGCTGAAAAGAGAAGTGTAGAATTTTTATAGAAAACTTCTACAAATTACCACGTAATTTTATATAGATGTCACTCACACTTTAAAGCAAGATAGTGAGGACTGCCAACAGCTTGAGGGGGGTGGAAAGTTATTGAAAAAAATAAATAATTAAATAATTAAACTGCTGATTTTTATTAAAATAAATTTTAATGAAATTAGTTTTTTTTATTCATTACTGTATAATACAGCAAATGATCAAATTATTAGGTTTTTTTTTTTTTTCTTTTTGTTTTTGTTTGGGATATTTTTCCGATTTTGTAAAAAAAATACCGTACGAAATAGCCTTAAAAATTCAGACATTCGTAGAACATTTATAAACTCACATTTTCTACAATCCATTTAGTCACGAGTACAGTTGGGGGACCAACTACAAATTGAAGAAATGCACTAGTATTCTAAGAACTTTCTTCGAATTTTCAATACAAAAGTTTATGTGTATAAAATGAAAACTAACATAAAAAATAAAAGTATTTTTGAATACCTTCATGACATCATAAAAGAATATTTTTTCTCAAATTTACATTAAATATAACTTTCGAATGATACAACTTTCAATCCTCTACTCCAATAATTAATATGTAAAAATGTAAGACAAATTTAATTTTTGCGTATATATATATATATATATATATATATATATATAAGCAGGTAGGTGGGAAGTGTCGGGTTTGATTCCAGGTCACGTTTTCATTGACCCAGTTCGGAGTTTTTCGTGGTTTTCTCCGAAGTTCGTATAAATTTGGACTAGGACACTTTATAATGACCTTCCACAAAGGGCATTCTATTATTGGCCAACGAACCTGGAGTAATTAATCAGCCATAAAACAATACAACAACAAATATATTATTACAGTAAAATTAAAAATAACAGAAGATTAAATGCCACCGAAATCCACGTTAACCCCCCAAAAATAATAATAATAATTTATAACTAAATTAAAAGTAACCCGTAAAGACTAGTACAGATATGAAAACAATAAGCAATTAATAGTTTTAATAAAATATGAACAATCATAATGAGTTTCTAGTAAAATAAGTAACAGATTTTATTTTATAATTTATCTTATCGTGAATATAATTCTGATTTTATCAAATGAATATAATTCTGATTTTATCAAATGAATATAATTCTGATTTTATCTAATTTTATCAAGAATATCCTTTTTTATACATAGGGCATTTGTCCGGGCTAAGTGGGGCAAACGTCCTGTGTAAGTGGTTTTTCTGCCCGGTGGGGTTTTTGTCCGATGGGGCTTTTGTTTGTATCCCATAACAGACACACACACAAACAGCTAGAAATACAATTTTTTGTATTCAGGGGGCCTCAAAATATGCAAATATAACAGAAACTCAATTTCGAAATTTCGACCCTAACCAATACTTTTGAGAAAGAGAAAGTAAAAAAAATTTCTCCTTCTGTTACACCTACTCCTTTCTCAGTTTTTATTATCCTACCCGCCTAATTAACCTACATATACCAATTTTGAACGGTCTAACTCAATCAGCTGAGATGCAAAAGAAAACCTAATCAGGACACCTCAAAACGTGTAAATCTGGTGAAATTTTTCGATAATATAAAATAACTTTAAAATGTCTTTCGAATGATATATTAAAAATAATTTAATCATAATTAGAAATTGAAATTTTGAAATTTTAAAATATTCCAGCGCCATCTGGCGGTAGAAATTTCTGTAATCTACTGTTCGATTAAAAATCAATAAAGCTTTCTAATGATGTATTATGAAAATATTTAAATTAGCAGCTGAGATACAAAAGAAAACTGATTTAGGACACCTCAAAACGTGTAAATCTGGTGAAAACCTTCGATAATATAAAAGAACTTTCAAATATCTTTCGAATGATGTATTAAAAATAATTTAATCATAATTAGAAATTGAAATATTGAAATTTTAAAATATTACAGCGCCATCTGGCGGTAGAAATTTCCGTAATCTACTGTTCGATTCCAAATCAACAAAGCTTTCTGATGATGTATTACTTATGAAATTATTTAAATTGGTAGCTGAGATACAAAAGAAAACCTAATCAGGACACCTCAAAACGTGTAAATCTGGTGAAAACTTTCGATAATATAAAAGAACTTTAAAATATCTTTCGAATGATGTATTAAAAATAATTTAATCATAATTAGAAAATGAAATTTTGAAATTTTAATTTATTACAGCGCCATCTGGCGGTAGAAATTTCTGTAATCTACTGTTCGATTCCAAAGCAACAAAGCTTTCTAATGATGTATTACTTATGAAATTTTTTTAATTAGCAGCTGAGATACAAAAGAAAACTGATTCAGGAGACCTCAAAACGTGTAAATCTGGTGAAAACTTTCGATAATGTAAAAGAACTTTAAAATATCTTTTGAATGATATATTAAAAATAATTTAATCCTAATTAGAAATTGAAATATTGATATTTTAAAATATTTCAGCGCCATCTGGCGGTAGAAATTTCTATAATCTACTGTTCGATTCCAAATCAACAAAGCTTTCTAATGATGTATTACTTATGAAAATATTTTAATTAGTAGCTGAGATACAAAAGAAAACTGATTCAGGACACCTCAAAACATGTAAATCTGGTGAAAACTTTCGATAATATAAAAGAACTTTAAAATATCTTTCGAATGATGTATTAAAAATAATTTAATCATGATTAGTAATTGAAATATTGAAATTTTAAAATATTACAGCGCCATCTGGCGGTAGAAATTTCTGTAATCTACTGTTCGATTCCAAATCAACAAAGCTTTCTAATGATGTATTACTTATGAAATTATTTTAATTAGTAGCTGAGATACAAAATAAAACTGATTCAGGAGACCTCAAAACGTGTAAATCGGGTGAAATCTCGAATTTCAGTTCTTGCTAAACTTTATGAAAGTGGGGAGGGACAATGTAATGTAGGAACTACGTTCTTGTTTTTCTTCTTTTGTTTATTTTTCCGAGAACTGGAAGAGGGGAAAAAGTTCGATGAGAAAAGGCGACGTATTCTATCTTCAGAAAATCATTTGAGCGATATTCCAAGTTTTTATTTCATTTATTTTTCATGTTTGAAAGCTAATTTTAGATACTCAGAACATTAAAAAAAAAAAAAAAAAAAAAAAAAAAAAGGAAGTGATCTCGCATTGGATCTAAAACGGTTACCATACCGGTATACAGGATAATTAAAATGATTGTTGTAAATTATGTAATCGTATCCCGCTCAAAAATATCTTATAAATAATTGTGTGACACCGCTACTTTATTTTATAACTAGAATATTACTAGATGGGTTTGAAAAATATTTCATAAAATATTATTCTAAAATAAAAAATTATAAATTATGCAATTTGATTTACTTATTAATTATTATTATTTATTTATTTATTTTGGGGGGAGGAGAGAACGGCAGTTTGTGTCTAGTGTTTGTTTATTCAACAAACAAAAATTTCTTTTCCGGGTCCGGGCTGATGAAAATTTCTGTCTTGAGTTTGACTCGGGTTTCAGGATGACTTAAATTTTATTATAATATGAATATTTTTTTTAGAAATATGTACCGTGTAAGATAATTGGTTTTGATATTTGTCATATATATATATATATATATATATATATGTATATACACACACTTACTTAATCCTTATTTGTTAATTTTATAAAGGTCGGTTTTGTATTTTATATTTCCTGCAATTACACAGAATTACACAGTTTGTCATGGAAGATGGTTTTGGTTTTTTCTAATCTTTAAACTCATATATATATATATATATATATATATATATATATATATATACACACACACACATACACATAAATGCAAAAATTCATTTTGGCTCTTTAGGATTGCGGTGGCTTTTTATCATCTGTCTTTTTACATCATACAGCTTTGTTACCATACATATGAACAATAATCCGAAAATCTCGTCAATTCAATGATTTCAAATTTTCGACTTCCTAACTTTTTTTTTTTTTTTTTTTTTAATACATTTAGCAAAAAAAAAAAAAAAAAAAGGTTTTTTATTACTATTCCTAGTGTATATACACCAATAAAAAACAGATTACTACGCATTTGTTGTATCAAACAATATAAAATAAAAGATTTGGAAACTCTGTCTTTTATCAATTTCAAATTTCTTAGAAAAAAATTATAGTTTTTTTTTATATATTTATTCTTTTCGAAGGAAATTTGTCATATTTGTTATTTTGAATTATGATGTACAATTCTATTAATATATATATCAGATATAGAAAGTTAATTACAATTTTGTTCTTATCATTGATTGATTTTGTTTTTACAACTAGTAGGCAAATGTTGACCTCTGAGTTTCATCATATATTTGCTCCCCCCCCCCCTTTTTTTTTCTATTACAGAGCGATGGCGAACTATATTCATGGTGAGTAAAAGGAAATCGTTCGATCGCTAATCAGGCTTAGTTGCAGATTGAATTGTCCTACTCATCCCTTTGTATCAATACATTTACTAAATCCTAATTTGTTAATTTTATAAAGGTCGATTTTGTATTTTATATTTCCTGCAATTACATAGTTTGTCATGAAAGATTATGTAAAATATTGGTTTATATTTTTGTCATATTATGAAATTCTTACATTTCAAAAGGATTTTTTAAAAATTTCATATTTATAGTAATAATGCCAATTTTAATATCATAAACGATATTTTAAAACTGATACGACATCTTTACGATGAAAATAATCCTCAGAATTGATATTTACATGAAATTTTGCCATATCCTCTCACGCCCCCCCCCCCACCCCCGTCAAAAAAAAAAAAAAAAAATCGCAAATTCTGAATAACTAAAGAAATTTTCAAATTAGATTTCACAGCTAATCACTTTCATACAAGTATTATATGTCATATTCTGAAACCATTCTCATAATGAATGTCTATGCAAAATTTTGCCTTATTCTACACATTAATGTAAATTTCGAATAACTTATAAAGTTTTCATGTTAGAATGTCGAAAATCAATAGGATTGTTGCCAGTATCATAAGGGATATTTTAAGACTAGCCCGGCTTCTTTATGAATATTTGTTCGTGAGATAAAGACTACACAAATTAACATGGAAACAAACACGCTGACTAAATTAATAACCTGCAGAGAGCAGAGAAATGCCATGAAAATTTTGTTATCTAATATCTCCGCACAAAATGTTTTTCTTAAAAAATAATTAACTAAATAATAATAATAAAATTGAAATTTTTGTACGAATTCCCAAGTTTTCTATTACAATCTGATGAGGAATTAAAAATTTTTTAAAGTACTGTACTTTTACAATGAAAGGGAGATGTGTAAAAAAAAAAAAAAAAAAAAAAGAACAGAAAGAAAAGAAAAGAAGAAGAAAAACCTATCAAAAGGTGGGCTTTTACATTTTTTGTCAAATTTTAAAAACTACAGTCGAAAGTTCTGTTTCCATCAAATCCAAATTAAAATAAATTGACCATGCATACTTAATAAATTATATAAAGACATAAGTACCAACAGCTTTTATGATGTACGTTATAACGAAAGACGTTATGCTGAATTAATAACATGAATATGAAATAAATATATATTAGCTTAATTAAATTCAAATGGAATGATATAGCAAAGTAATTGTTACATATGTGCGTGTGTGAGCGAGAAAAAAAGGCACTAATATTTTTTTAAGAAACTGTAGTAAAACACATTTCTCAGGCCTTATTATCCGTGATAAGTGTTCGACATACTGCTTAAAACATTATTTACAATACTGCAGACATGGGTAACATGAATCATAAAATTACCACATAAAGAATAAAAATATTCTTACCTGGCATTCTTTTCATTCTGGTCTCCATATCTTCGTAAAGCTATTACTTTAGCCAACTTGCTTCTCTTTGTCCTTTTACGAATGCGATATTTGTTCATTTTAGGATGTCCCATATTTAAAAAATAGTAATAATTAAAGTTGCTGTAATAGTCTGGAAAAACAACGTAACGTAATAAGCTCAGTCGATATTTTCTACTGAAATTATAAAACTCAAAACATAAGCGCTCTTTTTACCGGAACTAAAGCAGACAACTTAGGGTTACTGTAACATTAAAAATATCTGTCATTCTGCTGCAGTATACCATGAAAAAAATCTGTTTAGAAAATAATAAAAGCATTTTCTGAAGGATATTTCGGTATCATATTGCTCTACACATATCCCTTATACAGCTATTTATAAGAAAATGACATAAAATTATGAGAAACATTTAAAAAATGACAAAAATAAAAGCTTTTCAATAAATAGGAGAAACGATTCGTAATAGCAACGCCATCTATTAATAGCTAAAAGAAACAACATGAAATTTTTCGAAAAAATGCAATTTTTGAAAAATTAAAATTTAAAAAAGATTGAGAACACATCTCGTTTTAAAAATTATATCGTCTGAGAGATAAAAGTTATATCTAACGCCGAAAAAAAATTTCAAACAAATTAATTGCATTAACAATGCACGGGATTGATTTTAGAATTTTAGCATTAGTAATCTAGAAAAGCCGTAACTGACGGTCCCCCTTAAGTAGGTAGATCAGTAAGTAAAATTTCCTTTTGGAAATTCTGAAAGTTTATCCTTTTTTTACAAAAAATATTTTCTAATTAGTTTGATGATGGTGGACATCTTCATAAATTTTTAGTAGATTACCATCTTAGAATTAATGAATGTTTGCATACATTTGAATTAAATGTATCAATATATTAAAATTTCAGAAGAACTATTTAATTTTTTTTTTTTTTAATTCAACATTAAAATGTTTAATACAAAACTAGTTTTATTTTTCCCCCTCAATTTTACATTGTTATAATCTAATTAAATATTTCAAACATATTTGGGATATGAATTATGTTAATAAACCATAGAAATGGCCTTTTGCAATAATATGTACAAATCTTGAAATTAACACTATAAAATGCAACAAACTCGCAACAATTGTTTTGGGTCTGCGTTGCCGCTTTGACTGCAGTACTTGTGCCTATTTTGTTCGTCTGACAAAGGGTCGTTTGTTTTTTCGACTAGAAACAATTGTTGCAAGTTTAATGCATTTTATAGTGTTTATTCAAAGTCTTGTACTTATAGTTAATTATGTTTTTAATTTATTGATCAGTGAATACATTTTTTTTTTTTAACAATTATAGTTTTGTTTCAATATAGAAATTTCATGCAAATTTTGATATTCAAACCTTATCTATTAGTCGACAAATTAATACCCAAATTTGTTTAGAACATGTTGTTTAACTATAATAATATAAAATCAGAGGGGAAAATATTAAACTAGTCTGCATACAGCATTCTAAAATTTTTGAGAAATTTTTATCTCTTTCTTTCCTTTTTTGGCTTTTGACAGTTGCATATGAATATTTAATTTTATAATAGTGAGAACAAATAGATATATATAAAAAAAAGAATTATAATGTCAGTCATCCCGTTAAACATAGAGATATCACCGAATATATCGATATTTTCATAGTCATTTTAAAAACTGTATAATAAATGGTAAAATATCTGAAAATTTTAAATTTTTTATGCATTAAATAAACTATCTTTCATTATAATTAAATCTTCTGCCGGTATGGTGACAAAGCTGCACATGTTACTCAGTTAGTAACAAATGTTACCAAATCACTCATTTGAACGACAAATTTGTTTTCTAAAATACTTTTATAAATCTATGTCGATATTCATAATCTTCTAACAGTAATGTCGATACTTATTTGGCAAACATCATTAAATTTTTATGATCGATTTAAAGATTTTTCTATTTTCAGATTTCTTTTACCAGTTGTGATAGATTGCAGTTAAATTAAATGATTGCGAATCTGTTGAGTTATATGTTCATTGTACTACAATGTTTATTTAATTTCTATACATTGTTTTTAAATTACAATTTCATGTCACCATCAGAAATCTTCTGGCTTTTATTAAGAAAATACGTTTTATAGGGTTATGCAATTCATGTTGACGATGAGTCCACTTTCTTACGTTTTACTTCGTACTGCATATTGGGACTACTTTTTTTACTTGGTGAAGGGTCATGCTTATTTATTTCAATGAGAAACAACTTTTGTGTATCAGATTTTTGTACACCACCAGCTTCATTTGCATTTCATTGAAAATTGTAAAAAATCTATTGCATAATTTATATATTTAAATATTTGTTTTAAAATAAAATTTTTACAGTTTTAAATGAATATGTATTAAAAAAAAATAAGAAACGCACAAAAAGCTTTATTTTGCTATTATTTTAAAGCAACTTTAGAAGCACGTAAAGGATAATGGTTAATTCAGCCAAATAAAATACAGAAGGAATAATTTCATGTATAAACTATATAAAGTATGTGTTTTTTGGAAAAATGTTTTAGTTGCAAGAAACTGGTATCTCATTTACTTTTGCAGAAAATTTTAAGTACAGAAATGTGGTGATAAGTGATGATATATTGCAGATATGGTGAAAAATAAAATGTTCGCAAGTAACTTCTGAAAAACTTTATTATAACAAAAGTAACTAAATTGTGTTGTACAGTATATTACCACACTAAAAAAATAAAGATTAAAATAATCTAAAATAATTAGATTGCAGTTTGTGTTCGAACTTTAGTGATTATTTGATGCAAATTAAATATGTGAAATTGTATACTTTCAATATCAATATTAAGTATGTGAAATTCTATAACTTTTTAAACTCTCATTGAAAAGGTTAAAGTGACATTTACATAAACAAAACTTTTCGCCTCTATTAAAATAAAAATTCTGTTATTATGAAGCCTTTTTTTTTCTTAATTTTGCGTCTTTGATCGCAGGAAATGTTTCGAGTTCCAAAGCCTTCTTTCAAATAACTTGAAATGTTTCTTCTGGAATTTTTTCGTGATCATTGCCATTTCCTGACTGTCATCTGTATTTCTGTCTTCTGAAAAATGAAAAATATATATGTATATATATAATTAAAAATAGTATTAACATTTTCTTAATAATTAAAAGTAAAAATAAAAAATGAAGTTTTGTGTGTGTGTGTGTATATATATATATATATATATATTTGAGGGGGAGGGGGGAGGGGGCGAGGGTTGGATTAAAGCCGATTAATCACATGAGTGTCTAATAATTAAAAAAAACCACCCTTCTAACACCCTTGAATCTTATCTCTTTCTAGTGCCTTATTTATTTATTAATTAGGTCTTATTAGATTAAAGTACCAAAGCCTAGAGCAATAGGAACTGTACAAACCAAAAGACTTTTGTCTTTTGATGTTAATTTGAGTCAATACATCAGTTTATGTTAATTTCAGTAAATTCATAGTGTGTAAAAAAATCACATAATCCAATTTAACTTAAAAATTTATTTACTTTCCATTTTGTTTTTTTTTCTTTGTTAACTCCAGTCCTGTTCCATTCATCCCCAATCATGTCCAATTCATTCCTATAGGTGGGGATGAATGGGACAATGCACATGCATGTAAATAATAATAATAATAATAATAATAAATAAAAATTATATCATTTTATTAAAGTTAGTAGGTTTATATGTAACTGATTACTGAAGTGTACTTATGAGAAGTGTTGCAAAATTCTGAATTATATATGGCCAATGCTATCAATAAAAACGTGAAAAATGTTCCATTCATCCCCACTCTCCCCTACTAAATACAATAAATGAAAACATGACTTTTTTGCTGAGGAAAGTTTATTTTTTGATAAAGCTGATTTTGTTATTTCATTTATTATTCACGCGTAAATAAATGTGTACATTTTCTATTAAGAGTAATAGCATAAACAAAATAATACGATCCAGTCAGTTTCATGTATATGATAATTTCTTATTGAATAGTATCCAATTTTAAAGTTCAGAACCCATTAAATGCATATTTAATATAATAAAGAATATCAGTCAATTTTAATGCTTTATTAAATTTTGACATTAAGCAAATATACAATAAATTTTCCCAAATATTCAAACAACTTAAAATATGCACCACATTATTAAGGATAAATATGCTATCTGCATCTAATATATCATTCTGAAAAATGCATTTCGTGACCCGAGGAGACGATGATTTAAATAAATAACGAATACGTTTACTGGTCATTGCATTCATATTATTGTAAATGTATTTGTTCCGTTAGAATAAACAATGAAATCTCATATCATTATTATATTTTAAAAGCAAGTTTGTTAACTTCGAACGCAATTTTATGTATAACTAAAATAAGAGTAAAACCTTTAAGTATTAATAATTTCTAACAATAAATTTTGCAAGTGATGAAACAGATATTAGGCCAGATTAGTCAATTTTTCTTCTGCATTTCTTAAAATTTTATGCATCACAACACTAGCTCTAACTTTTATTAAGATTGTTTTTTATGCTATAATATAATTTTCAATTTTTATACTTTTGATGCGTATTTTTTATCTTTGAAATGGATTGTATGTACACTATAAATTATTTGCGCCGATAAGAACAAGAGATAATTCATTCATCAAAAATAGCTCGTAAGTCCTAACAAGCCACATGTACAAAATATAAGTAAAGAGAATATGACATCATATGGGTACACTGACTCTATCATGATCCAAGATTAAGTAAAACTATTAGCTCTGTGTAGGACTTTATAATAAATGTGTGCCCTCCCACCAGCAAAAAATAAATAAATAAATAAATACATAAATACATAAAATGTGAAAAATGAAGGAAAGTACCAGGAGAAAACCTGTGCAGTGAATGTTATTTCCATATAACTTCGTTGATTTTGCAACGCAGAAGCAATCGAACGATTTCATTTTAAAAACATCCGTTTTCATATATGTACTGGCGAAATCTAAATTTAGATTATTACGCAATGTGTAAGGTCTGAGCGCTTGCCTCAGCTATCTCAGACCCCATCTTTAAACTTAATTTAAGAAATAAGTTGAAGCGATTCTTAAATAAATGTAAATAAAAAAAAGTTTATTTAACTCGAAAATATTGGGGGAATTTACACGTCAAGAAACTCAGTTAGTAATCAGATAAAGAAATTAAAGAAATATAAAGATTTTGTTCACCGCTGGTGATTGACTAGGACAATCGAAAAGCTCGTCGTTGCTCTCAAAGAAATAACTCGTTGACTCGTAAGTATCTAATCTTGTAAAATGGAGAGGAGATTCCTACCGCTTCACAACGTATCACTCTAGAAATATATCACTACGAAGATCTAAATCACTCTTGAAAGACTATCTCTTAATATCCTCTCCACCAACATAACAGCCTCTACGCCACCAACACAACAATCTCGCAGTATCTCCACCATCAACACAACACCAACTGTTACCACACTTCACTTATTTATCTATTTTGAACCGACAACCTTCATCACTTCAATTCACCAACTTCCATACTAATCATAATCACATACCTTACGCTAACTGCGTGAGTCCTATTTTTCTTTTAGTGGCTCCATGACGGCGTAAATTCATCCCAGCTCCAATCTATAACGTCACTCTGTGCTGGACCCAGACTCATATTTTCAACCTCCGATTCTTACATTTCTCACTACTGGCTACATCCTTTTGTCTCAACTCGACGCTACGTTACGATTTTACTTTCGCTATTGCTAACCTGCAGTGACATCCTTTTGACTCAACCTCTTTTATCTCACAAATGTAAACACCTCTGTTTCACGTGTCTAATGCAAGGGATTTGTTTTGGCGTATTTATCGCTATTATTTTAAATTTATTTCTGGTAATCATTGGTTGGTTGGATGGATGGGTTTTACGTCGTGCTACTGCCTGGTAACCATTGAATAAATGAAATGTTTTTTTTCTTTCTATTCATTCGTGGGTTAATTTTAAAATATGTGCCGTTGGACTGGCTCATATTTGTATTTGATTTTTGTCAAATTGGCGTTATTTGTATTAGCAGTGCTCCAAACGGAATTAACATTTTTAACAAAACTTCTCTTAATACTGTTACTGCAAATGCATAATTTTCATCGCTCTCTCTCTCATACTAAAAATACTCTCTCTCATAGCATAAATATTTTGCTCTTATAAGACCATGATGCTACGATAACTTCTTATTGATATAAAGCTGTTTTTTCTTCAAAAAAAATTTTTTTTAACTGATCTTTCCTAGTTTAATGATTTCACGGCCAAATTGAATTAAAGTTTCTAACCTGTTTGAAAATATTGTCATCAACAGTACAAGAACAGGCTAGACGTACAGACTCTGAAGGAGTAAAAAAAAGTACAATAATGAAAGAAATAGTATTAAAAATATTTTCTTTTTAAGAGTTGGAAATAGTTAAAATCAAATCAATTGTATTTGTTTATTTAAATGCTAATATTCTGTGCTATTATTTAGAAGCAAAATACAGTATGAATTAGCAAGAAATGATATACTTGTACCTCGTCACAACAGCCTCATTGAGGTATGATTTTTGAGATTATGATTACAACAACCCTTGTTATTAAAGGTCATTTCAGTAACATTTAATAGTTTAAGACAGAAAAAAGTTATATTTGTTGCATTGACACCTGCATTTATTACCGGATTACATTTATTACCGGATGTGATTGCTACCTCTTGTTTTTACTTTCTTCTATATTCAATAGAAGAAAGTACTGGATTCGTAAAAATTTTCGACTTCCGGTTTTCGACGAATTTACACGTTTTGAGTGGTTTAGAACACGATTTGACCATTTTTAGAAAATGTTTGTCTCCATTTGTCTGACTGTGTGTGTGAGAGACAAAAATTTTACGGCAACTGTGTCTCCGTAGCTGCTGCTCATAACTGTATGTAAATTTATATGTAGATACACATTGACATCAATTAGTGCCTAAGAACTTTTGGTGTCAACCGTTCAACAGGAGGTGCTGCTATACAGCGATATCGCAATTTAAGGGGAGACTATATCTCAGGTTCTATTGCGTATGATCAAACGAAACTTAATATGTGAGAAGGCCATTATGAGGCATTATGCTGATTCAATTTGAATGCTTATCAGCCAATAGGTGGTCATGCTACACAGCGATTTCTGCAGTTTAAGAGAAGGCTATATCTCTGGAAATATTGCACACAATCGCATAAAAATTTATATGGAGATGCACCTTGACATACATTAGTGCGTACCAACATTTTGTGTCAACCGCTTGATAGGTGCGCTGCTATACAGAGATTACCGCACTTTAAGGTAAAGCTCTATTGCGTATCCTCAAACAAAACTTGTTATGTGAGAGGGCCATTATGAGACATTATACTGATTCAATTTGGATGCTCATAGGTGAATAGGTGCCATTGTTATACTACAAATTTCCTCGATAACGGGAAGGCTATATCTTAACTTCTATGGCATATAACTCTACGAAAGATATTTGAGATAACTGTTATAAAAATGCATTTTTTAAGATGTTATGATTTTTTAAGTTGTTTTGTTCTATGGGTGACATTTCTTTTAAGTGCATCTTAATGTCGTTGCACAACATTAACTATTATAAAAATAATAATGTTTTTAAGAAAATTAAAAGGATAATTTCTATCGAAAATTATATTTATATACAAATTATTTATAGAGAATTAAACTGACTATCTTTGGATATTTAGCGTTAGTTTTCTCTAAGATCAAAATCATTTGCATTCATCATGTTAGATAATTTTAATAAGTTACTCGCACTTAGTGAATTTGTATAGGAAAATATAGAAGAAAGTCTTGTGGTGGCCACAACATACTAGTTTCCCTGTGAAGCAGGAAATAGTTTAAGTTTATTATGTTTTATGGGGACTAATTCTCAAAAATGTACCAAAATATTTGAAAGAAGAATGAAATAGATATTTTTGAATGAATGAACTGAAACTATAATTTTTTGACGCAAGAAGATGATTGATACTGTAAGTTGTGTAATTGATACTGTAAATTGTGTAATGGACAGTATTCGTTTTCTTGGGTTCGAGACTAAATCATACCCAACATGTGACTTCTGATTCTCCATTTCCCTTCCGTGGAGGATCAAAATTGTCTCCGGACAACCTCTAGGGGTGTGTCCAGAACCGTCGACAATTGCCCATCTGTGCAGCACTAGTGCGACATAAAAACCCAACTATCCAACCATCTGATTCTTCCCTATGAATTTCCCTCTAGGATACAAATATTTCCCTATAGAATGCAAACATTTCCCCATAAAACACAAATGTAAACATTATAATTCTGTATTTTTCCCTGTAGTAGTCACGTGTTAAGGGTTTAATACTTAACGTGGATACAGTTCATTAACCATTTATAGTTTTGTTTCAGAGACGTACGACAGAATTCCAATTAATTATACATGTATTAGAAAATTATATAAAACAATCACATCTAATTATCAACAATTTCATTGAAGACTTCTTCATGAGACTAAAAACGTGCCTATATGTATGTCTATCAGTTCGGCAATAGTGGTCACAAAAATTATTTCATAAACTTCAAACTTTATACAAATGCTAATGAGTTACACGGAATTAATTGCGCAATTTTTATCGCATATATTAGTTCAGGCTCGATTACAGGGAAACACAAAAGAATTCGGTACATTTCGTTCTACGGATGATATTTTTTAGTGCATTTTAATGTCGTTACGCACCACTAGCTATTATAAAAATAACATGTATTTTTAAGAGAATTAAAACGATAATTTCTATCGAAAAGGATATGTATATAATGAATTATTAGTTTACAAAGTTAAATAAAATAATTCCGATGCGGTACATATGGTAAGTATTAACGAGCAGGTGTGCAGTTTCGGTATTTTTTAATCCTAATGCATACAAATAAAAAAAAAATCTGGAGTGACTCCACTCGACTTTTCGAACATTGAGTAATTAACAGTTTTATAGATAACAGTTTTGTAGTATTTGTTAAACAAACAAAAGTGAAAAAACCATAATAGAGTGTTTGAGTATTTTTCTCCATATATTACACGATGTTTTATTTAACGCTACTGAACTTTGAGCCCATAGATCATAATGATAAGGAATTTTTCGTTGTGTCCCTGCAAAAACCTATGAATGCTAGATTCACCAAAATGCTTATAGTTAGTGCAACAGTGATTTATACTGAATTGAATAAGGCATTTAGATGCTATCGCACTTTTAAAAATTTGGTCCCATAGGCCATAAGGATAAAGAATTTTTCTTTGTGTCCCTGTAAAAATCTGTAAGTGCTAAATTCACCAAAATCTATACAGTTGCTGCAACTGTGATCTATAACATGTGTGCAAATTTTTTGTTCAGATTTATAAGGCGTTCAGACGCTATCACACTTTAAAAATTTGGCCCCGTAAGCCATAATGATAAACAATTTTGCTTTGTGTCCCTGTAAAAAATCTATAAATGCTAAATTCGCCAAAATCTATAAAGTTGATGCATCTGTCACCTATAACATGTGTACAAATTTTTTGCTCAGATTAATAAAGCGTTTAGACGCTATCGCACTTTTAAAAATTTGACCCCATAGGCCATAATGATAAAGAATTTTTCCTGGTGCCCCTGTAAAAAAACTGTAAGTGCTAGATTCACCAAAATCAATAGAGTTTGTACTATGGTGACTTACAATATACGTACCAACTTTCAGCTTATTCGAACAATGCGTTTAGACGCTATCGTGTTCACTCACAGACATACACACATACATATAGCATCGTAAAAACAGTGAAAACGCACTCATTGTACCTCGAAACGTATAGAAACATCAAAATCTCAAATTCGGATTTTTAACATGATTACAATACTTTCCTCACTATAGTGTTCAGAAATTAAAAATTGCCAGCGATTAATAAGCTATTATACTTATTTTACATTACTGAAGATTATATGAATCACTGATTTCAGAAACGAAACGTGTCGCATAAACCTAATTTTACAGGAGACACTAAAAGCTCTTTTTACTAATTTTACTTGAATTTTAATTTCTGAAAAAAATACAAAGCATTTTTATTGCTATCGCTATTTCAAATATCACATTTTAATCAAAATTTAATAATACATACGTCTATGGCGATTATTTTTGCATTGTGGACATGTTTCCTTTTTGCACATCTATTTTTTCTTCATATGTTTCAATAATTCTTAAAAATCATTGCTTTACTTCTAATCTCTTCATTTAAAATCTATGTACTGCTTTATACAACATAATATAAGTAGAAGAAACATAAATATATATATATATCCTTAATTACAGCGGTTGGTAAAATTCTTTATGAGTTGGCCATTCATAAAGTTCCAAAAAATGGCGCGAAATTTCTCTTCCGGAATGAACACTTTTAGACTTTAACGTTCTTTCATTTTATTCATGTTTATAGGATTTTTCTGCAGTTATAATTTCGTGGAGGATGGGATCATTATGCTTTCTCAAACAAAAATAAATGATGATGAATCCACCAATAAACACAGGCGTTACAATAGTGCCAGGATCTTTGGAAGAACATTCAAAATAATTATACGAAGAAATAAAAAAAAAATTCCTCTCTTTTATGGGTACGCTTCTTGGTTAAAGTGACGTGGCACTATTGACGTACAGTCGGTAACAAAAGTGTCCGAACACTAGCAAAAATTCCTATGTAAAAAAAATTCACTTCATACGGTTTTGTTAAATAAATCCTTGTCAAATCTTGTTCTTAGTCAGTGTAAGAACATGATTCGATAAAGATTTATTTAACAAAATCGTATGAAGTGTACTTTTTTTACATAGGAATTTTTTTATTGTTCGGACACTTTTGTTACCGACTGTAGTAAGTGGGAAACTAGTGCTGATTGTCAAAAAACATTGAAGAATTGACTATGATCGCTCTGAATTTGCCAGATATGTTTGAAAAATTTGCCTCATCATTAATGTACAAGGCGGGAGTATACATGCTATCAATGTGTATTTTTTAATTTCTTCTTCAGTAATAAAACTTTTCGGTCGTAAGGTAGGTAGGAGAGACCTACATTTAGTGATTTAAAAGGTGACCCTTTGTCAGTAAGTTTACAATTCGCTCATCTCGTTTCTTGCTCATGTTATGCACATTCAAAAAAGCTGTTCTGCATACTTGTAGGCGTTTTTGCTGAACAAGAATATGAGATATCAATTTAACTTTTGGTTTAAGTTGATCATCTGTAGTTGAACTTCTTGGGCGTCTCCTTTGGATAGAAGACAGATACATCAGCCAGACAGAATGACATAAGATGGTTGGTTGGTTGGGTTTTACGTCACACTAGTGCTGTGCAGATGGGCAATTGGCGACGGTCTGGGACTCACCCCTAGAGGTGGTCTGGAGACATGCCATAGCAATTTTGATCCAAAACGGTTTTGGCCGGCTCGAGTACCGAACCCGCAATCTTCCAATTACGAGCCGGCGCTCTACCAGCTGGGCTACCGCGGCCCCAGAATGACATAAGAAAAACCCCAATGACTCATCACTTACATTTTATTGAGAACAGAAAGGAGTTGTGTCCAGGACATGACTGCTTTCTGCCCAAAACTATTTTTCAGATAATTTTTTCTCTCCCATACAGATCTGAAGGATGAATTTCCTTTTTACGAAAAATATACGTCTGTATGTTAGGAATACGCTGGTGGCATTAACTTATTTTCGCTAAAAATTGGACATGTCCCCTTTCTGAAATCAGCGGTTCATATATAAATGAATTATTGGAAGTATACATGTATATTATCACTCATGCCGTCCATTTCGTGCATGTTTTAGTTTTTGTCAATTATTATAAATTTTTCATATACAATTATTTATAAAATAATAAAATTGAGATTAAAAATTAATTTTTAATAAAAACTCTCAAAACATTTTACGTCTGAAAGTCACTTAGATATTTGTACATACTTTTCCACTATTTTCCGTTTTTTCATAAATAGAGACAGATGTTTATATGGTACTTCATGGTATGATTTATGTAATTTATTTATTTCGAAAGATTTTTTTTTGTAAGTGTTAAAGCAAAACAATACTGTATAGTAAAGTTAAAATTTGTACACTTATATAAAACTAAATTTATACGCTTATATAAAACTTAAAACTATACATGTAATTTATTATCACTTTAACAACTGAAACAATTTAAATAACTGTGTAAATGTCTTTTGAGAGACGGTGCGATTTATTTTATATCAACTATAAAACATTTTGAAGAAACAAGTAAAATATTAAATTTATCTTCAACTACGTATAACTGAACAAATCTAGGCACAATACTTAAAAAGATTAGCACGCAAAAAAAAAAGTTTGTGTGTCGTGTTCGTGTATAAGTGAGAGGTAGGGAAACAGAAAGAGTAATGAAACTTGTGAGTAACCTTTCTTTAGATAACTAATTACAGTTTTTTTTTTTTTTTTTTTTTTTTTTTTTCAAAAAAAAAAAAAAAAAAAAAAAAAAAATCCATTTCCTTATTTAAATTAAAAAATTAAAAACTACATGTTCCGAAGAATTTCCGATTAATCCCATCCGAAAGGAAATTAATAACATCTTAATGATGAAAAATATTTCAATAAGGCTCAAATTTCTTTGTTAGATTCTCTTTAACATGTCGGATTCTAGAGGAATATTTTTGTCTCATATTTCCATAAAAAATAAATAAATAAACTTCAAACATATATGATCTTGTTACGCTCAGAGACATTTTAAAAGTTTACATCGCTTTTTTTTTTCTTTTTAATAATTATTCACTATAAATTATTTATTCATTATAAATTATTTATTAATAGATAATAATTATGAAAAATAATCTTCTGGACTAATAATTGGAAAAAAAATGCATTAAATGCCTATGAAATAATTTAATAAAACTTGTATTTTCACATTAATTGAATCTAAAATTTACAAATATTATATGTTTTACAAAAGCAAGATTATATACGGTAAAAACATTCTATTTCTTTTCATATTATAATAAATGTACAGGGTTGTTTCACACGTAGCTGACACTGTGCTGGTAGTGAACATTAAATTTGAACTCTGAAATCTAAGCTTTTATTTCTTGCATTGTTTCGAATAGCGTTCAGAGTCAGTGTAACATTCCTCTACTACTAACGTCTTGAATTATAAAGTTTTCAATCCATCAGTTTTAAAATTAGTTTAACTGAAAGTATTTGAAATTTCTTCTGAAGTGTTTTCTTGTAGTTTTGGATAAGGAAATTAAAACTATATTTGATTTAAATCTTCTTCATTTTAATTGACTTCTTGTACTCTTTGCTTTCACATAATGAAAATAATTATGCAGAATTTATTTATGGTGCTGAAATTTTTGTTTTGTATCAGCATACTATATTATCATGGGTTTCCAGTACTGGTACTAGAAAATGTCATCATGAACAGTATGCCTTGTCACTAGCTCATTTGACATTTGAGGCTAGATCCAGTATTGGACATGTAGGTGAATGAGTGAGTCAAAAGGTATTTCGTGTTTATATATATAGATATCGGAAGGCTTCTATGTATAAGTATTTTATTTGTCTGCAGAACAAAGACAAGATATTTTCTTAGAATAAATTTGTATTTTTTATTTTATTTTATTTTTTTATTTTTTATTAATTTTTTATTTTTTTAAGAGTATTGCCATTTTAGGATTATGTTTTCCAAATTAATTATTCTAAAAAACAATTCATTTGTAGCAAACTATAACTGTTCATATTTCAGAAGTTTACTAATAAATATAGGAATAAAAAATAGTTCATTATTATTGAAATGATTCATTTAAATACAGGGACCAGTGAAGAGAGAAAATCCAGCCAATTAAATATACATTTCCAATCGGATTTGCCTTTAATTTTGATTTTTCTGAAAAACTCAGTGATATCACCACTGCGCTTTAAAATATTCACTATTAAGATTCATTTTAAGTTCGCAGAAATATTCATTTTTCGTGTATAAAAATGATTCAGTTACCATTGTTCGCAGCACAGATGTGTACAGAAAGAATGGATTGGGGTATCTAACCATGGTTACAGTTACAACCTTAAAAATTAAGAGCAATACAAAATTAAAGTTAAAATTATACAAAAAGTAGAAAAAGTACAAAATAAAAATTGTGGGAATATTATAGGAAATAAATTTCTATCAAGTAACCACTACTAGTACAGTTACCCAACCCAATACAGTCTTTAAAAAAAGAGAGATAAACATCTGTTTTTATATTTAACTTAATATTTAAATGAAGTTTCTAAATTTAAAATAAAATCTTTCAATGAAATAATTGATTAATACACCAAATTATTTTTTTCCAACTTGGAATACATTTACATGAATATTACTTTTCTTCAAATCTACTTAGAATGATAATAATATACATTCATGGATAAACAAATGTGTTTCTTAAAAATATATTATATGTTCCATATTCTTTTAATAAAAGAAAAATAAATACGATGTTTTGCTGTGCCTAAAATATGTTTAACTTTATTAAGCGTTATTGTTACAGTACACATAATTTTAATATACATTCTTTTATAAATTTAAGAAAATGTCATCTGCTTTCGTAAGTTTGTGGTATGAAAATCCAATAAAATTTGTTAAAGTGTGAAATGTAATTTACTTGAAAAATCTAAAATTTAAAAGACGTATAATCAATTTAAACTGCATTGAAATCGAAAGCTTTCAATATATTATTTGTTTAAATGCTTGGAAAAAGAAATTTAAAACAAAAACGACGTAGATTTATAAATAATAACAACTACTGAAAAAACAGAAACTTACTAATTCACATGAATATGTCTTACATCTAAAAGTTTCACAAAATCTAACAGCTTAATAAGTTTATAAGTTAATTTACGAAATCATATGCAAAATAATTTGTAAATTTGCTACTGGAAAATAAAACTACATTTTTACAATTTTCAACAATATTGAAAAGTGTTTATAACTTCGACTTACTTGTCTGTCTATTTATTTATCTATCCATTTGTCTTTCTGTTCTTTTTTGTGTCAGCCCATTCTTCTGCCCTCTAATTAGGAATATTTTTAGAATGTTTTGATATTGATATCATTAATATAAAGGTTAATTGTTGAATGATTTTTATTATTGGTTCGCATACAAGACTTATAATAACAATTTAAAAAAAATTAGTCTGTGTAAGGTATTTCTTTAAAGCCTATTCCAATATTTTAATATTGCAAATAACTGCGTATGTTATCGAGATATACAAAACCCTTTTTCCTGCAGAATAATTTAATTTTACAACTAATAGTAAGTTGTTTTATAGAACCCCATAAAAATGTTTCGATGTATTAGGAAGCATAAGAGAAATTGTTCTATATTCATTTATAATTGTCTAATGTGTTTGCAACATTCTTCTATTAAATCAAAACGTATTTTACTTTGCTTCATCTATTAATTTCTCTGTCAGACTGTCTGTCTATGATTTTATTTCAAAAAAATATATTTTTTAATACCTTTAAAAACTAATACATGTTATTGAAGCTCCCTGTGGAATGTTCTCCACGGAAAATGGTATAAACTCGTTTTTGTGCAAGGTTGCAGAAAAAATTCTCGACGCATTAACACATACGAGAGGCATTTTTACTTTATTTTCCGAACTTACAGTATGTAAGGAAAGTATCATATTCATGAAGAAGTCTGGTTATGAGATGTTGGTGTATATATAGATTTTGAGGTTTCTTCGGTTCCTTTTTTACAGTGATGTATGTATGTGTATGTGGGTATGTGGGTGTGTGAACACAATACACCCAAGAGCCATTACATTATGACCACCCTGTTAATAACATGTTAGGACCACCTTTAGCCCTCAAAACTGCGAGCACCCGGAGTGACATTGACTCCAAAAGGTGCTGATAGGTACTCTGAGGTATCTGGTACCAAACTCGCACCAATTGGTCCTGCAATTCCCGCACATTGCGTGGGAGTAGCGGGGCAGACCGAATTTGGTTTTCCAAGTGGGACCACAAATGCTCTATTGGATTAATTTCAGGTGAATTTGAAAATTAAGACATGAATTGAAAGTCAATGGAATGTTCCTCGAACCACTCAATGATGATTCGACCCTTATGACAGGGTGCATTATCCTGTTGGTAAACACCATCCCCCGCTGGAAATACTGTTGTTATGAATAGGTGATCCTGGTCTGCAACGATGTTCACGTAGTGCACGGACGTCAGGGATTGTTCTATGTTGATTATGGGTCCTAATGTGCTCCATAAAAACATTGTCCACACCATAATACCCCCGCCACCGGCTTGACTCCGTCCAACTGTGAATCCGGGAGCGAGGGTTCTCTTTGGAAATCGACGTGTTTGTACACGCCCTTCGATGTGATGGACCAGGAAACGTGATTCATCGAACCATGCAACTTTTTCCCATTCTTCTAATGTACAATTCCGATTTTCTTGGCCTATTGCAGACACAGATGGCGATGACGTTCCGTCAGTGTAGAGACATGCTTCGGCCTCCAGCTGCGTAGGCCCATACGCAGCTATGTACGCTGCACATTGTGTTGAGAAACACTATCTAGGTCGCCACTGTTTTAGCTGGTGGTGATTTCGGCTGTTGTAGCACTTTGGTCACGGCGAACAATGCGTAGCAATGTCGCTCTCCTCTGGAATCAATGCGCCGTGGACGACATACTGCTAGCCGGCGACTTGTCGTTTAATCATCCATACACCACTTTCGGTATGTGCTCACAAGATCTGAATGTGAACAGCCCACTGAACGCGCCGTTTCTAATATTGATGTTCCCAGTCGTCAGGCCATAACGATTTGACCTTTTATCTAAGTCTGATAAATCGGCTGCTTTTCCCATTACGTCGCTAATAGCACTATGTTTGGAAAGACAATGCATAGCCGCTTTATATACTCCAACATCAGCCGCGCACGCGCAGTGGTTTTGTTCCTGGGTGAGCCAATTGTTATAGATGGAGGGTGGTCATAATGTAATGGCTCTACGGTGTAAAATCTAAACGTGTTGTTTGATTGAATTAAAAGTTGGTAGGTATGTTACAGGTCACCATTGTAAAACATGTATGGATTTTGATGAGTGTATGAATTACAGTGTTTTTATATTTCACATAAATGTGCGCTGTATGAATTATTTTTATAGTAAGTAAATCTGGATAATAAGTAAGTAAATCTGGTGACATATAAACTGGAACTCTCTACTTCATAAGTTATTCGAAATTAAATATTTTCATAAAATTGTATAAGAAGACAGTCCACCTAAAGCTGGTTCTGCTTGAAAAAATATTATAAAAACTAAAATTGGATACTAACACCACTAAAATAATGCAGAAAAATAACATAAAATGTATGTAACTAGCATGTGAATTATAGTACTGCAAAAGAAGCGCTTTGTTTTGCCACCATACCAGGTAATAAACCACTTTTGTTACCTTAAATGTAATCTGTCCTACAGTAATGTATGCGAGCGAATGCATGGTGAGGAAATAAGCAGAATCCATCTATACCATTTGTTTTATTCCCCATTACTAATTAGGACATTAGGATATCCAACCATGCCCAAAGCTAAAGTCCCTTATCGATGTCGGGGGTGAAGTTGGGTTGGGGAAGGGGGATTAGTGCTATGATTGGCAAAAAACACGACTGAAATGGTCTTTTCGCCTCCTCCAGAACCGATACAGTTACTGAACTGGGGGTGAAGAACATTAATCATGTTGAATACATATACAATGTAAATAGGTCAATAGATATTTATGTTAATTGGATCTACAAAGTTGAGTTATCCAAATCATAAGTGCACAATTTTACAGAAATAACCACTATTGGATTTGATGCATTGTGAATTGACCTTTGAAGATTTTTCTGATTCTTTGATTTATATTTGCAACTTTAAATTTCCAGTAAGAAAGTAATTTTCCAGTAAATCTTAAAAGAAAATAACATATCATGGTATAAAAAAATAAAATTAATTAACCATTTATGCCAGCAGATTTTTTAAGTATCGAAAAACAAGTGATCAACAATGGATATAAGAAGATTTTTAAATGATAATATGAATATATATTTTTTCAGTTCATTGGGAGGCAAATGACATGCAATGACATGCAAAAGTACGTTAAACTTTGAAATGTTAGTTTTTAACAACATACACAATGAAATAACCATAAATGTTATTAATTTCCTAATTTATACTGGGAAGTACTTTCATGTAAAATATTTAAATTTTTACAAAAATGATTTATAGTTATTTTTAAAATGTATCGCCGTTTATGCTGTAGTTAAGTATTAATTATAAGAACTGGATATAAATACAATCTCTTCAGTAATAATAAACATATTTACTAGTTATTTAAATGTTGCTTTTTTTTTTTTTCAAAGTACGTAGTGTGTCGGTAGGATGCAAAGATAAACAAGAAAGATTTTTTATTTATTTATTTATTTATTTATTTTATTATCTTAAATTTAATACACGATTTAATTATTTTTCTGCTTTTTTTTTCAATGTAATAAAAGTCTCCAATTTAGAAAAATAAATTATATGCAAATATATATATATATATTAATAATTTAAACTTTTTTTCAGACTTTTTTTCCCGCACAATTTTTTTTTCAGAATGCAATGAACTTCAGGGTTATGAATATCCAGACATTTCCATAACCCTTATGATTGCGAGTAGAAAATGGTGATTTACGCTCTCTATTAGTTCAAACGTTCTCTTTTAATTATAATGGGATTCAGCATCTTTTCACTCATTTAAGCTATAATCAGTAAAATGAGCAGATAAGTTCTATACTTAAAAATACTCATTAGCTTACCTTCGCATATACAATCATTAACAGTTCCTAAAGTCAAAGATGAAAAGATTAATTAAAAAAAAATCATTTCGTAAATTATTTATTTTATTTTATAAAATAAACATATATAATATGAACTAAAGAAATCCCTAATTCTTTCTGTTATAAATATTTCAGGTAAATATTCGGTAATTTCATAGAAAGCTATCGCATTTTTTCATTATTTAACAAATGGTTAACGATAATTAACGTTTTTGGACTGAAAGAATTTTTGTTTTCTAATTATTAATAAAATGTTCTTTGAAATTTAAAAGAATGTTAATTAACTGATACTATAATTCTTTTAAATGATTATATTCATAACTTCTATACTTATATAGACGATTGTAAACATTACTTAAACATATTCAGTAGCTCTTTGGATATGTAATATAAGAATTTAAAGTTGATGTTCTTTAACATTCTTTAAATAAATATCAATGTACTTATGTGGTCTGTTTGTGTGCGCTTCATTTGCGGAATCATTTTGAAAATGTTTTGCATCTGTATACATGTTGTCTCAGTTTACTCAAGCATATTTTCTGTTACAAGTGTTACAAACGTTATACTGGTTTGTGTAGATGTATTCATAAAAGATTCGAGACACTTTATAGTCTATAAAAAAAATTTTAATCGTGGTTCGATATCGTTTTAGCCCATAAAACATTACAAGAATAACATTATTGAGATGCATAAGAGCATGCTTCTAACAGAATACTGTACGATTTGACTTGGTGGTTCATTTACAGCGTCAAAGAAAAATCACAAAGAAATATTTAAATACATTATGGAATATATGTTGCCATTTATCAAACGCATGTTCAATTTTATTTTATGCCAAGCAAGGAGATGAATGCTGATGTGCTTACTAAGGCCCTAGCTAAAGCAGCAATCCCTAAACATAGAGACAAATTGCAAGTAATAGAACATTAATATATATTGTACAAGGTGGAGTGTTAAATAATATAAAAATTATCTGCCCAATATATATTTCACGAACACTCAAAAACATTTTTCTTTCCCTACGAACTCTAAAAATAAATAAATCAAGCATCAGCGCATGCCACACAAATTCATCCACTGCGCAACCAGTGCACCTGCTCTTTTATGTACATGTATTTTCATCTATTAGAAATGTAGCTATCGTTGCAATCGGAGCGTTTTCATCTGCTCCGTAATTTAAATTCACTTTTGTTTTATTTTTCTTTAATTAAATAAACCAAAGTATACTTCACGATGTGTTTGTTAAATAAAGAATTGTTTTTCGTCATAATTAAAAGAAATTTTATTACAGAATAAGAAGATAATGACTATATAGGTAATTCGCTACAGAAATCCAAACTTAAGATTAGATGCCTGTGCAAGAATACAGGTAAGAAGATTTTCTTCTTTATTATAATCTGTAAAATTGATTTTATTGAAACATTTTATTAATAATAGAAATGTGTGACATTCGCGCATAAATTGAAATTTATTACCTGTGTTACCTATATTTTAAAATAGTTTGTCTTTTTTTTTAAGCTAAATTTATTTGTTTTTAAGATTATTGTAATTTTGAAAATAATATACCAGAGACCGATTAAAGGCTTTCGTGATGAAGTCGCGCGCAATTTTCATTGTCGTATAAGTTTTATCGGGATCCGGACATAATATCGCGGATAATGGGATCTATTTCATATGCGATCTCTTGTGAGATCCATAGGACCTTATAAATATATATATATATATAATACTATAGAGTGCAATTTCATTATTTTATCTATATTTAATTTCAAGTTAATTTATCATTTGTCTTTCATCAATCAAAATACATTTTAAAAATATTATACATCACTGCTGACAAAACTTAACATTGTTCTCATGCCTGAATTAAAAATTATAAACTTAATAAGCACTATTGAATTAATTCATATTGACAAAAGTTAATAAACATAGTTTTAAAACTCTATTAAGCAAAATTCATAAAAAAAAAAAATTGTGGTAAATATGAATGTGTTGCCATGAAATTTTATATCACACTACTAATAATTACCAACTCATTCATATAAAATGTTGTAAAAGTATCATTTTATTTATATAAACACCAACCACATTATTTTTGCTTTCCATTCATTTATACAGGTGATATTTTGTCCCCGACCCAGTTTTATCGCATTTTGTGGGTATAGCGCAAATTGAAAGAATACAGCAATTTGTATTAAATTATTGAAAGACGTAAAAATTAATTATGCCATTTGTCATTCAAAAACTAAACGCCATATTCCATATTCCACTCACACAAAAAGATAATTGATTAACTAATTAATAAAATAAAAATAAAATGTGTTACAGTAAAACAACTATTTAAATGCGTAAAAGCCATTTTAAAAAAATAAAAAATTATATCTTTGTGATTTCATTCTATTAATAAGAGTTTTTACACGGGAACGCTTTCAAAATCTGAAGTTTCAATCAATTACTTTGCCAGATTTAAACATTATGTGCTAAGATCATTTCCGGAAAAAAATTGACTTGAATATAAATTGGCATTCAGTGCAAAAGTTACTTAAATGTGTTTTCTCCTATTATTAAAGCTTATTTCAGTATGAAATATAATTACTTTTTTTATCTTGCGTGCAGATCGTAATTAAGTAGACTTTTATAACTTTTAATATTTTCGTTAGCCTGAAAGAAAAACACATATTTCGCTCTTTATGCATGAATTTCTATTTGATTTATTGAAATATATTTCACTTTACAACTTCTTTATTTGTATTTTTTTTTTTTAGAAGATTTATTTTATTAGTAACATATTTTATTAGTTACATATTTTATTAATTACATATTTTATGATACTTTAACAAATAATCATATAAAACAAAATTCAAAACTGGTGTACAATCAATATATAGATTTAAAAGTTTCTTTACTCACCATAAATTTTAAGCCAGCACAACCGGTTTCGAAAGGACTTAGCCTTTCTTCATCAGGTGCAAAAGAACATGTGGTACTGCCTTGGAGGCAAAAGCAAGTCTATGGGGCAAGGAGGCAGTCTTGCTTTTGCCTCCAAGGCAGTAGCACGTGTTCTTTTGCACCTGATGAAGAAAGGCTAAGTCCTTTCGAAACCGGTTGTGCTGGCTTAAAATTTATGGTGTGTAAAGAAGTTTTTAAATCTATATAAGTAATCATATAAATCATCTATGAATTAACAAAAACTGTTATCAGTATATTTTTCATATATCAACTAAGCACAAGAAAAAAAAAAAGCAAATGAAATTTTTATTTGAAATCTTATTTTTATTTATATAACATGTCAATACATATTATAACTGTAGGATGATGAGTTTTGTTCGATTCCCACCATCCAGTCATATTCGATTCTTAACATAATCGAACTCCGCACTCAATGACACTTTCGATTTAACTATTTTCATCTCAACTTTACTTTTTTTCTGTTCAACAGGTACGAACATCTCAACTCTACTAAAACAGAAACCACAAAGAACAGTTTAAGAAATGTTCTTTTTCATCCGCACGGTAGCTTGCATGCTATCTTTCGCATTATTCGCAATTATTACTTCATATTATTATTTACGCATTATTATGTTAAATATTCAATCGCAACGTTTTAACACAACTTATGTCTTTAACGCATATCAAATCTGTGTTGTATGTTTAATATAGTTTTGTTTTGTGAATGAAAGAACGAGTATTTATTATGATCCCCATACAGCACAGAATGTTTCAGTTATGTTGCAAAAAACTTACAATCTTTCAAAAATGTAACACATTTAAGTATGCTTTCTGATACCTTTCTGAAACATTCCCCTTTTTTATTTTCTATCTGTTAAGTGACTGTTACGTTTCTGTTACGTATCTAATTTTTTGTTACGATCGCGAATATTTCTACGTTTCTGCAACTACTCGGAAAGCAATCTGAAAGTTTTTAAACGTTTCTGAAATATTTATAATGTTTCAATGTTATATAATTGTTTCGTTTCTGGAACATTTTGTGCTGTTAGGGTCTTCACATCACATTACAAGTTTTTTCTGGTACGATTGGGAAAAAGCCATAAATTGTAAATTATATGTTGTTGAGTTTACTTCTATTCAATCATACACTCTAAAATTTTAAGCGCAGAACCGAAGATTTTCCTGGAATTGAATGAGGATACAACATATTGATGGTTCTGAAAGTTTAACTCTTAGAAATCTCAAAAAATTCTCAAATTCAAGGTGATTGATAACGGCTAATTGCATCTTGCACTTACATATTTCTGAGCAAAATCCTTCATAGAATTCTTACAGCATTAACTTTCTACGTTGTCAAAATGAACGTCCAAATTTGCTTTACGATAAAATCATCATCTTCATAAAAGGTTGGAGTCATCCACTTATATGGCATATGATTAAGTTATTTATGATTAGTTATTTTAGTAAAGAACTCCTGTCAATGATATAACCTCAAGAAAGCATTCTATATACGTGAATTAGTAGTTCGTCGAATTTTGAAATCCGGAGGAACAAGAAAGCCATAATATAAGGGATTTCACTGCTCAAAATTAACCTTTACCGAAAAGGATTGCGTTGACCTGATTGAATAACACAACCCCAATATTAAAGTTACTACACCACTGCTTATTTCAAAAGTTTAGAATAATAAGCTGAAGTTGTTCCCAAAAATGGAATTACAAGTACGATTTTTTGGCATTTGTAAACTACCATGCTATTCTCAAGCTATAGTGTTAATTTAATGTTAATTTAATTACAGCAAAATGTAAAAAAGACACTCATTTAGCTCTTTTAAAGAAAAAAAAAGGGGGGGGGAATACAGGTAAATAAAATACTTTTTGGGAAATACTTTTTTTTATAGTTTCTAATTTTTATAAATATCAATAGAATCCCTTAAAATTAATTTATACTATTCAAATTTACTGTAGCATATTCTCTATTGAAAATGGAATGATGAAAATAGTACATATTTTTCACCTTTCCTGTGAAATAAGGAAAGATTAGCATGATTGATTGTTGTAGAGGGCTCCATAAAGTTGGCCTTTTTAGTTATGAGATACAAAGGGAAAATTTTCAATGTAATTTCCCCAGCGTTATGAAGGGTTTTTTTTTAGCAAATTATATGATGCGTATGCAAAATTTAGACCATATACAAGGGTGCTTAAAAGCAGCCTTTTTAATACTTTCTCTTTAGAAATAAAACTCTGAAGATTTTTTATGAGACTCTTTACATTATACTTATATTTAAAATATAATTTTGTAACCCTGCCGTTTTACGTTACAACTACCCAGATGTACTATACGAGTATATTGTTTCATCTTCAAAATAAAGAAAGGGGTATAAAATAATTCCTGTGATTTTTATCATTCCTAATTAAAAACAAAATGTTTTTTAAAGTGTTATTAATGAGGCAAAATACATTGATGGTTGGTTGGTTGGTTGCCTTTTAATGACGCATGGTCCACAATGAGACATACTGCGTCAAACAAATAATACATCGATGGTTAAGCGGTGCAACGTGTATATACAGTTAACAAGTACTTATAAATCTTTTAAAAGTTCAGGGTTTTTTGCTCTTGTTTATTTTCCTATATAAAAAGAAAGAAAGAATTGTCTAAACGTTTTCTATAATTTTATAAAAAATGGCACAATTTTCAATAATTTAATTATATATTTAATTTCATTTTCCACCCAAAAAAAACAGATATAAAAATACAAATTATGTAACAGTCAGTTTTTAACAGTTCCTAACAAAGTTAAAATGTGTTTATGATTTCAGTTTGTCGGTCAGTGTGTCCGTCTGTTCGTAACAATATATGTACTCTAACTTCTGTAAATATAGCTGGAATGTTTTGAAATGTATTTATGATGTTCAAGGTTAATATGACAGCTTGAAAATAGAAATCATATAAATAACACCACTAATTTGTGTGCAGGGACATCAAAAATACTTCCAAAACGTTACCATGTATGAGATGTATTTCAATGAAGCATATTTCAGTCTCATTGAACAACATGAAACAATGGCACTAATCTGTGTTATTCCTATGCAGAAAAGTACATTTTCTGCAAATTATAGTAAGATTAGTTTTAACAGTTGGTCTACACAGCCAAACAATACATTCAGATATCTAATTGTAAAATACTGAAAATGCATTTTTCCCGCACGTTTTAAGCTATGATTAAAGTAATCGATTAATACACTGTAAAAAAAAAACGGAAGCTTTTAGAGCAAAATGTGCTGGCAGCACCCATATTGCCAGCACATTCTGCTGTTAAATAAGGCAATTTACAGCGGAAACATCTGCAAAAAAAGAAAGTAACTTCTTTTTTACTTCCCCCCTCCATGCACCCATATTGCCAGCATATTATGCTTTAAATCTACCGTTTTTTTTTTTGTTTTTGTTTTTGTTTTTTTTTTTTTACATTGTAGTTTACAGAGTTTTACTACAAAGTTGTCTAGGTATATTAAAAGATATAAATGGAAATTGCTGACTTTAAATTTTGATTGTTAAGAGAATTTGCTTTTTTTTTTTTTTTTTTTTTTTTTTTTTTTTACAATTTGCTTTATTTTTAGTGTGTACGCAAATTTTACGCGATACACAAAGCTTTAAAAAGCAAGAATGCTTCATAGTTTAAAAAAAAAAGCTACAAAGAGGCTTTTGTGAGATTTCTTTTTTCATAGTTAAATACAAAATTTTTATACCTATGTGCAGCCTTGCTCTTTTTAACAATTTGCAGGGCTATACAAAAGCAAACAGTAGTATTATTTTTTTTTTCTAAAAACAAACATATAAAGGTAATTTTCGAGATTTTTCTTTCTTCAAAATAAAAAACAAAAATGTACAAGGGAACTGGGACGTTCTCGACAACGAAAAAGTAGTTAAAATTGCAGTTTCAAATAAAGGGTTTTCCCCAAGTAAAAGTTATATTTGAATTAAAATATTATACATATAAAAAGAACATAATATTTTCATTATAAAACACTAAAGAAATCCTTTTAATTTCAAGTATTTATTTTTTAATGGCAAATCGAATATGAGCTCTGATGCAATTGTCTGTAAATACATAACCACAAATCGGTACGCTCAGAAAAAAAAGTTTTGCATAAAATCACATAAAAATTATCAAAATACATGAGTAAAGGTTCAATAATTATAGTGAACATATTTTTATTTTAATATACACAAAATAGAAATAATAAAAAAAAAAATGCTATATAACTTGAAATTCTATAAATTATGATTTCTTTTAACATAAACAGCACCCCCCTAAAAAAACTGGTGCCCACAAATAAATAAAAATATGTTTAATAGATGAAAAATGCTTAAAAATATTATATCACAAAATTGCAGATTTGTGTGATGCATAGAATTTTATACGAGCGTACCTAAATATGGAAAAAACATGTTTTGAGAAAAATGCAAAAAACTGTTTATTTACTTTTAAAAATATTTTTTTTTCTACTTTTAGAACCTCCCTGGACCATATTCATCTTGTTTTGATATTTCTTGAAGCTCAGACATTCTTTTAACTTGCCTTTTAATTGTTCTCGCCTCTTTACTAGCTTTTTGGAACTTAATCTGAGCCTCATTTATACGAAGCATATCAATTTTTTTTAAAGCATCACAAGTATGCCTCCCTGGAGTAATCCCCAAGTTTTTCAAAACTTCAATGCGACTGGAAACACCTTCATTAAAACATAATACAGCATCCATAACACCTATTTTTAATGTATTTATACCAACAAATATGTTTTTTGGTATTCGTTCCCACACACAATTATTAAAACTCTCATTGGGGTTTTGAGTTCGTCCATGAATGCATTTTGATAGCAGTTCCTTATTACTGAGGTCTCTGAAAACTTTCTTAGTCGCTAATAAAACAGATTCTGGAAGTGAATGTTTATGAAGATATTTTTTTCCAGTTTCTAAACTTCTGTTGAACCCACACCAGGTATCGGAACCCATAGGGCACAAGCCGTGTTGTGGCTTATCATCTGTGGAAAGTTTATGGAAATAAATTGCCCAAATCGCTTTGGACATTTCATCGACTGTCTTTAAAGTATTTCGTCTTATTGCCAGTCCATAATATTTTTGAATTTGTAGAATTTCTCCGTCTGTAAGTCGGCCACGTCCAGAAATTTTTTTCCCGTCTGACAGCTTTGTAGATTTTAACTCCTGCCTCAAAGATTTCAATCTGGCTCCCATTCTTTTCTGAACGTGACCAATACATTCTAGTTTTTCCACTTTTGATTCCTCTCCGTACACTTTACTTTCAGAAATTTTCAGAAAGCCTTTCGAATCGCCATCGCCAAGGTACTTCAAATAGCGGACGTTTCTTGTGGAAACTGAACGCTGAAATATTCGCATGGCACCTTCGCTTTCCATCCCTCCGCTGAATCCTTCATAATTCTTTTGGCAGTCATTGCAATCAGTTTCTTGATTTTTACATGTAAAGCAATATTTCAATAAGCATTCATAATCAATCACTTTTCCATTATCCAGTGATGTAGCAGTTACGACTCCATTCCTAGAAGTATGGCCTCTTTTTTGCCAGGATCCATCTAGAGCCACTGATATGTCCCGAACACCATCATTTGTTGACACAGCTTCTTCGATAGCTTTTTTCATGGATTTTGAGCATTCAGTAGAAAGGGCTTGAGATAATGCGTCATGAAATCTCTCAAATTTTGCAGGTGGCGGAGGTAAATCCATGATAGAACAAAATGTGCGAGCTGCAGACAACAAATCGTGAGTTAATTTGATAACTTCCTTTAGCTATTTGAGATTTCATTGAACTGCTTGCAGTGGCACATGCTTTACAAATATATAATAACCTTGTGGCAAGCCCTTTAGAAGCATTCTTTTCTTCTACAATATCAAAACAATCTGAATTGTTGCAATATTTACATTTTGCAACTGTATTCAGCATTTTGCATAAAATATTTAAATCTATGATGATGTTAGTACTTCTCTCATCAATGTTGCTGATATCCTCTTCATTCTGGTAAAATGAATCACTGTGATCCAGTTTTCTTTTTGATGCACTAACATCTGATAATTTACTATTAGCACGTCCTTCATTTTCTTTCTTGTGAGAAAACTGATTAGGATGAAATTTCCGTTTTCCAAACGCTTTCCGCCTGGCCATCGTTTAAGATTACACAATACTATAAATTAAACTTGATTAAACAATAAAAATAATAAGCAATTATCGATGTAAAAAACTCAGAAAGCACAATCGAAATATCTAAACACGAACGAAAATAAGCATGGGAAATCAAGACGATAAACACGATGTTTACGAAAATTTAATTCACACAGCTTGTATTTTCCAGTAAGTTAGCAAGTTGAGTTGTTTGATGCTTCAAAAAATAAAAATATTTATATAAATAAATGAGAAATACAAGTATTGCGATCGCTCTGCTCTTTAGAATGTCCTTTTAACTTGAATCGCCCTTTTAACAAGAGAGTGGCTCCCTTTGTTTACGTTTTTAAGCGTTAATAGTTAAGCTTTCGGCAGTTCAAACCTATACATGTTATATATTTTCGGAATCATTGAAATGTCCCCTATTTTTTGAGGATAAAATTGAAAATGCCCTTAGGTGCCAGCATAAGAGTAAAATTATTGAAGTTTAAACTATGTAATAGGTAGATTAAATAAGTACTGTTGAAAAATGGTTATAATCTATGCAAAAACGTGATTTTTATTTCTTGTTCTTTTTTAAATTGGTAATAAATCGATTATATTCATTTCAAGCTAAAGTTAAATATATATATATATTCCATGTAATTTATAAAATTGGAGACAATGCAAATTTTTATATCGAGACAAATAAGCCATTAAAACTAGAAAAATGAGCATTTTCAATGTTATAAAAAATAAAATTGATAAACAATTTATACTTAAATCGAACTACATCATCATATTTATTACGAAGTTACTGTTTGGGAAATACTGATGAAGCATGTCTCACTTGAGAATATCATCTTTCAGCGATGCCCCAAGCTAATAAATTGTACTTATCTCAAGAGAGAATGGTTAAATATTACATTTCACGCAATTTCTCTGAAATAAGGTGCAAATGTAAATTTTAACCTTGCAGTCATTTCGCCTTGGACATTATGCATTTTATTTTTAACAGTTGAAAAAAAAATAAACAAAATTAGTATTTTTACTGCACGTTAGTAAATATAAATTTCCTTCAGGTTACAAGGAATGCAATATGACTTACTTCTTAACCAAAATACATTTATCAAAACTTTAAGCTTTTGCACCTGCAAAACCAATCGAATTTCGAATTGCATTTCGAAACTATTACAATTTATAGTTTCGAATTTATAGTTCGAAACTATAAATTGTAATCTCTTTTTATATTTAGAGAGATAAAGTGTAGCAAGAGGTTTTTTTTTTTTTTTTTTTTTTAATAATAAGATATTTTTGAAAAAAATAAAATTTACGATTTACTAAAAAATATATTATTAGTTATGTTTTTTCCTACATATATAATAATCATTTTCAGTATCTGAAATTTTATGAAACAGAAGTGTATGAGCGATTTCATCTGTTCTATTATTAGTGCTAAATGGAAAATCCATTTTAATTTGTTGTAACCGAGTTTTCGTATAACCGAATTTTTTTATAACGAACTTTTTTAGTGGTTAAATCTTAATGATATAATTAAATCAGGAATTAAAGTAACATAATACTTTACTTCAAAATTAGCAAAAAGATAACAATAATAATAATAATGGTGATGATAATATTGTTTCTTTCGTATGCATATTTTATTATTGTTATTATATAACTATTATTATTATTACTATTATTATTATTATGTAACATATATTTTTTACATGGATTAAGATTTATTTCACACATTCGATAAACAACCATATACAGGATGTCCTACCTAAGATGTTAAAAGATGTAAGAGAGGTAGGGTACACCAAGACGAAGCGGAAACATATAGAAATCCCGGGTCAGAAACACCTTCTTGACACAGTAAGAGCAATGAAATGGTTGGATCACACGAAGCTGATGCTTGGCTGCAGAGAGTATTTGCCAGTGGATAAGACAGGCAGGATTCTAGGCGCAATGTTTCATGGGAAATTTTTAAAAGGACAATATGCAAATTTCTCGGTTGTGAGTTGAACCAGCCGCTGACTCTACGATAAGGAGGGGTCGCGCTGAGATGAAGCTTCATTTCCATGTACACAGAGAGATTTGGCAGACTACACGAACTCAGCGAAATCAGATATGCTTCTGGCAAATGGGGACGCAGACTGTTTGGTCGAGCCGCTCAGAGGTTGTGCTCCTAAAAGTGACCGTTGAGGTGAACTCCCGCCCACACAATGTTTACGTGCCTACACTAGCATTTATGTGACAGAAGTTCTTTCCATAAAGCCACACGTAATCGTGATTGAACGATTCGTTCGCCAGCCAAAGAGGAAGCTGTACTAGATAGCACTCCCAGATCTAGTACAGGAAACGCGAAATATTAGTCGTGTACACCAGGCAGTACACGAGGAATCGCAAATGAAATCAGGATTTCACGCAACAGCGTTTGGAGGAACCTGAATTGCAATTACATCCATCCATATCCCTTACCGTGAGTCCAGTTACTGGAAAAATGGGACTTTCACCCTCATCTGGATTTTTCATATTGGCATTTGCAGAAACGTGCTTCAGATCCCCGTTTCCTAACCTCCGTGTTCTTCGCAGATGAGACATATTTCACGAGATGGTATTTTCAATACTCATAACAACCATTCGTCGGCGATGGTGAACCCACGCAAGCTTCACAGACACGTTTCATGGTAAATCTATAGACCGGCATTGACGGGGATCACCTCGTCGGACCATGCCTGTTGCCGGATCGCCTGAAAGGGGCAGGCTACTCGATATTCTTGAAACAAATGGTACTAGAATTATTGGAGATGGCACACGTTTCCACAGCGAAGCATCCTTCCCGTGTTAGCAGCTCGATAGAACCCTCCCATACAGCACAGAATGTTTCAGTTATGTTGCAAAAAGCTTACAGTCTTTCAAAAACGTAACACGTTTTAATATGCTCTCTGATACCTTTCTGAAACATTCGCCTTTTTTATTCTCTATATGTTAAGTGATTGTAACTTTTCTGTTACGTATCTGATTTTTTGTTACGATCGCGGACATTTCTACGTTTTTGAAACTAATCGGAAAGCAATCTGAACGTTTTTAAACGTTTCGGAAATGTTTATAACGTTTCAATGTTATATGATTATTACGTTTCTGGAACATTTTGTGCTGTTAGGGCTCGTCCATTTCAGCATTTTTGTACATAATCATTTGAAAGAAACATTTGGTCAACCATGAATCGGCCCTCGTGCATAAATTGGCCTGTTCGACTGCCATACCTATCATGTATGGATTACTTTTTCTGGGGCTTAGAAAATCCCTTGTCTACGAAACCCCCATTTACAGCGCATGTAACTTCATAGTATGCATCGTTGTAGCTGCCGGGAAAATCCAAGACACTACAGGAATGTTCAAACTTCTATGCAGCAAAGATGTGAGGCCTGTATCACATGCGGGGGTCATCATTTCGAACACTTCCTTTGATATGAGCAACATACTTCTCCTTTGTTACTTTTTTTTATGCTTACACACAGCCAGTAAAAAACACTTTTTTTTTCTATATTGTGTCTTTTCCTTTCCTTGTGTTTTATATCTAAAAGTGTGAAATGTGAAAGAGAGTTTCGAAATAAGCATGCTCGAAACACCCGCGCTTATTCGCTTACCCGCGCTAACACAATGCCTTCTAACACGTCAGGAAGGCGTTTTGACCAGACTAGAGCTCCTCCAATACAGGATGGCTCATCAGGCATTTTGTTTCCCACTCAGCGATTGTTGCCCACACGGTCCGAAATTCAAGTGTTATTAAATCACATATAATGAAGGTTTTGCAGCCGAAAGTTGCTCAAATTATACCAGAACTGCTTTTAGGACGTTTAGATTTCCAACAGATGAAGAAAGGCGAAAGAAATTGGCTATTAATTGTCCAAAAGAAAATTTTACGCTTAGCTTTCAATTACAAATATGAAGTGTAATTATGATACGTTTTCTTGCATTTTTTTTGTATCAATTATTTGTTTTTATTACTGTTTGATTATCTAAATGTTGTATTTTACAACCTGCACTACTTTTCAACGTGTACAAATATTTAAAATTAACTAATTTAACAGCAACAGTGATGGCTACTTTTTACAAGAGTTATAAGAAAATTTCGCCAAATATTACCGCCAAACTTATCAAGTACAAACAATAATTCGCTCTTCGGTTTCGGCAAACTCGCCATTTTAGGCGATAAAGACGCCGAGTAATACGTGTGCAACTAAACGTCGCCAAGCTATATTTCCGCTGGGTAACAATAATCAGCTGTGAGTCAGCTCGTATTATAGGAGTCTTAGACCAGACATTTCTATGTGATTCCGAGTCGTCTATGTGTAACCTATCTACCCTCGAAGTTTGTAACATTCTAGCTGGAACATCTTGTATTTAATTTCACATATTATATATTGAATAAGCATTTCACTTTCTAATATGACAATATTTAAGTTGTATTCTACATGAATACATTAAAACTATCAAAAAGTTCAAGCATATATCTTTCATTTGAAGTTTTCACTTTAGCTTTCAGTGAAATCTTGAACATGTAAAAAGCGTAAAATGTGATTTAGATGTGTGAAATCTTAATACAAGAAATTCTGAGAACAATTTAAAAACTATCTTTTACTGAAACCACTTAGTTGTGAGTCATTTAAATACCAACTCACTAATTAAGACTGTAGAGTACCTAGACTCAGCGACAACTAAAGTTAATGTTAAACTTAATTACTCATTAAAACCCGAATAAACTACTACGTCAGAAACGCCAAAGAAAAATATTTGAGATGCATACAGCTGTTTCGGTAGCCTTAAGCGTACCGTCTTCAGTGCAAAAAGAATTCTGAATCTGGAGAAGTGCTCACCTTTTCTCAGTTAAAAGATTCCATTGATTTGCATAATTCTTGGGTCATTTATAGTATTTCCTGTCAGTGTGGTTTATCATATATTGGCCAAACTAACAGCAGTCTTAAATTTCGTCTAAAAGAACATATGAATTACGTCCGCAAACAAAAAACCAATAAATTGGCTATTTCTAAACATTGCTGGGAGGAAAATCATAATTTTAAATTTAATTCAGCTAAAATAATTTGCAGACCTAAATCCATTCATGAACTTAAAGCTTTTCATATTTATAAAAATTTTAAAATCCTTGTAAATTGTGATTTCGTTGTTCCCTATTTGTCTGATTGTTGGAAATTTTACATTCAGTTAACTTTTTCTTAATTTGTCTACTGTTTACACAGCTAATATTCCTAAATTCCTATTGGCCACACTCCCCCCCTTTCCCGTAATCCCATTGGTTGAATTAAATTCGGTCCCTCTCCTATAGATATGAGCACTTCTCCAGATTCAGAATTCTTTTTGCACTGAAGACGGTACGCTTAAGGCTACCGAAACAGCTGTATGCATCTCAAATATTTTTCTTTGGCGTTTCTGACGTAGTAGTTTATTCGGGTTTTAATATTCCAACGCCAAGTCTCCTGTTATTATTAATTACGCATTGTCTAATGTATTTAACATTTATTTCGTTTTCACATTCAAGAAAATCACAACTATTAAATTAGTACACTTTTTTTGAAAAATTGACTTTTATATCTTTAATACAAAAGAGCACCGATTATCCGCGAGTGCGAGAGCCTTGAAAAACAATTTAAATTATTAAGCTCCAAAAAACCCAATTTTAATTCAAGCCAGCAACAAAGGAGATACAATAGGTTCTACAATACAGGACTTTCAAATAGGACAGTTCTTACCAACTATCACATCTGTTTTCAACCTCTGTTATTTATTAATTAACGCCCATTGTCGGTATGGTTTAATTCCGGCGTGACTCTCAATTTGTGCAGTGTCCCTCTCCAAGTTCAATCATTTCTAGTAACTACAGCGCCACTTGTCGCGAAAGGCTAATCCCCGGCGCAACTTTGGACTATAACCATGGACTCCTCGTTATATAAGACTCTCAAATTAGACATTCCTCATCAACAATCATCTCTGTTTTTAATCTCTGTTGCCCTCCTCATTAGAAGCCTAAGTTATGTCTTTTTAATTAACTGCTGCCCTCTGTCTCGTGGGATTTTATATCTGGCAGCAATTGTATTTTTCTTTTTCTTTTTTTTTTTTTTTTTTTTATGCTTGTGCAATAAACAACGGGAAAGACTTAACCTCTAGAAACGGGCTCTTTCAGAATTTCACATTGTTACGTGACGTTTGTCGTCAGAGCCCCTCTTTGGAGGCTAAAATCGCTCAAAACCGCTGCATAGTGGTGAGCGGCCTCCTTCCGTCTTTGAATCTATGAATAGGTTCTACAACCCGAAGGTCGAAAATTACCGACATGTTTACTGTCCATAGTAATTCTATAGGCCTATTTGGAATTTTGTTGACGTTTTTAGGAAGAAATGGATTTTTTTACTTTAGAAATAGGGAGCGGTTATACTGTTCTATCACGCATTTTTTTTTTTTTTTTTTTTTTTTTTTCATGATTGCACCCCATTTTACTCTGTTTATCGGGTTATTCACGATTGCCACCCAATTTCACGAATAATCGGTGCTCTACTGTATATAAATAATAATAATAATAATAAAATAAATTTTAAAGATAATAAAAGAATATTTTACTGTTTTAAAATCTTTTTCTTTCTTTATTTTTTTATTTACTTAAGTGAATAAGCTATTTCTTAAAATATAAATAACTATTTAAATACAAATTTATAGCTGAGCTTCTAGTAATTCAGAAATTTTTTCTATTCCATTTTAAAATGAACATTTTAAATTATTTTCATCACAATACAGAAAATAAAAATCAACAGTACAAAAGCCAATTTTTTTTTATTTTTTTTTTTTTTTAGATAAAGCTTTTGTAAGGAAAACAAAACTGAGATATGGTTTTGTTAGATAATTTATGCTTCAAGTGTTTTATAGTTCGAAAATTCTAAATATGATGCAATCTTTAGAAACGCCTGTTAAAAGCAGTTGCTATAAATCAGCCGAAGCATAATTGGCAATAAAGAATGCCGCATTTTCTAACCAATTAATCAAGATCAGCTATTCTGAAAACAGTAAAAATAAATAGAGAAATTTATTATATAGTATTAAAGCTATTAAATTTGAGCCCTATTTTACAGATTCTTTAGCATATTATTTACAAACTACTTATTTTTCAGAAAATAAGTATCAGTACACACTTTTCGTTATTTTTATAATAAATATTTAATAATCAATTTTTCCCGTGCATTAAATCAAAATGAATGACTTCAAGCTATCGTAATTACTTTCCGAACACTATAGTGGGTAAAGTATTGTAATCATGTCAAAAATCCCAATTTGAGATTTTGATGTTTCTATACGTTTCGAGGTCCCCTGAGTCTGTTTTCACTATTTTTACGATGATGTATGTGTGTGTGTGTGTGTGTTTGTCTGTGAGTGAACACGCTAGCGTCTAAACTGTTTGTTCGAATAAGCTGAAAGTTGGTACGTATATTGTAAGTCACCATAGTACGAACCCTATTGATTTTGGTGAATCTAGTACTTATAGTTTTTTTTTTTTTTTTTTTTTTTTTTTTTACACGGACGTCAGAAAAAATTCTTTATCATTATGGCCTATGGGGCAAAATTTTTAAAAGTGCGATAGCGTCTAAACGCTTCATTAATCTGAGCAAAAAATTCGTACACATGTTATAGATCACAGTTGCACCAACTGTATAGATTTTGGTGAATTTAGCACTTACAGTTTTTTTACAGGGACACAAAGAAAAATTCTTCATTATTATGGCCTATGGGACCAAATTTCTAAAAGTGCGATAGCATCTAAACGCCTTATTCAATTGAGCTGAAAATTTATATGAATATTATAAATCACTGTTGCACTAACTATAAGCATTTTGGTGAATCTAGCGTTTATAGGTTTTTACAGGGACACAATGAAAAATTCTTTATCAGTATGATCTAAGGGCTCAAAGTTCAGTAGCTTTAAATAAAACTAAACATCGTGTAATATATGGAGAAAAATACTAATGCACTCTATTATGGTTTTCTTTTTTTCGTTTTTTTTAACAACTCCTCTTTCTTTACTTTATCTAAAAAACTGTTAATTACACAATTTTCGGAAAGTCGAGTGGAGTCACTCCAGATTTTTTTTATTGCATTTGCACTGATATTGTACATATAAATTATCTTTTGTTAAAATGAATTCATCTGTGTATTTTAATGCATGAAAACTACCAGTAGTACAATTAGAGTTGTTATTCAGAATTATCGTAATTACAAAAATTTAATAAAATTTTTGTTATAATTATTTAAAAATCACATTTCTTTGTAATTTAAAATGTGAATGATTTAAATCTATCATTTTATTATTATTATTATTTACAGAAATACTGTATGTATAAATAAATTTAATTTAAAATAAATTTAACTGTGTATTTTATTATCTTTAGTATAATTATAGGTATTAATTAGAATTATAATAATTCAGGAAAACGTACTTAAATATTGATTTTATAAAAATATTTTCTTTTACTTAAGTTGCATTTTATTTATTTAATACGAAAAAAAAAATATTAAATTTTTGTTTTATCTTTCTTTAATTAGCTAAAAAAATAAATTTATTTATAATTTATTTATAATATTCAAAAATTATGATGACGAAGATCAAAGAAATTTCAGAGATAAGTTTATTTACAAGCATAATTTCCGCCTTTTACTAAAAATAAAATTCATGAGGAATGAGCGTAGATCCTCACTCTATATCAAGTATCAGATGATATTTGGTCGTGTCAAATATTTTCCTTAAGTAATGATATATAAAGTAATTTTAGGTATATTGAAAGCTATATATTTTTATAGCCTTAAAATGCTGTACTGTAAAAAAAAGAAAAAAGAAACTGTTAAAAGTACAGGAAAAATCTGGCAGCTGGGATGCCAGTATTTCTCCGTCAAATATACAGGACAAAACTACTTTTAACAAAAAACCTGTTTGATTTGCAGGATTCCTGTGTAAAATATATGTCAGAGATACAATTTTACGGTTTTAAACTGTATATTTGACAGAGAAATACTGGCACCCCAGGTGCCAGATTTTTCCTGTACTTTTAACAGGTTTTTTTTTTTTTTTTTTTTTTTTTTTCAGTGTATGTAGGCTATCATACAAGTACACAGCATATTACCTATATAGGTTCTGGGCAAGCTATGCGAAATATTCTAGAATAGTAGGAACACTAAACTAAACGTTTATAAGACGTTTCATTTTATGAATTAGGATATATATGCCAATATGTTAAAAAAGCGTCAAGATAATGAGATCTGATAACAGAAAAATATCAAAATCTTCACAGTACTTTCTTTAAAAAGAACCATACGCTATAATGTAATATTTTCTGTGTGAAGATGAAATAAAATTTAAGAAAATATATTTTTTCTTTAAATAAATCTGGGATTCGGAATTTAAAATCGAATATTTACGCAAAATAATATGACTTTTTTGTACTTTATCTTTTTTTATTTATCTGTTTGGATATTTTTTTCTTTTCAATTACAAATAAATCCGAAATTTCTTCTAAACATTTTCATAGAAAAAAATTATTATATTTTTTAAATTTTCTACATAAATTTGACAATACAGTTATGTAAATAGCGTAAGTTTGTAACACGGAAAATTTAATTTAAAAAATAAATATTTGCAGTTTCTATTCACCATTCCCCAGTTTGTATTTTTCAAGAAGAATAACAGCACAGGCAAGAAAATAATTTTTTTTTATTGGAAATCATATATCAAGAATATATAAATATATTTCTAAATAATATTAAGTTTCCATGTAAATAATGAATTTGTGCGTAAAATATTCTATGTAAACGTTCTGTTTGTATTTGAATTCCCATTAAAACGAATTTAGAGACGATTTTTAAATAAATTCAAGAAAGAAATTTAAAGAAGATTTTTTTTTTTTTTTTTTTTTTAAGAAAAATAATCGGGTGTGTAACTCACAAATTTTTCTCATCCTGCAGTTTAGTAATCTAAAGGTAGATCGCATATTAAATCTTAAGAAAAATAAGGTAAGATAATAAAATTTACTATATTAAAAATAATCTAAAATAAGTTTAGAAACAGTTTTATTTGATAGTTTTATTAAGAAATCTAAATTTTATACTTCTTTCAGTTGGATACCTTACATTTTTTTTTTAACTCTGTGTCATTGTTAAACATATTTTCAATGTACACTATATGTTTAAAATCAATATTTAAGAAATATATATATCTCTGTTGTTAAGTACATGTATGTAATGATAAAGGTTGTGTATTAATATTCCTTGTTACTTTCTCTTACCCATAGGGTCGAGAAAGTATTGTTTCAGGGTCAAATTTTCGAATGTGCGTTTTTGTTAAATTTACATGTTCTGAGGTCCCCTGAATACGAAAATCATGTTTATAGCGATTGGTCTTTGTGTCTGCCTGTTATCAGCATATTTCAAGAACAAATAGTAGCAGAAATTCCAAAATCGGTATTCTAAATGTGTATCATATAGGGATGCTACAATAAGCTTTTTGTTGAGATGAAGCAAATGGTTCGTGTACAGAGACACTCAAAAGTATTCAAATACATTACGACTATGAGGGAAATTGCAGGTAAGTAGAGTTTAACATCTATAGACTGCACTAAACCAAATGAAACGAATATATATTTTGTTGTAATAGAGATAGTCAACTTTTAATTTTAATAACGGAATTAAATTCTATAGAAGAAATGTAGGTGCACTAATGAAATGGGGGGTTTAAGCGGGCGGTAGCCCCATCACACAGACCTAATTATCATATAAAACTCTTCCGAAGCCTAATTTGAATTGTTTAACATAGGTTTACATAACAGTAGTCGTTATCTTACTTCTTAATCTCCAACCTGTATTTATAGTATTAAATTTCAGGGTAAGAGAAAGTCGTGTGAATGACACACCAGATTATTGTTTTTATCAGATAATAACATTTTATATTTAATTTAAAGATCAATGAAATTTAAACTTTCAGTTCTTCAGATATGCAGAAAAAATCAGCAAATTAAAAATCTTCATTTAAATAATTCCAAAAGAAAATATTTTTGGCAATCCTTATACTCAAAACATTCTGAAAGTAATTCGCACGACTTGACATATAATTGAATACGCCCAAAGACTTGAAATATTTAAATTCAGCAACAATAGAATGCTAGTGTCGCATTATTATTAAACCGAGAATACTTTAAATTCAATACAATGCAAAAAGAAATTTTTGCTTGAAGTAAATTTACCACGTACATGCGGAATTATCAATTTTAAAGTTGGAACATTTTAAACAAACTTAGTGTATTTGCTTAAAATTGCCAAATCAATAATTGCTTCGGGATTCGAAAAGTACAGAATATTGCTGAATATTGCATATCATTTATTTCATATTATAAAAGTATTTTTAAACATGGAAAATGCTGAAAAGTTGATTACAAAAACTTTTGAAGCACTTTTTAGTGCTTTCGAGCGATGAATTATTGCCATATTTTTAATGCAAAAGACCCATTTCAAACACAAAATTTATAATTTTGCTTAAAAAACGAGGGAGAGGTTTTGAATGTATATCAAATAAAATTTCATAGCATTTTTATTGATGGCTTAGCAGTGAAAATATATTGAATATAATTACTTATTGTTTATATTCTATTCATAGTTTCCTATTCTATTTGGTTGAACTTAACTTAAAATTTACAATATTTTATGTTTTATTTAAATTTCATTAAAATTATTAGAAAATAAATGCTCTTTTATTATATAAATATATGGGATGAATTAACAGGGCTGTCTTGAAAACACAGCTTGCATAACGAAATATTTTTTACTCACTGTAAAAAACAATCTGGTGTGTCACTCACACGACTTTCTCTTACCCTGAAATTTAATACTATAAACACAGGTTGGAGATTAAGAGGTAAGATAACGAGTACTGTTATATAAACCTATGTTAAAAAATTCAAATTAGGCTTCGGAAGAATTTTAAATGATAATTAGTTCTATGTGAGGGGGGGCTACCCCCCCCCCCTTCAATCCCCCGTTTCATTAATGCACCTACATTTATATAGAATCTAATTCGGTTATTAAAAAATAATTCTCTTTTTAAAAAATAATTTATTTAAATTATTATTTAAACAAATTATCTTTTATGACAATGCAGACGATTTCCATATTAAGTAATATAACACTAAATATCCAAAAAGGAAAAAAAAAAAAAAAAAAAAAAAAGTTGAATTTATTCTCAATATTACATTATATATATATATATATATATATATATATAGATTGTTAAAAATGAAAAAAATCGATAACTTTATTTTAAATTATCGCAGATCTATGGTCCAGTTGACTATCTCTATTACAAAAAATATATATTCGTTTCATTTGGTTTAGTGCAGTCTATAGATGTTAAACTCTTCTTACCTGCAATTTCCCCCATAGACGTAAGGTATTTGAATAATTTTGAGTGTCCCTGTACACGAACCATTTGCTTCATCTCAACGAAAAGCTTAGTGTAGCATCCCTATATGATACACATTTAGAATACCGAGTTTCAAATTTCTGCTACTATTTGTTCTTGAGATATGCTGATAACAGACACACAGACCATTCGCTAAAAATATGATTTTCGTATTCAGGGGACCTCAGAACATGTAAATATAACAGAAACTCACGTTCGAAAATTTGACTCTAAAACAATACCTTCTCGACCCTATGAGTAAGAGAAAGTAAAAAAACGATAGCTTTTATAGCAAAATGTGCTGGCACCCATATTGCCAGCGCATTCTGTTGTTAAATAAGGCAATTTACAGCAAAAACATCTGTAAAAAAAGACTCTTTTACGGTTGTTTCTGCTGTAAATTACTTCTTTTTTACTTCCCCATCCTCCATGCACACATATTGACAGCATATTATACTGTAAATGCACCGGTTTTTTTTTTTTTTTTTTTTTTTTTTTTTTTTTTTGTTTGTTTGTTTGTTTGTTTGTTTGTTTGTTTTACAGTGTTGTACGATGATATCGCAATGCAGAGACGCATTTCTTGGTCTTAGATAGGGATCCTTAGCGATGAAACTCTCCTAGCCCCATAAAATATCGCGAAGCTACCATACTCCGCGTGTATCTATACAACGCAGAATTTTGGTTTTGTCCAGGACCCTGGAGTACCAAGAGTTTATTTGAAAACACTTGCAGGATGAAAAATCTTTTGTTTGCGTTTTCCTATTTTGTACAAAAAATCCTCGACTTTAATTGGTTAATTATCTTATGATGGACTGTTTATCTTGGTTTCAAATATCCAAGAAATACTTAATATTCAAGAATTTACAACAGACAAAGAAATATCAAGCTTACGATTACAAAATTATTCTTAAAATTTCTCCATTTTTTATTCTTTTCGTGATAAAGAGTTCTGACGGGAAATTACAATTTCTTTATACTCATCTATACTTTTGAAAAGCGATTTATGATTTTTAAATAAGGGTTATTTTTAATTAAAATTAATTACTTTTTATCCTTTCCCATATATGTATATATATATATATATATATATAAGACTTTAAATGGCAATTACATAGCAATTTTAATGTATAACTTTTAGTATGTACACGTTTTATTGAAAGATTTTAAAACATAGATTACATACACTGAGAAAAAATTCTGTAACTGACATCTAGAATCTAAATTGTGGCTCTAGAAAAAGTAGTTCGATGTCATCCTTATAAATTCTAGTCCCCTTGGAAAGCGAATTCGGGAAGCCCCTATTAGAATTCTAAAGCGTTTGCCTATATTCTCGAGGGCAAAGCTATTCAAAAATCTCTGCAAATAAATGTGACTACAAGAGGTGGGTTTCTGCAACTATAATCTTGGTTTATGACCCAATTCTAGAAAAGCAAGCGAGAATTTCTCACAATACAAATGATTCAGAATATTTAGAGTATTCAGAATATTGTTTCGCCATCTAGAAATGTGTACACTAGAAATTCTCGATCATATCGTATATTCAGTTTATTGGCGTGCCTTATGCGTATAGCTCGGAAATCTATATTTCTAGTTAAGGGATTTGGAAAATGGACACTTATTCATTTTAGAGAAAGGCGGTATATTTTTTTTCTCAGTGTAATTTCGTATATAAATAACAGGTGATCCAAAAATCACAGAAAAAATAAAAATATATATTATTCAAAAAGTACTGACTGTAGGTCTATGTAGTTTACACTAAAATGTACAGAAAAACAAGGGATTTAAGTACATATATGCATATGAAAAAATATTTGTTACATTTTTTCTCAACCCATAGCGCTGTTTTCGCTGTATCCTCTCACATTTTAAACAAATCCGCCTGACCGAATAACTGCATACTGTGAATGCTGAAGCTTTTTTTAGAAGACTTTCCAGTGCGTAATTTCAGACGGTCATTCTTATGAATGACGATCGTCAAATTGAACATTTATAGTCCTAGTTACGTTGTTGAATATTGTGCACTACTGTAAAGAAATTAGATTTACAATTAAAGCGCCACTTGATTAAAAAATTTAAACTAATTTGCTAATAAATCTTTTGTTACCTGAAAAAAAAAAAAAAAAAAAAAAATCCCATGTCCGCTTAGTTCTACAGTCAATACTTTTCGAATAATATTTTTTTTTCTGCGACTTTTGCATCATCCTGTATACATATATATAGATATATGTATATATATAATATAGATACAGATATATATTTATACATCTGGTGTTTCAATATTGATTTTACAGTGAAAAGCAAGAATCAGAGAACCCTGCTTCTAATTACAAACTTTATTTGAAGTAAGACATTAACGACCGTATTCACCATTAAGCTCAACTCCCGGCTCAACGCCAAAGCTTGAAAAGCACCTAAAGTCAGGGTGCAGCTGTACAACAAAATTTGACACGCCGCTTTTACCATCTAGCGTCGAAGATTTCATATAATCTTTGGTTAGTTATTTTCTGCTGAAAAATATAAAAATATAAAGCCGCTAGACGTCAGAAACAACGTGTCACATTTTGTTGAATAGTGGCAACCTGACTTTATACGCTTTTCAAGTTTCCGTGTTCAACCGAAAGTTGAAAAGCACCTAAAGTCAGGATGCATCTGTACAACAAAATTTGACACGCCGCTTCTGCCATCTAGCGTCGAAGATTTCATATAATCTTTGGTTAGTTATTTTCAGCTAAAAAATCTAAAAATATAAAGCCGCTAGACGGCAGAAACAACGCGTCATATTTTCTTGAATAGTGGCATCCTGATTTTATACGCTTTTCAAGTTTCCGTGTTCAACCGGAAGTTGAAATTATTGGTGAATACAGCTATAAGAGTAATTTCCAATTGTAGCATTTTTTGAAAAAAGGTTTGCATACATATCAAAATGCAAAATTTAAGATTTATACTTTTATATTTTTACAGGCTGAAAATTTAGGAGTAAAGTGTTAATTATGACGAGAAGTCATTCTTCTATTTTTTACACATCATTTAATGAAATACAAAATAACGATTATATCTATAACATATATGATTACAGCATATTAAACAAATGATTGCATTGTCTGTTTTAGAATGAACACAAGTATATGGAATTTGTGTGACAGTTACAGGTGTGACATGTTATGGATTGTGTGAAAGTTCACAGGTACCTGTATATTTTTGTGACCGTCACACAAATTTTCAGAACGAGAAAAAGTTACTCTTATAAGAGGTGACTTTTAGAGAGGTTTTTGATCGCTGATGTTTACTGAACTATGACACATAATTACTTAAAATGATTTTACTGAAAATGTTATTCAATCTTTCCAATATGAATTTTAGTTGTTTTCCTTTAATTATAAATTTTGTGAATGTCAATTTTTTTTTACCCCTCCCCCCCCTGGATCCGCCACTGGTGTGACGTCATTTACCAAAAGGCCAATAGTCTAACACTCAGGAATACGTAGATGTAGGAACACCGCATGTGCAGTTTGGTTTGGTTTGATGAGTACATGAGATTTATTGCTTGCCTATACGGCCGCTTATATCTCGAATAATCCACACCACAAGGGTTTATAAGACTGTATTTAAGAGCATATACAAGAACAAAGACAATACATGGATCCATGCCTTCTCCTGGATTCGAACCCGGGCCCAACTGTGTAGAAGTCAGGGTCGCTAACTACTACACCGTCTGGGCGGCACATGTACGGTCCCTTTTTTTCAATTACCTATATTTAGAAAACTATTGCCCTCACTTTAAGATGAACGATAGCGAAAAATTTCTGACATTCTAAGTAAAATATTCGCTGAGTTGCCGCTCCTTGAAAATCGCTAAGTTTTAAGAGGAGAAAAATTAAATTACGTTTCAAATGAGTTTGTTTGTCCTCAATTATTATTTAATGTAACAAATTATTTATCATCTAAACGGCTTATTACATTTAGCTAATAGTTGCTTATATGTCACTGTCACATGATTTGTATGGATTTTGTTGAATTTAAGATTTACTATTCCTTTACAATCATAAGCTATGGATTTTTATTTAAAGTGCAGTAACATCTAAACGAGTTATCCGATACAACTAAAAAAATGTCTATATATTAGTCAGTCTGAGAACACGATTGAACAAGGATTTATTTTACAAAACAGTATTAAGTGTACTTTTTTTTACATAGGAATTATTGCTAGCGCTCGAATAATTTTGCTGCCGACTGTATATACGCTCAATTTTCCTGATCGCTAACATCGGAGCGTATATCTGTACTGATAAGTATAAAGAATTTAAGTCCAAAAAAGTTGATTTTGAGTTAAGTACATAGATAGACTCAGAAAAAAATTCTCTATCAATGGCATAAAGGAATTCAATCCATGTCATTTAGTCTTTGAGAAAATCCATTGGTAAAAATGAATCAAGTCAGAAATTTAGCAATAATCTTTGGTATAAAATATTTAATTAATTTTTTTCTCTTTATTAAATGAAGGTTTACAATCACTGAATGGTATAAAGGGTATAAATCAACATAATCCATTTTTCCTAATCGATTCTTCTGATTAGTTTTTAGTTAGTTTAACTTTATTTTTCCTCTCCTGAAAAATCAAGAATATGGACTTAAATCCTTTATACTTATCAGTACAGATATATATGCTCAGTTTTCCAGGTCACTAACGGCGAAGCCATATGCACTCGCTCAACTTTGTTGGTCACTATAATTCATTAGCGAAATATTCATTAGCGAAATATAGAAATGGAGGATGTTGCTGGTTTTCATATTTCTTTGTGATGCAAATGGGTCAATAAGAGAAAACTGAAATTTTACTGATATTGCCAATGTCATAAAAATGTCTTTAACAATAATCGTATTAAGATTTTTAGCAAGGGAGCCACAGAAACGCTCATGTGAAATGATGCTATATTTAGAAGAAAATCAATTTTTTCCAAGATAATTAATTGTTAAAGTATTGAAGTATATATATGTGGTACTCGCCCCTGACATTGATATCTCATATCACCTAACTATGTTACTCCAAACATTTGTCATAAATGACCCAAAATATATAATCATATCCTTAATAATGGTATTTAATTTGAATAGTTTTGTCTCTTAATTATGTAGACTATGAGAGCGTTTTATTCGTAAATATTGGAAAAAATCCGGAATAACGCATATCTCAAAAATAGAACTAGTATAGAATGGTCATCAGATAACTTTCTTTTATATGTTTTTTCATACAAATTCATGCAGTGCAAGTTATTTATTAAAACTATTGTTTATAAAATTTATTTCCTATCGTGAGTACAGTTGCTTTTTATCTCAGAAAAAATAATAAATGTCTAAAGAAAATTAATTGTGTGCCCTATAGACAGCATCATAAGACAATGCATTTCTTTTTCTAGATTTTTTTAAATGAAACAAATTGGTAACTTTCTCTAACATTATCACAGATACTTGGTTTAATCATTTATTTTAAAGATATTGATGAGTTTTTTTTTTTTTTGAAAAATATTTATACTGATAATTTAAAACGCCAGGGGAATACAATGCCCCTGCATAAACAAATATCTTATCCTAACTGATTATTTTTATAAATAAATTATTTAATTTCACGATGTTTGGTTAAAAATGATCGCCATTGTGCAGATTTATAAGTAATTTTATCCTTTACTGACATATTACAAATTATGATAAAATAGGATAACAATGCCTTCTATGAAGCGATATACACCAAAAGTTGATAGGCACCCATTTATGTCCGAATGCAGATAAATATATATTTTATGAAATTAGTTATCGAGAGAGAGTTGGTAGATTTTTTTTTCACACACGCCGACGGACATTAACTAATAGTAGTTACTGGTTAAATAGTATTCAGGACATCTGAAAACGAATAAATATATCAAAAAAAATGGAAGTCAAAAATTTTTACAAATCCAATACCTTATTTTACTAAATATAGAAAAAAAATAATAAATAAATAAATAAGTAAAATAAAGACTATAGTTGCCAGTTAATTTAATAATTCCTTTTTACTTCCTAAATCACGATCGCACCTACCCAAGACTTGTATTTAATTCTAATAGAAATTGCTCCTTCGGATAAAAGTATTTTATTCAGTAATGATGCAATCCAAATCAATTTTTACTTTCCGGACGTCATATTTAAGAAGTATTTTAATCATGTCGAAAATCCGACTTTGTGATTACGGTGTTTCGATACGTTTTGAGGTAACTTGAATTCACTTTTACTACTTTTACGATGATATATGTGTGTGCGTGCGTGTATGTACTACACTAAGGGACAAAAAAAAAAGCCGCACAAGGATACTTACATTTCTCTTTCTGCAACATTGTACCGTTAAAAAAAAAAAAAAAAAAAAAAAAAAAAAAAAATCGAGCACATTTTATTACGTCGCCCACCACGTACATTGTAAGGAAAATTGTAGTTTTAGAAAATATTTCAAAAAGGGCCAGGATAAGCCGATTAATGATGCCACAGAATGGATTAATTTTAAAATGAAAATCACAAAATATTTTAATACGTGAGATGGCAAATTAATTAAATGTTAAAGAAATAATCGTTAGATGATTTTTAGCAAGATATAATTTTTTTTTTTTTTTTGTCTGTTTAAACTGGAAATTTGGCTTTGGGCGGCCACGTTCCTCATCCAAGCGATTTGACCGCAAGTTAAAAAGTAAATGTTTAAAAAATCGATTTGCACCATTTTCAGAACTTTGAAAAGATTAATAAAAAGTGTATAGCAAAACACTTTCTTCAAAAACAATGCAGGAACAATTAAACAAAGCACGTTACAGAACAGAAGATCTGCGAAAAAAAATCCATTATTATGGAAAAAAATTAGAAAAAACAATACTTCAGTTGACCAAAAATTAAAAAAATATATCAGTTAGTTATTAGGCTGAACTGGTTTTCTCTGGTGAATCAAGTTTACCTTATTTCAAGCTGAGGAAAAAAGTTAGTATGACGACGAACATGTGACAGACTTAAGGAAAATTGCACACTTAAACAATGACACTTTCTCCGTATATTATTGTACGGATGTTCACAACTTTTTTAGGAATCGGGCAAACTTTCATGCTCAAGAGATCAATTAACTCGAAATGAAACACGGTTATTATAAAAGTGGCACCTGACTGATTATTTTGGAGGTATCAGAGACTTTCCCGCAAACAGTATTTCAAGATGATAATGCACCTTGATGTACGACATATGTTGCCCGTTTATTTGGTTAAAATTGTTAAAATTACCTACCCATTGCTATGAGCACCTATAATTCTGTAAGTATTCATATAACTTTTTTCACTTTAAGTTAAATCCCACAAAGAATATCGCAGAATGTCTTCTATATTATTTATCATTATTTATCAGTTTTATTTATCATTATTTATCAATATTATTTCTCATTATGGCTTATGGCTTCAATTTTGTTAAAGTGCAATAATGTCTAAACGCCTTCTTCGATTGAGGTGAAAATTTAAACACATGCTATAGGTCATTGTCGCACGAATTGTGTAGAATCTGATGACTCTATCCCTTATAGAACTCTACAAGTATACAGCTAAAAATTCTTTATCATTATGATCTATGGGCTCAAATTATTTGAAATGCAATAGCATAAAATTAAACAATGTAGAAAAATACTCAAACATCCTATTATAATTATTACTTTTGTTTATTTAATGATGTATCTTACTGTAATTTATTTATGCAACCGTTAATTTCTTAAGTCTTCGAAAAGTCGAGTAGAGTCACTCCAAATTTTTTTTTTTAGAGAATTATTGTTTAAATGCACAAATTAAGGAGTAATATTTCAACCCTCTAAAAATATATATCCGGTTCATTATTTAAGAAATAATAATAATAATAAAATTATTTTGAGATTTTTCATCTTAAAGAAAAAAAAAAAAAGTTTTTTAAATCTTGCCTTTTAATATATTTTATTAAATATTAACCTTTTTCATGTTTGATTTAACCACACTAATGAATTTTTATATTGAATAAACATGCTTTAATAGATTCATATCTTAAATACAAATTTTTCATATGCATCTAGTGCTAAATTACAGATCAGGAAACACAATTTAGAAATTGCACGTTTTCTGATTTTATTCTTATATGATAGAAAATGAAAAGGTAAGAAAATAAATACATACATTTTCTCTATTTGAAATCGAATTACTGATTTATAACAATTTTAACATCGCATTATTTACTCTATCGAGAAAACGCAGTATAATATAGAGTGACGTCACTCTTTATGACAACAAACGGGGGTAATCATTGTTTACATTCGATTTCGTGCTTTGCTTTGCTCCTTGAATCAGTGAAATAGGTTTTGTATTTTATAATAATGTCGGATATTAAAAAAATCGCAGTATAAATATTGTATTTTACCACTCTGCACTAATACAACGGATAATTTTTCTCAAAAGCTATTCTTGAGCGTTCCACAGGATCCTATTAAACGAAAACATTGGACAATCGCCATGAAAAGAAAACAATTGAAAATAATGATAATGGAAAATGGTGATAATGATATTAAATGATTATAAGATGAAAACGAAAGGCTCAGAAATCACATAAACGATTTATAATTACGTAAGTTAAAACGAATTGCTGCTTACTAACTAGGCTAACAAAATGTAAACATTGAAGTATCATAAAGTGTGACGTCAGGCAGCGTTTTTAAGTCACATGATTTTCGGTTAATTTTAAAGTTATTTGTTAAATGAATGAGAACTTTTTTTGCATTTTTAATAAACTTTTTGAAATTTAGGGGCCTAAAACTACCAGAAAAATAGGATTTTTTCAAATTCCTCATTCTGAGATTACAGTTTCTTAATTCATTACACGAAATAAATTTTATTGTCTATAAATGCCCTCCAAATAAAAAATATATCCCATACTCATTAAAAAAAATACCCAAAAGAATTGTGGAAGCAAGCAAGAAAAATGATTTTCATTTTCCTTTTCTAAAAAAAACACTTAAGTGGAAAAATTCGTATGGCTTATCCACTAACGATATAAATTAAATATTATTTTTCGAGTAAATATTTCCTCAGAGATTCATTTATTACTTCACCTATCTAAACTGAAATTAATTAACTTTTATAGGTTACACACGAGGAATAACATTTCAGTTCAGATTTAATTTACTAAAAGACGATAATTAGTTCAACAAAAAGAAACTGACATATACTTTAAGATTTTAAAGTCATGGTTTCTGTAGAAAACTGGTTGCATTGAATTGACAATTCATTGAATCGGTTATGTGTTATCTTTATTTTATTGAAATTTTATTTTTCCGACTGAGTGAAAATAATGCCTGGACCGGGAGTCGAACCCCGGATCTTTGACTTACAAGGTCAAGGCTCTACCAATTGAGCTATCCAGGTCGACAGCCGGTCGACATTACTCACTCAGACAACCTTTAGGCAGAAAACTGGTTGCATTGAATTGACAATTCATTGAATCGGTTGTCGTAATGTCGACCGGCTGTCGGCCTGGATAGCTCAATTGGTAGAGCCTTGACCTTGTAAGTCAAAGATCCGGGGTTCGACTCCCGGTCCAGGCATTATTTTCACTCAGTCGGAAAAACAAAATTTCAATAAATATGATTTTCTTCCACAGTTGATTGTGTGATTTTAATAAAAATTGTATCTTTATTTTGTTACAATATATTATCGTCAATCTCAGTGTTGAATTGTTTTTTTTCTTATCTTTTATTTAATTAATATTTCTCCTTAACCTATAATATTGTATGCGTAAATGCACATATTCCCAAATATAAAGATGTCGTCTAAAATCTAAAAATATATATAAAAAAAATCACTGGAAGAATCTCTAAGATCTTATTTAGTGCCACGAATTTTCGCTAAATGTTGACAAAATGTCCTGAAAGCTACGTTCTTATGAGAATTTTATATCAACAAGGATTAAGTTAAACTTTCCTCTACAAATATAACTATCCACAAAGATTTATGTCAGGTTTATTTATTCCTTCATTTGTCAAGGCAGATATTGTTGTACGACACATAAGAGATTATAGGTTTTGTAAATAATTTAACATTGCCATGGCTGATAATTATATTATCCAATAAGTATCATTTTAGGGATATAGAAAGACTCTCCTAAAAGAGAATGAGCTAAAATTAAGTTTTTATAAATAAGCTTTTCTTATTATTATTGTTCTTATGAATAATTTCAGAAAAATAGACGTGCAAAAGTGATGTCTTTAACTGCGTAACCTTTAATCGTTTGAGTACGAACTTTCTAGTTATTGAAAAAAAAAAAAAAAAAAAAAAAAAAAAAAGCTCAGTAATTTTAATTAGAGAAATTAAAATTTATTTTTATTTTGAACATAACATTATTACATTTTTACTTTCTCTTACCCATAAAGTCGAGACAGTATTGTTTTAGGGCCAAATTTTCGAACGCGAGTTTTTGTTATATTTTCGTGTTCTGAGGTCCCCTGAATACGAAAATCATGTTTTTAGTGAATGGTCTATGTGTCTGTTATCAGCATATCTCAAGAACAAATAGTAGCAGAAATTCCAAACTCGGTATTCTAAATATGCATCATATATATAGGAATGCTACAGTAAGCTTTCGTTGAGATGAAGCAAATGGTTCGTGTACAGGAACACTCAAAAGTATTCAAATACATTACGTCTGTGGGGGAAATTGCAGGTAAGTAGAGTTTAACATCTATAGACTGCACTAAACCAAATGAAACGAATATATATTTTTTGTAATAGAGATAGTCAACTGGGAAAAAATATTTGTGTATGTAGAAGCTTCACCCCTGGGGGGGAAGTCCCTCCTCGAAGGGAATAAATTTTCAATATGGGTATCTTTCAAAAGAGCTCGCCAATACCTTTAAAAAAGATGGCTGAACCATCGATCTGCTATAATTTAAAATAAGTTATCGATTTTTTTCATTTTTAACCATTTTTTTTTTTTTTTTTTTTTTTTTTTTGTAATATTGAGATTAAATTCAACTTTTTTTTTTTTATATTTAGTGTTATACTACTTCTCTAATATGGAAATCGTCTGCATTATCATAAAAGATAATTTGTTTAAATAATAATTTTAATAAATTATTTTTTAAAAACAGAAAAAATAATATCTTTGACACCTGACTGAATAATAAATAAATAAATAAACTATATCTTACAGGGTGCCAACAGTCTAAACCTTTTCCCTGATTCTTACATTAGTATATTTGTATAACAATTTTTTACTTCATTGATCATGCAAATGTATTACGAAAATTTCCGAAAGAAAAATACTGGTGGACGAGTAAGGGACTATTATTAAATCACCTAAAATTTGATATTATAACATTACGGGAATAATTCTTGTACTCTATATAGAATTAACACAAATTTATTTACATACATCTTCCTATTGCATACACTCAGTTTTGGTGACTTAATTTTTTTTATGAGAAACCTGTTCTTTAAGTTAACAAATTTCTTCCATCACCGAGAATTTTCCAACTTTACTCTTTTCTTATTCTTCATGTTTTTCTAAATTGCATAACATTTTCTTTTGAAATTTCCCACTTTTTACTTTCCGAACACTATAGTGAGGAAAGTATTCTAATCATGTCAAAAATCCGAATTTGAGATTTTCGAGGTCCCCTAAGTCCGTTTTCACTATTTTTGCGATGATGTATGTATATGTGTGTGTATGTGTGTGTGTGTATGTATGTGTGTATGTATGTGTGTATGTATGTGTGTATGTATGTGAATGAACACGCTAGCGTCTAAACGCTTTTTTCGAATAAGCTGAAAGTTGGTACGTATATTGTAAGTCACCATAGTACGAACCTATAGATTTTGGTGAATCCAGCACTTACAGTGACACCAGAAATATTCTTTATCATTATGTTCTATGGGACCAAATTTTTAAAAGTGTGATAGCGTCTAAACGCCTTATTAATCTGAGCAAAAAAATTGTACACATGTTATAGGTCACAGTTGCCACCAACTGTATAGATTCTGGTGAATTTAGCATTTACAGTTTTTTTTATAGGGACACAAAGAAAAATTATTTATCATTATGGCCTATGGGACCCAATTTTTAAAAGTGCGATAGCATCCAAACGCCTTATTCAATGGAGCTGAAAATTTATATGAATATTATAAATCACTGTTGCACTACCTATAAGCATTTTGGTGAATCTAGCATTTATAGGTTTTTACAGGAACTCAACAAAAAATTCTTTATCATTATGATCTATGGGCTCAAAGTTCCGTAGCGTTCAATAAAACATCGTGTAATATATGGAGAAAAATACTCAAGCACTCTATTCTGGTTTTCTCTCTTTTGTTTGTTTAACAACTCCTCTTTCTTTACTTTACCTACAAAACTGTTAATTACTCAATGTTCGGAAAGTCTAGTGGAGTCACTCCAGATTTTTTAGTCTTTCAAAAACTTTTTTTTTTTCCAATATATTTTTGAATCTCTGACATCACAGTATAATAAATAATAAAAATCACTGCATTCATTAATCATTATAAGTCTTAACATTTTAGTAGTTATCTTTTATTCAACTACTAAAAAAGTAAGTTTATTGCAAATATAATGTATTTTGCTTAAAATCTGATAAACTATTGGAAACTTATTCATTTAAAACCAGATATTAGTCTGTTGAAAATAAGAAATATGTAACCTATTTCAAACAAATTTAGTTACAGAGATACGAAACATTAGTAATTCATAAAACAAACAATGGTTTATCTCAATTAATGTCTTTCTACCGTGCAATGCATTTTTCAGAATGATATATTGTTCTCTAAAAAACACATTTTCTAGAAAAGGGGTGGTTTATCATGTTATTAAATTTATTCGTTTTTTAAAGGTTTTTTATCCATAAGATTTCGTTTTCTTAAATTGGATGAGTGGAAATTTTATGAAGAATATTCAATGAAATATTTCTGTTTTTGATTATACGTTTTTATATTAGTATATTTTAACACATTTTTTAAATTTACTTTTAGATTATTTTATTTTGGTTTTACAAATAGCTGTATTTAATTGAGCTTTAAAATAAAATTATTGATTTACATAATTCAATGTTGTTTAATTCTGCAAAAGTAAACAGAAACACCAGTAATTAATATAAAATGCTTGCAACTAAAAACAAATAATTGTTCTGAGAAATAGTGCAATCTTACTCTTTCAATAATAAGGAGACAATATAAAGTAAATAATACAAAATCCAGTCTAATAACAAGAAATAATTAAAAAAAGAAAAAAAAAAATTAAAGTCAATTCCTAAAGGCCGAAAGATGTCAATTTTTTGCAAATCAGCAGAAATAATTTTTCCAAGTTTTTTTCGTTAAAAGTTAAAAAAAATCGATAACTTTACTTTAAATTATCACAGATCTATAGTTCAACCATTCGTTTTAAAGGTATTGACGAGATATTTCGAAAGATACCAATATTGAAAATTTACTCCCCCCGGGGGGTACTTGGCGCCGGCGAATGAAAAGTACTTTCTCTCCTATCTACTTCTTACATTAACGAAGAATAAAATCTACTCGATTCATTAAAAGAATTTTAGGTGATGAATTTTTTTCTTGCCATAATTAGAAATCTGAAATGTATCATCGAAATGTCTAATTCTGCAATGTTAAAAAAAATTGTAAATGCTAAATAAGATTTTTTTCATTTATAATTGAGTTTAAATTTAAATCTAAATATTTTTGTATGCCAAAATATATCCTAAGTATTTTAAAATATGTTTTTAAATAAAAAAGATAAATACACTTTAATGGCAAATACAGACACGACATTATTCCCTTATCCGCGATTGTAATGAAATGCTCACCCTCTGGTGGGCTAAGGTGAAATTAACAGTACCGCTGAACGGATAGCTTTCACGCTTTCGTCGAGACGCCATTGCTTGCTGCTGCTGTATACTCGATAGGATGAATAAATCCGGCAAAAAAGATAACACATGCTGCTGTGTGCCACAGTGTAACTCCAATGGATCAAGAAATCCGGAATCAAGCTTCCATTTGTTTCCAAATGACAAATTTAAAATTCCAGTTGCCTGCGCTAAATGGAAATAAAGCTTTATTTAGTAAAAAATCTGAATGGATTAGACGTTTACGAATAGAGAAAGAAGTATCGTCAAGAATGACTGTTTGTTCGAAACATTTCGTACCTGAGGATTTCACAACTAATAATACGTTTAATTTTGTTTTAATTGTAAAATATTTTAGATAAAGCGGATCGTTTCCTTCGCTAACGAGAAAAAGCAAAACGATCACATTTCATGGATGTCATGGAACAACTATAGTATTGTTTTTTTTTTTTTTTTTTTATTAAAATCACACAATTAACTGTGGAAGAAAATCATATTTATTGAAATTTTATTTTTCCGACTGAGTGAAAATAATGCCTGGACCGGGAATCGAACCCCGGATCTTTGACTTACAAGGTCAATGCTCTACCACTGAGCTATCCAGGCCGACATCCCGGTCTGCATTACTCACTCAGACAACCTTATAGGCAGAAACATCTCTGGTCTATCATTTAGATAGCTCAACAACGAGAGCATTGACCTTGTAAGTCAAAGATCCGGGGTTCGATTCCCGGTCCAGGCATTATTTTCACTCAGTCGGAAAAATAAAATTTCAATAAATATGATTTTCTTCCACAGTTAATTGTGTGATTTTAATAAAAAAAAAAAAAATTGTATTTCTCTCCCATTGTTTAATGGTGTTTTCCTTTACCTGCGGCTTTTTCTGTTGAGCTATCTAAATGATAGACCAGAGATGTTTCTGCCTATAAGGTTGTCTGAGTGAGTAATGCAGACCGGGATGTCGGCCTGGATAGCTCAGTGGTAGAGCATTGACCTTGTAAGTCAAAGATCCGGGGTTCGATTCCCGGTCCAGGCATTATTTTCACTCAGTCGGAAAAATAAAATTTCAATAACTATAGTATTGGTCCACAAGTGCATTTGGTGATTTTTCTTTGGTAATTATGGCGAAATGCCGTTTTTGCAAATGGTTGCGATGGATTCCAAGCGTAAACAAAAGCGTATTGTATTGCAAAGAATCCGTAAAGGCATCGTTATCGTTCAAAACGGGGCGAAAGAAAAATCGCCAAATCCAGTTATGGACCAACTCTATAGTTGTACCTTTATTTTTATTTATTTATTTATTTATTATTATTATTTTTTTTAATGTACCTTTGTTGTAAGATAACATATAGATGCAGTTAAAATACAGTGGAATTATTAAATAATAAAAAGCAATAATTTCCATTGCATCCTATTATGCAATCGATTTTCCGTGATGTAATGGCGGAGAAAAAACAATAATAAATACACGTGACTATTATATTTACTAACAATTTCAGTTGAGAAAGCGCCATCTATCGATCATTACAAACGCGGATTCAGAAAAAAAGAACACATAAAATAAAATAAAATAAACATAAGATAATGTCTGCCAGTAATAAAATTAATTTTCTAAATGTAGAAAAAAAAAAGATATTTGCGGAATTTATTTTATTTTTTTACACCAGTGATAACATTTTTATTTCCCTGTGTGGAGAATGACGTCATTGTGGAAAATGATGTAATAAAAGAAATTATTTCTTTAATGGCAAATAGAGTACCTTTATAATTTTATTTTAGATTATGAGGCAACATATTCAACAGTCCTTGCCAATATTGACATGAAAAGTACAAAACAATTTCCATTTCTCCAACAACCTTTTCAAATAATTAATGTTCCAGACAATATATTATGGCAAATCAAAATTAGTCAGATAAAAGGTTTAAAAGAATTTAAGTTAAAAAAAAAAAAAAAAAAAAAAAAAAAAAAAAAAAACTGAATTTATACGACAATAGTAGATTTTTAAATAAAACGATCAGCTAATTACATGTATATACTTTAAATGTAATCGTTCAAGACTCTTGAATGTAATTAACGAAAGTAAAAAAGAGAAGAAATCTGATGATTTGTGGACAATTTGATAGTTCATAATAAAAATTATAAATTTTTTAAAAGAGCAAAAGTTATCCAGATCATTGAAAAATGAGGAAGAAACGTGTCTTCACATGTATCAAACGTTTTAGATTCAAAATCACTCTTGTCATGTGTTCATGAGAATAGATACATAATTTTAACAATTTGAATCAAATAATTTTACCACAGATATCTTATGGCAAGGTGCATTACAATCTTGAAATATCGATTGTGAAAATGTCTCAGATACTTCCAAAGTTCTCGGGTAGGTGCCCACTTTTATCATGGCCGTTCTTTATCAATTCAAATTTATTCAGGATTTAGAATGGTTAATTTTACAGTTTAAACTTAAAAATATCCTCTACTGGTACAATGCTCACGTCTGATATACTTAATGTTTAAATTAGGTTTTAACATAGTGGCCAACTATTTCAGTTTTCACGGAAGATGTAATCCACAAAATTTTAATAGAAATATTTATTAACAGTTTTCTAGTAATTATCTGCAGTTAGTTGTATAGGAAAATACTGTTAGAAAATAATGGTAATGATTCTTAAAAAAAAGACTCGGAAAGTTGACAACTATGAGTTTTGCGAAAAACCTCGAATAAGCGTATAAAGTCACTTGTAATACTTTTCACGGAAATGTTCACAATTTCTTAATATATAATAGTATTTTAAGTTTTCTTTTTAAATTTATATGTGATAATTTTAAAAATAATCAGATCATCTTTTCTCTAGACGGATTTTGTACATATATATATATAAATCTTCTTCCTTTTTTTTTTTTTTTTTAAATGTATTTTTACATTACTGTTACACTGGTAAAACATTAACGATAAACAAAAACGTAAATAAATCCAATATTATAAAGACATTTTTTATCGCCCATTTTCTATTATTATTTCCTATACAATAATTTAAAAGTTTATTCTACCGAATAGTTTTAAATAAGAAAAAAAATGAAAGTGTCTTTTATAAATGAGAACATAAAAGGGATTTCCGGATCCATAGCAATGAAAATCGCATTTCGAAAAAATCTAATCTCCTGCCAAAAGACATAAAAAGACATCATTAAGAAGTTTATGAGATTTCTACCGTAGTCAATTGCTTATGTCTTTCCGGTTAACAAAAGTGAATAAAATATTGAAATATGATTATTTTCAAAGAAGTAATTCAAGTATCAATATTATGAAAAGATATTCCCTCCCTCCATTTCAGTTTTTTTCCCTAAATCTTTAAAAAGAAATAAAAATAATTAATTTCAATCTTTCTGTACATGTTTTGCACCTTTTTTTTTTTTTTTTTTTTTTTGTACTCATGTTCTGAATAAGTAAAGAGTACATTTTTTTAAAATAATTTCGTACGTTTAACAAGTTAAAACATCGAATAATCAATTTTATATTGAATGTTATTTATAAACTTACATTAAGGGCTTATTTGAACACATATTTTTGCATTCAATGTCGTTTTTGTTACAATTTTCACATGCAGTTCAGATATATTAAAAATAAATATTAAACCCCCATAAAAATTAAATGTGTGCGTATAATATGTAAACAGAAATCTGTGTACGATAAATTTTAACCATTTGACATACAATTCCTAATTATTTCCTACATAAATAAAGTATTTCTTAATTCATGTTTGATGCATGATCTTTATTTTTGGCTTATATATATATATTCTTTAAAATGAATTAACTCAAACATTCCTTAGTTCATTCTCTCGTTTATCATACTTCGTAATACATAAAAATCTTTCATATTTATCCATGAGAGATGATTTTAAAACCTTGTTATCATGAGACCACGGCAGCGTCTCGAGTGACGCAAGCGGGCATTATTACATTTCTACTACATTGTGTGGCCAACTCTCACTTTACCTATATCCCGTAATATAGGAAAGTGCTTCGCATAGAAATGATTGGCTTCAAGATATTGAGGAAAGAGGGGCACAGATATATCCAATAAGAATAGACCTCCCTCGCAGTACATTTAAGCAGATATAAAGATGTGCATACATATCAAAACATAATAACTATTAATTTAATAACAGTAATTAACCACTTATAAAGTATTCTTAATTATTTCTACGTACAAGTTTATAAAAACTTTAACGAGTAACATTTTTTTTTTTTAATTTAAGTATATAAAGAGTGATTAACTAAATATATACACCAACGTACAAAAAAAAGAAAAGAAAAAGAAAGAAAGAAAGAAAAGAAAAAGAAAGAAAGAAAGAAAAGAAAAAGAAAGAAAGAAAGAAAAGAAAAGAAAAAAGTCGCACTTGACTGTTTTTTTTTTTTTTTTTTTTCTTCCTTTCATCAACCGTATATTTTGCGTTTAAAAAGAAAATTTTTTTGAAGAGACATTATTACATCGTCCTTCGCTTAAAACTTGGGATTGAACCAAGCTTTTAAAACAAGAAATAGTAGTTAGGAGAGTTATAATCGGCTAAAAAAAATATTTTAATTATAACCACATGTAAAGTGTGCTTATAATTAAGCTTCCGCTGAAAACAGCATCCTGCACGTAAAACGGGTGAACGGACTGCCCACAAATTTTGTATGTGGCCGATTCCTGATATGCACTCAAAAAATTTCGAAAAAATAAAATAAAGAAATGTGCACTATGTGGTGCTTTGCATGGAAAATCAGAGGAAAAAAATGAAAATAGCAAAGGACTGATATGGAATGCATAAACAGTTTGAACATCTATTGATTAGTTTTTAATCCCATGCATGTAATTTCATTTTCTAAATTGGATATTTTTGTACAGAAAACTTTACATAGTGGATATCTTTTGAACTTTTTCTTTTAATTAATCACACGCGCCTCACGATTCTTTCACATACCAAAATTGGTGTACAATCCGTTCTGTAATTCTAAATGCTGGATTCAGTTTATATCAGAAACTTAATTATCCTCTAAAAAACTTTTAAAAACATTACTGCCGCTCGCTATCCAAAAGCAAGAGCATTTTTTTTTTTCCAGTAATGTGGAGCAATATTTATTTTTACCCAAGAGTATCCAGTTACATAAACTGTATAAGATGATAAAGAATACATGTTATACAACCTAATAACTTTTCGCAGGCGAGTATTGGAATAAATTGTGATTTAAAGCTTTTAATTTTCTTTTTGGTTTTCCATGTTTTTATATTTAGGATGGATGGATGGTTGGATGGTTGGGTTTTACGTCGCACTAGTGCTGCGCAGATGGGCAATTGGCGACGGTCTGGGACACACCCCTAGAGGTGGTCCGGAGACATCCCATCATAATTTTGATCCTCCACGGAAGGGATGGCTCTCCCACTTCGGAGACCCCCAAAGGTATAATTTTTGATGGGAACATATAGGACATTGCGGCCACGGAAGATTTTACGTGCACCAACCACCATTAGTGTACACGACGGTCTTTGGCTGGCTCGAGTACCGAACCCGCAATCTTCCAATTACGAGGCTGGCGCTCTACCGACTGGGCTACCGCGGCCCTTTTATATTAAGGAAAAATAATTTAAACTGACGCAAATAGAATTCAGATATTTCTATTTTTGAATTTGAAAATGTTTAAATAAAAAAATTAAGGTTTATGAGTATTATCAGAAATATTTCTCTAAAACTTCTCATCTCTTTAACAACTAAATATATAAGAGTATTTTTACAGTCTGAATAGGAATTAACCTGCTTAACTCATAATAGGCTGTCATTTAGTCATCTTCATAAAATTTTAAGACAGGAATACTAAATAACGTTGCTTTATAAATCTCAGTCAGGGTGTTTTAGTATTTTTTTTTTCTTTATCTTTTCCGATTCAAATCATTAATTTTGATCTTTCGATATTCAAAATGTACGGGATCTTTTGAATCAATGCAGCTTCGCTCATTAGGCGTGTGATTAATGTGCATTAATTCATTTCCTATAACAGTTACACTTGATATTTTTAAGAAGATAATAATATTTTTAAAATGTTTCAATGTTCATTTACTTTTTTTGTTCTACGTAAAATGTTCCTTCTACTACAGTACTGATAAATTTTGTCATTGAATATCAGTTTCTCATTTCATTTAAAAGAAATTAGATTAATAAATAGATTATGATTAGAATCATTGCATTTTACAGTTCAAAGAAGCTTTTTAGACATTCAAAATAAAAAATAATATTCTGGAAAGACATCTTTCTATACAGATAATAGAATAAGAATTTATTGGAAAAAAAAAAAGAAGAAGAAGATGATGATGATGATGATGATGATGATGATGAAGCTAATACTGACATTAACATTTTTTCTTCTTTCAGCAGGAATCTTTCTTTTTTCATTTAGACAGAATTGAATAAAGACAGATAAAATAATAGGCAGGTGTATATATAGATAGATGAATAAAACAAAGAAGAGACGAACAGAATCAAAAAAAAAAAAAAAATACAGATTACAGAATACCTTTATTCATAATAACCTGCATATGGTTACCTATGCATCATATGAAATTTGAAATTATATAAATATTCCCAAAATAGAGGGTTTTTTTTTTTTCCTTTTTTATCAGTATGTAAAAGCACATATTAATAAATCGTCTCTTGTCATACACTATTTTTAAATTATTTATGAAACACAGAGATTTGACATATCAATATTTTCACGATTTTTCAGAAAATTTTACAATAAATCTTTACAGAATGAATAAAAGGATGTTTTATCGAATTTCTAAAAATAACTTTGGTTTTTGAAACTGAAATAAATATGTATTCTACAATTTTGAACTGTTGACGTAGAATCCAAATTCTTTCATTGTTAAAAAAACTAATGACAAGAATTAGAAAGAAAAAAAATCTATTACTGTTTTAGTAACCAACACGTTTTTTTTAGATATTGAAATTCAGTGACTAAGCTTATTGTCAGACTTTTTGAAATATTAATCATCATTTTTTACTTTCTCTTACCCATAGGGTCGAGAAAGTATTGTTTTAGGGTCAAATTTTCGAACGTGAGTTTTTGTTATATTTACATGTTCTGAGGTCCCCTGAATACGAAAATTATGTTTTTAAAGAATGGTCTGTGTGTGTGTGTGTGTCTTTTATCAGCATATCTCAAGAACAAATAGTAGCAGAAATTCCAAACTCGGTATTCTAAATGTGTATCATATAGGGATGCTACAGTAAGCTTTTCGTTGAGAGAAAGCAAATGGTTCGTGTACTGGGACACTCAAAAGTATTCAAATACATTACGTCTATGGCGGAAATTGCAGGTAAGTAGAGTTTAACATCTGTAGACTGCACTACACCAAATGAAACGAATATATATTTTTTGTAATAGAGATAGTCAACTGGGAAAAATTTTTGTGTATGTAGGAGCCTCGCCTCCTCCCCTGGGGTGAATTCCCCCCTCGAGGAGAGTAAATTTTCATGATGGGTATCTTTCAAAAGAGCTCGCCAATACCTTTAAAACGAATGGTTGGACCATTTATCTGCGATAATTTAAAATAAAATAATCATTTTTTTCATTTTAATTTTTTTTTTTTTTTATGTAATATTGATAATAAATTCAACTTTTTTTTTTTATATTTAGTGTTATATTACTTCTTTAATATGGAAATCGTCTGCATTATCATAAAAGATAATTTTTTTAAATATTAATTTTAACAAATTATTTTTTAAAAACAGAATTATTTTTTAATAACCGAATTAAATTCTATATAAATGTAGGTGCATTAATGAAACGGGAGATTGAGGGGAGCGGTAGCCCCCCTCACACAGAACTAATCATCATATAAAACTCTTCCGAAGCCTAATTTCAATTGTTTAACTCAGATTACATAACAGTACTTGTTATCTTACCTCTTAATCTGAAACCTGTATTTATAGTGTTAAATTTCAGGGTAAGAGAATGTCGTGTGAGTGACACACCAGATTATTTCTGTGCATAAAGTAGCAAAAAATGAAATTTTCTTTATCAAAACCAATAAAAATAGTTAGAAAAGCGAATTATAACGAAAAGGAAAACCATGCACTTCGCATACATTAGAATTTTCTTTTCAACTTTCGTGAAATTTTTGAAAAATGTTTTACATGACGAAAAATGCACTTTCATCAATTTCCACTTATATACTACGATGTATTTGAATTTTTTGTATGACCCTGTGAAAGAAATCTTTAATGCTAAAAACAGTATTTTCTATACGAAGTATGCATCTTTGCAACTGAAAACTTATATGCTAATTGCATTATGCTAATGAAGATATCACATGAAAGCACTAAGCTGGTGCAAAAGCTGCATGTGTTTTGTAAAAATGCCATAATGCCTTTTTCTTTTTCTGTCTTTATTTAAACAAAATATTTCATTTTAGTTTTAATAAACTAAATTCATTTTTTATTCTGTTTTATTTCCCTTACCATATGTGTGTAAATTATCTTATTTAAAGATCCAACTTAATTTAAATTTTTGGAAGGATTTAACGTTTATAAATAAGGTTAAGTTATTCAAATTCTGATTTAAATATGTCTCTTTCTCAAAGCTTTTTTAGATTTAAATTAAGCATAGCTAAAAACAGTGACCACGCTCCATTGTTACTGGATCTCTGCTAATTAATATATTTTATCGGATTATAAGATTAATGTCAACCCATAATCCAACATTGAGCCGGCCAAAGACTGCCGTGTACACTGATGGTGGCTGGTGCAAATATAATCAGTCATGGCCACAAAATCCTCCATGTTCCCATCAAAACTATATCTCTGAAGATCACCAAAGCGGGGAAGCCATCCTCTCAGTGGAGGATCAAAATTGTGATGGCATGTCTCCAGAGCATCCCTAGGGGTGCATCCCAGACCGTCGCCAATTACCCATAGCACAGTACTGATGCGACGTTAAACCTAACATTCCTACCTACAACCATGGATCATATTTTAATTTTCCCGTGTAAAATGACTTCATGACAGAAGAACAAGGTCACTGGGAGAAACTTTTTTCAAGGTGGCAAATAGAGTACTTTCATAAACCTATCGTTTTTAGTTAATATCTTCTTTAATTGAAATGATAGAAATTTCTAAGCAGCTGAAATGTCTACCTTAGAGTATTCGGAACACATTGATACCTCTCATGAAGCGAAGGATCCTGCCCTCCGCGAGAAGATGCCGTCGCAGACAAAAAAAAATTTACACCAGTGACAGAAACTCCGTAACAAAATTTGAAATTTGTCACCGAAGTAGTTCAAACATTTCTCGCCATGGTATTTATTTATGCAGTTGCGATAGCTGCTTCAATTCATTACCAAAATGGCCAAAAATATATGAATTTGCCAAGGGTTCCCCATACTAAAGCTGTACTTTTTCGACACAGATGACTTTTTTTTTTTTTTTTTTTTGATGTTTTTTGCAATGCTAAGAGTCATTAGAGCATAGGTTTGATGTCTGTCGTCCTTGGGTATTTTTGTATTTGCAATCAAAAATGTAAAAGGAAAATGTACTTTCCAGATGTATATTTTCGTAATATAAATTGTATGAAATATTGTTTCATATTGTTTGCTCTCGTTATGAACAATTTTCCGTTTGGGGGAAATTTAAGTTACAATATTACATTATGGGTGCTGGATTACATAGGCTGGATTTTGAATTCTGATACTAATTTAAGGTTTTGTAGTTGTCAATTTTAAATTTTTTGTCCAGTTGTGTGATTTAATAGCTTATTTTAGGAAAAATTAAATTAAAATATTGTTTAATGGACATCAAAGAGCTGTATTTTGAATTCTGATCTTAATTTAGGGTTTTATAATTGGAAATTTTGAAATTTTGGTCCGGTTGTACGAATTAAGTGCTCATTTAAGATAAATTTAAGTTTAAATATAAGAAATTGAATGCGAAATTAAGTCGAAATAAGTATAAGTATTTAAAAACAGTTTTGTTACAAAATGAAAAAGATGAAATAACACGCATTTTAAAAAAAATAAAATGCCCTTTTCTTAATGCACTAAAAAGAACAAAATAACTTTTTCAGCTTAGTACAGCCGATTTGAATACTTGCATTTTACTACCATTCCAATAAAATTGCACCTCAAACGAAGAAAAGGGCGGCTCAAACCATTTTTATACCAAAATTTCCTATCTAGTTAATTTCAGCTCATATTTTCATAAATCCATAATAATTTAAAATTAATTTTACCAAAATTTCCAATCTGGCTAATTTCAGCTCATATTTTCATAAATCCATAATAATTTAAAATTAATTTTACCAAAATTTCCAATCTGGCTAATTTCAGCTCATATTTTCATAAATCCATAATAATTTAAAATCTTGGTATAAAATGGTTTGAGCCGCCCTTTTCTTCGTTTGAGGTGCAATTTTATTGGAATAGTAGTAAAATGTAAGTATTCAGATCAGTGGTACTGAGCTGAAAAAGTTATTTTGTTCTTTTTAGTGCATTAAGAAAAGAGCATTTTTTTTTAAATAAGTGTTATTTTTTAATATACAGTCTAAGTCAAAATGAATATAGCGATTACAAACGGCTATAACTATTTAATGGAAAAGAATTTATCGATAATATTAACACAAAATGTAGACGGTACTCCAAAATTTTCTATGCATACGTCATAGATGTACTTTGTGACTTCCCTTGGTCACACGGACAACATATAGACGGTTGTCCATTTCACGCCATACATTCTGAAGCATGTCTGCAGTCACCGACGCAAGTGCATTACGAATGCGTACTTTAAGACCCAGTGATTTTTATCTATGGGTTTATGTGAAAGACAGGGTGTATGTAACTCCCATGTCCAAAACAACTGAAGAACTCAAAGTACGCATTTGTAAGGCGCTTTCGTCGGTGACTGAACAAATGCTTCAGAATGTATGGCGTGAAATGGACTACAGCCTAGAAGTTGTCCGAATGACCAAGGGAAGTCACATAGAACATCTATGACGTATGTATACAAAATTTTGGAGTTCCGTCTACATTCTGTGTTAATCTTATCGATAAATTCTTTTTCATTAAATAGTTATAGCCGTTTGTAATCGCTATATTCATTTTGACTTATCCTGTATAGAGAAACTGTTACATGCAGCGTCTAGCGACTTGCAGTGCGATTCAAGGGAAGTATATACGTCCTGTTCTTATAAATGTTTTTCCCATTTCTTCCGTAAATTTGATTTTATGCGCTTTTTAAACTAGTGGTACTTTGAAGTACCGTCAGTAGATAAAGAGTTAAAAATCTATATATCGCACACTACAAAATATAATCAACATAATCTATTCAGATGCAAGAAGCGTCATTCCATTAGAATATGGAGCTATTCAAATTACTGTCTTATTGCAGAGATTCATCCCACATAGCAATTTTAGTTTGCAGCAAATCTGTAGCAGTCTTTCTTTGTAAACCAGCAAACTTGCAGCAAGTTCAGCATGACAACCTTGTAAGTTCATAACAAGACTGAAGCAAGATTACGCAAACGCCGAAGTCACCATGCGCAAAATTTGCAGCAAACTTGTCGTGCAAGTTGCACTCTTACTGTATCAAGTTTGCTGCAAATTCGTTGCAAACTAGTAGAAAAGTTAGCAATGCCGTATCAAGATTACTGCAAATTCATTGCAACAAGCAAACTTGACCAGCAACTGCTGACGCATTGCAAACTCAAATTCTTCTTACGTCACACTATTTGCAAATATGCATAGAAATATGTAAACATAGCACATATCTCACAGAAGCCTTGTCAATACAAGATTTCCAATATTTTCTAAACCACGTGGACAACGCCACGCTCCTTTCTCCAATAAACACAAGGAACATAACATTGAGGAACCGTTTTAATATCATTCTTCAAACACTATTGTTGAATTTCAAATACTTACATAGCAGTTTTAGTTTGCAGCATAAACGGTGTGAAAGGAAATAACAAAAAATTTATGTTCCGTCTACTTTGCGGCAGTTTTACAGCAAATTTGTCGCGTCAAATTTGCCGCGTCAAATTTGTCATGACAAGATAATATCAAGAAGAAACAAACTTGCTGCAAATGTGCTTGCTATCTGGGATAAAAATATTCAGATACAGGGTTGTGAAAAACTGCTCGGAGTGCAATTCTAGGTATTTTATGGGTTTTTAATTTAAAACAAAAATATTTTTTAAGATCTCATAATGAAAGTATTTCCTCGAAGATTATTCGATCTAAGAGGAATATGTAGTTAAGAAATGTTTTATAATACATGTCTGCGAAATTCTATTTTTCAATTTTTTTTTCTACTGCTTCGGATGCTTCTGATGTTTTTTGATACGCTTAATTCAGAAATGTTTGTATTTTCTTTCGATCGCGTAAGGGTTTTTCAAAAAGTAAGGAAGAAGATCTGAAAAACTAACACAGGGGCTACAACGAAACTCTTTAAATATAAAATACATTAAAATAGGATATTATTTACAAATTATCTTTTTAATGAATTTGTTTCTGTACCCCAATGCTCGGTTTAGAGCTTTTTTCTCTTGTGCATGGCTAAACGGCAATTTCTATGCAACATCTAACCATAGATATAGTAATAAGACATAGATTGATTACTGGAGAGGGAAAAGTGATACCATTTTACTCGGGAAAAGACGGCCATTTTACTCTCTTATGGATATATTTTCCCGAGTGAATATACACGGTAATGCACACAGGTAATTTAGCAAATAAAATGTATGTACTAAAAGAGAATGAAAAACTCCAGATACCACTTTTTCTTTCTAACTTTTAACTTTCCTTTCCTTTTCTTTTTTCTTTTTTTTTTTTTTCTTTTTTTTTTTTTTACTATACTCTAATATACTCATGTCTGCACAAAACTGCCTTTCTTTCGGCATTTATTATTATTATACTTCTTTTAGATAAAAATCGTCTGCATTCATCATGAAAAATAATTTTAATAAATTATAATTTAATAAATTATTTGTATGGTGTAAATTTGTATAGGCTTATATATGGAAGAAAGTCTTGTGGTGGTCACAGCAAACTCGTTATATATCAAAATTTTCGCAGCTACTAACTATATTTAAAAGATTTTTGAGCATTCCATATTACTTACTAATATAAAATTTTAAAATATATTAAAATTTTAAAAAGTATTCCATTAAATATGAAGACAGTATTTCATAATAATAACAAAGCAACTGATTATAAAAATTATATTTTACACAAATTACTTGAATATAATTTATTTATGAAAACTTATCCCATTTCTTTTCGTATATTTAATAGAACACTTAAAAGCAGCGCAATATTTCGGCATTTTCAAAATTCATTACCATTCTATTATATTATTATTTTAAAGTTTTAACTCTCTAATGGCTGATGCCAAAAAACTTTTTCGGCATCAAAAATCTTTGTTTGTTAACATGGGGATGATAGATCTATATAAATTACTATATCAATGCATCTAATAATAATCTGCAAACATGTCGATTCAATCATCCCTGATGCATCCTTTTCCTTTCTTTGTTGTCTTAATGAAACCACTCTCTTTATTTTTCACTCACATCATCTAGATATTTCGGAAAATAATTGAGATGGGAGATAAAGTGAAGATTTAAGCTCAGTTTAAAATATGCTCTTGAAGACTTAAAATGTACCTTGCAAATTAACTGTTACCCGTCACAATTTTTAACTGTGACTTTCTAGAGTTTTCCTATCTCGGTTTGTTCTACTTCCTCATTCAAGGGCGATATTGAAGTACCGACGAGTAGCCCCGTCGGCCGAAGATAGTTTGTGTTCCAGTTGAAGGGTTGTCTTTTTTTTTTTTTTTTTTTTCATTTTATACTTTCTTGTTTACCGTTTACCTTGAGTAATTCTCTTTTGTATTGTATATTTTTTAAATGAATTGATGTAATTTTGTAACTTTTACAATTTGATAATTTTATAAAATATTTTTAGTAGTTTTATACATTATATTTATGATTTCTCTTCAGTTATTGGTGGTTTTCTGTTTGCTGAGAAGTTGGGGGCAAAGGATAGTTATTAGCTTATAGCTACTGTCCTTTCAGAAACTTCTCGTTCATCCCTACACTGAGGAGCCTCCCTGATGAAGATCTCAGTGTTTTTTGGTGTTTAATTTCATTCATTTGTTTATATATTTCTACATTTAATTTCATTCATTTGTTTATATATTTCTGCATTTATATATTACTATATATATATATATATATATAGAACACATATAGTTTATAAGAGCAATATTTATAATCTTTTCAACTTATTTATAGAAAAATTCGATAAAGATTATTATATTTAAAAAAAAAAAAAAAAAAAAACCTATATCTAAGCAGCTTAATACGAAATCTATAACTTGGAAAGTAATATTTCAGAACATAAAATTTTTTAATACTTTAATGTGTTTCTAAGCTCCAGTTTCAGAAAATTAGATTACTCCATTAAAGAAATTAAGTGCAAAATAGCTATTACATTTCAAAATATAACTTAATAGTTCTAATAATGCTTTATTAGAAAACTAAAAATGTAGCTTTTAGCGAATTAAAGGTTTTAAAATATTAATTATTAATCCCATTTGAAAAAAAGGAGTGGTTCTAGATATTTTAGAAATAAATGCATATTATACTAATGTATATAGTTTCTGATGGAGATGGCAAAAATATTTTAAGTGAATAAACTATACTGCATTTTACATTAAATAATGTTTAAAATCTCATGTGATTTTAAGACCTTTTTTTTTTTTTTTAAGAAATCATTGAATATGTTCAGTAAAAAGTTTAAAATATCAGTATTGCGATAAAACCATAACAGACTATTCTAAAACTAAAATCTTCGTTTTATCTATCTATCCATTTCTCTCTCTCTCTCTCTCTCTCTCTCTCTCTCTCTCTCTCTCTCTGTGTGTGTGTGTGTGTATATATATATATATATATATATAAGATAAATCGGGGGAAGACGCCGAATATAACCACGTTTTGTTTACAAAAATAGAAATGATATGTAATGAAAAAAAAATACACAGTGATCTTCTGTGACTGATAAGTTATGTATGCCCATTAATTCCCTTCGCAGACTGTACACGACTGATAAATTTGATGTTAAAAAAAACTCGTGTAAATGTGGCATCATCCCCCACATATATACGAGGAAGATGCCACCAGTCATGAGGTGTGAATTGATCATAACTACGTAGAAACAAACAAATATGTAACAATTTTTATTTTATTTTTTATTTTTATTTTTTATTATTCACTTTGCTAAAACTAATGAGTGTACGAGTTTGAATGATAGCCAGCACAACATTTCATTTAGTGTAAATGAGGAGCATTGCAATGTTCGTGCAACGATTGTAATGTTCGTTTGATGCACTGAATCCAATCACACTTGAGACCTTTTTTAGCGTAAGAGATTCATTTTCAAATAGCACAAGAACCACCATCATTATCTTCATCAAAACTATCGTCACTGGTATCCAGAGGTATTTCTTCACTTGAGGAACACGAGATTACCCGTCTACCTCTCTCTCTCTCTCTTTATTTTATTTTATTATTTATTTATTTATTTATTTATTAAATGTTTCTATTGATTTATTTTGACTTTTTCCGCAGAATTCTTCTTCTCTCTAATGCAGTCAAGACCACTGCTGTTTGTTTCTTATGCCCGGATGTTTTAGGTTTTCTTGCCTGAGGAACAGGGCTGATACTTTCTAGACATACCATTTTTTGTGCTGGTGGAGGCAACTGATTGTGACAGTCGACTGCCTTTAGCTCTGGTAGTGGAAGCAACTGATGGTCCCGTGGCAGAAACACGGCGACACGGCGACAATGTCGCAGAAAGAGAAATGTTCTTGCAGAAAGATTTTACTTAAGTCAAATAAATTTTGCCATTGTGTTAAAAAAAAAAAAAAAGAGAGAGAGAGAGAGAGAGAGAGAGAGAAACTCAAAGAATGGTTTATAAACTGTTCTGCAGAACAAATTTTCGTTTCTGCAGATACGATCCTCTCAATCCTGAATAAGGAGATGAGATAGAGCGGGTGTAACTCACTTGGGTTAGCTTTGATGCGGCATGCATTAGCGATTTGTGATGCGGTGATATGATTCGGTGTATCGGCACTTTTCACTGGTAACCTCTTCACATCGGAACTTCATTTTTGTGTCTCCAAACTTTGTTTTCGCGCCGCGCCCGCCGCTCGTGTCGTGTGTATTTATTGTATTGCAAAAAGATGTTTTTTCGAAAGAATGTGGCTTTGCGACCATTTTTCGAATTTCATATTTCATGCATTTTCAGATTCAGGCATAACAAAATAGCTGCATCCAGCGATTTTTTTTTTTTTTTTAAATAAGTGCGTGATTGCTGCTGTACCGATTTTCATACATTTTCAGATTTATGCACGACGAATTAGTTATATCCAGTGATTTTTTTTTCTTTAATGTATGCGAAGCGTGCATACGTGCGTGGTAGCACAGTCGGTAACAAAAGTGTCCGAACACTAGCAAAAATTCCTATGTAAAAGAAGTACACTTCATACGGTTTTGTTAAATAAATCCTTGTCGCATCCTGTTGGAATTTTTGCTAGTGTTTGGACACTTTTGTTACTGACTGCAAATACACGTGAATTTTTAAAAGCTGCATTAATTTTTATGTTTGGTTGAAACTATGCAATACATTTCACAAATATATACAGAAATAAGACTATGGGGAAATTTGTAACGTCTGTAGTTATACGCAAAATAAAAAATGAAGCTTCAAACCTTGCTTCAAAAAATAGAAAATTAAGAAATTAATCTTAAAAATACTTTATTGATTTTTAGCATTTTATAAGTAGTAAAAGACCTTAGCAATAAATATTAATGGGTATCTTAAGTTATAAAATTGATAGCTTTTCTAATTTTTTTCTTTACTAGTCATTAATTATTTTAATTGTGATTAAAATTCTTACCTTTAAATTTTGTTGTTTAAGCATATGAAGTCGTTAAAAAATATATTTATTTTACAAAAATACTCTTATCATTAGTTTCCACAGCTTGTTCATTTCATTTTTTAAACATCTGAATCTTTAAGAAAAGTTATTATTATTATTTTTTTCAATTGAAATATTGCAAATTAAATAGTTAGTTTGAATAAAAGTCAAACCAAAAGTTTTGTTGAATATATATATATTTGTAAGCAAAAGGAATTTTTTCTAATAGTAGTTGTTTCGAATAAATACTAATTAAACAGCAAATGCTTTTATTTATTTATTTTTATTTACTTATTCGTATAGATATCAATATCAAATATTACTTTTAATTGATTTCTATTTATTTCATTCATCTGTAATCATTATTTTCTATTATAGATATTATCCATGAAATCTGTTATATTTCCCATTTCAACATTTCCTTAAAAATTAAATGTTTCACTTGCCTCAATCTTTATGAAAATATTTCGACTATGCTTTGTCTATAATTGTGTTACTTAGATCTTGTACTTTGTTTTACTTTATGTATTTAAATGATGGTATAATTATACATTCTGAATTCTTTAATGTCAAATCACATTTTTTAGATTTCAAATACACATATTTATGCTATTTGTATATAATATAAAAATGAATCTTGTGTATTAGAATTGTATCTTGCATCTTTCTAATAATATCAAAAACTATAAATGTTGTAAATTATTTATATTTCATTATAATATTAAGCATTCTATGTTAATTTTTACTTTTAATTTGTTGTATTTTAATTTTGAGTTCTGTATTATATTTTATGTTGTTTGGTTTGCACCTTATGAAGTAAGTGCATTTGTGTATTTAAATATATATATTTAATATAAAAAAAGTAATGACATTTTAAAAGTATTTGTAACATTTGTTTAATTTAGACATTTCATGATTTAAATGCCTTAAAAAATTTTGCAGATTATTTTTGATGCGTTGCTGCATTTTATGGTTTGAATTCATTGAATATTTTATAAACAATATTGTATATTAATGTGAACAAAAAATCTGAAGCATTTAAGATCAATAGATTTATTTTCACCTTTCTTAAAAAAAAGAGTCATTTCTTGCAATAGTGCAGATATGTGCATTTGTGCCTAATTAAAAATTAAATACATTGGTTATACTGGATATTATTTACTATTTAAAAATAACTTATTTTGAATTCATAAATGTTAACTTCACAAACTATTCCTGCAGAAAGATTTTGGTGTTGATAAAACTTGTCGCAGAAAGCATAATAAATTTCTGCCACAGGGCTGATGGTGTAGGCCTACATGATTTGTTGGTGGAAACAACTGCTGGTGTAGGCCTATTGCCACATGCGTCGTTTGTAGAAGCAACAGCTATATCATTGCTGGAACCATCAGAGATAATAAACGCATGATCTGCGCATGATTGCTTGTCGGTTATAAGGTTAAATTCCAGTGGCTGAAAACCCAGAAATCTCATTTCCTACTGTGGTTGCTTTGCTCCAAGCTGTATTCAAAAGAAATCCAAACTGAAGTCTTGAATGTTTATTAAAATATTATAAAAGTAGTAATTATTATAATATTATAATTATAATTATTAATTCCATTTATATTTTACACTATAATATAAAGTACATAAAATAAAGCATAAAATTTAAAGGTCATTTAATTTATTTCTAAACCATATTGCGTCTTCCCCAGAGTAGGATGATACCACATATGCTTGTTTTCGTATTGCTGCGAGGTTAAGCCGCTTCTGCTTGCCTTGTGTATGTAATAGAATAAAGAAATCACTTCTATTGATAATATCTTATTTAAAATAAAACATCAGATTATGAACTTTAAATATGAACAAACGAATATTATAAGGGTTTTACTCACAAGGTTAAATGCTCACGAGATCCAAAATAACGGCGATTATAGGCGATAAATTAAGTTCACAATCCCTGCGCTCACTGGGACAAGACTTCTGACACATGTTGGCCGGTAACTACCATCTATTGATAAATAAAAATGCTAGGAACAAACTTGCGTCTTCCCCCAATTTGTATCTTCCCCAAACTACCTTATATCCTAATGTAGAGATTTTCAAATCTGCTACAACTATCACTTTAACAAGTTCAGAGAAATCTGATGTGGAAACCAAATGAATTACTCATACACTCATTGAAATAACACATTGGTACGAAAGCACTGACACTGTGTGGCAAGTATTCTGTAAATATAAAAGCAGGGTAGTCTATAGATGTATCCAAAATCAAGCCAAGAAAACTCTTATTCGAACTATAAATGCCAGAATAATAGAATTATATACTTCACAAAATGCACAAAAATCATTTTTTCGGTAATAGTATTCCAGAGATTATTATATAATTTCTCACTGACAAATGCACAGCTTAAAGTTCAATGGAATTTATTTGAGAGTAGGTGGCCTACTTATGTAGTCTTTGGTGAAAATTAGGGACGAGAAACAATACATTATATCAATAAAAAATAACTTCGTTAAAAGCTGAGAAAAGGTGATTTTAGCAACTCGAACTACTTTCTTTCTCCTGCATTTACAATTTATCAAGGTGTAACAAATTTTTAGAGTTATAATGACGCCAATTTTTGTGAGATACCTAATTTAACCTTTCATAATTGTTTAATGTCCACGTTTAATTAAATGTATTTATTTTTATGTCGGAAGAAAATGAATTCGTAATTTTTTTTTCAACAGTTAAAATATAATTATTTATTTAAATGGCTTATTTAAAGCTATCTTTGTCATATAATAATCAAATAATTTGCAATAAAAAAAATATTGTGACTATAAATTGAAATAAAAACTATCCTATCTCTCAAGTTGGATCAAACTGCATACAGTGTACAAAATTTCATTAAAATGAGTTAATTAGTTTAAGAGTTCATCGCGGACAAACATCGTGACACGAAATTTTTATATATAAAGATATATCATGATTAGATATATACACACACATATATATATATATCATAATAAAATTTAACCTTAAAATTTAGCAATTAATAGATACAAAACAATACCAACACAACAAAATAGAGCTGATTTTAACTTATAGGTAAGACTGACATATATATATTAATTTTGTTGGCTTTTTCAGATAATTTCGTTGTAGTTTATTATATAAAATGTGTTAATAAAGTTTTTATTTTTTTTTAAGTAGTAAAATTAATATATTTTCCAAACTTGTACAGATATATGTATGCTGCAAAATATGTTTTAATAAAGCAATGGAATACTGTCATTTTAATTTTCATACGTTCTAAATAATATTAAAGTAATTTTAATTATTTAAAGTACTTATTAAATAATGCTCCTGATTTGTCTAATTTAATATTTCTCTAGCGAATTAAAAATTGATGCATAATTTTTTTTAAAATAGTAATAGCAATATAAGTTGTAATTTTTTTTTTTTTTTTGTAATTTCAGTGGTTAAATATTTTTATTTTGAAAAGAAATCGTTATTGTATTACAATTCTAACATTGATTTATAAAATAGAATTTATTAAAAGCTAGTAAAGATATTATATTTCATATTAAAAATGCATAATATCGTCAAACTTATATTGACAGAATAAAAAAGATAAAATAAATAAAAGTTAGTTGTTAAACAATTGAAATATTTGTTAAATACTGGAATTTTCAGTTGAAAATTACAAATATGCGGGTAAAGAAAAAAAAAATGAAATTGAAATTGTAGGCCTCAATCGATGTGTGATTAATAAAAGCGGTGTAAACTTATGAAAACTACTTTAAGTAACATGTATTGAAATGTTAATATTGTTATTTAAAGAAACCTGAAAAAGGAAATTTGCCCTAACCTATATAAATTCAATAATTTTTACATTGACTCCAACCTATGTGGGAAAATTTTTATTACGGATTTGGAATCAGCAGGACAAAATATGATATGTTGTAAATTTGCACGTGTGAATACCCAAAAATAAGCAAAGAAATTAGTTAACTTTAAATGAAAGATATTAATTAATTATATATTATGGAACTAAGTATGTATGTACCTATTGCTATAATTAGACTCAACCTATGTGGGAAAATACAAATACCTCGTGACTGCAAACGTTGCTGTTGTTCCACAAAAGATTTTATTTTCACTTTAACAAGTGCCTAGTAGGTAATGTGTAGATTAACAAGTGTCTAGTCAGTAATGTGCAGTTTATCTAAATAATTTGAGAAATGAAATAATGTTCCTCACTTTAACGGATCATCCTAGTTAATGTGCAGATTACCTAGCTAATCTGCAGATTAACTAAATAATTTGAGAAATGAAATAATGTTCCTCACTTTAACGGATCATCTTAGTTAATGTGCAGATTAACTGATTTCTGCACTTTAGCAGTAACATATATATGAATTAAAATTTATACATCACTGTACTTATTAACTATAATAATCTATTCTTTATGTTCTTCATCATAGTAAACTTCAACAAAAAAATAAATATTTTGTAATAATATACTAGTATGTATATAATTTATTAATTACAAATGAGCTATCTGTTAATAAAAAATGCAGATAGTTGTTGAGACTCCTATCTGTAAATCCACTGGTACATTAATCCATGATTTTAGTAAATATATTGTATATTTCAACAAATTTTAATGCATTTTCAGATATTCTATAACGTATAAAAATTTCACAAATCATATTCTACTTTATGAGAGAAAATATTTTAATTTTTGAATGCCTTCGGGATTTTTTTTTTTTTTTTTCTGACCCAGTTGAAAACTAATTATCTGAACTTATAATCGCATTTCTTGTCCTAAACGCATTAAAAAACTTCATTAAACTTGAATTTTTAAATTAAAACTTTTTTTCAGGATATGTTGAATTTAATAAAAATTGATTTTAGTAATTAAGGTACTTTTTTCTATTCAAGTCTTACATGAAAATCTATCGATTGTATAATTCTTAGTTTTAAAATTGGTCAAATGCTGTTTACAAAAATCCAATATAAAATAAGAAAGCAAATTAATGATAAAATAATGTTTGCTTAGAGAAAATTTTAAAACTTCCTAAGCCAAAGTTTAAATTTTAAATTCCAGTACACAGTTCGATAGCTCTTGAGATGAAAATAATTCTGGATTTAAAAAGATATAGTTTTTTAATTAAACATCTGTTAAAGTTTTTTGTTGGAAATCATTTGTAATTGGTTATAATCAGATATATTAGAAAATAGCCAAATATATAATATAATAATATTATATATTTATTTATATAATAATATTTATTTATATATTTATTTATATAATAATATTATAATATATAATAATCAAAATATAATCAAATCCATTAGAAAATATTTATTTTCTAATAACTTTTGTGTAAAAGATGCAAACGAAAGCTTTTTATACTTTTATTTAAAAAACGAAATAAAAAATTTCTCTAAATTAATTTCAAAATATTTCTAATAAAACGAAAAATAATCTGGTGTGTCACTCACACGACTTTCACTTATCCTGAAATTTAACACTAAAAGTACAGATTGGATATTAAGGGTTAACATAACGAGTACTTTTATGTAAATCTATGTTAAAACAATTCAAATTAGGCTTCGGAACAGCTTTATTTGACAAATGATGTGAGGGGGCTAACCCCCCCCCCCCCCCCCCGTTTCTTTACTGTATCTACTTTTATATAGAATTCAAGTCTGTTATTAAGTTCAAAAGTTTATTTAAAATTTTTCAGACAGCTTTCACAGGCATCATTCCTTGAAATTTATCAATCGTGAACAAACATTTATAGTAAAAAACGCATTAACTTCAAGATCACCTGAAATTATTTGTATTTAATTTACTCTAACAGACGCAGTCAAAGATCAAACTATAAAACTTGACTTCGCTATTCAGGAAGCCTCAAAATGTGTAACTATACAAAAAACCAAGAGATTAATATTTCTCTTTAAACAAATACATTATTTATCATACGGCTATGTGGACTTAATTTCAATTCCTGAGCAGCTTTACTGGACATGATAAAATATTATAGTAAAGCACTTCCCCTTACAAATAAAAATGAATGTTATGGCTTAAATGTTGGCAGCCCTGTATATTCTCTAAGTTGTGTACACATCACATGGTGCACATAAATATAATACTATATTAACAACACATAGCACAACCTAAAGTACACTTCCATCAATTTTCAAGTACTGTCGCATTGTAATCTAATACTTTTGTGTAGCCCTGTAAGCGAACAGTGGATGATTTCTATGCCATATTCTACATGAAACATGTTTTTACGCATAAAAAAGGTATATATTCGTTTCATTTGGATTAGTAGAGTCTATAGATGTTAAACTCTACTTACCTACAATTTCCCCCATAGACGCCATGTATTTGAATTATCTTGGGTATTCCTGTACACGAACCATTTACTTCATCTCAACGAAAAGCTTAGTGTAGCATCCCTATATCATACACATTTAGAATACCAAGTTTGGAATCTCTGCTGCTGTTTGTTTTTGAGATATGCTGATAACAGACGCACACACACAGACACTTCTCTTTATTTATATAGATATAGATAGATTATGTGGGATTCTTTTTTTATGCTTTTTTTTTTTTTTTTTTTTTACCGTGCAAAAGTATGGTTGGGACCTGCTCGTCAAGCGTAATATATTCGGGAAGCAGCAACCACTGTCGAACGATTCCTAGGTCCAAACCTGAACATTCCTGTTCTTCGATGTCTTGAGCATAACTAATTTTCGTGCATATTTTGATCATCTCAGTTGATATTCTTGTTTTTTCACACTTGTGATTGCGCATAAGAAGGGGGGGGGGGGGGATTTTTCTTCTCCAATTTTACAGCACCACAATTTTGCATGAGAATTGAAGATAAAAGGCCTGAAGAAAAATTTTCAATCGCAAATGTAAAAAAAAAAAAAAAATGCACAATATGTAGTTATGTGTATTATATGAAGTTTTATAACAAATTGATAGATATAATGTTTAACAAAAAACAAGAAAGAAAAATCATGCAGTACGCATTGATTATTAACACTTTCCAACTCTATGCAATTGTTGTATCGAATAACTATTAATATTCTTTGCCTACGTTATCGCACAACAGACAGAAGGACTGAAAAACATACAGATAGACTAATTGATTTTAAAATTACTCTTAGGCATTTTGGAAAGGGTTAAAAAGGCTTAACTCAAAAGAAAATGCAGCCGTTAGATTTAATTACAGCATTTAAACTCTCTGAATATTTTACTGTAGCCCTGTAAATATGAAAAATAATCATATCATATTCTATACAAAAATATATTTTAAAATATTAATAATACATGCCAATGTTTTTAAGATTTTTGTAGTAGAAATTTTTTTTTTATATAACTGTAAAAAAATTCTGTCCTAAAACGTATTGCATTATCTTTTTTTATTGTTGTTGCTGTTGTTGCCCCTGTAAACAAACTAGTTGTACAGGACCTATTAATGACATTTTAAATAGGGAACATTCCATAGAGAACTTGAGTGTATCATTTTTATAAAATTCTAAAAATATTCACGGATGATAGAAGCCGGAGACAAACAGATAGAAAGGTAGACAATTGGACAGACAAATGCACAAATTGAAATCATATTCCCACTAAATTTATAAGAAAGTGTTAAAACGCTCATAAAACCAAAGTGCAATTCCAGCAAATTTTTATTAATACCTCTTAATGTAACTGATTATTTTTGTGTGGGCCTGTAAATATAATGCTAACCATACTATATTACATAGAAGGCACACTCTTTTGTGCATATGAATAATATATTTCAATTGGATTAAGCTTTGTGGAAAATAAAATTATTAAAATTTGGTTTATAAAAATAACTCTCATACAACACAATCCTTTGGAGTAATTTTAAGTGCTTCTGTACACAAACCAGTTAGAAATGTATTCTATTTTACATAAGAAACATCTCATAGGGAATTGAACAACATATTAAAATTTCATTAAAGTTTCTATACATTAAAGGTATTAAAATATGATTTATAGAAACTCCTCTCATAGAAAACAATGCTTTCGAATACTTTTGGGTGTCCCTGTACACAAACCAGAAGAGGTATTCATTCCATTTTCAATAGGGAACATCCCATAGTGAACGTGAATAAAATATATCGGTTTAAAGAAATTCCATAAATGTTTACGGAAATTAGAGCGCAGAAAAACAGACAGAGAGACAGACAGACGGACAGAAGAACAGTCAGAGAGATACACAAATTGAAATTATATTCACATTAAAAAAATGATAGAAAGTGTCAAAAACGCTTAATGTAAACGAAAGTATTATTCTAGCAATTTTTTATTAATAGCTTTTAATATAACTGAACATTTTTGTGTCACCCTGTAAATCTAATAGTAACCATGCTATATTCTATGCAAAGCATTCTTTTGTGCATATAAATAACATATTTCAATTTCCTAAAACTTCGTGGAAAGTAAAGTTATTAAAATTTGATTTATAGAAATATCTCACAAAGAACGTAATGCTTTGGAGTACTTTTGAGTGTCCCTGTATATGAAACAGAGTTGGTATGTAATCTATTCTATATAGGAAACATCCAATACTGAACTTAAATAACGTATTTCAATTCATGAAGATATTGTACTGTAAAGGTATGAAAATATGGTTTATAGAAATACCTCTCATAGAAAACAATTCTTTGAAATAATTTCCGGTGTCCCTGTACACAAACCAGTAGAGGTATAAACTCCATTTTCAATAGGAAACATCCGATAGTGAACTTGAATAACACATATCAGTTTCAAAAAATTCCATAAATATTTACGGGAGTTAGAGCGCGGGCAGACAGACAGACGGACAGACGGACAGATACACAAATATATATCATATTCACACTTAAAAAAAATGTTAGGAAGTGTTAAAAACGCTTAATGTAAACGAAAGTAGAATTATTGCAAATTTTTAATAATAGCTCTTAATATAACAGAATATTTTTGTGTCACCCTTTAAATCTAATGCTAATCATGCTATATTCTATGTACCTAAAGCATTCTTTTGTGAATATAACTAACATATTTCAATTTCCTAAAACTTCGTGGAAAGTAAAGTTGTTAAAATTTGATTTATAGAAATATCTCTCATAGAACGCAATTCTTTAGAATACTTCTGAGTGTCCTTGTATATAAAACGGAGTTGGTATTTAATCCATTTTCTACAGGAAAAATCCAATAGTGAACTTAAATAATATATTTCAATTTCATTAAGATATGTGTACAGTAAAGGTATGGAAATATGATTTATAGAAATACCTGTCATAGAACACAATGCTTTGAAATACTTTCGGGTGCCCCTGTACACAAACCAGTAGAGGTATAAACTCCATTTTCAACAGGGAACATCCAAGAGTGAGCTTGAATAACATATATCAGTTTCAAGAAATTCCACAAATATTTACGGGAATTAGAGCGCGGAGAGACAGACAGACGGACAGACAGACAGACAAACCGAAGTCATTAACACTTTTCAACCTTGTTGGGAAGTGTTAAAAATGTTAGAAAGTGTTAAAAACACTTAATGTAAACGAAAGTACACTTTTAGCAAATATTTATGAATAGCTCTTTATATAACTGATTATTTTTGTGTCACCCTGTAAATCTAATGCTAATCATGCTATATTCTATGCAAAGCATTTTCTTTTGTGCTTATAAATAACACATTTCAATTTCATAAATCCTCGTGCAAAGTAGAGTTATTAAAACTTAGTTTATAGAAATATCTCCATAAAACGCAATGCTTTGGAATACTTTTGTGTGTCCCTGCACACAAATCTGTGGTGGTATTTGCTCCATTTTCTACAGGAAACATCTGATAATGAACTTGAATAACATATTTCAATTTCATTAAGATTTGTGTACAGTAAGGGTATGGAAATATGGTTTATAGAAATGCCTCTCATAGAACACAATGCTTTGAAATACTTTTGTGTGTCCCTGTACACAAATCAGTGGCCGTATTTACTCCATTTTATACAGGAAACATCCGTTAGTGAACTTGAATAACATATTTCAATTTCATTAAAATTTTTGTACAGTAAGGGTATGAAAATATGGTTTATAGAAATGCCTCTCATAGAACACAGTGCTTTGAAATATTTTCGGGGGTCCCTGTACACAAACCAGTAGAGGTATAAACTCCATTTTCAATAGGGAACATCCTATAGTGAACTTGTATAACATATTTCAATTTCATTAAGATTTTTGTACAGTAAGGGTATGAAAATATGGTTTATAGAAATGCCTCTCATAGAACACAGTGCTTTGAAATATTTTCGGGGGTCCCTGTACACAAACCAGTAGAGGTATAAACTCCATTTTCAATAGGGAACATCCGATAGTGAACTTGTATAACATATTTCAATTTCATTAAGATTTTTGTACAGTAAGGCTATGAAAATACGGTTTATAGAAATGCCTCTCATAGAACACAATGCTTTGAAATATTTTCGGGGGTCCCTGTACACAAACCAGTAGAGGTATAAACTCCATTTTCAATAGGGAACATCTGATAGTGAACTTGTATAGCATATTTCAATTTCATTAAGATTTTTGTACAGTAAGGCTATGAAAATACGGTTTATGGAAATGCCTCTCATAGAACACAATGCTTTGAAATATTTTCGGGGGTCCCTGTACACAAACCAGTAGAGGTATAAACTCCATTTTCAATAGGGAACATCCGATAGTGAACTTGTATAACATATTTCAATTTCATTAAGATTTTTGTACAGTAAGGCTATGAAAATACGGTTTATAGAAATGCCTCTCATAGAACACAATGCTTTGAAATATTTTCGGGGGTCCCTGTACACAAACCAGTAGTGGTATAAACTCCATTTTCAATAGGGAACATCCGATGGTGAACTTGAATAACATATATCAGTTTCAAGAAATTCCATATATATTTACGGGAGTTAGAGCGCGGACAGACAAACAGACAAACCCAAGTCATAAACACTTTTCAACCTTGTTGGAAAGTGTTAAAAAGGGGGGGGGGGGGTTCTTTATTAGGCGAGGCTAATATTTTACATAAAAAAATAATTGCTTTAAAGATATTGTTAGTAAGTATTTTCAAAAAAAAGCAATCCATTATATTGAGCAGCTAATTAAACCAAAAAATTCAAGGGATATTGAATAAAGACTTATTATAAAATGAACTAGTAAATTTAAACGCATAAAAAGGATAAAACATCGTATTTCACTCATTTTTTAAAGTTTCATACTTATAGCAGCATATCAATATTTTTCCTTCTTAGAGCAAGCATTATAATTATTTTAACATTTGAGTATTTGAAAGATTTTAAAGAAAAATATAATTCTCTCGATTCTAATTCTCTTACATAAAGTTTTATACAGATAAAGACTTCCTTAAAATTTCATTTTCACTTCACGTCTAGAAAATAGCTACCAGTTTCCTTAGCAATATAATAACATTTCCAATTACATTGAAACATTTCCATTTCAGAGAACTTTTCACTTTATTAAATAGCTTTTCCAGCGTGAAACTGTTTCACAGCTTCAAAATATTCTGTACAGTTTGGAATACTTGGATAGTTTTATCTCACAAGCGTTTTAAGTTCGCTATTTTGTAATATGGTAATGCCTTTGAACTAAACCTTTGAAATGAAAGCAGAATTTGTAGTGATTTTAAGGGAATGGATTTTGAAACTATTGTTTAAATTTTTAGAACCACTGTGATAATGTAAGTTTTTATGGTTATTAAATGCCTATATAGTTCCTGAAGTGAACTATTTTATAGTTATCCTATGATCATGTGAAAACAAATTCAATTAAATAAAAGCGTCCATATTTTACTCTTTGATAAGCAATCTTTTGAAATAAGACTGATGGAATGATTTCAGAAGATTATATGCTCATTCCTGGAAGACAAATCCAGTAACTGCAATTTTTTTAAACAAAAATTACAAGTGCCTAAGTCAAATCATGAAAACAGGATCTATTACTACCATTACGCTACTCCCGTACGTAATGGAAGTATTCTATTTGTTACTTCAATTACCCTGTACCGTAGGTAATGGAAGTATTGTATTTGGGGCAAAAATTCGATAACGAAATTTTACCCATAGATGTAGTAATTTACACTCATGGGCAAAAAAATTAGCGCACCAAGAAATAATTTCGGGATCGTAACGAAACTTGGCATGAAGGTACATGTCGGGGAGATATGCAAATGATTAGAAATGCAGAGTGATTGCGCATTACGTATAGCCGGTAGAGGGCGTTTAAAGTCGTTCTCTGTGGAGTATAAAAAAGGTAACCAACGCTTATTTGAGTATGCTGAATCGTTTACAAAGGAAGTAATCGCGGCGCCCATTACGTGTGCTGCCCATGACGCCCACCCATCGACGCCTCCGTTTGGAGTTTTGCCGCGCACGAGGAAACTGGACTGCAGTGGAATGGAACCAGGTCGTCTTTAGCGACGAATACAGATTCAATCTCAGCAGTGATGACAATCGTGTTCGTGTGTGGAGACCCCGTGGTGAACGCCTCAATCCTGCCTTTGCTTTACAGCGACACACCGCTCCCACAGCTGGTGTGATGGTATGGGGTGCCATTGCTTACAATACACGGTCACCCCTAGTATTGATCCATGGCACCATGACAGCCCAGCGGTATGTCCATGACATCCTGCAACCACATCTGTTGCCACTCATGCAACGGCTCCCAGGAGCCATTTTTCAACAAGACAATGCTCGGCCTCACACGGCAAGGCTGTCACAAGACTGTCTCCGCACTGTTACTACCCTTCCTTGGCCTGCCCGATCCCCAGATTTGTCTCCAATCGAGCATATCTGGGATCATTTGGAACGGCGAGTTGGGCATCTCACGAGTTTGAACGAACTAGAGGCAAGGTTACAGCAAATATGGAACGAAATGTCTCAAGACATCATACAGAACTTGTATGCCTCAATGTCCGATTGTATCGCATCGTGCATTCGTGCTAGAGGGGGTCCAACAGGGTATTAAATCCTCCTTCTTTTGCCTTTTTCTCTGAAATAAATTATCCTTTTTCTTTGATTTTCTAATCATTTACTTATATCAAAGTAGTCATTACGTATGTAAAATTTCGTTTCATTTTGACGACTCCTTCTTGGTGCGCTAATTTTTTTGTCCATGAGTGTATATAGGTCTATCATCCCCATGTTAACGAGCAAAGATTTTTGATGCCGAAAAAGTTTTTTGGCATCAGCCATCAGAGAGCTAAAACTCGAAAACAGTAATAGAATATAATGGTAATGAATTTTGAAAATGTCAAAATATTGCGCGACTTTTAAGTGTTCTAATAAATATATGAAAAGAAATGGGGTAGCTTCCATAAATACGTTATATTCAAGTAATTTATGAAAAATATAATTTTTATAATCAGTTGCTTTGTTAATTTTATGAGATAATTACTGTTTTCATATTTAATGGAATACTTTTTTTAAATTTAATATTTTTTAAGATTTTATATTAGTAAGTAATATGGAATTCTTAAAATTCTTTTAAATGTAGCTAGCAGTCGCGAAAGTTTTAATATATAACTAGTATGTTGTGGCCACCACAAGACTTTCTTCCGTATATAATCCTATACAAATTTACGCAATACAAATAATTTATTAAATTATAATTTATTAAAATTATTTTTCATGATGAATGCAGACGATTTTTATCTCAAAGAAGTATAATAATAATAAATGGCGAAAGAAAGACAGTTTTGTGCAGACATGAGTATACTAGAGTACAGTAAAAAAAAAAAAAGAAAAAGAAAACAAAAGGAAAACGAAAAGAAAGAAAGAAAGAAAAAGGGGTATCTGGAGTTTTTCATTCTCTTTTAGTGCATAAATTTTATTTGCTAAATTACCTATGTGTATTCCCGTGTATATTCACTTGGAAATTGGAGACCGAAAATTTATTTATTTTCAAAAACGAGGAAATAAGCAAAAATATAGGGTGGAAGCAAACTTAAAATCTAAAAATAGCTTTCATCGTTGTGATCCATTCATAAAAAATATTATGCATTACTGAGAGTGATTATGCTTGAATGAATTTCTGTGTGCAATACAAGAAAGTATTGGACTAGTAAATATTTTCGACTTTTGGTTTTTAATGGATTTACACATTTTAAGAGTTCCAGAAAACAATTTGACTATTTTTAGAAAATTTCTATTTGCATGTGTGTGTGTTCTATGTGTGTGACAAAAATTTTATTCCAACTAGTTCTCAGGAACTACTGCTCATAATTACATATAAATTTATATGCAATTGCACATTTGTATATAGTGTTTATCAATATTTGGTGTCAACTGCTCAACATGGGGCTGCTGTACAGTGATTTCCGTAATTTCAGAGAAGGCTATATCTGAGTAACAGATGCATAGAATTGCATATAAATTTACATATAAATACTAAATATGAAGTAATACATATAATTTTTAATAATACATAATACTTAATAAATGCATAAAATTTTTAGTATTACATATAAATACTAAAAAATATTACATATAAAATAATTTATAACGTACGCCTTGTTATAAATTAGTGCTTATCAACTTTTATACCAATATCTCAGAAAGTGGCGCTGCTATACAGCGATTTTCGCAATTTAAGTAAAGGTTATACTCAGGTTCTGTTGCATATAATGGAACAAAACTTGATATGTGAAAAGGCCATTATGAGACATGATGATTCAATTTGAATGCCTATCTGCCGATAAGGGTTGCTCATATACTACAAATATTTTTTAGAACAGAAAGGATGTCATCTGCATGGTGAAAATTTACTTCCGTTGGACATTTTGTGCAACAATACCTCTCTGAGTTGATAATATTCTGCATTCATAATGGAAAAATAATAAATAATTTGTACTGGGTTAATATGTATAGGAAAATGTAGAAGAAAGTTTTGTGATGGACACAACATACTAGTCAGTATAGAAAACTCATGGATAATGTCTGGCAACCAGAAGTATGGAAAGCTTAAAGCAAAGAATAAATGTGCCTTTCCTCAACATCGCACGAAAGTCGAGTTGAAATCCATGACATATGATGTATTTATGTTTGTATTTGGGGTGTATTATATAATATCTCAAAAGTAACAGGTTAATTCAAGTAAATATAAAAACTGTTTTAAAAAAATAAATGATGTCTACAAAAAAGACATTTAGAAAGTACAAAAAAAAACAAGCTCATAGAAAGAGAATGGATTAAAGTTGTGTCTAAAAAGGGTGTGATATCAAATTCCCAAGCTTATATTCTAATACTTATTTAGTATTACCTTTAAACTAAATTTTCACATGTAAATCAAGTGTCTTATGATATGTTGATAGAAATCCGGTTTTCCTGTACTAAATACATTATAGCGAGTTTCTGAAAATTATTTTTTTTTTTTTTTAATTTATGCATAATGGGCTTGGTGGCCATCTTTCAAATAATGAATAAGCATTCACATAATTTGAAGGAAGCTTCTTAAAACAAATATCTCGTATAGAATTAGTTTGGCTATTCCATTCAACAGAGACGGAAATATTTCGATAACATGATTTCTTATTGTAAGTATTTAGTATTAAGTGTACTTTCCTCCTAAACAAACTATACCATTTACAAACTATACCATTTTCTGCGATGATTTGATCAAATAATTATAAAAAAGTATAAAAAATGTCGGGTTACCATAGAAAAAAAGGAAGTTGATGCTCGGTTTAATATGTAGATGACCCCTTAAGCAAAATGTAACTAAACCGTTATAAATTAGACGTTATTACAAATTGATCGGTACCAACCGCGGTACCGATCTACGGTAATTTACGGCAAAATTATGTGTGTGGGGAGGGGAGGGGGGCTCTTTTTTTTCTGACTGTACAAGTTATGATTAAGGTTATAAGAAGTTTTATTCTGCAAAAATATTTTGAAATAATAAATTGCATCTGTTAGTACTTGTTAGTAGGTTTTTTTTTTTTTTTTTTTATCTTTTGTTTTCTCTATCTCTCTCTCTCACACACACACACATATATATATCGATATATGAAAATTGAAATATATATACATATGTGCCTGTCAGTGAGATTAAAAAAAAGCATAAAATATTAACCTAAACCATTTAAAATTTCAAAATAAAATTCAAAAATATTTTTGCCAAGTAATATTTCTTATATCATTAATCATAATTTGTTTATTTAATCAAACTTCGTTTTATTTCCATATTTCCATAACTCATATTTATTATATGTATCATATATAACTGCAGATTAAATTTTTATTTCAGTATTCATCTTTACTAAATATATATATACATACTAGCAGACCCGGCCACGCGTTGCTGTGACTAAGTTATACGTTGAATTATACGGCTGTAAACTATTTAGTACAGTCAAATTATTATTTACGAACAAAGACGAAAACGTTGTAGCCGATGTAAAAACCCACAGGGTTGAGATTTGAAACTTAGGTCAAAATTTGGAAGCGATTGATAAAAATTTTCGTAGTGTTGATATTAAGCACAAATTAATTTTATTGTAGGGTCCTATAAATTTTAATGGAGAAGCGATATATATTATTTCTAATGCTACTTTGGATAAAATTGCTAAAATGACTAATATATAAATCAAATTCTATTAAAATAAAAGTATAAAAGAAACAGAGATTTTAAAATCAATTTTTATGGAGGAGTGAAATATAATATATGCTATAATGGATAATTTTACTATCCGCGTTTGTAATGATCAATAGATGGCGCTCTCTGAAATGCAGTTGTTAGTAAATATAACAGCCACGTGTATTTATTATTCTTCTTTCTCCGCCATTTCATCATGGAAAGTCGATTGCATAATATGATGATATGCAGTGGTGTGATAATTTCACCTTAGCCCACCAGAGGGCGAGCATTTCATTACAATCGCGGATAAAATGAACTCATCATTTTAAATATTTTAAAGAGGGCAACAGCTGTAGTTATAAAAAGGAAAACAATAAGGCTAAACCAGAAAAATAAGTAAATTTGATAAATATTTTAAAACTTTAAAATTCGAAATCTTATGAAATATTGGACATTTAAAGTAAATACATGTATCATTTTAAATAGAAAAAGATTTTGGAAAACTTTAGTGTATTTTAACGAAGTGATGAGAAGTTTTTGAATATGTTAAAATTTTAATAGTAAATTCAAGTTAATAAAGATGGGAAACATTGAGGATTAAGATAAGAATAATTATAAGATTTAAAAAAAAAAAAAAAAAAAAAAAAAAAAAATTTATATACCATGCTTTTAAATTTTAATATACTAATAATATACTAATTAAAAGGAAAATGATAAATATTCTATCATAGTTTGAAGTCAAATTTGTTTTCAAATGTCTAAATAAAATATCTGATGTAAGATACTAATATTTTGCAGCGGAATAGATTTCATTTCTGTCATCCTTGGCGAAAAAAAAAGAATATCGCCAAATTATCTGGCGAAAATATTTAATTCCTTTCAAAAATCATGGTTATTTTAACAACTTATATTAAAAGAGTAATGAATAATATGAAACAATATTTCGTACAATACATATTACATGTCATACATACATACAATGAATAATACATATTACATTTCGTACAATGCATACATCTGGCATGTACATTTTCGTGTTAGCTTTTGATCGCCAAATAATAATAATAATAATAATAAAAGCCAAGGGCGACAGAGTTTTGAAATTTAAAATTAAAATTTTGTCAATTTGACAGCAAAATAATTCAATCTAACACCCGCGATAACTAATACATATCTATACCCAAATATAAGGATTAAAATCGGGAAATAAATTTCCTCGATTTTTAATAATTTCTTACAAAAAATCCAGTGGGCAATTAGCATAGGAAATCTTTTTCTTGGCTGCACAGACGGTCAGTGAGTCACACTTCGCTTGCGTATAGAACTCATAAATATAGTATAGCATATATAGAATAGAGTAATCATTGGGGAGAAAAAAGTTATTCCTTTTCATTTGGGAAAAGACGACGTTTTTACCAAAATATGGCCGTCTTTCCCCGAGTGAATACACACGGGAATACATATTAATATTTTAGCAAATAAAATTTATGAATAATTTATTTGCTAAAGGGGAATGGGAGACTCCAGATACAGTTTCAAATTCATATTTCTTTCTTTCTTTTCTTTCCTTTTTTTTTTTTTTTTTTCAATACCACTTAATGGCTGTTTCCAAAGCTTTTTTTTTTTTCCGGCATCAAAAATCTTTGTACGATAACATGGGGATGAGAGATCTATATATATTACTATGTCTATGACAGAACTACATTAGCACTTTATCAATGTGTATAAAATCTTTAAATTGATTATGACGTCAATTTTCGTGAGATGCATAATTTAACTTTTTATGATTTTTTAACGTTCACGTTTGATTAAATGTATTTATTTTTATGTCGAAAGAAAATGAACTCGTATTTTTTTTTTTTTTTTTTTTTTTTTTTTTTTTGGCAACAATTAAATTAATGGAACTCACAGATATTTTGGAGCAACTTTAATAAAGGTCTATAATTAACAAATAATTGCAATAAAACAATATTGTGACAATAAATTGAGATAAAAACTATCCTATCTCTCAAGTTGGACCAAACTGCACACAGTGTGCAAAATTTCATTAAAATCGGTTCCTTAGTTTAGGAGTTTACCCCGGACAAACATCGTGACACGTAATTTATATATATATACAGATATATATATATATATACATATATCCCTATGTATTACTTCAACATATTTAAATTTTAAAATATAGATCTCTAACATGCATGCAAAAAAAAAAAAAAAAAAAAATGTGGGTTACGTATGTAAAGCTTAAAAAAATAAATATTACCTTTCATCGCTTCAACATTTTATGAACATTTGGATTTTCAACTTATTTCACCAAATGATAAATTGTTGATGTTTTAGATAATATATAGATGATATAAAAGTTAGGTGTAAAATAATATGGTCTATATATTTAATTTATATTAGATTTTTGAATGGAAGCAGAATGACAAAATGTAAGTTGTTGAACTATATTTATTTTTACTTCCATTACCAGACTACTGTAGTAAAGGATGTACTGTATTTAGTCCGAAAATTCGATATCGAGTTTTCACCTGATTTTCATGTTTTAAGGTCTCCTGAGTCCAAAAAAGTAGTTTTTGGAGGTTGGTCAGTGTGTGTGTGTTTGTATGTATGTGTGTGGAGTATCTTCTGACTATTATATCTCCGAAACTAATAAAGACTTAATTATGAAACTTCAGAATTGAAATAGGTCTGGTGTACAGATAAATTTTCCAAATCTTGGTGAAAATTGAAAAACCGGAAGTGGTAAAATAAGTCTGTTTCTCAAAAACGGGTCTAAAGATTTTCTTCTAACTTGCTATATAAACACTCTATTAGATGTCCTTTCGAATGATATAGTTGGTTAGATCAGGAAAATTTGTAGGCGTCCTGTATAAATAGCTCAATTTCAGGTATCGCATGTGCGTTCCTTTATAAACGGATGCACAGTTTTTTTTTCAAACTTGCCATATTAACTGCCTTTTAAGTATCCTTTTGTAAGTAATTAGTGTTTTCCGGACAATAATTGAGTATGCCAAGTTTTGGCAAAAGTCGGTAAATAAAAAAACAGCTGTAATGATTTCACTTGAAAATTGCTACATAAATCCAATTTAGGTATCCTTTCTTATGTATTACGTGGTTATTAAAGGAAAATTAACAGTCATCCTCATTAGGCAGATCAGTTTAAGATGTCGGAAATTAATGTTTCGAAAAATGAATAAACCGATTTTTTTCTTCTTACCATTTTTAAATTCGCTATGTAAATCTATTTTATATATCTTTACATGCGTATAAGCTTTCTCTTACCAGAAAAATTTTAGTTGTCTAATTTGTTAGGTCAATTTTATGTCTTCTGATCCTATTATCTCCAAAAATGCATGTAATACATTTGTTGTTGTTGTTGTTGTTTCTTATGCCACTCGGAAATTCCGAGCCCCGGTAGTGGAACTAACCGGGTTTAAGGCAGGAGGGGTGCGTCATTCCGTTTAACAGAGGAGCGCCCATGCGGGAGGAAGTACGTCTTAGCTCCAGAAGCTGGCGATGGATGGCAGCACCAGCAGGAACTCGAATTTTGATCCGGGACAAGGCTGAGTTTAAACCCATGTTCTGGTACCCCCAGAGGTATAATTTTTGATGGGAACTTGGAGGACTTTGCGACCACGACGGAATTTAACGTGCACCAGTCGCCATTAGCGTACACGACGGTCTTCGGCCGGCTCGAGGACAGAACCCGCAATCTTTCGATCACGAACTCGCTGCTCTTACCGATCAGGTTACCGCGGCCCTGTAATACATTTAATAGTAAGTAATGGAAGTCGTGTGGTTGTTTCACACCAGATTTTTTTAGTTGTTTTGTTTAATTATATTTATCTTTCCTAAATAATTTTAGTTGACTTTTTTTTTAGGTAGATTCCTTATAGGAGATCTACCTATTGCAATGGTTTTCATGACACGACTTCTGGAAAATTTTTCATATCTTCACCGATCATAACCCCTAGAACTCAAAACCACCTCCGTTCGAAAGTTTATATATATATATATATATATATATATATATATATATATATATATATAGGTATATATATATATATATGTATAACGCTTTTTCCCATGTTAAGTTGTGAACACGATAACTGGAGTAATTCTTATTTAAATTTAACCAGTTCGGGATATGTTGTCAGGACAGTAAAAATCGCGGTTGAGTTCGTAGATGGGGTATCCAGCTCAAAGGGGGTGGAAATGGTGGAGGGTGGAAATTTCCATTTGCCCATAATTTCTTTAATATGGAAAATAGAAAATACTTCAAATCAGGCGAATTATCGTCTTACCCTAAAGAACAATTTTTGTATTTAAACTTTTTCGATAACTTGAATTGCTTAAAAGTTACAAGTTAAAAAGTGATACTTCGTCAATTGTGATGAAGCCGACTTTTTCTATCCGCGATTGTAATGAAATGCTCGCCCTCTGGTGAGCTAAGGTGAAATTACAATAACCATGCTTTAAATCGGCTTTCATCAAGTGGCCATTGCTTCCGATGTTTAGTTTCACATATATTTATTGAATAAAAATGAATAAATCCGGTAAAAAAGATAACACATACCGTTGTGTGCCACAGTGTAACTCCAAAGGATCAAGAAATCCAGAATTAAGCTTCCATTTATTTCCAAATGACAAATTTTAAATTTCAGTTGCTTCGGCTAATTGAAGTAAAGAATTAATCAGATGATTTGAAACTAATATTTGCTCAACTTCAGTTAAAAATCTACTTCCGATTGAACTTTGAATAAACTAAAATATTTTTTCCAAAAGCAATCAATTTTCCATGATGTAATGGCGGAGAAATTATAGTACGCATATTAAGTAGAATAACAAAAAGAACAATAATAAATACACGTGGCTATTATATTTACTAACAACAAAAGCTGAAAAAGCGCCATCTATGGATCATTACAAACGTGCATAGCTTCAATTGCTTAAATTTATAATCTAATGCTTACGTCACATGCAAATGATAATAGAAAAAATCGCTAAAAATATAAAAACCATGGTAACAGCTTTAATTAATCATTTAAAAATATAATATTAAAATAATATACGTTAGTCTTGGTAAAATATCGTTTGTGGTGAATAGTTTAGAACGCCGGTTTACGCAAGAATATAAAATTTACGATTGAAATTGAGAGTAATACGTTACAGCTTCTTTTGACTTTTTATCTAGCGGAAACAAGACATTGATCTGTGAAGAGATATGAGGTTTTTGCGTGGGAAAAAAATATAATGACGCCAAAGCTGCCATTTTTCATCTCCAGGCGTGCCAAATTTTGTCATGAAATAACGAATTTCGTCGCCAAGTCAAAAATTTCGTGGTCAACTATCAAATTTTGCCGCCAAATCACAAATTTCATTACTAAGTCTCAAGTTTTGTCACCAAACTGTATATCTTTATGTATTCTATTTCTTGAATGATTATGAGCTTGGATTTAAAATTGGAACATTTACTGACCAATAAATCAAGCCTAAAATCTTAAGTAGAATGAATAATAGGAGTTGATAATTAAATTTCTTAAAAACAAAATGGCGATGTAAATAATGCAATGTGTGGGAACAAAGCCATTGAATAAGTATGTGTTAACGCATATGTAATATTTCTTTACTTTTGTAACATTAACGTAAAGGAATCTACCTTTGCCTTTAAGCTTCCCGAAAAGGGATTTTTTTTTTTAAATAAAATAAATGTATAGACACAATACAAAAACTAAGATAAATTAACTCTGAAAAATTGGCTTAAAATGGATAATATTTAAAAAAAACTGTGGCGATTCGAAAACAGAGTAAAATATGCTGGCTTTTAGTACCTCAATGGTGAACACTCCCCTTAAAGGAGAGAGGGGGGGAAATCGTTTTTCGAGTGGAAACCTCAGATATTCCGGATTTTTTAGTAGAGCTATACTAAAAATGTTACAAAGATATTGAAAACAGCTATGTGACATCTTTAGGATATTTCCCAAAACATACTTTCTTTTTACTTTCTCTTACCCATAAGGTCGAGAAAGTATTGTTTCTGGGTCAAATTTTCAAAGGTGAGTTTTTGTTATATTTACATATTCTGAGGTCCCCTGAATACGAAAGTCATATTTTTAGCGAATGGTCTGTGCGTGTGCGTGTCTATCTGTGTGTCTGTTATTAGCATATCTCAAGAACAAATAGTAGCAGAAATTCCAAACTCGGTATTCTGAATGTGTATCATATAGGGATGCTACGCTAAGCTTTTCGTTAAGATGAAGCAAATGGTTCGTGTACAGGGACACTCAAAAGTATTCAAATACATTACGTCTATGGGAGAAATTGCAGGTAAGTAGAGTTTAACATCTATAGACTGCACTAAACTAAATGAAACGAATATATATTTTTTGTAATAGAGACAGTCAACTGGAGAAAAAAAATTGTGCATGTAAGAGCCTCGTCTCCCCCCCCCCTGGGGGGAAGTCCCCCCTCGAGGGAAGTAAATTTCCATGATGGGTATCTCTCCAAAAAGCTCGCCTATACCTTTAAAACGAATGGTTGAACCATCGATCTGCGATAATTTAAAATAAAGTTATCAATTTTTTTCATTTTTAACAAAAAAAAAAAAAAAAAATGTAATATTGCGAATAAATTCAACTTTTTTTGTATATTAAGTGCTATACTACTTTTCTAATATGGAAATCGTCTGCATTATCATGGAAAATAATTTTTTTTAATAATAATTTTAATAAATTATTTTTACTGAGTGAATTTGTATAGGAAAATATAGAAGAAAGTCATGTGGTGGCCACAACACACTATTTATTTCTTGTTAGTGGATGTACTTTACTAATAATATTTTAACTTTTCCAGGAAAGCTGTTCGAGAATTGAAATAAGTTTGATAAACTTCAAGGAATGTTGCTTATATTGTTTGTGAAAATTGTTTGTATAATTTTAAGTAAACTTTTAATTTTAATAACAGATTTAAATTCTATGTAAATGTAGGTGCATTAATGAAACGGGGGGTTGTTCAGAGGGGCGGTAGCCCACTCACACAGAACTAATTATCATATAAAAACATGTAAAAACATGGAGGGGGGGGTTGCAAATTCGAGATCCCTCTTTTAGTGATAAATATGTCTTGGGATCAGCGGTCACGAAATTTGGCGCGTAAATTGTTTATATGTATCTGACCCTTATTGTAACGGGATTTTACGAAATCCCTCCCTTAACCCCTTGGTGTCGAGAGGGCTAGTAACACGTGCAAAAACACGTTTTTCCGTTTAAATTCGCCTTAAATTATCTTAGATTGGCGAACTTTGGTGTGTGGATGTTGATTAAGTGCACGTATTTTGTACTTTTGTGGGATTTCGCAAAATTTCGTACATACTCGCTGGGGAAGGGGAGGTAAGAACCAGGTAAGTTCTGTTGAAGGCAGTGGAAACCCGGACTCCTCACGTTGCTAGCAGAAAAAACATGTAAAAAACACAGCGGGAACTTTAACTTAGGTTATTTATAATAATACTCGCAAAGTCCCTGTTCGGAAACGAACCGAATTCCGAATGCGGGAAAAATTTCAAAATCACACTCGTAATGTACAAAACTCGACCTGATGCTGCCTGCGTGACAATAGATCAAAGTTTGTTAACGAAACCATTTTTTAATTCATGAAATCAATGAAGGTAGGGAACCAACGAAGGCTTTTCTCGCTTCGCTGGTCACTATATTTAATGAAAACTCTTTTCTATATCGCTTTACAAACAAAAATAAAATTTAAAGTGATTATGAAATTGCTTTAAAGCCCGCTTTGATTTTCCGCTGCATTCGGCAACGACCCACTCATTCGACCCACAGGCTCTCGGGTGTCTGTCCCTATTGCTTGTGACAATAGCTTACCAGTGGGTTTCCATTTGGGTGCTTATCAGATGATAGTTTCGAAACGGACAGTATCGAAAACATTGAAGTTGCCATTTTATATTTGAATCCCAGTTACATATGAACATGGTGTACATAATTTTTTTTTCACGTTATTTTCTATATTTATTCGATTTATTCGATCAACCATAAAATGACAACAATTTCACACCAAATATAATATTACAATGTGCTATGATCGGCTACGTCTATCGCATGAGACAATTAATTTTTGTGGTTATAATAGTAGTTGAGTTAGTTAATAGTATTTGGTATATAGAAAAATAAATAATGAAATAATGAAATATGTAAACCTGATCATGGCCTTAATGTAGCTCCCATTGGCCACTTTTGAATTTTTATCGTCACTTTAGACAAAAATGCATAATTTATACTATTATTATTATTATTATCTCCTTATATTATTAATATGCTTATATTATTAAAATCTGTGCGCATCTGTCTTTCTGTCTGTCTGTCTGTGAGAAATGCCTTGTGACCGCTAAAGCTCCGGCGCTAATGGTCGCATCGCCTCGAAACCGGTGTCGACAGACGCAGAATTTCTTCATCTCGACATCGCAATAATTCGCTAAGCGATGCGACTCTAATTAGCGGAGATATTAATTAAAACGTCGACCCTTGTCTACCGAAAAATGACCCAGAATTCATGATTAAATGCTTAAAAAGCGACATTTTTACGGAAAAAGTGGAAAATAAATTAGAAATATCAGTGGTATCGTTACAAATAAGGTATCAAATGAAAGGTCCGATTCTTCTGAATCCGACGGTTTAAATAGCTTATCGATAGGACAATTAGATTTTTTAAAATTAACTAAAGTATGAAAAAAAAAGGTGGCAACAAATCACAAGAGTTTTATTAATTTCCTTCTAGACGTATTTCGGTTACCATGGCGCCGGGCGAAAGAATAAATAGATTTTACTTCCTGCTTTACTGATTTTGTACTGGAAATAAAAATTGCAAATTTCAAAATGCTTCAATTTTCTTCAAAATTATTTCAAACATGCTACACACTTTTAACATCACAAGACGAAGTTGCAGTTCAAATTTCACCGGGTTTCCAGAATAAATAAAAAATGTACAATTTAATTGCAAATTAAATTTTATTTTAATACGCGTATTTCAAATTCTAACTATGATTAAATTATTTTTAATACATCATTCGAAAGATATTTTAAAGTACTTTTATATTATCGAAAGTGGGATTCAAGATTTCGCTTCATTCACACGTTTTGAGGTCTCCTGAATCGGTTTTCTTTTGTATCTCAGCTACTAATTAAAATAATTTCATAAGTAATACATCATTAGATAGCTTTGTTGATTTGGAATCGAATAGTAGATTACAGAAATTTGTACCGCCATATGGCGCTGTAATATTTTCAAATTTCAATATTTCAATTTCTAATTATGATTAATTTATTTTTAATACATCATTCGAAAGATATTTTAAAGTTTTTTTATATTATCGAAAGTTTTTACCAGATTTACACGTTTTGAGGTGTTCTGATTAGGTTTTTTTTTTTTTTTTTGCATCTCAGCTAATTCAGTTAGACCGTTCAAAATTGGTATATGTAGGTTAATTGCGAAGGGCTGAAAGGGTGGTGAAGATATAGGCGTGCACCGCGCGCACGGGACAGCTCTGCCGAAGGCAGTGGGGACCCGGTCCGACTTTTTAACCGATGATAAATGATTTTTTTTTTAATTTTCTTTTCTTAAGAATAAAAATTTTATTTGAGAAGGAATATGTGCGCGTAGCGCGCGTATACCTTCACACGTGCGCGGGCAGCGCGCATGGGTCTGCGCTGCCGAACGCAGTGGGGACACGGTGTGAGTTTTTACCCGATCAGAAATGATTTTTTTTAGGAGACACGAAGGATCAGGGAAGGAATACGCGCGCAGCGCGTGTATTCCTTAACTTGAGCGCGCGCATCGCGTACGGGACTGCGCTGCCGTAGGCAGTGAGGACCCGGTCCGACTTTGTACCCGATGAGAAATGATTTTTTTAATTTTCTTTTCTTAAGAATAAAAATTTGATTTGAGAAGGAATATGTGCGCGCAGCGCACGTATACTCTCACACGTGCGCGCGCAGCGCGCATGGGTCTGCGCTGCCGAAGGCAGTGGGGACCCGGTGTGAGTTTTTACCCGATCAGAATTTTTTTTTTGAGGGGGGGGCACGAAGGGTCAGGGAAGGAATACGTGCGCGCAGCGCGCACGGGGCAGCACTGCCGAAGACAGTGGGGACCCGGGCCGACTTTTTACCAGAAATGATTTTTTTTTTCTTTTCTTGACACTAAAAGTTACTGTTAGTGATTCATTAATTTTAGTGATTCATTTGAAAATACTGACCCGCTAGCGGGCGAAGCTCGCTAGTCTCCTTATATTATTAAAATCTGTACGCGTGTGTGTTTCTGTCTGTGTGTGTGTCTGTGAGAAACGGCTTGAAACCGAAAAGGCTCCGCCGCTAACGGTCGCACGGACTTCGAACAGGTACCGTCGGAGAGACAATTTATCGCAGATGTACGATATATAATTTGCTAAACGATGCGACCCTAATTAGCGGAGATATTAATTAAAATGTCGACCATTGTCTAACGAAAAAACGATTCTAAATCGCGGGCGACCGCCATTTTGTTACAGAACAGCCTACCTCAAAAGAAAAAGCAAACAGAGAAAATTTCGTAGGTTTTTGTAAAGCGATCCTGCTCGAACGGTTCCAGATATCGAAATACACCTCCAACAGCAGAAAGAGCATTTATTACCGATTCTTACGGTACAATTTAAAAAAAATTTTTTATATTTTTAAAAAAAGTTTTAAAAAGGGTCGAAAATTTCGCTTTTTCGCGATCGTCTTTTTTCGAAACGCCCTGTACGACCAAGTAACTCTTCCATTTCTTAACATCTGGTATATAAAGAAAGGTCATTTAATCCTCTTTCGAACCGTATAAACATTTTTACAAAATACGGATTAGCGATCCATATTTTTAGATTTTACGAAACATCGATTTTTTCGCAAAACATTTTATAACTCAAAAGCGTTTAGAGATAAATCATTTCTTTTTTTTTTTTTTTTTTTTTTTTTTTTGTATATAGATCTTACTATTATAATTTAATTTCCAAAAGATTGAGAGAAAAATTCAAAAACTGAATGAGTTATAAATTTTTTAATTTCACGCTTTAAACCCATTGAAATATAATACGCGATCTTAATTCGATGAGATCGTATTACGTGTTCATTGCCGCTTTTCGTTACCATGGGAACCACTTCAAGGAAGAGAAGAGGTTCATTTCTCTCTAGACGGAAGCAAAGAAAAAAAAAAGCAGCGATAAACAGGTCACGTGTTTTGGTTCTGCGATTAAAAAATTGCAATATTCTAATACGCGTATTTCAATTTCTAATTACGATTAATTTATTTTTTATATATCATTCGAAAGATATTTTAAAGTTCTTTTATATTATTCAAAGTTTTCAACAGATTTACACGTTTTGAGGTGTCCTGAATTAATTTTCTTTTGTATCTCAGCTACTAATTAAAATTATTTCATAAGTAATACATCATTAGAAAGCTTTTTTGAATTGGAATCGAACAGTGGAATACAGAAATTTGTACCGCCAGACGGCGCTGTAATATTTTCAAATTTCAATATTTCAATTTCTAATTATGATTAAATTATTTTTAATACATCATTCGAAAGATATTTTAAAGTTCTTTTAAATTATCAAAAAATTTCACCAGATTTATATGTTTTGAGGTTTCCTGAATCAATTTTCTTTTATGGCGCTGTAATATTTTCAAATTTCAATATTTCAATTTCTAATTATGATAAAATTATTTTTAAAACATCATTCGAAAGATATTTTAAAGTTCTTTTAAATTATCGAAAGTTTTCACCAGATTTACACGTTTTGAGGTGTCCTGAATTAGTTTTCTTTTATATCTCAGCTACTAATTAAAATAATTTCATAAGTAAGCCATCATTAGAAAGCTTTTTTGAATTGGAATCAAACAGTGGAATACAGAAATTTGTACCGCCAGATGGCGCTGTAATATTTTCAAATTTCAATATTTCAATTTCTAATTATGATTCAATTATTTTTAATACATCATTCGAAAGATATTTTAAAGTTCTTTTAAATTATCGAAAGTTTTCACCAGATTTATACGTTTTGAGGTCTACGTTTTGAGGTCACGCTGAGCGCACGGGACTGCGCTACCGAAGGCAGTGGGGACCCGGTGCGAGTTTTTACCCGATTAGAAATGATTTTTTTAGGGGCACGAAGGGTTAGGGAAGGAATACGCGTGCGCAGCGCGTGTATACCTTAAGTTGTGCGCGCGCAGCGCGCACGGGACTGCGCTGCCGAAGGCAGTGGGGACCCGGTGCAAGTTTTTACCCGATCAGAAATGATTTTTTTAGGGGCACGTAGGGTCAGGGAAGGAATACGCGTGTGCAGCGCGTGTATCCCTTAAGTAGTGCGCTTTTTTTTTAGGGGGCACAAAGGGTCAGGGAAGGAATACGCGCACGGGACTGCGCTGCCGAAGGCAGTGAGGACCCGGGCCGACTTTTTACCCAATCACAAAAGATTTTTTTTTTTAATTTCTTTTCTTAACACTAAAAGTTACTGTTAGTGATTCATTAATTAAAGTGATTCATTTGAAAATACTGACCCGCTAGCGGGCGAAAGTCGCTAGTTATTATTATTATTATTTGTTTTTTGTTTCTTTCTTTTCTTTTCGTTTTCCTTTCCTACTGAATTCGATTCTTTGTTTTTCAATATCACGTGATTGAGCAGACGACTATTTTATTTATTTAACGTTCATTTATATTTCCATTATTTTTTGGAATTCTCGTGCAACTTTATCTAAATTGTTTTTTTACTCCACTTTCAACTTTCATTTTTTCATGTGCATGAGTAAAATATTTTGGAATTTTTTATTTTTCGCGGGAAAACATATTTCATTTTATGTTTGAAAAAAAAAAAAAAGTTTTTTTTTTTTTTTTTTTTTTTTTTTTTTTTTTAGCAACAATTAAAATTTTAAATCAGGGCCGGCGCCAGGGGTGAGGCAACTGAGGCAGCCGCCTCAGGCGCACGCATAGAAGGGCGGCGTTTTGCTTTTGTATTTTAGAGTTAGAATTCACTATGTGTGTCAAAGTTAAAAAAAAAAAAGAAGAAGAAGAAGAAGCGGGAATTCAGTTTTCTTATCTATATATATGAAATAATTTGTTCTGAGTGAGTTGGGCCGGGGGGGGGGGGGGGGGAGGGTAACTCTTCTTATCTGAAAGATAAGAAAAAAAAAATCCGTAATTTTTTTTCTTTGAAACTTAATATACCAATACGTAAAAAACAATTTCATGAATTTTCTCAAAGATGGGGAGGTGGCAAACGTTCTTTTATACAGTGTTGGGCATAATTCATTAAAAAGTTATTGAATTTCAATTAAGTTACAATTATAATTATTTTACTGTCAATCAATTAACAAGTAATGGATTGCAAATAAATTGAATTACTTATTCAATTTATTTGTAATAATTTAATTTATTTGAAATCAATTACTTGTTAATAGATTGACAGTAAAATAATTATAATTGTAATTTAATTATAATTCAATTACTTTTTAATCAATTATGCCCGTCACTGATTTTATAACCATTCACCCTCTACTATTATGCCTCTACTGGTTTGTGTACAGGTACAGGGACCCCCTAAAATATTTCAAAGCATTGTGTTCTATGAGAGGCATTTCTATAAACCATATTTCCATACCCTTACTGTACACAAATCTTAATGAAATTGAAATATGTTATTCAAGTTCACTATCGGATGTTTCCTGTATAACATGGAGTAAATACCAGCACTGATTTGTGTACAGGGACTCACAAACGTATTTCAAAGCATTGTGTTCTATGAGAGGCATTTCTATAAACCATATTTTCATACTCTTACTGTACAAAAATCTTAATGAAATTGAAATATGTTATACAAGTTCTTTATCGGATGTTCTGTGTTGAAAATGGCGTTTATACCTCTACTGGTTTGTGTACAGGGTCCCCGAAAATATTTCAAAGCATTGTGTTCTATGAGAGGCATTTCTCTAAACCATACCCTAACAGCACAAAATGTTTCAGAAATGTAACAGTCATATAACATGGAAACATTATAAATATTACATAAACGTTCAGTTTGCTTTCCGATTACTTTCATAAACGTAGAAATGTCCGCGATCGTAACAAAAAAATATCGGATACGTAACAGAAACGTTTCAGTCACATGACAAAGAGAACATAGAAAAAGGTGAATGTTTCAGAAAAGTATCAGAGAGCATTTTAAAATATGTTACGTTTTTGAAAGTTTGTAAGCATTTTGAAACATAACTGAAACATTCTGTACTGTATGTGTATTTTCATACCCTCACTGTACAAAAATCTTAATGAAATTGAAATATGTTATACAAGTTCACTATCGGATGTTCCCTGTTGAAAATGGAGCTTATACCTCTACTGGATTGTGTACAGAGACCCCCTAAAATATTTCAAAGCATTGTGTTGTATGAGAGGCATTTCTATAAACCATATTTTCATACACTTACTGTACACAAATCTTAATGAAATTGAAATGTTATAAAAGTTCACTATAGGAAGTTTCCTGTATAAAATAGAGTAAATACCACCACTGATTTGTGTACAGGGACACACAAAAGTATTTCAAATCATTGTGTTCTATGAGAGACATTTCTATAAACCATATTTTCATACCCTTACTGTACACAAATCTTAATGAAATTGAAATATGTTATACAAGTTCACTATCGGATGTTTACTATGTAAAATCGAGTAAAATTCTTACTGGTTTGTGTACAGGGGCAATTGAAAGTACTCCAAAACATTGTGTTGTATGAGAGTTATTTTTATAAACCAAATTTTAATAATTTTATTTTCCACAAAGGTTAATGCAATTGAAATATATTATTCGTATGCGCAAAAGAGTGTGCCTTCTATGTAATATAGTATGGTTAGCATGAGCTTTACAGGGCCACACAAAAATAATCAGTTACATTCTGAGCTATTAATAAAAATTTGCTGGAATTGCACTTTTGTTTACATGAGCGTTTTAACACTTTCTTATAATTTTAGTGGGAATATGATTTCAATATGTGCATCTGTCTGTCCGATTGTCTACCTTTCTATCTGTTTGTCTCCGGCTCCTATCATCCGTGAATATTTTGAGAATTTTTAAAAAATGATACACTCAAGTTCCCTATGGAATGTTCCCTAATTAAAATGTTATTAATAGGTCCTGTACAACTAGTTTGTTTACAGGGACAACAACAACAACAATAAAAAAAAAAGCCAATGTATTACGTTTTAGGACTGAATTTTTTAAAAGTTATATTTAAAAAACTTTCTAATATAAAAATCATAAAAACATTGACATGTATTATTAATATTCTAAAATATTGTTTTGTATAGAATATGATATGATTAACTTTCAGATTTACAGGGCTACAGTAAAATATTCAGCGAGTTTAAAAGCTGTAATTATAATCTAACGGCTGCATTTTCTTGTGCGTTAAGCCTTTTTAACACTTTCCAAAATGCCTAAGAGTAATTTTAAAACCAATTAGTCTATCTGTATGTTTTTCAGTCATTCTGTTTGTTGTGCGATAACGTAGGTAAAGAATATTAAAAGTTATTCGATACAACAATTGCGTATAGTTGGAGAGTGTTACTAATCAATGCGTACTGCATGATATTTTTTCTTATATTTTCCTTTTTTTTTTTACTTTTAGCTCCTATTTTCCTTTCCCATTATTTTTTGTCGAAAGTTCCCTTTAGCCCCTGAATTAATAAAACAAAATTCAAAATTTATGTTTCTTAAATAATCCCTTTTAGCTAATTTTTAACACTTTCCAACAAGGTTGAAAGGTGTTAATGACTTCTGTCTGTCTGTCAGTCTATCTGTCCTCGTTCTAACCCCCGTAAATATTTATGGAAGTTCTTGAAACTGATATATGTTATTTAAGTTCACTATCGGATGTTCCCTATTTAAAATGGAGTTTATACCTCTACTGGTTTGTGTACAGGGACCCCCGAAAATATTTCAAAGCATTGTGTTCTACCAGGGGCATTTCTATGAACCATATTTTTATACCCTTACTGTACAAAAATCTTATTGAAATTGAAATATGTTATTCAAGTTCACTATCGGATGTTTCCTGATGAAAATGGAGTTTATACCTGTACTGGTTTGTGTGCAGGGATCCCCGAAAACATTTCAAAGTATTGTGTTCTGTGAGAGGCATTTCTGTAAACCATATTTTCATACCCTTGCTGTACGCAAACCTTAATGAAATTGAAATATGTTATTCAAGTTCACTATCGGATGTTTCTGGTATAAAATGGAGTAAATACCACCATTGACTTATGTACAGGGACACACAAAAGAATTCCAAAGCATTGAGCGTATGAGAGATATTTGTATAAACTAAATTTTAATAACTTTACTTTGCACGAAGATTTATGAAATTGAAATATGTTATTTATAAGCAGAAAGGAAAGTTCTTTGCATAGAATGTAGCATGATTAGCATTAGATTTACAGGGTGACACTAAAATATTCAGTTATATAAAGAGCTATTAATAAATATTTTCTAAAATTGTACTTTCGTTTACATTAAGTGTTTTTAACACTCGCTAACATTTTTAACACTTCCCAATAAGGTTGAAAAGTGTTAATGGCTTCGGTTTGTCTGTCTGTCTGTCTGCCTGTCCGCTCTTTAACTCCCGTAAATATATGTGGAATTTCTTGAAACTGATATATGTTATTCAAGTTCACTATCCGATGTTCCCTATTGAAAACGGAGTTTATACCTTTACTGGTTTGTATACAGGGACACACGAAATTATTTCAAAACATTGTGTTCTTTGAGAGGTATTTCTATAAATCATATTTTCATACATTTACTGTACACATATCTTAATGAAATTGAAGAATGTTATTCATGTTCACTATTGGATGTTTCCTGTACAAAATGGATTAAATACCATCACTTTTTTATATACAAGGACACTTAAAAGTATTCTAAAGCATTCCGTTCTATGAGAGATATTTCTATAAATCAAATTTTAATAACTTAACTTTCCACGAAGTTTTAGGAAATTGAAATATGTTATTTATATGCACAAAAGAATGCTTTGCATAGAATATAGCATGGTTATCATTAGATTTACAGGGTGCTACAAAAATATTCTGTTATATTAAGAGCTATTAATAAAAAATCGCTAGAATTGTCCTTTCGTTTACATTAAGCGTTTTTGACTCTATCATTTTTTTAGTGTGAATATAATTTCAATTTGTGTATCTGTCTGACTGTTCTTCTGTCCGTCTGTCTGTATCTCTGTCTGTTTTTTTGCGCTCTAATTCCCGTAAATATTTATGGAATTTCTTTAAACCGATATATTTTATTCAAGTTCACTATCGGATGTTCCCTATTGAAAATCGAGTGAATACCTCTTCTGGTTTGTGTACAGGGACACCCAAAATTATTCGAAAGCATTGTGTTCTATGAGAGGAGTTTCTACAAACCATATTTTAATACCTTTAATGTATAGAAACTTTAGTGAAATTTTAATATGTTATTCAATACCCTATCGGATGTTTCCTATGTAAAATAGAGAACATTTCGAACTGGTTTGTGTACAGGGGAACTTGAAAGTATTACAAAGCATTGTGTTGTATGAGAGTTATTTTTATAAACCAAATTTTAATAATTTTATTTTCCACAAAGCTTAAATTGAAATATATTATTCGTATGCACAAAAGAATGCCTTTTATGTAATATAGTATGGTTAGCATTAGATTTACAGGGTCACACAAAAATAATCAGTTACATTAAGAGCTATTAATAAAAATTTGCTGGAATTGCACTTTTGTTTACATGAGCGTTTTAACACTTTCTTATAATTTTACTGGGAATATGATTTCAATTTCTGCATCTGTCTGTCCGATTGTCTACCGTTCTATCTGTTTGTCTCCGGCTCCTATCATCCGTGAATATTTTGAGATTTAAAAAAAAATTGATACACTCAAGTTCCCTATGGAATGTTCCCTATTTAAAATGTCATTAATAGGTCCTGTACAACTAGTTTGTTTACAGGGACAACAACAACAATAAAAAAAATGCCAATGTATTACGTTTTAGGACAGAATTTTTTAAAAGTTATATTTAAAAAACTTTCTACTATAAAAATCATACAAACATTGACCTGTGTTATAATATTCTAAAATATTGTTTTGTATAGAATATGATATGATTAACTTTTAGATTTACAAGGCTGCAGTAAAATATTCAGAGAGATTAAAAGCTGTAATTATAATCTAACGTCTGCATTTTCTTTTACGTTAAGCCTTTTTAACACTTTCCAAAATGCCTAAGAGTAATTTTAAAATCAATTAGTCTATCTGTATGTTTTTCAGTCCTTCTGTCTGTTGTGTGATAACGTAGGCAAAGAATATTAAAAGTAATGTATTATTAAAATATTAATGTATTAATTAAAATAATGATAATAATAATATTAATGTATTAATTAAAATAATGTATTATTAAAAGTTATTCAATACAACAATTGCATACAGTTGGAAAGTGTTACTAACCAATACGTACTGCATGATTTTTCTTTCTTATTTTTTTCTCCTTAAAATGTGGATTTTTTAAAATGATATTTAGTTAGATGTTATAATAAACAATCTGTTAAAGGAAATCAGATCAAGTTTGCATCATTCTTTATTTTTACTTACATATTACACTATAAATGATTTCATGTCCGTATGACTTATAATCTCTAACGTTATTGATATTAACAGAATCAGAATTGTTAAAATGTCTAATTTATTCGGAGCATTGATAGTAGGTACCCGCCTTATTCCATACCACTTTTCCTGAAGAGTAAGTTTCTTTTTATTTAAACTTGGTTACATATTGGAGAAGATTACTCTAGTAAGTGTTATGGAAAGGAGAAGGGTTCGAACAATGCTATAGAATATTTTAGAAATGTTAGTAATTCTGTATTTGTAATTTATTTAATACTGATTCGAAGCTAGAATTTTTTTTTAATATTTTAATATTGTTACGAATTTCAAGATAATAGTAGTTATTTTTATGTAATTTCATTCAAAGAGGTAGCAGGTTATAAAATGTTAATTTTCTGTATTTCTAACTTACTTTGGTATTAAAAATAGCCTTTAAAAATTCGGTAAAAAGCTTCACCATCCAGACAATAGCTTCAGGAACAAGTTTGGTGACTTTATCTCACCTAGGCGAGAAAATCCTTGTTAACGATACATCAATTATCTTATACGATACATCAATTTTTTATGCTTAACCTCTTCACCAAGTCTAAATAAGAATTTTTTTAACATTCATAATTACGATATAATAAATAATTTTCCTAAATCAAAAATTAAATCAGTTAGATTTTGTTTTCATCGTAATAATCTCTATATATAAAAGAACATTTCCTGAGTGAGTGAGTGAGGGGGTGATCTATCAACGCCCAGACCAAACCCCTGGAGCTAGAAGCATGAAATTTCGTGACAATGTTCTTTCTATGACGTAGGCATCCACTAAGAAGCGATTTTACAAAATTCGCCCCCCAAGGGGGGGGGAAGGGGGCAAAACGTGATTTCACGAAATCCTTCATATCTCAAACAAAAAAACAGATATCCGTAAAATTTTTGCTTTAAAATATAGCTAATACAAATGTCAAAAAACCAATTTCTGGAATTTTCAAAATTCGGTCCCCAAGGGGGGCGGGGGGGCAAAACGTGATTTCACATGCATAAAACATGATTTTGCATAATCCTATATATCTCAAACAAAAAAATAGATATGCGTGAAATTTTTGCTCTAAAGTATTGCTAATGCAAATATCTAAAAACCAATTTCTGGAATTTTAGAAATTCATCCCCTAGTAAATAATAGTTAGGAAGTTAATTTTATTCTTATAAACGTTTTAGTAAATCATGATGACACAAACAGTCACATATCATAGGGGTGGCAAAATAATATTCGCCTCAGGCGGCAAAATGTCTGGCGCCGGCCCTGTTTTAAATGTACACATTTAAAGCTTTTACCAGGTTATTATTTTCACATTTCAATTAATTTTAAAAAATCTAATCAAAATTTCTTTACAAATAAGGTACCAAATGAAAAGGGCATTTTTCTGAATCCGTCAGTTTAATTAACTTATCGATCGGACAGTTAGATTTTTTTTTAATCCGCGTTTGTAATGATCGATAGATGGCGCTTTTTCAGCTTTTGTTGTTAGTAAATATTATAGCCACGTGTATTTATTATTGTTCTTTTTGTTATTCTACTTAATATTCGTACTATAATTTCTCCGCCATTACATCATGGAAAATTGATTGCTTTTGGAAAAAAATATTTCCGTTTATTCAAATTTCGATCGGAAGTAGATTTTTAACTGAAGTTGAACAAATATTAGCTTCAAATCATCTGATTAATTCTTTACTTCCATTAGCCGAAGCAACTGAAATTCTAAATTTGTCATTTGGAAATAAATGGAAGCTTAATTCTGGATTTCCTGGTCCTTTGGAGTTACACTGGAGCACACAACAGTATGTGTTATCTTTATCTTTTTTACCGGATTTATTCATTTTTATTCAATAAATATATGTGAAACTAAACATTGGCATGCAATGGCAGCTTAATGAAAGCCGAATTTAAGCATGTTTATTGTAATTTCACCTTAGCCCACCAGAGGGCGAGCATTTCATTACAATCGCGGATTAACTAAAGTATGAAAAGTTGGTGACAATTTTTTTAATTAAATAAGTATGAGAAGCTGGTGGCAACAACACGCAGACAAACAGAAGAATATCTCTCTTAGGCAATCAACTTGCGTCAAGCCACGGACTTACAGGAAAAAACTCTCTTAGCCATTTATATAGAGAGAAATGTGATTTTGACAACTCATTTAAGTATAGTGTCCAGCGAAGCGGGCAAAGCCCGCTAATTTTTTATAAAAATAAAATTTCTGTTATCATTATTCTTTATTCATTCTGTTGAAGCAATTTTCTACTTTATTTAAATTTTATATTATATCAGTTTTCTTTTTCGTTGGAAAACATTTGGATTACTATAGTAAGAGGATATTTAAAATTTCAAATATAGACTTTTATTATAATGTAAGCTGAACAAATAAAAAAAAAATAAAAAATAAAAAATAAAGGAATTCCACATACGTAAGTTAAAGCTTCAAAAAATAAATATTACTTTCCATTACTTCAATATTTTATGACCATTTGAAATGACATTCTGTGATATTTATTTTACCATAACTCGTTTAATAATGCAACAAAATAAAATATTCTATATTCTTCTTTTATAACAAAAAACTAATCTAAGAAAAAAAAAAGAAAAAAAAAAAAAGATTGTATTGTGAAAAATGAGAATATTTTTCTAGTTATCATCAAAAGAAAAATGGTTGATTTTGAAGATAATATAAAAATGATAAAAAAAAAAAAAAAAGGTATATGAGAAATGATAAGATAGAAAGAACATAAGCATGGATTACACTTGATTTATATTTGGTCTGAAAAACATAGGATGTCAAAAATTTAATAAATGTAGTTTATTGAAGTATGACTTGTTTTTTATTTAATGATTCTAGAAGATATTGAGATTGCTTTTTAATTACCCATCCTACCATAGATATGAGAAACCTAATAATCATGAACATTTTCGGCCTCGGTTTTCTGACTTTTTAACACGTTTTAGGGCTGGGGAATCTAAAAATTACAAAATTGATCTGGTGTCCGTCTATACAGAGTCACTTAGTGGGTTTGTTAAACATTTTACACGATATCTCAAGAACAAATGATCGCAGATAAGTCAGATAAATTTTAAAGTATTGAATTGACAGTGAAAGAACATTATTGATTTGTAACATTCTAATTTTAAAACCTCGTAAATTTTTCGGAATTCATAATTTTCTTAATATAGGGCAATGGGGCAAATATTCACATAAACATGCATTAAAAGGAATGTGTTTACTGCAAAAAGGCATATTATTATTAAAATATTAATTAGGATGGAAGCATGAACATCATTAACAATGAAAATTTAACTTTGAAAACTTCGTAAGTTATTTGTAATGGGCGTTGTTAGAGAACCGGCAGCCGGGTAAGTATTATAGACCCGGCAGTCTTCTGCGCTTGCGTATTAGAACTTCCGGGTATGACATACTTGATTTGTAGCTGAAGTGCTAGGTGACACAGAGAATGGAAATTTTTTGAATGATTCTTATTCCTAACAGATAAATACATAAAAGTAAGCAATAAATAGCATCAGTCAAGCATATAAGTCTGATGTGTATTTTAACAATTTACAAGCAAGAGCAAACGAATAAATAGCGCCAGTAGCTGTTTTTCAACCAGTCAACATTGTAATCAATCCATCTGATGCTGCCATCTTTCAAATGATTTGAAACCAAAGATTTTCTAAAACTTAATTTTTGGTGAAACCAAGCAAATTTTTAAAATGAATTTCTTATACTATACTGATTAAATTAAACATTAGATTGTTTTTTTTTTTTTTTTTTTTTTTTTTTTTTTAATAATTTAGTTTTTAAAAATTCTAATATAATAAAAGAAACTTCTCTGGAGAAACCACACCAACTTGAAAAATTAAAGATCTTGTAGTATACTGATTGAATTATTTTTTTTTAATTATATTTAATTTTTAAAAATTCAAATATAATATATTAGAATAATCATCAGAGAGATTATGCAAAGTTGGAAAAAACAACTTTTTTGTATTATACTGATTAAATTAAGCTTTTAAAAAATATATTTCGTTTTTAAAAATCAAAACATAATAATATGAATTATCAAAAGCACGTATTGATAAGAGTCGTTCACTTTAAAGGCAGATGAATAAAAAATCACCCGGCAGTCATTCTGCGCAAGCATCAGAACTGCCGAGAATATAATACAGATCCGGCTGCCGGTTCTCTAACCACGGCGGTTTGAAATTTGAATTTCTTAATGGACTCTTCCCAGTTTCGTCTGCTCAATCACGAGATAGAGGAAAATGAATAATCGAATTCAGTTAAATATTGTTCTTAAGAACAAAAATGCTAATATTTAATATAAAATAAAATAAAAGAAATATTGTGCATCTGTAAACAGTAGAATAATTGTATTTGTAAATTTAATATTTTTTTAAAAACACTTTATGTGTTTATTTATTTTGAACTGTGAGAATCTATTTTTGTATGTCCCAGTGTAACTGTTACATTAACTGATCTAGCAATAAATAATAGGTTGTTCTTGTGGAATGTTTATGGATTATAATTTGAAATTTTTAACTGTTTCCATTTAATTTAATTGCATAAAGGTGTTACAACAAGTTAATTAACTTAGTTACTGGTCTAAATGGATTTACGCTGTACGATATTGCACTGTCACTGATTTAAGTACCAAAAATCAGAGTATTTAACATGTTCTTCATGAACATCAATAACAAATATAAACTAAATGATGATTGTAAATGTATACAGCAAACAAAAGATGATGAATAATGATATAAAATGGATTAAAAATGATGATGTATGAAAAAAATAACACAGATTAAATACGATTGATCAAAAATAATAATAGAAAATATGTTATTTCAGCAATCGCTATAGATAAACAAGACTTCGTCTGCTATTTGTTTTTCCTCTATCATGGGACCTGACGTCAGGTGGGAAGAGCCCATAGGGCAGAATATAACAAAATTTCGCATAAACGTTCATTTTGACGGATATTTTCATCCTGAAGTTGTCAGATCATTTTTATTAAAATTATTCGAAAATAAAGATTTTCTTACTGGCAGGATAGAGCAATATTCCACATAAACTTGCATTATGGGGATAATTGCGTTGAAAATAGTATGGAATAGCACGTTAACTAAAGTACGGAACTGGCTCTAATGAAATTATTTAACCGGTGTATCCATCGAACTAAAAGGTGGGTAGCCTGTTAAGACGGTCATTTTAGTCAGTCATCGAGTGGAGCGAATTTATTTCTCTTAACATAGATATAGTATGCCCTGTCGTAGAAATTTATGGGAATAATATGTATAATGGGGAACTGAGCAGAGTCCATTTATGCCAACTAGTTACTTCCTCTTACCCATACAGTCGGCAGCAAAAGTATCCGAGCACTGGCAATAATTTCTGTCTGAAAAAAAGTACACTTAATACTGCTTTGTTAAATAAATCCTTCTCGAGTCATGTTCTTAGTCAATCTAAGAACATGATTTGACAAGGATTTATTTAACAAAACAGTATTAAGTGTACTTTTTTGATATCGGAATTATTGGCTAGTGCTCGGATACTTTTGCTGCCGACTGTATATGGAATATAAAGTTTTATTTTGAGGCCTACTTTTCGAAACGGAGGTTTTTGTTATCTATATAAATAAAGAGAAGTGTCTGTGTGTCTGTGTGTGTATCTGCGCTCTGGTGCTCACACTACTAATCGCAGAGCCTCCAAATTTGGCATATAGGTACCTGGGACCCTGCAGGTGTGCACCTCATCGAGATTTTTTCGAATTTCGAATTTGAATTTTTTAAATTAATGTTTTTTCGATTTTAAATATTGGCTTTAATGCTTCATTTTCATAGATTTATTCTTTTGCTTCAATCATCTGCGTATCTTAGCAACGGCTATTACGCAACTTATTTTTATTTAACACTAGAATTACGACAATCTTCGTATACCTAGAAATACGGCGGGGGTCATTTTGACCCCTGGATAAAAGATCTACATATTTCCCTACATAATATTATATATTTTTGTAAATCCAATAAAAATAAACTAAAGTACAATAATTAAAGTGTATATTAAAGGGTATGGATAGTTCCAACATATATACTATAGTATATATATAGTACTAGTTCCTGCTTTGGCATTCTTAGTTATGTCAGAATTTGAATTATTGGGAGCTAATTCATTTTCACTTTCACATGAGCTAGAAGATGACATCACATGATCTCTCGTTATAAAAAAATTCTGAATCACTAGAGGTTCTATTTTCATCTCTATATGAAGAATTGTTATCCATTTCAGAACCAGAATCACAATCAGATAAATCTTTAATCAATTTAACTATTTCTTCTTGCGTTAGTTCTCTTCTACGAGTATATAATAAACTCACATAAATATAACAAAATAATTTATCAAAAATTGTTATTATATGTAACAAACAAAATGCCTAGCAAAATCTACAAATGTTTTCTCGAACATAAGCTCTTTTATCTATTCTCATTTCGAAAGTAAATGCATTCCGAAAAATTCAAATCACATGACTGGCAAATGAGAGATTACACAAACACATCATTTCCTTTTCTTTTTTTTTCTTTTCTTTCTTTCGTTCTTTATTTTGTTTTGCAGGTGCAAACAAAAATAGTTTACCAGAGAAAAAAATATTCAGATATCTTTCTTTCTCACAGTGGTCAAAATGACACCTGCCCGCATTTCTAGGTATAAGCCTTTGTTAAGATAAAAAGTTAAATAGGATTTTCTTGGAAACTTTATTTTATTGAAAAGCACAATGATTTAGGAAAAGTCAAGAAAGGATTAAGATATTTGTAAAAAAATAGAAGAACCATTGAAGAAAAAAGTTTGCTTGGGGTCAAAATGACACCTTCCGTAATTCTATACATTCATTTGAAAATGATTTTTTTTTTTTTTTTTTTTTTAATTTGTTATATTTATTGAAAATGAAATCTTAATGCAGTAGAAAAAATTAAGTATAATTAGTTTTAAATTTAAAAACGTATTCATAACAGTTATGTTTAATTTTTTATAGTAGAACAACTTCTTATTTTTGATTTTTTAATTAATTCCTTTAAAAGAAAAAAACTTTTATTTATTAATTTTCTTTATTTACAGTATTTATCGGGAAAAATGGTAGTACATACGTAGTAAAAAGGATAAATTGATTAAAATTTATTTGTTTATATATATTTTTTTTAATCTACTTTTTATTTTGATTTATTTTATTACATTGGTCGGAATCAAATCGTAACACAGTGTAAATAGCATGGGCTATAAAATACATGGTTCAAAACTAAAATATTTAATAGATGCTGAGATACAGTCATCTTTAAAATAGTAATTCTTAAATTGTAGCAGATCCCCCTGTCGTCGATAAATATCCAGATTGAAGTGCCCGGAAAAGATCTTTCTTCAGGCATGAGAAACCTAGACCTGATGCAGTGCGGGCGGGAAAAGAGCTGCCGTAGACAAAGACAACGGGTACCCGAAGCAAGATTTGGAGCAATTTCAATTTCCTTCTTTTTTTTTTTTTTTTTTTAAAGTTTTTTTCTATAATGTGGTGTAGAAAAATAAATATTAATCCAATTCGTTCGAAAATTCATTTAAATATAGTGACCAGCTAAGCGGGCGTAGCCTGCTAGTAAATACATATTTTAGGGTCACGGGTTTTTAGCAGTTTATCGATGTCGTTCTCTATCTGAATGGGTGATCTGTGCTTGTTATTAGCATAACACAGAAACTTATTTTATTTCCGCCCTTGATTCTGCTTTTCTTAGCTATTTTAATTTTAAAAATCTGTATAAAATTTTTTGAGCATATTTTTTTTTTTTTTTTTTTGCAACAAATATAATTATGCTGCATTTAGCATTCTCCTTAATGTCATTTATAACACAGGCAAGGTATGTGTATTTCAGATATTTGATTTAAAAGAAAAAGAAAAAAAGAGCTAGTATGCTATTTACACTACTTTCTTTAAACTTTCTAGTTTTAAAAACTATTTTATTTATAATATATATATATCTGCATAGTTCTTTCTATCATCTGCTCAATCCCTCGTTCCGATATTAATAGTGTACCTATATTCATAAAACATCTTAAAGTTATATTTTAAAGTATATGTATTTCAGATATTTGATTTAAAAGAAAAAGAAAAAAAAGAGCTAGTATGCTATTTACACTACTTTCTTTTAACTTCCTAGTTTTAGAAACTATTTTATTTATCATATATATATATATGCATAGTTCTTTCTATCATCTGCTCAATCCCTCGCTCCGATATTAATAGTGTACCTATATTCATAAAACATTTTTAAAGTTATATTTACGATATCCTTTAAAATTATTCAGAAGATAATAAAACTGAATGGTTCATATCTCTTTTATGCATTTTTTTTACTTTCCGAACATACATATGTTAGTAAAGTATTGTAATCATGACAAATATTCGACTGTGAGATGTTCGTGTATCTATATGTTCTGAGGTCCTCTGAGTTCATTTTATTATTATTTTTATGATGATGTACGTATGTGTGTGTATGTATGTGAGTGAACACGATGTAGGCTAAACGCTTTGTTAAGTCGACTCGTATGTTATAGGTTTCATAGTACATAGTGTATAGATCTTGGTATTTACACTTACAGTTTTTTTTTTTTTTTTTTTTTTTTTTTTACAGGAACACAAAGAAAATTTTTATCATTATGGCCTATGGGTTTAAATTATTTAAAGTGTTGATAACGTCTAAATGCCTTATTCGATTTAGCTGAAAATTTATATACATGTTATAGGTCACTGTAGATCGAACTGTATAGATTTATTTTGGTGAATCTAGCATTTATAGCTTTCTTACAGAAACACAATGAAAAGTTCTGTAATATTATGGCCTATAAGTCTGAAATTATTTAAAGTGTGACAGCGTCGAAATACTTCATTTGATTTACCTTTAAATTTATATACACGCTATAGGTCTATGTCACGCGAACTGTATAAATTTTAAGGAATTTGGCACTAATAATTCTTTTACAGAGATTCACAAAAGAATATTATAGATACATTCCATTCCATTATCTCTTTTATTTATTTAATGGCTTCTCTAACTTTATTTTATTTAAGCAACAGTAAATTACTTTATGTTTGGAAAACTGAGTAGAGTCACTTTTATTATTTCTTTTGCAGTTTTTGCATGTACACTAAATTGGTTATATATGTATATGCACACATCCGCATTATTATAGACATTACTTTGTTGAAAAGTAAATATGTAAATAAATAAATATTTTTTTTTATTTGGAAATAAAATTTAATCTTGTATTTTTTCATCTAGAATTTCTATTACCGATTAATAATTTGTTTACAAAATTAAAATAAGAATATCAAATTATCAAATTATTAAATATATAAATTTGATTTTAAAAAATAATAATAATAAAAATAAAATAACATGTGGATAAAACTCTTGATTAAAAAAATAACAAGTTGGTATTACATAGAAATGAAGGCCATGCTTTGAAAGGTTTTATAAATATGAATTGATAAAATTATTCAACTTACATTTACATTTTTTTTTTACCTAGATTAAAAATGTTAAATAAAATACTTCTATATTAAGTACAAAATGACAAGTAAACAACTTAAATTATTTTTAAGAATATGATTGTCTATGTAACGGGTGATCAATAAAAATCCACAATATGTTAACTTTATTATATTTTTTATTAAACGCAATTGTGATACAAATAAACATATGCAAATTATAAGACTGGATAAATACTAAATACTGATAGTTTTATCTCTTTTCTGTTACACCATTTCTCCGGATATAATCAATTCTTTTCTTTGTATCGACTGCGAGCTTCTGTACAAGGTCTAAATTAATTTGTTTTATGCAATATCTGATGCGATTCACAAGTTGATCGACATTTTCTGCCCGCCAAGCCTTTGCATAAACTTTCCCTTTAAAATTGACCAAAAGTCCTCAATTGATCTTGCCTCTGGAACATTAGCGGGATTATCTTCTTTAACCACAAAGTCAATTGATTCTTGAGGAGATAATTGGTCACTTTTTTACCATAATGAGAACTGACCAAGTCTGGCCAAAATATATAATTTCTTTGGTAAATAGCTCGAATATAAGGAATTAGACGCTTTTTTATACATTCCTCAAGATAAACATCTTGATTGATCGCCATATTTGAACTTCGAATGAAAGGCTTGATCATTACTTTTGGATCAATGGCAATCCATACAAGAACTTTGCTTTCAAACTTTTTTTTTCGTTGAATATTTAACATCTGGTGGTGTATCTGATATATTGGAAGAATAGAAACGATTATTGCAATTTATTGAGGAATTTGAAAGAGTAAAATATGATTCATCATCAAGAATCCAAGATCCTTTTGAAAATTTTCGATAGAGACGTCTACACTTTGTTTTTGCTGAAATTTGTTGCTTTTCACTTCTTTGTGGAATGGTTTTCTTATTTCGGCAACTTCTCCTTGCTTTCTTAAGGACATAATTAATCATTGATTGTCAACATTTGTACTTTTTTGCTGCTTGACGCTGAGAAATTCGGTCCTTGTGATCAAAATCCTTTTTCAAATTTCCAATTTTTTTACGTGTGAAAATTTTTGCAACTCTTCCACAGCCAGATTGGCGAAAAGCACCACTCAGACCCCTTGCATAACGTTTCAAAATGTCATAAATAGTTCGTTGTGGTATTTTTTTCTTTCATAAAATGCTTCACAGTAAAAGATTTACCTGACGAAAGATTTTCTAAATAGAACTCGTACACACGAGATCGCAGATTGTCTTCCTTCAAAGTCTTATTACCTGAAAAAAAGAAAATATTTTGCAAAAGTGAATATGTCTACAGTAACTTGTAAGGTTAAGTAATAATTCACATTAAAATTTTAACAAATTATATCATTTATTGGCAATTTGAATGCTGTTAAATTTTTTGCGGATTTTTATTGATCACCCGTTATTAGTCTATCGCGTAGATCAAGAAAAACTTTAATAATGAAAATTGTCTCTTTCAGGGGTTAGAAATGTTGAGGGATCTAGTTTTTCTTCATTTTTAACTGTCAATATTATATACTGAAGCTAACGCGCAATATTATGTGCGAAATTTTTTTTCTGACTACAGCCTTGTCTATTTCGTTTTAGGTATAGCATTGAATAATTTTTTTGCTACTCTCAACATCCAATATGATAATGTAATAATAGCAACAACAGATTTACTTAATTACATTTGCAAACTATGTACAACTAATGTAATTAGCATTTCCTTCATGATTTTCTGTCATTGATAGTGATTAATATGAAATTACATTTTTCCTTAATCCAATTATTAATTTTTAATAAAGTATTTCTACTGCTAAATTGCTAATTCGAAATTAAAAGTACAATTTATCGCTTTAACAGAATAATTTTATGCATCGAGCACGTACAGTTCAATGGATTTTATTTTGTCCAGTTTCGCGTGTATTTTTCCAGTTCGTCCAGTTTCCCAGACTTCTTACGAAAAATTGGACAAAATAACAACCCTGGCCCAAAACGTCATATTCGAAATGCCAGTGGTGCATACAGATGTTAAAAAATTCCTGGGAAATCACGGACGGCTCTAAACAGGGAAAAGGGGTGTATGTAGAGAAAATATAAAAATCTGGAGTGACTACACTCGACCTTCCGAACACTGAGTAATTAACAGTTTTGTAGATAAAGTAAAGAAAGGGGAGTTGTTAAACAAACAAAAGAGAGAAAACCATAATAGAGTGTTTGAGTATTTTTCTTCATATATTACACGATGTTTTATTGAACGCTACTGAACTTTGAGCCCATAGATCGTAATGATAAGGAATTTTTCGTTGTGTCCCAGTAAAAACCTATAAATGCTAGATTCAAACAAATGCTTATAGTTAGTGCAACAGCGTTTATAATATTCATATAAATTTTCAGCTCAATTGAATAAGGCGTTGATGCTTTCGCACTTTTAAAAGTTGGTTCCATAGGTCATAATGATAAATAATTTTTCTTTGTGCCCCTGTAAAAAACTGTAAGTGCTAAATTCACGAAAATCTATACAGTTCGTGCAACTGTGACCTATAACATGTGCAAACAATTTTTGCTCAGATTAATAAGGAGTTTAGACGCTATCGCATTTTTAAAAATTTGGACCCATAGGCCATAATGATAAAGAATTTTTCTTTGTGCTCCTGTAAAAAAACTGTAAGTGCTAAATTCACGAACTTCTATACAGTTCGTGCAACTGTGACCTATAACATGTGTAAAAATATTTTGCTCAGATTAATAAAGCGTTTAGACGCTATCGCACTTTTAAAAATTTGGCCCCATAGGCCATAATGATAAAGAATTTTTTCCAGTGTCCCTGTAAAAAACTTTATGTGCTAGATTCTCCAAAATCTGTACAGATAGCGTATCTGTGACCTATAATATGTGTATAATTTTTTTGCTCAATTGAATAAGCCAATTAGATTCACCAAAATCAATAGGGTTCGTACTATGGTGACTTACAATATGCGTACCAACTTTCAGCTTATTCGAATAAAGCGTTCAGACGTAGCGTGTTCACTCACAGACATACACACATACATACATACACACACACATACATACATCATCGTAAAAATAGTGAAAACGGACTCAGGGAACCTCGAAACGTATAGAAACATCAAAATCTCAAATTCGGATTTTTGACATGATTACAATACTTTCCTCACTATAGTGTTCGGAAAGTAAAAATGGATGTGAACCACTGCATCTTATAACAGCTCCAAATGCCAGATTTTATTATTCCACGGCTAACTGTTTATAAATTAAGCGAAATACAACATACGTTCGGTTTTACTCGATCACAAAGCTTCCTAAGCACCTCTGAGCGGCTCCTACCTTCATGGCAAGACCACGTTTATGGGTTTTAACCGCAGAAAGAGACGAATCCAGATCATTGCATGACGACCTTTACGAGGAAACAATTTTAAGGCGTCCTTGACAGACAAGTCTTCCTTTGCCTCATACATGGAAATTAAAATTTATAAAATGAACAGTTAGATCTAAAACAAGTGTTCATTGTTTTGTTTTAAACATAATAATAAGATTTTTTCTTTTATATAAGTTAAATTCTTTACTGACTACGTTTTTTGAACTAAAATTTAGAATGTTTATATATTGCAAATTAATGTTTTTTTATATAAATCCTTTTGAATCATAAATGAATAAATCATAGATTTTATTAAAGAAAGTTTTTTTTTATTTATTTATTTTTATTTTTTTTTTTCTGGAAAATAATTTTCACTGCTTCCCTTCTTTACTAAAAAATTTAGTTTTACTAAAGCCATTTCGTAACATCTCTTTAAACTTTTAGCTTAATTAATGGTGTCTTCTTAGATTTAAAAAAAAAAGTAAAAGCTAAGTGTTTACCTTAGTTACGAAAAACCATCAAGCATTACTTCAAAGTTTAGTTTTCTCGACAAAAAATAAAATTGGATTATTCACTTAATTGATTAAATGTCTAAATTTACCTTTAATGTTCTTTTTAGAACCTTTTTAAAAATGTATCATTACTGCTCACAAATTAACAAAAATTCATTTATGTATGTAGAATTTTATCAAAAATTTCCTTTACATTTTTTTCCGATCATAAACCTTTTTAGATTTTTTTTTTTATTTTCTAATTAATGTAGTAGAAATTCGTAAGTTTATGCAATAATGGTACTTTTATACAACTATGCTTATAAAGGGCGATATACATAGAGAAAGAGTTTACGTTGTAAATTTACAATCTTTATTTAACTCATATGCCGGGTGTATATAATTTATAGACAATATAATAGTACTGCCCAAAAATAAGCGATTTCTATTTAATGTAATTCATGGAAGTATACTGTTAAAAATTTCTGCAAATTTAATATAAATATTTATCCAGATTCTCTGTAAACTTACAGTAATTCTTAGTTAAAAGTGAATAATCGAGATTCTCAATCTTTATTCTGTATTTTTACCTAATTTTATTATTTAATTTTTTAATTAAAATTAAAAATGACTGTTTCTACTTTAGAAAAAGCATTTCAAGTCCGAAATATATTCTCACCAATAATTAATTAAATTAATATTAGTTATTAAAAGGAATGTATAAAGTTTTTTAACATCTCCGTTTATTTTTTCTCTGTAATTTTACGTAAGACTTAAGGTATTAGATTATACAGAGTTTTCTGTCGAAATTTTTAACAGTGTACTTTACTTTTTACCAAGTACAGGAAAACAGCTTTGGAATGATAAGAACTTTCTTATATTCATATAGTAGACAAAGAATGTTGTTTGAAGTCTAATTTTCATCTTTGATTTTTTGCCACAGTTACTCGTTTTGAGGCCTCTTGAATATGGAAATAAAATTTTTAGCGGTTGATTTGTGTGCATGTCTGTTATCGTCATAACTTCAAAAGAAATAATTGTAAAAATTTAAATTGAGTATTTTGAAAAATATTGAGGTTTCGTTTGGTGAGTTTAACCAAGTTTGTTTACTCAAGTTTAAACGCATATTTTTCCTTCAGTTTGAGCTTAGAGATGGAATTTCCAGCGGAAAAGTAATCAAACCATTAAATGAGGAGCAAACATTCAAACCGTAATTTCTCGAAGAAAAAGATAAATAAATGCATAAATAAATTTAGTTAGTGATTTTTCTTTAAACTCAACATAAAACAGTATGTATACATACCCTCCTAGTAACTAGTAGTACATATAAAAAAAATTATAATTAGGGTTTAAGTTTAGTGGGGTATTTTTTAATTTTTATTTTTTTGTGTTTTCTGTAAAATTGTATCCGAAGAAGAAAATTTTATATGAATAGTTACTCCTCAAATATAAAAAAAAAAGTTTAATGAATGACTCAGTCAGTGAACATATGTGCTAAGAAAAGCATATGACCTTTGACATCATTATACACTTCTGCTCAATTCTATGTCAAATTCATTTTGTCTTTCTTTGGATTGAATTGGATTGGACTGGATTTCGGAGTATGGCCGATTAACTGCTCTATGGTCCTGTGTCTGAGGGAGAGTGCCCTCCGTGGTGCTCTTTCTAAGGGGTCCTAATCGTATTTATACAAGTTTCGAAGAAAGCCACGGAAAACTCCGAACGGCTAGCCCGACGATTTAGCGGCCTGTTATCGAACCCGTCACCTCATATCTACCACCTTTGAGCGCAGAACCTGTCAGCCACTGCTGGGCGTTTCTACTTTTGGTGAAGAGTGAGATAGTAATATCATTAAATATATCGTTTACTCCTTCCATAAATATTGAAATGAGCAGAAATATTGTAGTTTACGCGTAAAAACGAATATTTTTCACACCTTTTTAATCATTAAGGATACGATGCATAGCAAAGAAACGTTTCGTTAACAGTGTAATATCAGTATTTCATATGTGATTTGTGCGTTTCTGAAACAGTTAAAGTATCATTCAGAACAATTCGTTTTACATTTGTGAAATAATTTTCCTTTAATCCTTTATGAAGATTCGACTATTCAAGAACAGAAAGAAAAAAAGTTAAATCATAAACTATAAAACAAGCAGTACGTTTAAATGAATGACGGTACAAATCTTTTTTCAAGAAGCCTGATAAGAATTTCTTTAGAATATACCACGTTTAGTAAATATCGAAAGCTGATACGAAATTGAGTGTTGCTATAATTATATGGCTTAAAATAAAATGTTTGGCTCGACAGTATTTCAAAAATTTTCGCATGTGAAGTTTTAAAGTGTACTTAAATAACCGACTACATTTTTATTTACTTGCAGTTAAGGTCGATCAGTTTATTTTATTTTATTTTCTATTCTATTCTTTGTGAGAAAACTTAAAAATATAGCAAAGTTTTATATATATATATATATATATATATATATATATAAGTACTTGCTTTGTAAGAATTTAATATACAAAAATATGAATGAGAATATATTACTTTAATGTTCAATTATGAAATATATTTCATGATTCATAATTCTGTATAATATGAAATCCTAATAATTATTTTTTACCTAACATTTTACATTACCCAAGAAATGGTATGATAGAGTCATTTGAATAATTTAAAACAATCTTTCAAATTTAATAGCAACCTTTAAATATTCGTAAACGTAAGTAGAGGAGCGTAGGGCTAGTTGTAATAGGGGTAAGAAGTAACACACAATTTACGAAATAATTTGTAAAAAATTTTATTAAATATTCAGATAAACATAATTCTTATGACGCGCTTTATTATGTAAAAGCCCAATCAGTGTTCTGCAAAAATGGTTAATGAGAGGTTCTATACATGTGCTTCAGTTAGTGGAAAAAAACATATTTCGTAAATTTTGATTAAATATATGTTACTTTATATTTTAAAGAAATGTTTATAGCTTTTTATTTTATCCATGTGTTAAGTTATAAAATGTATCTTCAATTTTTTGCATAAATTGTTAATTTCTTTTTTACAAATAAACAAAATGTTCAACATCATTCGATAGGGCAAGTTGAAACAAAATATTGGGGAAAGTGGAAACATTCATGCTTCTTCATTCTATTTTAAATGTTAAGAAGCAAATTATTTATTCTTTGCTTTATTCTATGAATTAGTTTTTCTTGTTTTATAATTAGGAACTGTAAAAAGAAGTTTTAAAGAGCTTCAAAGGGTCATATACGATTTGGCAACAGCTGAAATCTTCGAGAAAGGTACAAATATTAGACACCATCATCCGAAAAACTAGTTAGCGTAGGTGGACTCTGCTCAGTTCCCCATCATATTTATGTTCTCAGAAATTTCTAGTGCGAGACACATTATAATCATGTTAAGAGAAATGAATTTGATCAAAGCTTGACACAGTGACAGAATGAAAACCCCGCCTAATAGGCTATCCACCGTTCACTTCGATATATTTATCTTATTCTAATCTATTAATTTATTTTATCAGGGTCAGTTCCGTTGTTTAGTTTTCATGCTACTATTTCCAATGCAATAATCCTCCAAATTCCCATTTTTATGAAAAATTTTCAATTTCGCTAAGTTGATAAAATCTCAAATTACGAATAACATACGAAATTTTCCTATTAGAATATTTGTAGTCAATCATGTTCAAAGGAGTATCATAAATGTTATTTTGAAGTTGTCTGATATATTTATAATTCTCAAAATGGACGTTTATGCTCAATATTGTTCTATTATGCCATGTTAAGAAATTCGTAAATTTCCAGTAACTTACGAAATTTTTATATTGGAAAATTCATAGTCAATAACATTCATGCCAGTGTCCTAAATAATATTACAAAAGTGGTCTGACATCTTTACGATGAAAATGTCCCTCAAAATTGACGTTTATATTAAATTTTGCCCTATTCCGCCATGTTAAAAGATTTGTAAATTCCAAATAACTTGCGAAACTTTCAAAGTAGCAAGCTTATAGTTAATGATGTTCATTCAGAAGTCAAAACTGGCATTTTAAAACTGTCCTGACACCTTTACAGTAAAAATTTTCTACTAATTGGATGTTTAAGTGAAATTTTGCGTTATTCTTCCATGTTAAGAAAATCGTAAATTTATAATAACTTACGAAGTTTTTTAATTCGAATGTTTCAAATGAATAGGGTTCTTTCCAGTGTCGAAAGTAATATTTTAAAACTGATCTGACTTCTCTGCGACAATTTGTTCTTGAGATATCATGTACGCAGACTAATGGACTTACTAACGGACTAACAAACTAACAGACACTCTACAGACGGACACCATACAAATTTTAGTCATTTTCTGATTCCTCACACCTGAAAACGTCTAAAAAAATTAAAAAACCGAGGTAGAAAATTTTCACGATTACCTTAATTCCCCATATCTATAGTATGACGGGGAACTAAACAGCATTTGAAAAATATTTTGCAGAGATAATTAAAAATGAACACAAACATAAAGAGAAAGAAAAAGAAAATTTTTAAAGGAAAGATAAATAAATAATAAAATGAAAGGATAAAAATACAAATAAAGTGATTTTAAATCCAGATATAAATTCTTAATCAAAGGAGTGTTTTTACTTAGCTTCTGGAGATGCTACAGCCAGGGATCATAGCCTCTGCTTTTGTTTTTTTCATCATAAATGAGAAATTTATGTCTTTTTTTGTTACCACTTTTTTTATACAATAATTTCTATGCTCTTTAAACACGACATATTACATTAAAAATACAATAAAAATTTCTCTAAGAAAAAAAAGGTGGCAAAACAGGCGAAATTTTTTCGCCCCTTAAAGTGTCCTGAAACAAAAAAAAGTCGGGCTACTGCTACAGCCTCACTGAGTCAGAAGAATGGGTACAATGCTTAATTTGCAAAATGTGAACACACATTAAACGTGTGAGACGGAACATAAATTATATATGTTTTTATTGTATTAACAAGACTACAAATGTAAACAGACTCTAAAAGTAAACAAAGACACTTAATGTAAACAAAGTTTCTGTGTAAACAAAGAATAGAAATGTCACCTAAGACTAAATGTAAGACAAACAATAAATGTAAAAAAGACGACAAGTGTAAAGAAAGTCTCTAAATGTAAACAAAGACTCTAAATGTAAACAAACACTCTCAATGTAAACAAAGACAACATATCTAAACAAAGACTCTAAATGTAAACAAAAGCTACAAATGTAAACAAAGACTCAATGTAAAATAAGACTCTGAATGTAAACAAAGACTCTTAATGTAAAAAAAAACTACAAATGTAAACAAAGTATACAAATATAAACAAAGACTGCAAATATAAGCAAAAACTCTAAATGTAAACAAAAACTCTAAATGTTAACAGACTAAATGAAAATAAAGACTACAAATGTAAACAGACTCTAATACAAACAAAGACTCTAAATATTAAGAAAGACTACAAATGTAAACAAAGACTCAAATGCAAACAGAGACTACAAATGTAAACAAAGACACTTAATGTAAACAAAGTTTCTATATGTAAACAAGGAATAGAAATGTAAACAAAGACTCCAAATGTAAAACACTCTAAATGTAAAAAAGACGACAAATATAAACAAAGTCTCTAAATGTAAACAAACACTCTAAATGTAAACAAACACTCTCAATGTAAAAAAAGATTCTACATGTAAACAAAAACTCTTGTAAGACAGACTATAAAAGTAAAAAAGACCACAAATGTAAACAAAGTCTCTAAATGTAAACAAACACTCTCAATGTAAACAAAGACTACATATGTAAACAAAGATTCTGCATGTAAACAAAGACTCTAAATGCAAACAAAGACTCTAAATGCAAAGAAAGGTTGCATACGTCAACAAAAACTCTAAATGTAATCAAAGTTTCTATACGTAAACCAAGACTAGAAATGTAAATAGACTCTAAATGTAAACAAAGACTAAAAATGTAAACAAAGACTCTAAATGTAAACAAAGATTACAAATTTAAACAGAATGTAAATGTAAACAAAGACGACAAATGTAAACAAAGAGTACAAATGTAAACAGAGACTCTAAATGTAAACAGACTCTAAATGTAAACAGACTCTAAATGTAAACAAAGACTACAAATGTAAACAATGACTCTAAATGTAAACAAAGTTTCTATACGTGATCAAAGACTAGAAATGTAAACAGACTCTAAATGTAAACAAAGATTACAAATGTAAACACTCTAAATGTAAACAAAGACGACAAATGTAAACAAAGACTACAAATGTAAACAAAGACTCTAAATGTAAACAAAGACTACAAATGTAAACAAAGACTCTATATGTAAACAAAGATTACAAATGTAAACAAAGACTATAAATGTAAACAAATATTACAAATGTAAGCAGGCTCTAAATGTAAACAAAGACGACAAATGTAAACGAAGACTATAAATGCAAACAAAGACTCTAAATGTAAACAAAAACACTTAATGTAAACAAAGACTCTAGATATAAACAAAGACTACACAGACTCTAAATGTAAACAGTCTCTATATGTATACAAAGACTACAAATGTAAACAAAGACTTTAAATATAATAAAGACTCTAAATGGAAACAAGGACTACAAATGTAAACAAAGACTACAAATGTAAACAAAGACTCTACATGTTAACAAAGATTACAAATATAAATAAACACTCTAAATGTAAAGAATGATTCTAAATCTAAACAAAGACTCTGTATGTCTGCAAAAACTACAAATGTAAACAGACTCTAAATGTAAACAAAGACTACAAATGTAAACAAAGACTACAAATATAAACAAAGACTACAAATTTTATTGGCTTTTGTTTTCTTTTTTGATTCTACTAAAAAATACATTTTTTCAACGAATTAATAGGTACTTTTTATAAGTCATTATTTCCGTCAAATGACGTTGAATCTCTTCAACTTGATATCTATACACAATTGTGAATTGGCGGGGTGTGCGTATTATAATTTTCTTTAGGCGTTTTAGAAGATGGTGTGCTACGAAAGAACTTCTGACATGATAAGAAGGGAAGCTTTCGGCCAAAGTATATTAACTAGTAGTAGATGTTCTTTGGCTTTCAGAAACCTTAACTAACGACAGAGTTCATATTGAACGATTTCTTTCGTTCTATTAGCGAAATCGGTAAGTATATTGTGGCAAATCTTAAAAGCGTCTTTACGACGCGTGCCATTTTGAAAGTGAATGTGAATTAAGATGAAGTTATCGTTTTCCTGTTAAAGTGGTATGGAAGTTTTCTGTGAAACAATAATGGATTAAACACATTTTAAAACTACTTCTAGTTTCATTGAAATATTAGTGAAAAGTAAATGACATTTTACGTAACTACCAAAAAACTTACAAGCTGGTAATATCCTTAAAAATTCAAACTTTTACTATTCTTTGATTTTGGGTTTGTTTACCTGCTAGCATAATATTAAGTATTACTTCTGAGTTCTCGTCTAGTTAATCAAGCTGTATATTTATTTAAACAAGATTTTTGGAGTAATGAAGTGCGTGTTTCATTTTTCCTTCTTTAATTTTATGTTTGAATTCTTGTCTGAAACTTTGATGGGTCGGTCTAACTTTAAATATTTAATACACTTTATTAAAACTATACTTTTGTAAAAACTATAATTTTGTTTTTACTGAAGAAATATATCTATACATAATGTAACGCTACTATTGTTTTATTGAACGATGTATATGCAGTAATTTTACATTATTAAAAATAGGTCTTATGTATACAAAAATTATACTTTTGAAAAGCTTGTTTTCTACAATTTAAATTGTGTGAAGGGAGCAAAACTGACATTAACAATTTCGGCTTAGATTTATTTTATTTTATTATTGTTAATAAAATTATTACATTTTTTAATTTCTTTGAAATCCAGATTTTAATTTTTGTTTACATTAATTAATATTCCCAATTTCCGTTTTAATTTATTTATTTTATTTTATTATTAATAAAATTATAACCTTTTTGATTTTCGTTTAAATGCAAACTGTAATTTTTGTTTACATTAATTAACATTCCCATTTTCTCCTTTGATTTTATTTATTCTATTATTATTAATAAAATTATTACCTTTTTGATTGTCTTTTAACTGCAAATTTTAATTTTTGTTTACATTAATTCACATTCTCAATTTCCGCTTACATTTATTTATTTTATTATTATAATCACGAATTGTTATCATTTTCATTATCCTTTAATTTAAAATAAATACTCTTAGCTAATAAATAGACAATCCCGGGGATCTAAATGTTGGTTTATGGAAATTTTAAATATTCGATTTTTTAGCTTTATTATTATTAAATTGCGTGAATTAAAGCTAACTAGAAATTACATAAATAAAATAATTTTAATCCAATTTTAAAACAATACATATAATTAGTATAGTATTTTTTTATTGAAATCTATAAATGTTATCTATCAACTGTTTTCCACATATACATCTCAGCATATGTTAATTAAAATTGCACCAAACTTCATAATCAATTCATTAAGAAAATGAGTATGTTCTATCTAAAAGCGCCACTTGCAGTTATTTAACATGCACTAAAGTTTTATATAGCTTCTCAGGATAAAGGTTTTATATACAGAATTTGCAGCAATTTTAATTAAGAGATGTTGAGATGTAGTCATGTAAAAATATTTCAAAGTGAGTAATGAGAGCATCGCCTGTCGGCTGATACACACTATTAACTAATTCAGCATTCGTTTCCTTATTGATTATCTCACATATCAAATTTAGTGCACTTGTATGTGCTATAAAATTTAGCTTTCATAGAAAAACAGAAGTTAAAAATTTTACGAATCTAATATTTTCGTATATTGGGTATTAAAAAAGTAATAAATTTAATCATGAAAAAAGTCTAAAAATGAAGTAAAAAAGAATGTTTCAAAACTTCTTAAACAAGGGAATTTTTTCTTTTTAAGTTATTAGCAATATTTTAGAAAAAAAAATTCAATGGATACATAGAGCTACCTATTTTTCTTGGATTTCATCGTTGATAAGACATAAGAAAAAACGTTGAAAACTAATATAAAACACGAGAGTATTGCGATTTTGAGCAACCCTTCTACAACGGTTTTTTTTTAGTTTGTAAAATGTATTAAACCAACCGTTGAAAGATGACAAAATCAACGAGAAATATTTTCAGATTATAAACGTTACAAAAAAACGATCATTCAACGGAATGCATTGCCGTTTATTCAAAATTTAAAATACCATACTGTGCTTCTTGGGAAAGACAATCAATGTAAACAAAGTTTCGATGTGTAAAAAAAGTTTCTATATGTAAACAAATGGAAAACAAAAACTAGAAATGTAAACAAACACTCTAAAAGTAAAAAAAGACTCTAAATGTAAACAAAATCTACAAATGTAAACAAACACTATCAATATAAACAAAGACTACATATGTAAACAAAGACTCTAACTGTAAACAAAAACTATAAATGTAAACAAAGACTCTAAATGCAAAAAAGATTCTCAATGTAAATAAAGACACTCAATAAAAACAAAAACTACAAATATGAAGACTCTAATACAAACAAAGACTCTAAATGTAAACAAAGACTGGAAATGTAAACAAAGACTACAAATGTAAACAAAGGCTCTAAATCTAAACAAAGACTCTTAATATTAACAAAAACTACAAATGTAAACAAAGACTCTAAATGCTTGCAGAGATTACAAATGTAAACAAAGACTAAAATATAAACAGACTCTAAATGTAAACAGAATCCGAATGTAAAGAGAATAAAAATATAAGCGAAGACTACAAATGTAAACAAAGTCTCTTAACGTAAACAAAGACTAAATGTTAACAATAAGTAGAAATGTAAACAAAGACTCTAAAAGTAAACAAAAACTACAAATGTAAACAATGACTCTAAAAGTAAAAAAAAAGACTTTGAATGTAAACAAAGACTCTAAATTGAAACAAAATCTACAAATGTAAACAAAGACTCTAAATGCAAAAAAAGACTGAATGTAAATAAAGACACTTAATAAAAACAAAAACTACAAATGTAAACAGACTCTAATATAGACAGACTCTAAATGTAAACAAAATTTCTTTGTGTAAACAAAAACTCTATATGTAAACAAAGATTACAAATGTAAACAGTCACTAAATGTAAACAAAAATGACAAATGTAAACAAAGAATACAAATGTAAACAAAGACTCTAAATGTAAACAAAGACTACAAATGTAAACAAAGTCTATAAATGCAAACAGACTCTAAATGCAGTCTCTAAATGTAAACAAAGAGTACAAATGTAAACAAAGGCTTTAAATATAAAAAACTCGATGTAAAGAAAGACTAAAAATGTAAACATATACTCTAAATATAAACAAAGATTACAAATGTAAACAAAGACACTTAATGTAAACAAAGTTTCTATATGTAACCAAAGAGTAGAAATGTGAACAAACACTCTAAATGTAAAACAGACTCTAAATGTAAAAAAGACGACAAATATAAACAAAGTCTCTAAATGTAAACAAGACTCTAAATGTAAACAAACACTCTCAATGTAAACAAAGACTCTAAATTTAAACAAAGACTCTGAATGTAAACACTCTTAATGTAAACAAAAACAACAAATGTAAACAAAGACTGCAAATGTAAACAAAAACTCTAAATATTAACAAAAACTACATATGTAAACAGATTCTAAAAGTAAACAGAATCCGAATGTAAAGAGACTACAAATATAAACAAAGATTACAAATGTAAACAAAGGCTCTAAATATAAACAAAGACTCTAAATAGTAATTAAGACTACAAATGTAAAAAAGACTCTAAATGCAAACAGAGACTACAAATGTAAACAATGACTCTAAAAGTAAACAAAGACTACAAATGTAAACAGAATCTAAATGTAAACACAATCCGAATGTAAAGAGACTACAAATTTAATCAAAGAATACAAATATAAACATGAAGTCTCTAAATGTAAACAGACTCTAAATACAAACAAAGACTCTAAATGTAAACAAAATCTCTAAATGTAAACAAAAACTACAAATGTAAACAAAAATTCCAAATGTTAACAAAGAGTCTGAATCTTAACAAAAACAATAAATTTAAACAAAGACTCTAAATGTAAACAAAGTCGACAAATGGTAACAAGCACTGCATATGTAAACTAATGATCTAAATGTAATCAGTCTCTATATGTGAACAAAGACCTTATATATAAAAAAGATTCTTATGTCATTAAAGACTGCAAATGCAAACAGACTACAACTGTAAACAAATGTAAACAAAGACTCTAAATGTAAATAAAGTTTCTATACGTAAACAAAGACAAGAAATGTAAACAGACTCTAAAAGTAAACAAAGATTACAAATGTAAACTGACACTAAATATAAACAGACTACATATGTAAACAAAGACTCTAACTGTAAACAAAAACTATAAATGTAAACAAAGACTCTAAATGCAAAAAAGACTCTCAATGTAAATAAAGACACTTAATAAAAACAAAAATTACAAATGTGAACAGACTCTAATATAAACAAAGACTCTAAATGTAAACAAAGACTGGAAATGTAAACAAGACTACTAATGTAAACAAAGGCTCTAAATGTAAACAAAGACTCTTAATATTAACAAAAACTACAAATGTAAACAAAGACTCTAAATGCATGCAGAGATTACAAATGTAAACAAAGACTAAAATATAATCAGACTCTAAATGTAAACAGAATCCGAATGTAAAGAGAATAAAAATATAAACAAAAACTACAAATGTAAACAATGACTCTAAAAGTAAAAAAAGACTCTGAATGTAAACAAAGACTCTAAATTGAATCAAAATCTACAAATGTAAATAAAGACTCTGAATGCAAAAAAAGACTTTGAATGTAAATAAAGACACTTAATAAAAACAAAAACTACAAATGTAAACAGACTCTAATTTAGACAAAGACTCTAAATGTAAACAAAATTTCTTTATGTAAACAAAAACTCTATATGTAAACAAAGATTACAAATGTAAACATTCACTAAATGTAAACAGAATCCGAATGTAAAGAGACTACAAATATAAACAAAGACTACAAATGTAAATAAAGGCTCTAAATGTAAACAAAAACTCTAAATAGCAATAAAGACTACAAATGTAAAAAAGACTCTAAATGCAAACAGAGACTACAAATGTAAACAATGACTCTAAAAGTAAAGAAAGACTACAAATGTAAACATACTCTAAATGTAAACACAATCCGAATGTAAAGAGACTACAAATTTAATCAAAGAATACAAATATAAAGTCTCTAAATGTAAACAGACTCTAAATATAAAAAAGATTCTTTATGTAAACAAAGGCTACAAATGTATACAGACTCCAAATGTAAACAAAGACTACAAATGTAAGCAGACTCTAAATGTAAAAAAAGACAACAACTGTAATTAAAGACACTTAATGTAAACAAAGTTTCTATATGTAAACAAAAAATAGAAATGTAAACAAAGACTCTAAATGTAACACAGATTCTAAATGTAAAAAACACGACAAATGTAAACAAAGTATCTAAATATAAACAAACTCTCAATATAAACAAAGACTAAATATGTAAACAAAGACTCTAAATGTAAACAAAGACTAAATGTAAACAAAGACTTTCAATGTAAAGAAAGACTCTTAATGTAAACAAAAACTACAAATGTAATCAAAGAATCAAATGTAAACAAAGACCGCAAAGTAAATGTGAACAAAGACTCTAAATGTTAACAATGACTAAATGTAAACAAAGGCTCTAAATGTAAAAAAAGACAATAAATATTAACAAAGACTAGAAATGTGATCAGACTCTAAAAGCAAATAGAAATTACAAATGTAAACAAACAATCTATATGTAAAAAAGACAACAAATGTAAACAGACTCTAAATGTAGACAGAATCCGAATAAAAAGAGACTACAAATGTAAACAAAGGCTCTAAATGTAAACAATGACTCTAAATATTAACAAAGACTACAAACGTAAACAAAATCTCTAAATGCAAACCGAGACTACAAATGTAAACAAAGACTACAAATACAAACAGACTCTAAATGTAAACACAATTCGAATGCAAAGAGACTACAAATGTAAACAAAGACTCTAAATGTAAAAATGTTTCTATACGTAATCAAAGACTAGAGAAATAAGCAAAGACTCTAAATGTAAACAAAGATTACAAATGTAAGCAGACTATAAATGTAAACAAAAACGACAAATGTAAACAAAAACGTAAAATATATAAAAGACTTTTTATGTAAACAAAGACTGCAAATGTAAACATACTCTAATTGTAAACAAAGACTGCAAATGTAAACAAAGACACTTAATGTAAATAAAGTTTCTATACGTAAACAAAAAATAGAAATGTAAACAGACTCTAAATGTAAAAAACACGACAAATGTAAACAAAGTGTCTAAATGTAAACAAACTCTCAATGTAAACAAAGACTAAATATGTAAACAAAAACTCGAAATGTAAACAAAGACTCTTAATGTAAACAATAACCATAAATGCAATCAAATACAAATGTAAACAAAGACCGCAAATGTAAACAAAAACTCTAAATGTAAACAGACTCTAAATGTTAACAGAGACTAAATGTAAACAAATACTACAAATGTAAAGAAAGGCTCTAAATGTATACAGAGACTCTAATTGCAAACAAACTAAAAATATAAGCAAACACTACAATTGTAAACAGACTGTAAATGTAAACAGAATCCGAATGTAAAGAGACTAAAATTGTAAACAGAGACCACAAATGCAAACAAAGACTCTAAATGTAAAGAAAATTCCTTTATGTAAACAAAGACTAGAAATATAAACAAAGAATCTAAATGTAAACAAAGATTACATATGTAAACAGACTCTAAATGTAAACAAAGACGACAAATTAAGAAAAAGTCTCTAAATGTAAACAATGACTTTTAATCTGAACAGACTCTAAATATAAACAAAAACTACAAATGTAAACTGATTCTAAATGTAAACAAATTTTTATACATAAAGAAAAACTAGAAATATAAACAGACTCTAAATGTATACAAAAATGACAAATGTAAACAAATAATACAAATGTAAGCAAAAACAATAAATGTAAACAAAGTCTCTAAATGTAAACAAAGAGTACAAATGTAAACAAAGGATTTAAATATAAAACTGATTCGATGTAAACAAAGACTAGAAATTTAAACAGACTCTAAATGTAAAGAAAGATTAAAAATGTAAGCACTCTAAACGTAAACAAAATCGACAAATGGAAACAAAGACTACATGTGAACTAATACTCTAAATGTAAACACTCTCTATATGTAAACAAAGACTACAAATATAAACAAAGACTTTGAATTTAAAAATGACTCTTGATGTAATTAAAGACTGCAAATGTAAACAGACTACAATTGTAAACAAATACTCTATATGTTAACAAAGATTACAAATATAAATAAACGCTCTAAATGTAAAACAGACTCTAAATGTAAAAAAGACGACAAATGTAAACAAAGTCTCTAAATGATAACAAAGACTCTGAATGTAAACAAACACTCTCAATGCAAACAAAGACTCTAAATGTAAACAAAGACTGTGAATGTAAACTGAATCTTAATGTAAACAAACACTACAAATGTAAACAAAAACCGCAAATGTAATTAAAAACTCTAAATGTAAACAAAGACTACAAATATAAACATACTCTAAAAGTAAACAGAATCCGAATGTAAAGAGACTACAAATATAAACAAAGACTACAACTGTAAACAAAGGCACTAAAGTTAACAAAGACTACAAATGTTTACAAATATAAACAAAAACTCTAAATGTAAACAAAGATTACGAATGTAAACAGACACTAAATGTAAACAAAGACGACAAATATAAACAATGTCTCTAAATGTAAACGGACTTTAAATGTAAACAAAAACTACAAATGTAAACAAAGACTGCAAATGTAAACAAAAATTCCAAATATTAACAAAGACTACAAATGTAAACAAAGTCTACAAATGTAAATAAATTTTCTATACGTAAACAAAGACTAGAAATGCAAACAGACTCTAAATGTAAACAAAAAATACAAATGTAAACTGGCTCTAAATTTAAACAAAGACGACAAATGTAAACAAAGACTACACATGCAAACAGACTCTAAACGTAAACAATGTCTCTATTTGCAAACAAAGAATACAAATGTAAACAAGGACTTTAAATATAAAAAACTCTTGATGTAAACAGTCTAAATGAAAACAAAGATTGCAAATGTAAACAAAGACTACAAATGTAAACAGAATCTAAATGTAAACAAAGACTACAAATGTAAACAGTGACTCTAAATGCAAACAAAGTTTCTATACGTAAACAAAGACTAGAAATGTAAACAGACTCTAAATGTAAACAAAGATTACAAATGTAAACATACTCTAAATGTATACAAAGACTTTAAATGTAAACAAAGACAACAAGTGGAAACAATGACTTTAAATGTAAACAAACTTTCTATACGTAAAGAAAGACTAGAAATGTAAACAAAGACTATCTGAATGTAAACAAGGATTACAAATGTAAGCAAACTGTAAATGTAAACAAAAACTACAAATGTAAACAAAGACTGCAAATGTAAACAAAAATTCTAAATGTTAACAAAGACTCTAAATGTTTACAAAAACTACAAATGTAAACAAAGACTCTAAATGTAATCAAAGACTACAGATGTAAACAAAGTATATAAATGTAAACAAAGACTGCAAATGTAAACAAAAATTCTAAATATTAACAAAGACTACAAATGTAAACAAAGTCTACAAATGTAAATAAAGTTTCTATAGGTAAACAAAGACTAGAAATGTAAACAAACTCTAAATGTAAACAAAGAGTACAAATGTAAACTGACTCTAAATTTAAAAAAAGACGAAAAATGTAAACAAAGACTACAAATTAAACAAAGACTCTCAATGTAAACAAAGTCTACAAATGCAAACAGACTCTAAATGTAAACAAAGTCTACAAATGCAAACAGACTCTAAATGTAAACAGTGTCTCTATATGTAAACAAAGACTACAAATGTAAACAAGGACATTAAAAAATATTCTTGATGTAAACAAAGACCAAAAATGTAAATAAAGAGTCTAAATGTAAAGAAAGATTGCAAATGTAAACAGACTCTAAATGTAAGCAAAGACTTTAAATGTAAACAAAGACTACAAATGTAAACAATGACTCTAAATGTAAACAAACTTTCTATACGTAAACAAAGTCTAGAAATGTAAACAGACTCTAAACGCAAACAAAGATTACAAATGTAAACAGACTCTAAATGTAAACAAAGATGACAAATGTAAACAAAGACTCTAACTGTAAACAAAGTCTGTATATGTAAACAAAGACTAGAAATGTAAACAAAGACTTTAAATATAAGAAAAGACTCGATGTAAACAAAGACTACAAATGTAAACAGACTCTAAATGTAAACAAAGTGTCTACATGTAAACAAAGACTCTAAATTTAAACAACGATTACAGATGTAAGCTCACTCTAAATGTAAACAAAAACTACAAATGTAAACAAAAATTCTAAATGTTAACAAAGACTCTAAATGTTAATAAAGACTCTAAATGTAAATAAAGTTTCTATACATAAACAAAGACTACAAATGTTAACAGACTCTAAATGTAAACAAAAAGTACAAATGTAAAATGACTAAATGTAAACAAACTTTCTATACGTAAACAAAGTCTAGAAATGTAAAAAGACTCTAAATGTAAACAAAGACTACAAATGTAAAGAAAGGCTCTAAATGTAAACAAAGACTCTAATTGCAAACAAACTAAAAATGTAAACAAACACTACAATTGTAAACAGACTGTAAATGTAAACAGAATCCGAATGTAAAGAGACTAAAATTGTAAACAGAGACCACAATTGTAAACAAAGTCTCTAAATGTAAACAAAGATTACAAATGTAAACTAAGATTACAAATGTAAACAAAGACTCTAATATTTAACAAAATAAATGTAAACAAAGACTAGATTTTAACAAATACTACAAATGTCAACAAATGTAAACAAAGACTCTAAATGTAAAGAAAATTCCTTTATGTAAACAAAGACTAGAAATATAAACAAAGAATCTAAATATAAACAAAGATTACATATGTAAACAGACTCTAAATGTAAACAAAGACGACAAATTAAGACAAAGTCTCTAAATGTAAACAATGACTTTTAATCTGAACAGACTCTAAATATAAACAAAAACTACAAATGTAAACTGATTCTAAATGTAAACAAATTTTTATACATAAAGAAAGACTACAAATATAAACAGACTCTAAATGTATACAAAAATGACAAATGTAAACAAATAATACAAAAGTAAGCAAAGACAATAAATGCAAACAAAGTCTCTAAATGTAAACAAAGAGTACAAATGTAAACAAAGGATTTAAATATAAAACTGATTCGATGTAAACAAAGACTAGAAATTTAAACAGACTCTAAATGTAAAGAAAGATTAAAAATGTAAGCACTCTAAATCTAAACAAAATCGACAAATGGAAACAAAGACTACATGTGAACTAAAACTCTAAATGTAAACACTCTCTATATGTAAACAAAGACTACAAATATAAACAAAGACTTTGAATTTAAAAATGACTCTTGATGTAATTAAAGACTGCAAATGTAAACAGACTACAATTTTAAACAAATACTCTATATGTTAACAAAGATTACAAATATAAATAAACGCTCTAAATGTAAAACAGACTCTAAATGTAAAAAAGACGACAAATGTAAACAAAGTCTCTAAATGATAACAAAGACTCTGAATGTAAACAAACACTCTCAATGCAAACAAAGACTCTAAATGTTAACAAAGACTGTGAATGTAAACTGAATCTTAATGTAAACAAACACTACAAATGTAAACAAAAACCGCAAATGTAATTAAAAACTCTAAATGTAAACGAAGACTACAAATATAAACAGACTCTAAAAGTAAACAGAATCCGAATGTAAAGAGACTACAAATATAAACAAAGACTACAACTGTAAACAAAGGTACTAAAGTTAACAAAGACTACAAATGTTTACAAATATAAACAAAAACTCTAAATGTAAACAAAGATTACGAATGTAAACAGACACTAAATGTAAACAAAGACGACAAATATAAACAATGTCTCTAAATGTAAACGGACTTTAAATGTAAACAAAAACTACAAATGTAAACAAAGACTGCAAATGTAAACAAAAATTCTAAATATTAACAAAGACTACAAATGTAAACAAAGTCTACAAATGTAAATAAATTTTCTATACGTAAACAAAGACTAGAAATGTAAACAGACTCTAAATGTAAACAAAGAGTACAAATGTAAACTGGCTCTAAATTTAAACAAAGACGACAAATGTAAACAAAGTCTACACATGCAAACAGACTCTAAACGTAAACAATGTCTCTATTTGTAAACAAAGAATACAAATGTAAACAAGGACTTTAAATATAAAAAACTCTTGATGTAAACAGTCTAAATGAAAACAAAGATTGCAAATGTAAACAAAGACTACAAATGTAAACAGAATCTAAATGTAAACAAAGACTACAAATGTAAACAGTGACTCTAAATGCAAACAAAGTTTCTATACGTAAACAAAGACTAGAAATGTAAACAGACTCTAAATGTAAACAAAGATTACAAATGTAAACATACTCTAAATGTATACAAAGACTTTAAATGTAAACAAAGACAACAAGTGGAAACAATGACTTTAAATGTAAACAAACTTTCTATACGTAAAGAAAGACTACAAATGTAAACAAAGACTATCTGAATGTAAACAAGGATTACAAATGTAAGCAAACTGTAAATGTAAACAAAAACTACAAATGTAAACAAAGACTGCAAATGTAAACAAAAATTCTAAATGTTAACAAAGACTCTAAATGTTTACAAAAACTACAAATGTAAACAAAGACTCTAAATGTAATCAAAGACTACAAATGTAAACAAAGTATACAAAGGTAAACAAAGACTCTAAATGTAAATAAAGTTTCTATAGGTAAACAAAGACTAGAAATGTAAAGAAACTCTAAACGTAAACAAAGAGTACAAATGTAAACCGACTCTAAATTTAAAAACAGACGAAAAATGTAAACAAAGACTACAAATTAAACAAAGACTCTCAATGTAAACAAAGTCTACAAATGCAAACAGACTCTAAATGTAAACAAAGTCTACAAATGCAAACAGACTCTAAATGTAAACAGTGTCTCTATATGTACACAAAGACTACAAATGTAAGCAAGGACTTTAAAAAATATTCTTGATGTAAACAAAGACCAAAAATGTAAATAAAGAGTCTAAATGTAAAGAAAGATTGCAAATGTAAACAGACTCTAAATGGAAGCAAAGACTTTAAATGTAAACAAAGACTACAAATGTAAACAATGACTCTAAATGTAAACAAACTTTCTATACGTAAACAAAGTCTAGAAATGTAAACAGACTCTAAACGCAAACAAAGATTACAAATGTAAACAGACTCTAAATGTAAACAAAGATGACAAATGTAAACAAAGACTCTAAATTTAAAAAACGATTACAGATGTAAGCTCACTCTAAATGTAAACAAAAACTACAAATATAAACAAAAATTCTAAATGTTAACAAAGACTCTAAATGTTAACAAAGACTCTAAATGTAAATAAAGTTTCTATACATAAACAAAGACTACAAATGTTAACAGACTCTAAATGTAAACAAAGAGTACCAATGTAAAATGACTAAATGTAAACAAACTTTCTATACGTAAACAAAGTCTAGAAATGTAAACAGACTCTAAATGTAAACAAAGACGACAAATGTAAACAAAGAATACAGATGTAAACAGACTCTAAATGTAAACAAAGACTACAAATGTAAAGAAAGGCTCTAAATGTAAACAAAGACTCTAATTGCAAACAAACTAAAAATGTAAACAAACACTACAATTGTAAACAGACTGTAAATGTAAACAGAATCCGAATGTAAAGAGACTAAAATTGTAAACAGAGACCACAAATGTAAACAAAGATTACAAATGTAAACAAAGACTCTAATATTTAACAAAATAAATGTAAACAAAGACTAGTTTTTAACAAATACTACAAATGTCAACAAGTGTAAACAAAGACTTTAATGTAAAGAAAATTCCTTTATGTAAACAAAGACTAGAAATATAAACAAAGAATCTAAATGTAAACAAAGATTACATATGTAAACAGACTCTAAATGTAAACAAAGACGACAAATTAAGACAGTCTCTAAATGTAAACAATGACTTTTAATCTGAACAGACTCTAAATATAAACAAAAACTACAAATGTAAACTGATTCTAAATGTAAACAAATTTTTATACATAAAGAAAGACTAGAAATATAAACAGACTCTAAATGTATACAAAAATGACAAATGTAAACAAATAATACAAATGTAAGCAAAGACAATAAATGTAAACAAAGTCTCTAAATGTAAACAAAGAGTACAAATGTAAACAAAGGATTTAACTATAAAACTGATTCGATGTAAACAAAGACTAGAAATTTAAACAGACTCTAAATGTAAAGAAAGATTAAAAATGTAAGCACTCTAAATGTAAACAAAATCGACAAATGGAAACAAAGACTACATGTGAACTAATACTCTAAATGTAAACACTCTCTATATGTAAACAAAGACTACAAATATAAACAAAGACTTTGAATTTAAAAATGACTCTTGATGTAATTAAAGTCTGCAAATGTAAACAGACTACAATTGTAAACAAATACTCTATATGTTAACAAAGATTACAAATATAAATAAACGCTCTAAATGTAAAACAGACTCTAAATGTAAAAAAGACGACAAATGTAAACAAAGTCTCTAAATGATAACAAAGACTCTGAATGTAAACAAACACTCTCAATGCAAACAAAGACTCTAAATGTAAACAGAGACTGTGAATGTAAACTGAATCTTAATGAAAACAAACACTACAAATGTAAACAAAAACCGCAAATGTAATTAAAAACTCTAAATGTGAACAAAGACTACAAATATAAACAGACTCTAAAAGTAAACAGAATCCGAATGTAAAGAGACTACAAATATAAACAAAGACTACAACTGTAAACAAAGGCACTAAATTTAACAGACTACAAATGTTTACAAATATAAACAAAAACTCTAAATGTAAACAAAGATTACGAATGTAAACAGACACTAAATGTAAACAAAGACGACAAATATAAACAATATCTCTAAATGCAAACGGACTTTAAATGTAAACAAAAACTACAAATGTAAACAAAGACTGCAAATGTAAACAAAAATTCTAAATATTAACAAAGACAACAAATGTAAACAAAGTCTACAAATGTAAATAAATTTTCTATACGTAAACAAAGACTAGAAATGTAAACAGACTCTAAATGTAAACAAAGAGTACAAATGTAAACTGGCTCTAAATTTAAACAAAGACGACAAATGTAAACAAAGACTTCAATTCTAAACAAAGACTACATATGTAAACAAAGACTCTAAATGTAAACAAAGACTACACATGCAAACAGACTCTAAACGTAAACAATATCTCTATATGTAAACAAAGAATACAAATGTAAACAAGGACTTTAAATATAAAAAACTCTTAATGTAAACAGTCTAATTGAAAACAAAGATTGCAAATGTAAACAAAGACTACAAATGTAAACAGTGACTCTAAATGCAAACAAAGTTTCTATACGTAAACAAAGACTAGAAATGTAAACAGACTCTAAATGTAAACAAAGATTACAAATGTAAACATACTCTAAATGTATACAAAGACTTTAAATGTAAACAAAGACAACAAGTGGAAACAATGACTTTAAATGTAAACAAACTTTCTATACGTAAAGAAAGACTAGAAATGTAAACAAAGACTATCTGAATGTAAACAAGGATTACAAATGTAAGCAAACTGTAAATGTAAACAAAAACTACAAATGTAAACAAAGACTGCAAATGTAAACAGAAATTCTAAATGTTAACAAAGACTCTAAATGTTTACAAAAACTACAAATGTAAACAAAGACTCTAAATGTAATCAAAGACTACAAATGTAAACAAAGTATACAAATGTAAACAAAGACTCTAAATGTAAATAAAGTTTCTATAGGTAAACAAAGACTAGAAATGTAAAGAAACTCTAATTGTAAACAAAGAGTACAAATGTAAACTGACTCTAAATTTAAAAAAAGACGAAAAATGTAAACAAAGACTACAAATTAAACAAAGACTCTCAATGTAAACAAAGTCTACAAATGCAAACAGACTCTAAATGTAAACAAAGTCTACAAATGCAAACAGACTCTAAATGTAAACAGTGTCTCTATATGTAAACAAAGACTACAAATGTAAACAAGGACATTAAAAAATATTCTTGATGTAAACAAAGACCAAAAATGTAAATAAAGAGTCTAAATGTAAAGAAAGATTGCAAATGTAAACAGACTCTAAATGTAAGCAAAGACTTTAAATGTAAACAAAGACTACAAATGTAAACAATGACTCTAAATGTAAACAAACTTTCTATACGTAAACAAAGTCTAGAAATGTAAACAGACTCTAAACGCAAACAAAGATTACAAATGTAAACAGACTCTAAATGTAAACAAAGATGACAAATGTAAACAAAGACTCTAACTGTAAACAAAGTCTGTATATGTAAACAAAGACTAGAAATGTAAACAAAGACTTTAAATATAAGAAAAGACTCGATGTAAACAAAGACTACAAATGTAAACAGACTCTAAATGTAAACAAAGTGTCTACATGTAAACAAAGACTCTAAATTTAAAAAACGATTACAGATGTAAGCTCACTCTAAATGTAAACAAAAACTACAAATATAAACAAAAATTCTAAATGTTAACAAAGACTCTAAATGTTAACAAAGACTCTAAATGTAAATAAAGTTTCTATACATAAACAAAGACTACAAATGTTAACAGACTCTAAATGTAAACAAAGAGTACCAATGTAAAATGACTAAATGTAAACAAACTTTCTATACGTAAACAAAGTCAAGAAATGTAAACAGACTCTAAATGTAAACAAAGACGACAAATGTAAACAAAGAATACAGATGTAAACAGACTCTAAATGTAAACAAAGACTACAAATGTAAAGAAAGGCTCTAAATGTAAACAAAGACTCTAATTGCAAACAAACTAAAAATGTAAACAAACACTACAATTGTAAACAGACTGTAAATGTAAACAGAATCCGAATGTAAAGAGACTAAAATTGTAAACAGAGACCACAAATGTAAACAAAGTCTCTAAATGTAAACAAAGATTACAAATGTAAACAAAGACTCTAATATTTAACAAAATAAATGTAAACAAAGACTAGTTTTTAACAAATACTACAAATGTCAACAAGTGTAAACAAAGACTCTAAATGTAAAGAAAATTCCTTTATGTAAACAAAGACTAGAAATATAAACAAAGAATCTAAATGTAAACAAAGATTACATATGTAAACAGACTCTAAATGTAAACAAAGACGACAAATTAAGACAGTCTCTAAATGTAAACAATGACTTTTAATCTGAACAGACTCTAAATATAAACAAAAACTACAAATGTAAACTGATTCTAAATGTAAACAAATTTTTATACATAAAGAAAGACTAGAAATATAAACAGACTCTAAATGTATACAAAAATGACAAATGTAAACAAATAATACAAATGTAAGCAAAGACAATAAATGTAAACAAAGTCTCTAAATGTAAACAAAGAGTACAAATGTAAACAAAGGATTTAACTATAAAACTGATTCGATGTAAACAAAGACTAGAAATTTAAACAGACTCTAAATGTAAAGAAAGATTAAAAATGTAAGCACTCTAAATGTAAACAAAATCGACAAATGGAAACAAAGACTACATGTGAACTAATACTCTAAATGTAAACACTCTCTATATGTAAACAAAGACTACAAATATAAACAAAGACTTTGAATTTAAAAATGACTCTTGATGTAATTAAAGTCTGCAAATGTAAACAGACTACAATTGTAAACAAATACTCTATATGTTAACAAAGATTACAAATATAAATAAACGCTCTAAATGTAAAACAGACTCTAAATGTAAAAAAGACGACAAATGTAAACAAAGTCTCTAAATGATAACAAAGACTCTGAATGTAAACAAACACTCTCAATGCAAACAAAGACTCTAAATGTAAACAGAGACTGTGAATGTAAACTGAATCTTAATGTAAACAAACACTACAAATGTAAACAAAAACCGCAAATGTAATTAAAAACTCTAAATGTAAACAAAGACTACAAATATAAACAGACTCTAAAAGTAAACAGAATCCGAATGTAAAGAGACTACAAATATAAACAAAGACTACAACTGTAAACAAAGGCACTAAATTTAACAGACTACAAATGTTTACAAATATAAACAAAAACTCTAAATGTAAACAAAGATTACGAATGTAAACAGACACTAAATGTAAACAAAGACGACAAATATAAACAATATCTCTAAATGCAAACGGACTTTAAATGTAAACAAAAACTACAAATGTAAACAAAGACTGCAAATGTAAACAAAAATTCTAAATATTAACAAAGACAACAAATGTAAACAAAGTCTACAAATGAAAATAAATTTTCTATACGTAAACAAAGACTAGAAATGTAAACAGACTCTAAATGTAAACAAAGAGTACAAATGTAAACTGGCTCTAAATTTAAACAAAGACGACAAATGTAAACAAAGACTTCAATTCTAAACAAAGACTACATATGTAAACAAAGACTCTAAATGTAAACAAAGACTACACATGCAAACAGACTCTAAACGTAAACAATGTCTCTATATGTAAACAAAGAATACAAATGTAAACAAGGACTTTAAATATAAAAAACTCTTAATGTAAACAGTCTAATTGAAAACAAAGATTGCAAATGTAAACAAAGACTACAAATGTAAACAGTGACTCTAAATGCAAACAAAGTTTCTATACGTAAACAAAGACTAGAAATGTAAACAGACTCTAAATGTAAACAAAGATTACAAATGTAAACATACTCTAAATGTATACAAAGACTTTAAATGTAAACAAAGACAACAAGTGGAAACAATGACTTTAAATGTAAACAAACTTTCTATACGTAAAGAAAGACTAGAAATGTAAACAAAGACTATCTGAATGTAAACAAGGATTACAAATGTAAGCAAACTGTAAATGTAAACAAAAACTACAAATGTAAACAAAGACTGCAAATGTAAACAGAAATTCTAAATGTTAACAAAGACTCTAAATGTTTACAAAAACTACAAATGTAAACAAAGACTCTAAATGTAATCAAAGACTACAAATGTAAACAAAGTATACAAATGTAAACAAAGACTCTAAATGTAAATAAAGTTTCTATAGGTAAACAAAGACTAGAAATGTAAAGAAACTCTAATTGTAAACAAAGAGTACAAATGTAAACTGACTCTAAATTTAAAAAAAGACGAAAAATGTAAACAAAGACTACAAATTAAACAAAGACTCTCAATGTAAACAAAGTCTACAAATGCAAACAGACTCTAAATGTAAACAAAGTCTACAAATGCAAACAGACTCTAAATGTAAACAGTGTCTCTATATGTAAACAAAGACTACAAATGTAAACAAGGACATTAAAAAATATTCTTGATGTAAACAAAGACCAAAAATGTAAATAAAGAGTCTAAATGTAAAGAAAGATTGCAAATGTAAACAGACTCTAAATGTAAGCAAAGACTTTAAATGTAAACAAAGACTACAAATGTAAACAATGACTCTAAATGTAAACAAACTTTCTATACGTAAACAAAGTCTAGAAATGTAAACAGACTCTAAACGCAAACAAAGATTACAAATGTAAACAGACTCTAAATGTAAACAAAGATGACAAATGTAAACAAAGACTCTAACTGTAAACAAAGTCTGTATATGTAAACAAAGACTAGAAATGTAAACAAAGACTTTAAATATAAGAAAAGACTCGATGTAAACAAAGACTACAAATGTAAACAGACTCTAAATGTAAACAAAGTGTCTACATGTAAACAAAGACTCTAAATTTAAACAACGATTACAGATGTAAGCTCACTCTAAATGTAAACAAAAACTACAAATGTAAACAAAAATTCTAAATGTTAACAAAGACTCTAAATGTTAACAAAGACTCTAAATGTAAATAAAGTTTCTATACATAAACAAAGACTACAAATGTTAACAGACTCTAAATGTAAACAAAGAGTACAAATGTAAACTGACTCTAAATTTAAAAAAAGACGAAAAATGTAAACAAAGACTACAAATTAAACAGACTCTCAATGTAAACAAAGTCTACAAATGCAAACAGACTCTAAATGTAAACAAAGTCTACAAATGCAAACAGACTCTAAATGTAAACAGTGTCTCTATATGTAAACAAAGACTACAAATGTAAACAAGGACTTTAAAAAATATTCTTGATGTAAACAAAGACCAAAAATGTAAATAAAGAGTCTAAATGTAAAGAAAGATTGCAAATGTAAACAGACTCTAAATGTAAGCAAAGACTTTAAATGTAAACAAAGACTACAAATGTAAACAATGACTCTAAATGTAAACAAACTTTCTATACGTAAACAAAATCTAGAAATGTAAACAGACTCTAAACGCAAACAAAGATTACAAATGTAAACAGACTCTAAATGTAAACAAAGATGACAAATGTAAACAAAGACTCTAACTGTAAACAAAGTCTGTATATGTAAACAAAGACTAGAAATGTAAACAAAGACTTTAAATATAAGAAAAGACTCGATGTAAACAAAGACTACAAATGTAAAGAGACTCTAAATGTAAACAAAGTGTCTGTCGTGTTATGTAAAGTAGTTTAAGAGAGAACTACTAAACTATAGAACACTAATAGAACATTTACTTTACGATTCATACAAGACCGAAGAATACACTTAAAACAAACTCAAAAACAAAACATCGAACAGACAGTAGTAGTTGTAGTCATTACATGAATGATCGCAGTATTTGCGATAACGAGAGATTCAGTTAGTAAGTTGCAATCACACGACATCCCCCCAACCAAGTCTTTTAAAGTCTCTAGAGGTTGAGACGATCTGGTTTTCTAATCAGTCTTCCACTTCTTGTCATTTTGACTTCGGGTTCCACAACTGGCATTTTATCTGTACTTGTGGAGGTTTTCATGGGAGATTTTGGTGACGGAGAAGATTCTAACTGACTTTCAGCTGGAACTGTTTCTTCTTTATCATACACTGCATCAGGCAGCCACGGAATATCTTCTTTAAATGGTTGCTGATCGTAATCAAGAACGAGATGCCGACGATTTCGTCTGACGACATCTTTTCGAGGTGTTTCTATGATGTATGATCTTGGAGCACCTGCCTTCGATTTTATAATAGCCGGTGTTTTCATATCTTTTATCCACACTTTGTCGCCAACGTTCAAGGGTTTCAATTCATGAGCTGAATGTCGCTTATCAAAATTACATTTGTCTTTCACTTTACCTCTTTTGTCGTTTTCGACGTGCTCTTTTAGGTTCGGCCACTTTGGCTTCAGTAGGGGAGGATAAACAGGAAGACGAGTTCTAAGCCTTCTACCCATGCATAGTTGGGCTGGACTACTTCCTGTTGGGCCCGGAGTGTCTCTATATGTCAGAAGTCCAAGATGAGGATCATCTGATTTTTGCATGATGCGTTTTATGGTCTGTACCATTCGTTCAGCTTCTCCATTAGACTGTGGAAATCGGGGACTGCTTGTAACATGCTTAAATCCGTAGTCACGAGCAAATATTTCGAATTCCATGGAGCTGTATTGGGGCCCATTATCACTGACGACAACGTTGGGAATGCCGTGACGGGCAAATATAGTCTTCATTTGTTCAATGACTTCTGCTGATGTAGCACTGGTTAGCGAGCATATTTCAGGATATCTCGAGTAATAGTCAGTTACCAGAAGATATTTCTTTCCACTTGGTTCAAATAAATCTGTGGCTACTCTTTCCCAGGGAAGTGTCGGTGGAGTGGAGGGAATTAACGGTTCACAATGGTTGATTTTAGTCTTTACGCACTGGGAGCAGGAGTTCACCATTTCTTTGATCTGGCAAGAAATTCCAGGCCACCAAACAGATTGTTTGGCACGTTCTCGACACTTGTGAATGCCGAGGTGTCCATCATGAATTCTAGACATAATATCCTTTTGCAAGACTCTTGGAATGACTAATCTTGAGTTTCTTAACAAGAGGCCATTAGAGGTGGTAAGTTCGTCCTTAAACTTCCAGTACGGACATGCATTTGATGGAAGATTTACGTAGTTTGGCCAACCGGTTTTGCAGTATACCATGACCAGCGAGCAAGAGGCATCTTTCAGGAGTTCAGCTTTAATCTCTTGAAGTCGTTCCTTTGAGGAGGGAATGGTCTTAATCACATATGAGACATAGGCTTCAATGTCTTGTTCAGTCAGCATATCTTTGCGATCGGATATTTCGTCTTCAGGACATCTTGAGAGAGTATCAGCAGTAGCTATTTTATCTCCAGGAACATACAAAATTTCATAATTAAATCGCATTAGTCTGATTCTGAATCTTTGGATCCGAGGAGGAAGATCTTCAATGCTCATTTTTCCAAGTAGTGGTAGTAGAGGTTTATGATCTGTTTCAAGCACGAATTTCAACCCAAGCAAATATTGAAATCTTTCAGCAGCCCAAGTCGCTGCAAGAGCTTCTTTTTCAATTTGTGAATAACGAGTTTCTGTTGGAGTAAGTGATCGGGAAGCATAGGCTACAGCACGGATTTCACCTGTTGGCTGTTTTTGCATCAGAACAGCCCCTAATCCAAATGAAGAAGCATCTGCAGACAAGACAGTATCATACTTGGCATTGTACTTAGCTAGACAAATGTCAGAACAAAGTATGTCCTTTATTTCTTTTAAGACTGCATCATGTACACTTGTCCACTGAAACACAACATTTTTGTTTAAAAGAGCTCTCAGCGGTTCCGTTTTGGAAGAGAGATTTGGGAGAAATCTTGCTACATGATTTACCATACCAAGTATGCGTCTAACACCAGAGACATCATTTGGAGGAGAGAGATTTTTGATGGCACTGACTTTGGCAGGATCCGGTCTAATGCCGTCTTTGTCAATGACATGACCAAGAAATTTCACTTGAGGAACAGAGAATATACATTTTTCGGAATTAAGAGTGACACCTGATTTAGCTAGCTTTTCCAGTACTAAAGTAAGCCTTTTGTCATGTTCTTCTTGGTTTTTACCAAACACAAGAGTGTCATCTGTTTGATTGACGACACCTGGTAAGCCTTCCAAAATCTTAGTCATCCTTTGTTGAAAATGCTCTGGAGCAGAGGTGATTCCAAACGGAAGCCTCGTAAAGCAGTAGCGGCCAAAGGGAGTGATGAATGTGGTTATTTCCTGTGAATCCTTTGTCAAGGGAATCTGAAAGAATCCCATGTTAGCGTCAAGTTTGGAGAACACGCTTGCTTCACCGAGCAAACCGAGAGATTCTTCGACGGCTGGCATGACAGTTCTTTCACGAACCACAAATTTGTTTAACTTTGTGAAGTCAACGCAAATTCTGATATCACCATTAGGCTTTTCCACCGGAACGAGTCCTGCACACCACTTGGTAGGCTTGTCGATACTTCTGATTACGCCCACTTGTTCCATGCGATGCAATTCAGCCTTTACACGCCCACACAGGGGAATAGGAACACGCCTGGCAACGCTTACGCTATATGGAACGGCATCAGGTTCCAAAACAATTTTGTATTCTTCCTTCATTCTTCCCAGACCAGTGAATAAGGAGGGGAATTTTTTTTGCAATTTGTTGATTTCTGTCGTTTTTCACCACAGAATTAACTATCTTAATGACGTTAAGTTCGGTGAGTGCCGAGTATCCTAGGAGAGGTTCGCACACATTTTCAACAACAAAGAGAGTTTGCTTTGAAGTATTATCCTTGTACTTCAATATGGTTTCGAATTTACCACGCACTTTTAATCTCGAACCATCTGGTCCTTTAAGAATTTCATTAGCTTTCGACAGAGTCCTGGGAACACCTGGTGTTTCGGGATGAACGACGGACACAGCCGCACCAGAGTCAACTTTAAATTTCACACTAAAGTTGTTAAATTCAATGTTTACATGCAGAGAGTTTTTTGACGCCGAGGTAACGCCACCAACGGTGTACACTGAGGACGAATTTTCGTCATGCACTGAAGAAACGAAATTTTTCTTTGATAAGCACACCTTAACAAAATGGCCACGCTTATTACAGCCTCTACAAAAAGCATTTTTTGCCGGACATTGAGTTCGAGAATGTAAATTACCACCACAAACATGACAATTTCCCTTACCTTTGAAGTTATGAGATATCTTTGGAGAGTTATGAGTAGTTGGTTTATACTTTACATTCAGGTCACGTTTCGGGTTTTGCTTTTTCAAAGAGTTGACGGCACTTTCAGAATAACCATCCAGATGCAGGAGGTCTCGTTGTTGTTGTTGCACAGCTTCTTTTTGTCGTGCCTTTTCAATGGCTGATTCCAGAGTTAATTTTGAATCTAATTGCAGAGTTTCTGAAAGTGATTTATCATTTAATCCGACGACGAATCTATCTCGTATTAAACGAGTTTTAAGAGCTCCGAAATTGCAGTGTTCGGCCAGATTAAAAAGAGAAGTGGCAAATTGATCCACAGTTTCGCCGACTTGCTGTTTACGGAGATTGAATTTCGCTGACTCGTATACTTCATTATGCCGGATGACAAAATGAGAATCGAACTTTGACTTTACAATATCATATTTGTCTTCGTCATCTGTTGATAGTTCAAAAGAGGCCAGTATTTTTCTAGCTTCGCGTCCCATAGTATAGAGAAGAGTTCGTACCTGTGTTATTTCAGGTTTTGCATTGAGTCCGGAAGCATATCGAAAGTCTTCGAATTCTTGTATCCATTCAGGCCAATCGGCTGAGTTTTGAAAATTAAATGGCGAAGGAACCTTTAAAGGAATTTGAGTAGTTTGAGTAGAATCTACAGCCATAATAAAGCTGTTTGAGAGAGGATTCAAAATTATAACGCCAACAGAGCCTTTTTTTTTCTGGTCCGCTTTTAAGTTACGTACGGAGAGTTCTAAAGCAGAAAATATTTAAGAAACTTTTATCGAACGTACTTAAAAAACACTTCCTGACACCATGTCGTGTTATGTAAAGTAGTTTAAGAGAGAACTACTAAACTATAGAACACTAATAGAACATTTACTTTACGATTCATACAAGACCGAAGAATACACTTAGAACAAACTCAAAAACAAAACATCGAACAGACAGTAGTAGTTGTAGTCATTACATGAGTGATCGCAGTATTTGCGATAACGAGAGATTCAGTTAGTAAGTTGCAATCACACGACAGTGTCTACATGTAAACAAAGACTCTAAATTTAAACAACGATTACAGATGTAAGCTCACTCTAAATGTAAACAAAAACTACAAATGTAAACAAAAATTCTAAATGTTAACAAAGACTCTAAATGTTAACAAAGACTCTAAATGTAAATAAAGTTTCTATACATAAACAAAGACTACAAATGTTAACAGACTCTAAATGTAAACAAAGTGTACAAATGTAAAATGACTAAATGTAAACAAACTTTCTATACGTAAACAAAGTCTAGAAATGTAAACAGACTCTAAATGTAAACAAAGACGACAAATGTAAACAAAGAATACAGATGTAAACACTCTAAATGTAAACAAAGACTACAAATGCGAACAGGCTTTAAATGTAAACAATGTCTCTATATGTAAACAAATACTACAAATGTAAACAAGGACTTTAAATATAAAAAAGACTCTTGATGTAAACAAAGACCACAAATGTAAACAAAGTGTCTAAGTGTAAACAAAGTTTGCAAATGTAAACAGACTCTAAATGTAAACAAAGACTTTAAATGTAAACAAAAACTCTAAATGTAAACAAAGTTTCTATACGTAAACAAAGACTAGAAATGTAAACAGACTCTAAATGTAAACAAAGATTTCAAATATAAACATACTCTAAATGTAAACAAAGACTCTAAATGTAAACAAAGACTACAAATGTAAACAATGACACTAAATGTAAACAAACTTTCTATACGTAAACAAAGTCTAGAAATGTAAACAGACTCTAAATGTAAACAAAGACGACAAATGTAAGCAAAGAATACAGATATAAACAGACTCTAAATGTAAACACTCTAAATGTAAACATAGACTACAAATGTAAACAAAGACTCTAACTGTAAACAAAATCTGTATATGTAAACAAAGACTAGAAATGTAAACAAAGATTTTAATATAAGTAAAGACTCGATGTAAACAAAGACTACAAATGTAAACAGACTCTAAATGTAAACAAAGTTTCTATACGTAAAGAAAGACTAGAAATGTAAACAAAGACTCTAAATGTAAACAAAGATTACAAATGTAAGCAATCTCTAAATGTAAACAAAAACTACATATGTAAACAAAGACTCTAAATGTAAACAGTCTCCATATGTAAAAAAAAACTACAAATGTAATCAAAGATTTTAAATATATAAGACTCTTGATGCAAACAAAGACTACAAATGTAAACAGACTACAATTCTAAAGAAAGACTCTACATTTTAACAAAGATTTCAAATATAAATAAACACTCTATATGTAAAGAAAGATTCTAAATGTAAACAAAGTCTCTGAATGTTTACAAAGACTACAAATTTAAACAGACTCTAAATGTAACCAAAGACTACAAATGTAAACAAAGACTACAAATGTAAACAGACTCTAAATGTAAACATATTCTATTAATGTAAACAAAGACACGTAATGTAAACAAATTTTCTAGATCTTTGTTTTGTATTAACTTCAGTTTTGACAAAGAGTGGCATCTATATTGATAAGATATTTAATTTTTTCTTTTTTTTATTATATTCCATCTGATATAATTCATTGTTACTATACCAAGAAGGTATATTTTAATATTACTTATTTATTGCCTTTTTTATTAGCTTAATAAACGATTAATAGCAAAGACATTTTGAAATATTGTCGTTTTTTATTAGTATTTCCCTTATAACTGTTATAATTTGCCCTACATGTGTATAATGTTGAAAAATGCAAATAATGTTGAAAAATATTTTTTGCGCTAAAATTGGCAAAATTAACGATTTTTTTTTCTTTTTTATGATTATGATAGATGAATATGTATGCTATGGAAAACAGCAATTATAAACAGGAAAACGTAAATACATTTTAAAATATATTTAATTTTCTAAAAACTGTTACAACCAGCCCCACGCTCCCCTACTACATTAAATCTTGGATTGGAAGTGAGATTACCCCTTCATACAGAACTATTTTGAACTGTTTTTTTAAATGCGTTCACATACAGCACTTTTTATCTTATCTGTAATCTGTCTTTATATAGTATGCAAATGTACGGCAAGGAAAAGTCATGTGATCACCACACCAGGTAATTTAGTTACTTAAATCATGACTGATATTTGTGGAGTATAAATGAAGTAAACAATGTTTATTCGTTAATATTAATACGTTATTTCTTATTCCCAGGCAAAAATTCCCCGTATGTATAAAACATACTTACATAATTGCATGAAAAATCCGTTAAACTATGCATAAAAGAAATTTTAATTTTAATTTTGTTTTTTTTTTACTTATTTATTTATTTTATTTCATTTACTTATTTATTTTTTTATTCATTTTATTATTTTTTTATTTAACAATTTGCTTATTTTATTTTATTTCTTTTTTTGGTATTAAACTATCGATAACTGTAAATCTCTTACTCCAATGTATCTATCTGTATTTGAACATTAATGCTGAATTCTGCGACCTATCTTTTATAAAAGCGAAATATTTGCAGTGAATAATCTAATGAAACTAATTTTCCTAAATGTTTTAAAATAAACTGTTTAGGAAAAACTGCAGCATAATTGGAGAGATTCTGAATTTAACATCTATGTTCGTCAACAGATTTTAATGAAATTTACTTAACAAAACTGCTTAGGGAGTTTTTTCTAAATTATATCGCCTTCTTGGATTAATAAGATAAATTTTAGATGTTTACCTTATTTACAAAAATCAGAATCTCTTAAAACTTTTGTGAAGATATTTTTTATAACAGAAAAAACTGTTCATTTTGACTAAATTCCCTAAATTATCTTTAAATTTCCTTTTTTTTTTTTTTTTTTCTTTCTTTTAATGGATTATTATTATTCATTATTTAAAAAAAGAAGTTTGAAGGACTTCAGGGAAAATGGTCGGTATCAAATTAAAAGTATCTAGGCTGCTTAAAGAGAATAATGTTTAAAACTTTTTTAAATTGCTTTTTAAATTGCTTTCTCTAAAACTGATAAATTTAAAAATTACGCGGATAATTTTCTTTATAAGATGTCATGATTTTACTATGTTTTTATTGACTTCGATTCTTGTTTGTTTGTTTGCTTTTTTGTCCAATACAAATCGTGCAATCGATTTTTTACTAACTTCCCGGCTAGCTGACATTTGAAACTTTCAGGATAACTCAGAACACGGTGACAATACTTTTTTTTAATACTTTTAGTCAACTGTTTCAGGTCCTTACTGCATTCAGCAGCGTTTATATGATTTAACAGAAAATTTATTTAACTAACTTCCCAACTAGCTAGACATTTGAAACTTTCAGAATAGTTCAAAACATGGTGAAAATGCATTTTTTTAATACTATTAGCTAACTGTTTCCGGTTCCTGCTGCTTCGGCAGCGTTGCCAGCACAAAGCTTGCAATCAATTTTTAACTAACTTTCCGACTAGCTAGGCATTTGAAACTTTCAGGGTAGCTCAGAACACTGTGGCAATACATTTTTTTAATACTTTTAGTCAATAGTTTCAGGTCCCTACTGCCTTCGGCAGCGTTTATAGGATTCAACAGAAAATTTATTTAACTAACTTCCCGACTAGCTAGATATTTGAAACTTTCAGAATAGTTCAGAATACGGAAAAAATGCATTTTAAAAATACATTTAACCAACTGTTTCGGCTCCCTGCTGCCTTCGGCAGCGTTACTAGCACAAAGCTTGCAATCGATTTTTAACTAATGCTTCCCGGCTAACCAGCTAGCCATTTGAAACTTTCATAATAGCTCAAAACACGATAACAATGAATTTTTTTAATACTTTTAGCCAATTTTTCCGGGTTCCTGCTACCTTCGGTAGCGTTTATATGATTCAACAGAAAATTTAAAAACATGGTATATTAAAAGTTCTTTTTATCTTATACTTATTTCATAAGACCTTTTTAAACATTGCATAGGATAAAATAAAAATTTTATATGAAGAAATGGGAAATTTAAATGAAAAGGGAAAAGATAATCTGAATTCAGATAATGAAAGCGTATAATAACCAATACATCTGCAGGGGCACTGACTGAATATTGTACACAAAATTAGGTGTATTTCTGTAAATTTGTAAGCTTAAAGCCAAAAATTACAGATTTCAATGCCCTGTACATCTAAAAAGCATTAGACCAATAGAAAAGGATTGAAAGATATTTAATAAAAATTTCATACAAAGGTAAAGTGAAACGTAAAAGATTAATTACTTATTCACAGGGAAAAAGAAATATTGTTTACCTGCATAATAATAAATGAGCTTCGATCCTAATTTTAAAATATTATTTCAGTGAAAGTAGAAGTTAAATTAATTTTTAGTCGTACCATTTTTTAATTGATAGACTTAAAACTAAAACTAAATAAAAACTAGTCATAGATATAGTAATGAGACATAGATTGATCATTGGGGAAAAAAATTATTCCTTTTTACTCGGAAATAAGTCCACAATATGGCCGTCTTTCTCCGAGTGAATACACACAGATAATTTAGAAAATAAAATTTATGAATAATTTGTGTACTAAAGGTGAATAAAAAACTGTAGATACAATTTCAAATTCATTTTTCTTTTTCTTTTTTTCTTTTTTTCTTTTATGTATTTATTAATTTAGTTAATATTTAAAGTTAAACTATTTTTATATATTAAAACTCATGTTCTTTACCTACGCCGCTGCCAACTATATTTAAAAGAATTTTTAAAATTCTATATTACTTACTAATATAAAATCTTAAAAAATATCAAACTTTAAAAAACGTATTCTATTAAAAAACAAACCAGTTTTTATTTCATAATAATAACAAAGCAACTGATTATAAAAATTATATTTTTCATAACTTACTTTTATGATAACTTATCCATTTCTTTTCATAAATTTATTAGAAGAATTAAAAGACGCAATATTTGGACATTTTGAAAATTCGTCAACATTTTATTCTATTCTATTACAATTGCCGAGTTTCAATGGTTTCAACAACGAGATAAATAAATTAGAGTGCTGATTCAATGGATAAAGGATTAGCTTTCCGTGGTTCAACATGAATCACGTGATATGAACCAATAGGTTGCCCTGTTTGGCCCTTTATCGCTATTTTGGAATTTTAAATTTCAGTTCGGCAAATTATCATTATTATTAGGTAACACGACAGTCCTATGACCGAAATAAATTGTTTTTCAAATAATTTTTCACATATTTCACATTATAATAAATAATAAAATACTTTTATTTTATTTTATCTATAATATTTAAACACAAGGGTATTTCTTTAAAACCAAAATCGCCCGATCTGGGCATGCAGGAAAAAATTATGCACAAATTCGGAACGGGAATATGCCTTCCCCTTGATGCAGTGCAATATGAACATCGATGATAGAACTCGAGCAGACGACAATGATATTTCGCATGTTTATGGCAGACGCCTGATTAAAGCTCAATAATAAAAACAATTCACACGATTAATTCATTGATTCATATTTTCCAAGTGATCCAAAAGTCAGGACAAACTTTAAAAATGAATAATTCGAAAACGAATCAAGATACAAAGATACGGTTTGCACCAAACGGATGAAAAAGAAACCGGGTTTTGTGTGACAACGAAAAAAAAATTAGTTCTGTTGGCGACCAACAGATGGCGCTATAGTGTTTTATTTCACCAAAAGATGGTTTACAAATGAAAACAGTGTTGATAACTTACAAGTCAGCTTAATTACAGTTAATTAGTACTACTACAATAACTGCTCAATGTGCTGTCCACCATTCAGAAGTGCAACTGTGAAATGATTCACCACACCGTTCACAGGATTTAGTAGCCTTTCTTGCATTATGTCAGACACATTTTGGCGGATGTCATCTTTCAGTACTGCTAGTGATTCCAGTTGGTCGCGGTACACTTTTGACTTCAAGAATCCCCACAGCCAAAAGTCCCAGGGTGTCAGATCGGGAGATCTTGGAGGCCATGCGTGATTAAAGTAGCGACTGAGAATCCGATATTTCGATGCATGTAAGCTACGACAACCATTACCTGCCGCAGTTGCTCCTTTTTATATCGTTTGTTGCTTTGCATAATCCTACATCAGAAATCCGACAGCGCCATCGGTTGGTCGCCAACAGAACTATTTTTTTTTTCGTTGCCACACAAAACCCGGCTTCTTTTCCATCTGTTTGGTGCAAACCGTATCTTTTTATCTTGATTCGTTTTCGAGTTATTCATTTTTAAAGTTTGTCCTGTCTTTTGGATCACCCGGTATATTAAAAATAAAGCAATTCGCGAATACTTATCGGCTATCGCCGTATGCATTTTCATTTCACCGAAAATTTTCCTACACAGGATAATATTTTAGGAGTTTTTGTGGCGCCATCTTTTATCATATAAACATACCATACCATATTCCTAATATTATTTTTTTTTTTTTTTCAGTTTCTTAAAAGAAAAAAAAAAATCTTTTAAAATTAATAAATTGTCGGTGTTTATTGTTCTTTAAAAGTTAACTTTTATCAATTGAAAAATTTGTTTAGAAAAAATGAAGGTAGACGTTTAAAATCAAAGGAAGTTTCATTTCATTTTATTTTATTTTATTTTATTTTTTATTTTATTTTTTATCTAATTTTAAATTAATCTTTTATATTTCATTTCTGTACTATATTACAGAAAAAAATAATTTAAAAAGAATAAAAATATTGATATTTTATACGAGTTAAAATATGCACAGAATAATTTATTATTAAAAATTTAATGAGCAAATTAACTTGCTAAAGTATTAAATGCTTTCTTACTTATTCGGGCCCTGAGTAGTATATTCTATTTCTAAGGGAAAATAAATTGCAATTATAGAATGTAAAGAAAACACAAAACACTATTAAAATTTATTTTAAATTAAATTATTTTGCCTTATAAATTTATGTGATTTTAAAAGTATTTTTATCCAAAAAAAATATGTATCTGAGCTTTATTATTATTATTATTATTATTGACAAATTATAGATGGTGACACTGTCATATTGTAACTGAAATGGAATATTATAGATGCGAGCAAATTAAAATAATATGTATGAAAAACATTAAATATTGATGTGTGCTTTCTTTCTCCATTCTTACCATAATTTATAAATTCTGTCTCTCCTTTAATTACTCCAAACATTCTTTTGGTCATATTTAGAGCAAAATTAGAAAAAATCTTCGGATTTTAATTTTATTATATGGATTACGCTTAAATTTTGTATATTGAAATTTCAAGAAATTTTTCCCCCTTCCCCTCCAACCAAAATATAATTGATTACAGCAGTGGATTTTAAACTGGTTAAGAGCAATACAGGTTATTAAAACAGGGATGTTTAAAACTTTATGCCGTGAAAATATTTAAGATGCACACGATCCGTCAAATTTTGACGGGTATTAACTAGTTTTATTTTATTTTAATTTATTTTTTTATTAGTGCTAGAGGCCTATTTCAGTCGGTACAGTTGTCGAATTTTTATAGGTCACTCTTAATTAGTGCTAGAGGCCTATTTCAGTCGTTTTATTGAATGAGGTCCCCCCCAAGGCCCAACTTTGACATGAGTCCCCCCAAGGTACCCCTATTTCAGTCCGTACAGCGTTGTCGAATTTTTATACGTCACTCTTAATTAGTGCTAAGGGCCTATTTCAGTCGGTTTATTGAATGGGGATTTATTGAATGAAGTCCCCCCAAGGCACAACTTTGACATGAGTCCCCCCCAAAGTACCCCTATTTCAGTCGGTACAGCGTTGTCGAGTTTTTATAGGTCACTCTTAATAGTGCTAAGGGCCTATTTCAGTCGGTTTATTGAATGGGGATTTATTGAATGAAGTCCCCCCAAGGCACAACTTTGACATGAGTCCCCCCAGGCCCAACTTTGACATGAGTCCCCCCCAAGGTACCCCTATTTCAGTCGGTACAGCGTTGTCGAATTTTTATACGTCACTCTTAATAGTGCTAAGGGCCTATTTCAGTCGGTTTATTGAATGGGGATTTATTGAATGAAGTCCCCCAAGGCACAACTTTGACATGAGTCCCCCCAAGGTACAACTTTTACATGAGTCCCCCCAAGGCCAAATTTGATATGAGTCCCCCCCAGGCCCAACTTTGACATGAGTCCCCCCAAGGCCCAACTTTGACATGAGTCCCCCCCAAGGTACAACTTTGACATGAGTCCCCCCCAAGGCACACCTTTGACATGAGTCCCCCCCAAGGCACACCTCCCCCTCATTGGGAAAAAGAGAAAAAACGTTGTTTTGCGGCTATAAGACAGTTTGGACTTCCAACGTTATTTGTTACAGTATCTGCAGCTGAAACACATTGGTTTGATTTAATGAAAACTTTATCATGGAATTTAGATTCACGAATTAACTAAAGAAGAATTTGTCGATATTACAAGTTTAGCAGTAGGCCTCTGGCACTAAATTAAAATCTGTCAATGTCAGATTTTCATGTTTTAAATAATGAAATAATGTCGTGTCTGTATATATATTTTTTTTTTTTCATCATTTCCCAACAAAGTTTAGAAGTGTTTATAAAGAAAAATTAAACTTGTAAAAGAGCTAAATTTAACAACAAATAGTAATTTATAAGCTATTTTTAAATATTTTGTCGGTTAGATTTTGACTACACGAAAAAAAAAAAAAAAAAAAAAAAAAAAAAAAACTAAAATAATTTAGAACAAAAAAAAAATATTAAACTACATAAGTAAACAAACACATTGGCGGTTATGGTTTTTGCCAAGTACAATCTCCTAACCTTTGCCATAGAAATTTATTGAAAATAAGCTATAACCAAGGGAACCGACGCGTAGATGGTTCACGTCATATGACTCATGTTGGACCATGTCAGAGTTACCATTTATCACTCTACTTTATTTATCTCGTTGGGCTTCAATACCACTATATGGCTGATGCCAAAAAAAATTTTCGGCATCAAAAAATTTTTGCATGATAACAGTGGGATGATAGATCTATATAAATTACTATATCTATGAAACTAGTATGTTGTTCCTAAACAAATTCACTCAGTAAAAATAATTTATTAAAATTATTACTTAAAAAAATTATCTTCGAAGATAATGCAGACGATTTCCATACTAGAGAAGTAGTATAACATTAAATATCCAAAAATAGTCAATTTTTGCCGAAACGTCAGTGGAGGCCCTCTGTTGAGACTCAAAACGGTTTTGGGCTGTGTCTGTCTGTCGCGCAATAGCGGCCGCAAAAATAGCGCTATTGGCTTGAAATTTGGTACACATGTTCATGAGCCCCATGAAATCAGCTGTATAGTTTTTGGTATGTATTCCATTTGTAGTTCGTATACAGGGACACGCCAAAGTTTTTCTTATCATTACGGCCTATGGGAGGAATTTGTATGTATCGCGGTAGCGGCCACAAAAATCACGCTATTGACTTGCAATTTGGTACACATATTCATGAGCCCAACGGAATTAGCTGTATACTTTTAGGTGTGTATTCCATTTGTAGTTCGTGTACAGGGACACGCCAAAGTTTTTCTATCATTACGACCTATGGGAAGAATCTGTATGTACCGCGATAGCCACCGCAAAAATCAAGCTATTGACTTCCAATTTTTGCCGAAACGTCAGTGGAGGCCCTCTGGTGAGACTCAAAAGGATTTTGTGTTCCGTCTGTCCGTCTGTCTGTTTATCTGTCATGCGATAGCGGCCGCAAATATCACACTATTGACTTGAAATTTGGTACACATGTTCATGATCCCCACGAAATTAGCTGTATAGTTTTGGGTGTGCATTCCATTTGTGGTTCGTGTACAGGGACACGCCAAAGTTTTTCTTATCATTACGGCCTATGGGAAGAATTTGTATGTATCTCAATAGCGCCCGCAAAAGTCCTTCGATTGACTTGCGAATTGGCGCACACGTTCTAGCTTTGCATATAAGTAGCTGTATAATTTTCATTGCTATATTGCTTACTAGCAGGCTTTGCCCGCTTCGCTGGACATTAAACTTAAATGAGTTGTCAAAATCCCATATCTTTATTAATAACCTAAGTTCTCGCTGTGATTGGTATAGGTTTTCTCGCTCGCAAAGTGAGAAGTCTGGGTCTCCACTGTCTTCGGCACAACTTACCCACTCCTTACTTCCCCTTCCTCAGCGGGTGACTTCGAAGTTTTGCAAAATCACACTAATGTACATATGCGTACACTTAATTAATATCCAGTCTGGGTCCCCACTGCCTTCGGCACAACTTACCCACTTCTTACTTCCCCTTCCTCAGCGGGTGAGTTCGAAGTTTTGCAAAATCCCACTAATGTACATAATGCGTACACTTAATCAATATCCGCACATCAAAATTCGCCATTCTAAGATAATTCAAAGCGAATTCAAACGGAAAAACATGTTTTTACACATGTTTATTGGGAACAACTTCAGTATAACCCCACAACGATATTTGCCGATTTTTTTGTTTGCGATTATGGCTAAATCATAAATCTAAAAATCATAAATCATATATGATAAATGATAAAATCATAATCTTAATCATAGAACATAAAACATAAAACATAAAACATAAAATCATAAATCCAAAATAAACAACATATTAGGCTGCCATATTATATCGCAAACAGTCCAGAACGACATTGTTATCCTTCAAAACGGCGCCAAAGAAAAATCGCCAAATTCAGCTGTTGGGTTATACTGAAGTTATACCGTTTATAGCCCTCCGACTCCGAGAAAGGGGGGGGGGATTTCGAATTTCGTGAAATCCAGTTACAATAAGTGCCGGATGCAAACAAACAATTTAAGCACCAAATTTCGTGACCACAGAAGTCTTTAATAGAAAATATTACAAATAAATAAATACAAAAAGCACAGTTTTAGTATGGGACCCCTTTGGAGAATTTAAATATTTTAAGCCATTTTTGCGATGAACTGAATTGGCTATCTCAATTGTGCAATTAAAGATCTTGGCGAGAAACGTCCGAACTACGTCGGTTCCGAATTTCAAATTTTGCCAAAGGGATCCAATACTAAAGCTGTTCCATACACAAAATAAATAAATAAATAAAATAAAATAAAATAAAAAATCTTTTCTGATATTTACAAAATAAAAATAAAAAATCTTAATAAAATCCAAATTATAATCATTTACAATTAATGGGAGAACATAAAAAAAAACCCTCATAAGGTGCATAATAACAACAAAAAATTTTCTTTTACTGCAGGAAAGAAAAGTACTGCTTAATTAAATAAAAATATCAAACTAATGCCAAATATCTCTATGAAAATATTTATCTACGTGCAAATTCCTCATTAAAAAAAAAAAAAAAAAAAAAATCACCAACTTTTGTAGGTATTTTTCTCTCTAATTTTTAATTATTATTCACGTGAAATTAAAAATATTTCATTTTATTTCTCGAAAATAAAAAAATATATAAATGCATATTTATAAATATAAAACCTTTTACCGAATCCGCGTTGAAAACGGAAAAAGGGTAAAATAAATTAGAAATATCAGACCTATATTTATAAATTTGATACCAAATGAAAGGGGAGATTTTTCTGAATCCAGGGATGCAAACAGTTTTTCGATGCGACAATTAGATTTTTAAAAAATAACTAAAGTATGAAATTTAAGTGGCAACGGAAAAACGGAAAAAGCGGAAAATAAATTAGAAGTATCAGACCTATCGTTACAAATTCAGTACAAAATGAAAGAGGTGATTTTTCTGAATCCTGAGGTGTAAACAGTTTTTCGATACGACAATTAGATGTTTTAAAATTAACTAAAGTATGAAACTCAGATGGCAAAACTTCATTTCAATTTTTTCATAATTTGTAGTGCGAATCACGCGAATAAAAAAAGTCTTTATCTTAAAAATTTATTTTTGCATTTTATTTTTCCATTCAATGCGTTTCAGTGAAAAAATATTTATGGCGCATGCGCAGGCGTTTTTTACCCACAATTTAAACACTAATCATAATTTAGAAAATTTCTATAGATATAATTTTAAGTTGGGTGAAGACCTAAGTTTCTGCCAAGCGCCGTTGAATTCCGTCCAGCCGTTCTCGAGTGATGCCCGGACAAACGTGTTTTAGTCTTTTACCCCCCAGGGGTTGAACGGGGGGGAGTTTCTGAAAAGTTGATAGATATAATTTTAAGTTGGGTGAAGACCTAAGTCCCTGCCAAGCGCCGTTGAATTCCGTCCTGCCGTTCTCAAGTGATGCCCGGACAAAAAAAGCGACATACGGACACGATGACACACACACACACAGGCAAAATTTTCTGAAGTCATTTTCGGCTTTCATGGGGTGTGAAACGTGAAGATATCGGAAAATTTTTCGATTCCGATAAATTTACAGACAAAACTCTGATTTTATTAATATAGATAAACTGTGTATAGGGACACGCCAAAATTCTTAACATTACGGCGTAAGGGGTGAATTTCTTTAATATCATTACTTTGCAATGAAGAAAATGGAACTAGCGTACGTGAGTAAGATGCTTAAACTCATGTTGTCTGAAGAAAATATGTGCTCTTAAGCTTTCTAATCAATGTACAGGACCTTACAAAAGTGTTCTGACAATGTCACGTAGTCTTCCAAACGATGTTAAATTTGGAACAATTATTAATTTTAAACGCAAAATAAGCTGAATAGTTTTTACTGATGTATACAATGTTTATGGTTTGTTTACAGAGACACAAGAAAGAATTTCGTAACATTAGAGCCTATGGACAAACTTTTATTTAAGCGCGTTCTTAAATGCATTTATGCTGAATTGAACTTAATAAAATTTACATTATAAAGATGCTTAAAATCATGTTTACTCTTAAAAAAGGTTATGTATAGACTAAATAATTTATGGGACCACGCAAAATAATTCCGAGTATGTACTGCAATCATCCAAATGATGTCAAATTAGTTTGAAAAATTAATGAGTTATAATTAAGTTTATTCTTATTATTGGCGTTTATAATGACTGTGGCTACTTTTCCGGGATACATAAAATAATTTCGTACTATTACGGTCTATAGTCGATATTTCTTAAAAGTTTATTTTAACATGATTACACACCATCAAATATTATGAAATTTTATTGGAATTTTAAAAGCATGTTTTCCTGTTGATAATTGTGGCCATAGAATTGGAAATTATTTTAAAGGTTACGAAAAATATTTCCGATAAGCTATGTATTTTTTTTTTTTTTTTTTTTTTTTTTTGTATGAAAATTAGTAGTTATGAAATTTGGTATTTATGAATTTCAGGGAAATAATACAAGACCGTCGTTTATTCAGAATGCATATTGTTGCGTACTTGGGAGTCCGTAAGTTGTCCGAGAACGAAAGGCGAAACTTGCAAAAATTCAGTGATGTATTCACAGAAAGTTCCAGAAAAATACAGGTCTATAAACCAAGTATCAGCTTCAATTCAACCAGTAAACACAGCTTAAACAACAGCCGTTAACAGCAAAACAACAGTACAAACTGTTTAGCAATAACACAAAAAGAAAGTCTCATCCAAAGAGGCTCAAAGCAAAGCAAGCATTTGACGAAACTGACACAGATCTGACACTGACCGCCTTGGCGAATAAATGCTCCTTTTATACTTTTCTATCGAACACAGACTGTTCTGGAAAATTCTCGTATCTCATAATGAGATTAGAGCTTCCATATTTGGTATATCCCTAATAAGGATTTTCTCGCCAAGGTCGCCAAAAAACTTGCCAAGGAGGGAAACAGCCGCAAAATTTGGCGCTAAATCCATTTCTTCCCTTATTGGAGCTTTTTTTAAGTGTTTTTAAAGGAAAATTTGGCTATTTTAACGCTAAAACGACTAGAAATGCACAAAGTTAGCATTTTATTAACTTTACTAAACCTCTTTGAAAGAATTTATACAAAAATAAATGCAATTATTTACAAGTCCGTAACACTTTATAAGATATACAAATAGAGATACAGCGGAGGGGTTGAGGGGTTGGCAGCCCCCCTCAGGAATATATTTAATTATGGTAACAAGTCGATCGAATCAATATATACGATTATATAATAAGGAATAAATAAAAATGACCTATTGAATAATGTCTGGTGTAAATAGGACGTTGAGGCTCTTGATCTGCAGATCCACTAGTATTCTCAATATTGCATTTTATAGGACTGGAGGCCTATTAGTCTCAGACAGCGATTTTTGCGTTGTCGTTTTCGATAGTTGGACATTTGTCGAAATCATTTTTCGATAGTTGGACATTTATCGAAATCTAAAATTTATCGAAAATATAATTGAATAATTTGAAAGCGATGTTATAATTGGGAAGAAAAAAAAACTAATAGTCCTCCGTCCTAAACTAAATTCTGCTTTTGCCAGAATTTCATCAAAATCTTTTCAAAATGACATTGACATGAGTCCCCCCAAGGCACAACTATGACATGACTCCCCCCTAAGGCACAACTTTGACATGAGTCCCCCCCAAGCCCAACTTTGACATGAGTCCCCCCCAGCCCCAACTTTGACATGAGTCCCCCCCCAGGCCCAACTTTGAAATGAGTCCCACCCAAGGTACAACTTTGACAGGAGTCCCCTCAAGGCACAACTTTGACATGAGCCCCCCCCCGGCACAACTTTTACATGAGTCCCCCCCCAAGGCACACCTTTGAAATGAGTCCACCCAAGGCACAACTTTGACATGAGTCCCCCACCCAGGCCCAACTTTGACATGAGTCCCCCCAGGCCCACAAGCAACAATTTTATGCTATAAAACACTAATACTGTCCGAAAACTTCATGAAAGCGAGGAAGGTTAAGTTTATTTTATTTATTTATTTATTTATTTATTTATTTTTTTTTTTTTTGTTAAAAATGAAAAAAATATATATATAAATTTATTTTAAATTATCGCAGATCGATGGTTCAACCATTTGTTTTAAAGGTATTGGCGAGCTCTTTTGAAAGATACCCATCATGAAAATTTACGCCCCTCGAGGGGGGACAAGTGGAAAAGGATTAAACTGATTAAAATTTATTTGTTTTTCATGTATTTAATTCCTTTTAAAAGAAAATCTACTTTTTATTTTATTTTGTTATACTGGTCGGAATCAGATCGTAATACAGTGTAAATAACGGGGGCTATAAAACACATGGTTCAAAAACAAAAACATATAATAGATGCTGAGATACAGTCACCTTTAAAATCGTAGTTCTTAAATAACAGAAGATCCACATGTCGTCGATAAATACCCAGATTGAAGTGCCCGGGAAAGACTTTTTTGCAGACAGTGGGAACCTGGACCCCCCGATGCAGCACGAGCAAAAAAAATAGCTGCTGTAGGCAGCGGGTACTCGAAGCAATGTCTAGAGCAATTTCAATGTTTATTTATTTATTTATAAATTATCATTATTATTTTATTATTATTATTATTAAGTTTTTATTTATGATGTGATGTAAAAAATAAATACTGATCCAATTCTTTTGAAAATTCGTTTAAATATAGTGTCCAGCGAAGCGGGCGTAGCCTGCTAGTATCGAAAATAACATTGACTTTTTTATAATTATTATTATTTAGTGTTATACTACTTCTCTAATATAGAAATCGTATGCATTATCATGGAAGATATTTCTTTTTTTTTTTTTAATTAATAATATTAATAAATTATTTTTACTGAATGAATTTGTATAGGAAAATTTAGAAAAAAGTCGTGTGGTGTCCACAACATACTGGTTCTTTATTGTGAACGAATATGGGTAGAGGTGACCGAAGGTGCCAGTAAATTGCTAATACCTCTTTTTCTTTTTTTTTTTTTTTTTTTTTTAGTACGGAAGACTATTAGTTTCAATCTGAATTTTTTGTAGACCAGTTTTGTGTAGCACCAAAATAAATTAGAAATATGAGTCCTATCGTTACAAATTTAGTACCAAATGAAAGGGGCTATTTTTCTGAATCCAGGAGTGCAAACAGTTTTTCGACACGAGAATTAGATTTTTTTAAAAATTTACTAAAGTATGAAATTTAGGTGACAACACTTCATTTTAATTCGTTTCGGTCATTTTAAGAAGTACGTGCCCCACTTTTACGATCAAAAAATCAGATAAAAAATAAATTAAAATTAAAAATTAAAAATTTTCAGATTGAAATTAGTAGTCCTCCGTACTAAACTAAATTCTGTCTTTGACAGAATTTTTGATGTTCTTTTTCTTTATATATATGAATATATATATATATATATATATATATATATATATTCTTTTTTAAGATGCCGGGATATAAACTTCATGATAATGAAGTGAATGCCCACCCCATTTTTCATGCCCTGATGGAGCATGAAATATTTTTTTTGGAGGAATGCTTCATTACCTTTAAAACAATACGTAGAACGTGATTTTGCGTGTTTTGAAACGGAAGATACAGATTTTTAAACCTTTTTTTTTTTTTTTTTTTTTTTCTTTTAATAAGACATATTTAAGTATTGAACTTTACTGCTCTAAATATGTAGCTGTCATGAAAGCTTCACATAAGACAATAGTGACTGGAAAGTAAGAAAAGCTCGGTAAAAATGATGTAACAGAGAGCTCTATATGATGCCACAATCGGGTTCTGGTGATAAGTCACGTGGTTTTTGGATTGGAATATAAAAAACTTTTTTCGAAAATTGCAAATTTTACACCGATTTGTAAAAAGAAAAAGAAAAATTGACTCTAAATAGTAATTTCGAATTCTTAGTTCGAAAATATCTAAATTCGATTTACATTTAAAGATTTTATAAAACTAATTGACATAGGTGGACTCTGCTCAGTTCCCCATCATATGTATGTTCTCATCAATTTCTTGTACAGGTCATATTATATTCGTGATAAGAGAAATGAATTTGACCAAACGCTTGACACAGTGACAGAACGAAATCCTCGTCTAATAGGCTACCCACCACTCAGTTCGATATATTTATCTTATTCTAATCTATTAATTTATTTTATTGGGATCAATTTCGTAGTTTATTTTCATGCTACTATTTCCAATGCAACAATCCCAAAAATGCATATTTTTATGAAATATCGCCCCATTTTGCTATGTTGATAAAATCTTAAAATTCGAATAACTTACGAAATTTCCCTATTAGAATATTTGTAGTCAATCATGTTCATACAAGTATCATAAATGTTATTTTGAAATTGTCTGATATTTTTATGATCCTCAAAATGGACGTTTATGCTGGATTTGCCTTATTCTGCCATTTTAAGTAAATCGTAAATTCCAAATGACTTATGAATTTTTTTAATTGGAAAATTCATACTCTATGGTATTCATGTTAGTATCCTAAATAATATTTCAAAAGTGGTCTGACATATTTATGATGAAAATATCTTTCAAGATTGACGTTTGTGTACAAATTTGCCCTATTCTGTTATGATAAGAAATTCGTAAAATTCTAATAACTTACGAAATTTTTATATTGGAAAATTCATAGTGAATAATATTCATGCCAGTATCCTAAATATTATTTCTAAAGTAGTCTGACATCTTTGCGATGAAAATATCCCTCAAAATTGACGTTTATGTGAAATTTTGTCTTATTCTGTCATGTTAATAAATTCGTAAATATGCAATAACTTGCGAAATTTTTAATGTAGCATGTTTATAGTAACTGATGTTCATTCCAGCATCAAAACTGATATTTTAAAACTGGTCTGATATTTTTACACCAAAAATTTTAATTTAATGCAAGTTTAAGTGAAATTTTGCCCTATTCTCCCATGTTAAGAAAATCGTAAATTTCAAATAACTTGCGAAGTTTTTTACTTCGAATGTTGCAAATAAATTGGGTTCTTGCCAGTGTCGAAAGTAATATTTTAAAACTGGTCTGACCTCTCTGCGATCATTTTTTCGTGAGATATCGTGTAAAAGACTAACAAACTAACGGACTAACACACTAACAGACACCGTACAAATTTTGTCATTTTCGGATTCCTTAGATCTGAAAACGTGTAAAAAAGTCAAAAAACCGAGGTCGAAAATTTTTACGATTACCTAAGTTCCCCGTACCTATAGTATAATGGGGAACTAAAAAATAATAATTAAATCCAAGTCCATACATCCGTTTATATTTATAATTTGCAAGTACTTAAAATTTGCTTTTATAATTCAAATATCTTTTTTTTTTTCAATTAAATATATATATATATATATTTGATTAAATTAAAAGTTGGTAGCTTTTCTAAAACTAGCTTTACTCTTGTTACATTCAAATGTAGTTCAACCTAGATATTATTAATGGACAACATCTTTGGAAAATGCTTAGTAGTGTTTTATTCCTCAAGTATGGTATTTCCTGATCTACAAAGTAAAGTGTCATTCTTATAAACAGCTATGGATTCCCTCTTTCCTCTACGGATCACTTCAGTAGTGATAATGCAGTTATTGGCAGCAATGACAGTTGAGGCACAGACATTCACGTCTAGAGGCAAATCGTCGTGCTTTAGTTCATTGCTGTATACAGCTTGCTGTTCGTCTTTAACAATTTTTACCCTTAATTCCCCATTCACGAAGATCTCAATATAATCTGTATCTGGTCCGAACTTGTACACTGTTTTTATGACTGCTCCAGCTACTCGAATTGTGGATGATACACTTTCGCCTGAGGCAGAAGGTTTCTTTTCCTCTGAAGACATCTGAACTGAATCCCTAGGAATAAAACAAAAATTTCTTTACGTACTCTCATACAAAACGAAAAAATGCATGATTATGTGTGTGTATATATATATATGTATATAAATCTTACAATGGCTATAGTTTTCCCTATAAAATGTGGAATTGTTTTTCATTGACATTGCATAGTGCAAATTTTAATTCCTTGTTCTACTACCAATTTTCTTTTCAATTTTTACTTTCTCTTACCCATATGGTAGAGAAAATATAGTTTTGGGGTCAAATTTTCGAACGCTTTTGTTATATTTACATGAACTGAGGTCCCCTGAATACGAAAATCATGTTTTTAGCAAATGGTCTGTGTGTATGTCTGTGTGTGTCTGTCTGTTATCAGCATATCTCAAAAACAAATTATGGCACAGAAAGTTCAAACTTGGTATTCTAAATGTGTATCATATAAGAATGCTACACTAAGTTTTCGTTAAGATCAAGCAAATGGTTCGTGTACACGGACATTCAAAAGTATTCAAATACATTACGTCTATGGGGAAAATTGCAGGTAAGTAGAGTTTAAAGTCTGTAGACTGCACAAAACCAAATTAAACGGATATATATTTTTACTTTCTCTTACCTATAAGGTAGAGAAAGTATTGTTTTTGGGTCAAATTTTCGAACGCGAGATTTTGTTATATTTACACGTTTTGAGGTCCCCTGAATACGAAAATCATGTTTTTAGCAAATGGTCTGTGTGTCTGTATATGTGTCTGTCTGTCTGTGTGCCTGTCTGTTATCAGCATATCTCAAAAACAAATTATGGCTGAAAGTTCAAACTTGGTATTCTAAATATAGGGATGCTACAGTAAGATTTTCGTTAAGATCAAGTAAATGGTTCGTGTACAGGGACAATCAAGAGAATTCTAATACATTACGTCTATGGGGGAAATTGCAGGTAAGTAGAGTTTAACGTCTATAGACTGCACTAAACCAAATGAAACGAATATATATTTTTTGTAATAGAGATAGTTAACTGGGGAAAAAAAAATTGTGTATGTAGGAGCCTCACCTCCCCTCCTCCCGAGGGGGATGTCCCCCCTCGAGGGGAGTAAATTTTCATGATGGGTATCTTTCAAAAGAGCTCGCCAATACCTTTAAAACGAATGGTTGAACCATCGATCTGTGATAATTTAAAACAAAGTTATCGATTTTTTTTTACTTTTAACGAAAAAAAACTAGTTTTTTTTTTTTTTTTTTTTTTTTTAATATGTTGAGAATAAAATGGACATTTTTTTGGATATTTGGTGTTATACTACTTCTCTAATATGGAAATCGTCTGCATTATCATAAAAGATATTTTTTTTAATCCGCGATTGTAATAAAATGCTCGCCCTCTGGTGGGCTAAGGTGAAATTATCATACCACTGCATATCATCATATTATGCAATCGATTTTCCATGATGTAATGGCGGAGAAAGAACAATAATAAATACACGTGGCTATTATATTTACTAACAACTGCAGTTCAGAAAGCGACATCTATCGATCATTACAAACGCAGATAATAATTTTAATAAATTATTTTTTAAAAACAGAATTATTTTTTAATAACCGAATTAAATTCTATATAAATGTAAGTGCATTAATGAAACGGGGGTTAAGGGGCCGGTAGCCCCACTCACACAGAACTAATTATCATATAAAACTCTTCAGAAGCCTAATTTGAATTGTTTAACACAGGTTTACATAACAGTACTCGTTATCTTACCGTTTAATCTGCAACCTGTATTTATAGTATTAAATTTCAGGGTAAGAGAAAGTCGTGTGAGTGACACACCAGAATATTTAAATATCGTTCACTCAATCATTTTCTAGCTCGCTCTTACGCTCGTTTTAGGGGAAGTGGGGAACCGCACTTGAATATTTTCCATTTTTCTTCCTGCAATCGCCAATTTTATTGTTTTAAAAGCAAACTTTCGAACAAGTTTTATTACGTTGTCCTCCACGTACAATTTAGGATTGAGCAAAGTGTTAAAAACAAAATGCAATTGTTAGGAAAATTGTAATTTTAGAAAGTATTTCAAAAATGGCAAGGATAACGTAATTAACGAAAGTGCAAACAGTAATTATTTTAGAATGAAAATAAAAAAATATTTTAATACACGAAATGGCAAAATGATAAAATGTTAAAGAAATATTAGTGAGATTGTTTTTAGCAAGATATAAATTTTTTTACCTGTTTAAACAGGAAATTTGTCTCTAGGCGATCACGTTGCAAGAGAAATGACCACAAGTTAAAAAGCCAATGTTTAAAAAATCGATTTGTATTATATATAGAACATAGATGGGATTCAGAAAAAATGTTTAGCAGCATAATTTCTTTAAGTACAATGCAACAATGATTAAACAAAGCAAGTTTAAATGCTAGAATCTGAAAAAAAAAAATTCATTCTTAAAGAAATAATGTGGTGTGTCACTCACACGAATTTCTCTTACCCTGAAATTTAATACTATAAATACATATTGGAGATTAAGGGGTAAGATAGCGAGTACTGTTATGCAAACCTATGTTAAAACAATTCAAATTAGGCTTCGGAGGAGCTTTATTTGACAAGTAATTCTGTGAAAGGGGGGCTACCGCCCCCTCAACCCCCCGTTTCATTACTTTACCTACATTTTCATAGAATTCAAATCTGCTATTGAATTCAAAAGTTTATTTAAAATTATTGACATAATTTTCACAACAACATGTCTTGAAACTTATCAATCTTGATCAAAATTTTCTAGTAACAAACACATTAACTTCAGAATACAACATTTGGATGCCCTGATATTATTCATTTTTCATTTAATCCAACAGGCACAGACAAAGGTCAAACGTTAAAAACTTGACTTCGGTATCCAGGAAGCCTCAAAGCCTAAACTTCCATATTCGATTGAAAACATAAACATTTCATTCCAAAGGATGATATTTACACAATAAATATCCAACTAATATACTGATTAAAAGGGAAATGATAAATATTCCATCATAATTTGAAGTCAAATTTGTTTTCAAATGTCTAAATAAAGTATCTGATATAAGATACTCATATGTTGCAGCGGAATAGATTCCATACCTGTCATCCTTGGCGGGGAAAAAATATCGCCGAATTATCTGGCGAACATATTTAATTCCTTCAAAAAATCATGGTTATTTTAACAACTTATATTAAGAAAGTAATGAAAAATATGAAACAATATTTCGTACAATTTTTTATATTTTTTTCAGACCAGTTTTAATATATCAGTTTTGATGCCGGAATGAACATTAGTAACTATAAATATGCTACTTTGAAAATTTCGCAAGTTATTGGAAATTTACGAATTTCTTAACATGGCAGTATAGGGCAAAATTACACAAAAATGTCAATTTTGAGAGATATTTTCATCGTAAAGATGTCAGACTACTTTTGAAATATTATTTAGAACACTGGCATGAATATTATTCACTATGAATAAGGTTAATTCGTAAGTTATTGAAAACTTACGAATTTCTTAACATGGCAGAATAGAGCAAAATTTCACATAAACGTCAACCTTGAGGGATATTTTCATCGTAAAGATGTCAAACCACTTTTTAGTTCCCCATCATACTATAGGTATGGGGAACTTAGGTAATCATGAAAATTTTCGACCTCGGTTTTTTTACTTTTCTACGCGTTTTCAGGTGTGAGGAATCCCAAAATGACAAAATTTGTATGTTGTCTGTCTGTAGGGTGTCTGTTAGTCCGTTAGTCCGTTAGTCCGTTAGTTCGTTAGTTTGTTAGTCTGTGTACACGATATCTCAAGAACAAATTGTCGCAGAGAGGTCAGATCAGTTTTAAAATGTTACTTTCGACACTGGCAAGAACCCTATTCATTTGAAACATTCGATTTTAAAAACTTCGCAAGTTATTAGAAATTTACGATTTTCTTAACATGGGAGAATAGGACAAAAATTCACTTAAACGAGCATTAAATGGAAACTTTTTACTATAAAATTGTCAGACCAGTTTTAAAATATCAGTTTTGATGCCGGAATGAACATCAGTAACTATAAATATGCTTCTTTGAAATTTTCGCAAGTTATTGGAAATTTACGAATTTCTTAACATGGTGGTATAGGGCGAAATTTCACATAAACGTCAATTTTGAGAGATATTTTCATCGTAAAGATGTCAGAGTACTTTTGAAATATTATTTAGGACACTGGCATGAATATTGATGACTATGAATTTTCCAATATAAAAATTTCGTAAGTTATTGGAAATTTACGAATTTCTTATCACAATAGAATAGGGCAAAATTTTACACAAACGTCAAATCTTGAGGGATATTTTCATGGTAAAGATGTCAAACCACTTTTGAAATATTATGTAGGATACTTACATAAATACCATAGAGTATGAATTTTCCAATTTAAAAAAATCATAAGTTATTTGGAATTTACGATTTACTTAAAATGGCAGAATAAGGCAAAATCGAGCACAAACGTCCATTTTGAGGATCATAAATATATCAGACAATTTCAAAATAACATTTATGATACTTGAATGAACACGATTGACTACAAATATTCTAATGGGAAAATTTCGTAAGTTATTCGAAATTTAAGATTTTATCAACATAGCAAAATGTTGCGATATTTCATATAAATATGCATTTTTGGGATTGTTGCATTGGAAGTATTAGCATGAAAAATAAACTACGAAATTGATCCCAATAAAATAAATTAATAGATTAGAATAAGATAAATATGTTGAACTGAATGGTGGGTAGCCTATTAGGGGAGGATTTCGTTCTGTCATTGTGCCAAGCGTTTGGTCAAATTCATTTCTCTTAACAGGAATATAATATGTCCTGTACAAGAAATTTATGAGAACATACATATGATGGGGAACTGAGCAGAGTCCACCTATGCCAACTAGTTAAATATTATTTTGGATACTGGCATGAATATCATAGACTATGATTTTTCCAATTTAAAAAATTCGTAAGTTATTTGGAATTTACGATTTACTTAACATGTCAGAATAAGGCAAAATTAAGCATAAACTTCCATTTTGAGGATCATAAATACATTAGACAACTTCAAAATTACATTTATGATATTTGTTTGAACATGATTGAATACAAATATTCTAATAGGAAAATTTCGTAAATTATTCGTAATTTACCATTTTATCAACATAGCGAAATTGTAAATTTTTCATATAAATAGGAATTTTGAGGATTATTGCATTAGAAATAGTAGCATGAAAACTAAACAACAGAATTGACCCTGATAAAATAAATTAATAGATTAGAATAAGATAACTATATCGAAGTGAACGGTGGATAGCCTATAAGGCGGGGATTTCATTCTGTCACTGTATCAAGCTTTGGTCAAATTCATTTCTTTTAACATGATTATAATGTGTCTCGCACTAGAAATTTATGAGAAGATAAATATGATGGGGAACTGAGCAGAGTCCACCTATGCCAACTAGTTTAGAAGTATGTTCTAAAAATCATTAAAAGAAAAGGTAAACGGAATTCTAATTTATATAATCGTATTTTACCGGCAAGTGTAGAACATTTAAATTGCATAAATGTATGAGAAGCATGTATATATGCATATTGTTGCGTACTTGGGGGGTCGTAAGATGTCCGAGAATGAAAGATGAATCTTGAAGAGGCTGGAAACTTTAGTTACAGAAAACTTGAGAAGATTACATGTCTATAAACTAAGTATCAACTTCACTTTCACCAGTAAACAGAGCTTAAATAACAGCTTTCAACAACAAATTCACAGTACAAACTATATCAGAGCAATGATACACAGCAAGGCTATAATCAAGGAGGCTCAGAGTTCTTTATCGTAAGGCAGTTGGCGAGAAACTGAGACTGACTGATTTGGCGTAAAGCAACTCCTTAAATACCTGCGTAGAAGAATGTAGAAAATTAAAGAAACTCGTCATCCAATCAAGTTACAGCTTCCATATTTGTATATCGATGATAAGGATTTTCTCGCCAAGGTCGCCAAAAAATCGCCAAAGAGCAAAAAAGTCCATTGCCGACCTTAATGAGGCTTTTTAACAGGTTTTTAAGCTATTTTAATGCGAGAACAAACTAGAAATGCGGAAAATTAACATTTTATCACTTGATTAAGCATCTTTGAATGAATTTACATTGAAATAACTACGAATTCTGTACAAATTCGTAACAATATTAATCGCCTTTGAACTATCGAAATTTAGGAAGATGTTTTATCATGCATATAGTGAGGTAAGTTAATTTTAAATATTTATTTTATTCATACTAAAAATAGGTTTAATTAAATTTGTACATTGCAAATGACGTCATTTTGAAATACGCGTTTTGCTTTCATTTACGCTTGGAATTCATGGCAACCACTTCCGAAAATGGCATTTCGCCTTAATCACCAAAGCAAAATCGCCAAATCCAGTTGTGGACTAAGATGCAATTTGTTCCAGAAGCTAGTATAGTGTTGTTCCACAAGTGCATTTGGCGTTTTTTCTTTGGTGATTATGGCGAAATGCCATTTTCGCAAATGGTTGCCATGGATTCCAAGCGTAAACAAAAACAAAACGCGTTTTTCAAAATGGCGTCATTATTAATGTACAAAAATTAATTAAGCTTATTTTTAATAATAATAAAACAAATACATATTTAAAATTGACTTACCTCACTATTCATGATAAAAGAGCTTCATAAATTTTGGTACTTGAAAGGTTATGAATATGCATAAATATACAAATATATGCTTCCCGTACATTTATACAGTTTAAATGTTCTACACTTACCGTGAAATATGATTATATCAATTAGAATTCCGTATACCATTTCTTTTAATGATTTTTAGAATACATTGCTTAATTTGCTCGATGAGAACTACGATCCAAACCTAATCGATTTTTCGGCGAAACACCTTTCACGCGTATCATCCACAGCAACATAACTGCCCCATCTTCATGAAAATCCTTTCGCCACATTATTTTTCTTTCTCAAAACCATGCAACTCCCACACTTTTCATAAATTATACTTTGTTTAAGTAATTCACATTCTTTCAAAAATTTCAAAAACATTTATCTCTCTCTAAATAATTAACTCAAAAAAATTCTACTACATTCACCTTTCCGACAAAAAGGTACCTCTCATTACAACCATTCTAACATTTTTTATCAACAAATCTTTATATTTTTCAAGAATTTTTTTGGAACAACTTCAGTATACACCCACAACGATATTTGGCGATATTTTGTTGGCGATTATGGCTAAATCATAAATCTAAAAATCATAAATCATGAATGATAAAATCATAATCTAAATCATAAATCATAAAACATAAAATCACAAATCTAAAATAAACAACATATAGGCTGCCATATTATATCGCAAGCAGTCCAGAACGACATCGTTATCGTTCAAAACGGCGCCAAAGAAAAATCGCCAAATTCAGCTGTGGGTGTATACTGAAGTTATAAAATTTTTTTCACTGATTCACTGCTACTAGATGCCATACTTAAACAAAATAAATTAATAATAAAGAATAAAAATACGACCGTTTTATATAATAGTATTTCCCAGCTGAAATGGAATAGAATAATGAATAATTACTTCTTTATAATTAATTGCTATGCTGGTTGTCATGGTAATAAACAAACAACAGAACGCTGGTTGCTATGGCTATCAAAAATAAACAGCATGCAGGCTGCCATATAATATTGCAAAGAATCTAGAATGACCTCGTGATCGTGCATTACGGCGCCAAAGAAAAATCGCCAAATCCAGTTGTGGACCAACTCTATAGTTGTACAGTCAAATTTGTGTGAAATAAGTAAAGGAAATATAAAAATATACTTATTTTTAATTCATAGTCTATGAATCGAATGATTACTTATGAGTACCATTGATTTAAGTTTAGCTATCTACTAAAAGTATACGTTAATTTCACTTTTTTTTCATTAAAATACATTTTTATTTCAAGTACGTAACTGCATCAGAATTGCCTAGGAGAAACTTTTTCATGAGTTTAGAGCATTGCTTATCACTAAATTAGTATTGGCAATAACGCTCCAAATATTGTTCACTTCATATAAATTTTATTATGTCTCCAGGAGGATTGTTACAAGATATAACATCGCATCATTTAGCAAATTTTGAAAAATGTACCAAACACGGCTCTGAAAGATAGACAAACCAAAGTTTTAAAATCTTAACTTTGTAAAATTTTGTTAAAAAAATATTTCCTTTAAATTTTTGTTTTTTCCTTGATTCCACTTCTCACAGAAATGGTACCAAAAAGCGTTTAATAAATATACAAGAGTATTCATGTAAAACAAAATTCTTATAGATTTGTTATTTTGAAAGTTAAGTTCTGAAGCATTTATTTAGGTAATACTAATAAAAACAAATTATCACATACTCATACATAGAATCTAAATAAGTAAAAACCTTATAATTATTTATATATATATATATATAAAGTTAATTTAGTTACCAATTTTGATCAAAAAAGCCCCCTTAAAGTAATTTAAACTAAAACCCTAAAATTTGTATAGTATCTACGATATCTACATTTTTTTTTTTTTTTTAATAAATTCAGTGTTAGATATGTTGCCACTAAAAACACACGAAAAAGTGGCATTAAAACAATTATTTTAAAAAAATATCCCGTACTAGCGTTGAAATCATAAAAATGTGCGTTTTTCGAAAATCGTCAACTTAAGCAAAATCTTACAACCCTCCACAATGCAAATAAAAAAGAAATTATTAACAAGATTTAGATCGTTAATGTTATGTAAAAAGAAAATTGTTTAAACAAAAAATATTTTTTGACGTACGGACTAAAATGTATAAAATAATTTTTCCTATCACTATATCGATCCGCGATTGTAATGAAATGCTCGCCCTCTGGTGGGCTAAGGTGAAATTATCACACCACTGCATATCCTCATATTATGCAATCGACTTTCCATGATGAAATGGCGGAGAAAGAATAATAATTACACGTGGCTGTTATATTTACTAACAACTGCAGTGTTCAGAGAGCGCCATCTATCGATCATTACAAACGCGGATATATAAACGCATACAGATTACTCTGATAATTTGTGATCGTGAATTTTTAATAACTATGAAAATATTTGTAAGATTTAAAGCGAAGAACATGGGGCGCATGCAATCCGCGTTCGTAATGATCGATAGATGGCGCTTTCTCAACTGAAGTTGTTAGTCAATATAATAGCCATGTGTATTTATTATTGTTCTTTTACCGCCATTACATCATGGAAAATCGATTGCATAATAGGATGCAATGAAAATTATTGCGTTTTATTATTTAATAATTCCACTGTATTTTAACTGCATCTATATGTTATCTTACAACAAAGGTACATTAAAATAAATAAAAAATAAATAAAGGTACAACTATAGAGTTGGTCCATAACTGGATTTGGCGATTTTTCTTTGTCACCGTTTTGAACGATAACGATGCCTTTCTGGATTCTTTGCAATACAATACGCTTTTGTTTACGCTTGGAATCCATCGCAACCATTTGCAAAAATGGCATTTCGCCATAATCACCAAAGAAAAATCACCAAATGCACTTGTGGACCAATACTATAGTTGTTCCATGACATCCATGAAATGTGATCGTTTTGCTTTTGCCCTCCGAGCAACAAAGCCTGTGAATCATTGTTCTCACAGCACAAAAAACCAGTTACACCCCACGCCTTCAACTCGCCGCATCAACAAACACAACTATTCCTTCAACTTGGCAAAACGGGGCAACTGACAGCACAATCTGGTCATCGCTACCGTCTGCAGCAGTAATATCGCTCGTACGACGGTGTACTCTCTAGGAGGGGGAGTACTGTAGCGACGCCATCAACGCCATTCAGATGTAGATAATCCTAACTTACCGAAGGACAATGGGCATTTTGTCCAGAGGTACGTCTCTGGATTACTACCAAAACGACCGTGGTTCGAATACAACCCACCGCAACACGCATCTTCCTTCAAGATCATTGAACGGAATCCGTAACATTGCCATTGTATAAATATTATTTTTATCATCGCGTATTTTATTAATTACGTCACTATCATAGCGTTTCGACACAAAATAATTATCATAATTGTTCCACATTAGAGAAATATTTATATAGCTATTATGTTATTTAAACGAGACTTTGAATTTTTGTTTCCATTTTGACAATGAATGAAAATGGCTATCACAACTGCATATGTAAAGACATTGGCGAGAAACGTCCCAGCTACCCGGGTGACAAATTTCAAATTTCGATAAGGGAGTCCTATACTAAATGTATAATATGAAATGTTTCTGTTTTTAATTCCTTAAATCTATTAGCATATCCCGTTTCATTTTCAAATTGTGATACAAAAGAGGTTGTAGCGACGCCATTAACGTCATTCTAATGTAGATAATCCTAACTTACCGATGGACAATGTGTTAACCTTTTGTCCAGAGGTACGTCTCTGGATTACTACCTAGACATCCTCGGTTCGAATACAACCTACCGCAACACGCATTTCCCTTCATTGGTGACAGCGGACGAAGCAACAAGCTTTCAACTCCGCTCTAAGGCAATAGATGGCAACACCACAAAACCCTCCGAGCATCAAAGCCTGTGAATCTCTGTTCTCACAGCACAAAGTCTGTCACGCCCGTCGCCTTCAACTCGCCGCTGCTCCTTCAGCTTGGCAAAACGGGGCAACTGACAGCACAATCTGGTCATCGCTACCGTCTACAACACTCGTATCGCTCGTACGACGGTGTACTCAGTGGAGGGGAAGTACTGTAGCGACGCCCTTACCGTCATTCTAATGTAGATAATCCTAACTTACCGATGGACAATGGGTTAACATTTTGTCCAGAGGTACGTCTCAGGATTACTACCTAGACATCCTCGGTTCAAATACAACCTACCGCAACACGCATTTCCCTTCAAGGTTCATTAATATAGAGCTTAATGTACACAGTACGTCCATTACGAGACGCTCGTAGCTCGCCAAATTCCAATAACGCCATTTTTTTTCATCCAAGGTCACATTGTAATATCTTTACGTTCTATAGAAAATACAGGGTGCCCGTAAAAGTCAGCTCCAACTCCTTTAACTTCTGAACGGCTGCAGCTACAGTCATAAAAATGGTGTGTAGGTATAGTAAAGGGGTCATGCGCTACTAGATTAAACCGCTTACAGCGCCACCTGTTGGAAAACTGCTAAGTTAGCGTTCTTATCCTGAAAACGGTTCAAAGTAAGGGGGTAAATGAATTACAAAGTTGTAGGGTATTATCGATTTAGTATGAAAAGACCGTTTGTAGACATTAATGCTAAAAATAGAACGCTTAAAACGTGCATTCGTTTGTTCGTAATTTCTAACACTGTGCACACTTGAACTACGTTGCACACGTTGTAGCGTAACGGGTGACACGCATGCTATGTAAAATTCAAAGTACAGTCAGTGTAAATTGTCACATCGATTAACGCATAGTCGTTTTCATGCAACTTCATAAAAGAGGAGTTCCTCAATTCAAACCATATAATGTTTTTAAACACAGAATGAAACATTGATCTGTACGTAGTACATTATAAAATTGGAAAATTAAACCAGCATCATCAAAATCTTTTGATAAACTGACGTCAAATTATTTTTAAAAATTTTATTATTTTTAATTGTTTATATTTAAAATATTAATTTGAATTAATCAAATAGTCTCGTACACATTTCTCTCTCTCTCTCTCTCTCTCTTTTTTTTTTTTTTTTTTTTTTTTAATCATTCACAAAATAACATGGGTACAGCTTTAGTATTGATCCCCCATGGCGACTTTTAATAATTTTTGCCTCTTTGGCGAAGAATAAAAAGGACTATCGTAATTGCATAAGTTAAGACCTTGGTAAGAAACATTTGAACTACTGTTCAAATTTTAAATTTCGCCTAGGAGGTTTATACTAAAGCTGTACCCCAATGTGAATACATATTTAGTTTATTTTAATAGCATATTAATAAAGCCGAAATGTCGTCTGTCTTTCCCTCTGTCAGCTGTCTCCAGAAAAATGCACCGCACTTAAAACGGAAAATTTTGCACACACATAGTCTGGATTTCTCCGTATGCACCTCGAAACCATTTTTACTTCCATTACCCTACTACCGTAGGTAATGGAAGTATTGTATTCGGTCTGAAAATTCGATATCGGGTTTTCACCTGATTTACACGTTTTAAGGTCCTCTGAGTCCAAAAAAGTGGTTTTTGGCAATTGGTCAGTGTGTATGTATGTGTGTGTGTGTGTATGTATGTATGTATGTATGTGGAGAATCTTCTGGCTATTATAGCTCAGAAACTAATAAAGATAGAGCTACGAAACTTTAGAATTGAAATACGTCTGGTGTACAGATGAAATTTCCAAATTTTGGTGAAAATTGAAAAACCGGAAGTGGGACATCGGAAACCGGAAGTGGGACCGTAAGTCCGTATCTCAAAAACGGCTCTAACGATTTTCTTCAAACTTGCTATATAAACACTCTATTAGATGTCCTTTCGAATGATATAGTTGGTTAGTTCAGGAAAATTGATAGGCGTCCTGTATTAATAGCTCAATTTCAGGCCTCGCAAAGGCGTTCCTTTAAAAACGGTTGTACGGATTTTTTTCAAACTCGCCATTTTAACTCACTTTTAAATATGCTTTTGTATGTAATTATTGTTTTCCTGTCAATAATTGAATTTAACCGGAAGTGGGACAGCGGAAAATGGAAGTGGGACCGTAAGTCCGTATCTCAAAAACGGCTCTAACGATTTTCTTCAAATTTGCTATATAAACACTCTATTAAATGTCCTTTCGAATGATATAGTTGGTTAGTTCTGGAAAATTGATAGGCTTCCTGTATAAGTAGTTCAATTACAGGTCTTCTGAGCGCGTTCCTTTAAAAATGGCTGTACGGATTTTTTTTTTTAACTTTTATTGTTTTCTGGTCAATAATTGATTTTTTGTAAAAATTGGTATCTCAAAAACAGCTCTAACGATTTTCTCTTTAAGTCACTTTTATGTTTTCTGATCACATTATCTCTCAAAAATGCCTATAATACGTGTAATAGTGGGTAATGGAAGTCGTGTGATTGTTTCACACCAGATTTTTTTTTTTTTTTTTTTAATTAGGAAGGAATTTATTAATTAAAATGTGATTGTGCTTAACAACTTGTAACTTAGCAATGTTACAAGTTGTTACAAGTTGACGATGTCTTAGTCATCGTCAGCATAAAATCAGTGGTGATATTTACTCTATTTTCAATACGGAACATCCTATAGTGTACATGAATAACATATATCAGTTTCAAGGAGATTTATTAATATTTACGGGAGTTAGAGCGCAGATAGACAGTCAGACAAACCGATTTCATAAACACTTTTCAACTTTCTTGGAAGATGTTTAAAACTAGTATGTTGTGGCCACCACATGACTTTCTTCTATATTTTCCTATACAAATTCACTCAGTAAAAATAATATATTAAAATTATTATTTAAAAAAATTATCTTCCATGATAATGCAGACGATTTCCATATTAGAGAAGTAGTATAACACTAAATATCCAAAAAAAAAAAGGCCAATTTTATTGTCAATATTACATTTTTTTTTTTTTTTTTTTTTTTTGTTAAAAATTTAAAAAAATCGATAACTTTGTTTTAAATTATCGCAGATCGATGGTTCAACCATTCGTTTTAAAGGTATTGGCGAGCTCTTTTGAAAGATACCCATCATGAAAATTTACTCCCCTTGAGGAGGGATTCCCCCCCCCCCCCCAGGAGGTGTGGCGAGGCTCCTACACATACAAAAATATTTTCCAGTTGACTATCTCTATTATAAATAATTCTTGTAAATTTCATAATGATTACTAAAAAATAATTCTCTTTATGCACATTTATACAAAATTTTGTCCTATATCACCATGTTAAAAATTTAGAAAAGGGGGATGGCAACGCAACCTGTAAGACAATTTTTACCAAAAGTTGATAGACACTAATATATGTCAAGGTGCAACTACATATCAACTTGTCTGAAATTCTGTGAAATAGTTCCTGAGATACAGTGGCCACAAAATTTTGTCACACACGCACAGACTGACAGACAGACAGATATTTTCTAAAAATGGTCAAATCGTGTTCTACAGCTCTCAAAACGTGTAAATACATCAAAAACCCGAGGTCGAAAATTTTTATGAATCCAATACTTTCTTCTATTGAATATAGAAGAAAGTAAAAAGCTTTTATTTACTGGACTGATTCGTTACCTCTAGTCTGAAAGTATTGCCGTTATTCAGTAATGAATACATACGATTTTCGGCAGTTTTACTTTGTATTAGGCTGTATGTGTATATGCATCAACAGGTATATTTCTATTTTGATACCTCCCGACATACAGGATAGTTATAATTAAATTTCTGCTATAAACAGCCTCCTGTAACTAAAACAGACAAGTGCTTCTCTTGAATCGTCTCTATACCAAATTTGGCGACAGGGTACTCGCCCGTTTTAATCATAGAAAGTTGTTTATAGCAAGCAAAATTTTAATTACAACGACTCTGTTTTTACAATTTCGTAATTTTTTAATTGAGTTGTTAATAAACATCTACTATTAATTCATTTTTACTCTATAATGCATAAAATAATGACATTTTTACAGCTACTCGATATTGTCCGAGTTCTGAGTATTCGACAAATTGACTGTGTAGGCTGAGTGCCGAGTATATACCGAGTACTCGGTACAGCTGTAATATTGTCATAAATAAATTCAAAATTTTAGTTAGTTAAATTGGTGCAATATGTACTAAAAATTTTTTTAAAGCTATTATACCAAAAAATTCATCGCCAAATTGTAGCAAATATTTAAAAGTCGCTGAGAGGGGAATCTTATATTAAAGTTGTACTACTAAATGATCTAAATATTACAAATTTCTCTCTATTCAATAAAAAAGTTGGTACAACTATAGTATCTCCCCACAGCTGAATTTGGCGATTTTTCTTTGGCGCCGATTTGAACGATAACGATGTCGTTCTGGACTGTTTGCGATATAATATGGCAGCCTGCATGCTGTTTATTTTATGATTTATAATTTAGCTTATGATTTTATGATTTTTAGATTTATGATTTAGCCATAATCGCCAAAAATAAATTGCCAAATTCAGCTGTGGGGAGATACTATATTTGTTCCAAAAGGTTTCCGCCTCTGTTAATTTTGTATGTCTAATGTGCTTCCTCCCAAAACAGTGGCAAAATTAAGACGGCGAATGTTAAAACAGATTATTGATACATTATTTCATTTAAACAAATGGTATAGTATAGTGTAGTTCAGTGTGAAATCAAATAGGAGGATTTCTATGATATTGCTCTGCCTTGTGTTTTACACTGTTAATACCCCTACTCCATGAAAGGCAAAGCTGTAAACAGGCGGGTAAAGTTCTACAAGTGTTGACGAGCGAAGCAAGTCGAGGCTAACCTAGCCTCCCTGAGCAGTGGGAAAGCGGAGCAAGCTGGGGGCAGAGCGCCCTAGTGTTAAAAGAAAAATAATTTCATATTACTTTTATGTAGAAATGAAAAAAAAAAAGTACCTCCAGTTTTTCTCTTCGGCATTAGATATTTCTGTTTGTAGCAATTTTTGAATATCATTTTCACCAACTCGATTCTTTCCGAGATCTTCAAGAACTTTAGAATTTTTCGTACGTTTTTTATTTGTTTCTTCCCTCACTTTTCGCTTATCTAAAATAAATAATTCTGAAGAAGCTCTCTTCGACAGTATCTGATTTTGTGAAGGTGTTTTTTCAACTAATTTCTTTATAGAAGATTTGGACTCCTTTTCTGTGCTTTCTTCAACTCCTGTCTTTGAAACAGGTGATTCTTCAAGCAATATTTCTTTTATCCACGGAATTATAAATGCATTATCATTTATTTTCACAGAAGTTTTACGTTTTGAGATTGCACTTTTACTATCTTCACTTATCACGGGTAAACTTAATCGTTGAAGTTCATTTAAAGTACTTTTATTCTCAGAAGTACTTCGAATTTCAGGTTCTGTTTTTCTTCTTGAAAACCGATCTTTAATTAATTCATATGAATCCTTATGCTCGATTTCATATTCTTTGTCAAGTAAATATTGCTCTTCCGGGAGCACTCCACTTGTTTCACAATTCTGTTTCAATTTCGAAGGGGGTGATTTTCTTTTCAGTAAAATTTTTGATACGTCTTCAGCAGAAGTCGTTTCTCTTTTCGGTGGAGTCCTTGCATTTTCGCTTATTCTTACAGATGTTTCAGAGTTTCCAGAACTACGTTTCGAATTTTTAGTAAAATCCAAATCAGGCTCGATTTCATATTCTTTGTCAAGTAAATATTGTTCTGCCGGGAGCACTTCATTTGTTTCACAATTCTGTTTCAATTTCGAAGGGGGTGATTTTCTTTTCAGTAAAATTTTTGATACGTCTTCAGCAGAAGTCCTTTCTCTTTTCGGTGGAGTCCTTGCATTTTCGCTTATTCTTACAGATGTTTCAGAGTTTCCAGAACTACGTTTCGAATTTTTAGTAAAATCCAAATCAGGCTCGATTTCATATTCTTTGTCAAGTAAATATTGTTCTGCCGGGAGCACTTCATTTGTTTCACAATTCTGTTTCAATTTCGAAGGGGGTGATTTTCTTTTCAGTAAAATTTTTGATACGTCTTCAGCAGAAGTCGTTTCTCTTTTCGGTGGAGTCCTTGCATTTTCGCTTATTCTTACAGATGTTTCAGAGTTTCCAGAACTACGTTTCGAATTTTTAGTAAAATCCAAATCAGGCTCGATTTCATATTCTTTGTCAAGTAAATATTGTTCTGCCGGGAGCACTTCATTTGTTTCACAATTCTGTTTCAATTTCGAAGGGGGTGATTTTCTTTTCAGTAAAATTTCTGATACGTCTTCAGCAGAAGTCCTTTCTCTTTTCGGTGGAGTCCTTGCATTTTCGCTTATTCTTACAGGTGTTTTAGAGTTTCCAGAACTACATTTCGAATTTTTAGTGAAATCCAAATCAGGCAACGAACCACCACTTTCTCTAAATCTATCCGAAACAGTGTTTTCACTTGTTAAATCCGTTGCTGATCTTGTAATTTCAATTGCCGCGAGAGTTGTAACACATTTGTCATTTTTTTCTCCCGATATATTAATTGATTTAAGTTCTATTTCATTTGAATATGTTTCCAGAACTGGTTTAATTGATGTAGTTTTACCGATTTCTTTGTTTTGAGAAATTTTACTGGCATATCTCTCTTTTGAAATTTTAGGTAAAATCTTATCTTCAAAGGGCATGTATTCTCTAGTAGAAGCGGTCATGGCACTTTCGTCGTTTCTTTTAAAGAGAAATTCGGTAGAAATATCTTTATTTTTACACTTATTTTTACCTTCATCTAATGTTACATCGTCTGATTCTAATACATTAACGAACTTGGAATCATTTTCTTTCTTTTCGTCTTTGACGGCATTGATATTCTTGTCATCATTATTTTGAAGAATATTTCTTGAAGAATTATTAATTTTGTTGGAAATTTGTGACAAATTTTCTTCTGAAGAAACTTTTTTTGAGTTGAAGGATGTAGACTTTTCAGGCTTTTCAAGTGATTTAGACTGTTTAAAAGTTTCATTTTCAGGCATCATTTGCATATCTTGTGCTGAATTACTTTTCAATTCTTGTTGAAAATTACTTGAAAGATTCTTTAAAGTTTGATTTTTGCTGTCTTTACCATGGTTTGAACTTGAAAGTACTTCTTCTTGCTCTTCGAAAGTCTTATTTTTAGGTGATTGGGAAAAAGTCGCTTTATTTTTCTTATTTTCATTAGTTTTTTTAAAGCTTTTAATCTTTGATTCCAGAATGAAATCGTCTTTATTTAGATCAGACGGTTTGAGAGAATTTTCAGACATTTCAGTTTTTGTCATGCTAATTAAATTATTTTTCACATTTTTGCCAGAAAATAATTCTGTATCATTATTAAAATTTTTCTCATAAAAATTTGTGTCTTTAGATTTCGTAACCATCGAGATATCTCTGAAAAATGATGTGTCGCAATTTTTTTCAATAATAGGTGTACTGCATGAAGCTCCAGACCATTTTTCATCATGTGAAGGGAACTTCTTCAGATTTTCAATAGATGTATCTTTCTTTTTTCTGTTAAGATAAAATTGATCTTTGCCAGTATTTATTGCTGATTCAGAATAAGGTGCTTCTTTCACATTAATCAAAGGTTCTATATTAGCTATTGACTTTTCCAATTTCTCATAATCCAATTGGCCTGGCATTTTTACCGTGTCTAGTGCCTCTATGCTTTCTGAAAACTTAAGCGGTACGAAATTCGCCGATGTCTGTCCATGAAAATTGCTCTTGAACCCTTGCCTTACATCATACTCGTGTCTTTTCAGGGGATCAGTTAGTATAACCTTAGCTTTTCTTATTTGAGACAGTATTTTTGATCGTTTCTGACTGCTTAAGCCACGTCTTTCATTCCAAACAGAATACAATTTATCCGCAGATTTTTCTATTTCTCTTTGAGAAGCTGTGGGTTCAATGGATAAGATTTGGTAGTAATCTTCCGACATATTTACTTGAAAATTTTGAAGTTTTGTACATTTTTGAGATATATATAATTGGCTCCTATTTTTTAACAATTGACAACAATGACGTTATGAATGGTTTTGGGGCACAAGAATAGCTAATTTATAAAAAAATACAAAATTTAATGTCACATTGTTGAGAATTGTTGTATTTTCAAAACGATTGTGTCTATTCTATTTATATTAATGTTAGTTACACAGTGAACATTTCTTTTTACTTCCATTTCCCGACTACCTAGGTAATGGGAGTATTATATTCAGTCAAAAAATTCGAAATCGAGTTTTTACCTGATTTGCATATTTTAAGGTCTCTTTAATCCAAAAAAGTTGTTTTCGGCAATTGGTCAGTATGTGTGTATGTATGTGAGAGTATGTGTGTGGGGAATCTTCTGTCATTTCTCCGAAACTAATAAAGATACAGCGACGAGATTTCAGAATTGAGACAGGCCTGGTGTACAAATGGTTTTTCCAACTTTTGGTGAAAAATGGAAAATCGGAAGTGGAAAATAGGAAACCGGAACTGGGACCGTTAGTCTGTATCTCAGAATCGGATCTAACGATTTTCTTCAGAGTTTATATATAAACACCCTATTAGAGGTCTTTTCGTACGTATTAGTTGATTAGTTGAGGAAAATTGATATGCGCCCTGCATAAGTAAGTCAATTCAAGATCTCACAAGTATGTTCCTTTAAAAACGGCAGTATAGATTTTTTTCAAACCCGCCATAATAGTTCCCTCTTAGATATCCTTTCTTGTGTAATTTTTCTTTTCCAGTAAACAACTGAGTTTGCCAAATTTTGGTGAAAGGGTACAACAATAGTATTTCCCCACAGCTGGATTAGGCGATTTTTTGTTGGCGCTGTTTTGAACGACAACGATGTCGTTCTGGATTCTTTGCAATATAATGTATGGCAGCCTGCATGCTGTTTATTTTTGATGGTCATAGCAACCAGCATTTTGTTGTTGTTGTTTTTCTATTACCATGGCAACCAGCATAGCATTTAATTATAAAGAAGTAATTATTCCTTATTCTATTCTATTTCAGCTGGTGAAGTACCATTGTATTAAAGTTCCAATTTAAGTTAAAGTTTAACCAAATGTAAATTTTTATAGAATTCCATCCATATTTCTCTGGTAGAGCACTTCATCATTTTTATAGCACACACGTAGACAGGCAGGCAGACAGTCAGACTGGCATTATCTATAAATGATCAAATCGTGTTCAAGCTATCTCAAAACGTGTAAATTTTTCAAAAACGAGAGATTGAGAAAATTTTCACGATTCCAATGCTTTCTCCTTATGTATATAAAAGAAAGTAATAAATATAATCACTAATTTCAAATCGAATGTAACACACGATTTGCGATATTTAAATTCGTCCATTCTAAAACATTAATATTCTTTTAGTCGCTCATAAATCTTTCCGCGGTCTCAGATAAAAACAACCCTTCCAATATTAAGAAATAGACATAAAATTTGAGCATTTAAAATGACTGAATCAGCACGCAAATGAAAAAATTTGCTTTTTTATACTATGTTGAATATTTTGTGATAAAAGCAGCTTGATATAAATTATTTATGAATTAGTTTAAGTTTATGAATTAATGCATGTCTCAGCAACTGTTTATTCAAATCTCTCAAGAGAAATACAATTGAAATGGATGGAGGCAGCAAGATAAATTATTGGTGACGTATAAATTTCATATTTAATTTTATTCTTTTCAATAATTTAGCCCTAGAGTAACTATAGAAATAATTAAATTTGACTTAAGAATTCATGCCAACATATATTGCATCTGCAAATGTTATTAACAAACATATCACGGAAGAAGAAATAAATAACATTAATTAAAAAAATCTGGAGTGACTCCACTCGACTTTCCGAACATTAAATAATTAACGGATTTATAAATAAATTAAAAGTAAGAGATGTCATTAAATAAACAAAAGAGAAAATTATAATAAGGTATATAAGTATTTTTCTCTATGTACTATATGTTCTTTAAATTAATGCTATTGCCCTTCAAATATTTTGAGCATAGATCATGATGATAAAGAAATTTTCATTGTGTCCCTGTAATCTATAAATACTAGACTCACTAAAATCTATATAGTTCGTGCAACGGTCACCTATAACAATTATATAAATTTTCAGCTAAATCGAATGAGTCGTTCAGATGCTGTCACATTTTAAATAATTTCAGCCAATATGCCACAATGATAAAGATTTTTTTATTTGTGTCATTGTAAAAAGACTATAAGTGCTACATTCTACAAAATTCATACAGCTCGTCTGAATGTGATCTATAACATGCATATAAATTTTCAACTCAATCGGATACAGCGTTTAGACGCTGTCGAACTTTAACAAATATGAGCCCATAGGGCATAATTATACAGCCTTTTTCGTTGTGTCCCTGTAAAAAAAACTATGCAAGCCATATTCACCAAAATCAAAATCAGTGTAGTTCGTGCAATGATGACCTATAACATGTGTACAAATTTTCAGCTAATTCAAATAAGATGTTTAGACACTATCGAATAAAAAATTTCGGCCCATAGACCATAAAGATAAAGAAATTTTCGTTGTGTCCCTGCAAAAAATCTATAAGTGTTAGACTCACAGAAATTTATACAGCTTGTGCCACAGTGACCTGTAACATATATGTAAATTTTCAACTCAATCGTATGAGGCGTTTAGACTCCATGGCATTTTAAATAATTTCGGCCTATAACGCAAAATGATAAAGATTTTTTCTTTGTGTTCCTCTAGAATACTATAAGTGATACATGATCCCAAATAGGTATAGTTAGTGTGACGGTGATCTATAACATGCATATAAATTTTCAGTTCAATCCGATATGGTGTTTAGACGTTATCGCACTTCAAAAATTGAGCCCAAACAGCATTAAGAAATTTTCGCTGTCTCCCTGTAAAAGAATTTTAAGTGCTAGATTCACCAAAATTTATTCACTTTGTGCAACAGTGACTTATAGCATGTGTATAAATTTTCAGCTCAATTGAATAAGGTGTTTAGACGATATCGCAGTTTAAAGAATTTGGGCCCAAATAGAACATAACGATAAAGATTTTTTTTTTTTTTTTTGTCCCTGTAAAAAGACTATAAACGATAGATTCACCAAAATTTACGCAGTTCGTGTGACTGTGACTCATAACATGTGTCTAGATTTTCAGCTCAGTCGAACAAGGCATTTAGACACTGTCGCACTTTAAAAAATTTTGGCCTAATAGTCCATAATGATAAAGAATTTTTCTTTGTGTCCCTGTAAAAAAAAACTATAAGCGCTATACTCACCAAAATCAATAGGGTTCGTGCCATGGTGACCTATAACACATGTATCAACTTTCAGCTCATTCGAACAAAGCATTTAGGCGCTATCGTGTTCACTCACATACATACACAGATGAATCATCATGAAAATAGTAAATATGAATGGAGGGGACCTCAAAACGTGTATAAACATCAAAATCTCAAATTCGAATTTTTGAAATGATTATAATACTTTGCTCACTATAGTGTTCGGAAAGTAAAAAACAATAGTCAATAACTAACTTTTTTAAGCAAATTAACTTAATACTCAACCTATATTTTTATAAGAACGAATAAAAATTTAAAGAAACTATTTTACATTTTCTTTCAATCTAAATATATAAAAATGAATGTTTGTCTGTATGTCCTTTATAAAATCGTAAACGGCTTCACCGATTTCGATCATTCTTTTTTTGTTTTTTTCCTTATAGGTCAGGGATGGTTTAGGAAAAAAAAAATTGAAAATGTGAATTAAAAAAATCCTTCATATATCAAACAAAAAAACAGATATCCGTAAAATTTTTGCTTTAAAATATAGCTAATATAAATGTCTAAAAACCAATTTCTGGAATTTTCGAAATTCAGTCCCCAAGGGGGAGCGGGGGGGCAAAACGGGATTTCACATGCGTAAAACGCGATTTCGCATAATCCTATATATCTCAAACAAAAAAAAAAAAAAAAAAAACAGATATACGTGAAATTTTTGCTATAAAATATAGCTAATACAAATATCTAAAAACCAATTTCTGGAATTTTAAAATTTCAGCCTTCAGGGGGCAGCAAGGGCAAAAACAATTAGAAATACAGTTAGGCCTTTCAAAATTGGTACAGATAGGTTTCAATAGCCTGCAAGTCGAATGGGGATTTTTTCGAAAGTGTGAAGTTATTAGGAGGGGAGAGAAGGGGGGAGGGGAGAGAGGGGGGGGGGCAAAAAAAAATAAAAATAGAGTTAGATCGTTCAAATTTGGTACATAGAGGTTTTCGATACTTACAAATCGATTGCGGATATTTTCAAATTTCCAAATTATTAGGAGGTGCGGGAAGGGGAGGGGGCTATGAGCAAAAACAAATAGAAATACAGTTAGGCCATTCAAAATTGGTACAGATAGGTTTTTAAGGCCTGCAAGTCGAATGCGGAGGGGCAAAAAAAAAAAAAAAATAGAGTTAGATCATTCAAAATTGGTACATAGAGGTTTTCGATACTTACAAATCGATTGCGTATATTTTCGAATTTTTAAAATTATTGGGAAGGGGGGGGGGGAGAGTGGTGGGGCAAAAAAATAAAAATAGAGATAGATCGTTCAAAACTGGTGCATAGAGGTTTTTGATATTTACAAATCGATTGCAGATAGTTTCGAATTTGTAAAATTATTAGGATAGACGGGAGGGGGGGGGGGTGAAGGAGGAAAATAACAGAAATAAGAGTTACGGCATTTTGGGAATTTTTTCCGAAGGCAGTGAGAACCAGGTGCGACATTTTTCCTAATCAGATTTTGTTTCGCTTTTTTTCACTTGATAAAAATTAATGCAATTTTGAGAATTCAGTAATTATAGTGATTTATTTAAAAATAGTGACCAGCGAAGCGGGCAAAGCCTGCTACTAGGTAATAAAAATTTAAGCCAGTTTCTGTTTAAATTTATTTACTTTCATTTACGTATTTGGGAAGAAAGTATAGCATAAAACTAGTGACATTTTTCTACTTCCAACTTTTGGTGATTAACACGTAAAATAGTCTGAATATAATTTCAACATTTTTTGAAAACGTTCAAAATTTTGTGTGTGCTATACATATTATGAAAAAAAAATATATAAATAAATAAATAAAAATACACTGAAGCTATATATTTGGCTGGATCTTGATATTATAAATAGTTGCTGATGAAATATTGGCATGTATCACCCTACAGATGCCATTCGAGAATGAGAGGCGAAACTTGCAAAAATTCAGTAATTTTGTAGGAACTTAACTACAAATAATTAATTTTCGACGGACCATCTTCGTTGTTTTAATATTTTTAATTTGTACGATCACATACATCAAGTATTTACACTATATACAACGAAGAAATAATAGGTAACACATAAAATAATAATTGTGGGCGTCAATAAATTTAAAGTTCTTTGCCCACGTCCATTGTACTTGGCTTCTCATAGCCTTCTGCCGGTGATCCGCGACGGGGTGGCGCGCATGCGTCAACATCCCGCCCGGCCTTGCTATGTTGTCATGCAAGAACTTACAATATTTTTTTTTTTTTGCAAAACTTCAATTTTACAATTTCACATAACATAAATAGATAAAATAATAACAAATAAACGAATGTAACATAATATCACTATTTCGCACAACACATAGAATTAGAAAAAAGATTAACTGATTATAATAAAAAGAAATTTTCATAATTAACTAACAAATTTAGAGTAATATATATAATACAGTAAATTAATATAATAAATGTTCATATTCATTTTTACTCCTCGATAGGCAGGAGATGGACAATCTGGAGATGGATCTTTTGTAAATCCCTTTGGTAGTTTTTATATCTACCAATCTAACTTTATTATCCTGACCAGGATATAGCTTTATTACACGCCCTAAAAACCACTTGCATGGTGGAAGATTTTCTTCCCTGACTAAAACCATGTCTCCGATTTTTAAATTTTCTTTATCAATTATCCATTTTCTGCGCTGTTGTAAGTTATTCAAGTAAGAAAGACTCCATCTTTTCCAGATTGCCTGAACTGACTTCGTAATATTTTGCCAAGCAGTTAGGCGATTTTTCTCAACATTTAAAGAAGGTTCAACAACAGCCGTTATTGGCCTTCCAATAAGAAAATGGGCTGGAGTTAAAACCTCTAAATCTTCAATACTTGAAGTTAGCGGAGTCAGTGGTCTCGAGTTCAAGATCGCTTCCACTTGAGTAACAAGTGTAAGCATTTCTTCAAATGTAAATTTTGAATTACCCGCTATGCGTTTAAAATGGTATTTAAACGCTTTGATATTTGCTTCCCATAGACCACCCCAATTTGGACTCCTTGGAGGAATAAAAACCCATTCTATTTTTTCCTCTGCAAAAAAATTGAATAAAGATTCTTCCTTATCTCTTACCAGTTTATACAAGGCATTTAGTTCCCTGTTGGCGCCTACCATATTGGTCCCATTATCCGAAAATATTTTATGACACTTGCCCCTTCTCGAAATAAATCTTTTTAACGCAGCTATCAGAGCTTGTGAAGTTAAATCACTAATAAGTTCAAGATGTATAGCCTTTGTTACTAGACAAATGAAAATACAAACATAAATTTTGATTTCTGGACCTTTCCTTCCATATTTATTTTTGATTAAAAAGGGTCCAGACAAATCTACCCCAGTTGAATTAAATGTTTTATCTGGCGTTATTCTTTGTTTTGGCAAGTTTCCCATTTTTTGTACACATACTTTCGGATTTGCTTTAAAACAGACTAAACATCTGTGCACAATTTTTTTACAAAGATTTCTCCCATGAATGGGCCAATATTTTTGCCTAACCTGAAACAGAAGATGTTGGGGACCAATATGAAAATATTTTTCATGATAATATTTTACAATTAATTCCGTTAATTTATTTTTTGAAGGAAGTACATAAGGATGCTTAATCGAATAAGATAACTGCGAATTTTGCAGTCTCCCCCCTACCCTTATTAAACCATTGTCATCCAAAAATGGGGATAAATTAAAAATTTTACTCTTATGCGATACATTACCGCCACTTTTCAAGGCAGATATTTCAGTATTAAATTCCTCCTCCTGCAGCTGTTTCAGTAGGAAGTCTTCTGCCTTTGTCAGCTCTTCAGGCATCAGCGGTCCTTTCTTCTTTTCTAAAGGATTTCTTAGATTGTGAAGAAACCTGAAAAGAAAACTACATATACGTAATATTTTTAAAAATTTATTACTACGATTAATCAGATAGTTCAAAATAGTAAAGTTCTTTTTCAAATTTAGAGTCACTGCATTTTCAGATTTTAATTCAGGAGTGTAGTCTTCCTCATTTAGTTCTGAAAAGTCAATAAAAGATTGTTTGTTTTTCGGAAATTCAGAATCTTTCAGAAATTCAGCACCTGTCCACCATGTGGCGCTGGTTGTTAGGCTTTCAGCAGTCATCCCTCGGGACAACAGGTCAGCAGGATTTTCTTTACTTGCACAATGGAACCAAGAGTTAGGGTTTGTCAGGCTGGCAATTTCTTGAACACGGTTGGCGACAAACTGCTTCCATCGGGTTTTAGTACCCTTTATCCAGAAAAGCACTATCTGCGAATCAGTCCAGTGATATTCAACAGAAGGTCTTTTAAGGTTTACAGTATTTTTCACTTTGGTGATCAGACGAGCTGCGACCAGGGCACCCAATAATTCAAGGCGAGGTAGTGTAACACCGCTGAGGGGAGCTACACGGCTCTTGGAAGTCAAAAGTTTTACTGAAATACCATTTTCTGATTTTGTTCGTACATAAATGGCAGCGCCATATGCTTTTTTGCTAGCATCGCAAAAACTATGTAATTCAACTACATCTTCTGGGGAAGTGGCATCAAGGATGAATCTAGGGACTTCAAGCTCTTTTAACAAGGGTAATTCCGAACACCATTTCATCCACTCTTTTTCGATATTTGGTGATAATGATTCATCCCATTTGGTTTTAGTTGTCCAGATATCTTGAATGATAATTTTTGCCCTGACAGTGAATGGAGAAATTAACCCTAAGGGGTCGAAAATTCTCCCTACGGCTTGAAGAATGGTACGTTTTGTAATTTTATTTATGGATATAAAGTTCAACAAACTCTTGATATCTACAATCAAATTATCTTTATTAGTATCCCAAGATAGTCCCAAGATCTTTGTCTGATTTATACCTAAGCTGATGGTAGATTCTACAGGGTATGTATCAAATTTTTCGCTTTTCCACTGCTCTGTTAATTCGGTATCGTTACTTATCCATTTTCTAAGGGACATTCCTGCGGCTTCCATAATATATTTTGCACTTCGTGATAATTCAAGTGCTTCGTTAAAATCATTACCTCCAGAAATTAAGTCGTCTACGTAAAAATATTTATCTAAAAGTCGAACAGTAGCGGGAAATTCTTCTCTATACTTCTCAATGTGATGTCTAATAGTAGCAGCGAGTAAGAATGGACTTGAACACACCCCAAAATTAACTCGATTGAAACGATAAATCTGTAATTTGGGTTTTTTATGTGCATGCGGTTCTTCATCACTCCAGAAAAAACGAACAGCGTCTTTATGTTCATCAGCGAGACAGATTTGTAGAAAGGCTTGTTTAATATCAGAACAAAATGCTATTTTGTTTAATCTAAAATTAATTAAAACATCCAAAAGATTCGGATTTAAATTTATCCCCTGCCATAGGCAATCATTCAGTGACAGCTGATTATTTTGATGACTCCCTGCATCAAATACGATTCTTGTTTTGGATGTTAAGCGACCTTCCTTTCTTACTGCCTGATGAGGCAAATAATAAATAGGTTTGTTTAAATTATTTTCTGCTGTACTGGGTTCAACTATTTCTATTATTTTTTGATTTACGTAATCACGAATAATCTCTCTATACTGTTCATATAATTCTCTATCATATTTAAAACGTCTCCATAAACTTAAAAATCGTTGTTTCGCTAACGTGTAATTATCGGAAAGTTCATTATAGGGTCTTCTAAAGGGCAAGTGTACAACGTAGCGTTTGTTTTTAAACTGAATCGTTTCATTAAAAATTTCTATAGCTTTATCACTTTCTTTTTGAATTGGATCGTCTCTTATTCCAATGCTTTCTAGATCGAAAAAGAGTTTAAGAGTGCTACTAAGGGAATCGTCTGACAAAACGAAACACTGTTTCGAATTATTCAGTTCTGTTTCTTCAACCTTTCCACACGCTAGCCATCCAAATTCGGTTTCCTTAAAAAACAAATCGTCATTTATTTTATAAGTATTATCCTTTAAAACTTTGAATAATATATCTGCACTGATTAACGCTTCTATTTCATTCGGTTCAAAAAATGTCTCGTCACTCAATTTCAAAAATTCTGGAATTTTTATGTCTGAAATGTTTAATTTATTGCATGGTGTAAGCCCAGTTATTTTATCTACAATCAAAAATTCTACTGGTTCACTAAAAGAACAATCTTCATTTGAAATAAAGGTATCTAATTTCCACTTAATATTTTGGGTCAATCCATTCAAACCTGAAACTGGAGTTTTTATTTTTTCTCTTTTAATTCCTAAACATTCACTCATCTTTTCAGTTAATACGCACACATTTGAAGCGGAATCCAGAACGCATCTTATTTTTATTCTTTTTTTGTTTTCGCATTGAACATAAATATAAGCTGTGGAAAACAGAATACTTTTTCTATTTTCTTTTAAATATCTGCTATTATTACTCAAAACGGAAGCATTTAATTGCGCAACCCGTTTGTCTATATCTGGTAATTTGGATGAATTTATTTCATCTGAGTCTGGAACCGGGGTTTTGGCGCCAGAAGAAAAACATAATAATCTGTTGTGCTTCATTCCGCAGGTGCATTTGAATTTTGATAAGCAATCATTTTTCTTATGGTTTTGCCTAAAACAAACCTCACAAAGCTTGTGAAGGCGTATTATACTTAATCTTTCGTTAATGTTTAATTTCAAAAATGCATCACATTTATAAATAGGGTGATAAGTATTTTTACAAACGACACAATTTTTGTTTTTATTTTCATGCATTAAAAGAGTTTTAGATTTGTTAATAGCCGGAAAGTTTTTTTAGTATTTTTATTTCCGCTAGTCATATTCGTTCTATTAATAGATAATAAAACTGATTCTCGTTGTTCCAAAAATTTGATAAATTCTTCAAAGGTGGGAACATTTTTGGATTTATGGGACAACTCAAAATTCTTTCTAGATTCTCTGTCTAACTTTGCTACGAGAATATTTATAATGAAAACATCTGATAATTTATTCTGTACATATTTCAGAACTTTCAAGGCACGCAGATTTTTCTGTATACAATCAATCATGTTTCTTATCTCTTTGGGATTTTCCGTTTGAATTTTCTCAAAATTCAGAATATTTTGTACATGAATATCAACAATTAATCGCTCGTTATCATAGCGATTTTCTAATGCATTATATAATGATTCAAATGTATCAAAATTACTAACTAGATTTTTAGCGTCATATTTGAGACAAGATCTAAGATAATATAATTTCTGCGACTGATTAATATGAACATTATTGGTTATTAAATCATCAAATTGTTCTTTAAAAGAACTGAATTCCTCATATTTTCCTGAAAATTCAGGTAATACTAAAGGAGGAATTTGAGTTTTAATTTCAAAAGCATCTTGAGATGCAGTTTCAGTCGCATTTATTTTTTTATGAGAATCAAATTTCTTATAAGAATTAATAAGAGTATTAATTCTTACCTCTAATTTTTCCAGACGTTCTTCACATGAGTCAAGGTCGTCATCTATGGTTGCTTGTTCAGCATCTTTCAAGTCTTGAATTTCGTAGTATTTTTGTCGTAATTCATCGATTTTTGTTTGTAGCAGTTCTATGTTCTTTAATTTCACTTTTAATTCCACTATATCTATATCGTAATTTTCGGCATTCGTGCCTTCTACATAGTTTTCAATTCTAGTTATCTTCCCTTTCAAGGAAGATTTCAATTTATTATTTTTATCCATAAGTCGCTTATTACAAGCTCCTTTCTCGACGGAGCCACTTTTTGTAGGAACTTAACTACAAATAATTAATTTTCGACGGACCATCTTCGTTGTTTTAATATTTTTAATTTGTACGATCACATACATCAAGTATTTACACTATATACAACGAAGAAATAATAGGTAACACATAAAATAATAATTGTGGGCGTCAATAAATTTAAAGTTCTTTGCCCACGTCCATTGTACTTGGCTTCTCATAGCCTTCTGCCGGTGATCCGCGACGGGGTGGCGCGCATGCGTCAACAAATTTATTCACAGAAAGTTCCAGAAAAATACAGGTCTATAAACCAAGTATGAGCTTCAATTCACCAGCAAACACAGCTTAAATAACAGCCGTTAACAGCAAAACTACAGTACAAACTGTATAGCACATAAAGCAAGTCTCATTCAAAGAGGCTCAAAGCAATGCAAGCATTTGACGGAACTCACTGAGACAGATCTGAGACTGAACTGCCTTGACAAAAAAAACCACTCCTTATATACTCGAGGAAGAAAAATCCAGAAAAGCTTGGAAAATTCGAGAAAGTGGTCAGCCAATCAACTTACAGCTTCCATATTTGGTATACCAATAATAAAGATTTTCTCACCAAGGTCGCCAAAAAATCGCCAAACCTATTACCTGCCTTATTGGAACTTTTTAATGCATTTTTAAGGGAAAATTAAGCTATTTTAACGCGAAAAGAGCTGGAAATGCAGAAAATTGACATTTTATCAACTTACTAAGCCTCTTTGAAAGAATTTACACAAAAATAAATAGCATTATTTACAATTTCGTAACAATAGGTGTAAAAAAAAGTATTGGACTCGTGAAAATTTTCGAACTCCAATTTTCGACAGACTTACATGTTTTAAAATATCCTGAATACGATTTGACTGTTTTTAGAAATGTTTGCTTGAGTGTATATAAAAAAAAATTTTGGACGCTGTATCTCACGAACCAATGAACGAAATTTAATCAAACTTGGTATTTAGTTGCCCCCTCACCTAATCTGGTGCTAATAACATGTGGGTGGCAATCGCTCAACAGGTTAATTCTGGTTTTATTTTTTCTCTTTGTAACTCCAATGTATGAATCTGGTTTATTATCTTGATCGATGAAAGGTATTTTATATATTCCTGCTGTTTCCGAAGGGGGATGTGGTCTTTATCGCTTCATATTAGTCGAAAAATATTTCTGTTGGGTTTAATAGAGATATTGATGCCGTATTTATTTGCTACATTTTTTATTTTATTAGAGGCTCTGCGATCGTAAGGAACAGAAGAGGTAAATTTTGTGGGGGGTTTTGAAAGTTAGGTATATTATCAAGAGTTTTTATTTTACTTTTAATCAGTTTGTTAACAATTTTATTCGGGTAACCCGCTCTTTTAGTGAAAACTTTATTTGAATTTAATTCGTTATTAAAATCTTCTGAATCGTTACATAATGAAAAAGTGTGATCAATATAAGAACGTATTGCATTAGTTTTGTAACGGTAAGGTGTTTTACTATTATAGAGGATGATTTCGTTACTATTAGTCGGTTTATGGTAAACGGTGGTTTTAATTTTATTATCGGTACGCATGACTTTAACATCAAGAAAATTAATTTGTTGGTTGGTTTCTTCTTCGTACGTAAATTGAATATCGGAGTCATAACTAATCTACAAAAAAGACACTTAAAATGTACAAAAAAGCCAAGCTCAAAGAAAGAAAATTGATTAAAGTTGTGTCTAAAAAGCGTGTGATATCAAATTCCCAAGCTTACATTCAAATACTTATTTAATATTCCCTTTTAACTAAATTTTCACATGTGAATCAAGTGCCTTATGATATGTTGATAGAAATCCTTCTTTCCTGTACTAAATACATCATAGCGTGTTTCTGAAAAATATTATTATTTTTATTTATGTATGATGGACTTAGCGGCCATCTTTCAAAGTTTTACGTTAGTTTGAATTCTATAAATCTCATCAATTATAGGATGAGTTGGTTGATTGGTTGGTTAATTGAGTTTTATATCACACTAGTGCTGCGCAATGAGAAATAATTATAGGATGGGAGGATGGGAGTGCGCCAAACTTAACACTGTTAAAACTTAAATTGATTCAACTTGTGTGCTTTTAATGTTTTTAATGCATTTTTTTTTCTTTTTTAATCTGAATATTTCAACCCCTGTTGAATGGAATAACCATATTATTTTTACGAGATATTTATTCTAAGAAGCTAAATTCAAATTGGGTAAATATAACGCGGGGTGGAAGCTTCTATGCTTCCCCCCCCCCCCCTCTTCTTCATGTTTTTACGTTAATTTAAATTTTTATATTCTTTATTCCCGGCATTTATAGGATGGAAGTGCACTTAATACTAAATAATTATAAGAAATCATGTTATCGAAATATTTCCGTCTCTGCTGAATGGAATAGCAAAATTAATTTTATATGAGATATATTTTAAGAAACTTCTTTCAAATTGTGTGAATGTTTATTCATTACTTGAAAGATGGCCGCCAAGCCCATCATACATAAATAAAAATAATAATATTTTTCAGAAACACGCTATGATGTATTTAGTACAGGAAAGAAAGATTTCTATCAACATATCATAAGGCACTTGATTCACATGTGAAAATTTAGTTAAAAGGGAATATTAAATAAGTATTTGAATGTAAGCTTGGGAATTTGATATCACACGCTTTTTAGACACAACTTTAATCAATTTTCTTTCTTTGAGCTTGGCTTTTTTGTACATTTTAAGTGTCTTTTTTGTAGATATCATTTATTTTTTTTTTAAATAGTTTTTATATTTACTGGAATTAATCTGATACTTTACATCAGATATGTCCTGGATTTCAACTCAGCTTTCGTGCGATGTTGTTCTTTGCGTTAAACTTTCCATAATTCTGGTTGCTAGACATTATCCATGGGTTTTCTATGCAGACTAGTATGTCGTGTCCATCACAAAACTTTCTTCTACATTTTCCTATACATATTAACGCAGCACAAATTATTTATTATTTTTTTCATTATGAATGCTGAATATTATCAACTCAGAGAGGTATTGTTGCACAAAATGTCCAACGGAAGTAAATTTTCACCATGCAGATGGCATCCTTTCAGTTCTAAAAAAAAATTGCAGTATATGAGCTCCACTTATCGGCCGATAGGCATCGAGATTGAATCTGCATAATGTCTCATAATGGCCTTTTCACATATTAAGTTTTGTTTCATTATATGCAACAGAACCTTTCCTTAAATTGCGAAAATCGCTGTATAGCAGCGCCACATGTTGAGATATTGGTACAAAAGTTGATAAGCACTATAATTTGTAACAATGTAAATTTATTTGTAAATTTATGCAATTCCATGTATTAGTTACTCAGATATAGCCTTCTCTGAAATTGCGGCAATCACTGTATAGCAGCACCATGTTGAGCAATTGACACCAAATATTGATAAACGCTATTATACATCAAGGTTCAATTGCATATAAATTTATATGTAATTCTGAGCAGTAGCTCCTGATATCTAGTTGGAACAAAACTTTCGCCACACACATAGAACACACACACGCAAATAGAAATTTTCTAAAAATAGTCAAATTGTTTTCAGGAGCTCTTACAACGTGTAAATCCATTAAAAACCGAAAGTCGAAATTCATTTCAATAAAATGACAAGCGAAGCGGGCAAAGCCTGCTAGTATACTATATAGAAGGAAGTAGAAATCTTTATGCATCATAATTATCATTGCCAGATTGAATTGAAGGATATTAAAATTGGATACTATATCGTGTGCTGACTTTCTTACTCTAAGGTATGAAAAATATTAAAAAATCAGCAATTCAAGCTATAGATTTGAAACAAATGTTATTCAAAAATGTATTCATTTCTGTTTTCAGGGATATGAAATTTAAAATTGTACAAAATAATAAAAGCAAAGATTCTTTGGTTAAAAAAATAACTTATAAAAAGAAAAAGCAGCTCAATTTGAAATTAATATTTTTCGGGTAAACTGAGATGAAGCAATTTCATATTTGGCGATTTATGTCTCTTTGGCGATATTTAACAGTTTTTCAGCAATTAAGATAGGAAATTTTAATTTTTAAAAGCTAAATTTTATATAAGTTCCTAGAAGTAATTGTCTATCTGAAAAACCAGTTTTCAAAGAATTCTGCACATTTATGAATTCTCTAGCTTGTTTTAAAAAAAATTTCTTGAAGAAGAAATTTTTTCAAAAAGTTGTCAAAACATCTAATTTTACGCTAAATTGAAAATGCTCCCATTTTTTTACTTATTAACTTAGAAAGTTCGTTTTTATCTCAAATTAAAGATCCCGTTGATACGGATATTTTACTTTTTGTTTCATTTTACTGCGATATTTGGTTCGTCCAATATTTAAAACTTTACGGAAAAAAAATTTGCCGATTTAACATGGGAAAGTTGGTTTCTGTATAATAAGCATTTAACGATCTTGGGTTATTTCTGTCGATTTTATTATTGGCGCGTTCTGCTTTGTGTTAGTGGTAGTTTGTTTGTTTTGCTTTTCTCTGAGCTTGGCTTGGCAAAACGACCGTTTCTGCTTGATAATTTCATTTAAAATTGGGTTAACATGATATTTTTTATAGAAGACAGCGAAAACGTCATCAACATATCTATCCGCGTTTGTAATGATCGATAGATGGCGCTCTCTGAACACTGCAGTTGTTAGTAAATGTAACAGCCACGTGTAATTATTATTCTTTCTCCGCCATTTCATCATGGAAAGTCGATTGCATAATATGAGGATATGCAGTGGTGTGATAATTTCACCTTAGCCCACCAGAGGGCGAGCATTTCATTACAATCGCGGATACCAAAAGTGAATTTTATTTTTTGATTTTTCGAGGATTTCTTTTTCTAACAATCTTAATTTAAATCCGGCAGTAAAGCCCGAAATGGGTGATCTCATTGGGACACCTTTCTTTTGCTGGTATATTTTGTTGTTAAACTTAAAATGGTTTTCATTTAGTAAAAAGTTCGTAGTTGCAGTAAATGTTTGCGCTATTTTGGTGTCGGGGTAGTTTTCCTTTATTGTTTTATTGATGATTTGACTAACTGCTTCAAGGTTTATAGAAGGGTATAGGTTGTTCACATCAAAACTAGCAGAATAATTACTTTTATTTTCAACTAGCAGGCTTTGCCCACTTCGCTGGTCACTATATTTAAATGAATTAAAAACAAGTCCTTCCGGCTCATTCGGAAGGGTAAGTTGATTTCTTTTTCCCCAACAAATAGCCGTCATTTTGTTTGAAAATGGTGGCTAAAAATTATTAATGAACTTGGTAGAAATATTGACGTAGGCTATGTACATATGGACATTTATGCAAATCGGTTCATAAATACATTTTTATGTGAATTTAAAATTTTCAAGTGGCCGGCGCTTGAAAGCAAGACGACGGGCCAAGTTGGCAAACAAATATATCAAATGCATTTGCGAGAAAAGTCTACTGTACAAATTTCGTTCGAATTAATTCAGAATCTGAAAAGACTCGTGTTGAAAAATAAAGTGGCCAACATTTGGTTAAAAATGGCGGCGAAAGTTCCTCAGTGAACTAATCCAAGATATTTGTAAGATAAGTCCACTGTCCAACTTTGGTTAGAATAAATTCAGTATTTCAAAAGTTATCGCGATAACAAAGTCTCAAGTGGCAGCGTTCAAGTGGACGCAACTTGGAAAAAACTTGCCCATCGAAACCATAATTGTTTGAATGATAAATACATTTTTCAACTTTATTTGAATTGATTAAGTATTTCAAAAGTTACCGTGATAACAAATTTTCAAGTGGCCGCCACTTGGAAACAATATAATGGAGCAGGTTGCCCAGCAAACTCATCCAAGATATTTGAAGCATAGGTTCACTATCTAACTTTCGTTCGAATCAGTGCAATGTTTCAAAGTTATTGTTATGGAAATTTTCAAGTGGTAGTTTAATTGACAACTAGGCGAAACCACTTGCCGAGCGAAATCATCCAATATATTTGTATAAGTTCATTGTTCAGCTGTAGTTAGAATTAAATCAGTATTTCAAAAACTATTACGATAAGAAATTTTCAAGTGGTACTGTGATTTCAAGTGGCCAGCACTTGGAAAAAAACTAGTTGGCATAGGTGGAATCTGCTCAGTTCCCCACCATATTTATGTTCTCATAAAATTCTAGTGCGAGACATATTATAATCATGTTTAAAAAAATGAATTTGACGAAAGCTTGATACAGTGACAGAACGAAATCCCCGCCTAATAGGCTATCCACCGTTCCCTTCGATATACAGGGTGTTTATAAAGTCCCGGACCCATTTTGATGTTTAATAACTCATAAAATAATGAAGATATAAACAAACTTATGGCATTTATTGATGGAATAACTCATATATTTTCTTTTCAGGTTTGAATATCTTTACTTTTGTAAATATCGTCTGCGCGTGTGGTTAATTTCAGATGCATGTGGTTAATTCAGACATGATTGCCGCTACCTGGCGTGAAATTGACTATCGACTTAATATTCTCCGTGCGACGAAGGGGGCGCACGTGGAAGTTCATTGACAAGGGTCATGAAACTTTTTGAGTCTATCTAACCATTTATGTTATTAATTTTAATCTATCTTTATTATTTTATGAGTTATTAAACATCAAAATGGGTCCGGGACTTTATAAACACCCTGTATTTATCTTATTCTAATCTATTAATTTATTTTATTAGGGTCAATTCCGTTGTTTAGTTTTCATGCTACTATTTCCAATGCAATAATCCTCAAAATTCATATTTATATGAAAAATTTACAATTTTGCTATGTTGATAAAATCGTAAATTACGAATAATTTACGAAATTTTCCTATTAGAATATTTGTATTCAATCACGTTCAAACAAATATCATAAATGTAATTTTGAAGTTGTCTAATGTATTTATGATCCTCAAAATGGAAATTTATGCTCAATTTTGCCTTATTCTGACATGTTAAGTATAAATCGTAAATTTCCAATATTTTACGAAATTTTTATATTGGAAAATTCATAGTCATTGATATTCATGCCAGTGTCCTAAATAATATTTCAAAAGTAGTCTGACATCTTTACGATGAAAATATCTCCAAAATTGACATTTATGTGAAATTTTGTCCTATACTGCCATGTTAAGAAATTCGTAAATTTCCAATAACTTGCGAAATTTTCAAAGTAGCATATTTATAGTTACTGATGTTCATTCCGGCATCAAAAGTGATATTTTAAAACTGGTCTGACATTTTTACAGTAAAAAGTTTCCATTAAATGCACATTTAAGTGAATTTTTGTCCTATTCTCCCATGTTAAGAAAATCGTAAATTTCTAATAACTTACGAAGTTTTTAAATTCTAATGTTGCAAATGAATAGGGTTCTTGCCAGTATCGAAAGTAATATTTCAAAACTGATCTGACCTCTCTGCAACAATTTGTTCTTGAGATATCGTGTACACAGACTAACAAACAACTAACGGACTAACACGCTAACAGACACCCTACAGACAGACACCATACAAATTTTGTCATTTTCGGATTCCTCACACCTGAAAACGTGTAAAAAAGTCAAAAAACCGAGGTCGAAAATTTTCACGATTACCTAAGTTCCCCATACCTATAGTATGATGGGGAACTAATAACTTACAAATTTTTCAAATCAATGATATTCATGCCAGTATCATAAATAATATTTCGAAAATGGTTTGACATCTTTAAGATGAAAATATCCCTCAAGATTTACGTTTATGTGAAATTTTGTTCTATTCTGCCATGTTAAGAAATTCGTAAATTTCCAATAACTTACGAAATTTTTATACTGAAAAATTCATAGTCATTAATATTCATGCCAGTGTCCTAATAGTCCGGTCAATCAAGAGATTCGGTGATACATAAATTTACAACAAGCTGATAATCAGTAAAATTGTTCAAAATATAATTATAAATAAAATTTTGAAATTCCCCACCATTCCGGTGCATGGAAAAATTTTTACTCAAGGTCAAAGGTTAAAAAAATGAGTTTTTCGCAATTTTCAGCAAAACGGTAAGTTTTATCATAAAAATACCTCAGACAAAAATTGTAGATCATAACATTATCTACAAAAAAATGTATCAGGTGAACAGAGTAGGCACGAGTGCTGCAGATAAAGCGGCAACACAGTAGTGTCTGTCACTACTGTTGTCTGCAGCACTCATGTCTGCTTTGTTCGCTTGACGAAGGGTCATGTTTTCTTTCGAGTCGAAGTTGCGTGTTTTTTTTGCATATTTCGTTTTAACGCTAGCCCTCTGGTGCATTTTTATTATACATAACGTTGATTGTTAAAAATGGTGTATAAAAATTTTAAGTTTTCCACAAATCTTTAAAATTTCGGGCGGGGGGAGTACTCTTGTAAACATTCTATCAGGCTTTCATGTATCCGGCATATGGCCAATGAATCAAAACACATTCACTGAGGATGAATATTTAAGTTCAAATGTGACTGAAAGACAAGATCCCTCCATAAAAAAAAAATCCAGGAAGAAAGTGAACTAACAATGATAGAACTGGATGTCTCTGTTTCGTGTCCTGTTGAAATTTCGAAACCTTCAACATCTAACATCTTTTCGTGTGTCATGCTTTAACAGGTACTAACCTAAGCAAAACATTTACCTAAAACAAAACCTCCCACATCAAAGAAAAGATGTGACCGACAACCAGAGAGATCTAGAAATCCAAGAGACACTCCAGAAGAAAAAAAAAAAAGAGAGAAAGAAATTGAAGAAAAAAAAAATCTGTTAGAATATCCCGAAGAAAAAAAAAAGTGAAAAATTAATTTCGTGTTTCAAATTAAGGCAACAACATAATTATTATATGATAAATAAATACATTACTTGATATTGTTTATTTTATAAAATACATGTTCATATGCTTATTTTCTATTCATTACAAAGTGAAATCTAAATTTGAGAGAATGGCCCTAGGTACAATGAGGTCTGGCCCCAGGTACAATGAGGGTGTTGTACCTAGGGCCACGAGTGAAGTTTTTTTTTAAAAACTTATACTTGTCGGAATTTATTATTTTAGATATTTATATTAATCCCAATTGGAAGTAATTAGTCCTAAAGATATGTACATATAATTTTATACAGGTCAAGGGCTCTGATTTTGGGCATTGAAAAAAAGCGGCCCTAGGTACACGGGTCTCCCCTATAATAAAAATGCACCGGAGGGCTAGCGTTAAAACGAAATATGCAAAAAAACACGCAACTTCGACTCGAAAGAAAACATGACCCTTCGTCAAACGAACAAAGCAGACACGAGTGCTGCAAACACCAGCAGTGACAGACACCACTGTGTTGCCGCTTTATCTGTAGCACTCGTGTATACTTTGTTCACTTGATACATTTTTTTGTAGATAATGTTATGATCTACAATTTTTGTCTGAGGTATTTTTATGATAAAATTTACCGTTTTGCTGAAAATTGCGAAAAACTCATTTTTTTTACCTTTGACCTTGAGTAAAATTTTTTCCATACACCGGAATGGCGGGGAATTTCAAAATTTTATTTATAATTATATTTTGAAAAATTTTACTGATTACTTTATGTATCTTCACTCTTATTTTTTGGTCTAATTTGACCGGACTATAAATAATATTTCAAAAGTAGTCTGACATCTTTACGATGAAAATGTCTCTAAAAATTGACGTTTATGTGAAATTTTGTCCTATACTGCCATGTTAAGAAATATGTAAATTTCCAATAACTTGTGAAATTTTCAAAGTAGCATATTTATAGTTACTGATGTTCATTCCAGCATCAAAACTGATATTTTAAAACTGGTCTGACATTTTTACAGTAAAAAGTTTCCATTTAATGCACGTTTAAGTGAATTTTTATCCAATTCTCCCATGTTAAGAAAATCGTAAATTTCTAATAACTTACGAAGTTTTTTAATTTGAATGTTCCAAATAAATAAGGTTCTTACCAGTATCGAAAGTAACATTTTAAAACTGATCTGACCTCTCTGCAATCATTTGTTCGTGAGATATTGTGTACACAGACTAACAAACTAACAGACTAACCCACTAACAGACTAGCACACTAACAGACACCCTACAGACAGACACCATACAAATTTTGTCATTTTCGGATTCCTCACACCTGAAAACGTGTAAAAAAGTAAAAAAAAACGAGGTCGAAATTTCCCCATACCTATAGTATGATGGGGAACTAAAAAGCGAAGTGAGATGCCCGGCGAACTCATTGGTGATTTATGAATGGTAAATGCACTACCCAAATTTGATGTGACTTGATTTAATATTACAAAAGTTATCATAATGACAAATTTTCAAATGGCTGCCACCTGGAAAAAAAATTGTGGATCAAGTTACCTAGCAAACGTATCCAAGATATTTGAAACATATTATAAATTCACTATCCAACTTTTGTTTGAATCAATTTAGCATTTTAAAAGTTATCTTCATAGCCTATTTTCAAGTGGTAGCAACAAGAAGTTGGAACAAGTTGCCCAGTGAACTCATCCAAGATAATTATATGATAAGATCACTATTCAACTTTGGTTCAAATTGAATCAGAATTGAATAAGTTATCATGTTTATAAATTTTCAAATGGTAGCCTATTTTCAAGTTGTATCGCTTAGTTAATAACATCCACACTTTGTTAAAAGTGGCAGATAAAGTTCATTAATAAAGTTGATTGAGAAACTTATATGATCTATATATACATCAAAATTCAAATAAATTCGGAATACACTTTTTACAATTTGAACTTTTCAAGTGGTCTCCACTTGAAAACAAAATGGCAGAGCAACTTGGTTAACAAACTCATCTAAGATATTTATAAGATAAGTTAAGATGCTGTCCAAATTTGGTTCAATTTGGAGTATTATGATTTTAAATTTTCAAGTGGTAGCCTGATTTCAAGTGGCCCCGCTTAACTTAAGATATCCGCCACTTTATTACAAATAGCAGATAAAGTTCATTAATAAAGTCCATTGAGATTCTTATGTGGTCTATATTTACATACCAATTCAAGCAAATCTTGCTTAAATACGCTTTTTGCAGTGTGGGTTTGAAATATTTAAGTAGTTGCCACTTGAAAACAAAAAGTCGGAGCAACTTGGTTAACAAACTCATCCAAGATCAGTTCATACGATCAGTTCGCTGTCCAAATTTGGTTAGATTTTGAGTATTATTTTGGGAGTTATCGTGATGAAAAAATTTTCATAATAGATAGATAGATAAATGAAGTGATTGTAATAGGTCGATTTCTAAAGAAATCAATATTTTTTATACTGTTATACAAATTAAAACTAATAAGAAAATACATTGAAATTGCATACAAACTTCACTACATAAAAACTTCGCTTTGGGCCCTCGTTGACTTCGCCAGACTTCTTTACCACAACTTATTGGTACTAAATAATTTTATTTTATTTTATTTTATTTATAGAAATGTCAATAATACAGGAAACCTGCATTAGTCATTTTCTTTTATAAAACAAACAGAAAAGAAAACGCATAATATTTTACATGGAGATATTTTATATAATTAGACCAATTTTAAAAAATTCCTTTCCTTTTTTTCCCACTCGCATTACAAAAATATTTAAAACAAAATTGAGAAAAATTGTGCAAAAACATTGAAAGAGCTTAGACCTCTTGGCGGAATTTAAAATTTGGCACTGAAGTAGCTTGGACGTTTCTCGCCAAAATGTTTACTTATGCATTTGTAATACCCATATCAACTCATCGCCGAAATGACAACAAAATTATAAATAATTATAAGATTTAAAAAAAAAAAAAAACTTTTCATGTTTTTAAATTTTTTGATGAATCTTATAGCTATAAGCAAGCAAAGTGTGACGTTACTGACTGTTTGTGGATACAATAAAAAGATTTCTTATGTTAATCGCCCATTGGATTTTTTATAAAAAAATTATTAAAAATCGAGAAAAATTATTTTCCGATTTTAATCCCCATATTTGGGTATGGATATGTATTAGTTACCTTATGCATGTGTTAGATATAGTTATTTTGCTGTCAAATTGACAAAAATGTAATTTTAAGTTTAAAAACTCTGTCATCCTTGGCGTTTTTTGTATTTGGTGATCAAAACATGATACGAAAATATGTATGCCAGATGTATATATTCGTAATATATATTGTACGAAATATTGTTTCATATTATTCATTACTCTCTTAATATAAGTTGTTAAAATAACCATGATTTTTGAAAGGAATTAAATATGTTCGCCTGATAATTGAGCAATTTTTTTTTTTTTCCGCCAAGGATGACAGATATCAAATCTATTTCGCTGCAACACATGAGTATCTTATATCAGACACTTTATTTAGACATTTGAAAACAAATTTGACTTCAAATTATGATAGAATATTTATCATTTTCCTTTTAATTTGTATTTAGTTGGATATTTATTGCGTAAATATCATCCGGAACAATTGGCTAAAAGTATTTAAAAAATTCATTGCTATCGTGTTTTGAGCTATTATAAAATTTCAAATGGCTAGCTAGCCAGGAAGTTAATTAAAAATCGATTGCAAACTTTGTACTGGTAACACTGCCGAAGGCAGCAGAGTCCCAAAACAGTTGGTTAAAAATATTTAAAAACTGTATTTTCACCGTGTTCTGAACTATTCTGAAAGTTTCAAATGTCTAGCTAGTCAGAAAGTTAGTTAAATAAATTTTCTGTTGTATCATATAAACGCTGCCAAAGGCAGTAGGGACCTGAAACAGTTGACTAAAAGTGTTTAAAAAAATGTATTGTCAATGTGTTCTGAGCAATCCTGAAAGTTTCAAATATCTAGCTAGTCGGGAAGTTAATGAAAAATCGATTGCAAGCTTTGTACTGGTAACACTGCCGAAGGCAGCAGGAACCCGAAACAGTTGGCTGAAAGTATTAAAAAAATGCATTTTCACAGTGTTCTGAACTATTCTGAAAGTTTCAAATGTCTAGCTAGTAAAGAAGATAGTTAAATAAATTTTCTGTTGAATCTTATTAAACACTGCCAAAGACAGTAGGGACCTGAAACAGTTGACTAAAAGTATTAAAAAAATATATTGTCACCGTGTTCTGAGCTGTCCTGAAAGTTTCAAATGTCTAGCTAGTCAGGAAGTTGATGAAAAATCGATTGCAAGCTTTGTACTGGTAACGCTGCCGAAAGCAGCAGGAACCCGAAACATTTGGCTAAAAGTATTTTAAAAAAAAATGCATTTTCACAGTGTTCTGAACTATTCTGAAAGTTTCAAATGTCTAGCTAGTGGGGAAGATAGTTAAATAAATTTTCTGTTGAATCATATAAACACTGCCGAAAGTAGTAGGGGGCCTGAAGCTGTTGGCTAAAAGTATTTAAAAAATGTATTGTTGCCGTGTTCTGAGCTGTCCTGAAAGTTTCACATGTCTATTTAGTTGGGAAGTTAGTTAAAAATCAATTGCAAGATTTGTACTGGACAAACACACAAATCAGAATCGAAGTTAATAAAAACATGGTAAAATAAACCTCCATTTCTGTAAAATATTCGCATCCTGAAGAAAGTAATTAATTTCAGAAAAATTGCTGAAATAATTTTTCCGACTCTTCTGAGTACATTGCTTTCACTCAGAAGACTCAAAATGGATTTTTTTTTTTTTTTTTTAGATATTTTGCAATAAATGCAAAATTATTTAAGAATTTTATTGGTGTAACTCAGGTCTGTTCAATCCTAACCTGAGTCTGTTAGGATTGATTGACCTGAGTCTGTTCCACAGACTCATGTCTGTTCAATCCTAAAGACTTTGAGGGCCACAATGTGTACGTGTGTGTACAGTACACTCCCAGAAATCTGCACAGCTTGGGACCAGAGACTGTATGGATTTTAGTTTTTTTTTTGTCTGCATTTTCAAATTAGAATTTTAAAGCTATAATGCATTTAAAATGATAATTAATACATATGAGTAAGCATCACTGTAAAAAATATGTTCTATTTGCTGCCAGAAATTCTCTGTAATTTGAGAAAATAATACACATAATTTACAAAAAAATTACGTTGTCAGAACATATTTTTTGTAATGACAGAAATTTTCTGGCAGCAAATAGGACATATTTTTTACAGTGCATAAAATACATGAAATATTTAAAAAAAAAAAAAAAAAAAAAAAAAATCAAGTAAAAAGTATAAATGTAGTGAAAAATATGCATACAAAATTCTATATAATTATTTTTCTTTTCAGTTAACAAATTAAAACTTTGTTCCATACAGCAAAATACAAAATTTAAATATATAAACATCTGATACAATAACTTATATTCTAAATTTACAATTTTTATTACAGTTTAGAATTATAGGTAAAGACAAATGATTATTTACTTTTATTTTTATTTATTTTTTCTTTCAATAAAATTAGTTTTTGTTCAGTCACAAACACTGTTTGTTTAAAAGAATTTAGATAGTTACCTCAAAGACCTGGATCTTGCTTGAAATTAACTTTCCTTATCTTATCTGATTCAATTTCTAAAATACCACCACTAAAATAAGTTCTATCTTGATTTTTTTCCCCTGAAAACTTCACTATAAATTTCATTGTTTACATTGGTTGTGATGCGCGGATTTCTGGGAGTCTACTGTATATATATATATGTATGATGATCTATTAAGCATAGTAGAAGCCAAGCAACAGATACAAAGTCATTGAAACACCAATGACCAACAAGATTAAAAGTTCTTTATGTAGGAGAAGTTCAGAAAAATGAAAAAAAAAAATTTCAGGAGATGAAATACAAATATTTAAATAAACCAGATTTATTAATTAACAGCCTTCAAAACAAACGAATCAATAAACTACCAAAACAAATCTTAACTTAAAAACATACACTATATCAAAATTTATGAAAAATTAATTTAAGAAACTTAAGAAGGAGGCAGGTGGCGTGACTTGCCTGTGGTGTTCAACTAGTTTCACGCTAGCAACACTCCCCCAGCCTACCAAGACCAGAAGAGAAGTCATATGGATTTAAAAAAGCAAAATTTCAAAGAAGACGAATAATAATGAAATTATGAAGCAACAATGAAATTTATTGATTGATTACAATGTGTTTAATAATATGATTAGAATTTTAAGAATAGCTGACAACTCAAAAAAGAAGACACTGAAATTTTAATGGAAAAAGAAAGTTTGCATAGTAATACAAAGTAAATGCAACAAGCCTTCTGCTTTTTTTTTTATTTCACAATCCCACCTAACCATCCAGCCTTACACCACCACCCCACCTCCGTAATCAAACATCTGCCCACCCAACCACCACCTTTTTTATTGTCTTTTATTATTTTATAATTTTTTTGTTAATATACACTAAAATGTACACAGTTTTTTTTTTTTTTTTTAATGTACTGACTGAGGCACAGTTATGGATATATATACCCCCATACACCGTGTCCCGAAAGTTTAGACAATAAAATTTGCATTAACATAAAAAGTTATAAAGTAAAATTAAAATTTGTGAGATAGGTAATAAATAAAAACAGTTTTGCTGATATACACATATAAATTATGATCAAAGGTTTGAAATTATAAAATGTATATTAAATTATATAAAAATGTGCTGTCCTAAAAGTATAGACACCTGCAAGTGTTTTTGGTTTTACATTTTTAAAAGTAACTAAAAACTTGCTTTTAATATTGAATTGTATTGCCACGACACTTTATAACATCCAGTACACATTGTTCCATAGAATTAATTAAGCATTGCATTACAGAAGGAGATATTTCATACCATGCTTTGTCAATTGCAGTTTTTAAGTCATTTACACATGTCAATTGCTTTTCATTTTCATATATTTTACGAGATAAGATCCCCCATATGTTCTCCATGGGATGCAAATCCGAACTAGGTGCTGGCCAGTCTAATAGTGTGATATTGTTCTGTATAAACCACGTTTTCGTTGATCTGGAGGTATGGACGGATGCCCCAGATCTTTTTAGAAAACACAGTCCGGTCCTACTAGCAAATCCATAATTGGCAGTAAATTGGTACATAAAATATCCTGATAATCCTCTGATTTCATTTTTCTGTCCGTAAATCCTAGAAATGTTTGCCTGTTGAAACAAAACCCTCCCCAGGTCATTATGGATCCTCCATCTTATTACCTGCTGAAACAGTTCTTCGATTCTTTTCTTAGATCATACCAGTAAAATTTATAATCGTCAGGGTCGTCCAAATTCCATTTCTTTTCGTCACTGAAGATGGCAGAAAGCCACTTTTCACTGACATATGGATTCTAGCCCACTTTAGACATGCATCTTTATGTCTCTGCTTTAAGCAAGGTTTTGCTTTCATTCTCCTGTAAACAATGCGTTTTGAAGCTTTAATTCTTCTGTGAACAGTACTTTTTGAAATTCTGGAAGTTGATACAATTGCACGCACAGATAAATTATCAACTGAAGCCTTTTTTAATAACATTCTATCATCATGTAATGTTGTTTTCTTTGGTTTTCCGACTCGCTTTCGAGTATTCCATGTTCCACCTGATCTTAAAACTCTATAAATACTGCTCAAGGATCTCTTTATTTTTCTCGATATTTGTACAGAATTTTGTCCTTGCACTTTTAACTGTACAATCTTAATAATTTCATCTTTAGAAATTTATTTAGAACGTGGCATTTTTATTAGAATACGCAGGAAGCGTCTTTTCTGAATCACAAACAAAACAATACATTAAACTCATCAAATTATTATGCTAAAAATATAGCAGACGATATTTCAATTAATGGGAAAAATTATTCTGCATTTATAGAAGCAAACGACAACAAAAATGTTTTATTCTGTAAAAAAAATGTAAAAGAAAACATGTAATGCTGCATTGTGTCTATACTTTTGGGACAGCACATTTTTATATAATTTAATGTACATTTTATAATTTCAAACCTTTGATCATAATTTATATGTGTATATAAGCAAAACTGTTTTTATTTATTACGTATCTCACGAATTTTAATTGTACCTTATAACTCTTTATGTTAATGCGAATTTTAATGATTGTCTAAACTTTTGGGACACAGTGTATATACAGTAACTTGCTCTAATTAGAAAAACATTAAATATGACTCTAATATAATATATAATTCCACTGAAAGCCACCAAGGATATCAACATAATTTTCACTTAGAAGAACCTTGAATGGAATTTTTTTTATTTTTACTGCATTACAAAAAGTATCTATTTATAAATTTGGTAAATTCCACTGTGGGCTGCAATGCTTAACTGAGCAAGCTGTGGGTTGGCCACCCCTAGTGTAACTTATCAAAATCAATCATCTTAAGAAGATTTTAAATTGAAACTTCAATACACTCAAAGTGAAATAATACCAATATAAATGAGACAAAATTACTTTGATATATTTCATTTTATTTATTTAACATGTTAGTAATTTAATATAATACTTTTAATGATACAACTGTACCAACACCAATGTAACAAAATAGAATTCTAAATAAAAAGACCTTTAAATTTAGAAATTTGCATTTGAATTACATATTTCTAAAATTGTGTGGTAAATTAAAAATTAATTTTATACATCATTCTTCAACATTTTTCTTTCTTTCTTTTTTTTTTCTTTTAAGTAACTTCTTATTGATCATTACTCAATTAAGAGAGTCATTTATAGATAAAACATTAAAAAATACATAAAGATGATAGAGGATTCATAACATTCAATTTATTATAACGAAACAAATTACTGTAAAATTTTTAATATTTATTATATTGCTTACATATTCCTTTAAAACCTGAAGAGAAAAAAAAAAAAAAAAAAAAATATATATATATATATATAGTAATTAACTAGTGTTGCCAAGCTTAAAAAGTTACTTTGGACTCCAGATACAGTTTTAATTTTTCTTTCTTTCTTCCTTTTTTTTTTTTTTTTTTCTTTACTATATCTTTTAACCACTTGAGTACGTCATCAAAAGAAGCAGACGGCTTCCTGCTACCAGGCTTTGCAGGAAAGCAAAGACAATTCTAGGAGACGCGCAGATACAAAGTGCAAAATAATAAATTGATGGTCAAACTCTATGTTACTCCATTACAAGACATAAGACCATCTTCCGATCTTGTTTCGATTTCGATATTACTTATATTGGAGAACTCAGAATCGCTCAACTCATTTTCATCTTGATCTGGAATAAATTCTAACACACTACTATTTTCGTCATCCATATTTCATTCAAATTCTTAAATAAAATTCAAAATGAAAACACTCACATGGTCTAAAATTTATAAATCACTAACGAAAACACACACTTACTCTAAACACTAACAAAGCAACAAAAAGACAAAAAATCCTCGTAGATAATCAGTTCTATCGCCCCTCCTTCCTGGAGTGAACGTTTCTGGTATGCTCTTGGTTCAAAGTGTCCACGTGATCCCAGGTGGGAAAAAAGCATCATATCTCTACTACAAGACATAAGAGAACTTTATTGCCCTTGCGACAATATGATTCTCTTTTGTGTATAGTGAAAGGAGGGCACTACGTACGGAGCCGTCGTTATGATGTAGTACAAACTAAAAAAACGTAGTAAAATTGCACGTAGCCGTAGTCAAGTGGTTAACTTAGTTAATATTTAAACTAGCAGTCTTTACTAGCTCTGCTGCTAACTATATTTAAAAGAATTTTGAAAATTCCGTATTACTTACTAATATAAAATTTAAAAAAATATTAAAATTTAAAAAGTATTAAAAAAGTATGCCATTAAATATGAAAACAGTATTTATTTCATAATAATACCAAAGCAACTGATTATACAAATTATATTTTTCATAAAATAGTCAATTATCTTACTTATGAAAACTTATTCCATTTCCTTTCATATATTTATTAGAATAATTAAGTCACACAATATTTCGACATTTTCAAAATTCATCAAGATTCTATTTTATCATTGAGTTTCATACCCACTAATGGCTGATGCCAAAACTTTTTTACGGCAGAAAAAATCTTTGGTCAATAACATGAGAATGATAGATCTATATAAATTACTATATCTATGAACTTAACATGAAAAAATCTGGAGTGACTCCACTCGACTTTCCGAACATTGAGTAACTAACAGTTTTGTAGATAAAATAAAGAAAGAGGAATTGCTAAACAAACAAAAGAGAGAAAACCATAATAGAGTGTTTTTTTCTCCATATATCACACGAGGTTTTATTTAACGCTACTGAACTTTGAGCCCTTAGATCATAATGATAAAGAATTTTTCGTTTTGTCCCTGTAAAAATCTATAGATGCTAGATTCACCAAAATGCTTATAGTTAGTGCAACAGTGATTTATAATATTCATACAAATTTTCAGCTCAATTGAATAAGGCGTTTAGATGCTATCGCACTTTTAAAAATTTGGTCTCATAGGCCATAATGATAAAGAATTTTTCTTTGTGTCCCTGTAAAAAAACTGTAGTGCTAGATTCACCAAAATCTATACAGTTGGTGCAAATGCGACCTATAACATGTGTACAATTTTTTTGCTCAGATTAATAAGGCGTTTAGACGCTATCACACTTTTAAAAATTTGGCCCCATTGGCCTTAATGATAAAGAATTTTTCTTTGTGTCCCTGTAAAAAAACTATAAGTGCTAGATTCTCCAAAATCTATACAGATTGAGTATCTGTGACCTATAATATGGGTATAAAATTTTTGCTCAATTGAATAAGGCGTTTAGATGCTATCGCACTTTTAAGATTTTGGTCCCATAGGCCATAATGATAAAGAATTTTTCTTTGTGTCCCTGTAAAAAAACTATAAGTGCTAGATTCACCAAAATCTATAGGGTTCGTACTATGGTGACTTACAATATACGTACCAACTTTCAGGTTAATCGAACAAAGCCTTTAGACGCTAGCGTGTTCACAGACATACACACATACACACATACACACATACACACACACATACATACATCATCGTAAAAATAGTGAAAACGGACTCAGGGGACCTCAAAACGTATAGAAACATCAAAATCTCGAATTCGGATTTTTGACATGATTACAATACTTTCCTCACTATAGTGTTCGGAAAGTAAAAATTGGAAACAATATTGGGGACTTTTCGTGAAAATAAATGGCAACAAATGTTTTAGTAAAAAAACAATATAAGGTTAATTGCAAAAATGTAGACAGCTAAAAGAATGCGAAAAATTAAGAAAATATGTTTGTTTGGCTAAAAATGAATGAATAATTTGTTAAGCAGGCAGAGCAGTGTATAATAATAAGTGAAAATTATCATCCCAGTAAATTATGCATTCTAGTATGGCTCTGTATTTTGTAAATTATTTGCGTGTTTTATGAAATTCAATTAAAAAATTAATAAATTCAATTAATAATTTTTTTTAAATATTACCACCACATGCACAAAATTAAATAAATGTAAAGTAGAACATCATTTAACAAGCACGTCAGATAATGAGCATTTCACATAAGAAGCAAAACAGATTGTTAAAAAAAAAGAAAAAATGGTTGACTTGACAAGCGATATGGAACGAAGTACCCTTTACATGTCACTCACTCATGCGCATGCATTGGAACTTGCATCAGCAGTGCTATATCAATTTCATATCTATTTGTGTTTTGGAATGATTAGCTGTGAAAGCATGTTAATGCAGTTTATGATTATATATTTTCCAAATGTCACTCACTCGTGCGCATGCACTGGAACTTGCATCAGCAGTGCTATATCAATTTCACATCTATTTGTGTTTTGAAACGATTAGCTGTGAAAGCATGTTAATGCAGTTTATGATTATATATTTTCTAAACTTGTGTTTATACATATATTATTTGTGAGCATTTTTTTTTTATGTAAAGTTGTACACAGGGCCAGATTAACTTTATGTGGGGCATACATACTTTTGTGGCCCCCCCTCAACTCCCTCACACTTTGCAACAATCAGCAAATGTACATATATATTTGTATATGGGACTAAAATGACAGAATTTTGCATTTACCATTTTTTGCCATTTTTATGGACAAAAAAGGCAAAATGACCAGAGCCAGTTTTAGGACCCTTGTTAATCAGGGCCTGGGGCACATGCCCTGCATGCCCCTGTGTTAATCAGGTCCTTGTTATGCGGAATTGGTCAGTGAAGAACGATGTTGAAACAGGAAACCAATGATCTTTTAATGCAATAAAAGAAAGGCTGAAAATATGGGAAACTGTTGCTTGTATCTTAAAAAACTTTATCCTAACAAGACAATGGCTATATGTACCATAAATTTATTCAATGATAATGCAGTGTCACGCTGTCTCCAAATTTTCAATCGACAAGAAAATCCAATGTTGCTAGATAGCTTTTTCATATTAAATAAAAGAAAAAAAAATTAGTTATATGTCTTAGAATCATAAATAAACTACATATGAAGGATTCTTCCTGCTCTTTAACAATTTACATATAAGCAATTTTCCTTAAATAAACATTGCATACAAAAACTTTTGAATATTTTTCGGTATTATCATATTTACATTAAACTGTATAGAAAAAATTGTTTTGCTTAACAAGTATTTTGCATTAGGAGTAAGATTCTAGAAGGAATTGTGCTTGTTATATAAGATTTCACTGTATCATATAACTGGCAACACTAGTAATAATAAAAATTATTAATTTACAATAACAGATAAGTTTATTTTTTAATTAACCACACTATGCAACTATAAAGACATGGCACATTGCAATATTATTGAAGTACTTATTTTGAAATGAACTAATATTGAACAGTAACAAAAATATAACATGTGAAATGTTACGATAGAAAGGTCACAAAATTACACACAAACAACGTACACATTTTGTTTATGAATTTTGTACATGAAAAAATTCAATTACATTCAATAAATGTCTACATATATTACAACTATTTACAAGTGATGAAATAACAAATTATAACATTTTTTTTTTAATTATATATATTTACTATCTGTGCTAAATTTATCACATGGAAATATAAATTTTGTGCTCGATGGTGACTAACATAGAATTAAATCAGGAAACTTATATCTTGCAATAGATTTATAACCTACCAATTACTTCACATCACAAATAGTTATAGCAGTTCTTTTATAAAACATACAAAAATTTCATATAAACTAACTACTTGACAAGACTTAGATGCATTTTTTGCAATGACCAACTAATAAAAAGAGTAAATGCAAAATTAACAATATATAAACTAGATATAAAAGTCAAACAGGTACATCAGTAAATTAGGAATAACTTGTGTTATTCTGTAGACATTGCACGCAACCCCAAAAAACTCTCAACTATTTACTTTTTAAAGCTCAAATAACAGTCAAGAGAAATATCCTCATAGCTACTATTTTTTTTACGCCTGTATATTTTTGTGTAAGCTGCGTGAATTATTATTTTAACTCGTTAGTAGTCGCTAGTTGGTCGATTTGCCGCCCATCCTTCAGTGTTGCCAGATTTTTTTATTCAATAGCCACCAAAAATTTTTAGAAGTAGCATTTTATATACATAAAATGCGAATAAAATCGAAGAAACGTCGATCACACCACTTTTTAAAATTATTAGTGAGAGTTAAATAAAAAGTGTGCAATTTGTAATAGGTGGCGCTGTCTAGAGCAACTACTAACGGGTTAAAAAAAATTTTAGTCTCTTTGAAAGAGAACAAAATGAATCTTTTTTACTAAAATTTCATAGCACCTTTACTAATTCTTTTTCTCAAACTTAAAAAATTAATTATATAACACAAATATATATATATATATTCCATAAAACAAACTTACTATACTAAAAACAAGTTTTCACTTAAAATCATCTTGGCAAATAAGAGAAATATGAATGACTATTTTCTTAGATCCATAGCAATATTCAAAGAACAATATTCAAAGAAAAAATAATAATAAAGGGCTTTTTTCCTGTGATTGTTAAATGTTAATTTTTTATATCTTACAACCAAAATTTAAACTTTTTCAATTCATTTTATCAATTAAAAAGTATATCTTAACTAAGCAGAAATATTTGCTTATCAAATAGAATTTATTTAAATATCCAATTCATAGAAAAAATGGATTTATTTATTTATTTATTTATTTTATTTTATTTTTATTTATTTATTATTTTATTTATTTTTTGGTTAAAATATATATTATATATAAACCATTAACTGCATACAGGAATAAAAATTAATAGTCATTCATAAAAATTCAATGCGTATATGGTATCTCAGTAACGTGTTTGATTAGCTTAACCCTACAAGGCACCCAGTTCCATATGTGGAACACCTACTTTAATCGTTCCTATAGCTATAAAACTATTAGTAGTGACATCTCTTGACATCTTGATAGAAGCTACTGACATTTAGCAATGTAGTCATAAGAATCGTTACCTAAAGAGGTCGTTCGTGTTTTTGTTAGAGTGCACTCAGTGTGAAATTTGAATGAAAGTGATACGTTAGTAGTTTGTCTGAATTCAAAAATAAAAAAAGAATAGTTATCGAACAGTTTTGACTCGAAAAAAAAAATACTGCGTGTTATAACGAAGTGTCTATTTTGCAGAGGTAAGTTGTTTTTTTTATATTACAATAGTAAACGTATCAGTAAATCCTATTTTTATGTATGTTCCACATATGGTACGTTGAACTAAAAAGTTGATTTTTCTGTAAAATATGGTTTTATTTTTATAAGTTTTCCCTATCTTCTTGATCACTCATTACAACCTATATATTTTTGTCGCACACTAAAAAAAAATTGAGCCTTGTAGGGTTAAGCTATACTAGAGAAGAAAAACTGCTAATGAATACAAAAAGCCATTGTTTCATAATTATATTAAATCAACAATGTACAGAAAAAATGATTAAACATAAATTCAAATTTCGATAAGAAGATAAACGATACCTCAAGAATATATTAAGGATTCATTAACTAGACAAATTACAGCATGTAGGCTATGACAATTAAAAATATTACATAAACAGAGCACTTTTTAAAAGGCTTATAGAACATAATATAAATTAAAAAAATTAAAATTTCATTGAAGATATTCCAGCAATGAAAGACAACAGTGAAAAACAACATACAAATAACTAACATTAAAACTGCAGCAAATGTTGTACTTTAAAAAGAAAAAAAAAAAAAAAAAAAAGCAGAAACTTTGCTTGAAATATGCATGAGCAAAATGAACTAAATGATAATTTTCAACATTGTCCATCACTTTTTTTCCTGCGTTGGCACACAATATATATACAAAATGACTATATTAAGTCAATTAGAAACAAAACAATATAAAAAGAAAAATGGGGTGATTGGATTATCTATTTAATCAATTAAAAAAAAGAGAGAATATTAAAAAATTCCTTAATACACAATTTAAAGAGCTTTTTATGCAAGAATCTTTTGAGTACTTTCCCTTCCCAATAAAGCTGAAAGAAAGTTTATGGTTTTGTCTTGTCTTGTCTTGTCTTGTCTTGTCTATGCTCTATTTTCTATAAATATTTTTTAAATGCTTTGAAATTGAACATGATATTCAACTTCCTTGCAGTATATTTTCTGTTGAATATTGTATAAAAAATAATACTGGTTTGTGTACAAGGGCTCACAAAAAAAAAAAAAAAAAAAAAAAAAAGGATAAATTAGGGTTTGTGAGAGGTATTTTTGAAAAACACATTTAAATAATTTTATTCTATGTAAAACATAACAAGATTAACATTCAAAAGTCAGACACACAAAACCATATTTACTATAAAATAAAGTGTGTGTTAGCATAGATGATTTCTGGCATAAAAGACTTCTCCAATATTTATTAAAAAAATAATAAAATAAAAGTGAGCTATATGTGCACAACCCAGGGTCAGTCTTATCAAACTAAACAGTGTATTTATATACTATATTTTTATATGTATAATATATGTATCATTAGTACAGGCAAATTATAAATTTTGTTTTTTAATAATACACTGATCTACAAAGTTTATCAACAACTTTTTTCTTTAAGATAAAACATTGAAACTTCTTTAAAACATTAAAATAAAATGACTAAGAAGGCCTACCACCTGAAGTTTCATGTGAGATCTTTTTTTTTTTTTGCAACACCGTAACATTTTTGAATGTCCTCACATCATGCTGTTAGGCAATGAAACTAACGTTTCTTCTACACTTTGATCTTTAGGTCTCAACAGGTAGCACCATCTCTGGTCTAAGATTATTATAGAGTTTGTTGTTGCAACTACAATTACTTGTAAAAAATTTTATTTTTTCCCGATTCAGCATGTAAGATATGTCAACAATGTTTTTGTTGTCATCGATAAAAATTATAAAATAGAAAATATTGTAGATAAATTAAATGAAATAGACAAAAATATCCAATTCACATACAAAACTGAAAATAACCCAAAACTTAACATTTCAGATATCACAATCATAAGAAAACAATCTAATTCAATAGAAACCACAGTATACCATAAACCAAATAAAAGCGATGAAATAATAAACAATAAATGCAAGAACCCTTATATAAATACAAGATTAATACCACCCAAAACTATATAAAGTGCTATCTTTGTGTATTGCAGTTAAACATACCTCAAAAATGAATTGAACAAAATCGCCAAAATAGCTCTTAAAGCAGGTTATAGAAAAAATTTAGTCCATATAAAAAATGTATTAAAAAACTTAACACTAAACCTACCACGACGGGTCAAATGACCCATTTTAAACTTTTTGTCAGAATTTCTTGCAAATAACATTATCACATTGTCCATGTTTCATGTACCAAATTGCGCTAAATAATATATTTTTGCTATACATAGTAATATATATAATATTTTAAAGACAGGTCACTTGACCCGCTGTGGTAGGAATAGGTATACATGAAGTATTGGTAAGTTTAGTGTTAATTATATTGACGATGCACAAAAAGATAAAGTAAAATATACCACCACAATCCCATACAATAAAGGCAATGCCATAAAAATAAAAAATGAAGCCTCCAAATTCAATATTAATGTCCCAACAAAACCCAATTCAAACATTTTCCAGAAAATCCGAAGCGATAAAGATGAAGTAAACCCATTGGAAACTGCAGAAATATATGAAATTAAATACACAACAAAAGACAATAGAGAAGGTAGCTACATAGGAATGACTACGAGAAAAATTATAACTAGAATAAACGAACACCAGACTGACATAAAATTTAATAAAACAATCACTGCCCTGCCCCTAAGCTAAGATAAAAAAAAAAAACAATGAAATAAAAATCGATTTTGAGAACACTAAAAAACTAGTAAATTACGAAAATCATATTTATGCGCTGAGTCAGGAAACAATCTAAATTTTAACAACTGCAGTCGCAACAAAATTCCCCCTATAAGCTTAGACTAAAAATGGCACCACCTGTTGAGACCTGAAGATCATGGTGTGGAAGAAACATCAGATTCAACGTTGAACAGTGCAATGAGAGAACATTTGAAAATGTTGCAGCATCACAACGAAAGATCTGACATGAAACTTCAGTTTAGCCTTTCTAGTCATTTTATTTTAGCTTTTTCTTTTTCTTGTTTCCTTCTTCCTTAATGAGCATATAGGAAACAAACTCAACAAATGAACATATAAGTATTAAATTTAGGTGAGATGTTGATTATAATTTTTTTTTTATTATTATTATTCTAGCAATGTCTGCTTCGAGAAATTAACATATATTACCCTAACTGTAACAAGTTTTCAGTATCATTTTTCATTTAGTTTTCTTTTCTAAAATCTTTTTTTTTTTTTTTTTTTTTTTTTCCCCCGTTGAAAAAGATTTGAAAAGTTGAGTTAAAATCAGTTTATAAATTATTCTTAGGTCAAAGTAATATAACCAAAACTAAATTCAAAACTGGTATACAAACGATAAATAGATTATAAGACTTCTTCACACACCACTGATTTTAAGCCAGCACAACCTGTTTTGAAAGGACGTATCCTTTCTTCATCAAGTGCAAAAAAACATGTGCTACTGCCTTGGAGACAAAAGCAAGACTGCTTTTGTCTGAGTCTTGCTTTTGTCTCCAAGGCAGTAGCACGTGTTTTTTTGCACCTGATGAAGAAAGACTATGTCCTTTCGAAACCGGTTGTGCTGGCTTAAAATCTATGGTATGTGAAGAAGCCTTATAATCTATTATCAAAGTAATATAAAATTCAATAATTTTATAACCAAGAATGTCATTCAAATTTCAGGTTCATATGTCCATTTTTTTAAAAGTTGCATCCAAAAAAAAAGAAAAATGCTTATTGCCTTTTCTCCTTTTGGAAGCCTGTGTATAATACTTTCAGCTGAGTTTGTTATTTAAGTATCCTTACATATTTTTTTTTTTAACTGTTATGTTATGGCAATCACTGCACAGCAGTTTTCATATTAATAACAGTACCTAGAAGATATCTATTCTTTAATGCTTGAGATACAGTACCGGAAAATACACTTTACAGATTTACAAAAATAAATAAAAAATATAAATTTAACAATGTTTTAAAAATCTAATAATATATAAAACATTCCAAAAAAGCATTCAACAGCAGATATATTTTTATCAAGCTTTAAACAAATAAAACATAATATTATCCATCACCCCTGAGAAAAACTTTGTATACTACTAAAATCAATAATTGGTGATATGCTATTATCTTGTTTCTTTCTTTGTGACAGCTCTGGTTGCTTCTTCAGGCATACAAGATGGATCTGACAAAATATTAGTAGTAGTACTTAGATGGCGAAGTGAATTTAATACACCTGAAAAATAAAATTTTTAACAATTAGAAACATACACAATCTAATTTTATAAATTTTAAAGTATCATTTCTGGGAAATATGTTATAATTTCACAGAACTACAAAGTTTGGTTTAGTTTGTGACTAGAATCATTTTTTGAACATTGGGTCTAATTGAACGAGGACCTATTTGATTAATGTGGATTCCAAACTGCAATGAAAATCCACACCTAAACTGGGGACTCAAATCTGTAACCTGATAATTGAAAGTCAGAGCATCACCCACTCATTCGACAGATGGGGCAGAGGAAATGAATAAAGACTTTTAAGCCAGAAAAATACTATTAAAAAAAAAAATATTTTAATATATATTTAAGTGTCAAACAAATTTTAATAATATCTTAAAATAATTTTACTTGTTTACTGATAACAGGGCTTCAAATTTAGACTATATCATTATTCAAATCAGGATTTGAAACAGTTTGCTTTGATTACACAAAATTAAGCACTTTTTGTATCACAATTAAACATTACACTCTTAAATGTATCACTGCATGCAGAAAAAGCTCCAGTCCTTAGAACCACTTTTTTGAGAAAACAAAAAAAACTACCTTAAAAAACATCCTTAAAAAGGAACAGCAAATTAATTTCGGTTACAATCGTAACCATCATCAGTGCTGATCACAAACTAGACGTCGTTCCTTAGTTGCAATATGTTGTTATGTTGGTGCTGTAGTTCGTTCACTTCTCTTCGATTTCTTCCAGTAGCTGTTGCCATTCCGGCGGAATTGAATAGTGCTCTCTGTCATTAATGGTTTTTGAGTTAGTTATAATTTCGATGGCCTCCCTTTTTAAAGCGTAGTTATAGGTGTTATAAGGGAGTTATAGGTGTTATATATTTAAAAAGGGAGGCCATCGAAATTATAACTAACTCAAAAACCGTTAATGACAGACAGCACTATTCAATTCCGCCGAAATGGCAACAGCTACTGGAAGAAATCGAAGAGAAGTGAACGAACTACAGCGCCAACATAACAACCTATTGCAACTAAGGAACGACATCTAGTTTGTGATCAGCACTGATGATGGTTACGATTGTAACCGAAATTAATTTGCTGTTCCTTTTTAAGGATGTTTTTTAAGGTATTTTTAATATTGATATTAAATATAGTCCTTATATTAAAATTTTATAAATAAAAAAAAACTATTTATCGTCTTTCCTGTAATGGTAAAAAAACCTGAACAAAATTACACTTATGGTCTAGCGCATAAAAAGTTTTCTGAGATCTTTTTAAGAATAATTAAGACTCTTTAAGACTAATACTTTAAGTACTTTGGCTGAGTGCCAAACCATTCAACCAGAATAAGAAATGAGGAAGTAAGTGAAATGACCTCACAGCATTAATATAATATCTAATATCTAAAAGCTTTGACGATTTCATATTAGTCAAACAATATTTTCAAACAATACTGTCTGATATAGTTATTTTCCTACAACTCTATGATATTTCCTTGGATGTATTATTTTAAACCAAGCCCCGATCATAACAAATGGGGGCCCTGGGCAAAGATAAGTTCGGGGGCCCCTCCCAGCAAACTTGCTTCGCAAATTTTAGGGCAAATGAACTTTTTCTCAACCCCATGAAATAAATCATTGTACGTGCACCTGAAGGCTAACGCTTAACTAATTACAAAAATAACTGTAGAGTAGTACACCAAATCTAAACTAGATACAATAGAAGAGTATCGAATATACAGGGTGATCAATTTAAAAGAGTACCTGCTGGTTTTTCTTATTACCCTTAAATATGACGGATGTGGCAACTATCCTGACACTGAAGTATAATTGCTTGAACCTTGTTTAAGTGTGGGAGACAATTTCCAACACTGTTGGACTGTTACAGTTTTATTTGTGAGGTTATTTAATCCTGAGATAATTTTATTTATGAAAAACAAAATTTAATTCAAATTTTTTACATTACCATTTCTACATTACATTCACATTATCATTTCATACGGTTTTCCAGAGAAGTCCTGCAAACATCGATGAATTAAAACAGATCATAACTGAAGAAATCTCGTCAATAACACCAACAATGCTGCAAAGTGTCAAAAAACTTGGTTTGACGTGTTCATGTTTGTATTCAAAATGGTGGCAAACATTTTCTGTGAGAAATGATAATGTAAAAAATTTGAATTAAATTATGTTTTTCAAAAATAAAATTATCACAGGATTAAGTAACACTGTCCGTCTCATTTCTGTTTTACATCACAAATAAAGTTGTAACAGTCCAACAATGCTAGAAATTGTCTCACAAACTTAAACAAGGTTCAAACAATTATATGTCAGTGTTAGAATAGTTGCCAAATCCATCAGATTTAAGGGTAATAAGAAAAACCAACGGGTACTCTGTTAAACTGATCATCCTGTATATAACATATAAATAAATTTATATATTTTTTTAAACATCTTCTAAAGAGGATAGTTGACTTTAAATTAATTACAAAAACCTTTAACTTGACTAATATTCCAAGTATGAGGCAAGTTTTTGAAATTAAAGTTATTTTAATACCCCCCCCCCCCTCATTTTTATATAAGCTCAAAAGTCTAATTGCTAAATACGTACTGGAGTGGAGAAACGGAGCGAGCAGGTCAAGGAGTTGCAGGTGGTAGATCTAGTTTAGCCTTGAGAAAACTCGTTTCTTCTATCTACTACCTACAAGATATGTTTGTTTCGTTGGATTTAACGTCACACTAGTACTGCGCAAAGGGCAATTGGCGACGGTCTGGGAACTTTTAAAGATAAAATTATTATTATGAGGTTTTTTTTTTTTTTTTTTTTTTTTTTCAATTTTAAATTTTGATTGAATGGTATAAAAAAAAACAAAATTTGCAATTTGTTATTATTGATTTGGGGGCCCCTCCAGGTGCGGGGCCCCTGGGCAAAGTCCCGAGTTGCCCATGCCATAATATGAGCCTGTTTTAAACGACTGTTATTAAATGTTAGTTTAGATAAGGCCTGCCCAAGCAAAAATGCATGGTGGGCCGCATTGGGAATCTATTTTATTCAAGCGGGCTGCACCTTATGTATATATGTGTATGTGTGCATATGTTTGTGACTGTATGAATCATGTTTGTATATGTGTTTTCGAGAGAGGGCAGGATGAAGATTCAGAACATTAAATTGTTTACATGCAGACGCAAAATAACAATAGTATCATAAAAAATTTCTGACATATACATTAATAACTGTAATAAAAAGAAGAATTAATGGATCTAATAATATTTCATAACAACAATGTAATTCTTTAGTAACCATAATCGTTGAAAGGTATTTATTTTCACTTTGAAAAGTCAGAATGTATTTATTAATTTTTAATGTGTTAACCAAAGTTGTCAAACGTTAAATATCGTTTGATAATGATACATAATGATATCATCGAAATATTAATTTACACAACCATAAGTGAAGTATTAAGTTAGAAGAGGTGATTATATGAAGGTATGAGATGCGTATGAGGATGTTTGGATCAGGTAGTATTGCTCACTGAGAATCGTCTGCTATTGTCTCTTTCAATCTTGCAGAAATAAGGAGTGTTGCAGGAGGAAGATGTTTATGTTTTTATTTGTAATTGCTGTAAGCAGGTGTTAGAGATGAAATGGAATTGAAAATACATAATCGCACGTGATGTTAGTGAACATTTGATTACTTATTTTAATTTTATGTCACATTCAAACTTAGTTTGATAAGTAGATTCGCATTTAGTTTTTAAATATTATCTTGTTTATCTAATTTATTGTTGTTTTTATTATTAAGACTATTTTGGATGATTTAACATGAGTAAAAAGACTAGCTATTTGTGGTTAAATCTCATTAAAAAATAGGGGGTCGCATCGGCAAAATTTTGCCTTTAAAATATCTGCTTCTAATTTAAGAAAAAGTACTCAAAGCTGTCATCCTATGGTACATTTGACAAATATGACTGTGAAGAAAATCAATTCTCCTCATTTTAGAATGTTCAAGTTCTTCTGAAAACCAAGTCAATCAATTACTCGGCAGTTTGGTATTTGGAATGTTATAATCATCTTTAATATTTGTTTTCGAAAAATAGTGAATATTATGGTTTAAATACTGTGTGTTCTTTATTTATAGAAAATAATGCCTGTGTGTTTCGATATTATTTGAAATATTTGTTTTCTGCGTTTAAACAGAAGTATTTTGGGTTTATCAGAATTTTCTGTTTACTTACCCGGTACAGAACAATTGTCCATGTATGACTTTTTAAACTTCTACTACTATTTTCTAATAGTGTTTGTCTTTTTAAATTGCAGAAATTCTACAGTTTGATAAAATTAATATTATTGTTCAAAAGTATTGGGTTATAAAAAACAAACTTTATTTGCTATACTTGAGACGTGTATATATATTGTATAAAAGTAGGTTATTAGACACTATTACCAAAGGTAGTGTGGAACGAAGTAACCTATTACTGAAAAGTAACTGATTATCCCATCTCTAGTGGGGGGAGGTGAAGCTCCAGGGGTTCATGAACGGAGCGAGCAGGGAGCCGAGAGCAGGGAGCCGAGCCCTCTAGTTCCTCAAAATTTTCTATTATCTTATAAGAAATAATCTTAAATGTACATCTTTATTTGTGTGTGGATGATGTTTTTCAAAGATTCAGACATCTATTTAACATATTTAATTATAAGTATGGAGGAAAAAAGAATTTTTTATACATATTTTGCAATTAATTGCTGAAATATCTTGTTAATCATCAATATTTTATCTACATGTTTGACCAGTTTTGGATTATTTGCTTGAAAAATTGTTGATATTCTTCAAGAATGAAAGAAAGTAACTTTGACATGTCTTTTATCATAGCTGATTTAATGGAACTCTTCCATCAGGATACATTTTTTCTGAAGGTAACTGAGGACTAGGCTTGCTGGCTTGGCTCAGTCTAAAAGTATGACACAAAATACCATCAATGAATTGAATGGCAATTATCCGTCCTTTAGTTTTCGTGCTATATCTAAAATGCATTAGAGAATTTATCCCAAAATAAATTGTCTCGTGTCTACTAACTGCTCTAAAAGATGTTTCTATAAATATATGAGTTTTTTTATTTTTTTTTTATTTTTTTTTATAATACTTTGACCACCAGCACTTTAATACAACAGAAAATGTTAGTGTGGAAAAAATACCATCGAGAGCTAAAAGCTGTTTTGCAGTGCTGCCATCGAATAGATAGACTGAAGGCCTTTTGCATATTTTTTTTTTTTTTTTTTTTTTTTTTTTCTTTTCCACCAGGGCATAATTTTGGACCACTAAATCATAACCTTAATGGTCTTTTTGTACCACCAAATTTTCATCCCTAGCATGAACCCTAATAGTAAATATTCTCTGGTATTCATTGCAATGCAATACATAAAGTGTCATGTGAATGGCTCAAACAATTAGGTAAAATATACATTATTAATTTCCATACTAATGGAACAGATTATGTTTTTCAAGCAGTTGTTTGTGATGTGTGCTTTAAATAATTTTAAACATTTTCAAACTTTATAAAGTCTTTGTATATTAGATAATGTACTATAATTCTAGTAGAATTTTGAAAAATGTCTTTCTTCCATGTATATTATTGCTAAAAGTAGTTTCAGAAGCATTTGAAAATAAAAAGCATGCTACATTGGTAAAATGTTAATGGTGTTATCAAGAGTCTTAATTACTCATATTATAAATACATAATATGTGAAAAATACTTTGACCTTGCCTATTATTTTTGAAATATTGATCTTATATTATAAACTAGCAGACCCATGCAAAACTTTTGCAGTTTATTTCAGTTTTGTTTTTTCCCCTATTTATTTACCTTTAAAATTTGAAACTTATAAGTCTTATACCAATTTCAACATCCAATTAAAATTTTAATTCACCAGAAGCCAAATTATTATTTTTTTTTTGCAGGATGAAACGCTAATGATAGTTAAACGAAATCATTCAAAGAAAAGTTTAAAAATAAAACTCATGTTTGACGACCCAGTTTTCATATTTCCCCAGGCAAGACAGCATTTAATAATGGACCCCCATGGTGACTTTTTAACTTTTGCCGCCATGTTGGTGAGATCCCTTTTATTTTATTATTATTTATTCATTTTGGCACAATTTTTTGTTAAAAATCTTAAAACTTATTTTGATTATGCTTTTTATTATTGTGTTTTAAAGTCAATTTATGACAAAAGCTGATATTGTGTTTATATCTTTAAAGTATTGCTGGATTTAAAATGGCTCTTTCAAGAATTGTAAAGATTCAACTTTTGAAAATAAATTTTTCTGTAAAATAATCTAATCAGAGAAATGTCGTGTTTTTTTTTTTTTTTTTTTTAAGGTCACTGAACTCAGTTTGCATGGTTAAATATTACTTGTATGTTATTTTTTATCCTTGCATATTTTATTATCACTATCACATCGTAACTTGTCCATGTTAGAGAAATATTATATAGATTGTAAAGTTCCATAGAAGAGGATATAGAGTTTTATAAGATCAATTAAAAGTTTCAGGAGATTGAAATTCAAGAATTACAAAATTTATATTTTTTATGACCCTCCCCCCCTCTGTACAAAAGAACTTAAGACAGGTAAAATAATATATCTCATACCTTAATAAGTCATACACAATTTCCTCATTATATCATAAAAATTCTAGGCATATGACAAGACAAAAATGTTGA